>OX424537.1:21965829-23332496 GCA_949152445.1 Cerastis rubricosa | reverse complement strand
CCTAACCTAACCTAACCTAACCTAACCTAACCTAACCTAACCTAACCTAACCTAACCTAACCTAACCTAACCTAACCTAACCTAACCTAACCTAACCTAACCTAACCTAACCTAACCTAACCTAACCTAACCTAACCTAACCTAACCTAACCTAACCTAACCTAACCTAACCTAACCTAACCTAACCTAACCTAACCTAACCTAACCTAACCTAACCTAACCTAACCTAACCTAACCTAACCTAACCTAACCTAACCTAACCTAACCTAACCTAACCTAACCTAACCTAACCTAACCTAACCTAACCTAACCTAACCTAACCTAACCTAACCTAACCTAACCTAACCTAACCTAACCTAACCTAACCTAACCTAACCTAACCTAACCTAACCTAACCTAACCTAACCTAACCTAACCTAACCTAACCTAACCTAACCTAACCTAACCTAACCTAACCTAACCTAACCTAACCTAACCTAACCTAACCTAACCTAACCTAACCTAACCTAACCTAACCTAACCTAACCTAACCTAACCTAACCTAACCTAACCTAACCTAACCTAACCTAACCTAACCTAACCTAACCTAACCTAACCTAACCTAACCTAACCTAACCTAACCTAACCTAACCTAACCTAACCTAACCTAACCTAACCTAACCTAACCTAACCTAACCTAACCTAACCTAACCTAACCTAACCTAACCTAACCTAACCTAACCTAACCTAACCTAACCTAACCTAACCTAACCTAACCTAACCTAACCTAACCTAACCTAACCTAACCTAACCTAACCTAACCTAACCTAACCTAACCTAACCTAACCTAACCTAACCTAACCTAACCTAACCTAACCTAACCTAACCTAACCTAACCTAACCTAACCTAACCTAACCTAACCTAACCTAACCTAACCTAACCTAACCTAACCTAACCTAACCTAACCTAACCTAACCTAACCTAACCTAACCTAACCTAACCTAACCTAACCTAACCTAACCTAACCTAACCTAACCTAACCTAACCTAACCTAACCTAACCTAACCTAACCTAACCTAACCTAACCTAACCTAACCTAACCTAACCTAACCTAACCTAACCTAACCTAACCTAACCTAACCTAACCTAACCTAACCTAACCTAACCTAACCTAACCTAACCTAACCTAACCTAACCTAACCTAACCTAACCTAACCTAACCTAACCTAACCTAACCTAACCTAACCTAACCTAACCTAACCTAACCTAACCTAACCTAACCTAACCTAACCTAACCTAACCTAACCTAACCTAACCTAACCTAACCTAACCTAACCTAACCTAACCTAACCTAACCTAACCTAACCTAACCTAACCTAACCTAACCTAACCTAACCTAACCTAACCTAACCTAACCTAACCTAACCTAACCTAACCTAACCTAACCTAACCTAACCTAACCTAACCTAACCTAACCTAACCTAACCTAACCTAACCTAACCTAACCTAACCTAACCTAACCTAACCTAACCTAACCTAACCTAACCTAACCTAACCTAACCTAACCTAACCTAACCTAACCTAACCTAACCTAACCTAACCTAACCTAACCTAACCTAACCTAACCTAACCTAACCTAACCTAACCTAACCTAACCTAACCTAACCTAACCTAACCTAACCTAACCTAACCTAACCTAACCTAACCTAACCTAACCTAACCTAACCTAACCTAACCTAACCTAACCTAACCTAACCTAACCTAACCTAACCTAACCTAACCTAACCTAACCTAACCTAACCTAACCTAACCTAACCTAACCTAACCTAACCTAACCTAACCTAACCTAACCTAACCTAACCTAACCTAACCTAACCTAACCTAACCTAACCTAACCTAACCTAACCTAACCTAACCTAACCTAACCTAACCTAACCTAACCTAACCTAACCTAACCTAACCTAACCTAACCTAACCTAACCTAACCTAACCTAACCTAACCTAACCTAACCTAACCTAACCTAACCTAACCTAACCTAACCTAACCTAACCTAACCTAACCTAACCTAACCTAACCTAACCTAACCTAACCTAACCTAACCTAACCTAACCTAACCTAACCTAACCTAACCTAACCTAACCTAACCTAACCTAACCTAACCTAACCTAACCTAACCTAACCTAACCTAACCTAACCTAACCTAACCTAACCTAACCTAACCTAACCTAACCTAACCTAACCTAACCTAACCTAACCTAACCTAACCTAACCTAACCTAACCTAACCTAACCTAACCTAACCTAACCTAACCTAACCTAACCTAACCTAACCTAACCTAACCTAACCTAACCTAACCTAACCTAACCTAACCTAACCTAACCTAACCTAACCTAACCTAACCTAACCTAACCTAACCTAACCTAACCTAACCTAACCTAACCTAACCTAACCTAACCTAACCTAACCTAACCTAACCTAACCTAACCTAACCTAACCTAACCTAACCTAACCTAACCTAACCTAACCTAACCTAACCTAACCTAACCTAACCTAACCTAACCTAACCTAACCTAACCTAACCTAACCTAACCTAACCTAACCTAACCTAACCTAACCTAACCTAACCTAACCTAACCTAACCTAACCTAACCTAACCTAACCTAACCTAACCTAACCTAACCTAACCTAACCTAACCTAACCTAACCTAACCTAACCTAACCTAACCTAACCTAACCTAACCTAACCTAACCTAACCTAACCTAACCTAACCTAACCTAACCTAACCTAACCTAACCTAACCTAACCTAACCTAACCTAACCTAACCTAACCTAACCTAACCTAACCTAACCTAACCTAACCTAACCTAACCTAACCTAACCTAACCTAACCTAACCTAACCTAACCTAACCTAACCTAACCTAACCTAACCTAACCTAACCTAACCTAACCTAACCTAACCTAACCTAACCTAACCTAACCTAACCTAACCTAACCTAACCTAACCTAACCTAACCTAACCTAACCTAACCTAACCTAACCTAACCTAACCTAACCTAACCTAACCTAACCTAACCTAACCTAACCTAACCTAACCTAACCTAACCTAACCTAACCTAACCTAACCTAACCTAACCTAACCTAACCTAACCTAACCTAACCTAACCTAACCTAACCTAACCTAACCTAACCTAACCTAACCTAACCTAACCTAACCTAACCTAACCTAACCTAACCTAACCTAACCTAACCTAACCTAACCTAACCTAACCTAACCTAACCTAACCTAACCTAACCTAACCTAACCTAACCTAACCTAACCTAACCTAACCTAACCTAACCTAACCTAACCTAACCTAACCTAACCTAACCTAACCTAACCTAACCTAACCTAACCTAACCTAACCTAACCTAACCTAACCTAACCTAACCTAACCTAACCTAACCTAACCTAACCTAACCTAACCTAACCTAACCTAACCTAACCTAACCTAACCTAACCTAACCTAACCTAACCTAACCTAACCTAACCTAACCTAACCTAACCTAACCTAACCTAACCTAACCTAACCTAACCTAACCTAACCTAACCTAACCTAACCTAACCTAACCTAACCTAACCTAACCTAACCTAACCTAACCTAACCTAACCTAACCTAACCTAACCTAACCTAACCTAACCTAACCTAACCTAACCTAACCTAACCTAACCTAACCTAACCTAACCTAACCTAACCTAACCTAACCTAACCTAACCTAACCTAACCTAACCTAACCTAACCTAACCTAACCTAACCTAACCTAACCTAACCTAACCTAACCTAACCTAACCTAACCTAACCTAACCTAACCTAACCTAACCTAACCTAACCTAACCTAACCTAACCTAACCTAACCTAACCTAACCTAACCTAACCTAACCTAACCTAACCTAACCTAACCTAACCTAACCTAACCTAACCTAACCTAACCTAACCTAACCTAACCTAACCTAACCTAACCTAACCTAA
Organism: Cerastis rubricosa; assembly: GCA_949152445.1. Classification (NCBI taxonomy): domain Eukaryota; kingdom Metazoa; phylum Arthropoda; class Insecta; order Lepidoptera; family Noctuidae; genus Cerastis; species Cerastis rubricosa. The sequence goes on along the minus strand of OX424537.1, from coordinate 23,328,506 downwards.
CCTAACCTAACCTAACCTAACCTAACCTAACCTAACCTAACCTAACCTAACCTAACCTAACCTAACCTAACCTAACCTAACCTAACCTAACCTAACCTAACCTAACCTAACCTAACCTAACCTAACCTAACCTAACCTAACCTAACCTAACCTAACCTAACCTAACCTAACCTAACCTAACCTAACCTAACCTAACCTAACCTAACCTAACCTAACCTAACCTAACCTAACCTAACCTAACCTAACCTAACCTAACCTAACCTAACCTAACCTAACCTAACCTAACCTAACCTAACCTAACCTAACCTAACCTAACCTAACCTAACCTAACCTAACCTAACCTAACCTAACCTAACCTAACCTAACCTAACCTAACCTAACCTAACCTAACCTAACCTAACCTAACCTAACCTAACCTAACCTAACCTAACCTAACCTAACCTAACCTAACCTAACCTAACCTAACCTAACCTAACCTAACCTAACCTAACCTAACCTAACCTAACCTAACCTAACCTAACCTAACCTAACCTAACCTAACCTAACCTAACCTAACCTAACCTAACCTAACCTAACCTAACCTAACCTAACCTAACCTAACCTAACCTAACCTAACCTAACCTAACCTAACCTAACCTAACCTAACCTAACCTAACCTAACCTAACCTAACCTAACCTAACCTAACCTAACCTAACCTAACCTAACCTAACCTAACCTAACCTAACCTAACCTAACCTAACCTAACCTAACCTAACCTAACCTAACCTAACCTAACCTAACCTAACCTAACCTAACCTAACCTAACCTAACCTAACCTAACCTAACCTAACCTAACCTAACCTAACCTAACCTAACCTAACCTAACCTAACCTAACCTAACCTAACCTAACCTAACCTAACCTAACCTAACCTAACCTAACCTAACCTAACCTAACCTAACCTAACCTAACCTAACCTAACCTAACCTAACCTAACCTAACCTAACCTAACCTAACCTAACCTAACCTAACCTAACCTAACCTAACCTAACCTAACCTAACCTAACCTAACCTAACCTAACCTAACCTAACCTAACCTAACCTAACCTAACCTAACCTAACCTAACCTAACCTAACCTAACCTAACCTAACCTAACCTAACCTAACCTAACCTAACCTAACCTAACCTAACCTAACCTAACCTAACCTAACCTAACCTAACCTAACCTAACCTAACCTAACCTAACCTAACCTAACCTAACCTAACCTAACCTAACCTAACCTAACCTAACCTAACCTAACCTAACCTAACCTAACCTAACCTAACCTAACCTAACCTAACCTAACCTAACCTAACCTAACCTAACCTAACCTAACCTAACCTAACCTAACCTAACCTAACCTAACCTAACCTAACCTAACCTAACCTAACCTAACCTAACCTAACCTAACCTAACCTAACCTAACCTAACCTAACCTAACCTAACCTAACCTAACCTAACCTAACCTAACCTAACCTAACCTAACCTAACCTAACCTAACCTAACCTAACCTAACCTAACCTAACCTAACCTAACCTAACCTAACCTAACCTAACCTAACCTAACCTAACCTAACCTAACCTAACCTAACCTAACCTAACCTAACCTAACCTAACCTAACCTAACCTAACCTAACCTAACCTAACCTAACCTAACCTAACCTAACCTAACCTAACCTAACCTAACCTAACCTAACCTAACCTAACCTAACCTAACCTAACCTAACCTAACCTAACCTAACCTAACCTAACCTAACCTAACCTAACCTAACCTAACCTAACCTAACCTAACCTAACCTAACCTAACCTAACCTAACCTAACCTAACCTAACCTAACCTAACCTAACCTAACCTAACCTAACCTAACCTAACCTAACCTAACCTAACCTAACCTAACCTAACCTAACCTAACCTAACCTAACCTAACCTAACCTAACCTAACCTAACCTAACCTAACCTAACCTAACCTAACCTAACCTAACCTAACCTAACCTAACCTAACCTAACCTAACCTAACCTAACCTAACCTAACCTAACCTAACCTAACCTAACCTAACCTAACCTAACCTAACCTAACCTAACCTAACCTAACCTAACCTAACCTAACCTAACCTAACCTAACCTAACCTAACCTAACCTAACCTAACCTAACCTAACCTAACCTAACCTAACCTAACCTAACCTAACCTAACCTAACCTAACCTAACCTAACCTAACCTAACCTAACCTAACCTAACCTAACCTAACCTAACCTAACCTAACCTAACCTAACCTAACCTAACCTAACCTAACCTAACCTAACCTAACCTAACCTAACCTAACCTAACCTAACCTAACCTAACCTAACCTAACCTAACCTAACCTAACCTAACCTAACCTAACCTAACCTAACCTAACCTAACCTAACCTAACCTAACCTAACCTAACCTAACCTAACCTAACCTAACCTAACCTAACCTAACCTAACCTAACCTAACCTAACCTAACCTAACCTAACCTAACCTAACCTAACCTAACCTAACCTAACCTAACCTAACCTAACCTAACCTAACCTAACCTAACCTAACCTAACCTAACCTAACCTAACCTAACCTAACCTAACCTAACCTAACCTAACCTAACCTAACCTAACCTAACCTAACCTAACCTAACCTAACCTAACCTAACCTAACCTAACCTAACCTAACCTAACCTAACCTAACCTAACCTAACCTAACCTAACCTAACCTAACCTAACCTAACCTAACCTAACCTAACCTAACCTAACCTAACCTAACCTAACCTAACCTAACCTAACCTAACCTAACCTAACCTAACCTAACCTAACCTAACCTAACCTAACCTAACCTAACCTAACCTAACCTAACCTAACCTAACCTAACCTAACCTAACCTAACCTAACCTAACCTAACCTAACCTAACCTAACCTAACCTAACCTAACCTAACCTAACCTAACCTAACCTAACCTAACCTAACCTAACCTAACCTAACCTAACCTAACCTAACCTAACCTAACCTAACCTAACCTAACCTAACCTAACCTAACCTAACCTAACCTAACCTAACCTAACCTAACCTAACCTAACCTAACCTAACCTAACCTAACCTAACCTAACCTAACCTAACCTAACCTAACCTAACCTAACCTAACCTAACCTAACCTAACCTAACCTAACCTAACCTAACCTAACCTAACCTAACCTAACCTAACCTAACCTAACCTAACCTAACCTAACCTAACCTAACCTAACCTAACCTAACCTAACCTAACCTAACCTAACCTAACCTAACCTAACCTAACCTAACCTAACCTAACCTAACCTAACCTAACCTAACCTAACCTAACCTAACCTAACCTAACCTAACCTAACCTAACCTAACCTAACCTAACCTAACCTAACCTAACCTAACCTAACCTAACCTAACCTAACCTAACCTAACCTAACCTAACCTAACCTAACCTAACCTAACCTAACCTAACCTAACCTAACCTAACCTAACCTAACCTAACCTAACCTAACCTAACCTAACCTAACCTAACCTAACCTAACCTAACCTAACCTAACCTAACCTAACCTAACCTAACCTAACCTAACCTAACCTAACCTAACCTAACCTAACCTAACCTAACCTAACCTAACCTAACCTAACCTAACCTAACCTAACCTAACCTAACCTAACCTAACCTAACCTAACCTAACCTAACCTAACCTAACCTAACCTAACCTTTTTTTTTTTTTTTTTTTTTTTTTTTTTTTTTTTTTTTTTTTTTTGTCGCTGGGAAAAAATGCATTACGCACACCCTCCCATCGGGGGCTGGAAGGGTAGTGTGGGACTCCCCGGTCTGAGACCGGTATACCCACTAAAACGACCCAGCGGCATTCCCGCTTCGTCCTAGTGGCGGGGGACTGGGAAACCGGCACAGCCTTTACTTCCAGTCCTCCGCCGACGATGACCCGCACAGCGGACCTCACGCCCCCCCCGTGGGGAGGGGGACGGGCCCGGGAATGACAGACGAAGGTGGTGACGGGTGCAATGCGGGCGAAGGCACCCCCGCGCCTGTCGCCCGCCCGTCGCCACCATGAAGAGGGAGACCGCGTCTTCTCCGACCTCTTCTTCTTCTGCGGAGCGGCGCTGCGAGAGGGTCTTCCTCCCGCGCGCGCTCCGCCGCCTCCTTTTGCGAGACTACGTCCTCGCAAAAGGAGGCGACCGCTGACCAGGCCCCCTCGGCGTCCAGGGCCATGTCCCCCCACGCGGCGGCCACGTATCCCGGTCCCCTCTCTAAGAGCGAGAGGGGAGGGGAGTTCGTGGAAGACCGCGCCACCAACGCCACCAGGCCGTCCCGGTCACCCAGCCAACGGCCAGGGACCGAGTAAGGCTCGGCGACCACCGCCAAGTCCACCAACCACTCAGCCATCTTCTGCATCAGCAGATCTTGGGCTGCCCTGCAGTGGTTGGCGTTCGCCTGAAGGATGCGATGTTCGACTATATCCATCAGTCGGACATCGCACCCCCCTCCGCAGCCGCCGCAGGAACGGCGGTACCAGCAGCCGCAACAGGCCCGGTTGGCGCCAGTACTTTGCCACGCTTAGGGGGAGGATTGCAGTTCCTCCCCTTCATCACGTGGTCCGCTTGGCTGCCACTGGCAGCACAGACCGAGCAGTGCGGCGTGGCGACCTTACAGGAGGCGGCTTGGTGGCCCCCCATGCCGCAGCGGTAGCAGGTGTCTGACCTGTCCACCGCGGACGGACACAGCGGCCGGGTGTGGCCGACGCCGAAGCACCGGAAACACCTCAGCGGCTGGTCCTCGAGTGCCCTGACCGCACACGAGCTGAATCCGACCGTCAGCCGGCCCTTCGCCAGGGCGGCTCTGGCAGCGGGAACCGGGCACCCAAGGCGGACGGTGCCCATGCCACCGCGGCCGGGCCTTATGTCCCGACTCTGAACCGCCGCGACGTCGCAGCCCCCTAACGCTGCGACCGCCTCCACCACCTCTTCCTTGGTGACGGAATCGTCGAGATCCGTCACCTCGAGTGTCACCAACTTTACCGGTCGGGCCACCTTGGCGGAGTCCGCGATGACCTCCCGCAGCTTAGCTGCAAAGAGGTCCGCGCGGGCTCCCCCCTCTGCCCCCGGGAACTCGAATAATCGAGCCCCGGCTTGGGTCCGCCGGCAAGACACACTACCGATCCCCAATTGAGTGGGATCGGCATTGCTACGCGCCCGCACTAAAATTGACATGTACGTCTCCCCTCGCTCCGCCGCCTCCGCGGTGAGGGTCACCACGACGGCCGCGGTTTTTGGGGAGACTAGCTGCCCCTTTCCCCTCGCTCTACCTCTACCTCCCCGCTTCCCCCCCTCTCTGCCGGTCGTCTGCGACTGGCTGGGAGCAGGGACGGCTGGGGCGGCAGCCGCCGACTTTTTGGCTTTGCCCTTCCTCCTCCCGACCACTTCCGTCCACTCATTGGACGGGGTGGTCGAGGGGAGAAGGGCGTCCTCCTGGACCTGGGATGAGGTGGACGGCCCCGGCTCGGAGCGCCCCTTATCCGCCGCAAGTGGCGGTCGGGGGCGCTTTTCCGGCAGGAGCCGGTCCTCTATTCCTGCCAGGCAGGCTCGCGTGAAGGCCCGCTCCTCCATTACCACCTTGCGGATTATGTCCTCAAGATTGGAGTTGGAGGAGGGGCTCTCTGCCGCAGGACTCGTCTTCTTAGACGTCGATGTCGAAGGCGTTGATGACGTCCTCGTCGTCTCGGCAGGGGCCTGCTGCGGCCGGGCCGTGGCTTCAGCCAGCTTGCGATGAAGCTCACTGACTTCCACCTGCAGGCGATCCACCCTCGCCTGCAGTTGCCGTGTCTCGTCAGTGGCCTTCCGCTGCACCAGCTCCTTGACCACACCAAGCAAGCTCGCGGCCCGACATTTGAGGGCCTTCTGGAAGGTCCCCTTCAAGTTTGAGGACTTTGAGGCAACCTCCAAAATTTCCTCCTCGTCCTCCTCCGCCATTTGTTCCAGCTCCAGCAGGGAGTGGTCCGCGTAGAGCACACGGGACGCACCGTACCCGGACTTTGCCCGGGCGACGTGCGCCCGCCTCTCCCTCGCGGCAACCCGCTCCTCAAGCTCCTGCTGGAGCTGCGCCCGCTGCGCAAGATCCAACTTACGTTGGGCGTCCGCGAGCCCAACGACGTGGGTGTCCGCGGCCGTCGGCTTTTTAGCCTTTGTCAGCCTCGCCGACCCTGACGCCGAGGAGCCCTCGGACCCATCCCGCAGGAAGGCCCGCTTTCGCGACTGCGAGTCGCCTGCACCCGAGACGCCAACCATTGACTCATCGTCGGAGTCAGACAAATCCGACAAGTCCGTTCTTCCGAAGTAGCTAGCCGCAGACGGCGCGCGGCTAGCCTCTGACGCCGAAGCGTCGGTTTGGCCCTGAGAAGGGCCTTTGGGTTGGCCCTGAGAAGGGCCTTTGGGTTGGCCCTGAGAAGGGCCTTTGGGTTGGCCCTGAGAAGGGCCTTTGGGTTGGCCCTGAGAAGGGCCTTTGGGTTTAAAATACCGCCCGCAGGCATCCCGCGTTGGTTTAGGCATAATATCCTCCGCAGGTTCGTACTCTCAAGGCAAGATGAGCTACGATAATCACAGTGCACTTTGGCCGAGCCCAGTCTGCCACTCCGTTACGGTGGTCAAACTGGGTCGTTTCCAGGGGACGCGACGTGGACGCAAGCACTGTGGGGTGGTCCCCCAACCTAACCTAACCTAACCTAACCTAACCTAACCTAACCTAACCTAACCTAACCTGTCAGCCCACCAGAAGACGTCCCGCATCAGCGACCTGCCTCGCTGCAGCCACCGGACACCGCACCCAGATGGTGCCAAGCCCGCCAGAGTTGACGCGGATGCCACCTGCCCGCACATTTTCGGCCGAGCAACCGCCGCTTCGGGTTATGGCCGCCACCACCTCCTCCGGGGTTACAGAGTCGTCCAGCCCATTGACGCGTACCTCAGCGGTCTTCATGGGTCTGGACACCCGCGCCTCCTCAGGGTTGAGGACGTCCCTCAGCTTCGCAGCCAGAGCGTCCGCCCGCTCAGTGCTGCTGGTCCCCGCCAACTCGAACATTTTGGCCCCCGTGGCTGCCGTTCGGAAACGGAAGCCGTCTGGGGTGCCAAAGTCGGCGAAGACCAGCTTGCTTTTTGCCTCCGCCAGTACCTTCTGGTAGGTGACGCCTCTGTCCTTTGCTTCGGGCTGAAGCGTCACCACCACTGCTTCTGAGCGAGGCACGCGGATCTTTGGGGATTTCTGGTTGCCCTTGGCAGCCGATCCCCCGGAGCCCGCGGTGGTCTTAGCCTTGCGGCCCCTCTTCTGCCTCTTCTTGCGGCTTTCGGCCGTCTTCCAGGCACCGTCTTTTTCTTTAGGGGGCGAGCTGCTCCCCTCAGTGGGCTCTTTCGTCCCCTTCACGCCCTTTTTGGCCCCCTCTGCAGGCTTTTTGGGCGTCTGCGTGGTCTTTTTTGGCGCAGGTGGCGCTTTAGCCACCTGTGCCCACGTAGGCCCAGGCGTTGTTGTAGCGGGCTCCACTTCCTTCCTCCGCTTATCCGCTGCCAGCGGCGGTCGGACGTTTACAGGGGGGTTGAGCCTGGGTTCAAGGCTGTCCAGGCGGGCGGTCATAATACTCAACAGCCGGTTGAACTGGTCTTCCCCCAAAGACCCGTTCTGTGGCAGAGTGCGACCGTCCGAAGTCACACCCTGCTGCCGGCTGAAGTCCGCCCTCAGGGCGCTGACCTCCCGCTGGAGCTCCTCCATCTTCGTATGGAGACGGTGATTCTCCTCTTGGAGCTTCACCGTCTCCTCCGAGGTCGTCCTATCAAGGAGGACTTCCACAGCCTCCCTGATACCCTCCGCCGCTTCCTTAAGGGCCCGCGTAAAGGTGCCCTTTAGGTTGCCCGATTTTGTGGCAACCTTCAAGACGACGTCCACGCCGTCCAAAACCTGGCGACTGAGAACCTCAGCCGTCAGTCCCTCGGGGCCAGCGGCGGTCTCCAACCGCCTCTCCATTGCCTTGCGAGCCAACTCGGCGACTTCGTCGGTCGCTGCGGCCTTCCGGCCCGCTCGCCTCGCGGCGTTGAGCTCCGCCTTGGTGCTCACTAACCCGGTGGAGGCCGCGGAATCGCTCATTTCCACCTGCATGGCCCCCTCGGAGTCGCTCACTCGGCTGGCCACCGACGTATCGGTGCGCTTCAGGTAGCGGCCCCGCGTGTCACGTGCCTCCACCCCCGAAGTTTTGGCTCCGGAAGGTGACCCGCGACCTCTGCCCCTCCTTGCAGTCGGCACCTTAGCGGCCGGCAGGTTCTCCTCACTTGAGGACAAACCTGCCGACAACGCGTCCGACTCAAAGCGCGGCCGCTTACCCCAAAACTTAGAGGGGCCGGCCGCAACTATTTGTGGTGCGTCGCCGGACTCCGGCAACACACTCACCCTCTCGAGAACCACTAACGGTTCTCCTGGAACCACTGCTCCCGACGTCAATGACGCAGTGCCAGAACCTGACGCTGCGTCCGCCTTCTCCACAACTTTTTTATTTTGATTATCCATGTAATTCCCACGAGTATGGGGGATATAAAATGTCCATCCGGGCAGTGCCCCCTGTACCCGGATAAGCCTTTAACATTTATAACCCGCCAGGGGGTCGGCTGGTACCCTGGCGGGGGTCGCACTAAAGACTGATTGTTCCATGGGAACACCCGTCAGCCATACATCCCCTCACGGTGCGCCGCCGCTTGAGATTCGGGGTAACTTTTTATAGAGGTTTTCTACCTCGCGGTCCGGGCGGTTAAGCCAAGACCCTCGGTCCCGATCGAAGCCGCGAGACATGATCCACGACACTCCGATGATGGGATTACGAGAACGACGGGGACAGAGAGGGAAAGCGTCCCTCACTGCCGGCTCGGAGGCAGGGTGAGTGCACACCGAGCTCGCCGTTGCTCCTCCGCTGTGCCCTCTGCTTTTCAGAGGGTCACGCGGAACAGCCCCCTGTGGTCCAAGTTGGACCCCCCTCCTATGTCAGAATATTGGCCACAGACAGTAACATTCCCCGAAGAATAAGAATCTCTTCCCATTCCTTGAGGAAGGCTACTGCCCGCGCCCAGGGTGCACCGTCCTAGCCAGCTGCTGTTCCCTCCAAACGTATCGAGAGGGACCAGCAGCCGTCAGGCCCACGAGGAGGTTTTCTGACCCAGCACCCCAACCTAACCTAACCTAACCTAACCTAATACTTTGCGAAATATAAACATTTAAATATTTTAAGTTTGGACATCCATTACTTCTGAAAGGGAGACAAATTTGAAGATCTTGGACTGCTATCTGTTGCGCGCTCATTAGAAGAAGACATCCCGAGAAGCTTAGATTTTTCTGTTGTATAGTTTTAGTGTAGTATTTAAATAACCATAAAAAGTGCATATTTGTAATTTTTTATAGGTTCAAATTTAAATTTCTAAAATTTGATATTATTACCTTATAGTACTTAATTTTAGCATAATTTAGAATTTTTTTCATAAATTTTCCGACTAGCGGTTCTAAAATTATCGATTTTTTAAGCATTTTCTGGTTTTAAATAGAAATAAATAGATATAATCACTTTTTGACGATAGAATTGACTTTTAGGGGTGTATTCGAGGTGGATTGAGCCCAAAGTCGAGTCCAGTAGCTTGGAGATTGACGAGAATAGCTTTTTTCGGCCATTTTGGTTTTATTGGTTGCCGTGTAAATCCTCGAATAACTCCGAAGGTATTGGGCGCAGAGAACTCGGATTTCCGCACTTCTCAGCGGCATTAAACCAGAAATATATTGTATATGTTTTCAGGAGTTTTCAGGAACTGAAATTTTTTAGCCCTGAAACCATCCTTGGCGGATAGAGGAGGTAGAGCCAGGCACAGCATTCCGAACCGCGTTTCTCTGTGACAAACGGTTGCGCAGTTATAGCCACCCAAAGTCGGATTTTGACATTTATCCCCACTCTTTGTGAAACTTTGGCCTGGCGTAGCTCCGTATCCGGGGGTCGCAGAGACTTGCCGTTTTTGCAGTTGTGTTTGGGGAGACAACCTCTGCCCGATTGATTCAGTTTCAGGCGTTTTAGAGCTGAAAAATTTCAGGAGCCTGAAGACCCATCTGCGCGTCGGAGCAGGACGAGCCAAACCGAATAAGTCCAAGCTCGGGTGCTCTACGATCGCTGGGAGGAAAGTTATACCGGGTTGAAAATTGACTTTGACAGTTCTAGAACTGTCAAACCATTTTTCCAGCTCGGATTGCTCCCGAGTCGGGGGTCGTAGAGGGCTCGGGTTTTCTTTGGGGACATCGGCTGGCCCCTCCCTACCCGATCAGCCTATTTTCGTCGGTTTTCAGGACTCAGGATTTTTCAGGCCTGAAACCTGCCCCACGGGGTAGATCTCTTCGAGCCGACCCAGGAAAGCCCAAGCACGGTAGCATTCGGCTTGACGGTTCCGGAGAAAACCACCAGTAACCAAATTCCGGACGCCATCTTGGATCAGCAACCGGAATTTCAAACTGCATTATCTCCGGAACCCTTTGGGTTAGGGTGGCCGTGTTTGGGTTCATTGGATTGGGTTCGGCGGGCTCTATCCAGTGATAGCAAAGATTTGACTCTACATAGAGCAGCTCTATTGGAAACGTCAAGAGATTAGGTTATTGCAATTGTCTCTACTTGTAGAAGTAAAAACAGGTTCTTCACCACATCTCCGCCTCAAAAGCTGGACTCCTTTGGCATGTCTAAGAACATTCCCCCTCCACGGCGTTCGGGTAGGGCTCCGGCTACGGTCCCACCTGCTGGGCAGCGCGCCAGAACTAAGGTTGTTGTCAAGGCTCCTGGGCCGGAAAGTGATGACGTGGCTCGCGGCCCGGACTTAGCAGGGAAAGCTGCGCAGCCACTCGAGACTGCGGTACCTCTGTGTCAGGCTGCACCTGGTTATGTGAGCGTGGAGTCCCCCTTGGGAGAGGATGGTGGCCACCAGGAATTGAACATACAGAGCGATGTTGGCATTCCCTCGGGGTCGGAGACCTCGGAGACGGAGGACCCACCTTTATCCTCCACCCCCATCAGAGCTATGCCTAGACCTGCCCCTTCTGAACTGCGCATACAGACACAGATAAGGCATGCGATGACAGCTGGCTCGGTGGAAGTTCTAGCGCAACGGGACACAGAACCTGCGTATGCTGACACCGACGATTGTGACTCCGATGCCTCGATCAACTCCTGCGAATCCACCAGGACTGTCGATGGGAGAAGGATCGTCCTGAGCGAGATGCCCCGCCAGGCTGGTGCTGTCCTCCAGAAGGCTAAATCAGATCTGGAGAGCTCGGGAAATCTCAAAAGAGAAATAAGGGAGAACGTCGTTGCGGCTTTACAAATGATGTACGAGATGGTGTTAAAGCTCTCGGATTCCCGAAACCTCCACATGGTCGAGAGTCACAGGCTGAGGGAGGGCGTTGCCAGGGGCAGAGAGCGTCAGGCCCAGAAGCATGCCCGAACGCTGGAGGCAGCCCTGACGGAGTAAAGGAGACTCGAGGCGCACGTTGAGAAACTTGCGAGCGACGTCGAGGCGCTCCGCCAGATACTCCTGTTCGACGCGTGCGAACCCATAAAAGAGTTGAAGCTGAGCACCCAACTTGCCCTGAAGGAGTCCCCCGAGCTTGTGAGTTCGGTGCTGGCTAAGGTGGCGGACATGTCCGCCGAGCTTGGGCCGCTCCGAGCGGCTCTGCACTCTATACTGCCCAAGGAAGCGCAAGGCGCGGTGGACCCCGATACCAACGGCGGCGTCGAAATTGCTCACATTCATGCGGAGCTGGAACTCATCCGTCAGGAGATGACCACTATGAGCCGACGCCGACTCGACTGTCCCTTGAGTGAGGCAACGACAGAAGACATTATCGCGGCGGTGCGGGAAGCCTCTCTGGTCGCTCCCTCTTCTCCACCGTCCAATACACTGGAAATTCAGCAGATTCTGCAGACATGCACCTTTACGCGTGAAGCTGTGGTGGAGGTCCGTAACGGTCTGCAGGCGCTTCGAGACAACTTGCCTTCGGGTGAGACCGCGGAACTGCTGGGTTCCAAGGTTGAGGAACTTCGAAGAAATGTCAAGGAGCTCCAGGATACCACAGTTGACACGGTGGCGCCAATAAGGAGGACGGTTGAACACATACAGGGTTTGATGGAGACTCGGATGAGCCCGGAGTTAACGCAGAAGTGGGCACCTGAGGAGGTCTCAATAGTCCGTCGGGGGCCTGCCAAGTCTTATGCGGAGGCTCTTGGCACTCCGAGACATAACCTTATAGTGGAGTCCATCGACCCGCGCCACACTAGCGATGACGTCGTAAAAAGGATAAAAGCGAAGGTGGATGTCGTTGCGCTTGGGTTGGGGATAAGCAGTATCCGGAGACTGCGTAACCAAAAAGTCGCCATTGGCTGCACCTCTGAGCGAGACAGAGATGCGCTCGGAGACGCTATTAAGGAATCTGGGGACGGATTCACAGTTGTAAACCCTCCTCCCAAGAGCCCCCTTATTAGACTGGTTGGGGTCATAAACGACCTCAAGGACGGGGATATTGTGATAGCTCTGCCTAAGCAGAACGCCAGTCTCCTAGATGGCCTTTCACCTGACCAGATTCAATTGAAAGTTGTCAGACGAACAAAAGGCAGAACACCAGCCACAACGAACGTCATCTTGGAGGTGGGAGTGGGTCTCTGGCAACGCCTGAATGGGCAGCGAGTTAAACTGGGATACCAGGTAGTTATGGCGATCGACCAGTCCCCGATCGTACAGTGCTACAATTGCTTGGGATTTGGGCATTTGGCGCGAGACTGTAAACTGCAGTTAAGTTGTGGCTATTGCGCAGAGACACATGACACACGAGAGTGTCCCAATCGGTCTCTGTCTCCCCGCTGTGTGAATTGCCACAAAAGTAAAAGGCATAGCAACCCCTCACACCCAGCCTACTCAAGCGAATGCCCGGAATGGTCCAAATGGGACCGGATATCTAGGTCAGGCATAAATTACTGCTAAGGGCACCCCACGGAAAATAAAGTTCTTACAAGTTAATCTTGGCCGTGGCCTTGCTGCTACTAAGGATATCCTCTGCGAGGCGTTGGGGAACGACACGGACTTTTTGCTCGCACAAGAACCCTACGTGGGTGCAAAGGGGACACTCTCTGCACCTTGCACCACGATCCAATACCCCAACGGAACCAGAGACTCCCCAGTGAAATCTGCAATCGTCGTCACCAACCCTAATTTGACTGTGGTGACCAACCAGACTCTTAACTGCCCCAATATTAGCTCTTTGGTCTTGCGTCTCGGACGTCTCTCCTTAGGCGTAATAAATGTATACTTCGAAGGCAACCTAGACCTAGAGCCTCACCTTAGAAAGCTTGAACGGGTCATCGGCGAAATAGGAACTCAGCATATCGTTCTTGCTGGCGACGTCAATGCTATGAGTCCCTGGTGGGGGTGCAACGCGGAGGATAGTCGAGGTAGGGCGGTAACCGACTTGCTGGCCCATAACGAAATAAGCATTATTAACCAGGGCAGCGTGCCTACATACCACACCTTCAGGGGCGGTAAACTTTACTCCAGCATAGTCGATATTACTGCCTGTAGTGACTTGGTGCTGGCAAAAATGTCGCAATGGAAGGTGAACACGGACTCTGCCATTCTCACCGACCACCGCAGTATCACCTTCCAGTTGGACCTGGGCGATGAGGAACAAATAGGGAAACATCCTTCCACTAGGGTGTATAACGTGCGGAAGGCGAAATGGTCTCTGTTCACAGATATCCTCAGCGAAGTAATGGCAGAGATGGGGATTACCACGAAGGAAGCTGAGGAATGCAGGGATCCGGAAATGCTGGAAAACCTCGTCCAAAAATATATCGCGGCGATTATCAGAGCCAGCGACGAGGCGATCCCTAGGCTCGCTCAGTGGAAGCAAAGCACTAAGCCGTTGTGGTGGACGAAAGAGCTAGAAGCGGAAAAAGGGACAGTAAAAACACTTAGGAGACGGATCCATTCTGCAAACCCCAGAAGAAGACCATTCTGCTTGGACGATTACCGCAAGGCCAAAGATGCGTACAAGACCAACATTGAAGCGGCCCTAACGGCTAGCTGGAAGGAGCTATGCACACGGCAAAAGGAAGAGGACGTCTGGAGCGGTGCCCATAGAATAATTACGCGCTGCTCGAACACCAGCCGGATTCAGGCAAGCCTCCTTAGGGATCCAGGGAATAACATGATTCTCTCAGCCGAGTCTTCAGCCGATCACCTCGCCGAAACCTTTTTCCCAATGGACGACCCCGGAACGGACTCTCCAGCCCAAAAGACAATTCGGGAGAGTGTGAGGAAAAGGATTCGGCATCAACATCATGGGCAGAGCCTTGGATTGCTAACAGCACCGCCGTTCACTGAAACCGAGCTGCTAAAAGTTTATGCGGGGATGAGCCCCAAAAAGGCGCCCGGTGCTGACGGCTTAACGGCGGACATTTGTTCTAAGGCTTACAGAGCCGACGCAAACTTCCAGCTGGCCCTGTTCAATAAGTGCCTAGAGATTGGACATTTCCCCGTCGCCTGGAAAGATGCTAGGATCAGGGTGATCCCGAAACCCGGAAAAGCAGACTACACCTTGGCCAAGGCCTATCGACCGATCGGGCTTCTGCCAATCATGGGCAAGGTCTTGGAAAAACTGGTCGCAAACCGGCTCACCTGGACGCTGGAGAGTGAGGCCCTACTCAGTAGGAGGCAGTATGGGTTCAGACCACAGTGTGGAACGGAGGACGCGCTCTATGATACTGTAAACTACATCAGGCGAGGTGTTGGGGCCAAGGAGATTGTTGCGGTGATTTCACTGGATATTGAGGGTGCATTTGACAATGCTTGGTGGCCAGCCATACTTCAACAGCTGATTGAAAAGAAAATTGATAACGGTACCCTACGACTACTCGAAAGCTACCTCTCTGATCGCTCCATCACGGTAGAGTATCTGGCCCATACTGTCACCAAACCAACCACCAAAGGATGCATTCAGGGCTCTATCTGCGGCCCCATCTTCTGGAACATCCAGCTAGATCCTCTCATGGTTGCAGCAGAAAACCTCAAAGCACACGTCCAGGCATACGCAGATGACCTGGTTGTCTTGGCAGAAGCAGACACTGCACCTGAGCTTGAACAAATTGTGAATGAGGCGCTAGACTGTATTGCGGATTGGGGGAGGGCCTATAAAATGCAGTTTGCAGCTCACAAAACCCAAGCCATGGTCGTAACGAAGAAACTAAAGTACCAGGAACCAAAGTTTTCCCTCAATGGAATATCCCTCGAAAATGGCAACCGTGTTAAACTTCTCGGTTTAACAATAGACGCAGGGTTAACCTTCCTTCCGCACTTGGAGGAGGTTACTAAGAAAACAGCCAACATTTTTAAAATGGTGGCGAGGGCGGCGCGGGCGCAGTGGGGTCTTAATTCCAACATCCTGAGGATCATTTACACTGGAGTGGTGGAACCCGTTGTCACCTATGCGGCCAGCTCATGGGCAGAAATCGCTGGCAAAAAGTATGCCAAGAAGAAGCTGGACTCTATTACCAGGATGTTTGCAATTAAGATCTCTAAGGCGCATAGGACTTCGTCACTCACTGCCGCGGCCGTCCTTGCAAGGGTAATTCCTCTTGACCTGAGGGCAGTAGAGTACCTGAAGCTCTATGAGATAAAAAGGGGCAAACCTCTGGACGAACTGCCTGGCAGGAAGATGGAACCGCGTGTCCACCCATCTGAGCTACCACATCCTGCTCTAAGAACCGAGATCACGTTTCAAAACGTCTCAAGCGACCAAGACCTGCTGAAAATCGAAAACGGCTGGCCTCGACTGTTCACCGATGGCAGCAAAATCGAAGGGAGGGTTGGCGCGGCTGTGTCTTGTTGGGGTCAGGATGGCGAGATTGCCGGAATTGAACTCAGGCTAGAGAACTACTGCTCCGTCTTCCAAGCTGAATTGGTGGCCATACTTAGAGCACTCACTTACGCCAATGGGAAGAAAACTGGAACTTCAGCCAACATCCTCTCAGACTCCAGATCAGCGCTGGAGTCTATTGCCGATGCAAATACAAGGAACCCGATTGCTCTGCAGATACAGCATGCCATCTCCGAAGCTAAACGATCAGGTCGCCAAATTGGCCTTTACTGGGTCAAGGCTCACGCAGGCATACCCGGCAATGAGAGAGCGGATGAGTTGGCAAAGCACGCTGCCCTACACAGGAAAACCGCTCCAGCTTACGACAAATTCCCACTGTCCTACGCGAAGCGCACTATCAGGGAGTCGACGCTGGACAGTTGGCAAGAGCGTTTTATGCTAGATACAAACGAAGACCGAGGCATAAGGCTGTTCTTCAGCAACGTGAGACGGGCGTATAAATCCCTAGAGAAAGTAGGTACACTGTACAACTTAAGGGCCCAACTCTTTACGGGGCACGGGGGTTTCCGTGAATACCTCTATAGGTTTAAGCTGTCTAGGACTCCGGCCTGTGTTTGTGACAACACATCCCATGAGACCGTCAAGCATTTGCTGAGTCGCTGTCATAGATTCTCTCGGGAGAGGTATGACTGTGAACAGAGGCTGGGACGCCCCTTAGACGCTTTTGAGGACTTGCTTGGTGATGACAATTGCAGGCTTCATTTCTTGGCTTTTGCTGAATTGGTGGTGGAGAAGGCTGCAAGGGCTAACGGCTCAACACTTCCATGACATGTGTATTTGTTATCAGCAAATACACATGTCGTGGAAGATTTTGGTATTGATACTTGTATACTTGTAATAGTTGATATAGTATAGGTTGTAAGTGTATCTATATCATAAGATGTATATGTAAGAGGGAAATTACAAAAAAAAAAAAAAAAAAAAAAAAAGTTAAATACCTTTTGTCAAAGGCTTTTTAGCCTTTGACAGCCTCGTCGACCCCGAGGCCGAGGAGCCCTCGGACCCCCGGCCCCGCTTCCGCGACCTAGAGTCGTCCGCGTCCGACACACTAACAGGTGAGTCGTAGTCAGACGACTCGTCCGCCCCTCCGAAGAAGCTAGCCGCAGACGGCGCGCGGCTAGTTTCTGACGCCGGAGCGTCAGAGAGGCCCTGAGAAGGGCCTTTGGGTTGGCCCTGAGAAGGGCTTTTTGGTTTTAAAAACCGCGACTTGGACTTTGCGTCCGACTTAGAACCGCGCGGCCGCTTCCCCCGAAACTTGGAGGGACCGGCCGCAACAGATTGTGGTGACACTGTCACCCTCTCCAGAACCACCAGGGGCTCTGCTGGAGCAACTGCTCCCGTCTTCGATGACGCAGTGCCAGAATCTGACGCTGCGTCCGCCTTCTCTACAACTTTTTTATTTTTGATTAAATCCATAGAATTCCCACGAGTATGGGGGATATAAAACGTCCATCCGGGCAGTGCCCCCTGTACCCGGATAAGCCTTTAACATTTATAACCCGCCAGGGGGTCGGCCGGTACCCTGGCGGGGGTCGCACTAAAGACTGATTGTTCCATGGGAACACCCGTCAGCCATACATCCCCTCACGGTGCGCCGCCGCTTGAGATGCGGGGTAACTTTTTATAGAGGTTTTCTACCTCGCGGTCCGGGCGGTTAAGCCAAGGCCCTCGGTCCCGATCGAAGCCGCGAGACATGATCCACGACACTCCGATGATGGGATTACGAGTACGACGGGGACAGAGAGGGAAGGCGTCCCTCACTGTCTGCTCGGAGGCAGGGTGAGTGCACTCCGAGCCCGTCCTTGCTCCTCCGCTGTGCCCTCTGCTTTCAGAGGGTCACGACGAAAGCGCCCCTCTTGTCCAAGTTGGACCCCTCCTATGTCAGAATATTGGCCACAGGCAGTAACATTCCCCGAAGAATAAGAATCTGTTCCCATTCCTTGGGGAAGGCCACTGCCCGCGCCCAGGGTGCACCGTCCCAGCCAGCTGCTGTTCCCTCCAAACGTATCGAGAGGGACCAGCAGCCGTCAGGCCCACGAGGAGGTTTTCTGACCCAGCACCCCAACCTAACCTTTTTTTTTTTTTTTTTTTATTTTTTGTCGCTGGGAAAAAATGCATTACGCATACCCGCCCATCGGGGGATGGACGGGCTATGTGGGACTCCCCGGTCTGACCCGGTATACCCACTAAAACAACCCAGCGGCATTCCCGCTTCGTCCAAGTGGCGGGGGACTGGGAAACCGGCACAGCCTTAACGACCAGTCCTCCGCCGACGATTGCCCTTCATATGGACCCCTCACGCCTTCCCCGTGGGGAGGAGGAAGGGCCCGGGAATGACCAACGAAGGCAATGACGGGTGCAATGCGGGCGAAGGCACCCCCGCACCTGTCGCCCGCCCGTCGTCACCATGAGGAGTTAAAGGACCCCTACCAGGGCCATAGCTCCCCACGCGGCGGCCACGTATCCCGGTCCCCTCTCCAAGAGCGAGAGGGGAGGGGAGTCCGTGGAAAACCGCGAAACCAACGCCACCAAGCCGTCCCAGTCGCCCAGCCAACGGCAAGGGATCTGGTAAGGCTCGGCGACCAACAAGTCCACTAACCACTCAGCCATGGTCTGCATCAGCAGATCCTAGTAGGCTGACCTGTAGTGGTTGGGGTTCGCCTGAGGGATGCGATGTTTGACCCTCTATCCTTCAGTCGGACATCGCACTCCCCTCCGCAGCCGTCGCTGGAGCGGCGGTGCTAGCGACAGCATCAAACCCGGACGGCATCTGCGCTTAGGAGGAGGATTGCAGTTCCTCCCCCTCATTACGTGGCCTGCTGGGCAGCCACTGGCGGCACACACCGCGCAGTGCGGCGTGGTAGCCTCGCAGGAGGCGGCCTTGTGGCCCTCCTTGCCGCAGCGATAGCACGTGTCCGTCCTGTCCGCGCGCGCTCCGCCGCCTCCTTTTGCGACACTACGTCCTCGCAAAAGGAGGCAACCGCTGACCAGGCCCCCTCGCTCCCCAGCATGGCGTTGACCACACCGGGAAGCGAGAGGTCCTGTCCGATCTCCGCGATCAGACTGCGGCGCGGCTCGGACCAAGCTGGGCACACCTCGAGGGTGTGCTGCGCCGTGTCCTCCGCCGCGCCGCAGTCGTGGCACGCCGGGGCTTCCTCCCTCCCGATCCGGTGCAGGTACGTTCCGAAGCAGCCATGCCCGGACAACACCTGCACCAGACGGAACGACAGGAAACCATGGGACCGCTCGAGCCAGGCCCGGAGGACCGGACCGAGCGCGTCCAACGTCCGGCGGCCAAAGGCGGCGGTGGCGAGGTCCTCCGTCCAATGGAGGACGATGGCGTCCCTCGCCTCCCGCCGCACGGCCTCCCGCTCCTCGGCGACGGGGCGCTCCCCGAGCGCCCTGCGATGCGCCGTCCACTCATACACCCTGGCCAGCACCCAAGCCTCCAACTCCCAAGGAGGGGTGCCGGCCAGAGCGCACGCCGCCGAAAAACCCACCGACCGGTAGGCCCTCGCCACCCGCAGTGCAATGGCCCTTTGGGGCTTGCGGATGGCGGTCGCGTTCTCCCTTTCGGGAACCTTCCAGCCGTAAAGCACGCGCTGAAAAGGTCCCGAAACCTGTCCTCCATCTCGGAGGCAGCTATTGCCAGCACCCGTGCGGGGACGCCGTCCGGCCCGGGGGCCGTCTTCTTGGCGCGGAGGCTGAGTATCCCCGCGTAGATCTCCGCCGCCGTCACCGGGGGGACCTCCTCCTCCGGCGAAGCCGCCCCTTGCGGAGGATCCATTGTTGGTGGGGCGAAGTCGGTCCTGCGCGGAAACAGGGACCGGACCACCCCATCACACTGCCGATCCCCAATTGAGTGGGATCGGCATTGCTACGCGCCCGCACTAAAATTGACGCGTACGTCTCCCCTCGCTCCGCCGCCTCCGCGGTGAGGGTTACCACGACGGCCGCGGTTTTTGGGGAGACTAGCTGCCCCTTTCCCCTCGCTCTACCTCTACCTCCCCGCTTCCCCCCCTCTCTGCCGGTCGTCTGCGACTGGCTGGGAGCAGGGACGGCTGGGGTGGCAGCCACCGACGTTTTGGCTTTGCCCTTCCTCCTCCCGACCACTTCCGTCCACTCATTGGACGGGGTGGTCGAGGGGAGAAGGGCGTCCTCCTGGACCTGGGATGAGGTGGACGGCCCCGGCTCGGAGGGCCCCTTATCCGCCGCAAGCGGCGGTCGGAGGCGCTTTTCCGGCAGGAGCCGGTCCTCTATTCCTGCCAGGCAGGCTCGCGTGAAGGCCCGCTCCTCCATTACCACCTTGCGGATTATGTCCTCAAGATTGGAGTTGGAGGAGGGGCTCTCTGCCGCAGGACTCGTCTTCTTAGACGTCGATGTCGAAGGCGTTGATGACGTCCTCGTCGTCTCGGCAGGGGCCTGCTGCGGGCGGGCCGTGGCTTCAGCCAGCTTGCGATGAAGCTCACTGACTTCCACCTGCAGGCGATCCACCCTCGCCTGCAGTTGCCGTGTCTCGTCAGTGGCCTTCCGCTGCACCAGCTCCTTGACCACACCAAGCAAGCTCGCGGCCCGACATTTGAGGGCCTTCTGGAAGGTCCCCTTCAAGTTTGAGGACTTTGAGGCAACCTCCAAAATTTCCTCCTCGTCCTCCTCCGCCATTTGTTCCAGCTCCAGCAGGGAGTGGTCCGCGTAGAGCACACGGGACGCACCGTACCCGGACTTTGCCCGGGTGACGTGCGCCCGCCTCTCCCTCGCGGCAACCCGCTCCTACGACCGCTGCCCGGTTTCATTCGTCAAGCGGCAGATCCGAATGGGGTCGCTCGACGAATGGAACCGGAGGTACCAGAACGGCGAAACAGCCTCCACTACAAAAATATTCTTTCCCGATGCGATCGACGCCCACAGAATTGTGCGTAAAATAAAACCGGCAGGTACACTGACGCAAATCTTGACGGGGCACGGTGGGTTCTCCGAATACTTGCACCGCTTCAAGTGTAAGGAGAACCCAGCGTGCATCTGCGAGCCGGATAAAGTGGAGTCGATCGCACACATAATAATAGAATGTCCAGTTTTCTTATTGGAACGATACGATGCCGAGCGGAGATTGGAGACGGCTATTAATATAGACAACATACAAAAACTTATGTCAGATACCAAAAGTAGAAAAATTTTAGTAGAATACTGCTTAACAGTAGCAACAAAAGTAATCAACAGAAATAAATAAAAGTAAGGAGCTGTGCTTTTTCAGATTTAAGCGATTCTCATCAAGAACAGAAATTTAGAAATAAGCATAGTAAAACGTAAAACATTTATTTAATTTTTTCAGTTATTAAATTCACTTTTATCTAAATTCTTAAGTACTTTTGCAAAATAAAAACAATTAAAATCAGATAAAAATTTAAAGTTAAACTTTCATTAATGAACGAAACTGTAAACAAAACAGTATTAGAAACGACCAATGCAGTAAAAAGATCTCTGACCATGTCAGGGGGACACTAGACAGGCAGGAGGTGGTTTTAGTCAGTTGGAGCCTGACACTATCCAGACTGGCTCGTTATGAGTCAGCCTGGGTGTAAGTCCGACCGGATTTCCCCTCCTGCCAAGAAAACAAAAAAAAAAAAAAAAAAAAAAAAAAAAAAAAAAAAAAAAAACCTAACCTAACCTAACCTTTTTTTTTTTTTTTTTTATTTTTATTTTTTTTTTTTTTTTTTTTTTTTTTTTTTTTGTTGCGGGGTGGAAAATCCGCCCGGATGTCCTCCGCCTGGGGAGGGCGGAGGGGTCTGTCAGACTCCAACTGACTAAAAACCACCCCGGTGTTCCATCTCTCACCTACACCAGGGGTCGCGGGAACGTACGACTCTTCCGCAACCCCCGGCTGGTGCCGGCCCGCTATGGCGGGCCTCATCTCGGGTTGAGGGGGGAGTGAGGTGTTTGACTCCCCCCGCGACGTCTCAGAGGGGCGCGCGTGGAACACTACGCGCCGCCACCTCGGGTCCGATGTATAGGGGGCGACGGACGTCCCCACGTCCGTTGCCCCTGGACCCATTTAGGGGGGCTGGAAGAGGGCGTTGTCCGCCCTCCGCCGACGCCCGGTGCGCCTGCTGCGGACTGGATGAGAGGTCGTGATCTCCCTCTCTCTTTCCGCAGCCTCCTTCTGCGAGATGACTGTTTCGCAGAAGGAAACCACTGCGTCCCAGGACTCCCCGCTACCGACCATCGAGTTCACGACAGCCGGCAGCGAGAGGTCGTTGCCTACTCCAGAGATAAGAGCACGGCGCGGCTCCTCCCAAGCGGCACACTCTGCCAGCGTATGCCGCGCCGTGTCCTCCCGACAGTCGACGCAGTGGTGGCACCGAGCGTCCGGCTCCCTGTTTATGCGACACAGGTACTTCAAAGGAAACGGCCCACGACGGCACCCAGCTCGACAAGGAAATTCTCGAAGTCGGCGAGGCTCTTGTTGGGCGAAAAGTACGCACCAATCGTACCAACGCCGTCCGCGAGGGCGGCTACCCAGCCGTGACCTCGGGACGGGCTGGACAGAGCCCCACCGATGATGGCCACCAAGCCGTCCAGGTCGCCCACCCAATTATCCCGGGGGGAGACAAAGTATGGCTCGGCGACCACAGCCACGTGAATCGACCACTCTGCCATGCTCTGAAGAAAGAGATCCTGAGCTCTAGCAGAGTGGTTGAGATTGCCCTGGAGGAAATGGTAGAGCGTAGCCATTATGCGCAATCCATTCCCTCCACACCATTCCTAGCTCGGGAGTCGGCAGACTGACGGGGGACAAAACTTGGCGACTGAGCGCCACCGCCGTTGGGCTCCCTTCGGCCATCCGAGCGGAGCGTCGCTCTCGGGCCTGTCGGGCCAGCTCGCTGACCTCGTCAGCCACGACAGCCCTTTGCTGCGCCCGCTTAGCAGCAGCGGCCTCCGCTCTGGTGCTCCCCAGCAGGGACGTAGTCGAGCCCCCACTCAGGTCTGACATGGTGAGCCCGGGGTCGGTCTCCGCACCCTCCATGCGCTCCACTGGAGCTGGCTCTGACTCTGAACCGCCGCGACGTCGCAGCCCCCTAACGCTGCGACCGCCTCCACCACCTCCTCCTTGGTGACGGAATCGTCGAGATCCGTCACCTCGAGTGTCACCAACTTTACCGGTCGGGCCACCTTGGCGGAGTCCGCGATGACCTCCCGCAGCTTAGCTGCAAAGAGGTCCGCGCGGGCTCCCCCCTCTGCCCCCGGGAACTCGAATAATCGAGCCCCGGCTTGGGTCCGCCGGCAAGACACACTACCGATCCCCAATTGAGTGGGATCGGCATTGCTACGCGCCCGCACTAAAATTGACATGTACGTCTCCCCTCGCTCCGCCGCCTCCGCGGTGAGGGTCACCACGACGGCCGCGGTTTTTGGGGAGACTAGCTGCCCCTTTCCCCTCGCTCTACCTCTACCTCCCTGCTTCCCTCTGCCGGTCGTCTGCGACTGGCTGGGAGCGGGGACGGCTGGGGCGGCAGCCGCCGACTTTTTGGCTTTGCCCTTCCCCCTCCCGACCACTTCCGTCCACTCATTGGACGGGGTGGTCGAGGGGAGAAGGGCGTCCTCCTGGACCTGGGATGAGGAGGACGGCCCCAGCTCGGAGCGCCCCTTATCCGCCGCAAGCTGCGGTCGGAGGCGCTTTTCCGGCAGGAGTCGGTCCTCTATTCCTGCCAGGCAGGCTCGCGTGAAGGCCCGCTCCTCCATTACCACCCTGCGGATTATGTCCTCAAGGTTGGAGTTGGAGGAGGGGCCCTCTGCCGCAGGACTCGTCTTCTTAGACGTCGACGTCGAAGGCGTTGATGACGTCCTCGTCGTCTCGGCAGGGGCCGTGGCTTCAGCCAGCTTGCGATGAAGCTCACTGACTTCCACCTGCAGGCGATCCACCCTCGCCTGCAGTTGCCGTGTCTCGTCAGTGGCCATTTGTTCCAGCTCCAGCAGGGAGTGGTCCGCGTAGAGCACACGGGACGCACCGTACCCGGACTTTGCCCGGGTGACGTGCGCCCGCCTCTCCCTCGCGGCAACCCGCTCCTCAAGCTCCTGCTGGAGCTGCGCCCGCTGCGCAAGATCCAACTTACGTTGGGCGTCCGCGAGCCCAACGACGTGGGTGTCCGCGGCCGTCGGCTTTTTAGCCTTTGTCAGCCTCGCCGACCCTGACGCCGAGGAGCCCTCGGACCCATCCCGCAGGAAGGCCCGCTTTCGCGACTGCGAGTCGCCTGCACCCGAGATGCCAACCAGTGACTCATCGTCGGAGTCAGACAAATCCGACAAGTCCGTCCTTCCGAAGAAGCTAGCCGCAGACGGCGCGCGGCTAGCCTCTGACGCCGAAGCGTCGGTTTGGCCCTGAGAAGGGCCTTTGGGTTGGCCCTGAGAAGGGCCTTTGGGTTGGCCCTGAGAAGGGCCTTTGGGTTGGCCCTGAGAAGGGCCTTTGGGTTTAAAATACCGCCCGCAGGCATCCCGCGTTGGTTTAGGCATATCCTCCGCAGGTTCGTACTCTCAAGGCAAGATGAGCTACGATAATCACAGTGCACTTTGGCCGAGCCCAGTCTGCCACTCCGTTACGGTGGTCAAACTGGGTCGTTTCCAGGGGACGCGACGTGGACGCAAGCACTGTGGGGTGGTCCCCCAACCTAACCTAACCTAACCTTTTTTTTTTTTTTTTTTTGTTGCGGGGTGGAAAATCCGCTCGGATGTCCTCCGCCTGGGGAGGGCGGAGGGGTCTGTCAGACTCCAACTGACTAAAAACCACCCCGGTGTTCCATCTCTCACCTACACCAGGGGTCGCGGGAACGTACGACTCTTCCGCAACCCCCGGCTGGTGCCGGCCCGCTATGGCGGGCCTCATCTCGGGTTGAGGGGGGAGTGAGGTGTTTGACTCCCCCCGCGACGTCTCAGAGGGGCGCGCGTGGAACACTACGCGCCGCCACCTCGGGTCCGATTTATAGGGGGCGACGGACGTCCCCACGTCCGTTGCCCCTGGACCCATTTAGGGGGGCTGGAAGAGGGCGTTGTCCGCCCTCCGCCGACGCCCGGTGCGCCTGCTGCGGACTGGATGAGAGGTCGTGATCTCCCTCTCTCTTTCCGCAGCCTCCTTCTGCGAGATGACTGTTTCGCAGAAGGAAACCACTGCGTCCCAGGACTCCCCGCTACCGACCATCGAGTTCACGACAGCCGGCAGCGAGAGGTCGTTGCCTACTCCAGAGATAAGAGCACGGCGCGGCTCCTCCCAAGCGGCACACTCTGCCAGCGTATGCCACGCCGTGTCCTCCCGACAGTCGACGCAGTGGTGGCACCGAGCGTCCGGCTCCCTGTTTATGCGACACAGGTACTTCCCGAAGCAACCATGCCCCGAGAGCACCTGCGTCACCCGAAACGACAGGGAGCCGTGCCTCCTCCCGAGCCAGAGGTCGAGCACTGGCCGGATCGCCTCGATGATGTTGAGGCCGGCGTTAGGGCGTGAAAGCCTGTCCCGCCATTCCGCCACCAGGCCCTCGCGAAGCTGTGACCGACGCTGCTCCAGCTGTCGCTGCATCGGTCGCTCGCCTCGCGCCCGCATTTCCTCGCGCCACCGATACAGCGACGCGAGAACTTTCGCCTCCAGGTCCCAGGGCGGGGATCCGGCCAGTGCGCAAGCCGCCTCGTAGGAGATCGTGCGATATCCCCTGATGACTCTGACGGCCATCGCCCGCTGCGGTCTCCGCAGGACTGCGACGCTGCCGGCCGTCAGGTCAGCCGCCCAGATCGGGGCCCCGTACAGGGCCATCGATCGCACGATCCCCACGTAGAGCCGCCTACAGACGGCGCTCGGGCCCCCCAGATTGGGAAGCAGCGTTGACAGCGCCCCAGCCGCGCCCAACAACTTGGGCGCCAGCCGCCGGAAGTGGGGTCCGAAGTCCCACCGGCTGTCGAGCACCAGTCCTAGGTACTTCATGGTAGCCTCGACAGCGATCCGAACCCCCCCGATCACTATGTGTGATTCGGCTGGCGGCGCCCGCCGGGGACCATGGAACACCATGGCCTCCGACTTGTTCAGGGCCACATCCAGACCAAGACGCCGTATGCGGCCCACAACCTGTGAGACCGCAGCCGTCGCCAGCAACGCTGCCTCCCTGTGTGAACTCCCCCGGGCCGTGACCAGCGTGTCGTCAGCGTAACACGTCAGGTCCACGCCCGGCTGGAGTTCACCCCTCAGCACCCAGTCGTACCCGATGTTCCACAAGGGAGGGCCCAGAACCGACCCCTGCGGAACACCGCACGACATGCGGCGCTGGTTAACGCCATCACGTCCCACATAGGTGACACACCTCTCCGACAGATAAGCCCCAACGATTCGGCGGAGGTAGAGAGGCACCCGGTGGTACCGCAGTGCCTCCAGGATACAACTCCAGGGCAGGGTGTTGAATGCGTTGGAGATGTCCAACGACACCGCCACCATCACCCCGCCCCGAGACACCGTTTCCTCCGCCAGGACTCTAACCCGCGACACAGCGTGTATCGTCGAGCGCCCGTACCGAAACCCGAATTGACACTCGTCCAGGTCCGGCCCTTCTCCGCTCAAGTGGCCGACGAGGCGGGCTGCTATTATACGCTCAAACAGCTTAGCCACCTCGTCGAGCAACACTATGGGCCGGTACGCAGATGGCGAGTCGGCCGGGCGCCCTGCCTTCCTGAGCAGGACCAGACGACCATTTTTCCACAGAGTGGGAAACTGGCCCTGCTCTAGACACGCCGTGTAGAGTCCTCTCAGCTGGGGCTCCAGCTCCTTCAGAGCGAGGGCAAGCACCTGGCCGTGGATTCCGTCAGGCCCCGGAGCCACGTTCTTGGCCCGGAGCCGCATCACGGCCGCCCTCATCTCTGCCTGTGTCACCTCTGGGACGCTGATGGCGCTCTCATCTCCTTCAGGCTCTGCGGCTGTGGGCAAAGCCATCGGCGGCGGGGTATGCTCCGCTCTAGCTGGGAAGAGGGCTGCGACCACCTCCTCCAGCAGCTCGGGTTGGAGACTCTCTGTGATCGGAGGCGCCGCGGCTCTGAGGTTTCCTCGAACCGCTCGATACGGGCGCCCCCACGGATCTCCGTCTAGAGTCTCCAACATCTCCTCCCTGGCTCGCGTCCTCGCCTCAACGATGGCCAGCCACAGAGCCTGCCCCCGGCAGGCTTGGCCCCCTTTCTCTTCTTCGTGGCAGAGGTGCCACAGTCTTTTTCGCCCAATCTGTGCCCGGCGGGCTTCCCTGCAGCTGTACAGAGGCTGCAGTTTGGCGCCGCGGAGCACTGAGCTGCCCTGTGGCCAGGCTGACCGCAGCGATAGCACTGATCGCTGCGGTCAATTTCGCAGGTACAACGCACCCGAACATGCCCAATGTCCAGGCACCTGTAGCACCGCATAGCCCTGGGCTGCAGCAGCCTTACCCTCGCTGCAACCCATCCGACCAACAAACGACCACAGTCGGCGACCTTGTTCGCCGCCACTACCGGGCACCGCACCCAGATCGTGCCGAGCCCGGAAGCGTCGGCTCGAATGTCACCCGTCTTCACGTCCTGAAGCGAACACTCGCCGGCTCGGGCAACGGCCGCCACGACCTCAGCCGAGGTCACCGAGTCGTCCAGACCACTGACTCGCAGCTCTGAGGTCTTCATAGGCCTAGACACCCGGACGTCCTCCGGGTTGAGGACCTCCCTCAGTTTGGCGGCCAATTTATCCGCCTTTTCCCCGCTAGAGGCACCCGGCACCTCGAGCAGCCGCGCCCCCGTCAATGCCGGCTTCATTCTGAAGCCGGACGGTATGCCAAGGTCATCGAGCGCGACCTTAGATCTAGCCTCAATAAGGACCGCCTTATAGGTGATGCCCCTTTCGACGGCTCCAGGCTGCAACGTAATTAATACAGCCGCGGAGCGTGGGGCTTTGACCCTGGGCGGTTTCTGGGCCTCCTTAGGTGCCGCTGCTCCAGCCGGTGTTGGTGTTGGCGGCGCCGTCTTCTTCTTTTTGCGGCCCCTCTTGACGACCGTCGTCCAGGAATCCGTGGTAGGCCCTGGTTCGGCCGCTGGAGGTGCCGTTGGAGCCGCTGCTGGAGGTGCCACTGTTTGTGAAGCAGCCGTCTGCCGCTTTTTAGGCGCTCTGCCCTCGGATCGACCCGGTTCTGCCATTGCGGCTGTGGGGCCCCGTCTATCGGCCCCCTCCCCCCCGCGTCCGTCCCCAGCAAGCGGTGGTCGGATGGACTCAGCTGGGAGGAGCCTCGTCTCTATGGCCTCGAAGCGGGCACTCATCATGTGCCCGCACTGAATCTGGCAGATGCGGACGATCTTTTCGACCTCCGCATCTGCAAGTGCGGTCGTCGACGACAGGGCCGGCGATGGAGCCGATGACGGGGCCGCAACGGGAGACGACCCGGCGGTCACGGGAGCTTCTTTCTGGGCGGCAACCAGCCGCTTGAGGTCCTCAAGCTCGGCTCGGAGACGGCTATTCTCCTCCCACAATTTTGCCGTCTCCTCCGTGCTGTTGCACTTAGTGAGGACCTCAACCGCCTCCTTGATGCCCTCAGCCGCCTCCTTCAAAGCGCGCGTGAACGTGCCCTTCAGATTGCCTGATTTGGTGGCAACCTTTAGGACGACGTCCACGCCGTCCAAAACTTGGCGACTGAGCGCCACCGCCGTTGGGCTCCCTTCGGCCATCCGAGCGGAGCGTCGCTCTCGGGCCTGTCGGGCCAACTCGCTGACCTCGTCAGCCACGACAGCCCTTTGCTGCGCCCGCTTAGCAGCAGCGGCCTCCGCTCTGGTGCTCCCCAGCAGGGACGTAGTCGAGCCCCCACTCAGGTCTGACATGGTGAGCCCGGGGTCGGTCTCCGCACCCTCCATGCGCTCCACTGGAGCTGGCGCAACAAAACGACACCGCGCGTCACGAACGGAGACTCCGCCTGTTACCGCACGACCTCTGCCTCTCCGCGTCGTTGACACCTTTTTTGCCAACAGATTTTCCTCGCTCGAGGAGAGGCCGCGCTTGCGAGATCTGGATCCGGGCCTAGATCCGGATTCAGATCTAGAAGCGCGCTCTTGTGTGTCCTCGTCGGACTTCGGGTCCCTGTCAGGACTGGAGCCTCCTCGGCTCTTGTTGCCGTCGGCGTCGGCAAGCGGCTGGACCACAACACGCAGGTGCTTCAGGTTCTCCTGTAGCTCCTTTTCTCGCAGGCCGGTGGACTCGGCAAGACTGGTGGTGCCCCCCCCAGATACGATGGGGCAACCCTCGTTAGAGGGGCGGGATTCCCCCCGTAGGGGACCCGCCTGGGGATTTGTATTCCCAACAGACTTTTTCATTATTTTTGTTTTTTAGCGCTAACGACCGGATACCCTCCGGCCATTCATCCCCTCGGCACGCTCGACCTTGAGATTGGGGTAATTTTTTTAAAGAGGTTTTTGTCTTCCTCTCCTGCTCCCTTGTTCGTCCACTCAACCAACCCTTTGTAAGCAAAGGGGGGAGTGGGCATAAGTTGGGGCATAAGATGGCCACCAGGCCTACCCCCACGGCGGACTTGCCGTCCCCAAGTTCGGTTCCCTTCGCAGACCAACAAAAGATGATCGGCGATTGAAACCGAACCCTTCCCTGTTTGTTGAAGATTCGCCGTCGGACCCAGCTGTCCACCAAAGGTTGTTGGGCAGCTGGGGCCGACGTTGCCCAGGGTACGCCACGAGGAGGCTCTTCAACATGCACCCCACCCCAACCTAACCTAACCTAACCTTTTTTTTTTTTTTTTTTTTTTTTTTGTTGACGATGTGGAAATCCGCACGGATGTCCTCCGCCTGGGGAAGGCGGAGGGGTCTGTCAGACTCCAACTGACTAAAACCACACCGGTGTTCCCTCGCACACTTGCGTCGGGGGGCAGCGGGAACGAAAGTGACTTCCGCTGCCCCGGACTAGTGCCGGCCCGCTTGACCAGTGCGGGCCTCGTCCCTGGGGGGAGTGAGGTGTACTCCCCCCGATACGTCATGAGAGGCGCGCGTGGAACACTACGCGCCGCCGTCTCGGGTCCAGTGAGATGGGGGGCGACGGATATCCCCGAATCGCCTCTGACTTCTGAACTAGGTGTACCTGTATGTCAGGAGTCAGCGCCCTCTCCCGTTTTATTTGGCCTTGTAGGAATATTGTGGATAAATCCTACCTTGTCGTCGTCGATACTTCTATGCAGGTGTGAACTGGGGCGACGAAATGAAAGTCTTCAGGTAAATGTTGTAGTCAGCTTATAATGTCTTCCAAGCACATATACACCAATATTAAAAGCACAAGAAGTATGAAGGAGTTAAGAGCACAGATCGGCAGAGAGATACATAAGCAGTCTATAAAGTTTACAAGCACAGAAGTGAGTTTAGGATAGCACGGTAAGTTCCGACCGGACTTCGTCAGAATCTAAATCACTATTAAGCATGAACTGTAAGCGGGTACAAGCAGAGCGGTAAGCAGTTTAATCAGCGTGCGCTTCGCGTCGAGAACAGATCAGGACTGGTGAGGGGGCGCGCGGTGCGCGCGCGCCGAGCGGCCGGCGAGCGTCAAAACCGGTTCTGAGGAGGTGCGTTCCCACTGAGCCCGACCGGTGATGTTTCGACACATATTAGAAATACGATGAATTATTTAAATTAGTGTGTCTGAGATTTTGATAAATACGTAAATAAGTATGTATGTGTATAAGTGTATGTATGCATATGTATGTAATTATAAAATCTGTTTATGCCGCTACATCACTCCCCCCTAGAGACCTGGTTAGGGGCGATAATAATCCGGGAATCTTACCACGCGTCCTGAACGAGTTGTCCTGGTGGTGTCACGTGTCCCATGATTAGAATTAATTGGAGTAGGCGATACGTGGCCGTGGGTTTCACTTCCTTTTTCGGCAAGTATATATGCTGGTTTGAGGCGATCGATGGTGACTGTGACAACTTTGCCTTTGACCATCAGTTTGAAAACCTTGTCGCCTCGTTCTGTAATTTTATGTGGCCCTGTGTATGCTGGGGTTAAGGAACTATGTGATGCGTCTTCTCTAAGAAATGCGTAGTCGCATGTACTTAGGTCTTGGTATACAAAGACTTTCTGTTTCCCGTGGCGCGATGTCGGCACTGGTTCCAGTTTTTGAACTATATTACGCAGCCGCGCTGTGAAGTCTGTCATGTCACTGGTGCCACTCGTTGTTTGCTCTAAAAATTCACCAGGCAGCCTTAATGGCTCGCCGTAGACTAGCTCAGCCGAAGACGTTTGTAAGTCATCCTTGAAAGCGCTGCGAATGCCAAGCAGAACCAAAGGCAGAGCCTCAACCCAGTTTTCATTTGAATGGCATACAATAGACGCTTTCAAGTGTCGATGGAAACGTTCTATGAGTCCATTGCTTGCTGGATGGTACGCTGTGGTTCGGCGATGACGGAATCCTACTATTTTACCCAGGTATTGAAACAAGGCGGACTCGAATTGGCGTCCGCGGTCTGTAACAATATCTGTTGGGCTGCCGAACCTAGATATCCAGCCATGCAGCAAGGCTTTGCCAACAGTCTCGGCCGTAATGTCGGTAATCGGAATTACCTCTGGCCATCGAGTGAACCGGTCGATAGCTGTTAAGCAGTATCGATAACCTTGCGTAATGGGTAGGGGACCGATCAAATCGATATGTATATGTCTAAACCTAGTGCGTGGTAATGTGTACGTACCTAATGGTGCTGACACATGTCGACTTACCTTGGCTCGTTGACATGAGACGCAAGATCTGGTCCACTCCCGACAGTCTTTTCTGACCCCTGGCCAAACAAACCGTTCCGCAACTAGTTTTGCGGTTGCGTTTGCGCCAGGATGACTTAAAGAATGTAGACTGTCAAACACTTGTTTTCATAAGGCCCGTGGTATGAAAGGCCTGGCAGTTGACGTACTGACATCACAGTACACGCTTACGTCACTCCCTAGTACTTTAATTTTTTCTAGCCTAAGTGATGACGTTGAATTGAGGAATCCCGACAGCTCCCTGTCTAACTCTTGAGCCTTAGCAAGAGTTTCATGAGCTACAGGTTCCTGCAGTTCATCTATCCGCGACAAGCTATCTGCTACCACATTATCCTTTCCGGAAATGTGGCGGATATCGGTCGTGAACTGCGATATGAAGTCCAGATATCTATACTGACGTGGCGAGCAGTTATTTTTCCTTTCATGGAAAGCAAAACTGATTGGTTTGTGGTCAGTATAGATGGTAAAGTTTCTTGCTTCGAGCATATGTCGAAAATGTCTTACCGCTTCATAGATTGCCAACAATTCTCGGTCATAGGGAGAGTATTTTTGTTGTGCATTGTTTAATTTTCGTGAGAAAAATGCGAGTGGTTGCCAGTGGCCACCTTTGTGTTGTTGCAACACGGCACCCATGGCTAAATCCGATGCGTCCGTCACTAGTCCCATTTTGGCCTTGCAATCTGGATGGGCTAATAGGGTTGCGTTTGACAGGCTTTCTTTGCAGTGTTCCAGAGCTTCAAGAGCGTCTCCTGCTAAGTTGACTGGAGTTGATCCTTTTACTGATCCTGAGAGCAAAGTGTTGAGTGGGGCTTGTATTCGGGCGGCTTCGGGCACGAAACGTCTATAAAAGTTCATCATGCCCAAAAACCTTCTGAGCTCCCGTATATTTTTTGGTGCTGGGTAATCTCGAATGACTTGTACTTTTTCTGGTAAGGGTCTTGTTCCTTTCTGTGATATGGTGTATCCCAAGAAATTTACTTCTCGAACTCCAAAAACGCATTTTGCGTTATTTATCACCATACCATACGCTTTCATTCTGGTGAATAACTGTCTCAGGTGTTCCTTGTGGAGGGTTTCATCCTTACTGTACACTAAGAAATCATCGAGATACGCATAGCAAAAATCAAGGCCGCGCGTCATTTCGTCTACAAACCGCTGGAATGTCTGACCCGCGTTCCTTAGACCAAACGTCATATACGGAAATTCAAACATTCCAAACGGTGTAGTGATTGCGGTCTTAGGTATATCATCTGGGTTAACGGGGATCTGGTTATACGCTTTAACCAGGTCTATTTTCGAGAATATAGTACATCCTGAAATGCTGTGCGCGAAATCCTGTATGTGTCTGATGGGATAACAATCTGGTATAGTGCGGGCGTTGAGTCTTCTATAATCGCCACAGGGCCGCCAGCCATTGTCTTTTTTTGGGGCTAAGTGTAACGGGGACGCCCATGGGCTTTCCGAAGGCCGTGCCGTCCCGTTGGCTAACATTTCCTCGAATTCTTGCTTAGCGGTTCTAAGCTTATCTGGGGCTAGGCGGCGGGGAGTGCATGACAGCGGAGGGCCGGGTGTGGTGCGTATATGATGGACTGTGTTATGAACAATGTCACGGTGGGTACCGGGTGGCTTAGTGATCTCCGGGAATTCCTCGAGCAATTTATGATACGCGGTTTCGCCAGTCATGACCTTTACAGAGTGTATGCTATCTAATGTATGATCTAATGAAACTGTCGTTGAACAAGTTGTAACATTATCTACTAAACGCTGATTACGGCAATCGACTACAAGATTATAAAACGAGAGAAAATCTACTCCGATTATCGGTTTAGTTACATCGGCTACAACAAAATTCCACCCGAAGTCCCTTCGAAGCCCTAAGTTTAAATTAAAATGCTGATACCCGTAAGTTGAGATAGACGTCCCGTTGGCTGCGAAGAGTTGGTAGTTGGTGCTGGCACGTCGTACACGTAGCATGGTCCGAGGGAATACGCAGAGGTCGCTACCAGTATCGACCAGGAACTGTACTTTAGTTCTCCTGTCGATAACAAAAAGGCGACCGGAGCTAGGGCAGTCGTCGGTCGCCATTAGCGACGGCCCGTCGAGTTTTCCGCCTTGTAATCACAAGGGAGAATGCATGTCTTCGCTTTGCTGCCGAACTTGAAATGGTACCAGCATACTGGGAATTTCTTGTAGTTCGAGTCTGAACGTTTGGATGTTGAACGGGTGTGTCTCGGTCCTCGCTCTCTGGGACGTGATTGTCGATTCCCGCTGGTGAGCGCGTTTACTTCTTTCCGGAGCTCCACAAGTTCTTTTGCTAACACCTCTAGGACTTGAGGGTTTGCACTAGTTGAAGCGACGCAGACTGAAGGGGTCATTATGTCCTTGATTCTGTCTGCTATGTCCGCTAAAGCTTCCAGAGATAGGGAAGTCTGTGCCGCCATTACAGTTTGAATGTTTTCTGGCAGGCGATTGGTCCAAATGGATTTGATGAAGTCCTCTGGGACCTCGGATCCTGCAAGACTCTGAAGGTGCCTTAGAAATTGCGAGGGCTTGCGGTCGCCAAGCTCCTCGTGGATCAACAGCTGGTTTACCTTCTTTTCGTGGGATGTACTGAGTCGCTTTATGAGTTCGCCTTTAAGCTTCTGGTATTTATCCGTCGCTGGTGGATTCACAATTATGTCTTTCACCTCTTTTGCGTACTGCGGTTCCAATTGTCCGATGACGTAATGAAATTTCGTCGTATCCGAAGTAATATTCGCTATTGAAAATTGCCCCTCTACTTGTGCGAACCATATTTCTGGTTCATCAGGCCAGAAGGGTGGTATGCGAACAGCTACCCGACAAATTTCTGTCGTTACATCCGATGAGACAGTGGAAACGCGCATTTCGGTTCGTTCGGTAGATGACTTGCGACTTGCTGGTTTACCGTCCGCCATGTTTGCAATATATTCGTCTTATTAGCGATCTGCGGTATTATAAGTTTTGCTGTTCTTATTCGGGGTCACCAATGTAGGAATATTGTGGATAAATCCTACCTTGTCGTCGTCGATACTTCTATGCAGGTGTGAACTGGGGCGACGAAATGAAAGTCTTCAGGTAAATGTTGTAGTCAGCTTATAATGTCTTCCAAGCACATATACACCAATATTAAAAGCACAAGAAGTATGAAGGAGTTAAGAGCACAGATCGGCAGAGAGATACATAAGCAGTCTATAAAGTTTACAAGCACAGAAGTGAGTTTAGGATAGCACGGTAAGTTCCGACCGGACTTCGTCAGAATCTAAATCACTATTAAGCATGAACTGTAAGCGGGTACAAGCAGAGCGGTAAGCAGTTTAATCAGCGTGCGCTTCGCGTCGAGAACAGATCAGGACTGGTGAGGGGGCGCGCGGTGCGCGCGCGCCGAGCGGCCGGCGAGCGTCAAAACCGGTTCTGAGGAGGTGCGTTCCCACTGAGCCCGACCGGTGATGTTTCGACACATATTAGAAATACGATGAATTATTTAAATTAGTGTGTCTGAGATTTTGATAAATACGTAAATAAGTATGTATGTGTATAAGTGTATGTATGCATATGTATGTAATTATAAAATCTGTTTATGCCGCTACAGCCTAAATACTAATGTCAACATAGGAATAGAAGTAAAAAAAAAAAAATATAAAACAAAAACAGAACTGAGAAGTATGAAAAAATTAAACATCAAAAATATAAATTTATTATTTAGTTTAAACATAATTATACACATAAATCGCGCTGTGTGTGTGTTAGTGTGTGTGTGTGTTAGTGTGTGTGTGTGTGTATGTGTGTGTGTGTGGGAGGTGTGTACATGTGCGTGTGGGTGAGATTCCCGTTCGTGATGGTGTATGAGTAGGTGTATGAATGAAAAGTTGTTCTATGTATGTGTTACTTTTAGAATGAGATTAATTATTAATTATCTTCTCTACATCCTCATAATCAAGAGTAAAGAGCCAGTTTTTTACTATAGATTTACATTCGTGTAGTGTTAACGGATAAAAATTTAAGATTCTATTAATTTTGTTGTATAAATATACAGAAAGAAAAATATTTTGTCGTCTTGCAAAAGCCGTGCGACATTTAACAGATTCAATTACGTTTGGTGTTGTTCGCCTATTTTGTAGTTTACCTGGATCATATAGGGTAGATACGTGTCTTTTAGTAATTATCCGGAAAATAAAAAGTTGTCTTACTGTAAATACCCGGCACAACTCGTATAATGTCTTCGTGGGAAATCTGTATGGTTTGAATGACATTGTTTTAAGCAGGGACCGTTGCGCTCTTTCCAAGCGTAACAGATGCGTTTTACATGCACCTCCCCAAACCCCAATACAGTATCCAATAACCGATTGTGCTAATGCAAAATAAACTGAACGAAGGAGATCGGTGTCAGCAACGTGCCTCAGATTTTTAAAAACCCATGTTAGTTTCCTGACTCGTGACGAAACCATCTCGATATGTGGTTGCCAGGATATTTTGTCGTCCAAGAGAACCCCAAGGTATCTAACCGTCTTTGATTTGCTCAAAGTTGTACACGAGCACAGTTGAGTGAAAGGTGATTTGCATGTGTGAATCCGGACAGCCACGTTGGGTTGTTTTATGCGAGCGTTAGTGAATTGTATAAATGAGGTTTTTGATATGTTAAGCGTTAACAGGTTATGCCTCAACCACAAGCAGACTTTATGGAGGCCCATCTCCGCGGTTTGCTGAACTGCATCCCAAGTCTCTGCCTGAAACACCAAGGCTGTGTCATCGGCATAGGTAAATATTTTGCCTTTATTCAGTGTCATTTGACACAAGTCGTTAATGTAAATCAGGAAGAGACTGGGACCGAGAATGCTACCCTGTGGGACTCCATAGATGACTGCGACATCCGAACTAATAGCACTACCCACTTTAACCTTCTGCAGACGGCCAGTAAGAAAGTCTTTGTAGATTTTAAGTACCGTTTCCCTTAATCCACATCTTTCCAGCTTGTCAACAAGAGCAGGGATCGAGACAGTGTCAAAAGCCTTGGCCAGATCGATAAAGACTCCCACACACTTTTGTTTATTATCTAGACAAGATGTAACATAATCTACTAACGAGCTAACGGCTGCATCAGTACTTTTACCTACCCTAAAACCAAATTGGGAATCAGATAATATATTATTTTTTTCTAAGAATTTTATGAGTTGGTTATTCAATACTTTTTCTAGTACTTTAGAGAGCGCTGGCAGGACAGAAATTGGTCTGTAGTTTGTTACGCTGTCTCGAGCTCCACTCTTGTATACAGGAGTGATGAGCGCCCTTTTGAATACACTTGGAAAAACGCCCTGCTCTATACATAGCCCAACGATCGTGGTAAAGTGTGGGACGATAATATGTTTTGACGTTTTAAGAAATCTGTTCGAAATAGAGTCCCAACCCGTTGCAGAGTCGTTTTTAAGATTCATGATAAGAGATTCAATTTCTGATTCGGTTGGTGGGAGCAGTACCATAGAATTCTGGACGCGAGGTACACTGAAATCATTTAAAGTAGGCAAGGTGATTTTGGGATTGTCAGAGCATTTCATCTTGTCGGCAAGTAGCTTTCCGGCATCCGCAAAAAAATTGTTCACCGATTCAACGGCATCGTGGGGGCTATTTCTGTTCTTTAGTAAATCATCAGCAGAAGATTTTTGCTTAGCAGTACCAGTGATTGATTTTATAGCTGACCACGTTTCCTTACTATTTCTTGCGTTTTGTAAGAGTTCTTTCATAATTTCTTTTAAGTTTCCGCAATAGAGCGTTACAGAAATTTCTGTAGCGCTTGTAAGTGACTTCGATAGTCGAATTATTGGGATTTTTCCTTACCTTAACATGTAGCTTATCACGGTGTCGGATACACCGAATCAAGCCAGGTGTAATCCATGGTTTTATGTTTCTTTTACGACCAGAAACAATGACAGACGTTGTGTTTGATTTGATTGCAGAGGTCAATTTTTCAGTAAAAATAGTTGCAGTGCAGCTTCTTCAGCATTAGCTGAAGGAGAAACAAAAGAAAAATCCATAGATTCTAGTTGTTTTATTGTTGCCATAAGATCTGTCTTAACGATTATGTTCGATTTTCTTATTAGTTCACGCCTACACGATAAACTAACAAGAACCGAATCGTGATCAGTAACTGTGGACTCTATGACAGTGACTATGGCTGATCTATTTGTTTTGATCATGATGTGATCCAAACAATTGCCCAATCTAGTTGGCAATGTATGCCCTGGGAGAAGACCCAGCTCTGCAGTGAGATTTAAATAAGGTGAACTATTTCTATCACTATTATCAGGCTTAATGTCAATATTAACATCACCAATAATGATAATATTATTGCAATTTATGGGACGAAGTGTGCTGTCAATCGAATTCAAAAAGTTGTCGATGCAATAAATTGACGGAGATCTATAAGATAACATAAGATAAGATAAGATAATATTCATTTGCATAAACATGTGTCATACATACAAGAAAATACATGCATGCAAGATGTTAGAAACATTATTAGGTACAGACATGTTTGCCACATGATGTGACATGCAAATATAAAGAAATTTTATTAATTATAACATTCTCATAATAAATTAGGATATTGAAGTATAATAACAATACTGTAATTAATTAAAAAATAATAATAATAATAAAAATCAAACAGAACATTAAAGCAAAGATAAGTTATTAAGAATGTAAAATGTTTATGAATGTGTGTATACGTAGCCAAAATGGTAATATCGCTGTCAATTGTAAGTAACATAAAATTTGCTCCAATAGGATCAGGTTCATCCACCGTACACTTGATATCACTGTTGATATAAATGACAATTCCATCATTTTGATTTAGACTTTTCTTGGAAAAATAGCATGTATAGTCGTCTAAAAGTGGTGGTGATTTGTGCTCACTCAGCCAGTAGCCAACAGTGGGGGACCATAGGGGCGGAGCTGGTTCCGCGCCGCCTTGTATGGCCTCCCATAGACCCCAACCTAACCTTTTTTTTTTTTTTTGAAGTGAAAACTTCTTTAGCGGCGTTGAGCACTTTTTCTGTAATGGGTATAAAATCTTAAACTCGCGTCAGGTCACGTGTCCTGATCGAAAATTCGTAAGACGAATTGACATTAGGTTGCGAAGGAATTTGAACTTTATGACATCTGTCATTGAGTTTGGTTTTCCAAAACTGGATAATTATCTTATGCACAAACAAAACCTTCGATTTCTCCAAAGAGGTAAAATTCGTAAAACGTATCGTAATATTTCTGTGTTAAATTTGTTATGTAATGTAAGTTGTCA
Organism: Cerastis rubricosa; assembly: GCA_949152445.1. Lineage (NCBI taxonomy): Eukaryota > Metazoa > Arthropoda > Insecta > Lepidoptera > Noctuidae > Cerastis > Cerastis rubricosa. Next base: position 23,289,393 of record OX424537.1, on the reverse strand, counting down.
TGTTTGTGTATGATAGCGCAATAAATGAATATTGTATTTTACCACATAAATGATAGAACTAGATAATTAAAGCAATTCGTTCAAAATTATTTCCTAACCATATCCAAAAATGCACAACGTTACTATTCAAGTTTTCACTTCTGCCGGCACTCCCGGAGCAACCCGTTTTTTTTTTTTTTTTTTTTGTCGCTGGGAAAAAATGCATTACGCATACCCGCCCATCGGGGGATGGACGGGCTATGTGGGACTCCCCGGTCTGAGACCGGTATACCCACTAAAACAACCCAGCGGCATTCCTGCTTCGTCTAAGTGGCGGGGGACTGGGAAACCGGCACAGCCTTAACGACCAGTCCTCCGCCGACGAGTGCCCTTCAAGTGGACCCCTCACGCCCCCCCGATGGGGAGGGGGAAGGGTCCGGGAATGACCAACGAAGGCAATGACGGGTGCAATGCGGGCGAAGGCACCCCCGCACCTGTCGCCCGCCCGTCGTCACCATGAGGAGTTAAAGGACCCCAACCAGGGCAATAGCTCCCCACGCGGCGGCCACGTATCCCGGTCCCCTCTCCAAGAGCGAGAGGGGAGGGGAGTCCGTGGGAAACCGCGAATCCAACGCCACCAAGCCGTCCCAGTCGCCCAGCCAACGGCAAGGGATCGAGTAAGGCTCGGCGACCAACAAGTCCACCAACCACTCAGCCATGGTCTGCATAGTGGTTGGGGTTCGCCTGAGGGATGCGATGTTCGACCCTATCCTTTAGTCAGACATCGCACTCCCCTCCGCAGCCGTCGCTGGAGCGGCGGTGCTAGCGACAGCATCAAACCCGGACGGCATCTGCGCTTTGCCCCGCTTAGGACCCCAACCTAACCTTTTTTTTTTTTTTTTTTTTGTTGTCGCTGGGAAAAAATGCATTACGCACACCCTCCCATCGGGGGATGGAAGGGTAGTGTGGGACTCCCCGGTCTGAGACCGGTATACCCACTAAAACGACCCAGCGGCATTCCCGCTTCGTCCTAGTGGCGGGGGACTGGGAAACCGGCACAGCCTTTACTTCCAGTCCTCCGCCGACGATGACCCGCACAGCGGACCTCACGCCCCCCCCGTGGGGAGGGGGACGGGCCCGGGAATGACAGACGAAGGTGGTGACGGGTGCAATGCGGGCGAAGGCACCCCCGCGCCTGTCGCCCGCCCGTCGCCACCATGAAGAGGGAGACCGCGTCTTCTCCGACCTCTTCTTCTTCTGCGGAGCGGCGCTGCGAGAGGGTCTTCCTCCCGCGCGCGCTCCGCCGCCTCCTTTTGCGACACTACCTCCTCGCAAAAGGAGGCGACCGCTGACCAGGCCCCCTCGCTCCCCAGCATGGCGTTGACCACACCGGGAAGCGAGAGATCCTGTCCGATCTCCGCGATCAGACTGCGGCGCGGCTCGGACCAAGCTGGGCACACCTCGAGGGTGTGCTGCGCCGTGTCCTCCGGCGCGCCGCAGTCGTGGCACGCCGGGGCTTCCTCCCTCCCGATCCGGTGCAGGTACGTTCCGAAGCAGCCATGCCCGGACAACACCTGCACCAGACGGAACGAGAGGAAACCATGGGACCGCTCGAGCCAGGCCCGGAGGACCGGACCGAGCGCGTCAAACGTCCGGCGGCCAAAGGCGGCGGTGGTTAGGTCCTCCGTCCAATGGAGGACGATGGCGTCCCTCGCCTCCCGCCGCACGGCCTCCCGCTCCTCGGCGACGGGGCGCTCCCCGAGCGCCCTGCGATGCGCCGTCCACTCATACACCCTGGCCAGCACCCAAGCCTCCAACTCCCAAGGAGGGGTGCCGGCCAGAGCGCACGCCGCCGAAAAACCCACCGACCGGTAGGCCCTCGCCACCCGCAGTGCAATGGCCCTTTGGGGCTTGCGGATGGCGGTCGCGTTCTCCCTCCTGTGGAGGCAGTCCGCCCAAATGGGGGCCCCGTACAGGGCCATGCTCCGCAAGATGCCGGCATAGAGGCGCCGGCATTTCGCCTTGGGCCCCCCCAGGTTCGGGAGGAGCCACGAGAGGGCGTCCGCAGCCTTAAACAGGCGCGTCGACAGCTCGCTGAAATGCGGGCCGAAGCGCCACCTGTCGTCCAGCACCAGGCCCAGATATTTCATCCGGGGCTGGACCTCTATACGGACGCCCTCCACGACGATGTGGGCGTCGGGTGGGCAGCGCTGCCGAGGCCCGCGAAAGAACACGGCCTCGGTCTTGTGCAGCGCCACCTTCAATCCCAGGCGGCGGATCCTCTCTGCAACCAAGGATCCGCCAGCCGAGGCCAGACAGGCCGCGTCCGCGAAACTCCTCCCCCGGGCAGTGAGCAGGGTGTCATCCGCGTAGCAGATGACACTCGTGCCCGGGAGGAGGGCTCCCCGCAGCATCCAATCGAACCCGATGTTCCACAGCGGGGGCCCAAGCACCGACCCCTGTGGAACACCGGACGTTGCGCCGTACCGCCTCACTGTGGCCGTCTTGTCTACGAGGAGGACCTCTCGGTCCTCCAAGTAGCTGCCCAGGAGGCTCCGCAGATATTGGGGCACTCCGTGATACCGGAGCGCCTCCAATATCGTCGAGTGGGGCACGGAGTTGAAGGCATTGGCAATGTCGAATGACACCGCCAGCACTCCGTCCCCCGCCTCGACTGCCTCCCTCACCTGGCCCTTGAGTAGGGCCAGCGCGTCGATCGTCGAACGCCCACGACGGAAACCGAATTGGGCGTCCGACAGATCCGGCCCTACATCCCGCAAATGGCTCCCGAGCCGGGAGGCGACTATCCCCTCGAACAATTTACCGACTTCATCGAGCAACACGACGGGCCGGTATGCCGAGGGGGAGTCCACCGGGCGTCCCGCCTTTCGGAGGAGGCAAAGCTGCCCCTCCTTCCACAGTTTCGGGAACTTCCCAGCCGTAAAGCACGCGCTGAAAAGGTCCCGAAACCTGTCCTCCATCTCGGAGGCAGCTATTGCCACCACCCGTGCGGGTACGCCGTCCGGCCCGGGGGCCGTCTTCTTTGCGCGGAGGCTAAGTACCCCCGCGTAGATCTCCGCCGCCGTCACCGGGGGGACCTCCTCCTCCGGCGAAGCCGCCCCTTGCGGGGGATCCATTGTTGGTGGGGCGAAGTCGGTCCTGCGCGGAAACAGTGACCGGACCACCCCATCCAGCAGTGCTGGCTCGAGGGTCTTCGACAGTGGGGGACCATAGGGGCGGAGCTGGTTCCGCGCCGCCTTGTATGGCCTCCCATAGGGGTCCCTGTCGAGACCCTCCAGCATTTCGGCCCTCGCCGAGTCTTCTGCAGCGCCCATTGCAGACTTGAGGACCGTCGTCGCCTCTCGGTAGCAGGCGTACAGGCGGTCCTCTTCTGCCCGGACTCGGTTCTGGGCGCTGCGCCGTCGACTCCGCGCGTAGGCCCTTCTGGCCGCCACGCAGGCGGCCCGGAGTTCCGACAGCTCCTCCGTCCACCAATAAACGGCGCGACGGGGAGGTGGACGGCGAGACCGAGGCATGCTGGAATTGCACACCTCGGTCAGGGCCCCTCTGAGCCAAACCGCTGCGGCGTCCACGTCCAGGACCTCAACAGGGGGCGACAGCCAGTCCTGGAGGAAAGCCGCCTCCTTGGCTGCCTCCCGGTCCAGGCGGGTGAGTGCCCACCGCGGGAAGGGAGATTGCCCAGCGCGGGCCATCCCCCCCCCCCTGGGTGGAGATGTCGAACCGCACGTATCGGTGGTCCGACAAGGTCTCCACCATCTCAACCCGCCAGTTCACGACGCGGGCGGCCAGCGCGGGGGTGGCGAATGTGACGTCCACCACCGACCCACCCTGTTGCCGCACACACGTGTGGACCGTCCCCCTGTTGAGGAGGGACATACCGCTTGAGGCCGCCCAGAACTCAACGGCGCGTCCCCGGACGTTGCACCCGGAGGCCGGGTTGCCCCAGGCCGCTGACTTGGCGTTCAGGTTGCCTAACACCACGACCTGGCGAGGCGCCGCCCTCCCTACGACTGCAGTGAGGACCTCCAGGAAATCCTCAAAGTCCGAGAGAGGGCGGTTTGGGGAGAAATAGACCCCGACCAGGGCCATGTCCCCCCCCCACGCGGCGGCCACGTATCCCGGTCCCCTCTCTAAGAGCGAGAGGGGAGGGGAGTCCGTGGAAGACCGCGCCACCAACGCCACCAGGCCGTCCCGGTCACCCAGCCAACGGCCAGGGACCGAGTAAGGCTCGGCGACCACCGCCAAGTCCACCAACCACTCAGCCATTGTCTGCATCAGCAGATCTTGGGCTGCCCTGCAGTGGTTGGCGTTCGCCTGAAGGATGCGATGTTCGACTATATCCATCAGTCGGACATCGCACCCCCCTCCGCAGCCGCCGCAGGAACGGCGGTACCAGCAGCGGCAACAGGCCCCGTTGGCGCCTGTACTTTCCCACGCTTAGGGGGAGGATACCCCAACCTAACCTAACCTAACCTAACCTTTTTTTTTTTTTTTTTTTGTTGACGATGTGGAAATCCGCACGGATGTCCTCCGCCTGGGGAAAGCGGAGGGGTCTGTCAGACTCCAACTGACTAAAACCACACCGGTGTTCCCTCGCACACTTGCGTCAGGGGGCAGCGGGAACGAATGTGACTTCCGCTGCCCCGGACTAGTGCCGGCCCGCTTGACCAGTGCGGGCCTCGTCCCTGGGAGGAGTGAGGTGTACTCCCCCCGATACGTCATGAGAGGCGCGCGTGGAACACTACGCGCCGCCGTCTCGGGTCCAGTGAGATGGGGGGCGACGGATGTCCCCGAATCCGTCGCCCCTGGACCTGTTTAGGGGGGCCGGAAGAGGGCGTTATCCGCCCTCTGCCGACGCCCGGTGCGTCTGCTGCGGTATGGGAGGGAACTAGAGATCTCCCTCTCCCTTTCCGCAGCTTCCTTCTGCGACATGACGGTTTCGCAGAAGGACACCACCGCGTCCCAGGACTCTGTGCTGCCGACCATCGTGCGAACAACGGCCGGCAGCGACAGGTCTGCTCCTCCCTCTGTGACAAGATCACGGCGCGGCTCATCCCACGCGGCACATTCCGCCAGCGTATGCCGCGCCGTATCCTCCAGACAGTGGACGCAGTGATGGCACCGAGCGTCCGGCTCCCTGCTTATGCGACACAGGTACTTCCCGAAGCAGCCGTGCCCCGAGAGTACCTGCGTCGCCCGAAACGTCAGGGAGCCGTGCTTCCTCCCGAGCCAGTCTTCGAGTACTGGCCGGATCGCCTCGATTGTGTCGAGGCCGGCGGAGGGATGGTCAAGCCTCCTCCGCCATTCTGCCACCATGACCTGTCGGAGCTGTGACCGGTGCAGCGTGATCTGTCGCTGCACCAGCCTTTCGCCCCGATCCCTGGCGTCCTCGCGCCACCGATGCAGTGTCGCGAGGGCTTTCGCCTCCAGGTCCCACGGTGGGGATCCGGCCAGTAAACAAGCCGCCTCGTAGGAGATCGTGCGATATCCCCGTATGACCCTGACGGCCATCGCTCTCTGCGGTTTCCGCAGGACTGCGATAGTGCGGGCCGTCAGGTCCGTCGCCCATACAGGGGCCCCATACAGGGCCATGGATCGCACTATCCCTACGTACAACCGCCTACAGGCGGTGCTTGGGCCCCCCAAATTGGGAAGCAGCGTTGACAGCGCGCCCGCCGCGCCCATCAACTTGGGCACCAGCCGCTGAAAGTGGGGTCCGAAGTCCCAACGGCTGTCGAGCACCAATCCCAGGTACTTCATGGTTGACTCGACAGCAATCCGGGCCCCTCCGACCACAATATGTGATCCCAGCGGCGGCGCCCGTCGGGGGCCATGAAACGCAATGGCCTCCGACTTGTTGAGGGCCACCTCCAGGCCCAGGCGTCATATGCGGCTCACCACCTGCGAGACCGCAGCCGTAGCCAGCAACGCTGCTTCCCTGTACGAGCTCCCCCGGGCAATGACCAGCGTGTCGTCCGCATAACACGTCAGGTTCACTCCCGGTGGAAGCTCGCACCGCAAAACCCAGTCGTAACCGATGTTCCACAAAGGAGGGCCCAGAACCGACCCCTGTGGAACACTGCACGACATCTCGCGACGGCCATCGCCGTCGCGTCCCATGTAGGTGACACACCTTCCCGACAGATAAGCCCCCACAATGTTGCGGAGGTAGAGAGGCACCCGGTGGTAGCGCAAGGCCTCCCTAATGCAACCCCAGGGCAGGGTGTTGAAGGCGTTGGAGATGTCCAAGGACACCGCTAGCACCACCCCGCCCCGAGACACTGCTTCCTCCGCCAGGACTCTTACCCTCATTATGGCGTCAATGGTAGAGCGCCCACGACGGAACCCAAACTGGCTGTCGTCCAGGTTCGGCCCTTCTGTACACAAGTGGCTGACGAGGCGGTCTGCGATTATTCGCTCCAGCATCTTGCCCGCCTCGTCCAGCAGCACTATGGGCCGATAAGCGGACGACGAGTCCGCCGGGCGCCCTGCCTTCCTGAGCAAGACCAGTCGACCAGTCTTCCACCGGGTAGGGAACTGGCCTTGCTCAAGGCATGCCGAGAAGAGTCCTCTCAGTGGGGGCTCCAGCTCCTTCATGGCGAGGACCAGAGCGCGGCCAGGCACTCCATCGGGCCCCGGGGCAGTGTTCTTAGCCCGGAGCCGCAATACGGCCGCGCCCATCTCTGCCTGTGTCACCTCTGGGACGGTTTCGCCTTCATCTTCCTCCGACTCTGCAGCTGTGTGCAGAACCATCGGCGGTGGCTCGTACTCGGCTCTCACAGGGAAGAGGGCCGAGACCACTCGCTCCAGGAACTGCGGCTCGAGACTTTCCGTTAGCGGGGGCGCCCACGGCCGAAGTTTCCCTCGGACCGACCGGTAAGGGCGCCCAAACGGGTCCCCGTCTAGGCTCGCCAGCATTTCCTCTCTGGAGCGTGTCTTCGATTCGCCGATGGCCAGCCACAGAGCCAGCTTCGCCGCGCGGTACACCTCATACAGCGCGGCTTCTTCCTCAGGAACCCGTGGACGTCTTCTCCGGCACCGCGTGTACGGGCGTCTGGCGTCTGCGCACTCGACGCGCAGTCGCCCGATCTCGACGCACCACCAGTACAAGCGGCGCCGTGCGGACAGAGAGGAGACGCGTGGCATGCATGCGTCGCAGATCTGCGTCATCGCATCGCCAAACCACTGCGCCTCCAGTTCGACGTCGACGGGACCGACGGTGGCCGACTCCCGGATCCAGGCCTGAACTATTGCGGCTTCTTCGAGAGCTTCCCTGTCGAGACGTTTCAGCGCCCAACGCGGGCCGTCTCTTCGGGGCCCCGACTGGCTACGTCCTCCAGCGGTCTGGGTGGAGACGTCGAAGCGGATGTATCGGTGATCCGATAGCGTCTCCACCTCCACCTCAACGTGCCAATCACGGACACGGTGCACGACAGCGGGACTAGCGAACGAGACGTCCACTATCGACCCGCCCCGCTGCCGTACACACGTGTAGGCGGAACCCCGATTTAAGACGGCCAGGCCCGTCGTTATGGCCCACTCCTCTAGCACTTCGCCTCTCGGGTCCGTGACGGGGGAACCCCACGCCGCAGACTTGGCGTTGAGGTCACCGAGAAGCAAAATGGGTCGAGGGTGAGACTGGCCGACGACGGCTCCCAACTCGACAAGGAAACTCTCGAAGTCGGCGAGACTCTTGTTGGGCGAAAAATACGCCCCAATCGTGACGATCCCGTTCACAAGGGCCGCAACCCAACCGTAACCACGGGATACGTCGACGAGAGTCGCGCCGATGATGGCCACTAGGCCGTCTAGATCCCCTTCCCAGTTATCCCGGGGGGGTATGAAATACGGCTCAGCGACCACCGCCACATTTATCGACCACTGCGCCATGCTCTGGAGCAGGAGATCCTGAGCTCTGGTGCAGTGGTTGATGTTCGCCTGGAGGAAATGGTAGTGTGCCATCACTAGCACTCCATTTCCTCGGCGCTCCGTCCCACCACAGGCCGGGAGTCGGCCGAAGAGGTGCTAGGTTGCGGGGGGGGTGCGTCCCCCGCAGCCTTGGCCCATCGCTTGCTGCGCTTTCTGGGCGCGCCGCAGGCTTTACCCCCTACTCTGTGCCCCGCGGACTTTCCTGCAGCCGCACACAAACTGCAATGTGGGTCCGCGGAGCACTGGGACGCCTTATGGCCAGGCTGACCGCAGCGATAACATAAATCGCTGCGGTCTGTGTCACAGGTGCACACTGCCCGGACGTGCCCTTTCTCCAGGCACCGGTAGCACTGCATGGCCCTGGGTGCCAAGAGTTTTACTCTCGCCGACACCCAGCCCACCAGCAGACGTCCCGCGTCAGCAACCTGCTTGGCCGCAACAACTGGACACCGCACCCAGATGGTGCCAAGCCCGCCAGTATTTACGCGGATACTACCCGCCTTTACATTGTCGGCTGAGCATCCACCGCTTCGGGCTATGGCCGCCACCACCTCCTCTGGGGTCACTGAGTCGTCCAGTCCATCGACTCGTACCTCAGCAGTCTTCATGGGCCTGGACACTCGCGCCTCCTCGGGGTTGAGGACGTCCTTCAGTTTTGCAGCCAGAGCGTCCGCCCGCTCAGCACTGCTGGTCCCCGCCAACTCGAACATTTTGGCCCCCGTGGCTGCCGTCCTGAAACGGAAGCCGTCTGGGGTGCCGAAGTCAGCGAAGACCAGTTTGCCCCTCGCCTCCGCCAGTACCTTCTGGTAAGTGACACCCCTCTCTTTGGCTTCGGGCTGCAGCGTGACCACTACAGCCTCTGAGCGAGGGACGCGTATTTTTGGGGCGCTCTGGCCACCCCTGGCGGTTTGCCCCCCCGAGCCCGGTGCGGCCTTGCCCTTGCGGCTCCTCTTCTTTCTCTTCTTACGGCTTTCGGCCGTTTTCCAGTCACCTTCTTTGGGGGGCGAGCTGCTTAACCTAACCTAACCAGCTGCATTATACGGAGCTAAGAGAGGTGTGCCCCAGCCGGTGCTAGGAGGCAGGGAGATTGAACGGATGGCTCCAGCGATAGAGGATCCGCACCCCGCGGACCAATTAAATCTGGAGTTTGGAAGCCTGGTAGACGAGGAACAATACTGCAGCCACAGCGATTTCGCTGTGCGTATATTCACTGACGGCAGCAAGATTGAGGGCAAGGTTGGGGCGGCCGTATCCTTGTGGAATAGTGCCGCCGAAACTAAGGCCCTCAAACTTGCCTTGTCGTCTTACTGCACCGTCTACCAGGCTGAACTTCTGGCCCTACAAAAGGCGGCAGTAGAGGTGCTCAAGAGTGGTGAAACCACGTTCGGCATCTACAGCGACTCCAGGGCGGCCCTTCAGTCAGTTGCGAATGTACTCTCCCCCCATCCCTTGGCTGTGGAAACCAGGGACACCATTCGACGCTGTAGGCTCCAGAACAAGAGTGTCTCCTTGTTCTGGATCAAAGCCCACGCAGGGTTGGAGGGGAATGAGAGAGCCGACCAGCTCGCGAAAGAGGCCGCACTGAAGTCGAAGAAGAAGCCGGACTACGAACTGTGTTCCGTTTCATTCGTCAAACGAAAAATCCGGTCAGAGACGCTCGACGAATGGAACGAGAGGTACGGATCAGGTGAGACTGCCTCGGGCACAAAAATTTTTTTTCCTGACGCAGTGGCGGCTTACAGAGTAGTACGCAAAATGATCCCCACAAGCATCACCACACAAATATTCACGGGGCACGGTGGGTTCTCTGCATACTTGAGTCGTTTCAAGTGTAAGGAGAGCCCATCGTGCGTTTGCGAGCCTGGCAAGGAAGAAACAGTGCTCCACATACTGCTGGAGTGCCCGATCACCACCAAAGCTCGATTTGAGGCAGAGCAACAGCTTGGTGTTGCGCTCGTGCCGGAAAATATTGTCATCACAAATAAAACTCGTGACAAATTTATGAAATATTGTATAGGAGTTGTAGGCTTGGTAATTAATAGAAATAAGTAGCGTTAATAATAATACCTGATTATTATTATTATTATAATATCACGTTGTATTGGGATCGACCTATCGTCACTGACAGGACTATTGTTGCCAATAAGCCTGACATTGTGATGATAGATCGATTGGAGCGTCGCGCAATGATTGTTGATATAACGATCCCACATGACGAGAACCTCGTGAAAGCCGAGAAAGATAAGCAATTCAAATATCTAGATCTGGCTCGCGAGGTTGTCGACATGTGGAATGTGAATACAGCAGTCATTGTGCCGATAGTCGTGTCGGCCAATGGCTTAATTGCCAAAAGCCTCGACCAACATCTTAGTAGGCTTTCGCTTGACAGCTGGATCAAGGGCTTGATCCAGAAAGCAGTGCTTCTGGACACGGCGCGTATTGTTAGGAGGTTCCTCTCTCAAGAGCCCTGACCACCGGTAGCTCGGACCCTGTTCCCAATGCTGGTGGGCTACTATTTTTTATATTTTTAAATGTTTTTTTTAATATAACTTTGTAAAAATATTTAAAAATGTAATTAGTATGTAAGTAAATAAATAAAGGAAATAATACCTGATTATATAATAAGTATATAGTTTAAGTATTGTGATAAAACCATAAACGTATTTATATTTATTGATAAGTCTAGTATAGTAGAGTATAGGTATAGTTAAAGAAGTTAATAATAAATATTTAAGGCAGTATCTACCGAGAGGAATAGTCTCTCAGGATTTATTTTATAAAACACTTTTTAAATAATTTGTAAAAAAAAAAAAAAAAGATAATTTGTACAAAACGGCTCTGATCACGTCAGAGGGCACTGGCAAGGCAGGAGTGGTTTTTAGCCGGTTCGAGTCCGGCACTACCTCGACTGTCTCACATGTCGTGAAATAGTCGAGGTGTCCGTGGGGATTTCCCACTCCTGCCATAAAAAAAAAAAAAAAAAAAAAACCTAACCTAACCTAACCTAACCTTTTTTGGCAGGAGTGGGAAATCCCCACGGACACCTCGACTATCTCACGACCGAAGTGGCCGAAGAGACCACGCTCTTAGTTTTTTAAGTTTTTACTTTCCGTATTTAATACCTTTTAAGTATCCAAATATATTTATTATAATATTTTTAAATATATTCTTTATTGTACTTACTTATTTTGTTATATAATATTTACGATTCTACTTCCTTTTGAATAACTAAATTTAACTTTTAATTTGTTTTTAACGTTTACCATAAGCCCTTGCCCGAGTAGTATTCCTTTTATTTTATTTTGTTTTGCTGAATTCAGTTTGGTTTTATTTTTGGATATGAACACTATATACTTATTATACATTTCCATATCACAATTTAACTACCGACTTGTAAACAACACAACCTACTACACAAAATAATTGTTTAAGATGATTTCGAACCAGTTTTACACAACCTGACAATTCCACTGTAGCTGACTTTTGATCCAGCATAACTCGAGCCACTTTGTCATGAAAGTGACTCAAGTTACCATTCTTCATGGAGCCAGCCCCAGTGGTTGTTACAAAGCGTAAGCTCCCTATTTGCGCCAAACTGGTCAGCTCTGTGTACGCGGAAGTGGGCGCATCGACAACTTTAGCAATAAGCTATGGTTGCTCGTGCGTCCCACTTCCGACGTACTGGGCAATCGTTGCTGAACGCATTGTGCTGGTGCTCCCCCAGCTTGGCTCTGGTGCAGTTTAAACATGCCGCTGCTTCGCCGATCTGTTTGGCCGGGCAGTCCACTCTGAGATGTGGACCGCCACAATGGCTGCACAGATCGGCTGGCTCCGTGCACAGGCGTTTGCCGTGCCCGTATGCCAAGCAACGGGTGCACTGCACCAGAGGTGTCTGGTCTGGTTAGGTTAGGTAAGGTTAGGTTAGATTAGGTTGGGGTTTTTTTGTCACCACTTAATAAAAAAAAAAAAAAAAAAAAGTTTGGGTGGGGGGACCACCCCACAGTGCTTGCGTCCACGTCGCGTCCCCTGGAAACGACCCAGTTTGACCACCGTAACGGAGTGGCAGACTGGGCTCGGCCAAAGTGCACTGTGATTATCGTAGCTCATCTTGCCTTGAGAGTACGAACCTGCGGAGGATATGCCGAAACCCACGCGGGATGCCTGCGGGCGATATTTTAAACCCAAAGGCCCTTCTCAAGGCCAACCCAAAGGCCCTTCTCAGGGCCAACCCAAAGGCCCTTCTCAGGGCCAAACCGACGCTTCGGCGTCAGAGGCTAGCCGCGCGCCTTCTGCGGCTAGCTTCTTCGGAAGGACGGACTTGTCGGATTTGTCTGACTCCGACGATGAGTCAATGGTTGGCGTCTCGGGTGCAGGCGACTCGCAGTCGCGAAAGCGGGCCTTCCTGCGGGATGGGTCCGAGGGCTCCTCGGCGTCAGGGTCGGCTAAAAAGCCGACGACGGCCGCGGACACCCACGTCGTTGGGCTCGCGGACGCCCAACGTAAGTTGGATCTTGCGCAGCGGGCGCAGCTCCAGCAGGAGCTTGAGGAGCGGGTTGCCGCGAGGGAGAGGCGGGCGCACGTCACCCGGGCAAAGTCCGGGTACGGTGCGTCCCGTGTGCTCTACGCGGACCACTCCCTGCTGGAGCTGGAACAAATGGCGGAGGAGGACGAGGAGGAAATTTTGGAGGTTGCCTCAAAGTCCTCAAACTTGAAGGGGACCTTCCAGAAGGCCCTCAAATGTCGGGCCGCGAGCTTGCGCGGTGTGGTCAAGGAGCTGGTGCAGCGGAAGGCCACTGACGAGACACGGCAACTGCAGGCGAGGGTGGATCGCCTGCAGGTGGAAGTCAGTGAGCTTCATCGCAAGCTGGCTGAAGCCACGGCCCGGCCGCAGCAGGCCCCTGCCGAGACGACGAGATCAACGCCTTCGACGTCGACGTCTAAGAAGACGAGTCCTGCGGCAGAGGGCCCCTCCTCCAACTCCAACCTTGAGGACATAATCCGCAAGGTGGTAATGGAGGAGCGGGCCTTCACGCGAGCCTGCCTGGCAGGAATAGAGGACCGGCTCCTGCCGGAAAAGCGCCTCCGACCGCCGCTTGCGGCGGATAAGGGGCGCTCCGTGCCGGGGCCGTCCTCCTCATCCCAGGTCCAGGAGGACGCCCTTCTCCCCTCGACCACCCCGTCCAATGAGTGGACGGAAGTGGTTGGGAGGAGGAAGGGCAAAGCCAAAAACTCGGCGGCTGCCGCCCCAGCCGTCCCCTCTCCCAGCCGGTCGCAGACGACCGGCAGAGAAGGGGGGGGGAAGCGGGGAGGTAGAGGTAGAGCGAGGGGAAAGGGGCAGCTAGTCTCCCCAAAAACCGCGGCCGTCGTGGTCACCCACACCGCGGAGGCGGCGGAGCGAGGGGAGACGTACGCGTCAATATTAGTGCGGGCGCGTAGCAATGCCGATCCCACTCAACTGGGGATCGGCAGTGTGTCTTGCCGGCGGACCCAAGCCGGGGCTCGATTATTCGAGTTCCCGGGGGCAGAGGGGGGAGCCCGTGCGGACCTCTTTGCAGCTAAGCTGCGGGAGGTCATCGCGGACTCCGCCAAGGTGGCCCGACCGGTAAAGTTGGTGACACTCGAGGTGACGGATCTCGACGATTCCGTCACCAAGGAGGAGGTGGTGGAGGCGGTCGCAGCGTTAGGGGGCTGCGACGTCGCGGCGGTCCAGAGTCGGGACATAAGGCCCGGCCGCGGTGGCATGGGCACCGTCCGCCTTGAGTGCCCGGTTCCCGCTGCCAGAGCCGCCCTGGCGAATGGCCGGCTGACGGTCGGCTTCAGCTCGGGTGCGGTCAGGGCACTCGAGGACCAGCCGCTGAGGTGTTTCCGGTGCTTCGGCATCGGCCACACCCGGCCTCTGTGTCCGTCCGCGGTGGACAGGTCAGACACCTGCTACCGCTGCGGCATGGGGGGCCACCAAGCCGCCTCCTGTGTCGCCACGCCGCACTGCTCGGTCTGTGCTGCCAGTGGCAGCCAAGCGGACCACGTGATGAAGGGGAGGAACTGCAATCCTCCCCCTAAGCGTGGCAAAGTACAGGCGCCAACCGGGCCTGTTGCGGCTGCTGGTACCACCGTTCCTGCGGCGGCTGCGGAGGGGGGTGCGATGTCCGACTGATGGATATAGTCGAACATCGCATCCTTCAGGCGAACGCCAACCACTGCAGGGCAGCCCAAGATCTGCTGATGCAGACGATGGCTGAGTGGTTGGTGGACTTGGCGGTGGTCGCCGAGCCTTACTCGGTCCCTAACCCTTCCATCCCCCGATGGGAGGGTGTGCGTAATGCATTTTTTCCCAGCGACAAAAAAAAAAAAAAAAAAAAAAAAAAAAAAAGGTTACGTTACGTTACGTTTTTTTTTTTTTTTGGCAGGACGTTGCGCTGGCGATCGTTAAGTTCGTGGGGCACCCATCTATCAAGCTTTTTTATCTTGCCAATCTGTCGCAAATGGACCATTATTGTTTTAATGCTAACATCAAAAGCTGCTGCCAGCTCAGCTGTAGATTGAGTTTCATCAGCTTCAACAATCACCTTTAATTCATCATTGTTGACCAAAGTTTCCGGACGACCACGAGGTTCATTTTTCAAGTCAAAATTCCCAGAACGGAACCGAGCAAACCAACAACGGGTTGTGCGTTCGTTTGTACAGTTCTCTCCGTAAACGTCGTTGATGTTACGGGTCGTTTGTGCCGCGTTGGTGCCACGACGGAACTCATATTCCATAATTACACGAAATTTCAAAGTATCCATTATGAGGAAAAATGTTGAAATGTAATGAAAATACAACGCTAATCAATAAACAAAAGACTGATTTTGTAAATAGAATGTCATATTTTTAAAACAAAATTAATTTGAATTTAGAACTCATAGCCAATCAAAACTTTTTTTTGTTTGAAAAAGTCTGTACTGCAATACGGCAATTTCATAGGTAAAGACCTATTATTTTGGAGGTTAAGTGTGCACAAATTTTAACTTTTACTGTTTTTGCGGCGGAAGGAAAGCGACGACACCCAAATTTTCTTTTGAAAATCGAAGAGGAAGGAGAGCATCTTGGTTCTGGGTCACTCAGAAACCACCTCCGCCCAAGATTTCCGGAGAAAAGCCGGAAAAACGAAAAACACGTGGCCTGAAAAAATCTCAACGGGACGCGGCAGCTGCCTGAAAAATTGCAAAACCGAAGAAGCTCTAAAGGGAGGAATATTAGCGCAAGTACTAGAATTTTAAGTCATATACTTTGCGAGATATAAACATATGAATATTGTAACTTTGAACACCCATAACTCCTGAAAGGGAGACAAATTCGAGAATCTTGGACTGCTATCTGTTGTGCGCTCATTGGAAGAAGACATCCCGAGAAGCTCAGATTTTTAGCTTGTATATTTATAGCGTAGTATATAAATAAGTATAAAAAGTACATATTTGTAAATTTTTATAGGTTCAAATTTAAATTTTATGAATTCTAGATAATCACATTATAGTACTTAATTTAAGCATAATTTAGACATTTTTTCCAAAATTTTCCGACCAGCCGTTCTAAAGTTATTGATTTTTTAAGCATTTTTTGGTTTTAAATAGAAATAAATAGAAATAATTACTTTTAGACGACAGAATTGGCTTTTAGGGGTGTATCCTAGGTGGATTGAGCCCAAAATCGAGTACAGTAGCTTGGAGATTGACGAAAATAGCTTTTTCGGCCATTTTGGTTTTATTGGTTGCCGTGTAAATCCTCGAATATCTCCGAAGCTATTGGGCACAGAGAACCCGGATTTCCACATTTCCCAGCGGCACATAGCTGGAAATATATTGTATGCGTTTTCAGGAGTTTTCAGGACCTGAAATTTTTCAGCCCTGAAACCATTCTTGGCGGATAGAGGAGGTAAGGCCAGGCACAGCATTTCAAACCGCGTTTCTCTGTGGTAAACGGTTGCGGAGTGAGAGAGAGAACATTTTTAAAATGGTGGCGAGGGCAGCGCGGGCGCAGTGGGGACTTAATTCGAACATCCTGAGAATCATTTACACTGGAGTGGTGGAGCCCGTTGTCACCTATGCGGCCAGCTCATGGGCAGAAATTGCAGGGAAAAAGTATGCTAAGAAGAAACTGGTCGCTATTACCAGGATGTTCGCAATTAAGATCTCCAAGGCGCATAGGACCTCATCACTCATTGCCACAGCCGTCCTGGCTAGGGTGATTCCCCTGGACCTGAGGGCAGTAGAGTACCTCAAACTCTATGAAATAAAAAGGGGGAGACCTCTGGAAGAACTGCCTGGCAGGAGGATGGAACCACGTGTGCACCCATCTGAGCTACCACATCCTGCTCTAAGGCCTGTGATCATGTTCCAAAACATCTCAAGCGACCAAGATCTGATAAACATCGAAAACGACTGGCCTCGACTGTACACCGATGGCAGCAAAATCGAAGGGAGGTTGGCGCGGCTGTGTCTTGTTGGGGTCAGGATGGTGAGACTGCTGGAATCGAACTTAGGCTAGAGAACTACTGCTCCGTCTTCCAAGCTGAATTGGTGGCCATACTTAGAGCACTCACCTATGCTAATGGAAAGAAAACTGGAACTTCAGCCAACATCCTCTCAGACTCCAGATCAGCGCTGGAGTCTATTGCCGATGCAAATACAAGGAACCCGATTGCTCTGCAGATACAGCATGCCATCTCCGAGGCTAAGCGAGCAGGTCGCCATATCGGGGGGCACGGCAGTGCCCCCGCCAAGTCGAGCGCGAAGCAAACACTGCCGTACCATCCTTTACTGGAACCATTTCGCCGCATTTTCAGGCCCCTATTTGAGAACCTCTGGATAAGACCAGAACGCAGAAATTGTCGTCATCCAGTAAGCTATAATCACCTACTAAAATTCCAAAATTTCAAGTCTGTAGGTCATTTAGTTCCGAAGTTAAGCGAAAGCAAAGTTTCGCATTTATGACACTCACTCACTCATGATCATCAAAATAGAACTAGTACTTCCCATAAACTCAGAGAGCTGAAATTTGGTACAGAGTTAGGGTTTAATGGCCACATAAAGGGAAAACTATAAAAACTAGGATAATCGAAAATCTGGAGTACCTGGTGACCCTGATTAGAAAACACAAGAGCTCAACCAAACTATTAGAGACCGACATATACCGCCTTTACAAAAAAATATTCAACTTGGTGGGCCGCTCCATTTGATGTCAAATATCGAAGGTCTGAAGTATCTGATGAAGAACCCTCAGCTGTTCTCAGCTGTATTAGAGACATGGTAATGCCCCCTTATACTATTGGTACATAAAAAACTCGACTGTCAATTGCAAAAATCCAGCGTAGTGGAAAACATCTTCTAATCAAATTTAATCTAGCCTATAGCGTCCCACTGCTGGGCGAATGCCTCCCCTTTTGCTTTTAATCTAAATATATGATAAATTACGTGTCACGTTGTAACTCAAGATCGGATGGGCCGATTTAGCTGATTTTGGTTTTAAAATGTTTGTCGTAGTCCAGGGAAGGTTTAAAAGGTTAGAAAGGTAGGGTAGGTAGGTCGGGTAGGTAGGTCGGGTAGGGTAGGTAGGTAGGGTAGGGTAGGTAGGTAGGGTAGGTTAGGTAGGTAGGGTGGGTAGGTAGGTAGGGTAGGTTAGGTAGGTAGGGTAGGTAGGTAGGTAGGGTAGGTAGGTAGGGTAGGTAGGTAGGGTAGGTAGGTAGGGTAGGTAGGTAGGTAGGGTATGTAGGGTAGGTTGGTAGGTAGGGTGGGGTATGGTAGGTAGGTATATAGGGTAGGCAAAAAGTGCATTGCAACGCATTTTTTTATACTTACACTTACAAGTTTACAAGAAGAAATAGTCGAACGATTAACTTTATTCTACTCGAACATTACACAAATTAAAATAAACAAATTACACTAAAATATTAATTTCACTGAAAATTTGGTCTAAATATAATGCATTGGAGTAAGAGTGGCGATGATACCCGCACACGTCGTTAGATGGCGCTGATCGACTTAAAAACGCGCTTACGTTTATTTTCCGATAACTTTATATAAGGCGAAGTGGCAACCGGCCACTTTACAGTCGTTTACGAAATTCTTCTACTGCGAGCTGCGCTTGAAAACGTTTGCTAGGGATTAGAGCTCATTTATGCAGACGCGGCGCGTCGGGCGGGGCGGTGCCATAGGCGTTGCGCGGCGCGTCGGGCGATTTTGCGGAGTACGGAGACGCGGCAACCGCTTGCAGCCCAACGTGGGACCATTTGCTTGTATTAAAAAGCCAAATGCAGCCAAAGCCTAAGGCAGTGCCCGGGTTCGATTCCTATACGGAACAAATTTACAATGTCATAGTTTTATCCAACAATAATCACTTTGTTTTTATTTGTGTTTATTTTCGTAAATTCTGTCCAATCTTTTCTTATTATCGGGGGGCACGGCAGTGCCCCCGCCAAGTCGAGCGCGAAGCAAACACTGCCGTACCATCCTTTACTGGAACCATTTCGCCGCATTTTCAGGCCCCTATTTGAGAACCTCTGGATAAGACCAGAACGCAGAAATTTTCGTCATCCAGTAAGCTATTCTCACCTACTTAAATCCCAAAATTTCAAGTCTGTAGGTCATTTAGTTCCGAAGTTAAGCGAAAGCAAAGTTTCGCATTTATGACACTCACTCACTCATGATCATCAAAATAGAACTAGTACTTCCCATAAACTCAGAGAGCTGAAATTTGGTATAGAGTTAGGGTTTGATGGCCACATAAAGGGAAAACTATAAAAACTAGGATAATCGAAGATCTGGAGTACCTGGTGACCCTGATTAGAAAACACAAGAGCTCAACCAAACTATTAGAGATCGACATATACCGCCTTTACAAAAAATATTCAACTTGGTGGGCCGCTCCATTTGATGTCAAATATCGAAGGTCTGAAGTATCTGATGAAGAACCCTCAGCTGTTCTCAGCTGTATTAGAGACATGGTAATGCCCCTTCTACTATTGGTACATAAAAAACTCGACTGTCAATTGCAAAAATCCAGCGTAGTGGAACACATCTTCTAATCAAATTTAATCTAGCTTATAGCATCCCACTGCTGGGCGAATGCCTCCCCTTTTGCTTTTAATCTAAATATATGATAAATTACGTGTCACGTTGTAACTCAAGATCGGATGGGCCGATTTAGCTGATTTTGGTTTTAAAATGTTTGTCGTAGTCCAGGGAATGTTTAAAAGGTGAGAAAGGTAGGGTAGGTAGGTCGGGTAGGGTAGGTAGGTAGGGTAGGTAGGTAGGTAGGGTAGGTAGGTAGGTAGGGTAGGTAGGTAGGGTAGGTTAGGTAGGTAGGGTAGGTAGGTAGGTAGGTAGGTACGTAGGGTAGGTAGGTAGGGTATGTAGGGTAGGTTGGTAGGTAGGGTAGGGTATGGTAGGTAGGTAGATAGGGTAGGTAAAGACTGCATTGCAACGCATGCCGGGGACAGCTAGTACGCATATAAATAAAATTAAAGGAAAACTCTGGATAAGACTAGACTGGCTTTTATACTTATACTTACAAGTTTACAAGAAGAAATAGTCGAACGATTAACTTTATTCTACTCGAACATTACACAAATTAAAATAAACAAATTACTAAAATATTAATTTCACTGAAAATTTGGTCTAAATATAATGCATTGGAGTAAGAGTGGTGGTGATACCCGCACACGTCGTTAGATGGCGCTGATCGATTTAAAAACGCGCTTACGTTTGTTTTCCGATAACTTTATATAAGGCGAAGTGGCAACCGGCCACTTTACAGGACCGCACGTGGCCCGCCGCCGCGAACTCACGTGCGCGAGTACCGTTTGTCTCGTACCGCGCGCCCTTAGGCCTCCGCTGGCCGTCCACCGTGCCCCTGCGCCACTGCTGGCCAGTGTTTTAATTGACAGTTTTGCCGCCAGAGGGCGGCACTTGGTTGGTCTGTGAGATGTGAATGTTCGTGTAGTGTAGTAACTTTATTTCGCACGGACCGTTTTAAAACGCTTTCCCTGTGTTCGTACAAGTGTTTGATACTGGTGCGAGCACAGGGGGAGGCTTCGCTGCGCTGCCCGGTGCTCCTGGGCACTGTTGCGGTCGCGAAAAGCGGGAACCACGAGGACATAGAATGTCGAAGCCAGGCGCCCGCGGCTCATTAGGCTGCGGCGACGCCGGCTACAATGAGCCTCGCCCGGGGTTGGACCGGGCGACGTCGATGCCAAACATGCATCGTTACACGTCGCCCGGTGCGAAGCTGGCTGGACCCTCCCCTCCTCGCAGTGAGGAGAAGAAGACGTCCAAAGGAGGTAAAGAAGGAGCGGGATCAAGTGCGACGGCAGCTGCGCACGGCTCACCGACGCCACAGGCGCCTGCGCGCGTTGCGCCGGTGCCGTCGTCGAGCCGACCGCATGCTGTAGCCGTGCGGCCATCCGCGTTCCGCCCGGTGCCCATACAGGCGCCGGGGCCCCCCGCCGCCGTGTACTCTGTCCGTACGCCTCAAGCGCGCGCCACCGCGCGAATGACAGCGCGCGCCCCCGCGCCCCCTGCGCGCATGACCGCGCCTTCGTCGCGCGCCACTGCGCCCACCACGCGCTCTCCAGCGCTCACAGCGCCTACATCCGCGCCTCCCGTGCGCCCCACTGCGCACCCAGCTGTGCGTAACACCGTTCCAACGCGACCCGCCGTGTCGACTGCGCCCTCTGTGGCTGCGCCTGCGGCTATCGCGCTAAGCCGTGCGACGCCAGCAACGCGTGCCGCTACTGCCGGCCTTTCTCACAGTTTACTGTCGGGACCGGCACCAGCACCAGCTGAGCGGGTCCGACACCCGCTACCAAAAACGGCATCTAGTGCCCACCCGAAACCTATGGCGCCCGCCTCACCGGCGCCCCCTCGTGCCTCGGCCTACGACTCACCGGCAGGGCTGTCGGCATGTTCGTCGCGAGCCGGCTCTAGCATGTCGATGGTGTCTGCAGGCTCTGTTGACTCCGGCCCGAGTGCACTGAGTAGGCGCACCCCATCTGCATCACCGACACCGTCGCTGGGACTTGACTTTGAGTTCCAACTGGAGCCACGACCCCAACGACGGCGCCGAAGCACGGACGAGACCGAGGAGGATGCGAAGCGGTACTGCCTTGACCCGCCGCGACCGCAGCGCGAACGTGCGCCACCGCGGGGTCAGGGCACTGCTCGCTCGCCCACATTCGCGGAGGCGGCTCGTCGCACGCCACCCGCGTCACCGACACCGCTGATAACGACAATGGACTTCGAGGAGACACAACACGGGGTGAGTGTCTCAAATATGACCGAATCCATAACACAGGTAGTGGCCCCCAGGGATGATGATGGAGCGGCCACCAACCAGCCCAAGCCAAAGCCGCAGAAGCGGCCAAGGTATCCTCCGCTGGTGGTGGAGAGGCTGCCGGGATGGGCCACCCACTTCAGGGCCATCAGCGTGAAGCTGGGCCGACCACCCAATGCCCGCCCGTACGGCACTGGGGTTCGTTTCTCGCCCGAAAGCGAGGACGAATTTAGGTTGGTCCAGCGTTACCTGACTGGCCTGGAGAAGGAGAGTGGCATCTCCTGGTTTGCCTACTCGCTACCGGCGGAGCGCAGCTTGAAGGTGGCCATCAGGGGGCTACCAGTTGACACCACCCCGGAGGAGATCGAGGAGGAGCTCCGAGCGTTGGGACACGAGCCGGAGTACGTGCGTCATATAAAGGCGCGCCAAGGCAGACCCGGCTGCGTGTTCCACGCCGTCCTAAAGAGGACGCCGGAGGCCAGAACGCTCTTTGACACCACGGTGTTTATGTACATGCGTGGTGTCAAGATTGAAGCCTGGCGGGGAAAAAGAGGGCCCGCCCAGTGTCACCGGTGCCAGAAATTCAGGCACTCGTCGCACCACTGCCACCGACCGCTCGCCTGTGTCCGCTGTGGAGAGGGACACGCTGCGCGTGATTGCCCCCGCCCACGTGAGGAACCGGCCACGTGCGTCAACTGCGGGGGTGACCACCCAGCGAACAACATGAAGTGTCCTACCTTCCAGGCGGAGTGCCGTAATAAGCGAGCAGGCACTGTCGCCGCTACGACCGCGTCACACCGACCAGTTGCGGCCACTGTGAGGCCAAACAAAGTGGCCTCCACTGAGGCCCAAGGCGCGTCGCTGATGGCGGCGGCCAACGGGCCCACAAACAGAGCAGAAGCCCCCTCCTCCTCCAAGCGGCGGAGGAAGCGTAAGAAGCGTGGGGGCAAGGGGAAGAAACCCGCGCCCCCCCCCGCACCGCAAGAGGACACCGACCGGGCCGACCATGTCTCGGCCTCGGCGCAGGCTGTCGCGACACAGGAGGTTAGGAAGAGGATGGCAAGGCCAGCAGCTGATGCCGGCATAGCACGGCTCTCGGCCAAGCCCACCACCAGTACCACCACTCACAAGAAGACCGAGAGCGCCGACCCAACTGTCAGCGCCAACAAAAAGAAAAAGGAATTTACAGCCTGCGCGATCAAGCTGCTGATGGACCTTATAAAGGCCATCCGGCAAGGCCAAGACGCGGAGGTAGTCATCCTTGATGGCCTGGCCGCCCTCCTCACTCTCTACAATGGCTAGGCCGCTGAGGGTGATCCACTGGAATGCCCGCGGCCTTCGAGGCAAGGTCGCCCCCCTCCGCCGCCTACTCAAGGAACAGGACATCGACGTGGCGCTAATAAGCGAGACGCATCTGGGACCTGAGGACAGACTCAGAGTCCCCGGCTATCTCGCCTATAAGAAAAACGAAAGGTCGGCAACTAACGCACGCTACCGTGGTCTGGCGGTACTTGTGAGGCGTAGGGTCGTCCACCAGGAGCTCCCCGTGCCGTTGCTTGGCACGTTTTACGCGCTGGGTGTGCAGCTCCATGTCGCCGGCGAGGATCTCGCCATCTACGCCTGCTATAAGGCGCCCTCGGTCCCCTTGGACACCAGGGAGTTGAGGGCCGTTCTGCGGGCCCACAGCGGCGCGACGATCCTTGCTGGCGACCTAAACTGCAAGCACCCGGCGTGGAACTCTGCCACTACCAATCCTGGGGGAAGGCGACTCTTCACGGACGCAGAAGCCTTCGGGTACACAGTGTCCGGCCCAGAGACGCCCACCCATTATCCGGACAACAACGCACACATGCCGGACGTGCTGGACATTGTGGCCTACCGAGGGCTACACTGCCAGATCACGCAACAAGTGCTGGACGACGAGTTGCAGAGTGACCATCACCCTGTACTCGTTGTCCTATCGGGGATGCCGACCCGACAGATGCCTGCAGCGCCACGTCGATACACAGACTGGGAAATCTTCAAGGATAGGACTGAGGCCACCACTCCGACTCGGCGCATGATTACCTCCGCAGACGTCAACCAAGTGGCGGACGACGTCACTGCCTGCATACGTAGCGCCTTAGATGCGGCGACAACGTCAGGACCGCAGAGGAATGAGCAGCAGCCACCTCTGCCACCTTACCTGCGACGGATGATCGCCGACAAGAGGCGCCTTCGCAAGCAGTGGCAACTACTCAGGTGCCCCACTCTAAAGACGAAGATGAATCGTCTTGCGGAGAAGATAAAGGCTGAGCTGCAGAGCCGAGACGCCGAGAGCTGGGAGGACCGCATCGAGGAAGCGGCCGGCAGCTGGCCATCCGCCCACAGACTCTGCCGCCAACTGACGAACACCCCAGCTCCGGTGCGCCCGCTACTGGATAGCGGCGGGGCGCTCAAGTACGTAGCGGAGGACCGAGCGGAGGTCTTCGCCCAACACCTGGAGCGTCAGTTCCGACCGAACCCGACCAGTGACGGTGAACATGTCGCAACAGTCGAGAAACACCTTGGGGACTACTTCGCCACGCCGATAGCTCCCGAGGAAGACTCTATATTTTTCTCGCCTGGGGCAGTCAGACGCGCCATCCTGAGGACGAAGCCCAGGAAGGCCCCCGGTGCTGACGGTATCACTAACGCAGTGCTGCGCCAACTGCCGTACCGTATGGTAGCGGCGCTGGCGCGCCTGTACACAGCAATACTGCGCACCGGGACGTTTCCTGACTCGTGGAAGGAAGGGCGCGTCATTATGCTGCCCAAGGCGGGGAAAAACATCCTGAAGCCGGAGAGCTATCGGCCTATAACGCTGCTGGCGACCATTTCCAAGGTGTTTGAGATGCTTCTGTTGCGGCATCTCCAGCCACATATTACCCCACGGCCTGAACAGTTCGGGTTTAGGTCGGAACACAGCACGACGCTCCAACTGTCGAGAGTACTGCACCACATGGCACAAGCCATGAACAAGAAGGAGTATGCGGTTGCAGTACTCCTCGACATGGAGAAGGCCTTCGACCGTGTGTGGCACGACGGCCTCATATACAAGTTGGCCACGTCCGACGCGCCTCGCCGCGTAGTAAAGGTGGTCCAGTCCTTCCTTACAGGTAGGAGCTTCCGCGTGGTGGTCGAGGGAGCGCTCTCTAGCGCCCACCCGGTGCTGGCTGGCGTTCCGCAGGGCAGCTGCGTGTCGCCAGCGTGTTACTCACGTTACACCGACGACATCCCCACGACACCAGAGGCGATGCTCGCATTGTACGCCGACGACGCCGCGTACATTACTACGTCGCTCAACGCGAAGTACGCGGCGGTCAAAATACAGCGCGCACTAGATCTGCTACCAGACTGGCTGTCCAAGTGGCGGCTGTCGGTTAACGTGGGTAAGACGCAGGCCATGATCACCGGGTCAGCGCGCCTCCCACCACCCTTGACTCTGCAAGGAGCCGACGTCGCGTGGTCGCCCCGGGTGAAGTACCTGGGTGTTACCATCGACCGTCGGCTCACGATGGGTTCACACGTTCGCCAGGTCGCGGCACGGGCTAGGGTTGCCCGCAACCAGCTCCGTCCAGTGCTCTCGTCCCGCCTCCCAGTGCGCGTCAAGTTGGGCGTGTATAAAGCTTATATACGCCCACTACTGACGTACGCCGCTCCCGCTTGGTTCGCCCTCACGTGCGAGGGAAACAAGAAGCTTCTCCGCGCGCAACAAAGTCTTGCGCTGCGGACCATTGTCGGTGCCCCTCGCTATGTGAGGAACAACGTCATCCAGCGGGATCTCGGGATTGAGAGCCTGGACGACTTCATCCGGCGCCTCGCGATGGGAATGTTTGCGCGTGCCGACGCATCTGCTTGGCCCCACGTTAAGCACATAGCGCCCTGGCATGCGCGCCCCCCCGACGCGAGGCCCTTACCCCGCGACCTGGTAGCGGACGATGACCCCATCCCATCGGATTTGACTCCCGGGTAAGCTGTACCACGTTACACGCAGCTTACCTGCACAATTTGACTCCACACAATACACGCACCCCGCTGCGTGACGTGTTCTAAGTTAATATAGGCACGTCCTGCAGCTAAAACACACATGCATCTCTCTACACTCGCTAGACTCACGCATGGAGCACGGCGCGGGCTCGCGACCCATGCAGACAACGGGCGGTGTTACACAATACAATACCGTCCACACACACATGGCGGCTCCTTAGTCCGGACCGTGACCGGCTAGCTCTGGAAGCGGGGCGGACGGGAGCCACACACCTTTCGTAGGTGCGTCGAGTCGGCACCTTTGTCGCTGGTCGTCACCCGCTGGGCCTCCTCCGGGTAACCGGAGGTCTCACCTGGCGGTGACAGACCGCCAAGGTGCCGTGAAGAAAACAGCGCTTTTTATAACAGTGCTGTGGCGCACCTACTGAAACAATTTTAGCAACCACACACTCAGGCGTGCGTTGCAGGACGCGTGCCGCAGGCCTAGCCATAACGGCAATAAAAGGACGGGCCCGTTTTAACGGGCTGAGGTATGGCCTCCGCGGCCAGGGGGCGAAGCCCCGAGACCGCCAGCCGCGCCTCCTTACGGGGGCGTAGCGATTTCCATGTCTGTCTGGCCACTTTACAGTCATTTACAACATTCTTCTACTGCGAGCTGCGCTTGAAAACGTTTGCTAGGGATTAGAGCTCATTTATGCAGACGCGGCGCGTCGGGCGGGTGCCATAGGCGTTGCGCGGCGCGTCGGGCGTTTTTGCCGAGTACGGAGACGCGGCAACCGCTTGCAGCCCAACGTGGGACCATTTGCTTGTATTTGATTTGTTATGTCACACGGAGAATACAAGCCTCAGGCAGTGCCCGGGTTCGATTCCTATACGGAACAAATTTACAATGTCATAGTTTTATCCAACAATAATCACTTTGTTTTTATTTGTGTTTTTTTCGTAAATTCTGTCCAATCTTTTCTTATTATTTACGGTTACTGTTTTTTGAATGGTTCAAAAACGATATACATATTAATAAACTAGATATTTTATAATGATTTGAAAATCATACATAATGCATTAAAATTAAACAGTAATACCTAGTTACAAAAAGTAATATTTTACAGCAAAAAAAAAAACTCAAAACGAAACATCTTTCATACTAAGATTTGATCCTGCAACATTATTATTCACAGTCCGGCCATAATACCACCAGGCTAGGTACTCTATTGAGATTTAAATTAAAATAGACGTTCTATTCTAATGCATGATATGACGGTTGTCAGTTTTCAAACATTTGAAGAATATGGTTCTACGGTGGGCTGTAAGCGGGCGACGCGGCGTCCACCACCGCGTTATGTCAAACGCTCAAATACAAGGAAATGGACCCACGGTGGGCTGCAAGCGTGCGCCGCGGCGGTGGAAGCGGCGTGCGCCGCGGCGTTATGTCACACACTCAAATACAAGGAAATGGTCCCACGTTGGGTTACAAGCGGTGGATGCGACGTTCATTGCGATGTCCATTTTTTTTTAACGAAGTTCCTCATCGCGCGTTGCGAAAGGGGGCTAGACGGAAAAAAGTAAGACCAAAAAAGTTGTAACGACACTTTTTGCTATTGTTGTAAGCCGTGCGGCGTACAAGGACAGGGACAGAGACAGGGACACGGACAGGGACAGGGACAGGGACAGGGACAGGGTCAAGGACAGGGCAAGGACAGGGACAGGGACAGGGACACGGGCAGGGACAGGGACACGGCCAGGGACACGGCCACTGCCAGGGACAGGGACACTGACAAGGACACGGACAGGTACAGGGACCCCGATATGGAAGCGGACAGCGACAGGGACAAGGACAGGGACAAGGACAGGGACAGGGACACGGACACGGACAGGGACAGAACAAGGAGAAGGACAAGGACACGGACATGGACAGGGACAAGGACAGGGACAGGGACAGGGACACGGGCAGGGACAGGGACACGGCTAGGGACACGGACTCTTCCAGGGACAGGGACACTGACACGGACACGGACAGGTACAGGGACCCGGACATGGGCGCGGACAGGCACAGGGACAAGGACAGGGACACAGACACGGACAAGGACAGGGACAGGGACACGGACAGGGACAAGAACAAGGAGAAGGACAAGGACACGGACAGGGACAAGGACAAGGGCAGGGACAGTGACAGGGACAGGGCCAGGAACAGGGCTTGCAGGATGAGATCATGATAGAATTCATGTTTATCCATCAGATATGAACTTCTATACAAATTCTCGTGTCTGTGCTATTAACCTTTGAGGAGCTCTCTCGTGAGGAGACAATCCAGGCTGCAGGATTAAGTAATGTCTCTCATAAGAATATATTGTGCTTAAAACCAAAGATGTGTGCAAAATTTCAGCTCAATCGGTCATCGGCAAATGGTTCTAATTTAGATTCCGAGAATGTACCCGAACAAACAGATACATACATTGCAAGTTAAATAAAAGCTTGTAAAAATTGACCAAATTACAAAAAAAAATATCACAATAAAATTTAAAATAAAAACAAAACTATTATTTTCGGATAAAACTACGACGTTGTAAATTTGTTCCGTGTGGGAATCGAACCCGGGCACTGCCGTATACTTGTATCTATCCGAGTGACATAACGCTGCGTCGCCGCCTACATCTCAAGCAAACGGGCGTCAAACCGCTTCTCCGTAAACGCTCTCAGACATCGCGTTATGTTTGAATTTAAAGCGGGCCGCGCCGCGCACCGCCCCGCCCGACGCGCCGCGTGTGCGTAAATGAGCCCTTAGGAGGGATTATTTGCATTTCGTTGATTTAGCTTATTATTTCGTGAGGTTGTCCATATACTAAAGGTCGTTGAGTTTATTAATTTGTGTTTGATTTCGTAAGATAATATCGTAAAAAATGTCGATAATATAAAAAGACGACGATGAACTTAGTGGCTACCAAGTAGTTAGTATGCCCAAAGACGGGTCTTGTCTCTTCCATTCAATATCTTTCTTGGTGTATGGTAGAACTGACTCAACTTGCAGTATCAGATCTGCTATATTGCTGCCATCTCTTAGTGTGTTTTAGAAATAGCGTAAACGTTAAACTCTTTGGAAGTCGCATAAGAAGTTTCACTTCAAAAATATTATAAAATAAATCAATATGCCTGCCCACGTTTCTACAAAAAGAAGTGAAATCCCACCAAAAACATTCTGTAAAAAACTAGCCAAGTCTCGATGGAGCTGCTTGTTTATCTCTAAAAAGTATTGAAATCTAGACAAAGTCGTGCCAAGTCTAAGGTTCGTTACTGCGATTTCTTTATCATTATAGTTAATCTTGTGTGACTTGGCCGTTGAATGGTACACAAGGGTACAAAACCAGGTGCTCCATGACACCATTGCACCAATCTGTCGACAGAACCGCTACCCATTGACGATGGAAAATTGCCACTTGGAAAACGTTGATTCGATAACCAGTCAATTGTAAGCTTGATGAAGCTGTGTATTTCAATAATATTTATGTATAGGCCAGCCTGAAACAAATAATATAAGTACTACTATTATATTATATGTATTATTCTCATTTATTCATTTCTATACATACTTATTATATTTTTAAATATTTTAACAAAATTATATAAAAAAACATTTAAAAATATAAAAATAGTAGCCCACCGGTATCGGGAACAGGGTCCAAGCTACCGGCGGTCAGGGCTCCAGAGAGAGGAACCTCCTAACAATACGAGCCGTGTCCAAAAGTACCGCTTTCTGAATCAAGCCCTTGATCCAGCTGCCTAACGAGAGCCTCATCAGATATTGGTCGAGGCTCTTGGCAATTAGGCCATTGGCTGATACGACTATCGGCACAATGATCGCTGAGTCAACAGGCCACATGTCGCCAACCTCGCGAGCCAAGTCAATATACTTGATTTGTTTATCTTTCTCGGCCTTCACGAGGTTCTCGTCATGTGGAACCGTTATGTCAACAATCATTGCGCGCCGCTCTGATCGATCCATCACCACTATATCAGGCTTATTGGCTGCAATAGTCCTGTCAGTGATGATGGATTGATCCCAATACAGTGTGATATTGCCATTTTCGAGAACTGGGTCGGGCACATACCTATAGTACGGCACTTTCGATTCCACATGGCTGTATTTCAGAGCAAGTTGCTGATGGATAATCCTGGCTACAAGGTTGTGTCTATGCAAGTATTCTCCGTTAGCTAGACGAGAACACCCGGAAATAATGTGACGGATCGATTCGCCCGGACGCGACGGTGGCATGCCCGACATATGTCAACCGTGCCATCCTTCACAATAAATTTCCGGTAGTTATTCGTCATCATAACTTCATCCATTATATGTATTACTATTATAGTAAATAATAAGTTGCACAATCAACAACAGCCTAAAAGGAGACACTAGCGTCCAATTACCAATACCAGTATGGGCTATTATCTCGCTTAACAAACATAGGTAGTTACAACAGATATAACATTACGTGTAAACAAAATTGACTTTTACCCACTAACGTATAAAGAATGTTCAACGGACAAGTCACACAACATTAACTATAATGATAAAGAAATCGCAGTAACGAACCTTAGACTTGGCACGACTTTGTCTAGATTTCACTACTTTTTAGAGATAAACAAGCAGCTCCATCGAGACTTGGCTAGTTTTTTACAGAATGTTTTTGGTGGGATTTACGATTACTGTTTTTTGAATGGTTCAAAAACTATATACACATTATTAAACTAGATATTTTATAATGATTTGAAAATCATACATAATGCATTAAAATAAAACAGTAATACCTAGTTACAAAAAGTAATAATTTACAGCAAAAAAAAAAACACAAAAAGAAAAATCTTACATACTAAGATTTGATCCTGCAACATATGATTCACAGTCCGGCCGTAATACCACCAGGCTAGGTACTCCTTTGAAATTTAGTGTAAAATAGATGTTCTATTCTAATGCATGATATGACGGTTGTCAGTTTTCAAACATTTGAAGAATATGGTTCCACGGTGGGCTGTAAGCGGGCGACAAGGCGTCCGCCGCCGCGTTATGTCAAACGCTCAAATACAAGGAAATGGACCCACGGCGGGCTGCAAGCGTGCGCCGCGGCGGTGGACGCGGCGTGCGCCGCGGCGTTATGTCACATGCTCAAATACAAGGAATTGGTCCCACGTTGGGTTACAAGCGGTGGACGCGACGTTATGTCCATTTTTTTTGGAACGAAGTTCCTTGTCGCGCGTTGCGAAAGAGGGCTAGACGGAAACAAGTGCGAGTCTTACTCGCACACAGGGTTCCATAGCCCCAAACAATATTTTGAACTGTCATTCATTAGTTAGTAAACTTCCACTCAACCGCAAAACTAAATTGGTTTTTTCATAGTATTTTAATGAACAACAAAGTTACTGCTGCAGTTTGATGAAAAAGTCCCATATCTAAAAAACTAAACATCATATCTTATTGAAACCAATTTTCGTTGATAGTTTTTTTTACCTTCTACAATCCTAAATATTTTCAGAATTTTCCTCCTCTTACTTTAGAAATTAGAGGGGGGGGGACACACATTTTACCACTTTGGAAGTGGCTCTAGCGCAAACTATTCAGTTTAGAAAAAAATGATATTAGAAACCTCAATATCATTTTTGAAGACCTATCCATAGATACCCCACACGTATGGGTATGATGAAAAAAAAAATGTTGGTTTTCAGTTCTATGTATGGGGAACCCCAAAATTTATGTTTTTTTTTCTATTTTTGTGTAAAAATCTTAATGCGGTTCACAGAATACATCTACTGACCAAGTTTCAACAGTATAGTTCTTATAGTTTCGGAAAAAAGTGGCTGTGACATACGGACGGACGGACAGACAGACAGACAGACAGACATGACGAATCTATAAGGGTTCCTTTTTTTGCCATTCGGCTACGGAACCCTAAAAAGGACAGGGACAGAGACAGGGACACGGACAGGGACAGGGACACTGATACGGACACGGACAGGTACAGGGACCCAGACATGGGCGCCGAGAGGGACAGGGACAAGGACAGGGACACGGACAGGGACACGGACACGGACAAGGACAGGGACAGGGACACTGACACGGACGTGGACAAGAACAAGGAGAAGGACAAGGACACGGACACGGACAGGGACAGGGACAAGGACAAGGACAAGGACAAGGGCAGGGACAGTGACAGGGACAGGGACAGGGCTTGCAGGATGAGATCATGATAGAATTCATGTTTATCCATCAGATATGAACTTCTATACAAATTCTCGTGTCTGTGCTATTAACCTTTGAGGAGTTCTCTCGTGAGGAGACGATCCAGGCTGAAGGATTAAGTAATGTCTCTCATAAGAATATATTGTGCTTAAAACCAAAGATGTGTGCAAAATTTCAGCTCAATCGGTCATCGGCAAATGGTTCTAATTTAGATTCCGAGAATGTACCCGAACAAACAGATACATACATTGCAAGTTAAATAAAAGCTTGTAAAAATTGACCAAATTACAAAAAAAAATATCACAATAAAATTTAAAATAAAAACAAAACTATTATTTTCGGATAAAACTACGACGTTGTAAATTTGTTCCGTGTGGGAATCGAACCCGGGCACTGCCGTATACTTGTATCTATCCGAGTGACATAACGCTGCGTCGCCGCCTACATCTCAAGCAAACGGGCGTCAAACCGCTTCTCCGTAAACGCTCTCAGACATCGCGTTATGTTTGAATTTAAAGCGGGCCGCGCCGCGCACCGCCCCGCCCGACGCGCCGCGTGTGCGTAAATGAGCCCTTAGGAGGGATTATTTGCATTTCGTTGATTTAGCTTATTATTTCGTGAGGTTGTCCATATACTAAAGGTCGTTGAGTTTATTTGTGTTTGATTTCGTAAGATAATATCGTAAAAAATGTCGATAATATTAAAAGACGACGATGAACTTAGTGGCTACCAAGTAGTTAGTATGCCCAAAGACGGGTCTTGTCTCTTCCTTTCAATATCTTTCTTGGTGTATGGTAGAACTGACTCAACTTGCAGTATCAGATCTGCTATATTGCTGCCATCTCTTAGTGTGTTTTAGAAATAGCATAAACGTTAAACTTTTTGGAAGTCGCATAAGAAGTTTCACTTCAAAAATATTATAAAATAAATCAATATGCCCCGCCCACGTTTCTACAAAAAGTAGTGAAATCCCACCAAAAACATTCTGTAAAAAACTAGCCAAGTCTCGATGGAGCTGCTTGTTTATCTCTAAAAAGTAGTGAAATCTAAACAAAGTCGTGCCAAGTCTAAGGTTCCTTACTGCGATTTCTTTATCATTATAGTTAATGTTGTGTGACTTGGCCGTTGAATGGTACACAAGGGTACAAAACCAGGTGCTCCATGACACCATTGCACCAATCTGTCGACAGAACCGCTACCCATTGACGATCGAAAATTGCCACTTGGAAAACGTTGATTCGATAACCAGTCAATTGTAAGCTTGATAAAGCTGTGTATTTCAATAATACTTATGTATAGGCCAGCCTGAAACAAACAATATAATTATGTACTACTATTATATTATATGTATTACTATTATAGTAAATATTAAGTTGCACAATCAACAACAGCCTAAAAGGAGACACTAGCGTCCAATTACCAATACCAGTATGGGCTATTATCTGGCTTAACAAACATAGGTAGTTACAACAGATATAACATTACGTGTAAACAAAATTGACTTTTACCCACTAACGTATAAAGAATGTTCAAAGGCCAAGTCACACAACATTAACTATAACGATAAAGAAATCGCAGTAAGGAACCTTAGACTTGGCACGACTTTGTTTAGATTTCACTACTTTTTAGAGATAAACAAGCAGCTCCATCGAGACTTGGCTAGTTTTTTACAGAATGTTTTTGGTGGGATTAGCCTTTACTGGGTCAAGGCTCACGTAGGCATACCCGGCAATGAGAGAGCCGATGAGTTGGCAAAGCACGCTGCCCTACACAGGAAAACCGCTCCAGCTTACGATAAATTCCCATTGTCCTACGCAAAGCGCACCATCAGGGAGTCGACGCTGGACAGTTGGCAAGAGCGATATATGCTAGAAACAAACGAAGACCGAGGCATGAGGCTGTTCTTCAGCAACGTGAGACGGGCGTATAAAACCCTAGAGAAAGTAGGTACACTACACAACTTAAGGGCCCAACTCTTCACGGGGCAGGGGGCTTTCCGTGAATACCTCTATAGGTTTAAGCTGTATGGGACTCCTGCCTGTGTTTGTGACAACACATCCCATGAGACCGTCAAGCATTTGCTGAGTCACTGTCATAGATTCTCTCGGGAGAGGTATGATTGTGAACAGAGACTGGGTCGCCCCTTAGACGCTTTTGAGGACCTTATTGGTGACGACAATTGCAGGCTTCATTTCTTGACTTTAGCTGAATTGGTGGTGGAGAAGGCTGCAAAGGCTAATGGCTCAACGGTTCCATGACATGTGTATTTGTTAGATTATAAGTTATACTTTTTTTCTTTTTATTAGTTTAGGGGTTTTTATCCACACGGATACGCCAACCCCATTGTATCTTCTAGCATTATATCATATCAATCAATAATATATCATACACACAATTACACTACAATAAACTAACTGGATAAATAGAATAAAAAGTCTAAGAATTCAACAATTCGTGGTTCACCACTGCTAAACCACACAATTGTTTTGCTAAATCTGATTTAGGGCGTGACAAAATCGTCTGAATTAAACCTATATCGAATCTGTTCAATTTATGTTCTCTTAGCAATTCTTCTCTCTCTTTCTTATTTTTCACACAATCCATCAGCAAATGTTGTACGTCCTCAACTTTGTTACAAACATTACAATTTGGTGATTCTGTGGCAAGCGGGTTTCGTGGCAGGTTATAGAAAGGAAACCAAAGGTCACTTTACACGTTTAATCAACATGAGACACAGAATATATCAGGGAGTGAGTTCTAAGGTCGCTAAACACTTTGCACTGGTCACTTGGAAGATAGAAAGAAGGAAGTTACTGCCCTGGGCTTAGGCTACGTCGCAGCACGTGGGCCGGCATGAGGTTGCGGGGCAGGCAGCGGAGCGGAGGGGCGACCCCAGAGGTCACCATTGCAGTGCGTGGGCAGCACCACGCAGGGAAGAGAACGAGCACGCGTCAGTCGCGCTCGCCGGCAGGTAGGCAGGCAGGGTCTTCAGCTTGGGGCCGGGCCAGCAGAGGCAAGTAGCCTCAGCACGTGGTAGCGTGGGCTCTCGGTAACCACGAACACACGTGGCTCGGGCACAGGCGGCGGTAGCGGCCGCGTAGGCAATGCGCGTGTCTTCGACTGGAGCTGTAGCCCTAACCTTGAGGTGTAACCCAAGACTGGAACCCTGGAATCAGCGCGTGGCGGGTGCATCCGTAAGCGTTGTGCCAGAACATAGCAAGCCTCCGTCGATGCGTGCGTCTCCCAGCCGTAAGCCCATAGCAAGGTGGATGGAGGAAGACTCACCCATCGTGGCGGCTTACAATAAGAGGTTATGCGCGCACATGCCCCTCAAGCCTTTCGAAGGTTCCTTGCCGCGCGGTCAAGCGATTTAAGCGAGCAGCTAGGTGCTGCGCGGCGAGGCAAGCATGATGCAGGATGGAGAAGCATGTGAGCGCATTCACAGTGAGGTGCAAGGTGGCAGTTAAAGAACATAGTTTATCTCGACAGTCATAGCGAGGCTGCTGAGAAGTATTAATGGCTGCCGGACTGCGCCGACAGACATACATAGTTAAAGAAAGCAATACATAGAAAACAAATAAGAGTTACAATCACACTGAGCACTTACCCGTTTATCTCGGGGTTTAGTATTTAGACGCCTGGGCTGGAGTTGGAGAAAGAGGTCGTGGAATGACTTGCATGAGCTTATACAAGGTGTTGTTTTGCAACCTCGTCAAATTCTAGGAGGTAACTATGCTAATGATTCTCGACCCGAATCAATAATAAAATGAGTAGGTAATTTTCTTTTTTTTATTTATTTACTTAAATCGGTAACTGTGAACCACCCGTGTTTTAAACACGGGCCGTCTGATCCCCGCCTTATAACCTCGCTTACACACAAACAAAAAACCTCATACGTTTTTTCGATAATTTTATAATCCCTAAACCACGTTAAGGGGGTTATTCTGAAATATTGACAAATTTAAACAACAAAAAAACGCAGTGTTTTTTAATAATTAACTAGGTACCGTAATTTATATTGATTATTTATGTCTTTTGTGACAACATCCTGAATTTTGACGAGGATGCAAAACAACATCTTGTATAGTACATTACGACGGACGCCACTCCTACACAAGCAATGACGTGTTCGTATTTGAAAGATTTCATCAAATTGATCCTAGCGGTCATGCAAGTTAGACGTATGTGCGCCGTCTCAGTATTTATAAAATCTAAACGGAGTGAAAACAAAGCGTGAAACATCAAAAAAATCATACTATTTTGTGCGTTAGTTATTATATTTAAAACAGTGTAAAGGAAATTACAGTTAAAGTGTCTATTATCGTTAAACTAATCGAAACTTAAAAACAAGAAACAAAATAACATTTAAAAAACTGTGGGTACAAGTGATTGTTTGCTGCTGCCGTGACTTTGACTACTTAAAAAGGTCACCCCACTCTTCCGACCTATACACGGCACAACAGAGCATAATATACAGAAGCTAAATTTCGTACGAAATACCATGTAACAATTGGTCTTGTACTGAATGATAAGGACTGCCGATCATCCAATGCAAGTTCAAATCCAGTAACGGACAAATCTTTTTGTGACGCCAATTTTTCTTTTTTTTTTTTTCTTTTTTTTTCCCTCATTTTCATGTTAATAGGAAGCTAGGAAAAGCTTCCTGCATCCTGACTCCTGTAGATTGAGGTCAAAAAGAGTTATCAGATCTCTCAAAACTAATCAAGCAACTTGCCGACTAATAAGGAAAAAGAAAAAAAAAAACGATGAGTTTCCATCGAACCCCACCTAAACCAACACAACCCTCGCTTCGGCAAGGACAATCTATATCTGAACCCGATTTATTATCCTCCCCTGGAACCTTGAACGCGATGGAAGAAGATTTAAATATAACCGTTAGAACAAAGCGCCCGCGCTTAGAAGGCCCTCCTAACGCAGAAACAAACGTATTCTCCCGAACTTTTAGCGATTTTAAAAATGAAATCATGCAAATGCTTGCCTCGTGGAAAGCCGACAACGACGAACGTTTCTCGTTCTGGAAAGCGGAACATGATACGGCGTTGAAGGGGTTGGTGAGAGATATGGGTGAGCTTAAAATTCAGTGTGCAGAGATACGGAAATCACACCTTGAAATGGAGCATAGCATAAAATTTACGAGTGAGTGCTATGATGAGATAAAAACGGGTTTGACTGCTCTAGAGATGGACAGGAAGGAATACGACGAGCGCATTGACCAGCTGGAGAAACATATTCAAGATCTACAGCTTCAGATGCGCCCATCTACAGTTGAGTTCAGAAACATACCAGTGAACACCAAAGAAAACTCAGAAGATCTCCTAACCATTGTTTCTGCTGTGGGTAAAACTGTCAATGTGGATATCCAGAAGGACTGCTTGCGAGACCTGTATCGCCTACCGGGGACGTCCACAACACCTAGACCTATCGTAGCTGAATTTAACTCGGTTACAAAAAGGAATGAATTCCTTTCAAACGTCCGTAGATATAATAAAGAACGTCCTGTAATCGAAAAGCTGAACACTAACTCCATAGGCTTAGTAGGAGAGAAAAAGCCCATCTACGTAGACGAACACCTTATGCCATCAAAGAAAAAACTTTTCTATGACACTCGTACACTAGCAAAGGCTAACAAGTTCTCCTGCTGGATTTCGTATGGAAGAATTTTCGTACGAAGAAATCCCGACAATCCAAATGAGAAACCAACGCAGATAAGGTCAGAAAGATGTCTACTCTCTCTAGCTAAAAAGCAATGACTATATTGTACGTCAATTGCTTTAATTACTTTTGGTTTCTACGCTTATAGTTCTTTTACATTTTTCTTGTTTTTTTCTAGTTTTATTATGCATGCTTCTATCAGTTTACATTGTTATTTGGCTATAAACCGATTCTTTTTTATAAAATCTTATCAAAATTGTTCTATTGCTTCATTCGCACATACAGTACGCAAACCAAATACTTTTAATGTCAGTAATAAGATTAACCACTGCAACCTAATTTTACCATGTATGAACCTCGTTTTGACTATTATTGTTCTATCACAAGCTATTAGTTTGAATGGTCAATTGGAGAATATACGCACATGGAGGATGTTATTTTTTGTCTATTTACCTGTTTCTCCAATTGTTGTCAACTGCTTTACTATTCCCATCTCTTTAAATGGCTAACATCAATTCTATATCCAACGAACTTGACCATTTATCCATATCTTCAACGTATCAATGCCCTCCCGACAGATGCTCGGAGTTTATTCCCTATCCCGGCGAACACATGAAACTAATTCACATGAATATAAGGAGTATTAAAAAGAATTTCAATCAATTTATCACTATGCTGTCCACCACCAAAATTGATTTCGATGTCATTGTTTTGACCGAGTGCTGGCTTAAAGTATCGGGCCCAAATCCTATTATGCAAGGATATACCTGTCATGCAACGGTTAATAACAGATCACAAAACGACGGAGTTGTGGTGTTTACTAAAACCTCCCTTGGATGTACAGTTCACGAGCCTATTTTTCTTGAAGCTAACTGCCTCGTTTGCGCCATGGGAAATGTTGTTATCATCTGTCTATATCGTTCCCCCTCTTATTGTAATTTAGACTCCTTCTCTAATAGCCTAAACAATTTATTGTGTACCCTAACCCATTTCAAAAGTGTGATTCTTATTGGAGACCTTAATATTAACATTATACCTAGTAACCAAGACCGAAATTCAGATCATTATCTCACACTGACAGCTACTCATGGCTTGCTTCCCGCGCATCTTCTCCCGACCAGATCTGGTAACTGCTTAGATCATGTTATGTTAAAAACTAAAAACACAGCAAGTGTAATAGTGGTTCAAACCTACATTACCGACCACCTTCCAGTCATCCTATCCCTGGCAATAAAAAGTTCTATTAACAAAAATCGCTCTACTACAACTCTCCAATACGACTTCTTAGCCATTAAACAAAGCATAGATAGTACTGATTTTGGGCCCGTGTTGGCTGAGATGAACCCCAATCATGCCACAGAATTGTTTATAACAATACTTCAAGAAGTTATTGCTTCAAACACACTTTGTATTCGTATACAAAATAAGATTCGCGTTATCAAGCCCTGGATGACACAAGGTTTGGTTAGATGTATACGAAACCGAGATAGGATGCACCACCGCTTAAAACGAAATTCAGAAAATACGGTCCTTCAAATTACCTACAAAAGATATCGTAATTACCTTAATAACTTGTTAAAAAAACTAAAACGAGCAAATGATAAAAATGAATTACAAAAGGCAAAAAACAACCCAAAAGCCACTTGGAAGGCCATCAAGGCTATTACCAACTCTTCTTCTCAACGGCTACCTCCGCTAGAGCTACTTCGACTCACTAACGATCCTAAATCATCAGTGAATCATGTGAATTGCTTCTTCACGGATATTGGTCGACAACTAGCTTCTCAAGTCTCTCCTCTTCCAAGGTCTAACCATGATGTGAAAAATCCACCAAAATCACCACCTTGCCAGTCTCTTGTGATCCTGCCGGTAGATGAATCGCAAGTAGAAAGTCTGATCAGCTCCTTGCGTTCTGATTGTGCCACTGGTTATGACAAAATATCTGGGAAAATACTAAAAGAATCGAGGGCCACTTTAACATCGCCCATCACGCATATTTGTAATCGTGCTATTGAAACTGGAACTTTTCCCAACGCTCTCAAAATAGCGGTCGTCCATCCAGTTTTCAAGAATGGAGACAGAACAAATTTAACAAACTACCGCCCAATATCCGTACTAAGTTCGCTCTCTAAGATCCTTGAAAGAATACTTAATAACTGCCTCGTTAAGTATCTCACCAAACATAAAATAATTGCGGCAAATCAATATGGCTTTAGACCTGGAATTTCAACGGAGGATGCTGTGGCTGATCTTTCCAAAACTATAATAAATTACTTGGACAAAGGAATGAAATGCTACGGTATCTTCCTCGACTTATCCAAGGCATTTGACACGGTTTCTGTTCCCACCTTGATCTCTAAATTGGAAAACGCTGGAATTCGAGGGCTTGCACTGGATATTTTTAGAGACTATCTATCAAATCGTTATCAACGTGTAAAAATTGACTCAACAACGAGTGACGACAAGCACATCAGTTTTGGCGTACCGCAAGGTAGTATCCTCGGCCCCCCGCTCTTCTTGCTATACATAAACGACCTGTGCCAATTACAGTTACCAAATTGTGATATTTTTACGTACGCTGATGACACAGCTTTGGTAGTCTATGACACTGACTGGGACAGAGCAAGAAAAAGAGCAGAACAATCGCTTCGTTTTGTAATGGAGTGGCTTTCCGAGAACCTGCTAACCCTCAACGTAGCAAAAACAAAGGTCATTAGATTCTCTGTTCCCAACACCATAACTCCCCCACAGGAATCAGGCCAGATTAAAGCCCATATTTGTACAGGTGATGCATTAAACTGCAGCTGTCCATTCCTGTCTTTGGTTCCAAGTACCAAATATTTAGGTATCCATATTGACTGCCATCTGGACTGGAAATCTCATGTCGAAGCCTTGTGTACACGAATCAGAAAATTAATTTACCTTTTCAAAGAACTAAGGCACTCTGCCGATCCTGATACAGCCTTGCTTGTTTATAATAGTCTTTGCCAGTCAATTATTTTATATTGTATCCCTGTTTGGGGCGGAACGTATAAAACCTCTTTACTTAAAGTTGAAAGAGCTCAAAGAGCAATTTTGAAAGTCATGCACTTTAAACGGAGAGATTTTCCAACCGCACAACTTTACTCACAAGCCGAAGTATTGACTGTAAGACAGCTATTTGTGCTTCGTGCTGTCTTACGGAGACACTCTATGTTACACCTAGACTCTTCTAAGCTAAAAAGACGCAAAGGCTTTCCCGTATGCGACACAGTAAAATGCCGCTCTAAGTTTGCCAGCCGACAGTTCACGGCAACCAGCTCGCGACTGTATAATAAAATAAATAAAAACATTTCTATCTACGCTCTGACTAAACACGAAGTCAAAATTAAACTCACCAAATGGTTGCAGAAGTTAACGTATGATGAAACTGAAAATCTTATTAAAATTGTATCCTAACTAGCTTGTAAGTACTGTATTATTTTAACTGAAAAATACGTATATTTTATGTTATTGTGTAACTTGCATGACTGTCAACATCTATGTCAATATCATTAGTGTACCAATGATTTAGATGAACGTTGGCTCCTAAAACACAGGCTTCTGGCCTAGTTTAGGAGGCAGAAGTTCGCATTTTAATATGTCTTCGCTGTACAACTTTTTCACTGTGTGTTATGTAAGTTTACTTTTTTCCTTTGTGTACAAATAAACAATTTATTATTATTAAAAAAAAAAAAAAAAAAAAAAAAAAAAATAAAAAAAAAAATTTAGGAATGTCACTCGTTTCTAGTGATGTGCGTTTTAATCGGTTTTTTAACCGACTTCCAAAAAAGGAGGAGGTTCTCAATTCGGATGTTTGTATTTTTTTTTTTATGTTTGGTCGGGCATAACTCTGTCGCTTACCAAACGATTTGAAAAAATATTTTTTTGTTGGAAAGCGTATACTTTCCAAATGGTCCCATGAAAATTCTATCGAAATCAGACAAGCGGTTTTGAAAAAATCAACAAAAATCTAAATATTCTAACTTTTCGTTTACTCTGCATTGAGTTTTTTGTTCGCGCATAACTCAGTCATGTACGAACCGATTTGGAAAATTATTTTTTTATTCCGAAGCCTATGCCTTCCATTTGGTCCCATAGTCACCAAATCTGATGATGGAATCTTGGCGAAATCGAGGGTACTATTCAAATTTTATAAGAAAACGTACAGCGATTTTAGTTTTTTCTACAACAAGTGAAGCATTTGTGTTCAATAAGAGCCATTCTACCATCAGATCTGATGATGAAGCCAAGAGACAGGCACCGTAACTCCATAATAAGACAATGTATATTAGCTGTGTTTGGGCTTGTTGGAATTGTAACGGTATGCATTTTCCAGGTGTACCACAGACTTGACTTTCCTTATTCAACCTACGTAACATGTAGGCCCTCTGCTTTGACAGTCTGTTTTCGTGATGATCAGGGTTCTTAGTCAAAATGCGTTGATCATTTCTTTCCCTAATTTCTTTTAATCGTTGTCCTTATTCCTTTTTCTCAATTTCAGTTCGACGCCGTTTTCTCATACGAGCATCAGCAGCAAAGGAGAAGGTTCTCAATTCGGATGTTTGTATTTTTTTTTATGTTTGTTCGCGCATAGCTCCGTCGTTTGCCAACCGATTTGAAAAATTCTTTTTTTGTTTGAAAGCGTATACTTTCCAAATGGTCCCATGAAAATTTTATCGAAATCAAATAAGCCGTTTCTGAAAAAATCAACAAAACTTAAATATTTCTAACTTTTAGTTTACTCTGCATTGCGTTTTTTGTTCGCGCATAACTCAGTCATTTACGAACCGATTTGGAAAATTATTGTTTTATTCCAAAGCCTATGCTTTCCATTTAGTCCCATAGTCACCAAATCGGGATCTGATGATGGAATCTTGGCGAAATCGAGCGAACTCTTCAAGTTTTATAGGAAACGTACAGCGATTTTGGTATTTTCTACAACAAGTGAAGCATTTGCGTTCAATAAGATCCATTCTACCATCAGATCTGATGATGAAGCCAAGAGACAGGCACTGGAACTCCATAATAAGACAATGTATCTTAGCTGTGTTTTGGCTTGTTGGAATTGTAACGGTATGCACTTTCCACGTGTACCACAGACTAACTTTTTGACTTTCCTTGTTCAACCTAAGTAACATGTTGGTCCTCTGCTTTGATAGTCTGTTTTCGCGATGATCAGGGTTCTTATTCAAAATGCGTTGATAATTTCTTTCCCTTATTTCTTTTAATCGTTTTCCTTTTTCTCAGTTTCAGT
Organism: Cerastis rubricosa; assembly: GCA_949152445.1. Lineage (NCBI taxonomy): Eukaryota > Metazoa > Arthropoda > Insecta > Lepidoptera > Noctuidae > Cerastis > Cerastis rubricosa. The sequence goes on along the minus strand of OX424537.1, from coordinate 23,246,977 downwards.
TCGACGCCTTTTCTCACACGAGAATCATCTTTACTAGGCCTACCCATATTTTATTATTAGATTAAAAATATGTCACTAAAAATTTACAAATAAAAATATTTTTTACAAAAAAAAGAAACCGTCTTCAAAAAACACTTAACGCACTAAAAAATTAAAATAATACTTTACCCTACCTATAGTAATAAACCTAACCTAACCTACGATTAACCTATAATAAAATTTAATAATTCTTTGGAGTCGGTGCCAAGCAATATACGATACCTAAATGACTATGTACAGACTAAGGCCAGAAAAAAGCAAAACATAAATCTTACATCTTCTAAATATTAATTCATTCATTAATTCTAATTGTATTGCTTGGCACCGACTCCAAAGAATTATTAAATTTTATTATAGGTTAATCGTAGATTAGGTTAGGTTTATTACTAGGTAGGGTAAAGTATTATTTTAACTTTTTAGTGCGTTAAGTGTTTTTTGAAGACGGTTTCTTTTTTTTTTAATAAGAATAACTACATAACATGTATGCTAAGTTATTCCCATCATTATTTATCAGCACTCGATTTTTTTTTAATGAAAAGATTTTGTGAAAAGTTCGACATGGTGGAACTATAATTTTTTGTTCCGTCACTCCTCATATATACATGTGTACGGAAAAAGATAAAGTAGATAAAGGAAAGAACAATGACAACACAAATAATGTAGTTTATGATTTTAATAAAAAATAAAACACTCACACACGACTATGGCTGGTTCATTTAAGAATTAGCTACGATAGTGTTTGCCATAAAAGCGGACGTTGATGAACATTGTTTAGTTTTTGATTCATTTGATGGTTTTGTCGATGAAGCACGCGACTTGCAGCTCGGGGGCACGGCGGGGACGCACGGGGTCGCAGCGGAGCCGCTCTGAGGCATGCCGGGGCCACACGGTGTCGCGCTGGAGCCGGTCTGGGGCATGCCGGGGCCACACGGGGTCGCGCTGGAGCTGCTCTGGGGCGTGCCGGGACCGGACGAAGGCGTGGTAGGACCTCGCGCCGGCAGGCTCGTCCTTGCATACGCAGCACCTACCCACTGCGCATGGGCCGATTTCTGATCGTACTGGCCTGTCCACTTTCTCCTAATTTGATTAATCGACAAACACGGGTTCCGCTTTTCGGACGTGGAGTCGAAATGTTCACACGAGGAGGAATTCGACGGTGCGTTACCGGAAGCGCTAGCCGCGAGCGGCGGTGGGTGAGTCGCGCGCGACAGCGACACGTGCACGGCCACGTGGTCCGTGCCGGGTGGCACGCTCAGCTCCAGCCGTCCGCCCGTTGGCTTGTCCGGGCTTCCTGGGCCCGCTTCCACATCGGTCACGAAGCGCCCGAGTCCAGCCTCGTTCAGCTGTTCTTTCGAGCGAAGCACACCGTCTAATCCACCAGACACATATTCTGAAGACTTTTTAGGTATAGAGAGCGCCGAGGACGTGTGAGTGCGTCTTACGCTTTGACAACCAGGAACGTGAGCACGGAGTCGCTCAATAATGGTGAGGCGTTGACAGCGCGAGGGGGTAGGGCAGGGCTCGGGGCAGTGAGCAGACGGGCTTGCAGGGCACGGAGCGGGCGTGTTCGCGGGGCAAGGAACGGGCGGATTCAAGTTCCAGGGCGCTGTGGAGGGAGCGGGGCTGGGAGTGGGCGGTTTGGCAGGGCAGGGTGCGGGCGGCTTCGCGGGGCAGGGGGCGGCAGGATTTAAGTTCCAAGGCGCGGGGAAGGGAGCGGGGCAGGGAGAGGGCGGGTTCGCAGGGCACGTGATCTGCGACGCACTGCGGTCGATCTGGATCAAGATGCGCGGGCGGTGCGCGCACGGGTCGAGGTGCACGTTGCCGCGGATGCGACACGCGTCGTCGGGCGCCAATTCCACACAGCGCAGCGGCGGCGGCGTGCGACCAGGTCCGCAGTGCGCGGGAGCGGCGGTGTCGGGCAGCACGGCGTACGTGCAGCCGTCAGTGGCGCGCGCGCACTCGCGCTCGCCACCGAGCATGTAGAGCGCAGGGCAGCAGGGGGGCGGGGGAGGCGCGGCGGCGCGGCACGCCACCTCCCACTCGTAGTGAGCTCGGCGCACGGACCGCGCTACCTGCAGCCGCCGCGCGACAGGGTCCTGGTCGCAGACCCACCCGTTCGGTGGTTTCACAGACGGCTGTATGCCGGGGGGACACGCGGGGTAACTCAGCGATGCACAGTTCTGCAAGTGTTGGATTTATTACTAAAGCTGGGAAAGTAATACTTAATCACACGGATTTATGTGTAAGACTAATTAACGTACTTTTCATACTACATATTCGTAATATCGGAATGCGAGACTTTCGGGTGGGAAACGCTATAAAGAGAGAGCCTGTGGGCGGGCGCCGGTACCTGGTCGCTGGCGTCCCGGCAGGTGAGCGAGGCCGCGGGTGCTGGCGGCGCGCAGGGCGGGCGCGTGCCCGGCGCCGGCGCGCAGCACACGACGCGCGTGCCGCGCCGGCCGGGCGGGTGGCGCGCGCGGCACGGCGGCGGCGCCGGGCAGGTTGGTGCTAGGGAGGACGCTGCGCGGCGCAGCGCGAACACAAGAAGCGCCATGTCGTGTGTCGCGATTGTGAGTGTGAGCGCGGCCCTCTTGTTTCTGCAAACGACCAGTCGGTCGCGATCCGATATGAGAATGCGTGGAAGCCCCGGGGCGCGTATTGCCAAACTGTATTCTGACCCAGACACCCGTAGTCTGTACTGAACTACATCGTGCTCATTAAAATCACAAATAAATTGGAGCAAAGTGCATACGAGCTCAGAGCAATCTGAGAAGGTATGCATTTTGCTTGCAACAAATTGGAGCAAAGTACATACGAGCTCAGAGCAATCTGAGAATGTATGCATTTTGCTCGCTTGTATGTAAAGCAAACTGTGACACGCGAATATCTGTAACTAACTTTAAAACGTGTTTCATAATTTCCCGTATTTTTTTTTGTTATGCTGTTATGCCTATTCGTGAAGCTGAACACATTTTCTTAAAAACATACCTTTTGTGAATTAATTTAAGTTTTAACTAAAGAAAACCCGTAGTAAGTATGACTAAAAATAAATTTGAACTGTAACAACTATACAGGGTGTTAAACACCCTGTTACTGACACACAGTAAATTGTACCTATTTGTAATTTCGGTTTATATTCGATTGGCAAATAATTGTTTTATTTGTGAAAGAATAACCTTGACACGTGCGTAATTGCAAATGAAGTCACGGCCACTGGCGAAAAAAAGGAGTCAAGGTCACAAGCGGCGCAAGTTTAAGAAGACAAGGCAGGCATGATAGCGCACCGCGTGGGAATAAAAGAGATAAAACATGTCTGCACTCGCATGAATTTTGCTCTAAATAATCGATGCCATATTACATACTACACCAGACACTGGAAAGTATGGACGTCTGGACTCGTATGTATTTTGCTCTAGTATTTTAAAGCAAAATGTATATTGATTCAGACACTCTCTGAATAGGTATACAGTTTGCTCTTCAACTACATAGGCAAACTGCGATCATACTCAGAGCAACCCTGGTCTGGGTCAGTATACAGTTTGGCAATACGCCCCCGGGGCAGCCTGCGACTTCATTTAGGGTAAAACACCCAATTATTAACCTTTATGCCCTTTACCTTTAAACCTGTCCGTGCTTCTCACGCAAAAGAAGAATCTATTATTAGTCGAATTGTTTTAATACGACAATTGTGGAAATCTCCCACTATGTTTTATCTGTGGAAATGTCTCTATGGTTTTTGTCTATGGTAATACATGCAAATAATGTGGTGATATACTTATATTCTAAAAAAGTGGTTTTACTAATCCCATCCCATCCTGAGATTCTTCGGCCAGAATAAAGAACCGGAAGTGTATCAGCCCCCACAACAATACCGGTAATGTGTAAACGAGATCATTCTATGATTACGTTCGAGACCAGAATTATCCAGTAAGTCTAGAAGCTTTGAGATGATTCAAAATCAAAATCATGTATTTCAAGTAGGCCAGTTACAGGCACTTTTGAATAGTCAAACAACAATAAATATTAAGCTACAGTCCCAGTCACTAGACATAATAACTGTGAAAAGTACTGTAGTTGCCCATTCCAAAGCGTAGATCTCTATGGAGAAGAATGGGCAAGAAACTCCATGGACACTCTTTTAAATTAGTAGCTTGTTACAAAAATCTTGGTTACATCATTCATGTTTGATTTGATTGATTTGATTTGGTTTTATTCTCAAATCTGATGAAAATATCTAGAAAGTTTAAGAAAGTTCTGGAACTTTCTAGATAGGATAAGCTCCACTATGGCTATCAGCTATCTAAAAGGTTCAGAAAAGTTGTTTTACCTTCTCCAAGGCTGGGTTCCCCTATGGAACTGCCTAGACGTTCGCGGAAGTTGTGGAAGTCTCTCGAAGATGAGTCGGCCATATATAATAGCTGACGGGTTAGCGGGAAAGTCAGCGCGTTCGTAAACCACTCCGTCGCGCTGTTAGGCCTCCGCTGGCCGCTAAACGGAGCCCGTGCGCCACCCCTGGCACTCGAACGTGATTGACCGCGTGCCCAAAATTTTTAATCCTTTTGAGGGTAAACGGTTCAGATTCGAACTCGTACCAATCGTCCGAACCGTCATATGAAGAACAAAGGAAAACCGTTGGACTTCAAATCAAGGAAATTTCCGCTGTGTCCTCATGGGTACCTAGTACGTGTGTGTTCACAGCGGAAACTCTGCGCCGCCTGGTGTTCACTGTCGTGGTTGCGGTCCGCCACTTAATGAATATGCCTGGGAAGTCGCCCCCATCACCAATGACCAACCCCATGTGTTAAAGAATGATTCTAATTGATGGGCAAGTGGACTGTATCTAAAGGGAAAGGTAGAAGGGACTCACCGAAGCTCGTTGAAGAGGGCCGGCTTGCTCCGAATACCTGTGATTTTATGCTGTGGGGCGCCCCAATTCTTGTTTCTTGGTGATTTGAATGATGATAGGTTGATGGCACACACAATTACTGTCTTTGATCACACTTGGTTGCTGTATTTCACAATAGTTTTTACGGAGTCGATGAGTTCAAACGAGATATGGCGGGGACTGGTTGATGAGTTGAAAAAACGTTAGGTGGCGCTATGCGCGCAGGAAATCGTAGGGATGGAAAGGGCGGGAATTCAAATCATGCTTTATGGTGCTTTAACATTATCTTCCCCCCCTGCTGGCGAATTGATGAGACTGAGAAGTCTGAAATTAATATTTGTTCACAACAACCATTGCTTTGATATTATGATAGGATAAATTATGATAATGCTGATGAATATATAAAATAGAATAGGTAATTGAAATGTTTTGATCACAATATGAATGTATGAAAAAATAAGACATGACTAGTCAGTCATATCTGGCAATGGGCACAACTTCACAAGTGGCCTTTTGAACATGCCTTGTTGTGCAGTCCTGACCGTAGCTGAACGAGAAATGCCATCGCGTCCTGGGTGTAATTCTACGATTCTACCTAAACGCCATCGCAGTGGGTGAGTAGTCTCGTCTCTGATAATAACGAGCTGGTTGATTTTTGCTGGAGGTGAATTCACAGTCCATTTCAATCGCTGTGATAAATTTGTGAGGTATTCACTATGCCATCTAGTCCAGAAATCCTGATGCATTTTCTGTAATAGATGCCAACGTGTTAGCTTATTCATTTTTGTGTTGGAATAGTCTGGTGAAGGCACTGATGTTAGGGGTGCTAATGTTAAAAAGTGCCCTGGTGTGAGTGCTGTTAAATCTGATGGATCTGAACTCAGTGCTTGTTATATATGTATGCGTGCTGCGCCACGCAATAAGTACTCAGACGAATATACGTCAGTGCGTTACTAGCAGCCTTGTGTTTCACTCGTTCCCGTGTCCACCTATCTAACATTGGCGACGAGTACCCACCAAGTAAAAATATAAAAATGTCGTTAACGTTCGGCATTATTTCAACTTTTGACCACACTCAGCAAACTTGGAGGACATTCAAGGGCAGGATCACGCAATGGTTTATTGCCAATGAGATAAATACGGCGAAAGATCCAGAGGGAGTGAAACGGCGGGCAATATTGTTGAGCGCACTCACAGAAGGTACATACAGGCTTGCCGCCGACCTCGCGCAGCCGAAGACTTTGGAAGCAGTGCCATACGAAGACATAGTACAGTTATTGGATACACATTTTACGCCAAAACAAGTTGGGTTCGGAGAACGACACAACTTTTATGCAGCAGCACAATGGCCGACCGAAACGGCGTCACAATGGGCGGCAAGATTGCGCGGGCTTACGGCACAATGTAAGTTCAATAACGTCGAAGAGGCGCTGCGCGACCGTTTTATTATGGGGATGCAGCCGGGAGTCGAGAAAGAGAAACTGTATGTGCAGGATTTAGCCGGGCTAACCTTGGCCAAGGCTGTGGAACTAGTGGAGAATCTGCGGAGCGCCCGCGCCGCTGCTACCGCAAGCGCGGTCGCGACCACGAGCGCCGCCGGTGCCGCCACCGAACAAGAATTATACAAAATCGAAAGAAAAAAAGTGAAGTGTTCTGTGTGCGGGTACTCTAATCACGAAACTCGGGAGTGTCGTTTCGCTAATTACACTTGTAAAAAATGTAACGTGAAAGGCCATTTACGGCGAATGTGTAAATCGGTAAAATACGTGCAAAAAGACGAGGTAAGCGAGGGCGATGATGACGACGGTGAGTTTTTTATTACAAATTATAACATTCGATCAAGGAACGGTGAGCCTTTAGTTGAAACGGTGTCTTTAAACGGTAAAAGTTTGCGATTCGAAATTGATAGCGGATCAGCGGTGTCAGTAATATCAGAAAAAATGTATATATTACATTTCAATAGCGTGCCACTATCAAAAACTAATAAACGGTTGATAGGTTATGCAGGAGAGGTATTAAAATGCGCGGGATGCGTACGGTTGCCTCTAGCGTGGAGGAGCCGCACGCATATGATACAGCTATACGTAGTATATAATGGCGGGCCACCACTTCTAGGCCGCGATTTTATAGCAACATTTAAGTTACAATTGTCACCAATATATAATTTCCATGTTCAGCCCACTGACGATATAGATTCCTTGGATAAACTATATCCAGAAATTTTTTCAGGGAAATTAGGCCGTTTTAAAAAATATGAAGTAAAACTTATACTAAAAGACAATGCTAAGCCGATATTTATGAAGGCGAGAGCCGTGCCGTTCGCACTTAAAGATAAAATAGACAAAGAAATCGATCGACTGGTCGACCTAGGTGTTTTAAGACCAGTCGACCATTCCGAGTATGCGTCTCCAATTGTACCTGTTCTGAAACGCGACGGGTCAGACGTCTATGCGTAGATTATTCAGTCACTATTAATAAACAGTTAGTGGTTGACAAGTACCCGCTGCCCACGATAAATGAGTTATTTGCGAAACTTCATGGTGGGCAGCACTTCACGAAACTGGATTTATCTATGGCATACAATCAATTAGTTTTGAATGAGGCGTCGCAAAAGTATACATGCATTAATACACATCGCGGCTTATTTGCGTATACAAGACTAGTATTCGGTCTCGCCCCCGCGCCAGCTATATTCCAGCGAGTCATGGAGGGGCTGCTGGCGGGCATCAGCGGCGTGCTCTGCCTGTTGGATGACGTGTTAATAACGGCGGGTACTAGGTCCGAACACATGGCTAGGCTGCATCAGGTATTACAGCGTATACAAGATGCAGGGCTCATATTAAGGAAAGATAAATGTGAATACTTTAAAGAAGAAGTAAGCTATCTAGGGTACGTAATTAATAAGGACGGATTGAAAAAATCCCCAGAAAAAATTAAAGCCATCGCGCATGCGCCGATTCCAACTAACGTAACGCAGTTACAATCATTTTTAGGTCTAATCAACTACTATAGATGTTTTGTGGCAGACGCATCGACTGTTCTATCACCATTATATGAATTATTAAAAAAGGGATCGAAATGGCACTGGTCAACAAATGAAAACGAAGCATTTCTGGAAATAAAAAGAAGATTAACATCAGATCAAATTCTAACTCATTTTAATCCGGACAAAAAAATCATATTAACAGTAGATGCTTCTCCTAGCGGGCTCGGGGCGATATTATCTCAAATAGACAGCGATCAGCTTGAGAAAACGGTTGCTTATGCATCGCGGACACTAACGAGCGCGGAAAAAAAATACTCACAAATACAAAAAGAGGCAACGGCGATAATATTTGGTGTCCGCCGTTTCCACCAGTATTTGTATGGAAGGTCCACACCGTTTATATTGCGTTCGGACCACAAACGGCCAGAAATTTCGGCGAACCGATTACAAAGGTATGCTTTGTTTCTAAGTGCTTATAATTATGTCATAGAATATGTAAAAAGTAAAGATAACTGTGCAGACTATTTATCACGGGCTAGCGAGCCACATCCGTGCGCGAGCACGAGCGGACGCCAGGCGGTCGACGGCGACGAGCCACCGAGTGATCGCGCTGCTTATATAAATTTTGTTACACACGGTGCATTACCAATAACAGTGCAAGATTTAAGGAACGAGACGTCAAAAGATGCAATACTGAAGAGAGTTATTAATTACGTTTTAACTGGTTGGCCTAAGAAAATTGACAATGATCTTATGAAACCATTTTTCTTATGCAAAAATCAGTTAGCATATGAAAATGGATGTTTAATGAGGGGCCATAAGGCAGTAATACCGGAATCATTGCGTCAACGTGTTCTCGGTGAGCTACACACGTCACATTTGGGCATAGTGAAAACCAAAGCAGAAGCCCGCTCCCGGTTGTGGTTCCCGGGAATTGACGAACAATTAGAAAAAATGATAAGTACATGTGAAACGTGTATACAGTTGCGACCCTCGCCGCCGCGGGCATCGTTGTCGCCCTGGCCATATCCCAAACATCCATTTCACAGAATTCACCTCGATTTTCTAGGCCCATTAAATGGGCGCATGTTTTTAGTTATTGTGGACGCATACTCGAAATGGATTGAAGCGTACGAAATGAAATCTTGCACGACGGCGGCGCTTACCGAAAAATTGTACGAGTTTATGTCAAGGTACGGATTACCAAAAGTATTAGTGACTGATAATGGCACGGCTTTTTGTTCACAAGATTTTAAACACGTTTGTGCTTTGAATGGCATTACCCATGTGACGTCACCGCCATATCACCCAGCTAGCAATGGCCAAGCTGAAATAATAGTAAAGGTCGTAAAAAAGGGTATAAAGTCGAGTATTATAAATTCAAAAAATATAACGGATAGTAAACTAAACCTACAAAAATATTTGTTCGACTACCGCAACTCCGTACATTCAACAACAAACACGTCACCGGCTCAATTAGTATTTGGGCAAAAACTAAGATCCCGATTAGATATAATGCACCCCTCAACCACATCGCACTCGTCTACCTCGTTGGCTAACTCTGTCAGTGACAAACAGTGCTCGCAAGTTAAAGCACGCGGAGGAAAAGATGTAATGTTTCTACCCGGGCAAAATGTATTGTATAAACATTACAGCAATAAAGATAAATACACTTGGTGTAAAGGAATAATAATAAAAAACATAGGTAAACGTTTGTATCTCATTAAAGACAGTGTAACATCAGTGGAAATAAAAAAACATAAAAATCAAATTATTCAATGTAAACATAAAAAAGACAATACACAACTGTGGGATGTTATGCCATTAATGACAGCTCTTGAGGGAAATGTAACCTTACGAGACAAAACATCATCCCCCCCACCGACGCTCTCTATTAATGAGACTGGATCTGCAACGCCGCGGGAGGAGATGATGGAGTCGCCGCCATCCTGGGTGACGACTAGCAGAGGAGTTCGACGCCCCGCTTCTTCAGACGATAATGACGAGTTCTACGAAACCTCTGATGGGGATGACCCTACTATCATCAGTCAAAGCGAACCCTTAGAATCATCCCACAGTTGAAGTTTAATTGTTGGTTGTGACTCCTAACTAAAAGGGGAGGAATTGTTATATATGTATGCGTGCTGCGCCACGCAATAAGTACTCAGACGAATATACGTCAGTGCGTTACTAGCAGCCTTGTGTTTCACTCGTTCCCGTGTCCACCTATCTAACAGTGCTGATATTGGTCGCGAATTTAAAACTGATTCGACCTGTGTCAAGAGTGTGTTTAACTCCTCGTATGTTAGGATTTGATCACCTATCACACGATATAGGTGAGTTTTTACGGACTTCACCCCAGCTTCCCAAAGGCCACCCATGTGTGGTGATCCTGGGACATTAAATTTGAAGTCAATGCGCTCCGATTCACAAGCTGAGCGCATGATTTCTGATAATTGTGACTGCGCACCTTTGAAATTGGTTCCACAATCGCTATGGATGATGTTGCAACGACCGCGTCTAGCAATGAATCTGCGTAGAGCAGCCAAAAAGCAAGAGGACGATAAATCACTGGCAAGCTCCAGATGTAGAGCTCTTGTTGAAAAACACACGAAAAGACAAAGGTATGCCTTTGTTGAACGCACACCTCGATAACGTTGAAACGTAATGTTGAAGGGTCCTGCATAATCACAACCCACAACCTGAAATGGTTTGATTTGATTGACGCGAGAGTGTGGTAAATCTGCCATTACTGGCTGAAAGTTTCGTGGCTTTATACTGAAACAACGATAGCATTTTGAAATGATCTGATTGATGGCTCGCCTTGGTGACAAAATCCAAAAATTTTGAAGTAACAGATACTGCATTGTTTGCAGACCGGGGTGTAAGTTTTCGTTATGTGTGCACTGGATGATAAGTTGCGTCAGACGATGCTTGCGAGGAAGCAGAGCTGGATGTTTTGTTTCATAATCAAGATTTGACTGAGAGAGCCTACCCCCCACACGCAACACCTGGTTCGAATCTAGAAATGGACTAAGTTTTCTGAATGATTTTGACAATACGTGATTTGATCTCAAATTTTTGATTTCTTCACTAAATTCGGAATGTTGGGTGTGTTTCACAAGTACCATGAGGCTATGATGAAGTTCGTGTTCTGTTAAATGACCTGTAGGCTTGTTTTTGCGCAGGGCGTTGATAAAACGATTGCAATATGTTAAAATACGTTGAATCTTCCTCAATGATGAAAATCTTGTTAGTAAATGATCGATTGGATTAGTTTCTACTGCGTTTGACACGTTCAAAACGCAGGCACGTTGCTCATAATTCACCTCTGGATGTAGCGTCATGTTTGAATGTTGAGGCACTTTAGGCCATTGATCTTGATTTAAGGATAGCCATTGGGGGCCAGTCCACCACAGGTCATGATTGATAAGCTCGTCGGGTGATAACCCACGACTCGCGGCATCCGCAGGGTTTTGCTTTCCTGGGACATGATTCCAAATTGCTTCTGGTAATTTACGCTGAATATTTGATATGCGATTGCCAACAAACGCCTTAAAATTTGATGAATTTGACTGGATCCATGACAAAACTATCATAGAATCAGTCCACGCACGTACACTCTCTATGGGAAGAAGTTTGCTGTACATGTTGATGATGTGTCTCATTAGGTCTGCCAGCAAAGAACTGCCACACAACTCAAGCCTTGGTAACGTTCTGCGTTTCGTTGGAGACACACGAGACCTCGCACTAACCAGGACGACCTGGTGTTGATGATATTGATTGGTAGCACGAAGATATACAGCAGCTGCATAACCAGCTTCACTCGCGTCTGAAAACCCATGTACCTGATAAGTCACAGCGTCGTCGGATGTGATGCGGCGTGGTATCTTAAGCTGAGCTAGGTGAGGCAACTGCTGAACATACTTTGTCCAAATTTGATTGATCTCGTCGGGAACGGGTTGATCCCATGATGAACCGAGCAACCACAAACGCTGAATTAAATGCTTGGCTAAAAATGTTAATGGTGTTAAAAGACCAATGGGGTCATAAATACGTGCCAGCTCTGAAAGCATGGTACGTTTGGTACACTCACGATTGATTTGGTTCACTTGGTAGTTGAATATGTCCTCCTGGGAATTCCAGGCTAGACCGAGAACCTTCACAAAATTACCATTACTATCGAATGTTTGATTGACGTTTGGCACTGCTTTATGTTCTTCTGGTATGTTTTGTAATACAGCCGCATGATTGCTGGACCACTTTCTCAGCTCAAAGCCTCCAGTTGCCATGATGTTAATCAGCTGCTGCTGAAGAGCGACCGCCTCTTCGATGCTCTGACACCCTGTAACGAAGTCGTCGACATAGAGGTCCTCCAACAACACCTGAGCTGCAGCTGGAAATGAGCTGTCTTCGTCGCGGGCCAATTGATGTAATACGCGAATTGCTAAAAATGGTGCTGATGATACACCGAAAGTCACACGATTGAGACGGTATTCTTGTATTGGCTCACTAGGGGAACACCTGAACAGGATTCTCTGAAAATCCAGATGTTCTGCTGCTATTCGGATCTGCCGGTAGATTTGCCGGATATCCGTACAAAACACAATGGAATGAAGCCTGAAACGCAAAAGAATGTTGGTGATGTCAGCCTGAAGTTTGGCGCCTGTAAGAAGAGTGTCATTTAAGGATACACCTCTTTTATCCTTCATTGATGCATCATAGACCACACGAAGGCTACGATCTGATTTTGATACGGCATGATGCGCCAAGTAAAATGCTGTAGAAGATTGACACTCAACTGCAGGGACCTTCTCCATCTGACCACTTAATAAAAACTCCATAACATGTTGATTGTATTGTTCATGAAAAGCTGGCTTCGCCATGAGTCGTTTTTCCAGCTGCACAAAGCGCCGATGAGCAATTGTGTAGGCATCCTCAAAGGCCACTGATGATTGATCACGGAATGGTAACTGGACAATGTATCGTCCCTCACTGTCACGTTTGTGTGTTGATTGGAATATTTCTTCACAATGTATGTCATCCACCGAATGAGATTGTTTGTTGTTTTCACATGGTATGCTATCCAACTCCCACAACTTCTGAATGGCAATATCCAGATTGTCGTCCATTGATACATGATTGATTGATAGAGGAATGGAGGATGATGGCTTTGATAATGTTTTTCCCATGAGAATAAATTCAAATATGGTATTGATGGCAGTTGCTGCATGTGGACCACCATCAATTTTCCCTGGTAAAAGAATTTGAGGGAATATCTCTCCACCAATGAGGATATCCACAGGACCAGAAGAATGATATTTCTCATCAGCCAATTTGATATTTGATAAATGTTGAAAATTGTTGATGTCCACTGGATGAGTGGGCATGTCACTACAAATTTTGTCCAAAGTCACCGCTTCTGTTGTAAAAGAGGGCTCTGGTTTCCCAACTGGTCTGATTTCTAAAAAGACTTTGCTCACGGAAAATGCAGGAACGTCCCCTATACCTGACATAGGAGTTTGATTTTTATACTGTGTCAACCCTAAGCGACGGACACATACCTTGGTGATGATGTGACTTTGACTACCAGGGTCCAATAAGATACGGACCTTCTGAAAGGAGCCTCGACCGTCCTTGACCTCCACTTCAGCAGTGGCAAGCATCACAAAATGAGTTTTAGATGATGATCCTGTAGTTGTGTTTGATAATGATGTAACGGGTGTGATCACATTTTCCTTGGAATCAGAAGTTGGTGCTGGGCCTTTCCCTGTATGAGAAACGCCTGGTTGTTTATGTTGAGAATTGACTACACCACTTGTCTCTGTCTTTTTTGTAAAGTGTAGAAGACTATTGTGCTTTTGTCCACATGATTTGCACGTATGTGGCGAAATACAGTTGGCTGTGATGTGGTTTGACCGTAAACAGTTGAAACACAATTTGTTTTGTCTGACAACTTGAGACCTCTCATAAGGAGTTTCTGCTAAAAACTTTGAACATAAGTAGAGAGGGTGATCCTCTTTACACACTACACATGATTGATGAGGCGCTTGGGCCAAAAGCGTTGTAGGCTTAGATAGGTTGTTTGAAACGACACGCTTGTTATTTTGCTGTTGCACAGCTGATGATGATGATTGATAGTTCACATTTAATGTTGAGCGTTCAAGGGCATTACACCTGTCTACCAAAAATGTGGATAATTCCTTGAAGCTTGGAAAATCACTACTTGTATTGGCCAGCTCAAAAGCTTCCCGAGATGCCTTATCTAATTTTGTAAGCAATGAGTGAAATAACACAAAATCCCACTGTGATGTTGATAGCCCTAAAGATGCGAGCATTGATAAGTTCTCACTATAAAGGTCTAACATTGTACGCAAGCTTTGAGCAGAACTGGAGTGCATTGCCTTCAAATTGTTGATCTGTTCCCAACACATGAACGCCAAATACCTCTTATTGTTATAACGATTCACTAATGCTTTATATGCACTGATGTAGTTACCCTCACACACAGGAAACGCACGAATGATATTGATTGGATCTCCAGATAAGGATGTGATTAAATATTGAAACTTTTCTACATTTGATAAGTCATTTCTGTTATGCACTAATGTGTTGAAAAGGTCAATGAACCCAGGAAAATCTTTGAATTGCCCTGTGAATAATGGCAGCTTCATAGGTGGTAACTTAGCTGTTTTATTTTTTGACTCACTGGACGACGAAGAAGTCTCCACTCTTGCCGACAAGTGTTTACGCTTGGCCTCTAATGTTTCAAAGAACATATCATCAGCCTGTTCTTGGAACTTAAACTGAGCTTGTTGCACTTCCTTTTCGTCCATACCTGCCTTTTTGTTCTCACAAATTACTTGAACGTGGGCTTCGTTAAATGTTTCGAATATTTGATCTACGCGCGAACACCAAGTTTCTAAAATATTTATTTGATTTGGGTCTGTGTTGCAATTTCGAGCGCAAATTACAGCATCATGAAGACGCTTAAGCGCCATGTTACGCTTAGATTCATAATGTGCGATCAATGCTTCACTCATTTTGAGAATTAGTTACACACTTTGTTAAATGAAAGCACTATTGTTTACAAAAGTTGTCTATATTGGTAAAAGAAATCACGAAATGATTGTATTTGAACTGATTTGAACGAATGAGTGAACACAACACACTTGATTGTCAATGTCACTGTCTGAAGTTACACTAACGTCACTATGATGTCACTTGTCTAAATTGTACAGACACTAAATAGCCTGTGGAATGAATGATAATAATTATGTTGGCAATAATTTTGGCAGTGGTACCAACACAATAAACCTGAATGATACGAGAACGAGAAAATGTAGGTACAATACCTACCTGACAATGCGGATTTGAATATAAGACAATGATACACAATGAAATCCTAGTGTTATAATATGTTGCACCAAGGATTCCAACACAAAAATGATAATGTTAGGCGCTGTATGTTACACCTAAAACACACGATTAAAATGAAAATGACTGACAAAACAACTCACTCCCGACAGCGAACAAGTGAGCGTTTGGTAGGTACTTTGCTATGATGACTACCTACCTACCACACTATGATTATGAACCTCTTACGAACACAAAACACTGGCACAATTTGATATTAATTGCGTTTATGTTAATTAATGTATGTTAAGTTTGTTTGATCGAATGAGCTCCCGCGATGATGAATGATAACTTCGAAAAATGATAAAATACACTTGTTATGTTGTAGAACAATAGACACCCGTAATTAAAACAAAAGTTATGTTCAAAAGTGAGGTTAGATGATAAAAATATGTTACGATTATGTTAAATTGAGTGATTGTTGTGTTGCATTTGGTTTTTGCGAACAAATATGGCTGACCCCACGATTTTCACAATAGAAAAATAGGATTACTGATACTATTTCAGCAATCCGGCTCGAAGGACCATTTAAAATGTTAAAGAATGATTCTAATTGATGGGCAAGTGGACTGTATCTAAAGGGAAAGGTAGAAGGGACTCACCGAAGCTCGTTGAAGAGGGCCGGCTGGCTCCGAATACCTGTGATTTTATGCTGTGGGGCGCCCCAATTCTTGTTTCTTGGTGATTTGAATGATGATAGGTTGATGGCACACACAATTACTGTCTTTGATCACACTTGGTTGCTGTATTTCACAATAGTTTTTACGGAGTCGATGAGTTCAAACGAAATATGGCGGGGACTGGTTGATGAGTTGAAAAAACGTTAGGTGGCGCTATGCGCGCAGGAAATCGTAGGGATGGAAAGGGCGGGAATTCAAATCATGCTTTATGGTGCTTTAACACCATGGCAGACTGGGCGCAGTCGCTCCCCTTCATCGGGGACACGACACCTGTTTCCCTAACCGCCGCTACCATCGCTGCTGAAGAAGAAGGCAGGAGGAGGGCACTTCCACAAATGTCACCCCCGGACCCGATGTCGCCTACTTCGCCGACGCCGAGACCATCCACCTCCAACTCACCTGCTTCATTGAGCCGACAGCCCGCGGTACCCATCAGCCCCCCGGCTTTCCGCCCCGTGCCAACCCAGGCCCCTGGGCCGGCCGGTATTTCCAACCGCGCGCCCGCTGTGCCAGCGCCGCTCCCGTTGTGCACTCCGCTGCGCAAGCAGGGCGTGCGACCCTTCCACCCTGCGCACCCCGCACCCGCATCCACCGCCGCTCGCTCTACGATGGCCGCGCAATATATTAATCACGACAGATTTGCCGTCTATTATTAAAGAGTTCCATTGTGTATCTGCGTAGATCAGCATTAGATCTTCATCAAATTTAAACACGACCACCGACTTATACCTTTTATCATCAGCTCATCAATATGAGATGATAATGAGGCATGTATGATGATGATAGTGAGGCATACACATGCCAAAGCCACACGGCTATAAATTTTGGTGAGTTCCCGCGATTTCTCTAGGATCCCATCATCAGATCCTGACCTGATGAGCATGGGACCACATGAGTAGTATACTGTTTCTAAGTGCCCATAAAATTTTATGTTAGCCCTTATTTTTCCTGGGATTCTATCATCAGATCCTCACTGATGGTTATCTGAATTGGGTTAGAAATAATATTGTACGGTTTACGTACATTCCGTCAGGCTGCAAACGCAGCAACCTACTTTTCTCTTTGGTATTTAAAACAATGTTTAATATGATTTTAAGTTAGTTGACAAATTACATACTTACGCGAACACCGCGGATTAGCATCCAACCCACTTTTACTTTGTTGTGATCGGTACTCTAATAAACCTTTAGTGTTACCAAATCTGTGTGTGTTTACATCAACTCGCCTAACTCCAAGTACTGACTCACCACTTCTTACTTAAAGCTACAAGTGTAAGGTACCAACCACTACGGGACCTTACATTTAATGGTCCTTCGAGTATTTCACAGTTTGGGGTAATTGTATCTCTTGGAACGACAGCGAATCGGCTTGGCTGGCCTTCCACAAGCGGATCTCACCAGTCAAGTTGAGAAAGCGCGCATATTCGTAAAAAGAGTACAAGAGCTCTGAGCAATCAACGAAGAGGGGATAATTTGGAACTTCTTCGTGAATCAAGCGGAAAAACAAGACTCAACTGCGGCAACAAACCAACTACTACTACGACTACTGCTACTACAGCTTCCGGACTACAACGTGAACTGCGGGTAATCCGAGGTCTACAACCTAGAAGACACCGAACTACGTGTTCTTCGATACCATTACTCTACTACTGCAGCTTCCGGACTACGACGTGAACTGCGGGTAATCCGAGGCCTACAAACTAGAAGACACCGAACTACGTGTTCTTCAATACCTACTTTACTACTACATCTTACTACTACTACTACTTTCGATTACCGAAACGACTACATCAAGATGAGCGAAATCACTGCACAAAACGAAGTCTTCGAGTCAATCAAACGTCTCTGTACTAACTACCAAAAGGACAGCGCGTCTCGGAAAGGAAAGGAGTACCTGACTCAAAGGTTAGTGTCATTGGAAAACCTCTGGCAAGACTTTGGCAATAGACACAATGTATTACTTGAACGAGAGGACAAAGAAATCCAATATTTTACTGGGAACATTTATGAAAAGACGAAACATATGTATGAATCCACCAGGATTGATATACTGCAGCGATTGTTGGTCTGGGAAGGAAAACAGGCTGAAGTTGTCATTCCTCATCCTACGGGAGTAGATACCAAGACCAAGGAACTGCTTGATCGACAAGAATGTCACATTAAAGCACTAGAACGGGCGATGTCCAAAATAGAAATTGACTCCATAACTGAAAAATGGGAGTTAGAGGATCACCTGAGCGTCCTGAAAACCAAGTGGGACACTGTAGAGAAATGTCACTGGGAGCTAGAAGCTATTTTGAAAGGGTCAAACGAAATATACAACGACTTGTTCGCCAACAAAGAACGTCAGTACGATGTCATGAAAAGATCTCTCAGCTCGAAACTATGGACAAGCGTAAACCACCAAAACTATGCACCGAGGATTCAACTACCGGAATTCACTGGAAACTACAGTCAGTGGATTACGTTCAAGGATATGTTTCTGGAGTCAATCCACAACAATGCAAATTCTTCGAAAGCGCAGAAAATGCAACACTTAAAATCTAAGCTTAAAGGAGAGCCGGAACGATTAGTTCAACATTTGGTCGGCGCTGAAAACTATGAAACTTGTTGGGATATTCTTATTCAGCGATACGACAACAAGAGACTCCAATTTACGAACTTGATGAATACTTTGATGGAGTTACCATCCATCCAGCAGGTCAATGCTGCTGTCTTGAAGAGAATGCATGACGTAATCAACGAGTGCATGAATGGCCTACATAACATCGGTCTAAATACATCAAGCTGGGGTCCAATAATCGTGTACTTGATGGCACAGAAGTTGGACTCAACGTCATATACTGAATACACTAGAGAATTAGAGCATCCAAAGCAAGTCCCGGAGCTGAGTGAATTTTTGGGGTTCTTGGAGACCAAATTCATGGCGTTGGAAGCAGCAAAGGGTTACCAAAAAGATGCATCTAACCAACATAAACAAATATTCAGCAACAAAACGAAATTTAACTCCAATAAACCATCATATGAACCACATAGAAAAGAAACATCAAGAATATACCATGCGTCATACGGTAAATGCCTTCTGTGCAGCGGTTTTCACGTGATCATGCAGTGTCCAAAGTTCATTGAAATGGACACACGGCAACGGAATGACACAGTAAGGAAATTACAAATATGCAAAAACTGTTTGTATAAGCATGGAGACACAGAATGCACGTCGAACAAAACTTGCAAAGAGTGCAATAAACCACATCATACGATGTTACACTATTCAGCGCAAAAACTGTCGCCAAGTTCCAATATGAACAATATGGGTCAACGTTCTCAACAACGGGAACATCAACCTTCAACATCAACAAACCAACATAGTTCGAACCATTTATCGAACAACTACATTATGGAAATATTACTTACTACAGTAGAACTTCAAGTAAAGACATCAACAGGAGACTTTATAACGTTACGAGCTTTACTGGACCAAGGATCTCAAGTAAACCTCATCACGGAGAACGCGGCTCAACGACTGAAACTACCTAGAAAAAGGATGAACGCTACAATTTCCGGCGTGGGTACGATTTCGGGAGATTGTAAAGGACGACTAGAATTAGAGTGTAAATCAAGATGCACTGACTTTGCATTTTCAGTCAGCACTCTAATAATGAAAAGGATCACGAACAACTTACCTAACAAAACATTTAAAAAAGAAAACTGGCCTCAGCTACAAGGTCTGAAACTAGCGGATCCTGACTTCAACTTGTCAAGGAGCGTGGATTTGCTGCTGGGAGCGGATATCTATTCGCAAGTTATATTAGAGGGGGTCCTAAAGGGAGATGCCCAAACGCCGACAGCTCAGCAAACCCGTTTAGGATGGATTTTATGCGGCAAGCTAGAAACTTTTAACTGCCATGTCGCTCTTGTCGACCTGAACGACTTAAAGAGATTCTGGGAGACAGAAGACATCATTCAAAATACTGAGGACGCATCTAAAGACGACGGGTGCGAAAACTACTACAAAATGACTACTGAAAGAGATCGCGACGGAAAATACATTGTAAAGATGCCACTGATTCCTCGTTATGAAGAAAAATTGGGAAACTCAAAATCGATCGCAATCTCTCAATTCTTACAACTGGAAAGAAAATTCGACAGAAACCCTAAACTTGCATCAATGTACAAAGATTTCATCCGCGAGTACATTGATTTAGGTCACATGAAGCTTTCAAACACGACACCCGCCAAAGATGCAATCTTCTTACCGCATCATGGAGTACTGAGAGAACAATCAACAACAACAAAACTACGAGCTGTTTTTAATGCTTCCCAGAAGACCATGGGTGGATGTAGCCTAAATGACGTAATGGAAAAAGGTCCTAATCTGCAAAAGGACATCCAAGCATTGATATTACAATGGCGTGGCTATAAATACGTCTACACAGCGGACATTGAAAAAATGTACCGTTCCATATGGTGTCATCCGGATCAACAACATCTACAGAAGATCATATGGAGAAAGCAACCAAAAGACAATTTACAAGAATATCAACTGCAAACATTAACATATGGGACAAAAAGTGCTCCATGGCTAGCAATGCGAACACTCAAACAGCTTGCTATCGATGACGGCCACAAATACCCAAAGGCCGCTGAAATATTGCTAAATCAGTTCTACGTCGATGACCTAATCAGCGGCCACAACTCTACAAAACAAGCAAAGGAAATTCAAACATCGATCATAAAACTACTGAAGGGAGGCGGAATGAATCTGCGAAAATGGTCAAGCAACGATCCTGAGCTTCTACGACACTTAGACGAAGATCAAATATCGAAAAGTACATTTGATTTTAGAGGCGACGAACCAATGAAAACGTTGGGGTTGAGTTGGAATCCAATAGATGACGTTTTCATATTCAACTGGTCCATAGACGACTACAACAACGAACCACTAACTAAAAGAAACCTGCTATCACAAATATCCAAACTATACGACCCCTTGGGTTGGCTGGCGCCTATAACTGTGTCAGCTAAACTACTATTCCAAAGGGTGTGGCTAACTAAAATAAACTGGGATGCTGAACTACCTACTGAGTTACAAGACGAATGGCGGCATCTAAACAAAGAACTACATCTAATTAAAAACATTAAAATAAACAGATGGATTGGCAGTACGCAGAAAAATATCCAACTACATGGATTTTGTGACGCAAGCGAAAAGGCATACGCTTGCGTCATATACAGCCGAGTAATCGACGAAAAGGGCGACCCAAGGATCACATTACTAGTATCAAAAACTAGGGTAGTGCCGATTACTCAAAAAACATCATTGCCCAGACTTGAGCTATGCGGAGCACTACTACTCTCCCAACTCATGGAAAAAGTGACGAAATCACTAACGGAGCATGACATATCAGCTTATGGTTGGTGTGACTCCAAGGTGGTCCTAGCTTGGATTCAGGGAGACCTCTCAAGATGGGAAAGATACGTAGCTAACAGAGTGGGGAAAATAAAAGACGTAATTCCACCTCAACAATGGTGTTATGTACGATCGGAACTTAATCCAGCTGACTGCGCTTCGAGAGGCTTGCTACCGAGCAAAGTAGTCAAGTTCAACTTATGGTGGAACGGACCTATGTTTCTGAAAAACTTTGCAGAAACAGAAACACCTCATAATGTGAATTGCCACTTTACTACAAGCGAAGCAAACAGGGTCGAACCCAATGACGTCAGTTCGAAAAACTACAACACTGAAAATATTGTTTACAAGTTGTTGAAGAACCACAGTTCGCTGACTTCAGTAATAAGAATTACTGCTCGAATTGTGCGATATATTGCATCACTAAAGCAAAAATTACGACCAAGCGCTACTTACCTAACAACAACTGACCTACAACACGCAGCAGAATATATAATAAAATATGTTCAACAAAGCGAGTTTGCGCAAGAACACAAACAGTTGAAACAAAATAAAACTGTGTCACCAAAAAGCAACATTTACAAACTCAAACCTTATCTGGATAGCAAGGGAATCATTCGCGTAGGCGGAAGACTACAGCACTCTAATCTTCCTGCAAATATGAAGAATCCCGCAGTGGTACCCTACTCCAGCCGCTTCACTGAACTACTGATCGACCAAGCACATTCGATGACGCTTCATGGAGGAGCCCGTCTGACCCTTACTTACATACGGCAACGATACTGGATAGTCTCTGGAAATCGGGCGGTAAAGGGAAGAATACGACGCTGTGTGAAATGTCATCGTTACAATTCTACGGACAATGCTCAACTAATGGCCGATCTGCCAAAACAAAGAGTAACACCAAGCCGTCCATTCACTCACACTGGTGTTGACTTTACTGGTCACGTAGACGTGAAACTTAACAAAGGAAGAGGAGTGAAGACCTCAAAAGCATACATCGCGGTCTTCGTCTGTATGGCTACGAAAGCTGTACATATCGAATTAGTCTCAGAACTAAGCACGGAAGCGTTTATTGCGGCCCTTCAGAGAATGTGCGCGAGGCGCGGAACGCCTGCTCACATGTACTCAGACAACGGCACGAACTTCGTTGGAGCATCCAAAGTACTGAGAGAGGATTTCAGTAACTTCAAGAAGCTACTCTCTCCTGAGTTCTTTGACGAGATTGGGAAACTAGAAATTCATTGGCACTTCAACGCCCCTGCTTGGCCGAGTGCGGGGGGGATATTCGAAGCAGCCGTCAAATCATTAAAACACCACTTGAAGCGGGTTCTTGGGGATCAAAAACTGACCTGGGAAGAATTCACTACGTTACTAGCGAAAATAGAAGCCTGCCTAAACTCGAGGCCTCTATGTCAGCTAACAGAAGATCCGGAGGAATTTTACAGCACTCTCACTCCTGGCCACTTTCTAACTGGCAGTGCTACGTTGTCTCTACCTCAACCGGAGCCTGACAACAGAAAGATGGATCTGAGAAAACGTTGGCAACTAACGGAGCACATAATGGATCAATTCTGGAAAGCTTGGTCCAATGACTACCTGAACACCTTACAGTCTAGAAGCAAGTGGAACAGAACTGTACAAAACCTCAAACTAAACGACGTGGTCCTAATCAAGGAAACAAACTTACCTCCTGGCAAATGGGCCATGGGACGAGTGATGGAAACTCATCCCGGTAAGGATGGTCTAGTACGAGTGGCCACCCTTAAAACAAAAACTGGAGTGATAAAACGACCCACTGTTAAACTAACTCCATTACCACAGCAAGAAACACTGCTACCTACCGAAGAAACAACAAATAACAAAAGAGAAGAAGATACAATAACTGAAAACCAAAGAAGAAAAAGGAGCACGCGAACCAACAAGTACAGTTTTCTGACTTTCGCTCTTATAACTTTAATAGGAATGTTAGGAACTGCACAATCGTCACCAGTAACAAACAACTATAAGGTGACCTTTATAACCAACAATCAACCTATTTATTTCGATGAAGCCGGAAAACTGCAACTTATACATGATGAATGGACTCTACTGATCTATTACAACCTAACGTCCTACTGGCAAGCTGCGAATAACATGAACGACTACATAAACCAAATTGATAAACTCTGTCAAAGAATCGCGCACGAGTTTACACCATGCGAAGCAGTTGTCAGACACCTACGTCATGAAATGCATCACCTTGAGAATTATAACACTATGTTACTTTCTTAGCATTCGCGACAAAAACGAGGCTACTTTGATGGAATCGGAAAATTAGCCAGAACACTTTTCGGGGTTTTGGATGAAGACTTTGCGCAAAAGTACGAGAAGGATATCCAAAACTTGCAAATCAACGATAATTACTTGTTACAGTTGATGAAGAATCAAACTTTGATCATAGAGGCTGAAAACAATGTAATTAAAAACAATACGGAATTTATGGACAAACAATTTCACGCAATACAAACCTACATAAATCAGACTTGCAACATAATCACAAAAATTGAGAACAGAGCACAAATTTTATACACAGCAAATGACGTGAATTCTGCCGCTTTATCATCAACTTTAATTTTGAGCGACTTGCATAGAATTCAAGAAATGCTAATGAATGCTCTCGCCAACATTTATCGAGGTCATTTGGATACACACTTGTTTCCTGCATCTCAAATAATAGAACAGCTGAACATCATCTCTGGAAAACTTCCACAGGGACTAGCCTTACCGATAAAGGACATACAAAAAGATTTCCGTGACATCTACGAACTAATCCATGTCAAGGCTCGGATTACAAACAACTTTCTACTTTTCGAATTGCATATTCCACTTTTGAGCGATGAGGACTACAAAATATACCGGGTAATACCTATACCATTCCAGAAACAAGAACAATTGAGAATCGTGCAGCCTTTCTCCAATTATATCGCCATAAACTTCGTGAAAAATTCGTACATCACTATGGAAGAGCAAGACATGCGCCAATGCACGCCATACGGAGAAGACGAGTACACATGCATTTCACGTCAGCCGGTATTTAGCTTACAAGACAAGGACGCACCTTGCGAGGTCAAGGTATTCAGTCAACAAACTTCATTATCCTGTGTCATCAATGATGTAACTTGCAAAGAAACTTGGATCCAATTACATAAACCTAACTGGTGGTTGTTTACATTATGCGACAGACAGCTGATGCGCGTCATATGTAGCGATCAAGTTACGCCAGCAGTCATCAACGGTACTGGGGTGATTGCCTTGAAACCAAAATGCATACTACAAAAGAAAGATGCGACAATATTCACCTATAACCACTTAGGAAGCAAATTTCACATGGAGGCGGATATTGAAGTACCTACACTTAACACGACTATCAACAATTTATTTGATCTAAGTTGGAAAAACGCACAGCTGAATATGACAGAACTGGATACATCTGCAATAAATATCAGAAACATAGATAAGCAAATAATTCAGCAGAAAGAGCAGGAAAGACTACCACAAGGGATAGATATATCGAGTCACGACATATATCTCTACTCTGTGACTTCTCTGCTGTTGGGAGGAGCTGCTTCGTTTGCTGTCTACATTTGGATTAGGAGACTATGGCATAAGAAAACTAAAAGGCCACCTACAAGACAACCTACAGGAATCGACAACAAAGTCGAAATCGAGATGCAAGAAATACGCCATTCGACACCGCCGGAGCCACTATACAGCGACGCGAGGCCGAAACAACTGTTTCACTTTGAGGAGCAGTAAAGCTTATTGTTTTTATGTGTACATGGTTTAATTTTACTTACTTACTAATGTTTACTTTACTGTCTTTACTTTTTATTGTGACGTTCTGGGATGTCTTACTTTTATATTTTTTTACTTACTTAACCTACTTTTATACGGTCTATACTTTTTTATTATTGCGTTTTGGAATTTTTACTTTAAAACGTTTTATGTACTGGATGCTCATCCCGCCTTTTCCCTCGGGAGCATGTACGGTTTACGTACATTCCGTCAGGCTGCAAACGCAGCAACCTACTTTTCTCTTTGGTATTTAAAACAATGTTTAATATGATTTTAAGTTAGTTGACAAATTACATACTTACGCGAACACCGCGGATTAGCATCCAACCCACTTTTACTTTGTTGTGATCGGTACTCTAATAAACCTAAAGGCTCTTACCCGCCGCATCGAAATTACTTATGATATGTCGCACCAGATTTAATTCGATTAAGCAAACAGACGTCGGCGATCCGTCAACGACTTGCTACGCGCCACCTTCCTTGACAACTACCCAAGTCAATATGGCTACCCGCAACGACTTGACGTTCCGCCAGAGAGAATTGTAGACCCCTTCTCTCTCGTCTGTGGTCACAGATTAGTTTGCAACGTGAATCATATGAAGCCTTTTTGCAAAGGCGCCGACACGGCCAGACTGACATACGACCGTCCTCGGGCGTTATCGTATTCCTGGAACAAACAATGTCTAATCACCAAGACATCCGCTCGTCCACCCTGACATGAGCCAGTGCCTCTTACTTTAGGTCACAGCCTATTTCGAACTCACTCTCGCAATTTGCACCGCTCTGTTTCCTCATACGATGCGTAGCCCGGACAAATGCGTCCCTTCGACTTGCCCCAAGTGCAAGACCGGACAACACCGTCCCTTCGACTAGCCATCGGCTCACTCATGATGCGTAGCCCGGACAAATGCGTCCCTTCGACTTGCCCCAAGTGCAAGACCGGACAACACCGTCCCTTCGACTAGCCATCGGCTCACTCATGATGCGTAGCCCGGACAAATGCGTCCCTTCGACTTGCCCCAACTGCAAGACCACCAACACCGTCCCTTCGACTAGCCATCGTCTCACTCATGATGCGTAGCCCGGACAAATGCGTCCCTTCGACTTGCCCCAAGTGCAAGACCGGACAACACCGTCCCTTCGACTAGCCATCGTCTCACTCATGATGCGTAGCCCGGACAAATGCGTCCCTTCGACTTGCCCCAAGTGCAAGACCGGACAACACCGTCCCTTCGACTAGCCATCAGTTCACTCACGTCAACGAACTAGATTCGTACGTCCCTTCGACCAGCACCGCTAAGCCCGGACAATACAATCCATTCGTGACACACAGACGCATGCGTCCCTACGAACCCGCTAGCACTCTAGTCAGGACCGGACAACATCTCGTCTTTGGGTTTGCGTCCTTTCGAGTTACCAACCAACGGGCAAAACCGGACAACAACACCCACACGTAATCACATCACATAATCTGAACGTACCTTAGGTTCTGAACATTATGCTCGGTGGACGTCTACTTCTACGTCAAAGGTCATATCCCTCATCTTCCGAATCAGCACTAGCTGTTTCAGCCCCTAAAACGACCCACTGACCCAGAAGGGGCCGCAAGCGTTTCAGACGATGCAGTCAGATTAGCGGAATCTGCAGTCAAGGTGTCAACACTGCGAGCCGACATAGTCTCAAAATCGGCATCAATATTGCCTTCTGACTGCATATCTACCGCCTTCACGGCTTCCTCGTCATTCATAATGCCTTCAGCTAATTCCATTAAGCCCTCGTGATGTCGTAGTTGTCATGATTTATTTTGTTAGACTCGGTCATCATGTGGGCAGAACATGGGCTTCGTGCTATGAAAACACACACTACACGCGGTACACTGCTTTTGTCGAACTCACAAATTACTTGAAATTACAATCCAACACAACAACATTAAGCACCATGAATCGGGGAACAGTGACATTTCGACTGAACACACTTTCTTTTCGATTGAAACTTGTGGACCAGACAAGCGCTTACTCCAAACGCCGAAGAACTTTTACGAATAACGCCAGCATCTAATAATTCCTGAACTTATTGGCCGACAACCTATTTTATCAAAATATCGCCTATTTTAATGGTACGATCTCCATCGTGCATTTTAAATCATAACCTCCGATGCCAGTAAGGTTTACTGATTATGATGTCACCCATAAACCAATTAAACTAGCCATGTTTAAGCAATGAGTCAGATGACCTACTTATCGAAAAGAAAAGAAACGGTCTCACCCGATGAAGTTGTGAGGGTACCCTCTTGATGATTTGTGCTCGCAGGTTTAAACGTTTTCCTTGTTGCTTGAAAAATTCATTGGTTATGTTCCTCACTTGGCTTTACTTTCGTGGAGGGCGCGATTCTTTATCCCACTTATGATAAAGGCTCTTACCCGCCGCATCGAAATTACTTATGATAAATGTCGCACCAGATTTAATTCGATTAAGCAAACAGACGTCGGCGATCCGTCAACGACTTGCTACGCGCCACCTTCCTTGACAACTACCCAAGTCAATATGGCTACCCGCAACGACTTGACGTTCCGCCAGAGAGAATTGTAGACCCCTTCTCTCTCGTCTGTGGTCACAGATTAGTTTGCAACGTGAATCATATGAAGCCTTTTTGCAAAGGCGCCGACAAACCTTTAGTGTTACCAAATCTGTGTGTGTTTACATCAACTCGCCTAACTCCAAGTACTGACTCACCACTTCTTACTTAAAGCTACAAGTGTAAGGTACCAACCACTACGGGACCTTACAAATATATTATGAAAAGCATTGTAAGTTGCTATAAAATCTGAGGGTTGCCCTCGATTTCCCTGGAATCCCATCATCAGATTCTGATTTGGTGATAGTGGGACCACCTCAGGAGTAGGTACAGGCTTTCGAATAAAAAAAGAGTTTTGAGAGTCGGTCTACAATTGGCGGAGAAATCGGTGAACAAACAAAAACGAATTGAGAACTCCTTTTGGACGTTCAATAAAAGATAGAAATCATGAAGGTTCTGGACAAACTACTTTCTGGATGTGCGTTAATTATGTTAAATGTTGTATACCAGGGCGGCACTGAAAATTTCGGGAATCAAGGAAGTGACACAACATTACTATTTAAAAATGTATTATTGCTTTTCGAAGTATTCTCCGCGAAATTTGACACATTTTTCGGAAGTTGGGGTCTCGATTATGACCTTTTTGTAGGCGTCCACAGCTTCTTCAGGTGATGAAAATCTCTGACCACGCAATTTATTCTTTATTTTAGGGAAAGTATAGAAGTCATTAGGGCTTAGGTCGGGGCTGTACGGCGGATGGTCTAATAATTCTATGTTTTCTTGTTCTAAAAACTCTTTTGTTCTGTGCGCGGTGTGAGAACTCGCATTGTCGTGATGGAGGATGATGCGGCGGTTGCAGTTCTCTTTAGGGATTTCAGAAAGAAACGACCTGTGGCAAACAAATGCTAGAATACCATTCTGCATTAACCGTTCTTTGTCCCTCAAGAGGAATAGTCGCAACATGGCCGGTTTTGGAGAAAAACGTGGCCACCATTTTTTTTGCAACACTCCGTGAACGAACAATTTTTGTTGGCTTAACTTATGCGTAGATTATAGACAGCTAAATAAAATAACTATTAAGGAGAAATACCCAATGCCCATGATTGAGGACCTCATTGATAGATTGCAGGGATGTAAATTCTTCACTTCTTTGGATCTCAAAAGTGGCTATCATCAGTTAAGCATAAAATCGGAAGATGTGCACAAAACTGCATTCATAACAAGTGATGGCCATTTTGAATTTTTGAGGATGCCTTTTGGTGTATGTAATGGGCCCGCTGTGTTCCAAAGACTAATGAATACAGTATCGCTTTACGAGTCGCGAGACTAAGCGGACGTGTTTTTGTACTTGCTAAAATGAAATATCTATAAACAATTCATCATCATCATTTCAGCCGAAAGACGTCCACTGCTGGACATAGGCCTCCCCCAAGAAGGGGGGGTTTTGCCATAATCGCCACGCTTGGCAGGCGGGTTGGCGATCGCAGTACGGTTGTTACAAAAGCACAGAGAACGCTGCTGCCCATTCTCTGCTAAGTCCCTTAGTCGCCTCTTACGACACCCACGGGAAGACATGGGATGGTGCTATTCTTTACGTCCGACATCATACAGAACTATAAACAATTACGACTAAATATATCAATAATTATTTGCGGCGTCAGTTAAAATCAAACTAAAGTGTGTCACGTGTGACTTGTGCCATACCAACTTTTATGTGCAAGATGAACTAAATTAGATTTATTTTCTATTAACAATAAATAAAGTGGTGCGGTTAGCATGTCTAACCTAGAATCGAGCCCGTTTGGTCGTAGCCAAATACTACGACGAAGTCCTCCGCCAACGCCTATCGAACAATTGCCCCCGAGGGAACCAGCTCCACCACCAACTCTACCAGCACCTGCGGAGAATGTTTTGCCGAGTGACCTTGTCAGCACGCCAGAGATCCAGAAATGGTTACTGTCTATAGATGGCATTCTGAGTGAAGTCTGCTCTATTGTTGGTGAAGGAAAAATGAACTCGGACCAGAAGCAGTGTGTCTCAGCCCTTTGCCGGAAGGTCCAAAGTGGGACTTCTCAGTTGGCTGTCCTTTACCAATCAGTGAAGCAGAAAATGATCCAGTCCCACAGTACCATTCAGCACCTACAGCATCAGCAAAACATGGCGAACTCTCTGAACCAGTTCAAAAATGTTTTTGAGTCGAAGCTGAATCCGTCTAACAATTCCTATGCTAGCATGGTGAAGAAAGGCTCCGACAATTTCGTCCGTCCTGCAAACCTGAGTTCGATCGCCATTTATCCCAGTGATAAGCCAAAAACAAGTGACGACACCAAGTCACTCTCCCGAAGAACTGAAGCTCCATGACCGTGCCCTGAAAAAAGTGAAAAATGGGGGAGTACTGATAAGCACTGAAAATAAAGGCGATATCGATAAACTGAAAAACTCGGAGAAGATATTCACCTCGGGCCTAACAATACGTGGGACACTCAGAAAGTTTTGCGAAACTAAAAAAAATTGTTCTATACGTACATATATTTTTATTAAATCTTTTCAAAGTACTTTCCACCAGCCTCTATACAAAGATTCATGCGCCTAAACCAGTTTTCAAAACACTTTTTCCAGTCCGCCGCAGACACCTCGTTTACAGCCTGCTCGAACCCAGCCAGCGCATCTTCCGGCGACGAAAATTGTATCCCTTTGAGCTGATTTTTTATTTTTGGGAATAAAAAGAAGTCACACGGTGCTAGATCAGGGCTGTAAGGAGGGTGACCCAGGAGTTTGACTGGCGTGCTGTCCAGGAAGTCCCTCGTTTTGAGTGCGGTGTGCGCAGGTGCATTGTCGTGGTGGAGCAGTAGCCCGCGGAGCCCTGTGTTTGGTCGCTTGTTGCTTATAACAGAGAAAACTTCTGGCAAACATTTGGAAGTATACCATTCGGCATTAATGCTTCTTTGATCCCGTAAGGGAATTGATACCAAGTGGCCAGTCAAATTAAAAAAGCTAGCGATCAAAATCTTACCCCCGCTTCTAGATCGCTTCACTTTGGTAGGCGTTGGCTCATTTTGAAACACCCAAACAGTCGACTGGCGCTTGGTTTCTGGGTCGTATTGATAAATCCAGGACTCATCACCTGTAACGATGTCGTAAACACGCCGAGACGAGCCTGCTTCAAATTTGTTAAGCATATCACGGCACCATTCCACCCGGGCCTGCTTCTGAGCATCGGTGAGGTTGTGCGGCACCCAGCGTGATACTATCCTCCTCACGCGAAGATGGCTGTGTAGAATCTCGTGAACGCTTCCCGATCCAATCTTCAATATGTGTTGAATCTCCTGATATGTAATTCGCCTATTGTCTTGGATTAAATTTTTCACTGCTAGCACGTTTTCTTCGGTAACAGCCGTCAAAGGGCGACCGCTTCTTTCGTCATCCCCCAAAGTTGGTCGACCGCGCTTGAATTCGTTATACCAACGATACACGGTTGCCTTGGAAGGGCCTTCATCCATGAATGCCATTTGAAGTCTATCGTACGATTCATCCGGTTTCAGGCGACACTTGAAATCGTATAAAATCATAGCTCTAAAATGTTCCCGGCGCAGATCCATATTTCAGTGAGACACAATACTTTGAATTAACTCGCAAAAAATGTGGAGGGAAATTTTGAAATTGGAACTTACTTATTTTTACTTATAAATAATCATATTTTCGAAAAACATAATAACTGGCCAGTCTCCCATATATAAAAACTTTTTTTCGCAATACTTTCTGAGGGGCCTGGCAGAAGAGCCATCTAGGCGTCGCCCTAGGGTTACTGTTATTGGTGTTCCCGTAGCTCTTACTGAGAAGGAGGTCCAATAGGACTGTATTTACGAGCAAAATCTTTTAGATAAATAGCCGAATACAACTCGTGAATCCTTCCTTGAGACCATTAAGCTGAGCCATAAATCGGGTAAGAAAGGCCTTCCTACATGCAACTACATTCTTGAAGTACCCGCTGACATAAGAAAAATGCTAATCAACCAGAACAGAATTTTTATTAATTGGACTTCATGCCCGGTGAGAGATTTTACGATAGTCACCAGGTGCTACAATTGCCAGCAGTTCGGCCACGCAGCTAAGTTTTGCCGTGAATCTAGTCCTACTTGCAACCACTGTGCAGAATCCGGACACACCGTGAAGGAATGCAGTAGGAAATCTTCTCCCCCCCAGTGTGCGACGTACAAAAGATTCAAGAGGAAATGTGACCATCCAACCGGTGATGTAAATTGCCCGGCACGTAAATATGCAGAGACCAACTACATTAACTCCATAGACTATGAAGGCGCCTAAGAGCGCCACAGAATATTTTATTAAGTAGGCACACAAACAGGTAGCTCTTCGCTTATTTGTATTTTTTTTTCTCTCTTGTTTTGTAATTACCATGAGCAATCACCTAATCAGTGATCTAGATAGTTTTTCTGTGTCTGAATCTAAAATCTGTAATGTTGAGGACTGTAAATACCTTCTTCGTTCTGGCGACAAAACGCTTACCTTACTTACACAAAATATTCGCAGCATAAACCGAAACATGGACGGTTTTGAAGTCTTATTACAAAGACTTGACATCAGCTGTGATATTATCGTGCTAACAGAGTGTTGGCTGTCAAAACAGACAGACTGCGATGCGAGGAGATGGAGGGGTCAAAGTAAACTACATGTTAGTTACTACTCCAAGAGTCGATTACTCTTCCACCTTTAATTAGCAACATTATATACATAGTTACGACGTGATGTTATGTCGATAATCTACAATCACGTATTCACATACTATCTACCTTAGCATATTATACTACGTGCTGTACGTGACGTGCTGATGTACGTGACATCACACCACATCACCCCCTTAAATTTAAAAAAAAAAAATTTTTTACAAGGTTTTTTTTTTTTTTTTTTTCCCATTACAAACTATTACTCTAACTCTTACAATACAATTTTGTTCTATTCTTATGTACTATATCTATCTTATTTTTATACTTAATCACAACATTTGGTGACTCGTCTTTTATAACTTCAAAAGGTCCATTATAAATTCATTCCAATTTATTGCCAGTTTCATTCTTAATCAAAACTAAATCACCTTCCTTATAGGTTACAGAATTAAGATTCTTATCATAACAATGTTTCCTAGCTAATTTACTCGCTATTAAATTCTCCCTTGCATCATTTTGTGCCCTTTGCAATCTGTACTTAAATTCTAAAGGATAATCATCAAAATTATACAATGGTTCAACACTTTCTCCTTGAAGACTACTTGGTAATCTGCATTTTCTTCCAAACACTAGCTCATAAGGTGTATATTTGGTAACAGTATTAACTGTCGTATTATAAGAAAAACACCAAAATGGAATCCAAGAACTCCATGATGATGGGTTATTATCCGTCTGTATCCTCAAATATGCACCTAATGTTTTATGTACATTCTCCAAAGAACCTATACTCTCATGATGATATGACGTCGACATGACTTTATTGATGTTCAAGATATCACATAGCTCTATCATTACTTTCGAAACGAATTCACTACCCCTATCCGTAGCTATTGTTTTCGGTATTCCATATCTCAAAACAAAATTCTCTGCCAAAGCTTTTGCTACCTCATTTGCGGATTTATTCTTTAACGGATAAGCCTCTACAAACTTCGTAAGTTCACATTGAAGAGTTAATATGTAAACATTGCCTCTTTCGTCTCTATCAAGGGGTCCTACTATGTCTAAATAAATCTTCTCAAACGATGTTGATGCAGTAGTCGTAATCGTCATGGGTTCCCTAGTATTCCTAGAATACTTTTGCTTACAACACTTATCACATTTACCAACGTACTCCACTACGTCTTTCTCTATAGAAGGCCAATAATAATACTTCTTTATATTATTCACCATCCTACGTATTCCTGCATGACCACTCGTGGGTAAAATATGGAAATCATTCAAAATAACCTTCTTCTCATCTTTCCCTTCTATTCTCCGTAAATCCTTCACTACACACAGTTTAAAATCCCCACAAATCGAACTTCTATTTTCCTTTAAATATTTTGCCATTCTTGTAATAAAATCAACGTTATAACGATTCTTCATAATAATTACTTCTTTAATGCCTTCTTCAATACAAAAACTGACTATGTCTTTCGATAACTCGTCTCGCGAAATTCCCGATAAAGATTCATAGTTTACATAAATACTCGAGTTTTCTGGCATATACACTAAATTGCGCGACTTTGAAAATATCTGCCTACAACCATTATTATTATTGTTGTTATTATTATTGTTACGTAACATTTTCTCCCAATCATCTAAACAAATCTCAATGTCATTTCCTTGCTTCTTAAGTACTTCCACGATCCTAGGGTGATCAGTCCCAGATACCACGGAGTCCCTATCACAAACATTTGGCTTTCCCAACTGCTTGTACTGCGCCCTCGTCATTACGGATATCGTCTTTTCCCGTATCAATTTCAAATCCTCACTCGTTATCACTATTCTAGAAAGTGCATCCGCTAGTACATTCTCTTTGCCCTTAATATATTCAACCTCAAAATCATACTCCTCTAAACACAAACGAAACTTAGTCAACCTACTAGATGGATCTGTCATGTTAAACAAATACAGTAATGGCCGGTGATCCGTCTTTACAACGAACCTCCGTCCGTACAAATACGGTCTAAAATATTTAACTGACCAAACTATTGCCAACAACTCCTTCTCTATTATCGGATAATTTAACTCACTCTTCCCTAACGACCTACTAGCATATGCGATGGGTTTTCCGTTCCCATTACACAACACACTCCCTATTGCATATCCAGAACTATCGGTTTGCAATATAAAAGTATTGCTATCAGAAAAATCAGGATAATCCAACACCGGTGGACTCATTAACGCTTCCTTAAGCAACAAAAACGACTTCTCGCACTCATCGGACCAACTAAATACAACACCTCTCTTACACAGCTTATTCATAGGTACCACTATATCAGCAAACTGTGGTATGAATTTCCTATAATAATTCGCAAACGCTACAAATCGCTTTACCTCATCAACCGTCGATGGACGCGGATAACCTCTAATAACTTCTACCTTCTCTGGATCTGGTGAAATACCTTCGGCCGATATTACATGCCCCAAATAAAGCACTTGCTTCTTCAAAAATTCACATTTAGACGGATTCAACTTTAGATTTACTTCCCTCAAGCGTGAAAATACTGATATTAGGTTCCGATTATGTTCATCTAAATTCCGTCCAAAAATAATGAGATCATCCAAATAAATCAGACACCTATCGTAATTCAATCCAGACATGGCCACAGTCATTAATCTACTAAACGAACTCGGACTTATCTTCAAACCCATTGGTAACCTACACATTTGATACTGCCCCTTGTCTGTTGTGAAAGCAGTATACTTCCTACTACTCTCCTCCAAAGCACACTGATAATAAGATTGTGATAAATCACAGTGACTAAAGTAAACTGCGCCTGACATCGAATCCAAAATCTCAGTTATATTCGGCAATGGAAACTTATCATCCTGTATCTTTTCATTCAACTGCCTATAATCTATAACCACTCGCCATTTCTTCTCCCCACTACGATCCGTCTTTTTGGGTACCACCAAAACAGGACTAGACCACTCACTAACCGCCTCTTCAATGATATTACTCTCCAGCATCTCCTGCACTTGCCTATCAACCTCCTTCTTCTGTGCATAAGGTATCCTATACTGCCTCTTGTACACCGGAGTAGCACTCTCCTTCAAGCGTATAGACTGCTCATATACGTTAGTGACAGCTAATTTATCACCCGGGAGATGAAAAACATCCGAAAACTTTGCACACACTCGCTCAACCGACAACCGCTCCTCGGCGTTCAAATAGTCGAGTTTAAGTAAAGAAAGTACCTCTTCTACACGCTCAACGTCCGTCCCTGGCTTCACGAAATTACAACAATCAAAATCACTCAACGGACAAACTTCCACACCGGACATACTACACACAACTTCCTCGGAGTTCGTATTTAAAATCCTAACGGGTACCATCCCGCTTTTAGGCCTTACTAACACACTAGCCAAGAAAACGCCTTTCCGCAATTCTTGCCTAACTACCACACAATCTTCCGCTCTGTTAACGGGGTAATACCTAACCACCTCACAACGCGGTGGAATAGTCAACAAGTAATCATAGGACTTAAGTGGCATCGAAACCACCCGTCGTCCACGATCCCTAAGAGAAAACCTATTCGCCGAAAAATCTATAATACCACCATACTTCTGCAAGAAATCCTGACCTAATATACCAACCGACTTACATGGCAAATCATCAAATATATAAAACTTATGCGTGAAAGAACACCGTCCACACTCCAACATTAAAGATACATAACCTATAGCCCTCAAACTACCTCCTACACCATTAATCACTAATTCTTCCTTAACTACCTCACAGCACAAAGCATTGTTCAACAAGAAACCACTTTTTACAGCCGATATCGACGCGCCCGTATCTACTAACCATTCCGCATTTATATTATTCACTAGAAAATTAACCCAATTAATACTATCGCAAGCTAAAATACGCTTAGTCCCGAAAAAACTGCAACTGGTGGTCAGTCGCTTCATTACGTCGTGACATTGACGTTCCGCCTGAGTCAGCATCACTACGCGCATGCTCGAAATACGCTACACGCTTCCGACCTTGTTGAGTCGAATGACCACGATGAGCATTATTGCTACGACCGCGCATTCCACGATTATGCCATGCGGTGGCATTTTTGCGCGTACGCTCAACAGCTGTCTTATGTTGCGCGTATCCATTTCCTACTGTAGACCGCCTATAACCATTTCCGCGACCTCTATTATCAAAACCACCCCTCGCGGGCCAACGCTGATACGCCATGACCTGTGCCGACGATGCACAACCTTCGTCTTCTGCTACCCTGATCGCATCCTTCAAACAAGTCAAATTCCGCGCCGTAATGATCGTACCTAAACGCTGATTGCGAAGCCCGTCAGCAAACTTCCTGATCGCGTATTTTTCGTTCAACGGCCGCAAAATCTCATATGCTTCCGAACTTTCCCCGGCTTGAGAAATAGTCAAATTAACCATTAACTTCTCTATCTCCGCCCCAAAATCCGCGACCGACCTATCATTCTGCCTAGCGCGAGCAAGCTTCGCTTGCACAGCTACGTCTGACTCTACTGTTAACAAATGCTTCTTCATATCAGCTAACAGACAATCTACCGTTGCGTAAGTAGAGGACAACCGAATCCTAGCACCCTGGGTAAGTCGTGTTGTCAAAACAAATTTAATTAAAAGAGCATTATCTGCTTCCACTAACATAGAACTATATAATCCTATGGCATCAATCAAGTCTTGCGTAACTTGTTCATCGCCACTCATCTTCGGGAGTAGGCCAACTGCCGTTCTCAAAGAAAACTTTTCCGCCGCCATGTTTTGTTCCGTTTCGGTTCCGCTCTCAAACTTAACAGTGTCTACGTATAACGCTTCTATCTTACATACCAACTGAGCCAGTTCTTCCGAGAACTTACTAGATTCTGAAACTATACACTTAAATTTACGATAGAGCGCTTTCACCTCACTGATCTTACTATCAAAATTTCTGCCTTTTCGCCTACTAGGACCTAACTTGACAATAGATTCCCTTAATAACTTAAGTTGTACAAATAACGACGTTAACTCCACTTCCATTTAAATCAATGTCTCCAAATTTAATGATGACCGCAAGCACCGACACACACTTATTCACATTCACATAAGAAACACTCACTTCGTTCCTCCGACGGCTCCTGGTCAAACCATCTGTACAGCCTTCTGGACTTCCCGCTGTCTCATCTTTTCTTCAATCCAGTTGTGGTGACATCTCCGATACATGCGAACCGCCAAACCTATGATGACAACTGCCATACACACAGCCACAAACAGCAACACGGTCTTGATAACCGCCAGCTGCTCCTGCGTAGCCGTTGCGGTATTTGCACCACTCGTAGACGCCTGGGCAATAATCACCTCTTCCTTGGACGTCGTGCTCCCCATGGCCTGTGGCGCGACGCGACTGACGTGATACTCAACGAAGACAATCAAACCGCGAACCACGAACCGTGACTAGCTCCTGGTCGGACAACTATAACGCCGTCCAGCCGACTGGCAGGGTCGCCATGCGATGCGAGGAGATGGAGGGGTCAAAGTAAACTACATGTTAGTTACTACTCCAAGAGTCGATTACTCTTCCACCTTTAATTAGCAACATTATATACATAGTTACGACGTGATGTTATGTCGATAATCTACAATCACGTATTCACATACTATCTACCTTAGCATATTATACTACGTGCTGTACGTGACGTGCTGATGTACGTGACATCACACCACAAGACAACTTACCATCTCTGGACGGATTTTATTCATATAAAACTGACAGAAACACCAACCAAAACGACGGAGTAGTAGTTTATGTTAAAAATAATTTGAGAACTATTAAAGAAGAACCACTATCCCAAGATAGTAATTGTTTAATCATTAAAATTATTCCCGATACAGTGGTCATGGCCATTTATAGGCCTCCCTCTCATAATATCGACAGATTTTTAGACTCACTTGACAAAAACTTAAAAAACATAAGAACATTCAAAAACATAATACTTTTAGGAGACATCAACATTAATATTTCCTCCGTGAAACCCGATACCCTTAGTTATCATTATCTTAATATGTGTGCATTTCATGGGCTTTTACCTGACACATGAAAGCGGTTCTTGCTTAGACCATATCATTTTGAAATAAAAAAATCCATCCAAAACATTGGTTACTAACTCTTCGCTTACCGATCATCAAGCTGTTTTACTAACAATGCAAATAACATCACCTAGAAAAAAATGCGAGCATAGCTATACTAAACTCAATATGACAAACCTTGAAAGTGACATACGCGGCATTAATTTTCCTTCCCCCCGGATCTCGAACGAGTTTAGACGTGTCCACTTTGTCAATTTTTATTTAAAATACAAATTTATTTCCGAAAATAAACAGTGTAATATTAACATAAGTACTAGGCGCACAGTAAGCTGACGGAGTTAACAGTGACGCGGCCAGAGCAGGACAGCGACAGTCGACGCAACTAGCATCCTTGCTGCGTACGCGTCTTGTAGCACACAGCGGCACCTTTTTTTTTTTTTTTATTTAGGATGGGAAATCATCAAATGACTTCTTCCGCTCTGGGCGGAGCGGAAGGGAGTGTCAGACTTGACTGACTAAAACCCATCCATGTTCCTTCTTAGCCCTTTGCGTTCCAGGGGCACGGTATCTCTTTCGAACAACCCGCAGCCCTGGCAGGCATCGGCCCTCTCGGACCCCTTCCGATTTGGCAACAACGGAAGACAACACAGCGGCACCTCAGCACTACATGCGTGTTGATGCGAGCCACAGTTCATAAGCGACAGCGATTTGCGGGTAATTATTTCTCGTAGTAACATAATTGTAATTGTGCTTACGTACAATAAAAATACTACCAAAAGCTAGAATTAAATACAATGAATGTTCGACGTACCCCACCGAAAAGTAATTTTAAGCTTATCTCTCCCACTCATTTTGGATCGGATCCTGCAATCTAGATTTGAATATTACAAAGCGAACCAAACGCCGGTTAAATGATACGTCAAGCACAGCAGATATCTCACTGTCCGACTTGTTGACCAAAATGGACGAAATTAAAAAGCAGCAAGACGCTAAATTTACCACCCTGGAAATATCTCTGAAGGAGCTAACAAATCAAAACGCTGAAATAAATAAATCAATGATGTTGTTGTCCGAGAAATACGATGACGTTCTTAGTGACTTGAAAACTCTTCAACAGGAAAACTGTTCATTAAAGAGCCATATAAAGACTTTGGATGCAAAAATTGAACTTTTTGAAAAAAACGCTCGTTCTACCATGATCGAGTTAAGAAATGTTCCAGTCACTGTATCTGAGAACAAATAACAGCTAGTAGAGATAGCAAAAAAGATTGGAGATGTTATTGAGGTTCCAATCCAGACTCCGATATTCGAGATGTATCTCGTCTAATGCTGAAAGACAAACCCATAGGCCCTATAATCGTAGACTTCACATCAACTGTAAAGAGAGAACAGTTCATAAAGGCTACGGGGTCATATAATAAGGCAAACCGTGAAAAGCGTTTGAGTACTACAAATCTGAATATGGTTGGACCAGCAAAGCCAATATACGTGGCTGAATCTCTGACTGCTACAATCAGACGTCTTCACTACGTGACCAGATTATTTGCTAAAAAACATAATTACGAGCACTGCTGGACTTCGTTTGGCAAGATGTTTCTGAAACAAAAGGAAGGCCAACCCCGTCTACGCGTTAAATGCGAATAAGATCTTCTAAACATGGAAAAAAATATTTGACTAGTCTTCCTCTCTGAACAGCTGGTATTTATTCCAACTGCATGCATTATTTTTTACATATTTAACTTATTTAATAGGCGCCTATTACTACACTGTTCACGAACACCACACACATAACAATAAAACAATAACTCTCACATTACAACTGATTAATATTACTCTACACTATATTCTATCAAAACATACACACATAACACATCCACACCGCCAAAGTGTCACACAATCTCTAAAATATTATATCGTAGCTAATACCAGTTCTAATACTTTTCTCATTCACTTAACAAGATTGGAGTCTCGTAAGTAATAATATAATTTTACATAAAATATATCAGCACATAATACTATGCCCAAATTAACCCACAAATATAATCCTGCTAAATTGTTACTTGAACGAAATTCAACGAGTTAACGGAATTACAATGTGAAATAGACTCTTTTAATGTTGCTGATTTTGTCATCTGTGATGCGGAGGACTGCTCGAATCTGTTACCAAACTCCAAAAAATGTCTTAAAATGTTTCAACAAAACATTCGGAGTGTTAAATGTAACCTACCTGGATTATTACCGATAATAGCCAGAATTGCGGTGGATTGGGATTGCATTATTTTGACAGAGTGCTGGTTGTCATCAACTGTGTTCTTACCCTCTTTAGATGGATATGACAGTCTTGCCACCACTAACAACCTTACGCAGAATGAAGGTATTGTTGTGTACTACAAGAACGGTTTATTTATCTCAGTTGAAGAACCTGAAATTGAGGACGCAAACTGTCTTGTTATTACCCTAAACAAGGATACAGTAGCCTTGGCCATTTATAGGCCACCCGGGTATAGAAATGTTGATAACTTTTTACAATCTCTTAATCAGGTACTATTGAAATATTCGTTTATGCAAAATGTCATATTATTAGGGGACATTAATATTAACATTGCTGAGTACAGTGCTGACAGCAATCTTTCTGCATATCTAGATATGATGGCATTCCACAGTATGATGCCTGCATACACAGCTCCTACGCACAATAAAACATGTTTGGATCACACGTTTCTAAAGACTAAACAAACGGCTCGTTGTCTTATACTCCAAACGACAATTACAGATCATAATAGTGTTGCCTTGTACATAACTAGTCTCCCTAAGAAAAAACCTGCCAAAATTATAAATTACTTAGATCACAGCTCTCTAAATGCGGAAGTTACAAGTGTTGACTTTGGTCCACCATACACAATTAAAGACGCCAACGAGGCTGCTAATTTCTTCCACAATATCCTATTTAGGGCTATCACAAACAACAGTAAAGAAGTCAAAATATCAAACAGGAAAAAAATTCTAAAACCTTGGATAACACCAGGCATTCTGAAGTGCATTAGAAACCGCGATAATCTATATGAAAAATTAAAGAAACACCCACACGATGAATTACATAAAACCACATACAAACGATACCGAAATTTTTATTCGTCTTTATTAAAAAAACTTAAAAGAGAATATGAGAAGCTACAATTCCAAAACGCAGGGAAAAATAGTAAAAAAATTTGGAAAATAGTAAAAGAGATTACGTACTCAACTAAACCCAAAGATAGCCCGATTGAACTTATAGGCAACAATGATCCCCAAAATTCAGCAAACAATGTTAATCAATACTTTGTAAATGTTGGTAAAACGCTAGCAGAAAAAATCATTAAGAATAATTTACAAACTGGACCCACTACCTTTAACTCGTGTAGCCATTCTTTTGGTATGCTCCCTACGGACGAAGATGAGGTTGCGTCTTTAATAACAGGGTTAAAGAGTGATTGTTCGGTGGGCCTTGATTTGATATCTAGTGACATCTTGAAATCTAATATAGATACTCTAGCAAAACCTATAACGTACATCTGTAATTTGTCGCTCACAACCGGTATATTTCCGAAGATCTATAAGAAGTCAAGGGTTCACCCGATACATAAAAATGGCGACAGAGACTATGTCAATAATTACAGGCCAATTTCAATTCTCCCTACCCTTTCAAAAATTTTAGAACGCATCATCAACAAAAGACTTGTTAACTACTTGGAAAGTAAAAATCTTCTCTCACAAGCACAATTTGGTTTCAGGGCGTCTACTCTCTATGCACGAAACCCGTTGTCACGGCTGAACTTTCGGGCGTTTCCTACTCCGCAGCACCAACGGACATAACATTAGTTCGGGGCCCGTACTAAGAATGAATGACAACTCGATTTGACAGTTGTGCCTACTCGCTAAGTGTTTTTGTCCGTTCGTAATATTGAATTTGACAGTTGTTACGACGGATTGTTATGTCATTTGATACGACATGAAAATAGCTATCGTTTTGTCGACGAAAGTTAAGTTTTTTGAGAAAATCGATACTGTGGGTGCTTTTTAATGCTCGAAGAAGCTCTACAGGAAGATCGAAGGCGATGCCGTCGATTATCTTGCACTAAAACTTTCATTTGGCGAGTATTCCCGATGTTGAATTCACGGGAACTAATGGCTCATACGGAAAATATTGAAACATCTAGGGGAAGATCTATCACCTCCAAGAATGAAGGTAGGTAGTGGTTTGATCCAAGTATCAAGGACTAAGCTCTGCAAATAATGAGTTGTATTACCAATCAGTTCCACCTATTTACTGTTGTTTTTGTTTACTTTTAGGTCTTTGCTGCTCTCAATTTATGAAGTCTTTGTCAAAGCTCAGATAGGCATGAATACTGTAACCAGTTGGTTAAATAAGAATTTACTTACTTAAATGTAGAAAAAACCACCTTTATCACGTTTTCCATACAAACGAATGACAAACCGGATCCCTCTTTGAGTATTGTCTCCCATTCATGCCCGAATGCAAACGACACACTTTGTCAGTGTCCTAACCTTAAAAACACTGAATCTACAAAGTATTTAGGAGTAATTATTGACAGAAATCTTAAATTTCATGATCATATTAATCTCATATCAGCGAGAGTGCGTAGACTTATAGTAATATTTAAAGCCTTAAGAAACACTGCACCAAAATCAATTATAAAATCGGTCTACTATGCCCTCTGTCAGTCCCAGCTTGAATACTGTATCACCACATGGGGTGGCACATGTAAGACTCATCTCTTAAAAGTTGAGAGAGCACAAAGAGCACTCCTAAAGGTTAGCTTGTTTCTATCTTTTTATCACCCAACTACTGACCTCTACTCGAAATGGGAGGTACTTACTGTGAGGCAGTTATTTATCCTGAGAACGGTTATAAAACAACATGCACTAACAACTTTTGAACCAGAAAGAATCAGAAACAAACGTCGCAAACATACAGTCTGTTTTTCATCGTCATTCAAAACTAAATTTGCACATCGGTTTTTCTGCTACCCCTGGTAGCAGCTATATAATAAGGTAAATCGAGCCTTAACGCTATATCCCTTGCCAAAAACCAAATGTAAGTCTTTGGTCGCGGACTGGTTAAAAAATTTGGACTATAATTTTACAGAAAATCTACTTCATTCAAATTAAATTGGAACGATATAAGGTTATAACTTGCACCAAACCCTCTCACGTACACGTCGGTACACGTTACCTGACACTTAACACTACACACTAACATTATACACTGTCATAGTCACACACATACACATAGATACAGGCGCTCTGATTAACTTTTTGTTGTTAGTTTCTTTTTTAACTTCTACCCCCAAAATTATAATAAGTTTTTAGTTTTAAATCTCCGTAACATTGGATTGTAATATAATATTTCTTTAGTTAAAATTTCTGTTCTTCCGTGGGGTGGGGACCTGGTGATTTGTAATACAGGCATTTTACGCTTAACTCAGACACCAGCTCTTCACATTGCTAAAAACAAAACAAATAAAATGTGAAACCTAGAATAAGCTTGTCATTGTGAGGAGAAATAAAAGTACTTATTATTAT
The DNA here is from genome assembly GCA_949152445.1 of Cerastis rubricosa. NCBI lineage: Eukaryota > Metazoa > Arthropoda > Insecta > Lepidoptera > Noctuidae > Cerastis > Cerastis rubricosa. The sequence goes on along the minus strand of OX424537.1, from coordinate 23,202,788 downwards.
TATTAATTTTAACCCTATTTATGATTCTGTTGATGCAAATATTTCTTTACAATATTTCATCAATTCTATACAATCTGCAATAAGGAAGAACTCTTTCACTAAGATAATCCCGAGAAGGTTTAGTTGCATTAAACCGTGGATAACACCTGGTCTCGTACGTTGTATAAGACACAGAGACAAACTGCACCTAAAATCCAAACTTGCACCGGATGACGTAATACTTTCTGTTACCTATAAAAGATATCGGAATTTCTGTAATAATCTTTTGAAAAAGCTAAAAAACCAGTACGATAAACATGAACTACAGAAGGCGGGAAAAAATAGTAAACTTGTGTGGAAATTTATAAAAACCAATACATTGAGGTCAAAAAATTCCGAACCTCCGCTTGATTTACTATCAACAGAAGTAAATCCATCCGAAGCAACAAATGTGGTAAACCACTATTTTGTCAACGTTGATAAAACTTGGCTGAAAAATCCTCAAATATTAGTCGTTTTCCTACTCAAAACCCAATGTTAAGGTGTGTCCTTAATTTCAGGGGGTTTTGAGATTCAGGGTTTAAATGGCAACAAAATGACTGATTTATTCTCCTCGTGGCACAGAGATTTAATAGGCAATTCAATTATAATACAAGTTAGTGGTAGGAAGGTCGAGGCAGAAAAGAAGGGCCGCGCAATGGGCTTCATGGGTTTATATAGTGTTGCGTCGCCGCCCTCTCTTGGTAGGTGGGCGAACTACGTAGCTTCGAGTGTCGCAGGCGCATGTAGATTATGTAGAAAAGTTCCCCGGCTCTCGTCGCTTCTCCCGTTGGTGACCATAGATGGCGCTGTCTTCAACATCCTCCGGGGTTTTGAGAGCTTCAAGATAGCTCTCAACAATTGCCATGTTATTCTGGTGATGTGACCGTCGCTGGCAAGTCTGAAGCGTCCGCGTCGTCCCTGGATACTGGAAGAGGGCAGATCTTGGAGAAGGCCCTCTCAATGACGCCTGTAGCAGTGCGAATAGAGGCCACCCTGGGAACACCATCTTTGCCTGGGAACACAGTCATTATTCGCCCTAATCGCCACTTAAGAGGTGGCAAATTGTCCTCCTTCACCAAGACTAATGTGTTTGGTGTGAGAACTCCCTTAGTAGTCTTCCACTTAGAACGTTTCTGTAGCTCTGAAACATATTCGCTTGACCATCGAGCCCAGAAGTGTTGTCTCAGCTGCTCGATGCGGCGGTAGCGTGACAGTGTATGTGTGGCTACTGTCATGACGTCCCTCTCTGAAGGCGCTGTTAGTGGTCGACCGATCAGGAAGTGCCCAGGTGTGAGGGGAGCGAAGTCATCAGGATCTGAAGAGATAGGATATAAGGGACGGGAATTCAGGACAGCTTCTATCTGTGCTAGAACCGTGCTGAACTCCTCGTAATTAAGATGTGCGTTGCCTATTACACGAGTGATATGGTGCTTGCAGGATTTCACCCCCGCCTCCCATAAACCGCCCATGTGAGGTGAATACGTAGGAATAAATTTGAACTCAATATGATTTTCTGAATTAAAATTACTGATGTCATCAGAGCATTTATTTAAGAAATGTGTAAATTCCCTAGCTGCACCCACAAAATTCCTACCATTATCTGAGAAGATTTGTAAAGGTTTACCTCTTCGTGAAATAAATCTTTTTAGTGTCAGAATAAAACCTTCAGAAGATAATGTAGTAACAAGTTCTAAGTGCAAAGCCTTAGTTGAGAAACAAACAAATAAACATAGATAGCACTTTTCTAATTTCGCGCCCCTACCCTTACGGTTAAGTATGTACATAGGCCCGGCATAATCTACTCCACACTTTAGAAAAGGAGAACCAGGCTGCAATCGCTCATTAGGTAAATTACCCATAATTGGTTGTGGTGTGATAGCCTTCATACGATAACATTTAATGCATTGATGAACAACTTGTTTTGCTAAATTCCTGCCACCTAGCGGCCACCAAGTGTTTCTAACGTGCGATAAGAGCAGGTGTGGTCCTGCATGCAATAATTGTTTATGTTGAAAGTTAAATAATAATAAAGTAAAGTGATGCTTACTACACAATAATGTTGGGTGCTTTTTATCATATAAAAAATCTGAATTTCCTAACCTACCACCCACACGTATTATCTTATTTTTATCTAGAAATATGTTTAAGCTTGACAAATTACGTAATGGTTTAATAGGTAAGTTATTCATCAACGCTTTTCATTCATTAGGAAACGATTCTCTTTGTACTAGTTGTACGAGTAATGTTGTTGCATTCTTTAACTCGTCAACTGTTAAGAAACCTGTATAACGTTTAGTGTGATCCTTGGTTCTCGCATTGTTTATAAATCGACGCACAAATGCACAAGCGCGTTGAAGTCGATTGTACGAAGAGAATCTTTTAAAATTAATGACGCTATCTAAACTAGTGACACAGGTTGGTACACTAACAATGTTTGATTTTAGTTCGGGTAATATATTGGTTGGAATCTGATCTAGGTTATGTTGTTTGTGTGACCAATTGTTTACCTTATCATGCAAAAATAACGGTCCGTTCCACCACAAGGGTAATGCACTTAGTTCGCACAATCCTTTACCGCGTGATAGCAGGTCTGCCGGGTTATTCATTCCGCTCACATGAAACCAACACACATTGCTTGTCAACTCATTTATCTCCACAACACGGTTTTGTACAAAAGTTTTGAGCTGATTAGGAGACATTCTAAGCCAACCTAAAACTATTGTGGAGTCTGTCCACAGAACAATATTATTGAAAGTAACGCGGAGTGATTTTTTAATTTTATCTAGTAATTTCGCTCCTACAAGCGCGCCACACAATAGTCCGGGGCTTTTAGATTTGAACCCTGCATTAAATATAAACAGCGATTTTTTTCTTGAATCGTGTACTTGACCATAGCTCTTCAAATAATAAAAAAAAATTAAACATTTTCCGAGACCGGATCAAGCTGAAAAAGACGAAAACGCGTTTTTGTGAATAAAAACATGGGAAAAAAAGTTAACAGGACAAATTTAGTTACTTTAGGTAAAGAATTGGTGACAGTAATATATTTTTTCAGAATTAAACATTTTCGTCCACGGAAATTACGTTAAAAAAACATTTATGAAATTTTTGGATTGTACTTAAGGCAAAAATATAAACAGCGGTTTTTTTACATAAAATAACTTAAATTAATATATTACACCGCCAATAAACAAAATTAAACAAATTGTACTACCGGAAGTTATAATTACCAGTTTTTTTACAATAGCGGTTGAGGCAAAAATGTAACAGGGTTTAATTTAGTTTAACTTTCATCTAAAGGCTATTTCTAACCTATTTACACGAAAATTAAACACTTTAAAGCAAATCGTGAAAAAAAATCAATTAATGTTTACGTAAAATACGTCTGCAAGCTTTATTCTTGTATTTGGCGCAGCACTTTCATAGGAATTTGATCTTTCCGAAATAGGAATAAGGTGTACAATCGCGTAACTCAATAAAACACCGACTCTTAAACAACACACAGTCATTCGCACACAATGAACGCAGCGCTTATCTTGTTTACGCACAGTAGCACACGCCGTACGCCGCACGCTGCTTAGCGCTGACACCGTGCATCGTAATTTAATTTTTACTTTGACAATATTAATTATCGCTCTAATTTGTTTAATTTTGGGGGATTAAGGTTTGGATTTATATATTTCTCATTATTAAATGAATTTAAATCCTGTTACATTTTTGCCGTAAGTAGTATTTAAGATTTTTTGATTTTGTTGATTTTCTGTGAAGTCCGGAGCAGAATTTGTTTAATTTTCATAATAATAGTTAGATATGGTGATATAAACCATTTTAGCACTATTTTTGTCCTGTTAATATTTTTGCCATAAGTGCGAAGTCAAATTATAAGATTTTTTTATAAAAACGAGTGTTCCGTGGACGAAAATATTTAATTTTCTGACCTGCTTGTAGTACTCAATCTGTTCTACAAATACTCCAAATAAACATACCTGTTTATATTTTTTTCCAACAAGTTATATACATATTAGACGTTTTCTTAAAAAAAACATACACGTGGAGGTGAACTTTTCGCGGGAAACAGCTTAATATACTCTCCTGTCCATACCCTACACATTCAATGAAAAATATCGCTGTTTTTAATTAATGCAAAGTTAGCCTAATATTCGGCGTAAATTCCCCGGACTACAACTCGAGTCGAGGAACGCTAACTGGTTTGACAGGAGCTACGCGGCTTTTGGCACATAGCAATTTCACTGTGACTTCACCATTAGCATTACAGGTGCGAATATATGCGCAAGCACCATATGCAGTTTGACTTGCGTCGGTAAATATGTGTAACTCAGTTACATTAGGTAAATCACACATAACAAATCTAGGAATTCGCAATTTATGTAAATTCGATATTGACTCAACGAATTTCCTCCAATATAACACTATATCTTGAGACAGAGCATCGTCCCAACCTACTTTGGTAAGCCACAGTTTTTGAAGAAGAACTTTGACTACTATAACTACCGGACTTATGAACCCCAAAGGATCGAATATTTGTGAAATGGCAGATAAAATCGAACGTTTAGTCACGTTAGAGAAATTAATATTTATTTTAGATGTAAAATGAAACTCATCCTTGCTGTTGTACCAGCCAAGGCCTAATGTTTTACTAGATACATTTTCACCTAATGACAAATACTTCGAACTGTTAGCATTTTGTGCTGTGCTTGGAACAATGTTCGACGAGTTCGTTATCCATTTTCGTAAAGGAAAACAACCGGATTGACATACTTCCGTTACCTTTTTACATATATATGATAACTGTGCCTCTGAATCAGCTCCGGTAATTAAATCGTCGACATAGAAATCTTCCAATATAGTCTGAGAAACTAATTCGTCGTTACACTCTAATCCTAATTTTCTAACACAGCGAATACACAAGTACGGCGCTGACGCCGTTCCGTATGTCACCGTGTTAAGACGGTACACACTGAGAGGATCTGACGGTGTTTCTCGCCACAAGATTAATTGAAGATTTCTTTGCTCATTGCTAATTAAAATTTGTCTAAACATTTTTTCAATGTCTGCGCACGCAACGTACTTATGCTGACGAAAACGTAAGAGAATAGAAAATAAATCGTTTTGCAATGCAGGTCCGATAAACTGAATGTCATTAAGCGATTTTCCCGTAGATGTTTTTTGACTAGCGTCAAACACTACGCGTAATTTAGTTGTTACGCTATCTTCACGGAGAACGCCGTGATGTGGTAAAAAATAATGTGGCAGCTTAATATTATGATCGTTATCAATGCGGGTCATGTGTCCTAGGCTTAAGTATTCCCGCATGAAGTCGCTATACATGTGTTTGTATTGTGGATTACGTTCAAGTTTACGCTCTAATGATAGAAATCTGGTTTTAGCAACTTCATAGCTATCGCCTAGTGATTCCACTGATTCCTTTAGTGGAATCTGAACCGAAAACCGACCATTGTCTGCCCTCCTGGTAGTTTGTGTGAAAAGGTTTTCGCATGAACTTTCTTCTATAGAAAGATGCTGACCTGAATAAGAAATTTCTTCAATTTCCCAGAATTTTCTTAATTGCTCATTTAACTGTGTGGTTTGAGCAACATGACACTGAACTTTATTTGTGTGTAAGTTTTCAGTGTATAACGGACCCGAAATTATCCATCCTAATTTGGTATTTACTAAATAAGGTCCGGAAGATAAACGAATTTTACCATTAATAATTAAGTCCCAGAAACAATCTGCACCGATTAATAAATCAATGTGTGAGGGTATGCAGAAAGTTGGATCGGCTAACTTAATATCTTTAGGTATAAAAATATTGTTAATGTCTATACTTGTGGCCGGTATAGTCGACGTAATACTAGGTAAAACCAGACATTTAATGTGAACATCATGGTCGCCGTATAACGATCTAAGATTAATTTTGCAGGAATGGATTGCCTGTGTGACTGAATGTCCTATTCCGCTAATTTGAGAAGTGGACTGTATACGTTGTGTGTTTAGTTTCTTACATAAAGAATCTGTGATAAAACAGTGCTGACTGCCGTTATCTAACAATGCACGAGCTTTATAATATTTATTGTCTTTGCCAACGACCTCAACTATAGCTGTCGACAGTAAAACAGGTTGTAATTCGTGTTTACTTAGTAAACTTTTACAATTGTTACTGTGTGAATTTACGACTGTGTGAAGAGTCTGAACTACTGACGACGAACTATGCTGCGGATCTGTTGTCTTATCCTGTGTTTGAACCGCAGAGGGCACAGTGCCATCTCTACTAAACTCATTGTGTAAAAGACTATTATGTTTGCTATAACACTGCTTGCAAGGTCCGGCCTGACAATCGCCGACTGAATGCCCAGTCCATAAACAATTAATACAGAGATTCTTATTCTTAACAAACTGAAGCCTATCCTTTGAGCTTAAATCCAAAAATTGTTGGCACCCGTACAATGAATGTTTTTCGTTACATTTAACACATGTGCGGGTAGACTTATAAAACTTTTTCTTGTTTTGAGTAGCAACAAAACTGTGAGATTGCTTTTTTACACGATCCTCACTTGCGTGAGTCTGAGAAGATTGAGAAGTATTAACTTTAACCATTTCCAAAGTGTCAGCCTTATATTTTAAAAACTGTATGAGCGAATCTAAATCAAATATTTTATTTGAATTGCCTGCACTGGTATTTTTAAACTGTTCCCATTCTTTTTCAATCGATACATCTAATTTTGTGGTTATGATATGAATCAGCAAGGTGTCCCACGATTCTGTAGGCTCACCAAGTGTTTTTAAAGCACGTAAATTCTTAAGTACCGTATCTATTAGTTTCCTGATTTGTGCAGACGATTCTTTAAATACGGCTGACATTGAAAATAACGCTTTGACATGATTGCGTATCAACAACTTATTATTATTAAATCTATTCTCAATCAATTCCCATGCAACACTATAATTGTCTGAAGAGAATTCCAGAGATTTAATAACTTGCAACGCATTTCCAGACAGAGATGATCTTAGATAATGAAACCTTTGGATATTGTCTAGTTGCTTAGAATTGTGAATCATGGATAAAAACATATCTCTAAATTCCAACCAATTATCGAAACTACCGTCGAAGTTGGGAAGCGAAATGGTTGGCAATTTTACCAAAGTATTGGAATTGCACGTGTGTTCTGAACTATTTGAATTGCACTCATGTTTGTTACTACTTCTACTATTATTTATTAAACAATTAGCTTCAGCGACAGAACCATAGTAAGAATTATCAAAAGACTCCCTATACTCTAATTGTTCCGACATGTCCTTTTCTGACACTAATTCCTCGATTAACGATTGAATTTTACTAAATTCCTGATGCAAACCTTGAGCAGACTTTATACGTAATTCTAATTCTGCTTTTTGCTTAGGACTAATTTGGCTACCTACTAACAAATTTACACATTTCTCGAATTGGGTGAGTATACCCTTAATGGTACCTCGTTTCTTTTTTAAATCTGCTAGCTTTTTGAGATCCTCAGACAAACTCATTGTGGCGATTTATGGAAAGAGTGAGTACTCACGTTTTCCTGCAGCACGGGCGCGGTGAACAAAGCGCACGAAGCTGGTCTATGCGTTCCTGAATATAAAAACACGTTTTTAGCACACACAGAATGAGTAGGAGAGGAGAAAAGATTGCCAGGCACTCCTGAAGTCTTTCACTGGTAGCGTGGTGATCAGATGATTTGGCTTGGAAGGACCAATGTTAAGGTGTGTCCTTAATTTCAGGGGGTTTTGAGATTCAGGGTTTAAATGGCAACAAAATGACTGATTTATTCTCCTCGTGGCACAGAGATTTAATAGGCAATTCAATTATAATACAAGTTAGTGGTAGGAAGGTCGAGGCAGAAAAGAAGGGCCGCGCAATGGGCTTCATGGGTTTATATAGTGTTGCGTCGCCGCCCTCTCTTGGTAGGTGGGCGAACTACGTAGCTTCGAGTGTCGCAGGCGCATGTAGATTATGTAGAAAAGTTCCCCGGCTCTCGTCGCTTCTCCCGTTGGTGACCATAGATGGCGCTGTCTTCAACACCCAACTAGGACATATTCCACATTAAATTCGTTTGTTTTACTAGATAGTGACGTCAACGAAGTAATTAGAATAATAAAAGGGTTAAAGGAAGTCTGCGCAACCGGATGGGATGATATACCCAATAATATACTTAAAAGATTTACACACCTACTGGCCCCTCCACTAACCCACATTTTTCAGCTATGTTTATCTACAGACTTTTTTACAATTTTGGAAATATCTCTTATATTTCCAAAATTGTAAAAAAGTCTGTAGTCACACCTATTCTGGTCACCTATTCTATCAAATCTGGAGAAAAAATGAGTGTGAATAACTACAGAGCCATTTCAGTACTAATGGGTATTACAAAATTTTTAGAAAAAATCATTAACGGTAGATTGATAAAATATCTGGAAGAAAACAAACTACTTTCAGATAGTCAATTTGGGTTTAGGCCTAAAAAATCAACAAGCCAAGCAGTAAACAAATTGACGAATTACATTTCTACAAATCTGGATAGTGGAATGCACACAGTTGGGATCTTTCTAGACCTTGCCAAGGCCTTCGACACTATTTTCTGCACTACTCTTTTGCAGAAGCTAGAAACACTTGGCATTAGAGGAGCACAGCTTCTACTCTTGTCTGATTATCTAAGTGATCGACGGCAATCTGTAAAAATTGGCCCACATACAAGTTCTGACCTTTCTAATACTCGTTTTGGAATTCCACAAGGTAGTATTTGAGGTCCTACATTATTTTTAATCTACATTAATGACCTGTGCTGCCTGCCACTCCAAAATGGTGTTATTATGTCTTATGCGGATGATACTGTTTTGTTGTTTGCAGCTAAATCAAGAGCTGAGGCCTATGAACATGCTCAGAATGGCTTTAAAATTGTGTCAAATTGGCTCCAAAATAATCTTCTAACACTAAATGCTGAAAAAACAAAATACATTTTATTTACAATGAGAAATACTAACACACCGCTTACTAACCTAAACATTTACGCGCATAACTGTAGCACGTACGCTGACACTGCATGTTCTTGCCCTACTTTAGATAAAGCTGACCACTTGAAATATCTAGGTGTCACTATTGACTCCAATCTTAATTTCCGTAAACATATCGAGTTACTGTGTACTAGAGTGCGCAAACTTATATATGTTTTTAAGAATTTACGTAATGTAGCCGACTATAATTTAATAAAACAGATTTATTTAGCGTAGTGTCAGTCTATTCTAACATATTGTATAATATCCTGGGGGGGCGCGGGAATTTCAATTCTTCTCCCTCTAGAACGTACTCAAAGAGCAATTCTAAAAGTTGCGACCTTCCGTTCTTTTAGATGCCCTACACACCTGCTCTACAAAGCATGTAATGTACTAACAGTACGGCATTTATTTATTCTGCACATAATACTACACCAGCACTCTACACTTCCCTATGACCCAGTTCCTTCTGATAGGAGAAGGAAGGACCTGGTTTGCACAAAACCTCAAACTAGACATGCTTTTGCGATTCGATTTTATGTGTTTCTAGGACCTTTTCTTTATAATAGACTTAACAAGATACTAAACATCTATAGTTTAAGTTATAAAAAGTGTAGTTCTGTAATGTCGGATTATTTAGCGATACTTAATTACATAGACACAGAAAAACTTCTAGAAGTTGTAGTATAAGTATGTTATCCTCTCGTATCTATTTGTACAAATACATACATACATACACACATTTCAGCCCAAAATACGTCCACTGCTGGACATAGGCCTCCCGCAAGTATCGCCATATTGACATTTTGGGGGGTTTAGCCATAATCGCCACGCTAGGCAGGCGGGTTGGCGATCGCAGTACGGTTGTTACAAAAGCACAGAGAACGCTGCTGCCCATTCTCTGGCAAGTCCCTTAGTCGCCTCTTACGACACCCACGGGAAGATATGGGATGGTGCTATTCTTTACGTCCGACACCATACAGAGCACATAGAGCAAGAGAGAGCAGAGCGTTTTGTACATATGTATTTAGTTAATTAGCCAGTTTTAGTGTTTTTCTTTTGTACCAATTTGATTATACTTATAGTTGTTAATAGATTAATTTTAATTTATAATTTTAATGTCCTAATTAAATTGTGCTATATAAAGTGATGGCCTGAAACACAGGTTTAAATAAACCTAGTTCGGGCAGGTCGCTACCAAACATCTGAATTGAACTACATATTATTACTTGCAACTTTTGAATATGTTTTAGTTATAGTTTACTTGTAAGTACTAAATATACCCTTGTAAGAGAAATAATACTACTCTACCTAAATGTACACACTTTTGTTATACTTTTTAAATAAAAATTATTATTATTCCCTTTATTCATTTTTATATACAAATTTAATACATTTTTAAATATTCCTTATAAATAATAAAAAAAAAACATGTAAAAATATAAAAAAATTTAGCCCACCGGTATCGGGAACAGGGTCCAAGCTACCGGCGGTCAGGGCTCCAGAGAAAGGAACCTCCTAACGATACGAGCCGTGTCCAGGAGTACCGCTCTCTGAATCAAGCCCTTGATCCAACCCCCAAGTGAGAGCTTCGACAGATGGTCGTCGAGGCTCTTGGCCATAAGGCCATTGGCCGTTATGACAATCGGCACAATGATAGCCGAGTCCACATTCCACATATCGACAACCTCGTGAGCCAAGTCGAGATATTTTATTTGTTTCTCTTTCTCAGCTTTCATGAGGTTTTCATCAAGCGGGATGGTAACATCTACTATCATTACGCGGCGCGCTGATCGGTCTATCACCACTATGTCAGGCTTATTGGCGACAATAGTCCTGTCAGTAATGATAGGCCGATCCCAGTACAGCGTGACATGGTCTTTCTCGAGAACTGGGTCGGGCACATACTTGTAGTACGGTACCTCAGATTCCACAAGTTCATATTTCAAGGCAAGTTGCTGGTGAATAATCCTGGCTACTTGGTTATGCCTGTGTGAGTACTCGCCGTTAGCCAGACGAGAACAACCAGAAATAATATGTTTGATGGAGTCACCCGGACGGTGGCATGCCCGACACACGTCCACCGTCCCGTCCTTCATAATATGTTTCCGGTAGTTGTTCGTCAGCATAACTTTCATCCATAATCGCACAGACAAAACCTTCAGTTTCCCCAAAGAGGTCGCTGAATCTTAGCCAGGACACGGACGCTAGAAAATCTACATCGGGCCCATGAAGAGCCTGGTAGAAGCGCCCGTGAAGCACCTTGCCTTGCCATACTTCCTTGCGGTCATCGGTAGTAAGTACGACAGGTTTGAGCCAGTTCTCTTTAGCCATGGACAGCGGGGTGAGTACCTCGTCCACTGCGACCACATCTCGGTGCATACCCCCCTCGACTTTCAAAAATATTCTCTGAGGCTGCACACCTCGCGGTTGTGGAGGGTCTTCGCGTTTAAAAAGCCTCGACCCCCGCACTTCCGCGGGATGTACAGTCTCATCACCGATGATCGTGGGTGATGCATCCGGTTTGCGGTCTGTGGTCACACCTATTCTGGTCACCTATTCTATCAAGTCTGGAGACAAAATGAGTGTGAATAACTACAGACCCATTTCAGTACCAATGGGTATTCCAAAATTTTTGAAAAAATCATTAACAGTAGATTGATAAAATATCTGGAAGATAACAAACTACTTTCAGATAGTCAATTTGGGTTTAGGCCTAAAAAATCAACAAGCCAAGCAGTAAACAAATTGACGAATTACATTTCTACAAATCTGGATAGTGGAATGCACACAGTTGGGATCTTTCTAGACCTTGCCAAGGCCTTTGACTGTGCTTTGACACTATTTCCTGCACTACTCTTTATCGCCGGCGCACTTCTTGCATACAAAACCTCTTTTATTTTCCCCGCCCGCGAAGTCAATGAAACGCGGTTACATCTTATTTCGCGGTATGAATTAACTGACAAAATGGTCCAATCTTTTTGGAAGCAGTGGCGCCAAGAGTACTTGCACACCCTACAATCCAAACAGAAATGGAACACCCCTGCCAATCCAATACGGGTCGGTATGGTTGTCGTCTCCATGCAGGACAATGTGATGCCTCTGCATTGGCCGTTAGGGGTAATCACAGAAATATTTCCAGATAAAAACGGAGTTTGTAGAGTCGCATCCGTAAAGACTAAAAGCGGAATCCTTCAGAGTCGCCCGGTAATAAAGTTGTGCACTTTGCCAACGCAATAAGTTTCGTTACATTAATATTACCTAAACTTCACCGTGCACCACTGTGCAGTATTAGATTTAGTTACCGCGTAGAATAGTTAGTTAAATATTCTTATTTGTAATAGAGAGTCGCAACTACTAGAGGGTGACACTTAGTATGTTGTCCACTGTGTAACTTGTGCTTCTACCCAGACCCGTTACTTGGGACTGGGCATTAGTAATTTATGACTACTTTTGTTAGCTTGGGTCTTACCTGTTTAAACAAATGTAAGTGTTAATAAATAAATAAATAAACTTTAGAGTTCTCATAACCTTTGGTAGAGTTGTGATGATCTGCTCTTTTATTGACTTCTCCTTTGTGTTTTGAAAGTGGGAACTTTCAAGCCGGGGAAAATGGTTACGCTTCCTAATTTATAGTTCTTATATTTTATTGCATCACCATAGGGCGATTGAGAGGCATTGGTTTAATAGTTTCAATTTATTAAATAAGTGTCACATATCGTTGATTTGGTGATCTCCCGCGTGGTGGCGCCACCAGCAACCCCCCGCCGCGACACCACTGGCCGCCGGACGCGAGGCGTGTTAACCTCGGTTGGGTGCGCGCACGTCCATCATCACGCATCATCTCGCCCAAACCTATAATTGAGCCTACGTGAAAGGGTTATCTGTATTACCTAGACCTACTGTGTTTGTGTACCGCTGGCCAGCCTAGTGTATCGAGTCTGTGAGCTGAACTTCCCGAACGTGCCATCCAGCTGCATCTACCTGGGAATCGCTGTTCAAAGGCATAATTAGTAGATTGAACTTTATCCATTGCCTTTCGTTTCATCTGCGTATTTTTCTCCTTCAAATAGAACTGCTGAATCAGCAATTATAGCCTAGATTACTCTAATAATTTAGGTTCAAGCGCGTGTGATTTTACTAGTAATCTTCTAGAAGTTATACGCACCACAATACTTACAGTAAAATTATAGGCAATAATTGTACTGTATTGAATACAATTACAGGTAGAGGCAAAAATGATATTTACTTAGAAAACATATTACGCTCGCCACAACTACCAATCTACGCATTCCGCCGAATAGTGACCGGCGCTAGCGCGCTCTCCCCGCTCCCGCGCACCGACATTACTCGCGAAGAAAGGGTGCAACGGCGATCGTGGCATTATTCTTCGTTGAAAACTGCTTGAAATTGTGGCTTTTTAAAAAGCCTGTACCATTTTTAATTGTTCTGTTGAACTCGTTATATGCGGTATGATGAGCAGAATTTAATTATGCAATAAAAAAAGAAAGCCCTTATGTTCGTTAGGGCACTATTTGTAGGATACGACTTCCCGTGGTTTAATTTCCGACCATAACGGGAGCGAAGCCGCGGGTAAAAAATAGTAAACGAAAAGAGTCATCTGATGTGAATCGTGAACTAAGTGTTTGAGGGCACAGATAAATAATGTCAATAGGTACAATGTCAGTTGCGTATATTCTACATAATTTAGTAAATGAAACAGGTGGTGTCGAAGTGCTTGCGAAGAGGCCGAGGACACGAGGTCGCGCAGCTAGTCGTCGGCGCGCGCGTCCCACTGCGGCGTCGCGCGGCTGCGCCACACCTGCAACACGCGTCCGTCAGCGCCGCACACACACCACCCCCGCACTACCCCCCGCACCCCGCACTCACGTACAGCTCGTCGCCCGCCAGCACCAGCAGCTCGTCGTCGCGCGGCAGCACGCAGCACAGCGCCACCGCGCCGTGCGCCAGCGCCGGCCCGCGCGCGCACGACGCCGCCGCCAGCACGCACACGCGCGCCGAGTACCCGCCCGCCGGCCTGACACACGCGCACGTCACACACTGTCGACACCATGCGCCACACTCGCGCGCACTACTCACCACGCCACAAGCGCGGCGCCGGCGGCGGGCTGCACGTAGTGCACGCCGGCGCCGCGCGCGTCTGCCGGCGCGCTCACTCGCGCCAGCACTTGCAGCGCGCCCACCGACACGCACGCGGCGCTGCCGTCGCTGCACACGGCCCACATACACCTCCCGCTGCGAAACAATTAGGATGGGTAGCGAGTTCTGCGACAGAGGTGGGAGCACGGCGCATCCTCACTCACCGGTCGTGGAGGACGAGCCCGACGAGCGGCGCGGGCAGGCGCGCGCGGTGCGCGGGCGGCGTGCAGGCGGCGCGCACGGCCGCCTCGTCGGGCGCGGGCGGCTCGGGCGCGGGCGCGGCGCGGCGCTGGCGCAGGCGCTGCAGGCGCTCCGCCAAGCCGCCGGACGCGCGCGCCAGCAGCGGCGGGGGCCGCGGCGCCGACAGCGGCCAGGCGCCGAGCTGGCAGCCCGCGCCCGCCAGCAGCACGCGCGCGTGCTGGCAATCTGCGGCCCACTCGCGCGGCGCCGCGGCCACCAGCGCGTGCCTGCGGGGGATGGTTCGTGTAAGCGCGGGGGGGGGCACACTGCGGTGAGGGGGGGGGAGCTCTTCTCACGTCAAGTGCGCGCCGTCCTCGTTGTAGATCCTCAGAAGTGGCGACGTCACACCTGCATATTCAGACTCTGTCTCCTGCATTAGGGAATTTACAGAGGGTGAAATTAAATTAGTTAGGGAAGCAAACATGACGAGTACAGATACCATCACAAAAAAAAAATTGGCCTTGTAGGATGCAAGAGCGAGCGAAGACAGTTAGATTTTTTTTGCACCCCGCCTCGGATAGGTTAGGATTTCTTGTGACAGTACCTATATACAGAAACAATTGGTGTTTTTTAGCGGCAGAGAACTTAAATCTTTACATAGTAAGTACCAAGGATGTAACGGAGGTAATTTTATCGGAACCCAAGTCGCAGTCAAAGTTTTTGAATTTGATTTATCGGAGTCTGAGTCGGTGGCGCAGGCAGGGTCAAAAGTGGTGGCAGGAGAGTGATTTTTTTAAAGGACAAATAAAACAAAAAATCTACCTTTTTTCGTTTAAATTATAAAATAATAAATTACACAGACTATAAAAGTAAAAAATTAACACGTTTCCAAATAAACAACAAATTAAATTAATTGAATCCCAAAGTAGCATATTATATTTAATGAACAAAAGCTTTGAAATAAATTAAATTAAATGAATGGACCCCAAAAGTAGTGCGTAGCGGTCGGTTGACGCAGACCGCCGCTGCTATTTATTATGCTTCGACCTCCGATTAAAACCTCCGATTTAAAAGTTTCGGAACCGAAGTCGGAACTGAAGGATCTGACTTAACGGAGTCGGAGTCGAAGCTCCGTAACATCCCTGGTAAGTACGGGGTGTAAGGGACAACGACGCGAAAACGATTACGACGTAGGTACCTACTCAACACATCATCATGAACCCCAACTAGAAATTTATGTGATCGAAAATTTAAAAAAAAAACCGGCCAACAGTCTTACTCGCACACAGGGTTCCATAGCCCCAAACAATATAATAACAATATTTTGAACTGTCATTCATTAGTTAGTAAACTTCCACTCAACCGCAAAACTAAATTTGTTTTTCATAGTATGTTAATGAAAAACAAAGTTACTGCTGCAGTTTGATGAAAATGTCCCATATCTCAAAAACTAAACATTATATCTTATTGAAACCAATTTTCGTTGATAGTTTTTTTTACGTTCTACAAACCTAAATATTTTCAGAATTTTACACACATTTTACCACTTTGGAAGTGGCTCTAGCGTAAAGTATTCAGTTTAGAAAAACAATATATTGGAAACCTCAATATCATTTTTGAAGACCTATCCATAGATACCCCACACCGTAGGGTTTGATGAAAAAAAAATTTTTGGTTTTCAGTTCAAAGTATGGGGAGCCCCCAAAATTTATTGTTTTTTTTCTATTCTTGTGTGAAAATCTTAATGCGGTTTACAGAATACATCTACTTACCAAGTTTCAACGGTATAGTTCTTATAGTTTTGGAAAAAAGTGGCTGTGACATACGGACAGACAGACAGACAGACATGACGAATCTATAAGGGTTCCGTTTTCTGCCATTCGGCTACGGAACCCTAAAAACAGCTTGTTTCCTACAAAAGTGCAATACCTACACGGTCAAAATGTATGAACAGCTTATTTTTTTTACGTGGTAAGCTTTAATAATAAAAACATAATATTGGTCTAAGATCCGAAGAAATATTTATTTATTTTATTTATTTAATCATAGGAGAACCAACAGCTGTAACAGATGGATAACAATTGTATATGATACATAGAGCCAATTACAGGTTCTCACGAATAGAAATAGAAAAAGTAGTAGAAAACTTAGGACTAACAAGCACGATTTTTATGAATAAATAAAGAACAATCAGAATAAACACTAATAAAGAGCTAAACACTTTTAAAAAAGTCAGCATTCAGCCGAGAGCGTGCTGAATAGGTTTTAGTTGTAAATGGGTCAAAGCCAATTACAGGTTCTCACGAATAGAAATAGAAAAAGTAGTAGAAAACTTAGGATCACTAACAAGCACGATTTTTATGAATAAATAAAGAACAATCAGAATAAACACTAATAAAGAGCTAAACACTTTTAAAAAGTCAGCATTCAGCCGAGAGCGTGCTGAATAGGTTTTAGTTGTAAATGGGTCAAATGAGTACTCTTTCCAAAGAATATTAAAGTCCTTACTCGCTCGCACCATGTATGAATTGTGCCTGTAGTTGGAATAAGAAAAAGGAATGGAGATAGGCGGATTAAATCTAACCGATCTCCTGGGGACATTGAAGCGCAGTTTATGCAGGAGATCAGGACAATCAATCTCGTTAGAAATAATTTTCAAAAGAAAGGTGCAATCTGCTAGTCGACGACGATTTATTAGTGGTTGCAAATGAAATTTCTTGCAAAGTTTTAAGTAATCATCAGAATGGTATGGTATATAGCCGAAAACATAAAAAGCGAATAAATCGTTTTTGTATATTTTCAATACGATCAATGTATTTGCCATAACAAGGGTTCCAAATTTGTGATACATATTCGAGGTGACTTCTCACAAACGAGCAATAAAGAATCTTAAGGGTCTTAGCCCTCTTGAAGCACCCTGCGAGTCTCATAACAAAACCCAGTGATCTCGAAGCTTTGGCTACTATTTGCTCAATGTGCACGTTGAATAAAAGTTTGGAATCATGAAATACTAGGTGTATTTCATGATTCCAAACTTTCAAAAGGGCAGCTACTGCAGAGATACGATGGTCGCGTACACCATCGCATCTCTGCAGTAGCTGCCCTTTAAGTTTATAAGTTGTAGGGAGAGGGACACGTTTTCTGCTAAAGGAGATAACTGAGCATTTGACAGGATTCAAATCGAGTTTGTTCATCAAGCAATAATCATCCAGTCGCGCCAGGTCAGATTGGAGAGCATTCATATCGTCCACTGTTGATATTGAAGAAAATATTTTCATATCATCAGCAAAACAGAGTAATTTTGAGTTGTGGAAACACGAGTCGATGTCGCTCACATAAATGATAAAGAGTAATGGAGCCATCAATGAACCTTGGGGAACACCACTGGGAACTGAAACCCAGCTCGACATGTAGTTACTGATAACAACTGCCTGAGATCTGTTTTCAAGGTATGAAGTAAACCAACGAAGAATAATACCGTTCCCCCCTCTAATACCGTTGTTTAAAAGTTTTAGTTTAAGAATATTGTGGTCAATTCCATCAAACGCCTTACTTTAATCAGTGTAAACGACATCGACCTGTGCCCCATTGTCCATACTGTCCGTTAGAAAGTCATTGAGCAAAGCCAGATTAGATACTGTTGAACGGCCCTTCAGAAATCCGTGCTGAGAAGGGCTAAAGGACTGACTCAGCGCAGTGTAAACTTGGTTGTAGACTCTCGAAAACTTTAGCTAATATGCACAATTTGGAAATAGGTCTGTAATTAACTATTTCATTTTTGTGCCCTTTTTTATGCACCGGAGTTATAAATGCAGACTTCCAGATTTGGGGAACAGAACATGAAGAGAACGATTTCTTAAACAATAGAGATACGGGCACGGCTATGGTTTTAGCACACCCAATCAGAAATCTAGGTGATAAGTAGTCCGGACCAGCAGATTTAAATGGATCAATTTCACTAATAAGCTTGACTATAACATTAAGGTCAATCTCAATTGAGTGAATATCTGAAGCTATGTTGGGATTTATAACAGTTTGGGGAGGACAGTGAATAGTAGGGACATCTTTGTTATGATCGAGAAAAGTAAAATAAAAGTGGGAAGAAAATGCGGTACAAATAGACTCGGGAGAAGAAACCGTGACATCACCATAAGGAAACTGGGCTTTGCAGTGGACTTAGATCGCTGCTTCCAAAGCTCCAAAAGCGTTTGGGATTATTTTCAATGGAGGCCTCTGTATCAGCTAAGTACACTGGTCAGCAAATAAACCGAGCCACCCACTACCTAGGAACTCTGATTCAATTTTCTCAAAAAGTATAAAACTTACAACTATCAAAGTTATACCTACAAAAAGTGCGTTTCATGGTGATTAAAATGACTACAAATTAATTCGAAAGTACCGTCAACTCACATTGTAATCAAGCAACAAACACAGTGCTAACGATTTGCTCTGTTTTCACCAGAGTTTGAAATTAGCGTTCTTTTTCTCTACAATGAGGGTAGTCGGATATTTCTTTTCATTTCTTTAGTTTTTGTCCATCGTTTGCTCAGACGCGTGTGTTTTTGCTACTTTTTTCGATTAATAATGGATACAACACCTCAGGAAGCAGCTCAAGCTGTAGCATTACTTCAAGCAGCAACGTGAAGTCGCTCGAAGGCTTCGAATCAGCAGATCTTCGGTGCAACGAGTTTACAGACGATATCTAGAGACTGGAGCATTCGATCGCCGTCCAGGTACGGGCAGACCTAGGGCTACATCAGCAGCAGATGATCGTTATATCCACCTTACTTTCTGCGAAATCGCCACCGCAACGCGGTTCAAGTCCAACAAAGTCTGCGTGACGAACGCCAAGTGGTCATAAGTTCAGATACCGTCAGAAGGAGACTTGCTGAACGGAATCTGACCCCAAAAAGAGCTGCAACAGGCCCAGCATTAACGGTAGCACACCGTCGAGCACGACTTGAATTTGCTCGAGAGCATAGGGATTGGACATTAGAGCAGTGGAGTAATTTACTCTTCACTGATGAGACCAGGGTGAGTCTACATGGAAGTGATCGACGTCAGAGAGTATATCGTCGCCCTGGAGAACGTTATTCTCAGTGTTGCATCAAGGAAACTGTTGCTTATGGAGGAGGATCTGTAATGGTCTGGGACGGCATCTCGTTAACAGCACATACAGCGTTAGTTTTCATCGAACCGACGGGCCGTACACGTGGACTGACTTCTCATCGCTACATTACTGAAATCCTCGCAGACCATGTGGTACCTTACGCAGGATATATCGGACAGAATATGCAATTGATGCATGATAATGCACGACCTCATGTTGCTCATGTGGTGACCCAGTATCTACGCGACGTCAGCATTCGTACGATGGACTGGCCAGCTCGAAGCCCGGACTTGAATCCGATAGAACACTTATGGGATGAGCTGAAACGTCGGGTTCGAGCCCGGGTACCTGCTCCAACAAGGCTTCCAGAGCTGCGAATCGCAATTGAAGAGGAGTGGAATACAATTCCTCAAGATTTTATCGTCAGGCTCGTAAGGTCGATGAATACAAGGATGCTGGCAGTTATCCGAGCAAGGGGAGTGAAGACGGAATATTGATTAAAAACTTTTTTTTGACTTTATCTTTGTTTTTGGCTTTAATTTTTTTTTTCACTTTGTCATTACTAACGATTGTCACGACTGGAAAACGACTCTTCTTTGTAAAATCCTTAATAAACACTGAAATATTGATTAAACCCAATGAGTTTCCTTTCATTTTAATCACCATGAAACGCACTGTCTGTAGGTACAACTTTGATAATTGTAGGTTTTTTAGTTTTTGAGAAAATCGAATTAGAGTGCCTAGGTAGCGGGTGGCTCGGTTTATTTGCTGTCCAGTGTAGTTGGTGTAACAATCTACTTCAAGTTTGTTAACCCGCTTACGTAGATGTTTGAAGGTCGCCTCGTCGGAAAGTCTGCCATACGTCTTAAATTTGCGAATATATTTAGCCTTCTCTTTAATCAGGCGTTTGAGTGCCGGAGGGTACCAAATAGGGTATGAGCTGTGAAGGACTGTCTTAGTAGGAACAAACTTATTTTGAATATCTCCTATGGTAGCATAAAAGTAGTTTACGGCATCATCAAGCGACATGTCAGAGAATACATTTATCCAATCTATAGCTGCTATTTCCCGGTTTATAGCCTCAAAGTCTGCTTTACCGTAAATGTAACTAGTAAAAGGAGCTGGAGTTAGATAACTGTACTCAGCAAAGTTAACGTCGATACAGAGGGCCGGGTGATATTTGTCAACAGGTGATAATGGTACCAAACATTCGCACACTGACACAGTTTCATTACATAAAACTAAATCTAGAATCTTACCATGTTTATTTAATATTCCATTACACTGCTTTAACCCTAAAAGACGCAACTCATCCGTTAGCACATACTCATCAGAACTACAGATATTTAGTGGTAATAATGTGTTATTATTTAATTGCCACAAAATTCCACTCAGGTTAAAATCACCAACAACTAAATAGTTATCTGTTGGATTGTTAATCACTATATTACCTAAGCTCTGGAGAAAATTTGATAATTGGTCGGAAAAAGAATAGCCACGGTTTTGCTTACACAGATAGATGACACAAATATTCAATTTAAAGTAATTTCTCGTGTTCGGCTGACGTACACTCAAAGTTACCCACAAGTCTTCAGCCGAGGAGTGAAATTGCGGCTGGGGAACCGCAGAAATACACTTACGGACGGCCACCAAGACACCACCACCACGAGACTGACCTGTAAGACAGTAATCCCGGTCGCGACGCCACACAATAAACTGATCACCAAATAATTCCGAATTTGAAATGCCATCTATCAATACCATCCTAATACCATTATATCCTCAAATGTTATTTTATTCCAATGAACCCTATATTAGGTATCCTAGATAATGTAAGTATTAAAACATCGCAAATAGGTTACCTACGCCTAGCTAAAATAACAAAATGTTTAATTCAATCTTTCTATCAACTTCGCCCATTTGTTATTTATGAAGTCGTGCACCAGCTGAGCGCATACCCCAAGGAAGTGAAATAATAAGGGTTGCCTACTTCCTCTCGGTGCAACTATGGAGTTGCCACTGTTGCCAGGTGTAAACATTAAACAGCTAGGTAAGCGTCATTAATATACCCTCATGAGTTATTTAATCGAATTACATATCAAATGAAAGCTTATTTTATTCCCAATCCAATCGTATTAGGTTGTCTTATCAAAAAGTTTTTAGAATCCATGGTTGCCTAGACATAAGATGTAAAATTTTCCACGCATTTACGGGCTGTGATTACACAGCGGCTTTTATGGCAAAGGAAAAGTCAAGCCAAGCAAATATTTTCAAGATGAACGGATTTGCAGGAAATATTCACATCATTGACGGATACAGTAGATGTACTCCTCGAAGATAAAATGCAACCTGTTCAGAAGTTTACTGCCCTTCATAGGATCAAGCAATGTTGTAATATCAATGGCGCTAGATATCAGCTGTTCGTAAACGTATGTTCAACAAACAAAGACAAAGAGACTCCAATCTGATTCCATCGTTCTGGATATCATTGAAACAGAAAATTTTGCCCACAATACACGTATATGTTAATTCAACATAGCTTTACGCAACCGATGCATGCTGCCTTAAAGTCAATCCTAAAGATTGTGGTAAAAAATTGAGAAACAAAGAAAGCGATGAAGAAATAGAACATGATTTTGACATCGGTACTTCTGACGAGTCAGAATCAGAATAAATTTATTTATTTATTTATTTATTTAAGTACTGTAACACACACACGCACTGTACAGTTGTGTGAGAGCCTGGCTCAACAGCTAGGTTAGAGTACCTGTATTTCAGGAACCAGTGACTTCTTCCATTTTTAGGCCACATTTGGGCAAGTTTTATGCAGCAAGAGGTGACAAAATGATACTACTTAAAGTAAGTTTATTAGTTAACATTAATATTACATTTAATTATACACTATAAATGATTTAATGAAATTAGAACAAAAGCAAGTTAAATAATCTTATTAAATCTAAAACAATATTCGAATAAAATCAGGATTATACCAAATTGAGTTAACGCAATAAATGAATATTGTATTTTATCACATAAATGATAGTACTTTTATACTGATAATTAAAGCAATTCGTGCAAAATTATTCCCTAACTATTCCGAAATATCAAAAATGCACAACGTTAATATTCATCACATCTTAAAATATTAAAAAAGCTGGTTGCAGCTTTTTTAATATTTTTCTTTAGCCATGTAGACTATAAATAGGCACCCCAAAAAGAAAAATTAAAAAGTGAACGTATGAACGCGTTGCGCGGCGGCGAAATCAATAGTTGCAGGTCGCGTGGGCGCCGGGCGTGGCTGCGTGCGTGCGGCGTGTTGGAGGAGAAGGTGCGCGCACGCCGTGGTTTAGAGAATTAGAAACTATCGAAAAACGTTTGAGTTTATTTGTGTGTGTGACACCGCGGTAATAGGGCGAGAAGCAGACGAGCCGCGTTTTAATTCGGGTTCACACTTACCGATTTCCAGAAGAACTATTTCCGCGACGACAAGTTTTAATATCTTTGTTTCAAGATAATTGTACGTATATGATATTTGCATTTTTGCAATTATGTGTGTACATCTACCATTAACAAACGTCACACGTAAGGCCGCAATACTGTCAAGGGTGTGACAGTACATGAAAATATATGATAAGTTAAAGGAACCTACAAAGACCTACAAGACTAAAATTCCCTACGACCCTAAGCCCTATAAGCCCTAACCTATCATATACCTAATATGTGATAAATAAATATATAAATAAGTTCAGGATGCCTGCACCATGCGACCTAAGGTTTCAGACGGATAGTAGACGGGAATACCAGGTAGGTTCGGGAAGGCTACACTCACTGCCAGCCCCGCAGACTCACGAGACTGATCAGAGATGGCTAAAGGTGTCTTTGCCACAGTGAGGGGTAATGAGATAAGAATATATAAAATTAAAATCCGATTTATTTACAAAATGTTCTGCTTATATCTGCTACTTTGTCTCAACACACACTATTAAACAAACTCTGTGTCCTATGCGTGTAAGATGCAACCAAATCATTCTATTATATGGGCCGCGCGTGAGCCAGGCGGAGTGCTGAGTCAATGTCCAAAGGTAACATTGAACAATGTGATTAAATAATATTTTTTTTGCAAAAAAAAACCGACTTCAAAAAACCCTAAACGCACTAAAAAGTTAAAAATAATACTATAACCTACCTATATTAATAAACCTAACCGTCGATTCACCTATAATAAAATTTAATAATTCTTTGGAGTCGGTGCCAAGCAATATAATTTGAATTAATTAATGAATTAATATTTAGAAACTGTAAGATGTTTTGTTTTTCTGGCCTTAGTCTGTCTATATAGTCATTCAGGTATTGTATAATACAATGTGTTGTTTTGCATCCTCGTCAAATTTCAGGAGGTTGTCATAAAACACATAAATAATCAATTTAAAGGTCGGTACCGGTCTATAATTAATAAGCGTTGCTTTTTTTTATTGTTGAAATTTAACAGTATTTCAGAATAAAACCCTTGATCCAAAACACTTAAAACAGAATCACCCAACTACGCACACAGCGACAATGCAGCTGCTCTGTGTGCGTGAGAGTCGACAGTCGACGTCTTACCTACGAAATGCAACAGTGTTGCGACCGTGCGTTGACCTACGGCGACCGGTACCTAGCAATTTTGCCTAATTTTATTTCGAAAATCACCTACATTATTGTCATAAATTTCGCTTGATACTAAACTAATTTTTAAGCATCAATGGAATACGGAAATCTTACTAACGACAACAGTTACAATACTAGTGTGCCAAAGAAAAGTTCACTGACCTGTACTTACCTAAGTTCGGTAGTTATCAGATGATTAATAAAATGGCTTGCTTTATTGCTATCTAAACTAACACTCTGAACATTGTACGTAGGTAAATTCAGCCTAAAGTTTTCGTAATGATTTTGTTTTTATTTGTGAATTGAATTTATTGGTGGTTAGTACCTTAGTTGGTGTACCAATTTACTAAGTCTAAAATTGTTTTTTACGTTTGTTGGAATTGGAAAGATGTGCTAGCTAAGTAGGTATGTAGAAATACTTTCGACTGTTAGGTATTATTGGCGTAGTTAAAAGTTTGAAATCAACTTATTTACACTACTAAAATTGATTAAGCTAACAACGTATTTACAAAATGATAGTCTTTGTACAAATAAATAAATTACCTACTTAAGTTATCCGGAGGTATGTTCAAAGTTGCCACCACCACATTCTTGGCACAGTCGACAACGACGTAGCTGGTTTTCCTTCAGCTTACGTAGCACTATCACATTCCTTTTTAAAGTGTCGAAAGCACTAATTATCTTTTCACGTAATTCTGTAACACTTGCCACTTTCTCCGAGTAAACTAACCTTTTAACGTCTCCCCACAAATAAAAGTTTAGAAACGTCAGGTCCGGAGAACGGGCCAGGCCACAGGTCCTCCGCGACCCACCCAATGGTCACCAAACTTTTCGTTTAAGTACTCGCGTACATGCCGACCATATTGAGGGGAAACACCGTACTGCTCCACGTAGGCTGTCTCCACTGATGGCATACATGCGGACCATCTCTACCAACTCGACGTTTGAGTAATTGTCCGTCATCTTGCACTTTGCACCTACGTCTCAACGATGTACCTAGGAGCGGAATTCGCAACGCGCGTGCACGCGTCGGCGGCATTAAACACACTGTTTGGTTCCGGGACGGCGGGGGGTGGATAGGCGCGCGAGCGAAGAGTGCGCCCGCGCACCCCGCTGGCATACCCGCGCCGTGCTTGGTAGGGAATAGGTACCTATGAAATTATCGTATGATCGTTGCGTTTGCGTTGTGTATGTATTGTTAGCGTTTCTTTGTGTGCGTGTAAGCGCGGTAACAGACGGGCCGCGTTTTGATACGGCTGGTTCACACTTACGGATTTCCGTAAATAAGAAAAAAAAAAAAAAAAACACCTACCTATTTTATTGTTGATTTGGGTCGAGAATCATTAGCATAATTACCTCCTTGAATTTGACGAGAATGCAAAACAACACATTGTATATTATTATAGGTTAATCGTCGGTTAGGATAGGTTTATTAATATAGGTAGGTTATAGTATTATTTTTAACTTTTTAGTGCGTTTAGGGTTTTTTGAAGTCGGTTTTTTTTATTGCAAAAAAAAAAAAAAAAATTTTTAATGACATATTTTAAATCTAATAATAAAATATGGGTAGGCCTAGTAAAGATGCTTCTCGTATGAGAAAACGGCGTCGAACTGAAACTGAGAAAAAGGAAAAAGGACAACGATTAAAAGAAATTAGGGAAAGAAATTATCAACGCATTTTGAATAAGAACCCTGATTATCGCGAAAACAGACTGTCAAAGCAGAGGACCTCCCAAGTAACACAGAAGCGCTGTATAATAGCTGAATCACTGTCCACATTAGATTCCTAAGCTGTACAAGCCTGCTGAATAAAAGCATTAGAGGCGCTGTCTCAGCTGATATAACTCTGATTTGGGCACAAATTAAACAGCTGTAAGCTGAATAACTGTAACTAATTGCATTATATCTGCATTATTTAAGCATTGTTAAAGGTAACAGCCACCCCTAGAGCTGAACATTGACTGATTATTAGAGTATGTGTTACTTGTTATACAGCACAATGGCCGATTAATAGAGTCTTTGTTACCAATTTTTCAGCACAAATAAGCATCAGGATATTTATAACGCTTTTATGGAGTTGAAAATTCACAAGTGGCGAAATTGTAAACAATTTTCACCATACTCCTTTTATTATTTTGATAAGTTTTTGAGTGAACCATTTTGTGACGTGTTTGTGGTGATATAGGCAAAATATATTGTTTACGGTAAGTAAAACCTTGCTTTATCCTCCATGTGCGTAAAATTCGAATGGGAAAGAGAGTTTATTGCCAAATACTATATGAATATAGATGAAAATTTTCACGCGCTCTCAAAATATCACTGTTTACTTGAAAATTATAGAATTAAATAGGTTGATGATATTTTATAAAAAAAAAAAATCTTTTATTTTTCATTTGTAATTTGACAAGAAGCTGTTTACGTGTAAAATCATTAATTTTTTATTCATATGCAGTTGTTATTTTCGTTGACCAAACAAAGATAAATTGTTAATTTATTATATCGAATACGTTTAGACCCTAAAAAATGGCAGACAAGCAATGTGCACTGTTTTAATCACAATTAAATGGTATGGGCTGTTTAAGCATCCACTCGTGGTACATAAATCAGTAACGAGCTGATACGAGTAGGTCTTGTGTGAAACAATTCAGCCACAGATCCATATAAAGCTTGATAGTGGGTAACATGTACTCAAATACTATCGGTAATCATCAGTGAACAATTAAACTCACTGCACGAATTTAGGGATCCGTGGATTTATTTTACAAAATTATACGTCTGGTGTGTCTATCCTTTTATTTTAAGAAATAATTATAAACTTAGTAGCTATCCATTCTATCGGACCGACGCGCGACGGACGCACGGATCGCAGTCGGATTTGTGTCGCTAATTGGAAATTACGTTAGGTTCTGTAATTTGTGCACAGACGTATTCTTTCGATCGTAACCTACCTCATTCCAGTTGGTACGTCCTATTTAGTTTTATGCACGGAGCGTTGTTGGTTGGGATAGATAGGTAAAAAATACATTAGGTACATAATACTTACTCAATTATCATTTCTTTTCAGAGTACCTAATGGCTTTTAAAATAGTCCAAACTATTGAGAACGATGTACCACCACTGACCGTCACGTAAACGCATCGGCGCTCCTTCCACGCCAAGCCACAAATTCAGAGCAAATACCTAAAAAAATTTGGGATTCCAACATCTTATCGATACCAATATTATATTATCCATATTTTTTGAATAAATTATTACTTGTTGCATTATTCTTTTATTTATTTTGACCCTATTTAGTGTCATACTATCATACCACTATCTTTTAAAATTCGCTGAATTTTTGCAGAGTTTTGTCCATCTAAACCTGCACGTCCTTGTACACTAACATTTCTGAATACGGAACCCTCGCGTTCTAAAATTCATTCGCTCGGTGGCGATTTACTGATAAATACCTACGGGGCGCTGAAAAAATAAGTCTTCAAGATCTTATTTAACTGCATTAGCAGATTAATTGCCGACGCTAGTACAAGTATTCAGCTCTAACCGGAATCATGGGTTACATGTAAGCTAATTTATAGCAGTTTGCTGTATTTTAGCAACATATAAGTTCACCCACAGTCATCATGTGGGCTATTTAACTGCTATTATAAGATTTCGTGTAACAAGCTGATTAACACTATTAAAGTTCAACTATGTGCAGCAATACGCATTATATCATAGTTAATTGAAGTCACAGAATAACTGATTGCATTATATTAGCTCACATGATCTTTCTTAAAATGCAAGCGGTCTAAGGGTACACTTGTGGCCTTCAATTCAGAATATAGCTTAGTTTAAGTCTACAAAAATGCTTAATTGCAGCTTACACTACTATTGATTGCTATACGCTATATAATACTGAACTGTTTACCTACATTAACGCTTACAACATTACAGTGTTGTCTCTGTGACGCATAATAGCGTTATTATACAGACAAAAGCGTAATTTTCAGCTATTGCAGTTGAAGTGTACTGTAATAAGTCTTCATAAATGCTAAAGTTACCGATGTTACCTTTTGTGACATCCTATAGTGCAATTTTGTGCTTATTGGGCTACATGTTACGTAGGTTGAATAAGGAAAGTCAAGTCTGTGGTACACCTGGAAAATGCATACCGTTACAATTTCAACAAGCCCAAACACAGCTAATATACATTGTCTTATTATGGAGTTACGGTGCCTGTCTCTTGGCGTTATCATCAGATCTGATGGTAGAATGGTTCTTATTGAACGCAAATTCCTAGACCTAATGCTAGAATATAAACTTACACAACACATAAAAACACCCACACGAATAACACAAACTACATCTACATGTTTAGACTTGATATTTACAAACACCAACACAAATAAAATATATACAACAGTAGAAGAACTAGGTTTTTCAGACCATAGCGGAACAATTATACACATCACCATACCAACACCACATTTAGCTACACAAACAACTTGGTACGTCAAAAAAAGATTATTTAACAACACGAACATTTTAAAGTTTAAGTCAAAATTAAATGAATACGATTGGAATAAAATCCTAACTAAAAACCAAAATATAAATGAAAATTATAAAGCATTTCATGATACATTAACAAATATCCTTAACCTTTGTATACCAATATGTAAAGTCAAACTAAAAACCAAAATTAAAAAACACTGGTTAACGACGGGCATCAAAATCTCCTGTACAAACAAAAGATTGTTAAAAATACTCACACTTAAAACAAAAAATCCTATCATTACAAATTATTATAGAAAGTATGAAAAAATATTAAAAAATCTGGTTACGGCATCAAAAAAGATGCAATATATGAATAAAATAAAAAAATCTAACAATAAAGTTAAAACCATGTGGAGTATCATAAATGAGAGAACTAATAAAAAACAAAAAAAGGAGCATAATAATATTAAATTGCAAATAGATAACGACTTTATATCCGAACCTAAACAAGTAGCCAACATTTTTAATAATTTCTTTGCGTCCATTGGAGAAAACAGCGACAATTCATCTAGTAGCAAACCGGGGAGCACCTCTGTACTAAATCCCACGGAGAACACGATGTTTCTTGGCCCAATAGATGCTTGGGAAGTAAACAAAATAATTAAAAACCTAAAAAACAAAAGTAGTCACGGGATTGACGAAATACCACCATTGCTTTTAAGACAATGCGCAGATGAACTTACCTTACCGTTTTACCTGCTACTGAACCAGTCATTTGACGAAGGTATCTTCCCGGATCTATTAAAAAAATCTTTAATAAAACCAATCCACAAAAAAAATACGAAAACAGATCCAAACAACTATCGTCCAATAGCTCTCTTACCATCGGCCTCCAAAATTTTTGAAAAAGCCATGTGTGACCGCATTTATAAGTTCTGCGAGAAATACAATATATTTGATGAATGCCAGAACGGTTTTCGGAAAAACCGTTCCACCACCTTAGCAGTCTATAAGTATATTCAAGAAGCACTTAATATTATTAATACCAAAAAATACGCAATAGGAATATTACTAGATATGACCAAAGCCTACGACAAAGTACAATTTGAGATATTGCTAAACAAATTATACGGAATAGGTATACGCGGAAAAGCTCACGAATGGCTAACATCTTATCTTAAGAACAGAGAACAATTAGTTGAAATAGAATACTTTGACCATAAAAATAATGAAATAGAAAAAATCCGATCATACACTAAAGCAATTAACGCCTCAATTCCCCAAGGAAGCGTCATAGGATGCCTCTTATTTTTAATATATATTAATGACCTACCAAAGACCATAGAAGGGCCATGTGTCTTATTCGCGGATGATATATCCATATTAGTCTCATGCCAAGACAATGTAAAAATAGAAGAAACTCTCAATTCCATTCTTACTAAAACATGCAACTGGATGAACGAACATAACCTCGAGATAAACTACTCCAAAACCAAATTAATAACTTTCCAGCCTTACCAAAAAACCCCCTTAATTTTAGATTTTATTTTCAATAACTCAAAATTAGAAACTGTTAACGAATTTACCTTACTCGGACTAGTTATAGACACACACATAAACTGGAAATCACACATACAGAAAACCCACTCAAAAATTTCTAAATTCTCCTACGCCCTTCGTGAAATAAAAAAGACCACCAATTTACAAACAGCTCTTACCACCTATTATGCTTATGCTTATGCTTGGCTTAGCTATGGAGTCACCCTTTGGGGAAACAGCACAGGTGCACAAACTCTTTTCACCCTGCAAAAGAAATTGGTCCGAATCCTTGTTAACATTGAGCAAACAGACAGTTGCAAACCTTTCTTTCAAAAACATAATATTTTAACCCTTCCTTGTATATACATTTTAGAAACATGCAAATTTGTGCGGAAACATCAAGAATTATATTCCAAACGCGAAGACATCCAGACACGCTATCTACTCAGACACCGAGCTAGGCTAAACTTACCAAGCTCTAAATTAAAAATGCACTCTAAAAGTCCCTACGTAATGTCCATCAAATTATATAATAAATTACCCGCATCAATAAAAAAAGAAGAAAAAATTAACATATTTTTAAAAAACCTTAGAATGTTTTTGATAAATAAAAGCTACTACTCTGTAAACGAATATCTAAGCGATAGACTTATAAAGTCATAAACTTAACGTAACGTACTTAATCGATACTATTTATAAATTCTTAATTGATACTATCTCTTAATTTATACCCGACTATGTATTTAATTTTAAGCTATTAGTTTCCCTCAAAAAGTACCTTTTTTGTAGATACATAAACATTTTTTTTTTATAGTAGTAGTTAGTTTTAATATTATATAATTTATGAAAATGCTTTCTCTCTCCAAATTCACTTATTTGCTGTGCCCGACAGGGTCCATATGATCTAATTATAAGTTTACCACCTAAGAATAACATGTGGAATGCAATAAAAGTATTGAGTATTGAGTATTGAAATGCTTCACTTGTTGTAAAAAAAACTAAAATCGCTGTACGTTTTCCTATAAAATTTGAAGAGTTCCCTCGATTTCGCCAAGATTCCATCATCAGATCCTGACTTGGTGACTATGGGACCAAATGGAAAGCATAGGCTTTGGAATAAAAAAATAATTTTCCAAATCGTACATGACTGAGTTATGCGCGAACAAAAAACGCAATGCAGAGTAAACGAAAAGTTACAATATTAAGATTTTTGTTGATTCTTTCAAAACCGCTTGTCTGATTTCGATAAAATTTTCATGGGACCATTTGGAAAGTGTACGCTTTCCAAAAAAAAAAGAAATTTTTCAAATCGGTTGGTAAGCGACAGAGTTATGCGCGAATAAACATTAAAAAAAAAATACAAACATCCGAATTGAGAACCTCCTCCTTTTTTAGAAGTCGGTTAAAAAGGCAGCTCGGTCGCGAGCTGCTTTGATATGTGCCGCGAAAGACAGGTGGTTGTCAAGTAAGACTCCTAAGTACTTGGCTTGCTTCTCCCAAGGGATAGGCTTACCGTACATAGTGATCGGGCTGAGCGCGGGTGACTTATTTTTACGCAGTTTAGAGAAAAGCTGCCTGGCTCTTGTCGGGGTTCACCTCGATTCTCCATTTTCGGAATTAAGCGCCTAAGACGTTGGCTGAGGTTTGGAGGGTGCTGTAAATAGCGTCGTAACTGCGGCCAGTGTAATAAATGGCCGTGTCGTCCGCGAACAGGGCTAACTGAGCCTTCTTGCTCTTGGGGATGTCACTGCCGAACAGAGTAAAGATAAGGGGAGAGACGACGGAGCCCTGAGGAACTCCAGCTCTAATGGGGTGGGGGGAAGACAGTGCCTTCCCGATGCGATAGCGGAAGGTGCGATCCGACAAAAAGTCTCGTAAGATGAGCACGAGACGGTCTGGCACTCCCAGTTTGTACAGCTTAAATAATAAGCCGTTATGCCAGACTTTGTCGAAAGCCTTTGCTATGTCGAAGAACAACACACCGGTCATCGCTCCACGCAGGAAGCCAGCGCTCAATTGCTCTACGATGCGGTGGGCCTGTTGGATGCAAGAGTGTTCGGTCCTGAAGCCGAACTGCTCGCTGGGGACGAGACTCTTAGCCTCGGCGAAGTCTTTGAGTCGCTTATAAATAAGTCTCTCGTAGATTTTGCCGAGTGCGTTCAGGAGACTGATAGTCTGTAGAAACCGATGACAGTGGCCTCTTTCCATCATCATCATTCTCTTGCCCTTATCCCAATACATTTGGGGTCTGCGCAGTACGTCTTCTTCTTCCATTCCTCTCTATTACTTGTCATCTCATGGAATACCTCCTTTCTTACCATATCATTCTTCACACATTCCATCCATCGTTTCTTTGGTCTTCCTCTACCCTTATACCCATATACAGTGGCCTCTTTCCATATTTGGGGAAACGCGTTGTTGCTCAGGGTGCCATTGAAGATGGCCGCCATTAACACGACGAGCTGAGCGGGTGATAGTTTTCCTTTAAACTTCGTTATATATAGGTACTACTGCCGTGACATTTGTATTTCTAACTATAACCGTTTAGTCTGTAGAGGGGGGAGGGCGACACATGACCCTAACGAATATTGGTACTTTAAAAGTTGATAAGTCACGAACGGTATACTTAATCAAAAAATGGTCTTCCCAAACTTTCTTTTTGAAAGACCTATCCAAAGATTAGAAAAAAAAATATCATCCCCACTTTACATGTAGGGGAGGTACCCTAAATATTTTTTTTTTTCCAAATTTTATTTTACCCCTTTTTTGGCGTCATTAACGTGTATGCTTATGCCAAAGTACAACTTTCTAGTACCAATAGTTTTTGAGCTAAACCGCGGACAGAAAGACAGACAGACGGACATGGCGAAACTATAAGGGTTCCTTGTTGACTACGGAAACCCTAAAAATAACAAAATAAAACAAATATTTAAATGTGAAACAAATTAAAATATGTGTAGAAAAAAGTAGTATTAAAAATAATGCCTTTAGGATGCTGATGCGGCTGCCGAGGCACTGCAGTGCTTCGGGCATGTTTGCAAACGCTCATGCTGATGGCTTCCATGCCATCCTTAGAAAAAGAGCAGCATCGTTGCTTAGTCGTGTCCGCGGCAGTAGCAACAGCATTCTGAGTGTTGTGGCTGGCCGATTGGACTGTCCAATATTGTGGAATTGCGTACAGTTGCACGTCAGAAAAATATAAAAAATGTTACTATTTAAAATAACACGAAGTGCCTTTCACTTTTGTTATTCCGTGTTCGCCTCACTTTTAATTTATTTATAATTGTAGTAGATCTCAAATTATTTAATTTATTTTAGTTTCATTTCATCATTCATCATCATCATGATTCTGTCTATGATTATTTAATTACTAACATAATTTTAAGTTTACCAACTAACCAAATTATGGATAATTGAGTCTGAATTAAATTAATTGAATTGAATTGAATTAAAAGGAATAAATAGTATCTAGGCTAATTCGTGTAGTGAAATAAACATAAGTACATTCGTACATAATCTTAATTATAATAGATAGAAGTTAAAGGTAATAGTAATATATAAGAAATTTTAAATAGCGGGAATAGATAAATATTCAGCATTAATAAATAGCAAGTACAAACAATAATTATAGACAAAATAAAGCGTGTGAAACAAAAGTAAAATAAACAAAGTAAATAGAATCGCAATGAAAGTGGGCTCTCCGGCCTCTTGAAGCGTTAATAAAACAAAAAATCGTATAAAGGGCTCTGATCCCCATGTCAGAGGGACACTGAGTAGGCAGAAGTGGTTTTTAGCCGGTTCGGGTATCTCGACTGTCTCACAAGTCAAAATCAAAATATTTTATTTTACATAGGCCTATATGGGCACTTATAAAACGTCGACAAAAAGTGCACGGTTCGGGTTGGTCGTTTCCTATGGAGAAGAACCGGCAAGAAACTCCATGGTTACTCTTTTGAAATCATTTGGTTTTACAATATTTGAGTGCATAAGTCGTGAGATAGTTGAGGTGTCCGAGGGGATTTCCTACTCATGCCCAAAAAAAAAGTAACTAACCTACCTACCTACCTACCTACCTACCTACCTACCTACCTACCCTACCCTACTTTCTCACCTTTTAAACCTTCTCTGGACAAACATTTCAAAACCAAAATTAGTTAAATCAGCCCAGCCGTTCACGAGTTTTAGCGAGACAAACGAACAGCAATTGATTTTTATATACATATATACAGGGTGTAACGGAAAGGGTATATGACCATGAAACGAAATATCTTTCTCCATCGGACAAAAATCGTAATAGCGAAAAAAATATCAGCTGCCCCATACAAAGTTTCAATACCTATTCGACACAAATGTATGGGGCAGCTGATATTTTGTTCGCTATTATTAAAATGAATATATTATTAAAAAGCTTGCTACCAAAACAGTTTGCAGATATATTAGAATCCTACATTCTAAACAGTATTTAGAATAAGACAAGAAGACGCTTATTCAGAACTTAAACAAATAAAACCTGGCGTTGCACTTTTGTAGGAAACAGCTGTTTTTTGTAATGGCCGAAGAAAAATTTCCGTGTTCAGAATGACGTACTGATTATGTGGTAAGCGTTTTCGCGTCGGTGTCCCTTACATCTTGTATATTCTAAACGATAGACCTAATGATTTTCGATTAAATAAGCGTTACATCCAATAATTTTATACGAAATAAGGTTTAGAGTAGGTGTACGAGCTACGCTGTACATGCCACTAACTTGGCCTACATTTATGTATAGTGAAACGTTGCATATTGTTTAAACGAACATTAATTGTATATACTTTACAACATGTTATTTAGTAGCAATTAAACCTTTATACCAATCGGTTGTCTACTCAATCAACATAACATCCCACTAACAACATCAACACAACATTTTCACTGTTGGGAGTTACGCCCCAACATTTGGTCCTTCGAGCA
Source organism: Cerastis rubricosa (assembly GCA_949152445.1). Lineage (NCBI taxonomy): Eukaryota > Metazoa > Arthropoda > Insecta > Lepidoptera > Noctuidae > Cerastis > Cerastis rubricosa. The sequence continues at coordinate 23,167,660 of OX424537.1, read as the reverse complement.
ATTTAGTGTTGTGTGACTTATATCTTTTACGATCGCGAATCGGTTGGACTGGTCTCTCACAAGCGAGTCGCCCCAGTAACCAATTGAGAAGGCGCATATCGTAGAAGAGAAAGGTTGCACAGTACCAAGAACCAGGAGTGTGGAACAACAGTCAACGCTCGGAACAGAAGATTTCGTCTTGAAGTCAACAAGAACAACAACATAAACAACATGTCAACAGCTGATTTATACCTGAATCAGAACGAACTCTCCGACAACATAAAGAAGATCGGGGTAAATATCAAGAAAGATGGTTGGGACAGAAAAAACCCTGACTATTTCAAACGCCGTATGGCAATGTTGGAAAACTTGTGGTCAGAATATCAATTCAATCATGACCGTCTGTCTACGGAACAAAGTGCAAGTCATCCCTACTTTACGAATGACTCCTACAACAAAACGCTGCAGTGCTACAATGCAGTAAAGGAGCTTATTCTTCAACAACACCAACAACTAACGACCGTCGCTCGTTCTCCCAGGGAGCAGCCGGTACAAACAAAAACATTGGGAGGTGCCAACCAACAAACAGGGGAAGGTACCTCAGATCAGGCAAGACAGGAACAAGAAGCCTACAAGGGTGAGGTGGCAGAACAAGCTAGAGATGCCAATCAAGATCATCAAAACAGAGAACCATCACCTCCTCCTACTCAACAAGAACAACAAAAACCTGCGAAGAAGGATACGGGATCCAATAGCAAGCTGGACGACATGATGCGCAAACAAACGGCAAACTTCAAAGCCTTCATGAGAGCAGTCGCGAACATACACGTGGAGTTTTTATCTGAAAGATGGGAATTTCAAGACGCTTTGCAAAGACTCCAAACGCGCTGGTCAGCAATTGACAACCTTCACTGGGAGATAGAGTACGAAACCAACGAAGAGAAGATGATAGTGTACGAAGAACGTTACAACAGGTATGAAAACCAATTTCTTGAACTAAAAAAGGCTTTGAATACCAAGTTGTGGTCCGGCGCTCAAAGTGAGAAAACAACACCAAAACTAGAGATACCTGTATTCAACGGTAACTACAACCAGTGGATCCCGTTTAAAGACCTTTTCACAGAAGCAATACACAGCAACAATTCCCTTTCATCTGCTCAGAAGATGCAGTTTCTGAAGAGGAAGGTTCAAGGAGAAGCAGAACGCTTGATTCAACACCTACAGATAAGTTCCGATAACTACCTCGTGTGCTGGGATATCCTCAATCACCGATACAATAACGAAAAACTTATCTTCACATCGCACATGAACATGCTGTTCAATCTGCCAAGCATGCAGCAACAGTCAGTGGCCCAAATAAAGAAAATCCATGACGTCAGCATAGAATGCTTACATGCGATAAAGAATTTAGGGGTGAATATCGACACTTGGGATCCGGTTCTTGTACATATACACACATCAAAAGTGTCTAGGGATCAAGCATTTTTATGCGGATTTCTTGAGATTGAGATGTGGCTTTGTAATAAATTTATGATTTTGTAAATTTATATGGATCCTTTTTGGTGCATTTCACAATTTGAATCAGGAACTGTGAATCAAATTCGAGTAAAAGATGAAAATCAGCTGTCAATATTTTCCCTATAAAAACATACAACGCATTGAAGACATTATTAGTGCTACTGTTTCCCTACTACTGATTAAAACCAACGTTATTATGGAGCGGCGACGTCATTTAAGCAGGGAAGAAATGCTCAGAGCCGTGGGAATGATAGAAGCTGGTTCCCGGCAATGTACTGTGGCTTTAGCTCTGAATACAAGTCAGAGTGTTATCAGTCGACTTTGGACACGTTACCGAAGCACTGGTACCGTGGCTGAGCGCCATGGAGGACGGTATCGCTGCACCACACGGAGACAAGACCGATACATTCAAATCTTAACTCGAAGAGCTCCAACAATAACCGCCATGATGTTAGCCGTGAGGCTTCATCACTCTTCAGGGAACTTAATTAGCGACCAAACAGTCAGAAACCGCTTGCATGAAGTGAACCTTCATTCCCGAAGACCGCTACGGGTACCACCTATAGCAATGCACAATCGTAGGATTCGATATCAATGGGCTCTTGAACACAGAAATTGGGCAGAAGAACAATGGCGTTTCGTGTGCTTTTCTGATGAGTCTCGTTTTGGTATGAGACCGGATACAAGACGTATACGACACTGGAGAACCCCTGGACGCCAACAGCGATTAAAATCCTGCCAGGAAGTCCATCCTTATAGTGGTGGAACCATCATGGTATGGGCGGGTATTTGGATCGGCGGAAGAACTGAGTTGATTTGGATCAGAGGCAACCTCAACGCTCAAATTTATGCTGAGACGATTGTATCAGACGTCATCGTTCCTCTACAAGTGCAAATCGGTCCCTTATTTCAGTTAATGCATGATAATGCACGACCGCACACCGTAAGAGTTGTAAGACAGACTCTCGCCGCAGCTAACATCAATGTCCTGCCCTGGCCTGCTCAGTCGCCAGACTTGAACCCGATTGAGCATGCATGGGATATGCTACAGAGAAGAGCTCTGCCGAATATGGAGGGTATCCAGTCGCAAGAAGACCTTTTTTTGTTGTTGCAACGAACATGGGCGGCCATTCCACAGCGTGATTTGGATGAACTCATTTTGAGTATGCCAAACCGATGTTCTTGTGTTGTTAGTGTTCGCGGTAGAAACACGGATTATTAATTGTTTAAGTTACCCAATAAAATTTTAAAGAAAACTGTTATTTCAGTCTTTTTTTCGAACTTTAATGTTAGTGGTTCAAATGTCAAAAATCCCTTTATTAGAAAATGGCAAATTTCTTTATTAATGCAAAGGTGACTTGGTTTATCGTTACTGTGACAAACGAAAACACTTTATTTGATGAATCCTTAAAGAAAATTTTAATTAATATCAATCAGGAGAAAAGTTATTGCAAAAATATATGTTGATCCCTAGACACTTTTGATGTGTGTATTATCGCAAAAATTAGACGCAGACACACATTCAGAGTACAATGATTCGCTGAAAAATTGCCGAAAGCTGCCAATACTGAAAGACCTGTTAGATTTCCTAGAAGCGAAGTTTACATCGTTGGAAGCATCGCGTCGCAAACAAGAAAACAATCAAAAACCAAATACATCATCGAGTCAACATCCAAATTCTTCGTACTCTAAAAAACAATACAGCAGTAATCAAGCAACTAGCAACAAGAAGATTACGAAATCATTCCATGCGTCAACATTACGATGCCCTCTTTGCAATGACGAACATGGAAGGTACAATTGTGCAAAGTTTTTAGAAATGCCAAATCACTTAAAACTTAGCACAGTAAATAAAATGAACCTTTGCGCCTGTTCAGCCATAACGGAAAGACATGTACGTCAGCTCACCGATGTCGCAAGTGCGCGGGTCAACATAACACATTGATACATGATGCGTGTATTAAGAACAAAACTGAAAAACAAACAAATTCTTCCCATGTATCAAAGGATGATGATACTTCAGAGATCAAATCAAATCAAATCAAATCCATTTATTTGCCAGAATGTAGGTTTACACGGTGGTGTGATCTTAAAACGAATAGTGGCCCCTATACATTCTACCATTGCATATGGTGTGCAAATATTTAATTTTAACCTTGGCCCTTTTATTATTATACTGAGGTTTTATTATTATCCCTTTTATTATTATACTGAGACATTGGTATTATAATAATTGTAAAAAAATAATCATAAAATATACTAACAAATACTCTTCAGCATCAACAAATTAAGATGTCATGCATGCATGTAATTAGAAATAAATTCATTAGTTAATATTGATGTCAAATCTATAACTATGTCAGTTCAAGTGATAAAGTTCAGTAAAATGTCAGATTTAAATAAATAATTTTACATTAGAATTGATCATGTCATAAATAGTATAAATTCGAACTTCCACCATTATCAGGTATATATCAATTTAGTTATTTTTGTTTCTCTCTCCGCAATCTGTCATGTATTCATTCAGACTATAAAAGCATTTATCTTTTAACCACTGCGTTATCTTTCTTTTAAACATGGTTAACGGTAGATCTTTAAAAGCGTCCGGTAATTTGTTATATACCTTTACAGCATTTATGTACGAGTTCCTCTTATACAATTCGAGCCTGCATTGCGGTACACAGAGCTCATGTTTAAATTTATTTTTATTTCTAGGCGCTACATTTCTTTTGGTTACATCTTTGTGCTTAGTGAAATATTCCGGATGTTGTTGTACAAATAGGCATAATTCTCTAATGTACATACACGGTAATGGCAGAATATTAAACTTTTGAAACAAGGGCTTACAACTATCCATATACCAGGCCCCACAGATTGCCCGCACACATTTTTTTTGCACTATAAACGCTTTTGTAATATCCACCGAATTGCCCCACACCAAGAGACCATAAGCCAGTACGGACGAAACGTATCCGTGATATGCACAAAGAGCAGCTTCTGTCGATACTGTAACTCTTACTCTTTTTATTGCGTAGACAAATCTGTCGAGTTTATCACAAACGTAATCGACGTGTGTTTTCCAGTCGCAATTCTGATCCAACATTATACCCAGAAATTTAGTACTTGCAACTTGTTCGATCCTTGTGTCATTATATTTAATATTTAACTTCAAAGGCTTTCTTTTATGGGTTTGGAATTGGATCATTTTCGTTTTTTCCATATTAATTTTTAAGTTGTTAGTCTGTAACCAGTGTATTATATTGTCTAATGCATTGTTTATGTCTTGTTCTTATGTGTCTGCATTTTCACATTTCACAATGAGGGTTGTGTCATCGGCAAACAAGATTGTGTTATGGCAAGTGATATTTGGGAGATCATTAATATATATGAGGAATAAAAAAGATGCCAACACACAGCCCTGTGGCACTCCAAACTGATTTAGTCGATATTCACTTCTATATAAAACCTTTTTGTTATTGTGTATTTTAGTAATCTCCACACATTGTTTTCTGTCCTTTAGGTAGTCTCTTAACCATTCGTTTGCTTTACCTCTAATTCTATATTTTTCTAGTTTGTGCAAGAGCAATCTGTGGTCTACAAAATCGAAAGCCTTACTCATATCTAGGAAAATTGCCGCAATTGGTACACCATCATTTATAGCCTGGGTGACGATTTTGATCAAATTGAAACATGCCAATGAAGTTGTACTATTCGGTCTAAATCCAAATTGCTCATCTTTAAGTATCCCAAGACTTGTTGCAAAGTCTTGAAGCCTTTTCAGCATAATTTTCTCAAAGATTTTTGAGATTATCGGTATAAGCGTCACTGGCCTATAATTATTCATGTCAGTTTATTCTCCTTTTTTAAAAAGTGGCTGAACTACTGACTTTTTCAATATGTTTGGAAAGGTACCTTCTTCAAATGATAAGTTTATTAAATAACACAGCGGTTGACATAAATATGGTGCGCATAATTTAATCACATTGGTTGTTATGTCATCTACTCCTGCTGCGTTTGTGTTATTAAGATTCTTGATTGTTCGAAATATTTCCATCGCATCAGCAGGTTTGAGGAATATTGTCTGTTCGCTATTAGCCTCGAGAGTTTTGTTTATTTCGGCTATATCATATTTAAAATTCTTGCTATTTGTCAATTGTATATAAAAGTCGTTAAATTTGTCACTTATCTCTTTCGGGTCTTCATATGTCTGCTTCTTGCTGATTATTCTATCAATTTGTGTTATCGTATTACTGTCACTAATGTTTTCATTAATCACTGCCCACGTGGCTTTACATTTATTTTTATTGGTGTCGATGTATTTCTTACTTTGTAGTTGTCTCGATTTATAGATGCACTTTTTGAGTATTAAGCTGTATGATTTATACTGTTTATTTGATTTCTTTTTGTTTGTTTTATTATGTTGTTGGTTGAGATAGAGAATCCGTTTTTTTATACAAGATCTTCTTATGCCCTTCGTTAGCCATTTAACGTTCCCTTTTTTATTTGATTTCTTTAATGTGTTTAGATAGATACTACTAGCAACCGCTGTAGTAAACACACAAGCTGCTGATGGGACCAAAATTAAGTTGCGAGCCCTCATCGATCAAGGGTCTCAGATATCTTTGATCACGGAACATGCCGCTCAACTTCTCGGTGTCAAGCGCGAGAGATGCAAAGGAGTCATCTTTGGAGTTGGACAGAAAGAAAACCACTGCAAAGGAATGACAACAATTACTTGCAGTTCTGTCTACAACGACTTCAAGTTCCAAACGTCTGTCTTCATTATGAACAACTTGATTAAGAACCTGCCAAATAAGACCTTTGCAAAACCATCTTGGTCCCACATACAGAACATCCATCTTGCAGATCCCGACTTCCATAACAGCCGTCAGGTGGACTTACTATTTGGAGCTGACATTTATTCGCAAATCATGCTGGGAGGAATAATAAAAGGCGATGAGGTCACTCAACCTATCGCACAACAAACATACCTAGGTTGGCTTTTATGCGGCAATGTCAAAACTTTTCACTGCAATGTGGTCATCAACAATCTGGAAGACATCAAACAGTTTTGGGAAACCGAAGACATCACGGATCAATCCAACCTATCGGTAGAAAATGAAACATGCATTGAATACTATACCAACACTACGCAACGTTTGGAGAGTGGGAAATATGAAGTCAGACTGCCGAAGAAGAATGAACTTCAGAGCAGACTGGGGTTGTCCAAGCCAATGGCTATAGCCCGATTCAAAACTTTAGAAAGAAAGTTACAAAAACAAACACATTTGGCAAATGCCTATAAAGACTTCATGGCTGAATACATTGATCTAGGTCATATGAAGCAATCAACCGTCAGTAACAAAACATTAGTGTTTCTTGCCTCACCACGGCGTGCAACGCGCTGAATCAACAACAACAAAGTACAGAGTGGTGTTCAACGCGTCAGCAAAAACATCTACAGGCTGCAGTTTGAACGACCTTATGTACAAAGGCCCCAATCTCCAACAAGACTTACAAACATTATTGATGAAATGGAGGCAATACAAATATGCGTTTACAGCGGACATTGAGAAGATGTTTCGTGCTATTTGGGTAGCCCCCGCAGACCAACAACTGCAACAAATTGTATGGCGGGAATCGCAGGAAAAACCTCTCCGCTCACATCAACTAACAACCGTAACATACGGTACCAAGGCCGCGCCGTTCCTAGCCATGATGACACTCAGGAGATTGGCGAAAGATGAACGTGAACAGTTCCCGGAGGCATCAAAAGTGCTGGAAGAATCATTCTACATAGATGACCTTGTTCATGGGACTCATACAATAGAAAATGGAAAGAAATTGATCGCTGATTTGAAACAATTTAGTCCTACCCATCACCAACATTCAAACAGAGTTATTTCGCCTGTATCATCTTCTACAAGTAAAGGCGAAAATGACTGAACAATACCTTATAATCGAGGTAAAAGTACCCCTAATCAGCAGAGATAACTTCGAGATCTACCGAATAATACCAATACCTAAAAACAATGACTTGGATATGGTCACCCTAATACCTATTGCTGAAATTTTAGCAATAAACATTCAAAAGGATTCGTATATCCCAATGACGGAATCCGAAATACATCAATGCATGCAAAATGACGCGACAACTCTATTGTGTTCACTACAAAAACCCATATACCGCATGAAGTCTGACGAGAGCATCTGCATGAAGAACAAGGAGTCTCTTAACTGCGAAACCACACATGAAACCTGCAGAGACAAGTGGTTGGAATTAAACAATGTAAACAATTACTTATATTTTTGCTGCCAACAATGCAAAATTCGTATTATTTGTGGGCATCAAGTCCACCACCCCCCACATCCCGCCCCCTAAATATCATCCAGACCAACCTCCAGCATAGCCAGACGGCTACCGCTTGCCTACGCAGGGCACTGGAGATGGAACCCCGAACCATCGCACTCATCCAAGAGCCGTGGATCCGTAATAACAGAATATGCGGCCTCGGTAACATTGGAGGTAAGCTGATCCTCGACACTCAAGGCACAGACAAACCACGGACCTGTGCCTATATACCCAAAGATATTCCCACCACCACACTCACGCAATTATGTTCCAGAGACCTAACAGCCGTCAGGCTTAAAACCGACGGCGACGCACCCGATATCGTCCTAGCCTCGGTATACATGCCAGGCGAGGATGCTGACTGCCCACCGAAAGAGATGGCCGACCTGGTAAGGTACTGCGAAGTAGCCAACCTGGATCTGATCATCTGCACGGACTCGAACGCCCATCACCCACTTTGGGGTTGCAACAAAGCCAACACTAGAGGTGAGGTACTATGCACATATCTGTTCTCCACTAACCTTAACATCGTAAACCGCGGCTCGGAACCCACTTGGGTCACATCTCGTGGACAAACGATAATTGACCTAACGCTGGCGTACGCTGGTATCAAACGAGCCTTCCTGCTCTGATCATAGAAGAATCCGCTTCTCACTAGTAGCTAACATAGATAAACCCGGACCCAGGCGTAACCCACGCCGTACCAATGTACCCGGCTACAAACGGCTGCTGGCCTCCCTACTAGTACAGCACCAAACGCCACAAACCCTAATGGACCCTAAACAACTAGAAGACACTGTAACGAAACTATCTGAACTTATTATCGAAGCCTACCACGCCTGCTGCAAGCTAAGAGATCCAAACACCAAGAGCAAGGGTAGCCCCTGGTGGAATGTGGAACTTAGTAAGCTCAGGCAAACCATGCGCAAACAATTCAACAGAGCTAAAAACTCCAGACTACCAGAAGACTGGGACTCGTACAAGAAAACAGAATACACCTTCAAGAAACAAGTCAGGAATGCCAGTAGGGCAGCCTGGCGGAAATTCTGCGAAGAAATTGAATCAAACAGTGAAGCCGCGCGTGTAAGGAAGATCCTATCTACTGATCAGGATCGCACCCTCGGCTCACTGAAAACCTCAGACAACACCTATACCAAGTCGGACCACGAAACAAGTAAAGTCCTTTTGGAAACCCATTTTCCAGACTGCAATCTCTCTGAGGACAGAACCTGGGCAAGTGAGCCAAGGCACACACCAAATAACCAAGACTGGGCCAGAGCCCACACCATAGTAACTGCAGAGAGAATAAAATGGACAATAAAGACTTTCAAACCATATAAATCCGCAGGCTTAAGACGAAATCTTCCCAGCCCTGCTACAATGGGGAGTAGACGTCCTAACGCCATGGCTGACCGTCATCTTCCAAGCCTGCATAGCACAGAAATACATACCACTTGCATGGCGAGAGGTGAAAGTCATTTTCATCCCCAAACCAGGCAAACCCGATTACACACAACCCAAAGCGTACAGACCAATAAGTCTGACATCCTTCCTACTGAAAACTCTCGAGAGACTCTGTGACCGACATATCCGGGACGGACCTCTTCGGGAGCGGCCACTTCATAAACAACAACACGCGTATTCCACAGGAAAATCAACAGAATCTGCACTGCACAGTGTAATCTCCAAGATCGAATGTGCAGTGGATCACAAATGTTCTTCACTAGCTGTCTTCATTGATATAGAAGGCGCTTTTGACAAAACCATCTTCCATAGTATCAACGCAGCCCTCGAGGAACACGGTGTGGACTCGACCCTGCGTGGATGGATCACAAACATGCTCCGACTGAGGGCCGTACAAGTTACGGTAAACGACACCACTAGAGCCGTGGTAGCGAAGGGCTGCCCCCAAGGCGGTGTCCTCTCACCGCTACTATGGAACCTTGTAGTAGACAGCCTCATCAAACGTCTCAATAGCAGAGGCTACTACACGGTGGGCTATGCTGATGACCTGACAATAATAATAAATGGAACACACGAAAACACACTATGCAATCTTATGCGCCAAGCCTTGAGGATAGTAGAAGACTGGTGCAAGGAATACAAACTAACAGTGAACCCTACCAAAACCGAACTCGTCCTCTTCACAAAGAAAAGGAAGCTGGCAACATTACAGCTACCAAGCTTCTTTGGAACCACACTAAGCCTATCAAGTGAAACCAAATACCTGGGTATCTTCTTGGACAAACAACTGAACTGGGCGAAACACACTGATTACATCACCACAAAAGCCAGTATAGCTCTATGGCAATGTAAAAGACTACTTGGAAGAAATTGGGGCATAAGCCCCAAAATCACCCACTGGCTATACACCACAGTTATCCGACCAATCATCACAAACGGCTCCTTAGTTTGGTGGCCCAGGACCAATCTAAGTACGACACAAAAGGATCTCGAGAAACTACAAAGATTTGCTTGCGTAGCAATCACCGGTAGCATGAGAACTTCTCCCACTGCCGCCTTACAGGTGATGCTGGGGCTACCACCTCTACACCTCGTCGTAAGAGAGGAGGCGGCAAAAGCGACTTTCAGACTCGAAGCATCCGGCACCTTAAGTAATGATTCCAGAATTAAACACACACGCATCAGAATAGATGCAATCAAAGAACAGCCTATGATGGCATCTCCCATCGACAGAATCCTGAAGTCCCACTGCTTCCAAAAACACTACAACATCGTACTGACAGCGGAGTCGTGTGACTACTCAGGTACAAAAGAGCTAAGAATCTACACTGATGGATCAAAAACCGATGACGGGACAGGTTTCGGGGTGTTCTCCGACGACCTAAACATAAAAATATCCAAACCCCTTGGAATGCTCAACTCTGTTTACCAAGCTGAGTGTGTAGGTATAATCCAAGCGGCACACGCTATAGAGGCCAGGGAGGTTATGAATACCAATATTCGAATACTTTCCGACAGTGCCTCAGTTCTCCAATCCCTAAACAGTAATCAGATCACGTCGAGACTAATACTAGAATGCCATAATGCCCTAGAAAGAATCACGGTACTAAACCACAACACGGTAACACTACAATGGATCAAAGGACACAGTGGATCCCTGGGGAACGATGCGGCGGATGAACTTGCCAGAAGAGGATCCAGCACAAAACCCTACGGACCCGAACCCATTGTGCCCATTCCTTTCAAGCAGATAAATAACTGGTTAAAGGATCACACTCGAACACAGACGGAAAAATGGTGGACCTCGACACCAGGGTGTAGGCAGTCCAAGGAAGCTATGCCATCCCTGTCCAGACGCAGAAGGCGCCTGGTCGCCTTCTGCGTCTGGACAGGGATGGCCTGTGTCTGGTGGCGGGGACCATCACTGGACACTGCTCACTGAATAAACACTTCCATACTCTAGGAATCACCGACAGTCCCCTGTGCAGAGCATGCATGGAGGCGGAGGAAACGGTGGCGCATGTGTTGCTTGAGTGCACCGGTGTCACCAAGATTCGCGAGGCGACCCTGGGAACACCAGGATCCCTTGCGGATGCCCTGAGTAGACCGGGAAGTGTGATCTGCTTCTGGAGGGAGGTGGGCTGGTTGGAGTAACGGCCACTATGGCTCACGCACAATGGTCCACTTAAGGGACTAAGTGCGGAAACCAAAACCCCATAAAGAAGAAGAAGAAGTGGGCATCAAGTTTCAACGCAGCTACTACACAAGGCCGGCGTCATAACACTCAATGACGATTGCATAATTAGTAGTGAAACTTTTGCTGTTTATCCTCAAAGACAACAAATGAACAAAATCCAAGCCCAAGTCGACGCAGGTCCTGCAGAAATTCCTTCAATCAACAACATCATAAACTTACCTGTACCGGTTATAAAACATCTTCATTAGAATGAGACGGCATCCGAGCAGAGAGCATTACTGCAAGAGCTCGGCAAACAAATAGAACAACTGAAAGCCGCAGCATCAGAAGACATCCTGTCAGATCGTGCAACAAACCACGATGTCCATTAATACGTTGTCATCTACCTATTAGCGGCCGCAGCAGCATTCGCGGGCGTAATCTACGCTTATAACCGCCTACGCAAGCATTGGGCGAGTCGACGGAAACCAGAACCTCCATCTGTTCCCAACCCGATGCCCCGAAGAAGGTCGACAGCGAGCATCGTGGACAACGCCTTATTTGAGGTCATCGACGATAGGAGCGCAGCGCACTTATCGAGGGCACGCGCACTCAATAAAGCAACGTCGCCAATTGCGCGTTGTGATTTACCATAATAACTTATGACTTTGTCTGTATTAAATTTTACATTTTAACTCTTACATTTTAACTTTAACTTTAACTTTATTTTGAAACAATTTCCGATGTAACATACATTTAAGTTATCTTTGTGAGTGGGCAATATGTACGAGCTACGCTGTACATGCCACTAACTTGGCCTACATTTATGTATAGTGAAACGTTGCATATTGTTTAAACGAACATTAAATGTATATACTTTACAACATGTTATTTAGTAGCAATTAAACCTTTATACCGATCGGTTGTCTACTCAATCAACATAACATCCCACTAACAACATCAACACAACATTTTCACTGTTGGGAGTTACGACCCAACAGTAGGTATATAAATGTTAATGTAAAGAAATTACATTAACGGTTGGTATTTCTCACGTTGATTATATCTAGTGAACGTTATTGAAATGAAAATATACTAAATATAACTTTATATGATATGAGACGCACCCCATTACACAATATGATAAAAAAACCCTGTCCGATCCGAAAGCGGAATATAGGTATACCAATGACATTACCAAATAAAATAAGAAACATGAAATATGTAAATAAAGTAAACATAATAATGAATTTGAAAATGCTTATTTTTGTCCCAAATTACCGTCACGTTTTAAAATGTTGTTTGAATTTAGGGAAATCTAAATTCAAACAAAATTTTAAAACGTGACAACACCATCTTAGGCATTAGTATGTCCGATCGTCAAATTATTGTTTGTTTATGCGCTCCTGTGTGTTAAGAGCGCACCGAGCTTTTGGCGGTAGGTATGCGCTCCGTGTATGTGTGCGGAAGACTGTAAGACAGACGCGCGCGACGCTCCGGGAAGAGTGGCGGCTCTAGTTATTTCCTTCGTATTATTAAAACCAATACACATTTTGAAAATCTTACGTTATAGAAAACATGTAGTGTTATTATTTAAAAGCTGATGACCTTCCGTAAAGGTTTTACGCCGTACGGAGGATTTATTTTAATTTTTGGACATTACTTTGGCATTATTTTCTATCGAGAAAACTACAAGTAATCGTGTTTCTAAAGTGTGTGATTTATATAGTGAATCCTTGAATATCTTAAAAATTAATTTCATGACTAAAGGTTAAGTAATAACGATGTAGCAAGGGATCATACGAACGGAATTATTTCGAAGCTACGTATCGTTCCCTCGGTGCGCTCTTAAATAAAGATAATTTATTTGTTAAAAACCGGTCAAGTGCGTGTCGGGCCACGCGCAGTGTAGGGTTCCGTAGTTTTTATAACAGCCAAGTGCGGGTCGTATTCGCTGACTGATAGTTTCGTACCACGCTGTAACTAAAAGCCAAACATGACTAACAATCTAATTTGACTTCCTATACAAACAACAACAACAACTGTTTTTCGAAATTTTCGGGTCAAATACAATTGGTCGACTATTACTCGTAAACTTGTAAAGCCCACTTAAGTGTGATAGTTTTACTTTAAACTTCGTCATATATAGGTACTACTGCCGTGACGTTTGTATTTCTAACTACAACCGTTTAGTATGTAGAGGGGGGGGGGGCACTTGACCCTAACGAAAATCGGTACTTTACTTGATCTTTCACTTAATCAAAAAACGGTTTTCACAAACCCTAATATTTTTAAAAGACCTATCCAACGATATCCCACACTATGGGAAGGACGAAAATAAAAGTTATCATCCCCACTTTACATGTAGGGGAGGTACCATAAATAATAGATTTTTTCAAAATTTTATTTTATCACTTATTCGGCGTCATTAACGTGTATAATCACCTTGTTGACTACGGAACCCTAAAAAACATGCGTTTACACACAAAATTTAGCATGCAAGATCTTATGAAGTAGGTAGGTCCGTACATGCTTTTGCCTGGTGAGGTGTACAAATTTGTTCTTTTCTACAATTATACAGATTAGAAAGTTTCTATTTTAGCCATTGTTTTTCTGGGTACATTCAAAATAACATTAATAACTGATGTCAGCATATTATTTTCTTTGAGTTACATTATACAAATACGAATAATAAACATACAAAAATACAAATTGTCCAATTGTCATGAACATAGAATTGAAATATGTCAGAAGGTACAGACAGCGTCAGTATGTGCTAACCCCTCTACAGTCCGGCCGAGTACGCCAAGGGGGTCACTACTTAAAGACGCTGTCTGTACAATATGTAAATAGGTATCCCACCAAAAACATTCTGTAAAAAACTAGCCAAGTCTCGATGGAGCTGCTTGTTTATATCTAAAAAGTAGTGAAATCTAGACAAAGTCGTGCCAAGTCTAAGGTTCGTTACTGCGATTTCTTTGTCATTATAGTTAATGTTGTGTGACTTGGCCATTGAACATTCTTTATACGTTAGTGGGTACAAGTCAATTTTGTTTACACGTAATGTTATATCTGTTGTAACTACCTATGTTTGTTAAGCGAGATAATAGCCCATACTGGTATTGGTAGAAAGAAAAAAAAAGCAGTTTAAAACGGACTGATCTCACAAAAATGTAATAAATGCACGAAAACCGCAAAAAGAAATGTCCTAATATAATATGTCACCAATGTTAACGAGACGCCGAGCCCGACTAAATGAAGCACACCTACCATCTCCGGGCTCGTCGCTGAGCTCCGCCTCCCAGCCGGGACGCGCCACATCTGTGGGCGCTGAGTCACCGGTTGCTGCAGTTGCGTCGAGCTCCAGCGACGAGTTTTTCTCCCCGCCGTCGACGCCATCTCCACCACGACGACGAGGAAGAGGACGGCCACCAGCGGGCTTGGGACTTCGAGGCCAACAGGCCCCGAACAGGGTCCCCGCTGCCGGTGGAAATGTGTCGCGCATGCGATGGAGTTAGTCCATTAATGAAAACGTCATGCGCGTATATTATGGGGCTACTGAGGGGGGAAGCAACTTGACTGCGTACCGTGGTCGGATGCTCTCTCTGTTTCAGGTGCTTGAACCAGATGTCAGCGTGTCGGCGCAGCGACTATCGGATTAGGTGCGGGTCATCCAGCGTAACCATATGTTGGATGAGACTGTACTTGATCGACTACGCCTCGACGCACGGAGTAACCCAGTTACGCCTGCTTCGCCAATAATCGCGGTACAACTGCAAAATGTTTCCAGCGCTTCGCCGCGATCCGATCGCGGTGGTGAAGAGGATGTTGACGAAGTTATAACCGTGAGTACCCAGTGCAACGGACAATTGAGGAGAGCTTTGGAGAGTGCGTTCCGGGAGTACCGCTCCACACCGCCTGAACTTAGACCACGTTTACCTCGTTTACCTATGCACAAGAAAAACAAGGCGCTGGTGTGTACTCTAGATTCGCTGCTGTCAAACTGCTTTGACAACAGCAAAGACCTTGCTGATACCCACTCAATATTGTACTGCGCAGCTGTAACGGCATGTCGTGTGGCTCATGTCAAGTTTCCTAACAGCGACCGAGCTACACGACCAAAACTAGCTGTTCCAGCTTGGCAGTGCAGGATTGAGCGGCGTATCGGTGAGGCTAGAGTACTCATCGGCAAGTTAATCTGCTTCAGGGAGGGCAATAGTCGCCCAAGAGTGATGCGCTTTGTGAGGCGGGCGTTCTCGGGAACTGACATTAGTTCTCGTGATTACTTGGCCTGCGTCACAGAGCGTATTGACTTCCTGAAGCAGAAGATCTGTGCATGGGCAAGCCGTATTCGTAGGTACAAGCGGCGCGTGGAGCGATACACTCAGAATCGCACATTCCAAAGCGATGAAAGGTGTGTATATAGGGCTTGGGAGCGACCAGACCAAGGGGTGACTGACACGCGTCTACCAGATGATGACGCCATGTATTCTTTCTGGCGCAGCATCTGGTCGGTGCCTGTCAGTCACACTGAGGGCGGTTGGACCCGGGAAGTTGAACAAGCGTGTGATCCAATACCAGAAATGGGGGCAATTATCATCAGCCCCCAAGACGTAGCTCGTGCAGTTCGTCCGTTACCTAACTGGAAGTCTCCAGGGCCGGACGGACTGCACAACTTCTGGATCAAATGGTTTCAAAGATCGCACGCTCGCTTGGCGTCCCAGTTTCAATCAGCCTTAGAGTCAGGGTCGCTGCCCCAGTTCTTGACGACAGGCATTACCCACCTGCTCCATAAATCAGGTAGTACTGCGGAGCCCAAAAATTATAGACCAATCACTTGTTTACCAACGGTCTATAAAGTTCTAACATCTATTTTAAGAGCTAAAATAAACCAACATATTGAGAGTAATTCCATCATGTCTCCCTCTCAGAATGGATGTAGGAACGGTTCCCGTGGTACTAAGGAGCTGCTCCTGATTGATATGGCCATTAGCCAATAGGTTCGCCGCTCCCGAAGGCATCTGTCTACATGTTGGATAGATTATAAGAAGTCCTACGACTCGGTGCCGCATACATGGCTCATGAGGGTACTGGAGTTGTACAAGATAGATGCAACTCTACGCGCCTACCTTGAGTCGTGTATGGGGCAATGGAGGACGGTCCTTCACTATCCAGGATGTCGACAGATACAGGGAACAGCGAAGCCATAAGGATCGAGCGTGGTATATTCCAGGGTGATAGTCTGAGCCCATTTTGGTTTTGTCTAGCCTTGAATCCTCTCAGCACACTGCTGGAGGGTTCAGGTCTAGGCTATCGGTTGAGGAGAGGTGGTCAGGTCATATCTCACCTTCTTTACATGAATGATCTGAAAATCTTTGCCCCCCACAATTTGCAACTGATGAAGCTACTGAAGGTAACTGAAACTTTCAGTAGCGCCATCAGGATGGAATTTGGTGTGGACAAATGTGCAGTCATGCATGTGAAGCGAGGGGAGATTACGGAATCCGTGGGAACTCAACTCTCGGATTCCGTACACTTAAGATCCCTCTCCTCAACAGAAACCTACAAGTATTTGGGTATGTCGGAAGCATTAGGTATCAATACTGCTAACATGAAACAATCGTTGAGGGAACGTTTCTTTGGCCGCCTGAATAAGGTGCTAAGCAGTCTTTTGTCAGGCGGAAACAAGGTACGCGCCTTCAACGGTTGGGTCATGCCGGTTTTGATGTATTCTTTCGGCATACTCAAATCGACTCAGACGGAACTTGATGCCCTGGATAGGAGGGTCCGCGTACTGCTGACCGCAAATCAGATGCATCACCCACGGTCGTCGGTGATGAGACTGTATATCCCGCGGAAGTGTGGGGGTCGTGGCTTCTTAAATGCTAAGACCCTGCACAATCGTGAGGTATGCAGTCTCAGGGAATACTTCCTAGAAGCCGACGTGGGGATGCACCGAGATGTGGTCTCAGTGGACAAGGGCCTTACCCCGCTCTTCTTGGCTAACGAGAACTGGCGCAAGCCTGTAGTATTAGACACTAATGATCGCAGGGAGGTATGGCAGGGCAAGGAGCTTCACGGGCGCTTCTACCGGGCTCTTCATGGCCCCGATGTAGATTTTCTAGCGTCCGTGTCCTGGCTACGATTCAGCAACCTCTTTGGGGAAACTGAAGGTTCTGTCTGTGCGATTATGGACGAAGTTATGCTGACGAATAACTACCGGAAACATATTATGAAGGACGGGACGGTTGACGTGTGTCGGGCATGCCACCGTCCGGGAGAATCGATCCGACACATTATTTCTGGTTGTTCTCGTCTGGCTATTTTTCATTGCACTTCTGAATAGGTCCAATGTAGCATGGGACGTGCTAGTTCTTTCCGAATGCTGGCTACGCTCAGCCAAGAATATACCTATCGTTGACACTACTTATAGCTATGTATCAACCACATTGCATAGGACACAAAATGAAGGAGTCGTTATTTTTTACAAAAAACAACTAAAAGTGTCATTTGAAGAACCACCACTTAGTGATGCAAACTGTCTTTTACTCAAATTAAATTCCGATACTTGTATTCTTGGAATCTACCGCTCTCCCGGCCAACATAACACTAGCAATTTTACTAACGCCCTCGATGCACTCCTCAGTTCCTTAGGCAGCTATAAAAACATAATACTTTGCGGTGACATTAACATAGATATAGTCATGAATAGTCCAGATAAACGCTCTCACGAATACCTTAACATCCTGGCTACTCACTGCATGTTGCCTGGTCATGTACTACCGACACATGGTAAAACGTGCCTTGATCACATCATGGTTAAAACTAGATTGAAGGCTACTTGTTTTGTAGTCGAATCATCAATTACTGATCACGAGAGTGTGGCCATTAGCCTTGACCTTGCTCACAGGTCTCAGCTAGATTATTCAAATAAAATTAGTCTCCGTATTGATTATGATAACATAGACTCAGCACTACGTAAGTCAGATTTTCAAATCATCCTAAATTGCAGCGATGTAAATGAAGCAACTGACTTGCTAGTAGGTTGTCTGTCAAGGGCTTTAAAGGATAACTCCAAAGTAGTAAAAACACCTAGAAGGAAACTAGTCAGTAAGCCGTGGATCACAAAAGGGCTTTTGCAATGCATGCGCAACAGGGATAATCTGTATAAAAAGTTGAAGAGACACCCAAATAACGAAATTCTTCACACAACATACAAGCGATACAGAAACTTCTGCACCTCACTACTGAAAAAAGTTAAAAAAAACTACGAAAAACAAGAGATTGAGAACGCAAGTGGCAACAAAAAGAAGCTATGGGATGTTATAAAACAGATTAGCGGCTCCAACAGGGCAACAGATCACTCCTCATGTCTCATATCAAGCGTCAACCCGGACAAGAGTATCAACGAGGTCAATAGTTTCTTTGCAAACGTTGGACGCAACCTAGCCGAGCAAATCACTCCTCATTCATTCCCTCTCAGAAACAAGGCTCATGATCTCGCGGAAACTGCTCCTCTCCATTCCTTGGTCATGCTCCCTACGGACGAATTTGAGATTCTGCAACTCGTTCAAGGACTAAGGGATAATTGTGCTGTTGGAATCGACCAGATCCCGGGCCGGTTACTGAAAAGATATGCACACCTTCTGTCTCCCGCTATTACCCATATCTGCAACCTTGCCATATCTACGGGGACTTTTCCAAATGCGTTTAAAACAGCAATCTTAAAACCCATACACAAAGGTGGTGACAGGGACCGTGTCAACAACTTTAGACCCATCTCTATTCTTCCAACGCTCTCAAAAATTCTGGAGCGCGTTATGAATGACCGGCTGATCAAGTTCCTCGAGGTTAACAACCTTATTTCATCTGCCCAGTTTGGGTTCAGGCGTGGTAAATCTACCAATGACGCGGTACATGAACTGGTTAGCTCGGTCATAACGAGCTTGGATAAGAAGAGAAATTGCCTGGCGGTGTTTCTGGACTTGGCTAAGGCCTTTGACACAGTTTCTGTCCAACACTTATTGCACAAAATGGAAAATATGGGAGTACGGGGTCTTTGCCTAAAATTATTCAGGGACTACTTATCAAACCGGAAACAGCAAGTAAGAATTGATAATATGGTGAGTAACGATGAGCCAGTGACATTTGGAGTACCTCAGGGCAGTATACTCGGACCGACCCTCTTCTTGATCTACATCAACGACCTGTGTCAGCTTCACCTTAGTAATGGTCAAATTTTTACATTCGCCGATGACACTGCTCTTTGCTTTAGTGGTGATAGTTGGGATGGGGTCTTTGGTGTGGCCCAGGAGGGGCTTGACATGGTAGTTGCTTGGTTAAGAAATAATGTTCTGACTCTCAATGTCGCAAAAACCAAATACGTGGCATTTGCACATCGATCGAACTTGCTACCTCCACGTTCGTTGTCAATTACGGCTCACACGTGTTTGCTAACCCACCAGCCTTGCCAATGTCCTTCCCTTCAAAGGACAGATCATGTTAAATACCTTGGAGTTACATTGGACCAATCCCTCACCTTCAAACCACATATAGACGTCCTGGTAACGAGGTTGCGTAAACTCATTTACATTTTTAAGAGTATAAAACATGTAGCCGACTTTCGCACCATCAAGATGGTGTACTATGCATTGTGTCAGTCGCTTATTGACTACTGCATCGTCTCCTGGGGAGGTGCTGCTAAAACGCACTTGATGGAGGCGGAAAGAGCTCAACGTGCCATCCTTAAGGTTGCTGCGGGTCTTCCCTTCCGATTTCCTACAGTCGACTTATACAAAAAGTGGGAGGTACTGTCTATAAGACAAACTTTCGTTCTGCATACAGTCCTCAAAAAGCACTCGCAGTTAGTCTATAATTCGGAACTATTGAAAGATAAGCGAAGAAAGGGTACTGTATGCAATACAATTTTTTTCCGTTTACGTCAATCACACAAGTTTTTCTGTTACCTAGGGGATTATCTATATAATGTCATCAATAAGGATCAAAATATATACCCATTGGACAGACTCAGTTGTAAGAAAAAAGTAATTGCCTTTTTGAAAACTCTTTCCTATGAGGACACAGAAAAGTTGCTCCACCCAATTACATAATACTTGTACTCAAATAATTACCTACACATTCACTGCCATTCAAAAACACACACATCACCATTCACCTGCACATAAACCACCATCCACCTACACATTCACACACACCCTGTGAGTCCTGTGACTCCTTTAGTTGTTATATAATTTCTTTCTTATCATTTATTTATTTTTGTTTATAATTGTTTGGTAGAAAAACATGTTACCTGCTGTTTATTTATGATGCCACTAAGTGGGGTCTGGTGACCTGTAATACAGGTTTTTTCTAAAACCTACTTCAGGCACCAGCTCTCACAATGTGAATTTATATAGTTCAAAACTGTTAAGTGCTACAAAACCATTGTGAGAGAAAATAAATCAAATTTATTATTATTATTATTTTGACGGTGAGCTAATGAGGTGTGCATGGGGTGCTTGTGGTGTTTGTGGCTTGTGTGGTGTTTGTGGCATGTGTGGTGTTTGTGTCATGTGTGCTGTGTGAGGCTTAGTTGGGGTAAGTGCGAGGGTAAGATAAGTGTTCACTTCCACGAGTTTCTCTGTATCATCGTAACTTTGTGATTTTAACCAGGACTCAAGCTTCATTTTGCATTTGGTCTTGGTTAATGGGTAAATGTGTAAGCTTTTGTTTAATTTGTTATATATTTTTGAGCTTATATGTTTGTAATGTTGACTTGCAGCAACGGTTCTACGAGACTCAGTGCTACAAATCCTATTTGAGCGGCGTGTAGAACAGCATTTTGGGTCAAAGATAAGTTGGCTGTGTTTGCGAAGAACAGTTTAAAGTATGAATAGTTGTCTGACGGTAAGGACCTGGCAGAGGGTATGCAGAGAGGATGTCGAATATCGGATTGGTTTCCTTGCCCGCACCTTCAGGACAGCTCTCTGCGCTCGTTCGACACGTAGCATCACTGTTTTACCGGCACCACCCCAGACCGTTTGGCAATACCCAAGAACAGACTGAGCGAGAGCAAAATAGACGGTTATTAAACAGTTAAAGTCGGCCGCGCCTCTGAGCTTTTTAAATATATATATAAGTTTTCGTACACGAGCTACAGTTGAAGCAATATGTTGTTTCCATTTCAGGTTGCTATCAAGTGTGACGCCAAGATATTTGATAGTAGGAGTATTTTGTAATTGTTGACAGCCACAGTTATCGTGTGAGTTAGGGCAAGTGTGCGCACGAACTTCAATCGGTGTGGGTGGTTGACTTGACTTCGTAGTAGAGAACGTGATAAATTTGGTCTTATTGACATTTAGTGTAAGACGATTTGTGGTGAGCCACCTCATGACGGAGCTCAAGGCAAACTCCGAATTGAGGCGAGTTTCAGCCCAGTCCTGGCCATGTACAATTAGACCTGTGTCATCGGCATAAGCTATGATTTTGCAGTTGGGTAAGGATAACTTACACAGCTCATTAACGTATATGAGAAAAAGTGGGGGTCCCAGTACACTGCCCTGGGGTACACCAAAAGTGATCGTCTCCTGGTTGCTGAGGTAGTTATCAAGCTTTACTATTTGTTTACGACCTGTAAGATAACTCCTGAAGAGATCGTGGACCGTCCCGCGAATACCAAGATGCTCTAGTTTCGAAAGAAGTATGGGAATTGAGACAGTGTCGAAGGCCTTTGATAGGTCTAAAAAGATGGCTAGATTTTTATATTTATTTTCCCAATGGCCAGCAATGGTCTCTGTAAGTTCTAGAACAGCATCTTCGGTGGATTTTCCAGACCTAAAACCATATTGATTATTAGAAAGAAGGTTAAATTTCTTTAGGTATTTGGAGAGTCTGTGGTTAATAACTTTTTCGAATATCTTTGAGAGGGTAGTCAACACTGAAATGGGTCTGTAATTAGCGACATTGTCCCTGTCTCCCGACTTATAGATAGGGTGAACGACTGCAGTTTTGAAAACATCAGGAAAAGTTCCTGTTGAAAAGCACAAATTGAATATGAAAACAAGGATTGGAATAAGAATGTGACGAGTCGCTTTTACGATCGAGGGGGATATTTCGTCAAAACCAACAGCACAGTGGTCTTTAAGGCTAAGGATAATATTTTCCAGCTCAGCACTATCCACGCTGTGAAGGGCCATTGATTGTGGTGCGGATTGTATGGAGGTACCCGGGATGTCAAGGTTGGAACGACTATCCGAGAGATATTCATAGAGGACAGAGTGTTCTATTTTCGCCGCCAAGAGTCCACCAACATTCGCAAAGTAATTGTTGACTTTGTCCACAGACTGCGAAGGTTCGGCACAGTAGTTTAGCAGTTCAGAGGCCGAGTCTCTGCTTTGGCCTAGATTTGCTACCCGTTTTACAAGTTTCCATGTAGCTTTTGGATTATTTCTAACCTGCTGAAATTAAGAACGTTCATATTCACGCTTGATTTTGTTTAGGAGGTTGTTGCAGAAGGTGCGGTAGCGAGAGAAAATCAATTTGTGTGTCTCGTTCTTTGGGTGTTTTTTAAATTTATGATGCAACTTATCCCTGTGACGTATGCACTTCAGAAGGCCAGGAGTAATCCATGGCTTAATGATGCGCTTGCTACTGGGAATATGTGAACGATGAGAGTGGGATTTGATTGCCAAAGACATAATGGATACAAGAGATTCCGCAGCTTCATTCGGGTTGTCACAATGAAGGATTAAGGAAAAATCTGTGGTGTTAATCTGGTCTACAACCCGTGGCAAATCTACTTTTAATTTGGAGGGGTGGGGGGTTTTAGTTTTTACATTGAGGTTAAAGAAGATAATAATAGGAGAGTGGTCAGTGATGACAGAATCAATTATTAGTGAAGTAGCAGTGCTAAGGTTGCGGAGTATCACATGGTCAAGGCAGTTTGAGAATCTAGTTGGGAGAGTGTAAGCTGGCAGCATTGCATGCGAA
This sequence comes from Cerastis rubricosa, assembly GCA_949152445.1. Classification (NCBI taxonomy): domain Eukaryota; kingdom Metazoa; phylum Arthropoda; class Insecta; order Lepidoptera; family Noctuidae; genus Cerastis; species Cerastis rubricosa. The sequence goes on along the minus strand of OX424537.1, from coordinate 23,144,183 downwards.
GCTGTAAGATTGAGGTATGCATCAGCATTAGGGTCAGTGCTCTCAGGTGTAATGTTGGGGTTGATGTCACCAATAATGGCTACGGTTTTAAATTGATTTAAGGCACCAAGCAAACTGTCTAAGCTGCCAAGAAAACCTGTCAAATCTTTGTAAGAAGGAGAACGATAAATTGCGATAAAAGCAGCTTTATTTGAGAATTTGAGAAGAAGGACATTTGCTTCACTAAATAGGGGTATTTCGACAATGATGTCAAAGCAATCTCTTACATAGACAACCACGCCCTCATTCTGTGTTTTATACGATGAAGCGTGTGAGTTGTAGCCGGTTAGTAAGGGAGTAGTTGGGCATTTGCTCAGCTAGCACTCGGTCAAAATAATAATGTCAGGCATGTACGTTAATCTACTCATAAAAACTACCAGATTATTAAAATTGCTGTTTAGACTACGAATATTAGTGTGTAATATTTTAAGATCATGAAGAGAACAATCCAAAAACTTATCACTTGCTTCCGGGGAACATGTATAGCAATTTGATACGGCAATGTGCTCGACTTCACTAGTGATCACGGTAAGATCATCAATTTTTTATTTATAATAACAACAGAGTAACAAAATTTTAGGGTAGAGTAATCATACTCGTGGTCGCAGTGTAGCGGCCCCAGGTTTATTGAGCTGTGGCCTGGTGGCCGCAGGATTTATTAGGGTGATTTTTAGGCATTCCAAGACGTTCTTTAGGGGGAGTATACAGAGAAAGTGGAAAGTGCGGGGGTGTGAGTGGGTGTGTGAAGATATGTGTGAGTGTGAAAGGTGAGTATTACTTAACAATGTGAGTTTAACAATAGTCCCAAATTTAGAATATTTCAGCTTAAAACAGTAGATTTGCAAACAATACAATAACATTACGTTTATGAGGCAATAGGGTAATAATGTTACGTAATAATAAACAATTAGTCATGCGACTTTTTTGATACGGCCAAGATCCGCCTCATTTTGCACTTGGAAGTGAGGACATCCGACTTTTTCCCGAACAAGTATCTTCCCGTGAGAGACCCAACAAAACTGAAATTCGTTAGTTTTTGCAGCGTCCCTAGCCAGAAAGAACAGCCTTTTATTCTTAGCTGATAAGTTTTCAGATACGTAAATTAGTTTAGCAGGGCCAGTAATTTTGAGGTGTTCAGTTGTTAATTTAAAGCTATTTTTGTTTTGGTTCCTGAACTTAACTAGGAATTCTTCCTTAAGGATTACGGTGGTAAAATCGACAATAATTGTTTTATTGGCAGGATCTTTAGTTTTTATGCGGAATACGTCCTTCACATCCCTTGGCTGTATTGCAAGGTTCAGTAGGCTACCAGTGTCAATTACAGTCTTTAATAGAGAGGACTTTGATTCTCCTTTGGTGGACGGAATATTGCGAATCTCTAAACAGGTGGACCTCGAGCTCTGTTCCATTTTATCCATCTTGTTTTCGAGTTCGCTTATATATGAGTGATTTTGCTTGCGCTCCGTTTCCAACAACTCAATTTGTGATTTAAGGTTGTCGTGCTGAGCCGAGAGGTGATCAAAGGAATCACGTATGCTATTTACTAGGGAAAACAGCTTTTCATATTTTTCATCCTGGTGGGCTTTAAAATCTTGAAACATTTGCTTCATTTCCGACATAAAAGTGCATAACTTGGTCTCTTCGCCGTCCTTTAGTCGCCTGCGTTTACCATTTCGGAATGTAACGTTAGGTGAATTGTCGTCAATAGGTGAATCCGGTCTTGTATTAAAAGAAGGTTCAGAAGAAATAAGTGGAGTGAAAAGCGCCTGCTCGAAACTGGCGGGCAAAGTTGACGGCGCAGGTGTCACCGCAGTCTGAGGTGTTTGCAGCTTCGTCGCCGTTGGTGAGCGATGTAACGGCATCATCAAGCGGGATTTACTGTACAAATTAGACTTACTTAATTAGTACTGTACAAGTAGATTTGTTACTGACTTAGATACGGTGCGCAGGAGTAGTGAGATCGGTGTTGACAACACTTCGTGTGATCGGGGATTTCCGTAATTCCGAGTCCAGCCGAACGTGTTCTCGGAGCTACGAGGTGCGCCGAAGGACTGTTGTTGACAGTTGCCGCGTCGCTCAGCTGTACGATGACAAACATGAGTCATGCGCTCGGCAGGCGAGTAATTTTTTAGTTGCACTGATTTTAGCCCCCTTTCGCAACGCGCGATAAGGAACTACGTTCCAAAAAAAAAGGGACATAATGTCGCGTCCACCGCCCCTTGTAACCCAACATGGGACCATTTCCTTGTATTTGAGCGTGTGACATAACGCCGCGGCGCACGCCTGCAGCCCACCGCGGGACCATATTCTCCAAATGCTTGAAAACTGACAACCGTCATGTCATGCATTAGAATAGAACGTCTATTTTAATAAAAATTTCAAAGGAGTACCTAGCCTGGTGGTATTACGGCCGGACTGTAAATCATATGTTGCATGATCAAATCTTAGTATGTAAGATTTTTCTTTTTGTGTTTTTTTTTTTGCTGTAAAATATTTTTCTTTGTGTAACTAGGTATTACTGTTTTATTTTAATACATTATGTATGATTTTCAAATCATTATAAAATATCTAGTTTAATAATATGTACATAGTGTTTGAACCATTCAAAAAACAGTAATCGTAAATAATAAGAAAAGATTGGACAGAATTTACGAAAAAAAAAACACAAAAATAAAACATATTGTTGGATAAAACTATGACATTGTAAATTTGTTCCGTATTGGAATCGAACCCGGGCACTGCCTTAGGCATGTATTGTCCGTGTGACATAACAAATCAAATACAAGCAAATGGTCCCACGTTGTGCTGCAAGCGGTTGCCGCGTCTCCGTACTCGGCAAAAACGCCCGACGCGCCGCGCGACGCCTATGGCACCGCCCCGCCCGACGCACCGCATCTGCGTAAATGAGCTCTAATCCCTAGCAAACGTTTTCAAGCGCAGCTCGCAGTAGAAGAATGTCGTAAACGACTGTAAAGCGGCCGGTTGCCACTTCGCCATTATAAAGTTATCGGAAAACAAACGTAAGCGCGTTTTGAAATCGATCAGCGCCATCTAACGACGTGTGCGGGTATCACCGCCACACATACTCCAATGCATTATATTTAGACCAAATTTTCAGCGAAATTAATATTTTAGTGTACCTAATTTGTTTATTTTAATTTGTGTAATGTTCGAGTAGAATAAAGTTAATCGTTCGACTATTTCTTCTTGTAAACTTGTAAGTATAAGTATAAAAGCCAGTCTAGTCTTATCCAGAGTTTTCCTTTAATTTTATTTATATGCGTACTAGTTGTCCCCGGCATGCGTTGCAACTTGCAATGCACGTTTTACCTACCCCATCTACCTACCTACCATACCCTACCCTACCTACCTACCTAACCTACCCTACCTACCTACCTACCCTACCTACCTACCCTACCCTACCTACCTACCCTACCTTTCTCACCTTTTAAACCTTCCCTGGACTACGACAAACATTTTAAAACCAAAATCAGCTAAATCGGCCCATCCGATCTTGAGTTACAACGTGACACGTAATTTATTATATATTTAGATTGAGAGCAAAAGAGGAGGCATTCGCCCAGCAGTGGGACGCTAGGCTAGATTAAATTTGATTAGAAGATGTGTTCCACTACGCTGGATTTTTGCAATTGACAGTCGAGTTTTTTTATGTACCAATAGTAGAAGGGGGCATTACCATATCTCTAATACAGCTGAGAACAGCTGAGGGTTCTTCATCAGATACTTCAGATAAACAAGCAGCTCCATCGAGACTTGGCTAGTTTTTTACAGAACGTTTTTGGTGGGATCTCTAATACAGCTGAGAACAGTTGAGGGTTCTTCATCAGATACTTCAGACCTTCGATATTTGACATCAAATGAAGCGGCCCACCAAGTTGAATATTTTTTGTAAAGGCGGTATATATGTCGATCTCTAATAGTTTGGTTGAGCTCTTGTGTTTTCTAATCAGGGTCACCAGGTACTCCAGATCTTCGATTATCCTAGTTTTTATAGTTTTCCCTTTATGTGGCCATTAAACCCTAACTCTGTACCAAATTTCAGCTCTCTGAGTTTATGGGAAGTACTAGTTCTATTTTGATGATCATGAGTGAGTGAGTGTCATAACTGCGAAACTTTGCTTTCGCTTAACTTCGGAACTAAATGACCTACAGACTTGAAATTTTGGAATTTAAGTAGGTGATTATAGCTTACTGGATGACGAAAATTTCTGCGTTTTGGTCTTATCCAGTGGTTCTCAAATAGGGGCCTGAAAATGCGGCGAAATGGTTCCAGTAAAGGATGGTACGGCTGCGGCAGTGTTTGCTTCGCGCTCGACTTGGCGGGGGCACTGCCGTGCCCCCCGATCATATGTCAAAAGGTATCCGTAAAGAAGTCATTTATAATTATAGTAAATTTTGTCTGTTAATAAATTCCTAATCTTTTTAAGACAAAGCACTGACTATAAATTTATTTAACAAAATACCTCAGTGTTACAGTACGACTGAGGTATTTTGTTAGAAATCTTAGGGGCCATATCAAAAAAGCTTTTCGACATTAGAGCAGTTTTTGCTGAGTATAAGCAAAGTTGGCTATTGTCGCGTCTGTTTCGTGGAAAAGAGTCTGATAGTCGTGGAAATAGTTGGGGATTACTTTTTACAAAAGATGCTACTTCAAAAATGAACAGAGACGGTAAGGTTAATAATTTGTATTTTCTAAATACCAATTTGCAGCTTTCTGACAATTTTAAGTTAAACTAGCTCATATTCATATATAATAAGAACAATTAAAGAAAAATTCAAATATTTCAAAAAATTTAAGACTTACGGCAATATAGCTGATAAGTTTACATTTAGGCTTCTCCGTGAAAGAGTAAAGGTATTGGAATCACAATGTTATGAAAGCTACTTGAAGTTAACCGAAAAATCAATTAAAGACAACCCAAAATATTTTTGGACTTTTGTTAAAAAGCGACACAACTCAAATGCAGTTCCGAGCACCTTAAACTTTAATAGCGAAGCGTTGCGTACCGGTGAAACAATATGTGAAGCGTTTTCTACGTACTTTCATTCTACATTTCTAGATACCAACCCTAGTCCTAGTCGTGGTATTTCTTCACCTCCTCTTTTTACTGAATCTACCAGCCTATCTGATATTTGTAGCATTGAAGTAAACGTTGAAGAAGTTTCTAACTTGCTTCGCAAGTTGGATACTTCTAAAGCGGCTGGCCCGGATAATATTTCATCAAAATTTCTTGTTCGGTGTTCGACTTCTATTGCCCAACCTATCTCGCTTCTCTTCAGAAAATCATTGGACTCTTGTGTTGTACCAAAACTTTGGAAATCGGCTTTCATAACGCCTATTCACAAAAAAGGAGTCAAAACAGAAATTGTTAACTACAGGCCGATATCCAAGCTCTGTATTGTGGCAAAAATCTTTGAAAGGATTATCTATAACCAGGTGTATAGTGCTCTTAAAAAATCGTTTAGTTCCTTCCAACATGGTTTTCTGAAGGGTAGGTCTACCGTCACTAACTTAATTCTGCTCAATGATTTTATTACTGAGGCCATGGACAACGGTAAGCAGGTTGATGTCGTTTATACGGATTATAGTAAGGCTTTTGATCGGATTGACCATGACATCCTAATATCAAGGTTATATAGTATGGGAATACGAGGTGATTTACTCAGATGGTTTTCTTCCTATCTTGAGAACAGATCCCAAGCAGTAGTACTAAGCAATTACATGTCTAGTTGGGTGCCTGTCCCCAGTGGAGTCCCCCAGGGTTCATTACTCGGTCCATTACTTTTCATTATATATATAAACGACATCAACTCTTGCTTGATCTCATCCAAACTGTTGTGCTTTGCTGACGATATGAAAATCTATGCCAAAATAACATCACATGCGGACGTTATTGCACTTCAGGATGATTTATGTCGTCTGGAGGCTTACTGTCGAAGGAGTAGGCTTGATCTCAATCCCGCCAAATGTTCGGTTCTAACATACTCTCGAAAGCGCTCAATTATACCTTCATCGTATAGCTTGGGTGATCAATTGCTACCTAAAACGAACTGCATCCGAGATCTGGGGGTATATCACGATTCCAAGCTTACATTTGAACTTCACGTCGATGCCATAGTCGCTAAAGCATCTAAAGCACTAGGTTTCATAATGCGGCTCTCCAAGTGCTTCAGTCAAGCCAAAACTTTAAAAATTCTATACTGTACTTTTGTTAGAAGTCACTTGGAGTACGCGTCTGAAATCTGGAATCCATGTTATCACAAGTACATTGATCGTATAGAGGGCATCCAGAAAAGGTTCATCAAGTATTTGTGTTATCATCAAAAAGTCCCCTACCGGTCTGAAGATTACCTCAATCTCTGTAAGAAGTATCATATTTTACCCTTAATTAATCGGCGAGCAATTTCTGATTGTATTTCATTATTTAAAATATTCAATAATTCTATGAACAACTCCGATATCCTATCCAAATTTTATTTTAACGTTCCCGGAAGGTCAAAGCGATGGAACGTGCCGTTGCGTGTTCCATTTACCTCTACGAATTACAGGCAAAATTCATTTATAGTGCGTGCAAGTAGTAGTTTTAATAGCATGTGTAAACAGCATGATTTTGATGCATTCATAACGAGTGTGTCCTCGGCCAGAAAGTGCCTGAGCCTTAGCTTTTTTAATTAAGATTTTGGTTTTTGAAGTTTTTATTCTTTTATTGAATGTATCTGAAATGTGAATCTAGCTTAACTTGGAGGTTATACTGTTTACCTTTTTTTGTAGCTGTGTTTTTGTGTTGTTCACACCATATCTTTATATTCTGTTTTTAGAAGTGAGGACTTTTAATTGGCTGTCTGTCTCACATACTAGTTTGTTTGTCTGTTTTTTCCTAGCTGTAAGTCTTCCATAGATATTAAATAAATAAATAAATAAATAAATAAATTCATCTCTTTTGCGCTTTGAACGCAATTTTTTTGTTTGTCATAAGTCATAAGTCATTTATTTCGAAACAACATGCATTGTGTAGAAATTTTGTAAAAATAAAACAATATCATTAAAACATAACAATCGAAAACATTAAAAAAAAAAATTACATAAAAAAAAATACCATTCATTATTCATATAATAACAAATTCAGAAGGACATTAATCCATATTCAGTTTTAAATAATTTAAGTATATACAATAGACCACAAGGTCAGAAGAAAGGTAAAGCGAAACGAAGATCAAATCATCATAAAAACGATGTCATCTTCTTTAAAAGTGCAATAACTGTGTTGAAAAGATTAATAATATGTCTACTTATTTTCTATGACCCTCGATAATAAAAATAGAATGTCAAATTTAATAAAACAATAGAAAAAAAAAAAAACAAATAGATATAAAAAGGTCAGTAATAACAACAAGCTAACAATAGCTTTATAAGGTTTTTTGTATTACTAACATTATATGGACTACGTCTGAAATAAATGTCTTATTATTATTATTATTATTAATAATATGTCATATAATTTGTAAAAAATCCGATGGTAAAAAAATTTATGTCAAAGATAAAATTTATAATAATGATTACTAGAGATAACAATAATAAGTATAAAAAATTCAAAATAATGACAACATGCAAGTTAAAATTAACAATTATGGTTGTCGCTTATCATCTAGGTACAGTCAGCAACAAAAGTCCATGAACAGATACTAATTTTCAAAACACCTGAACACTAAAACGGACCATAAATCACTTACCAGAATAGAGTACACAATAAGGTTATCATTTCAATTTTACAAAAACGCTAAGCATTAATATTTTCATAAGTCGCTAAACATAATTATAGCGTAAGTCGATGACTATCATTTTGCCGTAAGTCGCTTAACATCATTACAGCGTAAGTCGATAATTATCATTTTTAACCCCCGACCAAAAAAGAGGGGTGTTATAAGATTGACGTGTGTATTGGTGTGTGTGTGTGTGTATCTGTGTATCAGTGTGTCTGTCTGTGGCATCGTAGCTCCTAAACGGATGAACCGATTTTGATAAAATTGAATTTTGATAAAATTTCGTTTGAAAGGTATTTTAATCGAGAATGTCCTTAGCTATGTTTCGAGAAAATCTGCTCAGCCGTTTGAAGATCATCACCTCTTTTCTAGTTGATGAAGGGATATAAACAACTTCCACGGGTCTAGTCGATTTGAAATCTTGTTACTTGTCACCATGGGCATTGCCGAGTGGGGCTGCACCCTATTCCCCTCTAAAGTATAGTTTCTTTTTTTATTTATAACTTTCCTTGTTTTTAACCACCGACCAAAACGGCTCTGTCTGTTTGTGGCATCGTAGCTCCTAAACGGCTGAACCGATTTTGATAAAATAGGTTTTCGTTCAGAAGCGCAACACCGAAAAAATTGGATGGAATGGGGAAGCCTATGCCCAGGAGTGGGACAGTCAAGGCTAAGAAAAAAAATATAAAAAAAAATATATTTAAAAACCTCCGACAGATAAAACCTCTAAAAAGCCCACAGTAAATTAATCCAAGCGTCATAGCGTCGGGGGACCGCTTTGAGCACAAAACAAAGCACAGTACAAAGCGGACCCCCGACGCTACGACGGCGCTTGGATTAATTTATTATGGGCTTTTTAGAGGTTTTTAGTGTCGGGGGTTTTTTAAATTTTGCCGTAAGTCGCTAAACGTGTTATGCGCGACTTTTTAGGGTTCCGTACCCATACCAAAAAGTGTTTTTTTTGCTCGTTTTTATAAATAACTAGCTGTCCGGCGCAACTTCGTTTGCGTCACATTTTCCCCGTTTTCGCAACATTTTTAATTCCTGCTCCACTCCTATTAGTCGTAGCGTGATGATATATAGCCTTCCTCGATAATGGGCTATCTAACACTGAAAGAATTTTTCAAATCGGACCAGTAGTTTCGGAGCCTATTCAATGCAAACAAACAATCATATCTTTCCTCTTTATATTATTATTTCCCATGGGAAGTTTAAAAAAAAAAAAAACATTTAATTTGTATTCTAAACTAGTAGCTGTGTTTATTCAGCAATGTTTTGATTATGAAAAATGCAGTGCGCTGCGCTTCGCCGGATAGTTCCTTGTAGCAAACGGGTTCAATGAACTGGAAATGTAGGAAATTAGCTATGATCAGCGACTTTTGTATTTATTACAGATCATACAATTTTGTTGGTAGTAATGTATAGCAATTTATGGTTTAACTGAGTTCAGCGACTTTTGTAGTTTTATTATGACAAGTTGTTTTATAATTTACTTTGGTCAGTAACTTATGCTCAATAGTAATGATTAGGAAATATTGGAAACAAATTATGCTCAACGACTTCTGTTGCTGACTGTACTCATCAACACTGTTATAGCCCTTCCTCAATAGAAACATCTTTAATTTGTTTTTAAATAAGTTTACGCTATGTAAGCTTTTAAATTCTAAGGGAAGTTTGTTGTATAGAAATACTGATTGGTATCTAGGACTGTGATGAACCACGTGCAATTTCGGTTGAATAGTGTTAGGGAAGTCTTTCCTACGTGTATTAACTCTAACTTGTCGTTGGTCATCAGATTCAAATTTGTGTAAGTTTTTAACAAAACTGGCTAGCAGCACCAGTATATAAAGGCATGGCACTGTCAAAATATTAAGTTTAATAAAATAGTCTCTGCACGAATCCGTCTGTTTTAAGCGGAGCATGCCGAGTGGATATTGTACTTATAACTGTTGCCCCAAAACTCAATACTATACCTAAGCCTAGACTCAACCAAGGCAAAGTATACCATCCTAAGCTGGGCCAATGTCAGTTCTTCTCTCAAGCTTCGTATTGCATAGCATGCTGAGCTAACAGACTTCGTTACAGACGATGTCTCAACCTTTAACCCAGTTTAACAATGCATCAATGTGAACTCCTAGAAATTTTACATTGTCAACCACATCGACTTTGTTGCCACATGACAAAACCTCAAGACTAGCATTGTTCCGAACATTCGACTTGAATAGAACACATTTTGTTTTATTTACATTGAGCTTAAGATTGTTAGTACCAAACCAGTGTTCAAAAGCTTTTAATAAGTTATTAATTTTTAATTCTAAATTATTTAAGTCATTTGCAGATACTATTAGTCCGGGGAATTTACGCCGAATATTAGGCTAACTTTGCATTAATTAAAAACAGCGATTTTTTTAATTGAATATGTAGGGTATGGACAGGAGAGTATATTAAGCTGTATCCCGCGAAAAGTTCACCTCCGCGTGTATGTTTTTTTAAGAAAACGTCTAATATGTATATAACTTGGTGGAAAAAAATATAAACAAGTATGTTTATTTGGAGTATTTGTAGAACAGATTGACTACTACAAGTAGGTCAGAAAATTAAACATTTTCGTCCACGGAACACTCGTTTTTTAAAAAAAAAACTTATAATTTGACTTCGTATTTAAAGCAAAAATATTAACAGGACAAACATAGCGCTAAAATGATTTATATCACCATGTCTAACTATTATTATGAAAATTAAACAAATTCTGCTCCGGATTTCACAGAAAATCAAGAAAAACAAAAAATCTTAAATACTACTTACGGCAAAAATGTAACAGGATTTAAATTCATTTAATAATGAGAAATATATAAATCCAAACCTTAATCCCCCAAAATTAAACAAATTAGAGCGATAATTAATATTGTCAAAGTAAAAATTAAATTACGATGCACGGTGTTAGCGCTAAGCAGCGTGCGGCGTACGGCGTGTGCTAGTGTTCGTAAACAAGATAAGCGCTGCGTTCATTGTGTGAGTATGACTGTGTTGTTGTTTGAGTCGGTGTTTTATTGAGTTACGCGATTGTACACCTTATTATTATTACGGAAAGATCAAATTCCTATGAAAGTGCTGCGCCAAATACAAGAATAAAGCTTGCAGACGTATTTTACGTAAACATTAATTGTTTTTTTTTCACGATTTGCTTTAAAGTGTTTAATTTTCGTGTAAATAGGTTAGAAATAGCCTTTAGATGAAAGTTAAACTAAATTAAACCCTGTTACCTTTTTGCCTCAACCGCTATTGTAAAAAAACTGGTAATAATAACTTCCGGTAGTACAATTTGTTTAATTTTGTTTATTGGCGGTGTAATATATTAATTTAAGTTATTTTATGTAAAAAAACCGCTGTTTATATTTTTGCCTTAAGTACAATCCAAAAATTTCGTAAATGTTTTTTTACCGTAATTTCCGTGGACGAAAATGTTTAATTCTGAAAAAATATATTACTGTCACCAATTCTTTACCTAAAGTAACTAAATTTGTCCTGTTAACTTTTTTTCCCATGTTTTTATTCACAAAAACGTGTTTTCGTCTTTTTCAGCTTGATCCGGTCTCGGAAAATGTTTAATTTGTTTTTATTATTTGAAGAGTTAAGGTCAAGTACACGATTCAAGAAAAAAATCGCTGTTTATATTTAATGCAGGGTTCAAATCTAAAAGCCCCGGACTATATTGCATTAGTGTCTAGACAAATAACACCGACCAATTTAAATAAATTTAATAATAACTTAATTAGTAATTTAGGCATTCCGGGCCATGTTATTGAAAATGTAAATCAATTTTATGAGGAATTCTTTTCAGTGGTTAACATAGAGTTCAATAATACATTAAAAATGAAAACTAAATCTATTTACCCTAAATTTATGTTCAGTGACTGGGCAACTAAGGGTATTAGGATAAGTAGGGAGCGATTGTTTGAGTTGTACGGCCTTAAGCCTTACATCAACTCGGAAACTTTTAATAAATATGTTGCAACTTATTCAAAAATCTTTAAAAACACTTGCAAGGTAGCTAAAGCCTTATTTATTAGCAACAAGATTAAGTCTGCCGAAAACAAAATAAAGACGGTTTGGAAAATTATCAATAGTGAAACAAATAGAAATAAAAAATATAATAATGATATCAGACTAGAGACTTCACATGGTCTTCTAAGTTCTAAAAACGAAGTAGCTCAAGAATTTGTAGATTTTTTTACCAATATCCCGCTTAAAACTACCGAAACCTTAAATTCCTCACCCTTGCTTTCCATTGACTTATTAAAGGCGAACGTTTCAGCCTGTCCGATTGAGTTTCAATTTAAGCATATAAACCCCATAACAGTCATTAAAGCTTTTAAGGAAATCAAAATCAAATTAACCGAAGATCTATGGGGAATGTCTGTTAAAGTTTGTCAGGCCATTATCGACACTATAGCACCGTATTTAGCCTTAATTTTCAATTTGTGTGTGGACCAGGGAGTCTTCCCAGACCTTATGAAATACAGCAAGGTAATACCACTTTTCAAATCTGGGGACAGTAAAGAGACCAATAACTATAGACCCGTTTCCGTGTTGCCGGTTTTCAGCAAGGTGTTTGAAAAGGTAATGCTTAATCAAATGCTCACCCACTTTAGCACCAATAAAATCTTACATGACAAACAGTATGGTTTCACCAAAGGACGTTGTACGACTGACGCCGGTGTCACTTTATTAAAACATATATATACTGCGTGGGAAGAGGCACAAGATGCCATAGGAATCTTCTGTGACCTCTCGAAGGCATTTGATTGCGTAAATCACGAAACCCTGCTCTTGAAACTTGAACATTACGGTTTAGGTAAACTTGCGCTCAGTTTAGTAAAATCGTATTTGAATGATAGACAGCAGCAAGTACAAGTAAATGGTGTAAATTCAATGGGTTTAAAAGTAAAAATGGGTGTACCACAAGGTTCAATATTGGGTCCTTTCCTCTTTTTAGTATATATTAATGACCTACCCCATTTGTTTAAAAACCAACCACAAATGGTGTTGTTTGCTGACGACACTTCTTTAATATTTAGAATAAACAGACGTGCCACAAACCTCAACGACGTAAATAACGCTCTAATGCAGGTCCATAACTGGTTTACCGCTAATAATTTAGTATTAAATGGGAAAAAAACTAAGTTTATAAGATTTACTCTACCAAATGTCAAATGTAGTGATTGTGACATAGTATTAAATCAAGAGAAACTTGAATTTGTCGATGAAACTGTTTTCTTGGGGATCACGCTCGACTCAAGGCTACAATGGGGTTCTCATTTAACATCTCTTGCAGGACGGCTGAGTTCAGCAGCATATGCTGTCAGGAAAATCCGTCAATTTACTGATGTAGATACCGCGAAGCTAGTGTATTTTAGTTATTTTCATAGCATTATGTCATACGGTATTTTACTATGGGGTCGGGCTGCAGACATCGAGTCTATATTTATTCTGCAGAAAAGAGCTATCAGAGCCATATATAATCTACGTAGGCGCGATTCACTAAGAGAACTGTTTAAGGAAATTAACATCAGGACTGTACCTTGTCAATATATCTATGAAAATATCATGTACGTTAGGAAAAATCTGCATTTATTTAGTAAAAGAAGTGACCGGCACCACTATAATACTAGAAACAGAGACCAACTGGTTCAGCCAGGTTTCAGGATAGCTAAAGTAGACTCATCTTTCATGGGGTACTGTTTAAAATGTTACAATAAAATACCTCCCCCCATTCTACAACTAAATGAAACGAAATTTAAATCTTGCATAAAGCGCACACTATGTAGGCAAGCATATTATAAGTTGGGGGATTACATTGATGATAAAAATGCTTGGCTCAATGCTGGTCCTGCTCCACAACCATAGGGGCTATCAAATTACCATGTGAAGTTACTGTGGAAGCTGCAAAAGATTGTATAAATATCTTTGCTTTGTATAGATTCAATCTCTTAGTATTATATAATTGCATAGCACATGTGTGAAAACTATGTACTGTAAAGCCACTATTTACTGAGTACCCACATCTTACTTACACTGACGCGAATTTACCCTGGCGGTTGAGTAAATGTCATGCTCACTTAAATGTCACGCTGATGGCGGCGGGTGTGTCGGGTCATTTAGTTCCCTTCAATATGGTTGAGTTGAATGATGGCTGATACATGCGTCATGTTCGTGAACGGGCGCTGTCAGTTGTGCCTGGTCATCTCTTAGCTGCCATGGTTCATTTTTAATTATTTTATTTTTAACTTTATTTTCAAATTATTGATTTCGTCTTTTACTGTGGACGCTCTTAACTTGCCCGTATTTCTACATCGTTCTCACATACTAGTAATTCTCAACACGAATGATGTAACCAAGATTCTGTAACATATTTTAATTTAAAAGAGTGTCCATGGAGTTTCTTGCCCATTCTTCTCCATAGAGATCTACGCTTTGGAATGGGCAACTACAGTACTTTCACAAGTTATTATGTCTTGTGACTGGGACTGTAGCTTAGCGTTCTTTTTTTTTTTGTTCTTTGACTTTCAAAAGTGCCTGTAATGGTCTAATTGAAATAAATGCTTTGAGTTTGAGTTTGAGTTTGAGTTTGTCATCCGCAAAAAGAACGAGCCTAGTGTCTGTAATACGTTTTTTTATATACTCAATTAAATCATTAAGAAATAGGATGAAGAAAATTGGGCCCAGTACAGGACCTTGAGGGGCACCTCGAAATACTGACATTAAATTTGAGTTCAAAATTTTTTTGTTCTTCATGCACTTCTGACTTTATTTCTACAAATTGACGTCTATTTTGCAAATACGATCGAAATAGCTTCAGGACGTTCTCCCTAATACCATAATGTTCCAACTTGGAACCAGCAAAATTACATGGTCCACCGTGTCGAAGGCAGAACTAAGATCCAAAAATAGACCTGCCACCTTACGATTGTCATTAAGATTGCAAATAACCTCGTCGACTAATGCCTGAACAGCATCTGCGGTTCCCAATGATTTTTGATAGCCAAATTGTTGTCCATTCAAGATTTTATGCATTCGTAAGTGTTTCATAAGCCTATCCTTCATAATCTTTTCGAAAATCTTTAATAGTACAGACAATAGGGAAATCGGCCTGTAGTTGCTAGGATCAGTTTTTGAACCCTTCTTAAAAATTGGAATTATTCGTGCAATTTTAAACTGATCGGGGAACAGGCCTTCCTTGTCGAGTTACCCCAACAAAATATACCATAGCGCAGCACTGATGCTACCAATCCATTATAAGCCGTTACCAAGGCGTCTGGGTTATCGTCTGGGGCCAGTTTAAAAAGCGCGGATGAGCTCAGCTTTTTACTTACGAGTTCAATGTGGGCTTTCCAGTGTTGCCTTGCAAATATTTCCTCATTTTAATACATTTTATTTTATTTTTTCGTTGTATGTTTTTTTTTATACTTGTAGTCTGTTTTATACTTTCACGGTTTTATCTGAACTTATAATAAAACAAACAATCATGGAAGATATCCCGTAAGTGATAGTATAAGTTATCGATACCTAATATTACCCTCACGGATCGGACAGGTTTCTTTTAACATATTGTATAATAGGGTGCGTCTCTTATCTGTGGACCTTGTGCATGCATTCGTCGCCCGGCCGGAACAAAAATACCAAGTTACCTGCGTCGCGGCGTTGAGCCACACGGTGGTGCAGTACAGGCCGGAGCCTAGGCGGCGCAGCTCGAACGATAGGAACGCGTCACCAGCGGAATCGGCCCAGCAGCCCGCGGCGCCCGCACTGCACCGTACACGGCTCGCCACCGACCCGCAGCGCCCGTCCTCTGCCAGGTAACAGAGAGAGATATTCATCTACTGAACAGCTCGAAAGCGCCAAGACAAAGAGTCAAGCGTTTCTCTGAGACCTTCAACGCGCAGCACGATCAGCTCCCAGTCGTCAGCGAGCGCTCGTGGCCCCGCCAGCAACAGTCGCTCGCGGCCGGCCCACAGCGCGCGCGCCACCGCGCTCCAGCCGCGCGAGCGCAGGCAGGCGCGCCCCGCCTCGCGCCACGCACCGCGCGCCTCGCGCCGCCACACGGCCACGCTGGCGTCGGCGCCGGCCAGCGCCAGCAGGTCGGGCGGCGCCAGCGCGGCGTGCAACAGCGTATCAGCCGCGCGGTGGCGCGCGTTCAGCCGCCAGCCCGCGTGGCTCCACACGTACTCTTGGCGCCAAGCTACTCGCGCACCGCCTACAACTGACAAGTAAATGATCCATAATAAATAAGTAACTATATTTATTTGCATTAAATGTGGTATATTCAGGTTGTTACAAAAGCATCCGAGAACGCCCGCCTCACAAAGCGCATAACTTTAGGACGCGTATTGCCCTCCCTGAAGTAGATTATTTTGCCAATGAGAGCTCTGGCCCCACTAATACGTCGCTCAATCCTGTACTGCCATGCCGGTATGGCTGGTTTGGGTAGCGTAGCTATGTCATTAGATAATTTGACTTGAGCTACACGACATGCCGCTACAGCCGCACAATACAAGATTGCGTGAGCATTGTGAGGTCTTCGCAGTTATCCAAATAGTTCGACAACTGCGAATCCTGAACAGTCACCAGCACCCTATTTCTGTTATGAATCGGTGCTAAATTTACAGGGTGTGGCGTAAGTAGTAGTCCACCGTTCAGGATTCGATGAACCAGATAATTAACTATAACAATTAAAAATTTTAACCATTTTTACCCAAGGGTTCCGAAAATATTTCATTTTTGGTTTTTATTTACGAAATTTCTACCTTTTATTACAAACTAGCTGTTGCCCGCGACTTCGTACGCGTTAGGTTCGTGATTTGCTTAAAATAAGTCTTTTAGTCAGGAGGTTCTTGATTCCAATGTTTTGTTTGAAGTTCGTTACCAGATGTCTCCAGTATTAATACAATCTGCTCAGTCTTTTCCCAACTAAGTTGGGAACATTCAGTCAAACCGGATGCAGCTGAATACCAAGATTTTACATGGAGCGACTGGCTATCTGACCTCCACAACCCAGTTAGTACTGGGTTATACGACCCTCTTGGTAAGACTGGTTGTCAGACTTTCGGGCCACTGACTACCTGTAACGACTGTCAAAGATCTACAAATGACAGCCGTGACCAACGGCTTAACGTGCTTTCCAAAGCACAATAAAGTCGGTACGTAATGGGTGGTCACCCATCCATAGACCAACCTAGGCAAAAGAAGCTTAAACTGAAGATCGACCTTAGCGACCTAAATTGATTTTATATGATTATTTTCGTTTGAAAGAACTTGCTTCAAGTGTGATCTCCTATTCATTTGTGAGTAAAACTTCGAAAACCGAGTATAACTCCTCAATGTATACGAACACGCTACCGACTACTGTAAAAAGGTGATGTTGAAAGTTGATGTGGATCAACTTTCATTATGAAACATAGGGATAGAATTTCCAAAAACGTAAATAGTTTTTCTGTGCAATCATGCCTCTTTTTAAAAATTACAAATATTCTCCTAAACTTAACCTTTAATCCGACATTAATTCCACTTGGGGGTGGGTTTTCCAAAAATCCCTTTCTGCCTTACTAAAAATTACTTGCGAGATTTCAAGTTAAATAGGTCAAAAGTGGTAGTTAGTAGTTCTTGAGTGGTTTACCGGTGAGTGAATGGTATATAATGGTATATATAGCACTTTCATGTATAAATGAAAGTATTATGTCATTATCCAGATCATGACCTGGCTAGTGGCTTTGATCCAAATCCGTTCACCAGTTAAGGCGTGAAAAATTTAAAACAGACTGATAGATGCTGTTAATATACTGTATCGTTGGTATAGTGGTCGCAACTACTGAGTATGATGTCCTGGTTTCGATTCCCGGGTCGGGTAATCTTTTATTTTGGTTTTCGACCATAAATTTCTGACCACAAAATCGCACGGAGAGAAGATTGTAAGGCTATGGGCCCGCCCTTAGCCCAGCAGTCATTTTGATGAGATTCACTATATAACTTTCCTGAGAGACATGGACAGTGACAGGGAAGTGAAACAGGTAGACGTCATATCTCCGAAACTGTTCACCGCTGCACTGGAAGATGTATTTAAGTTTCTGAAATGGAGAGGGCTAGGCATTGACGTCAATGGCGAGTACATCTCTCACATTCAATTTGCCGACGATATAGTGGTCATGGCTGAGACCATAGAGGACCTCAGTACAATGCTCGATGACCTCAGTGGATCGTCCGAAAGAGTGGGTCTTAAAATGAACATGGAAAAAACCAAAGTCATATTGAATGCCCATGTAACACCCACTCCTATCCAGATCGGAGACTCTACACTCGAAGTTGTAGACGATTATGTCTACATGGGACAAACGATCCAGTTTGGTAGGTCTGACTTCGAGAAAGAGGTCAACCGTCGAATCCGACTCGGCTGGGCAGTGTTCGGGAAGTTGCATGATATGTTCTTGTGCAGTGTCTCAAGACGAAAGTCTATGACCAGTGTGTGTTGCCAGTGATTACATACGGGACCGATTGGGTCATCCACATTGGGCCGCATCAGAAGGCTTAAAATCACATAAAGGTCAATGGAGAAGGTTATGCTCGAAGTTTCCTTACGTGACCAAATCAGAAATAAGGACATTCGCAAGAGAATCAAGGTTACCCCAAAGTCCCGGTAGCCCGAAGAATTGCCAAATTTAAGTGGCAGTGGGCAGGGCACATTGCTCGCAGAACGGATGGCCGATGGAGCCGAAAAGTTCTGGAGTGGCAACCACGAATCGGAAGACGTTGCGTTGGAAGGCCTCCCACGAGGTGGACCGATGGCCTGGTGATGGTTGCGGGGATCCTCTGGATGCAAGTCACACGGAACCTATCGATGTGGCGACACTTGGGGGAGGCCTATGTCCAGCAGCGGACGTCTTTCAGCTGAAATGATGAATGATGATGATATTACTTTCTTACTAAATAATTAAAAATTTACGAAAACAAAACTATATAAACTAAAAGTGCTGGACACTGGTACTGTCGCTGTTGCCGCGGGGAAGCTCAAACAGCTTTAAGTAATCTTATCGGTAACTACTTATATTTTCGAGTCGTTGGGACACTCAATGCTCACAGTCTTTTTAAAGAAATTTCTAAACGCACAGCTTACGCTTTCCGTGACCCAAGAGCTGACTTTTACTTCGGCCAGAGGCTAAATGATTGTTAAACTATAGTTTGAATGGTTAATAATAACTAAAAGGATGTATAACACTATTTGGTAATGATTAGGAAGTCTTAAAGCATAAAAAAACAAAATACCTACTTACAAAAAGTGAAAACCGGGTGGGGATCGAACCATGGTTACATTTGTAAATATTACAGCAAGAAAATTAAAAAAATGAATAAAGCAATAAGTGTATATTTGCTGAGGTTTTATCCTGCAACCTACGACTCACAGGTCAACAGCTAAACCGTCGGGCTATTTACTACGATGACAAATGTTCTAAAATAGCCGATCTATTCTAATGTTTGTTATGACAGTTGTCAGTTGTCAATCAGTTGAGGAATATGAACATAATGCATTATTGCTCACCTCCCAATGTTATTATCGTGATAATATATAGCCTATGTCCTTCCCAAGGGTTAAATCTATCTTCTTGCCAAAATCCATTAAGATCCGATCAGCCGTTTAGTCGTGAAAAGGTAACAAACAAACAGAGTGACTTTCGCATTTATAATATTAGTATGGATTTGTTTGTAGTTTCAACAAAAACCATTACTTTTTCATTTTGATTTCTGTTAATTACTACTGAATACTAGAGCTATTATGATAAATTATGTTTTTTTTTTTATGTAGATTCACCTCTTTTGAAGAAAAAGTTGGTTCTTCTCCAATTTCAACCCGAATTTTTAACATACCATACCATCCAAGTTCGAAGGCGATTTTTATAAAAATAACGTACTGTACTGTCAGTGCCCATTTATTTAATAATATGCTTATTAAATACCGATTTTAGATTAACTTAGATTAACAAAAACTAGCAAGTCTTTTCTTATAAACAGTATCCCACCAAAAACATTCTGTAAAAAACTAGCCAAGTCTCGATGGAGCTGCTTGTTTATCTCTAAAAAGTAGTGAAATCTAGACAAAGTCGTGCCAAGTCTAAGGTTCCTTACTGCGATTTCTTTATCATTATAGTTAATGTTGTGTGACTTGGCCGTTGAACATTCTTTATACGTTAGTGGGTAAAAGTCAATTTTGTTTACACGTAATGTTATATCTGTTGTAACTACCTATGTTTGTTAAGCGAGATAATAGCCCATACTGGTATTGGTAATTGGACGCTAGTGTCTCCTTTTAGGCTGTTGTTGATTGTGCAACTTATTATTTACTATAATAGTAATGCATATAATATAATAGTAGTACTTATATTGTTTGTTTCAGGCTGGCCTATACATAAGTATTATTGAAATACACAGCTTTATCAAGCTTACAATTGACTGGTTATCGAATCAACGTTTTCCAAGTGGCAATTTTCCATCGTCAATGGGTAGCGGTTCTGTCGACAGATTGGGGCAATGGTGTCATGGAGCACCTGGTTTTGTACCCTTGTGTACCATTCAACGGCCAAGTCACACAACATTAACTATAATGATAAAGAAATCGCAGTAAGGAACCTTAGACTTGGCACGACTTTGTCTAGATTTCACTACTTTTTACAGATAAACAAGCAGCTCCATCGAGACTTGGCTAGTTTTTTACAGAATGTTTTTGGTGGGATTTCACTACTTTTTGTAGAAACGTGGGCGGCATATTGATTTATTTTATAATATTTTTGAAGTGAAACTTCTTATGCGACTTCCAAAAAGTTTAACGTTTACGCTATTTCTAAAACACACTAAGAGATGGCAGCAATATAGCAGATCTGATACTGCAAGTTGAGTCAGTTCTACCATACACCAAGAAAGATATTGAATGGAAGAGACAAGACCCGTCTTTGGGCATACTAACTACTTGGTAGCCACTAAGTTCATCGTCGTCTTTTAATATTATCATTTTTTACGATATTATCTTACGAAATCAAACACAAATAAACTCAACGACCTTTAGTATATGGACAACCTCACGAAATAATAAGCTAAATCAACGAAATGCAAATAATCCCTCCTAAGGGCTCATTTACGCACACGCGGCGCGTCGGGCGGGGCGGTGCGCGGCGCGGCCCGCTTTAAATTCAAACATATGGCGATGTCTGAGAGCGTTTACGGAGAAGCGGTTTGACGCCCGTTTGCTTGAGATGTAGGCGGCGACGCAGCGTTATGTCACTCGGATAGATACAAGTATACGGCAGTGCCCGGGTTCGATTCCCACACGGAACAAATTTACAACGTCGTAGTTTTATCCGAAAATAATAATTTTGTTTTTATTTTAAATTTTATTGTGTTTTTTTTTTCGTAATTTGGTCAATTTTTACAAGCTTTCATTTAACTTGCAATGTATGTATCTGTTTGTTCGGGTACATTCTTGGAAGCTAAATTAGAACCATTTGCCGATGACCGATTGAGCTGAAATTTTGCACACATCTTTGGTTTTAAGCACAATATATTCTTATGAGAGACATTACTTAATCCTGCAGCCTGGATCGTCTCCTCACGAGAGAACTCCTCAAAGGTTAATAGCACAGACACGAGAATTTGTATAGAAGTTCATATCTGATGGATAAACATGAATTCTATCATGATCTCATCCTGCAAGCCCTGTCCCTGGCCCTGTCCCTGTCACTGTCCCTGCCCCTGTCCTTGTCCCTGTCCGTGTCCTTGTCCTTCTCCTTGTTCTTGTCCCTGTCCGTGTCCGTGTCCCTGTCCCTGTCCTTGTCCCTGTCCCTGTCCGTGTCCCTGTCCTTGTCCCTGTCCCTGTCCGCGCCCATGTCTGGGTCCCTGTACCTGTCCGTGTCAGTGTCCCTGTCCGTGTCCCTGTCTCTGTCCCTGTCCTTGTACGCCGCACGACTTACAACAATAGCAAAAAGTGTCGTTACAACTTTTTTGGTCTTACTTTTTTCCGTCTAGCCCTCTTTCGCAACGCGCGACAAGGAACTTCGTTCCAAAAAAAATGGACATAACGTCGCGTCCACCGCTTGTAACCCAACGTGGGACCATTTCCTTGTATTTGAGCGTGTGACATAACGCGGCGGCGGACGCCGCGTCGCCCGCTTACAGCCCACCGTGGAACCAATTTCTTCAAATGTTTGAAAACTGACAACCGTCATATCATGCATTAGAATAGAACGTCTATTTTAAACTAAATTTCAAAGGAGTACCTAGCCTGGTGGTATTACGGCCGGACTGTGAATCATATGTTGCATGATCAAATCTTAGTATGTAAGATTTTTCTTTTTGTTTTTTTTTTTGCTGTAAAATATTACTTTTTGTAACAAGGTATTACTGTTTTATTTTAATGCATTATGTATGATTTTCCAATCATTATAAAATATCTAGTTTAATAATATGTATATCGTTTTTGAACCATTCAAAAAACAGTAATCGTAAATAATAAGAAAAGATTGGACAGAATTTACGAAAAAAAACACAAATAAAAACAAAGTGATTATTGTTGGATAAAACTATGACATAGTAAATTTGTTCCGTATAGGAATCGAACCCGGGCACTGCCTTAGGCTTGTTTTGTCCGTGTGACATAACAAATCAAATACAAGCAAATGGTCCCACGTTGGGCTGCAAGCGGTTGCCGCGTCTCCGTACTCGGCAAAAACGCCCGACGCGCCGCGCAACGCCTATGGCACCGCCCCGCGTCTGCATAAATGAGCTCTAATCCCTAGCAAACGTTTTCAAGCGCAGCTCGCAGTAGAAGAATGTCGTAAACGACTGTAAAGTGGCCGGTTGCCACTTCGCCTTATATAAAGTTATCGGAAAACAAACGTAAGCGCGTTTTTAAATCGATCAGCGCCATCTAACGACGTGTGCGGGTATCACCGCCACTCTTACTCCTATGCATTATATTTAGACCAAATTTTCAGTGAAATTAATATTTTAGTGTAATTTGTTTATTTTAATTTGTGTAATGTTCGAGTAGAATAAAGTTAATCGTTCGACTATTTCTTCTTGTAAACTTGTAAGTATAAGTTTAAAAGCCAGTCTAGTCTTATCCAGTTTTCCTTTAATTTTATTTATATGCGTACTAGCTGTCCCCGGCATGCGTTGCAATGCACTTTTTACCTACCCTATCTACCTACCTACCATACCCTACCCTACCTACCAACCTACCCTACATACCCTACCTACCTACCCTACCTACCTACCTACCTACCCACCCTACCTACCTACCTACCCTACCTACCTACCTACCTACCTACCTACCTACCCTACCTACCTACCTAACCTACCTAACCTACCCTACCTACCTACCCTACCCCACCTACCTACCCTACCCGACCTACCTACCCTACCTTTCTCACCTTTTAAACCTTCCCTGGACTACGACAAACATTTTAAAACCAAAATCAGCTAAATCGGCCCATCCGATCTTGAGTTACAACGTGACACGTAATTTATCATATATTTAGATTAAAAGCAAAAGGGGAGGCATTCGCCCAGCAGTGGGACGCTATAGGCTTGATTAAATTTGATTAGATGATGTGTTCCACTACGCTGGATTTTTGCAATTGACAGTCGCGTTTTTTATGTACCAATAGTAGATGGGGGCATTACCATGTCTCTAATACAGCTGAGAACAGCTGAGGGTTCTTCATCAGATACTTCAGACTTTCGATATTTGACATCAAATGGAGCGGCCCACCAAGTTGAATATTTTTTGTAAAGGCGGTATATGTCGATCTCTAATAGTTTGGTTGAGCTCTTGTGTTTTCTAATCAGGGTCACCAGGTACTCCAGATCTTCGATTATCCTAGTTTTCATAGTTTTCCCTTTATGTGGCCATTAAACCCTAACTCTGTACCAAATTTCAGCTCTCGAGTTTATGGGAAGTACTAGTTCTATTTTGATGATCATGAGTGAGTGAGTGTCATAACTGCGAAACTTTGCTTTCGCTTAACTTCGGAACTAAATGACCTACAGACTTGAAATTTTGGAATTTAAGTAGGTGATTATAGCTTACTGGATGACGAAAATTTCTGCGTTCTGGTCTTATCCAGAGGTTCTCAAATAGGGGCCTGAAAATGCGGCGAAATGGTTCCAGTAAAGGATGGTACGGCAGTGTTTGCTTCGCGCTCGACTTGGCGGGGGCACTGCCGTGCCCCCCGATACGCTTTTATAATAAGTTGTCAAAGTCAGTTACGGAACTGACTGATGGAAAGTTTAAAAATTGCATCAAACGTGTCCTAATTAAAAAAGCATATTACAAAATTAAGGACTACGTTGAAGATAAAGAAGTTTGGCTCTAGTTCCTTCTGCTCATGCGGCTTCCCTGGTAGCTCATAAACGACACAAATGTGTGGTCGTCTCTAACTATTCCCAATTTTATCATTTCCATTCTTTTTATTATTCAGATGTTTTACAGTAGTTTTCAAATAATTGCACCGTTCATTAATTGTTCAGAATAGTTACAGCACTGATGTCAACATCTGTGTCAATTGTTTAATTTAGTGTTCTTATAATGTTTTATTTTTACTTTTGTATAGATTCTTTTTCATTTACCTATTTTTTGTGAATGTGTGGACATTGTAGGCCTTGAAAATTAGTATATTTTTATTTTTTTTAATTTTTTTATTGTCTTGTTCTACCTTTTGTAGTAAGCAACGACTTATTGTCGGGCCTACGCTGTCCTCCCACAGTTATGTACTAACGCTGTAACACTCAAATATTGTAAAACCAAATGATTTTAAAAGAGTAACCATGGAGTTCCTTGCCGGTTCTTCTCCATAGGAAACGACCAACCCGAACCGTGCATCTTTTGTCGACGTTTTATAAGTGCCCATATAGGCCTATGTAAAATAAAATATTTTGATTTTGATTTCAAAATGGTACCACTATAACAGATACTATTATTTAACAAAAAGATATTCAATTTTAATTGAAGCAAAGAAGATTTTCATTAAACTACTTTTTTAAACTTTATTGCGTTAATACTTACGATATTTGCAAAAAAATGCATTACAGTGTCAGTGCCAATTTGTTTAAAAAAAAACTACTATTGCAGAGTTATCTAGACCTAACTTGTTACTTTAGGTATTTGAACAAAGAATTTAAAAAAAAACAAATCACTTAATTTATTATTAATCTTTGTCATGATTACAATCAAACGAAATCATCATTAAAGTCATTAAAATTAAACGAAATGTTGAAAATGGCCCCCATTCGCAGCTATACACGCTCTGCAACGTCGAATAAACGACCGTTTCAGTCATCGGGCAAACCCGCTTTCGCTGATTTCTCTAGCTGCTGCCTGGATTCTAGTCCTCAATTGGTCAATAATTGTGATTTCTTTGCTACAGACTTTTTCTTTTAGACAACCCCAATAAAATAAATCTAGGGGATTTAGGTCTGGCGAGCGTGGTGGCCACAATATTGGACCTAGGCGCCCAATCCACCTATTTGGATACGCTGTATCAAGGTGCTCTCGTACTCTAACAGCATAGTGAGCGAGACAGCCATCGTTCTGCAGCCACATGTCATCTTGGACTTCAGGAACAACACCTTCCAGAAGCAAGGGCAAGTCGATTCGCAAAAAACTTAAATATCTTTCTGCATTTAATGTTTCGTGTCCGTTTCGACCGCGCGGCCACGATGTTTTTTTTTTAAAAAAAACTATTCCATGAGTTTGTAAAAATTTGAAAAAGTCGATTCCCAAAACCATAAATTTGTCAAAGATAAGGTTAAAAAGTTATAAGGGTTTCAACGTGGCCGCGCCATCGAAACGCGGAGAACCACGCGGCCACGGAGATCTTTAAAACTACGCGTTGCAGAGACCTGAAATTCAGGTAAATAACAGATTGAGTTTGTAAAAAGTGTGTAAAAATATAGAAAAAAATCCTAGGTTTATATTTTAGGAACTGTAAGACTAAATCCCCATGGCCGCGCCATCGAAACGGTGACAAACACATTATCGCCGATATCTCGCTGAAAAAGCATCGCAGACGACTCAAGGTTTTTTTAAAACCCAGATTTGAATTTGTCAGAGTTTGTAAAAATACTACGAAAAATCCTAGGTTTATATTTCAGGAGCTGTAAGACTAAAACCGTGACAAACACGTTATCGCCGATATCTCGGTGAAAAAGCACCGCAGCGGTCTGATTTTTTTTAAAAACCTAGGTTAGTATTTGTCAGAGGTTGTAAAAATACTCAAAAAAATCCTAGGTTTATATTTCAAGAGCTAGAGTACGGTATCGCGTAGAAATAAGTCGTGATTGTCTATCGGAGAATGTAAGTATTAGCAAGTTTTTTTTGTAAACAACATCTATAAATATGTAGAACTACCTATTATAGGCAAAAAAAACTTATTTTGTTTCATTATATAAAACCTTAAAAATAAGTTTTGAAAGTTTCGATAGGGTGACCATGATTTTTTGATTACAGAAAACTTTCTGCCTATTGTATTAGAAATTATATCTCAAGGACTCTAAATTAAATTAAAATGAAACGATAACATACAAAAAAAAAATATTTTTGTTTCTTCAAAAATCACATAAATCACAGATTCTTTACTTACACTAATAAATCTATTCCTTTTAAAATCACAGCACTCCTGCAGTTGGCACTACGCCAACTGCAGGAGTGCCCGCTCCCTGCACATGTCGCCATCCCGTGCGACCTGGTGCCTGCGGATACGACGCAGCCATCGTCACCACCGGACTTGACTCACCAGGGTAAGTCGCATCCCATGGTCATCAGGTCAGGATCTGATGATGGCTCTTGGATACATTAGTAAGTAAGTATTTTATTTCGCAAATATGGGTACAGTAAATGGTGATAATTTCAGAACAGGTAGGTTCAGCCGTATTTTACCAACAGGCATGCAAAAGTTATAGTTTGAAGCT
Source organism: Cerastis rubricosa (assembly GCA_949152445.1). Lineage (NCBI taxonomy): Eukaryota > Metazoa > Arthropoda > Insecta > Lepidoptera > Noctuidae > Cerastis > Cerastis rubricosa. The sequence goes on along the minus strand of OX424537.1, from coordinate 23,117,357 downwards.
AAAACAATAAATGCACTTGTTTTAATGTACTCTTTCGGCATACTCAAATGGACTCAGACCGAACTGGACGCCCTGGATAGGAGAGTTCGTACACTGCTGACCGCAAACCGGATGCATCACCCACGATCATCGGTGATGAGACTGTACATCCCGCGGAAGTGCGGGGGTCGAGGCTTTTTAAACGCGAAGACCCTCCACAACCGCGAGGTGTACAGCCTCAGAGAATATTTTTTAAAAACAGAGGTGGGTATGCACCGAGATGTGGTCGCAGTGGACAAGGCACTCACCCCGCTGTCCATGGCTAAAGAGAACTGGCGCAAACCTGTCGTACTTACTACCGATGACCGCAAGAAAGTATGGCAAGGAAAGGTGCTTCACGGTCGCTTCTACCAGGCTCTTCATGGGCCCGATGTAGACTTTCTAGCACCCGTGTCCTGGCTACGATTCAGCGACCTCTTTGGGGAAACTGAGGGTTTTGTCTGTGCGATTATGGACGAAGTTATGCTCACGAACAACTACCGGAAACATATTATGAAGGACGGGACGGTGGACGTGTGTCGGGCATGCCACCGTCCGGGTGAGTCCATCAGACATATTATTTCTGGTTGTTCTCGTCTGGCTAATGGCGAGTACTTGCACAGGCACAACCAAGTAGCCAGGATTATTCACCAGCAACTTGCCTTGAAATATGAACTTGTGGAATCTGAGGTACCGTACTACAAGTATGTGCCCGACCCAGTTTTCGAGAAAGACCATGTCACGTTGTACTGGGATCGGCCTATCATTACTGACAGGACTATTGTCGCCAATAAGCCTGACATAGTGGTAATAGACCGATCAGCGCGCTGCGTAATGATAGTCGATGTTACCATCCCGCATGACGAGAACCTCGTGAAGGCTGAGAAAGAGAAACAAATAAAATATCTCGACTTAGCACACGAGGTTGTCAGCATGTGGAATGTGAACTCGGCTATCATTGTGCCGATTGTCGTTACGGCCAATGGCCTAATGGCTAAAAGCCTCGATGAACATCTATCGAAGCTTTCACTTGGCAGTTGGATCAAGAGCCAGATTCAGAAGGCAGTACTCCTCGATACGGCCCGCATTGTGAGGAGGTTCCTGTCTCTGCAGCCCTAACCACCGGTAGCTTGGACCCTGCTCCCGATACCGGCGGAAACCTGTTTTTTATATTTTTAAATGTTTTTTTTACCTTTTTTGTTTTATAAGAAATATTTAAAAATATAGTAAATAAGATGAAAAATGAATAAAGGAAATGCACTAGAAAACACATCAAGTTTAAAATCACAAATAAGTGGATTTTTACAACATTTTTCATCAATATTAGCTTAAACATGCGAAAAATAAAATCATTAAAGTATAGCTACTAAAAGTAATAAAATAAAATAGATCATACTATCAACAACACTTGTAACGGGATATAAATAGTTGTAAAATAGATCATTACGATTACAGATAAATAATTTCATTAATATAAATTAATAAAATCACTACAATCAATCCATTAAAATAAAATAACTACAATAAACCCTACCAAGTCAATAAAATAGGTCAATATCAGACAAAATAATAAAATCATTAAAATTAAATATTAAAATTCATTCAACTAAGCGAGCGCTATTTACAGAAATGTCAATAATTTATAAAAGCTGGATAGTGTCTGGTGTGTATTGGTGGATGGTATGCTAATATTTTCTAGTTACAATGAATAATTGATACTTGACAAGGTTTTGTGTGTAATACCACAACTAAAAAGGGTAAAATAATAACTTTTTTGCAAATAACTAAGTTCCAATAAAAACACTTAAAAGAAAACAACTTTATGACGTTGGTTGCAAAAGAATCAATGAAACAAACAAAAGTCACCAACTTCCGAAAGTAAAGTTATTTTCTATGTTTTAGGGTTTATTTTTGGAAATCAGATATTATTTTTGCAAAAAAAGTTTTTAGTTAGACCAATGCAGGCACTTTTGAATTTCAAAACAAAAGTATTAAGCCACAGGCCAAGTCACAGGGCATAAGAGCTTGTGAAAGTACTTTGTCCCCGTTTACCATTTACGTTGCCCATTCCAGAGAGTAGATCTCTCAAGGAGAAGAATGAGCAAGAAACTTCATGGACACTCTGATAAGGTTGATCTCTGCAAATTGTAGGTATATGAGAATCAGTTATTTCATCAACAGGACATAAAAGTAATAGTGAAACTCTATAGCAAACTAAATTTGCTTATTAATAGGTCTGCAATGTTACCAAAAAAAAGCTATGTATTTTTCTAAATACTATGAACTACCATTACAGAACCTTTTTTTAAAATAACATTACATGGACTGTCTGAAAGTTCACCACCCAGCCACTTGTATGTAACATAATGTACTTCTGTAATGCCATGGCAGTATAACTAATATGTTGTATGGATTGTAGTAGGATTTAATCATCATTCATCATCATTTCAGCCCAAAAGACGTCCGCTGCTGACATAGCCTCCCCCAAGTGTCGCTAAACTGACATTTTGGAGGGTTTTGCCATAATCGCCACGCTTGGCAGGCGGGTTGGCGATCGCAGTACGGTTGTTACAAAAGCACAGGGAACGCTGCTGCCCATTCTGTGGCAAGTCCCTTAGTCGCCTCTTACGACACCCACGGGAAGATATGGGATGGTGCTATTCTTTACGTCCGACACCATACAGAACTCCGACACCATACAGAACAGTAGGATTTAATAAAAATCAGAGAATGGATCATTTTAACTTAAAATTTATCTAACATCACATATCAAAGGGAAGCAGTAGTGGTAAGAAAATGATGTATTACTTAAAGCTATGAAGTTGCGTGTGCATGCTCTTGTTATGAAATTTTAATGGGATGAATAGCAACACTCTGATATTATGGCAAAGTCCAACTCACCTGCACTATTCACTTCAGCAGTTCAGCGCATGCAGTTAGACCGGGTTATGCACACGCCGGGTATATACCGTGGGGCACCTGGAGGGCCGGGCGCAGCAGGCGCCGCCATAACGCGGGCTCTGCAGCGGCGTAGCGCCAGGCGCGGCACGTGGCTCCCGCGCGCGCCAGCTCGCATGCCGCCAGCCAACCGAACACTTCCCGCAGCACCACCGCGCAGCGCTGCTCCTCACTCTGCCACACAGACGACATTCCTCTGGATCCTGCTACCTTAACCGTGATCACGCAACAAAATACTGGAGAGCTATTTATATTATTGCGGGCGGTGCGGCTGTTTTTGGTTTTTGACCCAGTCTGTCAGTCATACAGCATACTTCAGTAGAAGACGTAGAAGTACGTTTGGTAGGCATGGGCAAAAAATATCAAAATATCGATATTTTTCCATTCATTCATCGATATATATCGTCGATATTTTTAATCGCGATTTATTGAAATTTATTTTAGAGTATCGAATTCGATTTTTTTTAACGCTTCTTTGTTTTCGTGTTTATTGTTATTAGATACAATGTCCATTTCTGAATGCTTTGGGTGTATGTATGAATAATTATGCGAAAACTGACGGTATATCGATTTTTTCACTCGATTATTGACGACAATGTTTAAAAATATCGAAACGATAAATATCGATATATTTTTTTCACTTGCGCATCCTTAACGTAAGGTTTTTGACAAGCCACCAGCTGCCTGTTTTTTTTTTAATTTTTCTGTAGGAGCTATAGTCTTTCGACCATAGTGCCTAGTCTTTGATCGGTTTTTAAGGTTCCGTAGCCAAATGGCAAAAAACGGAACCCCTATAGATTCTTCATGTCCGTATGTTACAGCCACTTTTTTCCGAAACTATAAGAACTATACTGTTGAAACTTGGTAAGTAGATGTATTCTGTGAACCGCATTAAGATTTTCACACAAAAATCGAAAAAAAAACAATAACTTTTTGGGGTTCCCCATACATAGAATTGAAACACAAAAAAAAAATCATCAAACCCGTACGTGTGGGGTATCTATGGATAGGTCTTCAAAAATGATATTGAGGTTTATTCTAATATTTTTTTTTTCTAAACTTATAGCGTTGGGTAGGCTATTGGGGTGGTCTGAAACACTGCGAGTCTGGTTCACAAGCCGTTTATTATATTAAAATAGTCACAGTACATGAAACCATGCGAACAATCACAACAAAATACGTTAGCGCAAGCGCGGGGGAAAATCGTGGCACCGCGCAGCGCGTCTCGTAGAGCACTGAATACGCGCGGCCGCGCGCGCGTCGGCGCGTACAACTACCGCGCAGTCTATTGGCGGCACACATGACACTACTATAATGTATTTGTACTAAAGGCCTTACGCTATACACTCCCCCTCGAGTCGTGAGAACGCCCTCGCTCACGAACTCGCACAACACACAAATTAACAAACGGGACTGTTAGGGACCTAAGTAGGACTTAAAATGCAGTGGACTGTATATAAAATGAATGTAATTTAAATCAAGGTACAATGACTAATTGGTAAACGTATGGAGTGCGCGCGCGTGCCGCCGTTGGAGATCGGTCGCGAAGTGGAGTCGATGGCCCGCAGGGACAAACGTGCTTCCGTGGACGTCCGACTCTGAGTCTTTTCGGGACCACGGGACGAGGAGGCGATTCACCGCGGGAATGAAAACGCGAGAGCTCAGATACATGATACTTGCCTAAAATACCCTCCGGCTTATCTATTTCCGCGATGCAGTAAGCTGTAGGACTAACCCTTTTTGCAATAACATATGGACCATCTCTTTTCGGAATGAACTTAGCAGATATATTCTTAGCTGGGACATGAGACTTTAAGAGCACTTGATCTCCAATCTCGAAAACATTGGCAGGCTTCTTGGACTTATCCGCACATTCCTTGCGTCGGTCCTGCTGAGCTTCAACTCTTTCTCTAACAGAAACTAAACGATTAATAAAACTATCCAAATATGGTGTAATCTGAGGAACGAAATTATCCTTGTTAAGAATCGACCTGATGTCGTGCTGCACGTCGAGTGGCGAACGAAGCTCCCTAGCAAACATGAGGTAAGCTGATTGACGATCCAGTAGTTTGACACACCGACGAGTTCATGGTAAACCTTATTGCAGGAAGGTGCTGTGGCCATGGTGAATGGTTTGTATCAACTAGACGTGACAACTGAAATTTTAAGTCCCTATTTTTACGTTCAGCTGGATTGGCTGACGGATGGTATAAAGGCTATATACTCTATGTATAAAGGTAATAACTCTTGACCTATACCTAAAATGAACATATACTGCTGCATGACAGCGGAAACAAACTGGACGCCATTGTCCGATACAATGCGTCGAGGAAAACCGTAACGAAGAAAATATTCTTCAATTAACGTACGGGCGCATACCTCAGAGGTTGCCTCCTTCAAGGCATACAACTCGGTCCAACGAGTCGCCGTGTCCTCTACCAACAATATCCATTTTTCATGGTTGTCTCCTTTAGGAAGTGGCCCGAACAGATCTATGGCCAGCACTTCTCCCCTTTGGTTCAAAACAGGAGTCTGCAAGAGTCCCGACGGCTTCGTGTTTGACGCCTTATACCGTTGACAGGTGGTGCAGGTCTTGATGTAGTCTGTGACGCAATAAAGAATTGAGAATTGAGAATTGATGACCATACGCATATCTGGGAAATAAAAACCTTGAGCGATCCTACTGTACGTTCTATCGACTCCATGGAGACCGCCTAGGCTATGTCGGAGTCGTGACATTCCTTTAAAATTTCTGAGCGGAGGGAAACCGGAACTACCAGCTGCGGCTCTTCACTATCCACATCAGGATTATACCTATATTTAACACGCTTTGCTGCTAGAAATAGCCTCTTTCTGACCAACGTTTAACACCTATAGACTCAGCATTGCCCGTATCTTCCAGATCACTAATAATTTTCTTTAGTTCCAAGTCATCGAGTTGCGCACGACGGAGATCAGCTGGACTTCTGGCAGGTAAGTCTATGACAACAAAACAAATTCCACACTTGTTACATATGTGTGCGTGCGGCACACACCCGCCGTGATATTTATTGAATATAGTCAGTACGCTAACAGCAAGCAGTGGTTTCACTTGTCCCCGTCTCACGTATTTATCAGTGGCAACGAAAACCTACATAAAAAAAAAAAAAACTAATGGAAAATGTCCAGTGCAATATGCGGGATTTTGACATCGTTTGACCATAATACCCAGTCTTGGGAAACGTACAAGGCTCAGATTTCACAGTGGTTCATCGCGAATGAAATAAATCTGACTAAAGATACGGCGGGAACAAAGCGACGCGCTCAGCGATGGCACGCATAAACTGGCAGCTGAACTCGCTCTGCCAAAGCAGCTGCAGGGCGTGCCAGACGAAGATATCGTCGGATTGCTGGACGAACATTTCACTCCGAAGCGCTGCGTGGGTTCAGCGAACGGTTCAAGTTTTTCGTGGCTACGCAGCAGACGGGAGAAACGTTTAGTCAGTGGGCAGCGCGCCTGCGCGGGTTGACGGCGCACTGCGGTTTCACTAACGTGGGCGAAGCTCTCAGAGACCGATTCGTAATGGGAATGAGTTCTGGCCCGGAGAGGGATAAGCTCTTCGCACAGTAGGTACCTTAAGGACCTGACTCTGCCCAAGGCCGTGGAGTTGGCGGAGAGTGTAAACTCGCGCAGCCAGCACAGGTACATCACGAACAGCTGTTCAAAATTACACAAGCACAGCAGCGAACGAACACCGCTGAACGCAGCTCCGCAGGTGATGAAGTGCAGTGTCAAGTGTGTGGTTATTACAACCACAAAACATCTCAGAGTCGTTTTGCGAAATCCAAATGTAAAAAGTGCAAATCGGTCGGTCATTTACGCAGAATGTGTAAAAATTTAAATTTCTTGGAAGCGAGTAACGTGGATGAGGGAGATGACGGTGAATGTTTCAATATTCGTTCAGTGAAAGGTGAGCCTATGTCGGAAACGGTCGAAACGGTTTCAATTTCGGAAGTTCCACTTAAATTTGAAGTAGACAGCGGTTCAGTAGTTACAGCGATCTCCGAAAGCACGTACAAAAAATATTTTACAAATGTGCCATTGACATTAACTAAAAACAATTATTATCTTACACCCCGGTGATAAGATTCCGTGCTTGGGGGTAGTTGTCTTACCAGTTACTTACGCGCAGCAAACACACTCGCTTAGTGTTTATGTCGTACGGAATGCCACTGCAGAGATAGGTATTAGGCCGCGATTTTATTTCGCTGTTCAAGTTAAAACTCTTACCGGTTCGTTTTTGTAAACAAATTAACGGAATTAGCGAACTAGTGTCTAGGCTAGAAAAACAATACCCATCGGTCTTTTCCAATAACTTAGGACGATTTAATAAATATAAAGTTAGTCTACAATTAAAAGATGACTCAAAACCGGTTTTCATTCGCGCACGTCCAATAGCATTCGCATTGTGAGAAAAAGTAGATAACGAAATAGATCGTTTGTTGTCAATAGGCGTGTTAGTACCGGCGAGTCATGCGCAGTATGCTTCACCGATTGTACCTGTATTAAAGAAATCGGGTTCGATTAGGATTTGCGCCGACTATTCGACTGGTGTAAACAAACAGCTGGTTGTTGATCAGTATCCTTTGCCTACTATAACAGAGTTGTTTGCGAAATTGCACGGCGGTCAACAATTTACAAAATTTGCCCTGTCAAATGCGTACAACCAGTTCGAATTAGACGAGAAATCACAGGAGTTAACCTGTATCAATACGCACCGAGGAATTTTCAGATATACAAGAATGGTTTTTGGTCTAAGTTCAGCACCGAGTTTATTTCAGCGGGCCATGGAAAGCTTGTTAGCGGGCGTGCCAGGCACGTTGTGTCTGCTAGACGACGTGCTCGTCACGGGTGAAAACACTGAACAACACTTGCTTAGGCTCAATGAGGTGCTGAAAAAAATACAAGACGCAGGCCTCATACTGCAGAGGGAGAAGTGTGAGTTTTTTAAAGATGAGGTCGATTATCTGGGTTACGTAATTAATAAAGACGGCCTAAACAAATCTCCGCTTAAAGTCAAGGCTATGGTAGAAGCGCCGGTACCTACGAACGTAAATCAGCTGCAATCATTCTTGGGGTTGGTAAATTATTATAGGAATTTTGTCCCAAACGCGTCTAGCATATTAAATCCGCTGTATAAGTTACTTAAAAAACCGGCCAAGTGCGAGTCTTACTCGCACACAGGGTTCCATAGCTCCAAACAATATAGTAACCATATTTTGAACTGTCATTCATTAGTTAGTAGTATTAGTTAGTAAACTTCCACACAACCGCAAAACTAAATTTGTTTTTCATAGTATGTTTATGAAAAACAAAGTTACTTCTGCAGTTTGATGAAAAAGTCCCATATCTCAAAAACTAAACATCATATCTTATTGAAACCAATTTTCGTTGATAGTTTTTTTTACGTTCTATAACCCTAAATATTTTCAGAATTTTCCTCTTCTTACTTTAGAAATTAGAGGGGGGGGACACACATTTTACCACTTTGGAAGTGGCTCTAGCGCAAACTATTCAGTTTAGAAAAAAATGATAATAGAAACATCAATATCATTTTTGAAGACCTATCCATAGATACCCCACACGTATGGGTTTGATGAAAATTTTTTTTTTGGTTTTCAGTTCTAAGTATGGGGACCCCCTTAATTTATTATTTTTTTTCTATTTTTGTGTGAAAATCCTAATGCGGTTTAAGGAATACATCTACTTACCAAGTTTCAACAGTATAGTTCTTATAGTTTCGGAAATAAGTGGCTGTGACATACAGACGGACAGACAGACAGACAGACAGACAGACAGACAGACATGACGAATCTATAAGGGTTCCGTTTTTTGCCATTCGGCTACGGAACCCTAAAAAGGGAGTTAAATGGGTTTGGTCGGAAGAGCTTATTAAAGCGTTTGTCGCCATTAAAGAATGTCTGGTTTCGGAACAGGTGTGAGCCCATTTTAACCCGGCCGCGCAATTGGTGCTCACTGTAGATGCTGGACCAGCTGGGTTAGGGGCGATATTATTACAGATCGACGCCGACGGCGAACGTCCGATATCATTCGCGTCTAGAACATTAAACGCGGCCGAGAAACGATATTCGCAAATCCAGAAGGAAGCGACCGCGATCATTTTTGGGGTACGCAGGTACCACCAGTATTTGTACGGCCGTGCCGTTCCGTTCACCCTCCGGACGGATCACAAACCGCTTTTATCAATTTTTGGCCCGTTTCGCGGCATAACAGAACGTACGTACGTGTCCGCGAACAGGCTGCAACGATGTACCATGTTTTTAAGCGGTTACAATTTTAACATTGAATACGTACGGAGCGCAGACAATAGTGCCGATTTTCTATCGCGAGCTAGCCTGCCCGAGCGGGTGGTGGCGCGCGCGGGGGAGTAGGGCGCGCTCGGTGGCGCCGCACAAGACATACTTGATCGCGCCTCATACATCAATTTCGTCGTAGCGCGAACAAACTCGTAAAGATGCAACTTTGCAAAGAGTGATTCATTTCATCTTAAACGGTTGGCCTACGGAAATGGTAGATGTTACCTTAAAACCGTTTCATTTATGTAGGTTCATCATCATCATCATAATTTCAGCCCAAAAGACGTCCACTGCTGGACATAGGCCTCCCCCAAGTGACATTGACATTTTGGGGGGTTTTGCCATAATCGCCACGCTTGGCAGCAGGGTTGGCGATCGCAGTACGGTTGTTACAAAAACACAGAGAACGCTGCTGCCCATTCTTTGGCAAGTCCCTTAATAGCCTCTTACGACACCCACGGGAAGATATGGGATGGTGCTATTCTTTACTTCCGACACCATACAGAGTTTATGTAGGTTACAACTTTCGTATGAAGACGGCTGTGTAATGAGGGGCCACAAGGTAGTTATTCCTGGAAACCTTCAAAATATGGTGTTAACAGAACTTCACCGGTCACATCTAGGTATAGTAAAAACAAAAGCGGAGGTCCGGTCTAGGTTCTGGTTTCCCGGGGTTGACGCGGCACTGGAAAGCATGATAAATTCGTGTGATGTGTGCCTATAGCTGCGCCCGACACCGGCGCGCGCGCCTCTCGCGCAGTGGCCGTACCCGCCGTACCCGTTCCACAGAGTGCATTGCGATTTCCTTGGCCCTATTAATGGTAATATACTTTTAGTAATTGTAGACGCGTATACGAAATGGGCAGAAGAGTATAACATGAAAAACTCGTCGACGTCTGCGGCTACAATCGAATAAATGTGCGATTTTATGTCTAGGTTCGGAATTCCGTATACTTTGGTTAGTGACAATGGCACGGCATTTACTTCGCGTGAGTTTCAGACTTTTTGTGCACTGAACGGTATATCGCATGTGACGTCACCGCCTTATAATCCTGCTAGCAACGGACAGGCGGAATCCTATGTTAAAATAATAAAGAAGGGCATTAAAGCAAGTTTGCTTAGCGTCAAAGGAGTACAGAATTCCTATAAAAATCTTTTGAAATACTTGTTTGATTATAGGAATTCAGTACATACGACACCTGGAGTTTCACCTGCCGAGCTAGTATACGGCCGCAAACTCAGGTCACGCTTAGACTTGATTAACCCTCATGTGCCGACGCCCTCATCTCCGTCGCTTGCTAACGTGTACGTAAAAAACAGTGTTCACAGAATAAGGCATCAGGAGGCCATAATAAACAGTGTTTCTCTGAGGGAGACCACGTAATGTTTAAGAAATATACAACAAACGGTAAATTTACATGGTGTCGAGGAACAATTTCAAAGAAAGTCGGCAAAATCGTGTATATAGTAAGAGACAATATCACAACAACGACTTTTAAAAAGCATAAAAATCAAATAGTGGCATACAAGGGCAACGACAGCGCGCGTTATGACTATGCGGATATAGACAAGGAGATCCAGTGCGATGACTCATCACCGGATGTCGGTCTAGCGCCGACGGAGGACACGCAACCAATCGTGGAGGAGGAGAGGAGAGATGACCCCGTGTTGAGCATCGTGACAGCCATAACCAGGCTCTGCCAGGTGGAGATTCACATGACTCATTGATAATACCAGGCCCGGACCGGTCGGATGATGACGAATTCCAGGAGGCTTTGCCTGACCAAGAACCTACCGTACTGTCAGCAGAGCCGACACAAGGGTCCAGCAGTAATACCCTGGAAACCACTCCTCGGTCTAAACGCAATCGCCCAAGGGTTAATCATAGGCAATATTTTTAGGTTAAGGCAATATTGTTATTGTGTTCTCAATTATCGTGTATCTAAACTAAGGGGAGGAATGTTACATATGTGTGCGTGCGGCACACACCCGCCATGTTATTTATTGAATATAGTCAGTACGCTAACAGCAAGCAGTGGTTTCACTTGTCCCCGTCTCACGTATTTGTCAACACTGACTTTTATCTTCTTCATTACAGGGCGGACGGCTGAGTGTATCTGCGATTACATTGGCTTTTCCAGGCGTATACTGAAACTGAATGTTAAAACATTGTAGTTTAAGAGCCCATCGAACGAGCCTACCTGATGGCGACTTCAGAGTAAGGAGCCACTTTATCGGCTGATAGTCGCTACCTATAATGACCTCATGACCTTCGATATAGCCTCTGAAACGTTCGACAGCCCATACTACAGCGAGCGCCTCTTGTTCAGTAGTGCTGTAGTTCCTCTCCGCTGAAATTAATGAGCAGATGGTTAGCGTACTCTATTGGGCGTTCATCTTTACCCTCACCCTGCAACAACACAGCACCTATGGCGTAGCCACTAGCATCCGTCCTCAACACAAATGGCTTACTATGGTTAGCTTGAACAAGAATCGGTGCCGAAGACAACCGCATCTACAACTCTTGAAAGGCACGAGCCTGGTCTGATCCCCAAGACCATGGCTGATTCTTCTTCAGTAAGCGTGTCAGCGGCTCAGCGACAGCAGAGAAACTGGGAATAAACTTTCGGAACCACGAGCACGTCTGTAAAAAGGTCCTAAGATGACGCAGCGATGAGGGTGCCTTCATGTCCAGGACTGCATGGACTTTATCTTCGTCAGCTGACACACCATCCTGTGTTATAACATGACCAAGATACTTTACCTTGTCTCGTGCAAAGACACACTTTTCTCTATTCGCGCGTAACTTGAACAACCGTAACCTATCGAATACTGCGCGCAGATCTGAGACATGCTTCTCGAAGCTACCATCTGAAATCAGCAAGAGATCATCTTGGTACGCTAGCAGGGTCACGTCTTTCAGTGAGGCACCTGTACGAAGTCTGTCTATGAGACGCTGGAACGTTGACGGAGCGTTTTTCAAACCAAACGACATACGTTTAAAACGGCGTCAGGAAGGCTGTTTTGTCCCTGTCCTGTTCACGGACAGATACTTGCCAGAAACCACTGCGCATATCAAGGGTACTCATGAAACAATGTTTTTTTTTGTAGACTGAACTATCAATGGCATCGGATAGACGTCGGTTTTTGTAACCGCATTGAGCTTTCTATAATCCACACAGAAACGTACCTTACCGTTTGAACAGGCTTCGGGATGCATTTCCCAGTCCTTCCTACATTCCCTATTTTAAATTTACCGCCACCTGCGCTCGCGAACCCCTGTGAGCGCGTCAAAGACAATGCATCGCTCCCGCCCTCTACCGGCGGGCACACGAAAAAAACAGTTCGAACTCAACAAACGACCGGCCCATGACGTGAAGAGACCAATCATCGGCGCCGACTTCCTGCAATTCCACGACCTACTAGTTGACCTACGAGCCCAGAAACTTATTGACAAGAGGACAGGCTTATCAATCAATCGGTTGTTTATCAAGCAGTACAACGACGCCGACGGTGCTGACACTCAACGTGAACGATCCATACTGTGACCTGCTGAAGAAATACAGTCACATCACGTCTGCTCATTTCAGTGGCGCAACCGACAGAGATGTGGAGCACCATATCATTACGCATGGACCACCCGTGTACTGCAGAGCACGCCCGCTCCCACCGCACAAATACCAGACCGCCAGAGACATGTTCCAGCTTATGCTTGAACAAGGAATATGTCAGCCCAGCAAATCACCGTGGGCTAGTCCTCTCCATCTAGTCCAAAAGAAGAATGGTGAACTCAGACCCTGCGGCGACTACAGGAAGTTGAACGCCGTGACGAAACCCGATCGTTACCCGATACCCCGCCTAGGTGACTTCACCTACAGATTGCAGGGAATGAAGATATTCACAAAGATTGACCTCCGTAAAGCATATAATCAACTGCGAGTTCGACAAGAAGATATAGAGAAGACTGCAGTAATAACACCGTTCGGATTATTCGAGTTCCCAAGAATGTGTTTTGGTTTACGCAACGCGGGGCAAACTTTACAACGGCACATGAATAATATACTGGGCGACTTGGATTTCGTATTCCCCTTTGTCGACGATCTTCTTCTGGCGTCCCCTGACCCAACTCGTCACCGACAACACCTAGAAGAAGTTTTTAAGAGGTTACAAGAACATGGACTGCGACTAAACGTCTAAGTGCGTTTTCGGCAAGGAAAAACTCCAGTTCCTGGGCTACGACGTATCGGCTGCCGGGATATATCCTATTGAAGAGCGCGTCAAAAGCATTCAAGAGTACCCAGAACCAAAAACAGTACAAGAACTTCGACGCTTCCTTGGCATTATCAACTTTTACAAAGAAAGCATTCCACACGCAGCTCATACTCAAGAAAAATTATTCAAGTACCTTCGCACCTCAAAAAAGAACGACAAGACACAAATAAAGCTGACGAACGATGAAAAACAAGCATTCGAATCATGCAGAAATAGCATAAAAAATGCCGTTATGCTGACACATCCGTCAACACATGCATCAATATCACTCATGTGTGATGCATCGAATACGTGCGTCGGCGCAGCCCTACAGCAGTACACAAACGGGAGATGGCAACCGCTCGGATTTTTCTCAAAAAAGCTGACCGACGCGTAAACTAAATACAGCACGTTTGATCGCGAATTGCTAGCCATCTACCTAGCTATCCGTCATTTCCGAAGGATGTTTGAAGGAAAAGAAATCACCGTATACACCGACCACAAACCTCTCACGTTCGCACTGACGTCAGACAACAGCAAGACAGAAACACCGATGCGGACAAGATACCTACTATATATCAACCAGTTTACGTCGAAAATCGTTCACATTGATGGTAAACAAAACGTTGTAGCCGACGCCTTATCAAGACTCGAAACAATTACCGCACCATCTCCGATAGATTACGACGAGTTGGCACGTCAACAACAAGATGACAGCGAACTTAAAAACGTCATGCGTAACAAAAAATTACGATTTGAACACAAGAAGTCAAATAACTCAAATCACAAGATATTATGCGAGATGTCAACAAACAGCGCCCGGCCGTACATACCCTCACAGCTACGACGAACAGTCTTTACTGCAATCCACGAGATGAGTCATCCCGGCATTCGCGCACCACGACATCTGATAACGAAGCGATTTTTTTGGCCAAGCATGAATGTCGACATAAACAACTGGACACGAAGTTGCATCGCATGTCAACAAACGAAGACTCAACGACACACAGTATCACCACTCGAAGCTTTTCCACTTACTGGCCGTCTGTCTCATATTCACATCGACATCATTGGACCACTGCCATTATCAGATGGGAAACGATACTGCGTGACAATTATCGACAGGACAACGAGATGGCCAGAGGCTTACCCAGTCGCCGACATAACCGCCGAAACAATCGCCCGTGCTGTGTACGAAGGTTGGATTGTTCGCTACGGATGTCCAGAACGATTGACCAGCGACCAAGTACGTCAATTTGAATCAGAATTATTCAAAAGCCTTATGAAGCGATTAGGCATCGAGCGCACACGTTCGACTGCTTACCATCCGCAAGCAAACGGCATGATTGAGCGGTGGCATCGCTCACTAAAAACAGCAATAACAGCTCGTCTTCAAAATACAAGCTGGACGTACGAGCTACCAACAGTCATGTTAGGTCTACGTGCAACAATAAAAAACGACACGGACGTCTCAGCAGCAGAAGCACTATATGGCCAGTCACTTAGACTACCCGGTGAAATGTTAGGCGTGAACATAACCGACCAAACACAATCTCATTACGAAGACGTGATAACGAGCGCAATGAAAAAACTAGCCGCCGCACACATCAACACCGATCGCCGAACACCGTAAGTGCCTCGACAACTGCGTACGTGTACGCATGTGTTTGTGCGTAATGATGCCGTCCGCAAGCCACTCACACCTACATACAACGGCCCGCACCAAGTTCTTCAACGGAATGACAAAACGTACACTATTCAAATCGATACAAAACCGAAGAATATTTCCGTGGATCGACTAAAACCAGCATTCCTACTAGACCCTGAGCCTGACGCTGAGGTCATCCGCGATGCTGCTTACACCACGAGGTCTGGAAGAATTTCAAAACCAACAGTACGCTTCGCTGGGGGGGACCACTGTACCAGCTAACCTGCAAGAAATCATCGACCACCTCACGCGGTGCGCGCGCGTCCAACACTGAGACGCCCATTTTTTTTTTTTTTGGGAATGGCATCTCGCAGTTCAACCTAGGAGGTTGTCGTCTGCTTAACCGGACTATCCTGTGGGTGCCTTAAGAGTAAGGCCTCCAGCCAGGGCATAAAACTTACAAACTAAGCGACTACACGCTATGGGCACCCCCTGTGGGGTACGAGCCTCGGCTTAGGGCGTCGCTGGGGGAGGACTGCATGGGGAAAGGCTGGATCTGAATGATATCATTATTTAGGGGCTGATTTAAAACTACTGGCACAGCATCGCGGGCTGGCTCGAGCGAGGGTCGGGGAGGGCATGGACCGGGACGTCGCGACGGACCTCGACGGCGAGGTCGGAAAGACGGCGGTTTGTGTCTGAACTTTTTAAGAGTGCTAGTCTCTTTGCTCTTACTCTCCTGGAGGAGGGTGATAGCATCATCGGGAGTGACGAGGGTATGCCGAGGACGGCGTACTGTACTAATGCGCGAGGGTTCGTAACGGGCAGCCGCTGCGATCAGGGGATTACGGTGTTTAATGGCGTTATCGAAAAAACGCTTCGAAATACATTTTATAAACTGAAGGACGGTGGGCATTCTAAGGTCTACGTGTAGACGGTCATTACGGACATAAAAAGGGGCTCCCGTGACTCCACGTAAGAACCGGTTCTGCAAGGTTTGCATCCTATGGATGTACTTAGGCTTGGTGTGTGCGTACACGACGCAAGCGTACGTCATAATGGGGCGGATCACCGCGGTGTAAAGGCGCAACTTGCACTTGAGTGACAACTTGCTTTTTGTCGAAATCATGAAATAAAGCCTACTATAGCAAAGGCAGCTCGTTCGCGAGCTGCTTTGATGTGCACCGCGAAAGACAGGTGGTTGTCAAGTAAGACTCCTAAGTACTTGGCTTGCTTCTCCCAAGGGATAGGCTTACCGTACATAGTGATCGGGCTGAGCGCGGGTGGCTTATTCTTACGCGGTTTAGAGAAAAGAACTGCCTGGCTCTTGTCGGGGTTCACCTCGATTCTCCATTTCCGGAACCAAGCGCCTAAGACTCTTCCCCCCGGAACGCCGCAAGGTGTTAACGTGTCCACAGAACCGCATTCGCTTGTTTTAAAAATATTTAAATAGTTTTAGTAAAAATAAATTCATCTAAAATAATAGGAGTGCATAGGATGGGAAGTAGTGACAAAACACTAAATCGATCAAGATACCTGCTGCAAGATACCTGCTCGCCTGGTAGCTTGCCCAGCTACGCCCCGCCTTCAACGAGACGTAAGAATACTTACAATACTAAATAAAAACCTGCGCTTGCGCTCCACCCCTGAGACTGCCCAGGCCACGCCCCAAAGCTAATCGATTGGAGAACGTAGGCAACGTTGACCCTGCCCCCTAATTAGCAAACGACACTTATTACCCGATTGTGTGCAAATTTCACTACGTTGACTCCCAACTAGATAAGTGGCGAAGCCTATGCTGTTGCGCGCACGCAGCGATATTATTGTGGGTGGCTACGTATTCCTCCTTACTGTCTCTGCTATCCTAGTACTAATGGATTCACCCATGAATAAATCTGTATCCGAAACTGGGATTAATCTGGTGGGAAATGAGCTTACTACGCCGCCCAACTATATATTTCAACGCACCAAGAGAAGCCGGGAGGATATCTCCCTCAGTGAGCAACTAGACGATTTTAAAAAGGAAATCAAGGAAATGATGTCCCTTTTCTCTATAAAACAGGGAAATGAGATACAACAAATGACCTCAACCTTAAAAGAAATCCAGCAATCAAACCTCAAAATTGAAAACTCCATTACCTATCTCACAGCACAAAATGAAGAGCTTAGCAAAAAAGTTGTCCAGCTTGAGAATCATAACAAGGAGAACAAGAATTACATTACACTATTGGAAAGCAAAATAGAAGAAATTCAGATAGGAATTCGAAAAACTAATTTTGTAATCAAGAACGTACCCAAACGAAGCAACGAATCTAAAGAAGATCTAATTGATATGATTATCTGTCTTTCACGCAACTTAGAGTGTAATATTGCCAAATCGGATGTCAAGGACATATATAGACTACGAGGAAAAAATGGTGAAAGTCTTAATCAACCAATAATTGTTGAGACAGGCTCCACCATTCTAAAGACTGAAGTTATGAAAATGGGCAAGGCCTTCAATATAAAACACAAGTCGAAGCTGAGTTGTAAACACCTTGGATTTAAATCTCAAGAAGACACACCCATATTTTTATCCGAACACTTGACCCCCAAGGGGTCCCGCCTTCATTTCTTGGCCCGGGACTTGACGAAATCAGGAGCTTACAAATTTTGCTGGACTGCGTACGGAAAGATCTACGTAAAGAAGAATGAACTCTCACCTACCATAACAATCAGAAGTGAAGAGCAGGTACATAAGCTCATTCTGGATAAATGACTCTTAGAGCATGGTCATCAACTGTGGTTACGGTACAATTTACCTTGCAAAGTGATTAATCGTTTTCTTATGTTTGTTATAATATTCTTGTCCACTTTTTGTTATCTTAGATGCTTCCTGATACGTGCATTAATTAATTTAAGCTATTTGTTAATTTGCTGCTTGTCCGCATACTTTTTTACACGTAAAACAATTCATGCCAACCTCAACACGCCAAATTCCTACACACACACAAACACATTCTGCACAGTCAACGACCTAAATACTTGCATGTCCTCCACAAAAATAATAATAAATCATTATTGTCATCCGAACTGCAATCCCCTTACTATGTGGTTCCGCATATGTTTCAATACACCCGTATGTAATAGCATTGCCCTATATGACACTGTGACCACTACTCTACTAATGAATAAATTCAATGGATAGCACCCTACGAACAATAACTGAAATAGACGAAATTGAAGTTGCACGAACATATGAATGCGTCGGCACGGATTTACATAATCATATTACTACTGGTAAAAACGATTTCACCATTATTTCGCAAAATATACGGAGTATCTACTGCAACTTTGATGATTTTACACTCTTATTATCCACATTTAAATTTGAAACAGACATCATAATTTTAACTGAATGTAGGCTACACTCTAATAAACCAATCCCGCAACTTAGTAACTACCTTTCCTTCTATACTACACGCCAACTAAATCAAAATGACGGAGTAGTTGTTTACATAAAAAAATCTTTAAAACCTAAAGTTAAAGAAATAAGTCTGGCACAGGCATCTTGTCTTCAGCTGGATATACTTAATAATATTCTTCTGTGTATATACCGTTCACCATCTAACACAAATGCAGACTGTTTTGTAGATTCTCTAAGTACACACCTAAATAGTTTAAACTCTCAGCAAAACATCATTATAGCAGGGGACATTAATATTAACCTCACAACAAAAGACGTTGAACCGCCGCGCCGACTGAATATAAAAACAGGACAAACTACCTTAACATGTTATCACTACACGGAATTCTACCTGGACATACACTACCTACACGAGAATCGAACTGTCTAGACCACTTCATGCTTAAAATATACAAAAAAAAGGTATCAGCATCTATCGCTATTCTACACACGACTATCACCGACCATTACACCACATTTTTATCGTTATCAAAGCTAAAAATCAAACAAAATAATAATAAAACTACCTCATCTATTGACTTCGAACAGGCCCTAATACACCTTAGAGAAAATAACATTGCTGAGCTGCTGTTTTGTAACGACCCAGACCGACTGGCTGACTTACTATTATATAAATTGACTGAATCACTGAATCACAGCACTGTTATCAAATTAATACCCAATAGCAAGCGTACCATAAAACCCTGGATAACCACTGGTATATTAACCCTTAAACCCTACCCATTCCTGGAGAAACACTATTACTACCCAGGGGTTTTAAGGACCCCAATACATAAAAATTTATGCTCACAAAATAAAACTACAATTCAATTACAATTACTGTTTAATATTATGAAGACTTATTTAACAATACAAAAAAAAAATGTATTTGGTAACACATTCTTGGCACATAGCCTCAGTATGTTCACCGCAAAGAGGTTTTCGGCACATGCCACAGGTGACCTTGGTTTTCCGGTCCTTACCCCTTGGGCACATGGCACATCTTTTCTTAGCAGTGGGAGCAGAACTTGGTTCTTGCAATGGCCGCTTCTTTTGCAAGATTCCACCTAAGAGAACTTGAAGATTCATGGGCAAAGAGGGCCATGTAAAGCGTTCTTCCATTTGAGGGGTGATCAGATCTAAGGCAAGTTTTTTCAAGAAGTGACGTGTTTTTGTAGCTCTTTTCGTGGTCATTTTTAGCAAGACATATGAATTTAAAGACATTTTATGCAATATTGATCGTTAAAACTGAAACAATAACATAAAACACAATATTTAATGAACTGTAAAAACGAAACAACAAAATTGCTTGATTTGTCTATATAATTGTTTCTAAAGAATGAAATACCACTGTTATTGTAATAACTACATCAAAATATGAAACTTACCCTTTATAATATTATATAAAAAATAACAGCATTCACCAATATATCGACGAGATGAAATGACAATATATTGCGTTATTACTACCCTGGGGTCTGACAAACCCATAAATTGCAATAAATCCGTCAAAACAGTGAAAGCCCTGACGCTCGACTAATTACAAGATAGCCGCCGACGTCACTAGAGATTAGACTCGAGTGACATAAAAGTGCGTTCAATTATTGCAAAAATATTTAGAAATATTCATCGTCTGGGGTTTGCTGGACCCTCGGGTAGGGTTTAAGGGTTAAGGTGCATAAGAAACCGCAATACACTTCAAAAACAAACCCGCAATGATCCTTTTAATGAAGTTATTAAATTAACCTATCGGCGGTACCGCAACTCTTGTAATAATCTGATTAAAAAATTAAAAAGGAAATTTGAAAGAGAACTACTGGCACAATCAGTCAAAAACAGTAAATTATTATGGAAAAATATTAAAACATTAACCTACACAAATAGTTCTAAAAACTTAAACACGGAATTACTACACATTAGACCAAGTCCAGCTGAATCAGTTAATTTCCTAAATGATTATTTTGCAAACATTGGTAAAGAGCTAGCCCAAAAAATCAAACCTTCAGCACAACTCAGTTCTAATACTTTCCATTCAGAAAATTTACCTACACAGGTAAACTCGTTTGCTCTTTTAGATACTGATCCGAACGAAGTGGGCAGTATTTTGATGAGCTTAAAATCTGACATTGCACCTGGCTGGGACAATGTGACAACTAGATTCTTGAAATACATAGGCCATGAAATTATTCCAATAATAGCCCACTTAACTAACCTCTGCTTCACAAAGGGTATTTTCCCTGCGCCTCTTAAGCAGTCCATCATCATTCCGGTACACAAGGGCGGGTACAGAGATGATGTCAACAACTACAGGCCCATATCCATTTTACCAGCTATATCTAAAATAATAGAAAAACTTATAAATAATAGACTCGTAAAATATCTACACAAACTGAATACCCTAAGTAACACACAATTTGGATTTAGACAGGGTAGGTCAACCGAAGATGCGGTTGCGGCCCTCAGCTCTCTAATAGCTGATAATCTGGATAGGGGCAGTAAATGCCTGACTTTGTTTCTAGATTTAAAAAAGGCGTTTGACACCGTGTCTGTTCCCATCCTAATAAACAAATTGGAAACTGCAGGGGTGAGAGGAATTCCGCTCAAACTTTTTAGAGACTACCTTTCGAACAGGAAGCAGAGGGTTAAAGTGGGAGAACATGTAAGTTTCGACGCGGATGTCACATTCGGAGTCCCTCAGGGAAGTGTGCTAGGGCCTACGCTTTTCCTGCTCTATATCAATGACCTCTGCAATCTCAAGATCAATAATTCAACAGTATTTTCTTATGCCGACGACACTGCTGTCGTCTTCACTGGGAATACCTGGCGTGAGGTTGCCTTAAGTGCTGAAGCTGGTATGACCCAAATAGCTAGTTGGCTTACGACTAACCTACTCACATTAAACACAGCTAAAACAAATTACATATGCTTTAGTATATCAAATCGTACTCAACCAAGTACAGATTTCAGTATAAGAGTGCATACGTGTGATGATGCACATAATTGTTTATGTCCAACACTAGACAGAGTATCACAGACCAAATATTTGGGTGTTGTTGTTGACCATAGACTATCCTGGTACCCCCAGCTTGAACAAGTCACAAATAGAATTAGAAAACTGAGCTGGATCTTCAAGACTCTGAGGCATATTGTACCTAAAAATGTTCCCACAAATACTAAAACCTCCAGATACCTCCTCAACGAAATATACTTGGCTTTGGTACAATCTGTCTTAGTGTACTGCATCCCTATATGGGGAGGAGCGGCTAAGACTAAATTTATTAACCTGGAGCGGGCACAACGTTCTCTCCTAAAAGTAATGTATTTTAAGAAGATTAGATATCCTACCTAAAGTCTTTTTCAAATTAGCGACTTACTCTCGGCGAGAAAATTATACATTTTTAAGATTATTCTAAAGATACACAAGACCCTACCTTATGTCCCTGGCCAAACCTTGAAAAGAAGAAAAGACATAATAGCAGAAGTTCCCCAAACGAAAACCAAGTTCGCCAGCATGCAATATAAAAAACGCTCAGCTCAGCTGTACAATAGATTTAATAGAGAGATTTATGTACATAACAAGAAACAACATGAATGTAAAAAAATTCTAACTAGTTGGATTAAACCACTTACCTACGAGGACACGGAGGCGCTGCTAAAATAAAAAACAAACCGAGATCATTTTCTATTCCACTCATGCAACCAAAAGCACACCATACACAGTACACACCCTTTTACACACCCACGCTTTTATTCTCAACACTCACTCACTCATCCACTCACCCTACCCCCCATACACTCACTCACACTTAATCATTCCCCACACACCGTTTGACAAGCACATTCACTTTCACACTTTTATTTTTTTATGTCTTAATGTTGTATTTTTCTTTTGCTAATTTATTTTTCGGTGATAAGTATGTCGCAGTTGTCATGATTTATTTCGTTAGACACGGTCATCATGTGGGCAGAACATGGGTTCCGTGCTATGAAAACACACACTACACGAGGTACACTGCTTTTGTCTAACTCACTTACTACTCACAAATTACTTGAAATTACAATCCAACACAATAACACTAGGCACCATGAATCGGGGAACAGTTTCAGGACGTCTTGACTCCGCCGTGGTCAGACACAGACTGTCCGCCTCACAGCTAGCTCGAAACATCACGACTCTGTAGAAGCGCGCTTAGGTGTGGGTAGACTGGTAAGTAGGTCGCGTGCTACCTTTGGCGCGCTTGCCGATTCATTTTCTGTCCGTACTAATGACCGGATCCTACACGGCCAGACTGACATACGACCGTCCTCGGGCGTTATTGTATTCCTGGAACAAACAATGTCTAATCACCAAGACATCCGCTCGTCCAACCTGACAAACAATGACAAACATTACTCTCATCGTAACTGTAACTGTTTCAGAACAAAAGAAAGCGTGCGTTCTTTCGATCACTCACGGACCAGACGGCATTTTTCTCCTAACAAGAAAGCGCGTGTCCTTTCGGCCACTCATGGACTGGACGGCACCTTACCCCCAGCAAGAAAGCGTGTGTCCTTTCGACCACTCATGCACCGGACGGCACCTTTCCCCCAGCAAGAAAGCGTGTGTCCTTTCAACCACTCATGGACCGGACGGCACCTTTCCCCCAGCAAGAAAGCGTGTGTCCTTTCAAACACTCATGGACCGGACGGCATCTTTCCCCTAGCAAGAAAGCGTGTGTCCTTTCGACCACTCATGGCCCAGACGGCACCTTTCCCTAAACAGTTAACACCTGGACCGGACGAGTGCATCCCTTCAACCAATCCGTACTGGATCTGGTCCGGACGACACTCTCCTTTCGGCCATACCAATGTTTGAACCGGACAACTGGGTCCCTACGACCATACCAGTGTACGGACCGGACAACAGCGTCCCCTCGACTAACGTCATCACAAAAACATTATAAACCGAGCACCTGCGTCCCTTCGATCATCGTGAAGCATGAACCGGACAACAGTGACATTTCGACTAAACACACTTTCTTTTCGACTGAAACATGTGGACCAGACAAGCGCGTAACTGTAGATGTCAAAGAACTTTTACAAATTACGCCAGCATCTAATAATTCCTGAGCTTATTGGCTGACAAACTATTTTATCAAAATATCGCCTATTTTAATGGTACGATCCCCATCGTGCATTTTAAATCATAACCTCCGATGCCAGTAAGGTTTACTGATTATGATGTCATCCATAAACCAATTAAACTAGCCATGTTTAAGCAATGAGCCAGATGACCTACTTGAAGGCTCTTACCCGCAACATCGGAATTACTTATGATATGTAGCACCAGATTTAATTAGATTAAGAAAACAGACGTCGGCGATCCGTCAACGACTTGCTACGCGCCACCTTCCTTGACAACTACTCAAGTCAATATGGCTCGAGTAATACCCGCAACGACTTGACGTTCCGCCAGAGAGAAATGTAGACCCCTTCTCTCTCGTCTGTGGTCACAGATTAGTTTGCAACGTGAATCATATGAAGCCTTTTTGCAAAGGCGCCGACATACTTATCGAAAAGAAAAGAAACGGTCTCACCCGATGTTGTTGCGAGGGTACCCTCTTGATGATTTGTGCTCGCAGGTTTGGCCGCTTTCCTTGTTGCTTCAAAAATTCATTGGTTATGTTCCTCACTTGGCTTTACTTTCGTGGAGGGCGCGATTCTTTATCCCAATTCTGATGTCGCAGTTGTCATGATTTATTTCGTTAGACACGGTCATCATGTGGGCAGAACATGGGTTCCGTGCTATGAAAACACACACTACACGAGGTACACTGCTTTTGTCGAACTCACTTACTACTCACAAATTACTTGAAATTACAATCCAACACAATAACACTAGGCACCATGAATCGGGGAACAGTTTCGGGACGTCTTGACTCCGCCGTGGTCAGACACAGACTGTCCGCCTCACAGCTAGCTCGAAACATCACGACTCTGTAGAAGCGCGCTTAGGTGTGGGTAGACTGGTAAGTAGGTCGCGTGCTACCTTTGGCGCGCTTGCCGATTCATTTTCTGTCCGTACTAATGACCGGATCCTACAAGTATTTAAAAAAAAAACAAGTTTGTTATTGTTAATAAGTTATGGAAGAGTGGAGTTTCCTAACACAGGCTTTAGACGCCTAAAATAAAAGCTCCAATCACTAGTTGGTAAGAAAAAACTTGGCAAAAACAATAAATCATTTTTTCATTTTTCATTTTCATTTTTCATTTTCATTTTTTTCATTTTCATGACGTTGGCTGAGGTTTGGAGGGTGCTGTAAATAGCGTCGTGACTACGGCCAGTGTAATAGATGGCCGTGTCGTCCGCGAACAGGGCTAACTGTGCCTTCTTGCTCTTGGGGATGTCACTGGTGAACAGAGTAAAGATAAGGGGAGAGAGCGGGGAGCCCTGAGAGACTCCGGCTCTAATGAGGTGGGGGAAGACAGTGCCTTCCCGATACGATAGCGGAAGGTGCGATCCGACAAAAAGTCTCGTAAGATGAGCACGAGACGGTCTGGCACTCCCAGTTTGTACAGCTTATATAATAAGCCGTTGTGCCAGACTTTGTCGAATGCCTTTGCTATGTCGAAAAACAACACACCCATCATCGCTCCACGCTGGAAGCCAGCGCTCAAGTGTTCTACGATGCGGTGGGCCTGTTGAATGCAAGTGTCCGGTCCTGAAGCCGAACTGTTCGTTGGGGATGAGACTCTTAGCCTCGGCGAAGTCTTTGAGTCGCTTATACATAAGTCTCTCGTAGATTTTTCCGAGTGCATTCAGGAGACTGATAGGTCTGTAGCTCGAAGGCTCAGACTTGGGTTTGCCTGGCTTTGCGAAACCGATGACCGTGGCCTCTTTCCATTTTCCTCTTTGGGGAAACGCATTGTTGCTCAGGGCGCCATTGAAGATGGCCGCCATTAACACGACGAGCTGAGCGGGGAGGAGTTTGAACACCCTATTGGTGATTCCGTCGGAGCCGGGTGCTTTCCGAGGTTGAAGTTTGTTAATGATGTCTTGCACTTCGTCAGCTGTGACCGGAGGCAGAGGATCATCAGGGTCTTCTTCGGGGGGCAGGGCGGTTCTACGTTCGACGAATGCGTTCACCTCATCGACATGTCACTTGTCTACTGGTTGAGAGCTGGGGGAGCACTGGGACTCCAGGCTGTCGGCTAGGCATTCGGCCTTCTCAGAGTCGTCGAATGCGACGCTCATATCGGGTCGGGTGAGGGGAGGCATCGAAGCCTCTTCGGTGGAGCGCAACTTGCGTTGCAGCTGCCAGAAGGCTAGGTGGGTAGGCTCGAGTTCGCTTAGCGTTTTGTCCCATTGATTATTACGAAGCTCACTGGTGCGATCCTTTACAGCACGCTGTAAATTACGCATGTGGGCTTTGTTTGCCTCGCAGGGAAAGCTGCTGTAGGCACGGATGGCCGCGTTCTTTTCGGTTATCAGTTCACGTACGTCAGCGGGTAGTATCCAGCGTTGATCGCTCATTGCTGGGGCTTCCCGTGAGCAGTCCTTCAGTACGGATTGCACGTGTTCTGTAAACGAGTTGATGGCGGCCGTCGTGTCTGCGACTGAGACTATGTGGTCGGGGATGGCCTCCAGGTGAGGCGACGTGGTGGATTTCAGCTTTTCGCTGACTTTCCTCCAGTCGGTTATCACTTGGGTCGGCGGGGGCTGGCTGGGGTCAGAAGGACCCGAGCGGGGAACTAAGTGCATGAGCACTGGTCTATGGTCTGAGTTAAGCTCATGTAAAGTCTCGATGGAATGCAACTTAAGGTTGACATTCTTGAGTATCGCTATGTCGAGAACGTCCGGACGTTGGTCGGGGTCGTGGGGATAGTGGGTGTGCTCCATAGGAGCGATGGGATCGAAGTTGAGGGACTCGCCCAGGTTATACACGTGACGTACTCTGGCAGAGGTCGTCGTGCTGTTCCAGGCGGGGTGTTTGGCGTTGAGGTCGCCCGCTATGATAACGGAGTCGCTCAAGCCGAAGAGGACGGCAAGGTCTTTGGTGAATAGAGTGTGCTCCTCGAACGTTCCGCCGGGAGGGATGTACGCAGAGGCGATAGTGATCGGTTGATGGCCGGTCATGCCTAGTCGACACACTGAGGTCTCGAGCAGAGACTCCATGGGAGGGGGATCTAAGGGGATGCAGTGCAGTTCTTTTCTATAATAGATTAGAGTACCGCCCTTGTGGCAGCGTGACCGATCGTTGCGAACTATGCGATAGTTGGCAATTCTCGGATCGCGGTGACTGGGCTTGAGGAAGGTCTTCTGTACGAGAAGGATATCAATTTGATGGTCGCGGAGGAAGGTGGCGATCTCATCACGCTGGCCTCTAATGCCATTGGCATTAAAGTACCCTAAATATAGGTACCGGGGTTTGGTGCACGTTAATCTCGTATTATCCATTGGAGTTAGTCAAGATTAAGGTTGCGGAGGAGGTCGCCTAATTTGAGTAGGGACTTGAGGATAATTTTTAGTTTATCGCCACCAGTGTTAGCCGCCCTGAGATCAGCCGCCATGCGGTCTGCTTCGGGGGTGACTAACTCTGCTAACGTTTCTAAAATTACGTTGTGAGAGGGGTCCACGGCCGCGGGGCCGGGTGGCGTGGGATGAGCGGGCGCCGGTGCGCTCGCTTGGGCTGGGGTAGTAGGGATAGGGGCATCTAGTAGCCCGGGGATGGGGCTGGACTTGGCTTTGCTGAGTGCCGGGAAGGCTCTCTGGTGGTTCAGCGTGGTCCAGGGAGAGGGCCTCTGAGGGCTGAGTCTCTCCGGCATCTGGGCAGAGGATAGCCTCACCGATGGGCTTTCTCTTTGCTGACGGGCGCTTGCACGCTTCACCAGGTTAGAGGAGGAGCCTTTGGGGGCTTTCGAGCAGCCGCGGTAGTTGGCCGTATGGCCCGACTGGCCGCAAAGCACACAGCTCGGTGGCTCCGTGCAAAGCGATTTGTCTTTGGGACGGGGACAGTCTGCCGTGCCATGGTCGCCTAGACACTTTACGCATCTGTGATGCGCATGGCAGTTGGCTTGGCTGTGTCCGTACATCTGGCAGCGGTGGCATTGCCCGACTACGCTTGAGCGGTAGGGCTTCTCTATTGTGATGCCTGTGAGTGAGCATACCGACTTCACTTTGAAAATCGGGTGGTGACCTTCTACTGGGTCACAGATGACCAGTACCATATCGTACTGGTCTCCGCCTCTCGCCTTATGAAGGCGGTGGACGGCTGCGACCGGGATGTTTTGGCCTTGGAGGTCATTGAGGATGTCCTCCGTGGGGATTTCCTTCGGGATCCGCCTGATCACCACGCGGGTGGGCTTCTCCTCTGGAAGGGAGTAGGTATGGAAGGCTATGTGCCTTCCGATCAGCTGGCGGGTAAGTTCCCTAAAGTTCGTGGTCGTAGGAACCACTACTTTGATTCCCTGCTGTGTGCTTTTTGCGCTTGTGTATTGAATATGGCGCTCATTACACATTTTGGACACGTCTGTCTATTTCCCTTTGTCCTGATTGAACAACGGGGGAGGGAGCTTCAGCTTCTTTGAAGAAGCGGCTGAAGGTTTAGCCTTAGGGCTGACTGGCCTACTGGTATGAGCAGCGGCGGACGTAGGTAAGGGGACCGGGGAGGTGGGATGGGAGGCCGCGTGAGAGGGGGCATAAGGGAGCGCGACGATCTTTTTGGTCATGGCGGCCTGGGAATTTTTGCCCTTCTTCCTCTTGCCCTTTCCGACGACTTGATAGTAGTCTTCAGAGGATGAGGAGGCAGAGCACGCGTCTAAAATTGACTCTGAGTCGGAGATTGGCTCAGTTGTGTCCATGTTCTCAGAAACGGGAACAATGGACGCAGGTTCGGACTGATCCTTTGTTTGCGAAACAAAAGGTTTCGAAACAATGGGTCTCGGTTTAGCCGGAATCGCGGCGGCGACGGCTGACGGTAAGCCTTTGTCCATGTTTTCGGAAACGGGAACAATGGACGCAGGTGCGGGCTGGACCTTTGTTTGCGAAACAAAGGGTTTCACAAGAATGGGTCTTGGGGTAGCCTTAATCGCGGCGGCGACGGCTGGCGGTAAGCCTCTGTCGGCAGGCGGCGGCGACAAGGGGCTCTCGAGCGCGTCACTGAAGTCAGTGATGGCAATACTGGGTTGCTGCAAGGCAGCGACATCGGACCCATATTTCTTTATAAAATCTGGGTCTTTCAGGACAACGCGTTTGAAAAACGCAAAAAGGCGTTCCTCATCCGCATCAAGGGCCATATTATCTGCTAAGAGTTAGCAGACATTTGAGTGACGCTCAGCACGCCTAACAACCTAATTCCTTGCACAATTATGTAGGGAATTTACTGGGTCCAGCGACTCACCCGCTTCAACATTACCGCAGCCACATTCCGAGGGTCCGGGCTTGGTAGCAACTCCAACTCCAGTCCAGGGAACTTTGCTTTCAGGAACTTGTTGAAACGGGAAACACTAGCACAGTAAATCGGCGGCGCACACGTTCGCGACGGTGCCCAATTTTTTCACCTAGACCCTGGAGGGGTTAGGAGGGCGGATTGGGTCACCACCCTCTCTTGGTTTCGTTGGCACCGTTAGGTTTCCCACCAAGAACCTCGAAACTGAGGATTTTCCCTGATGGGGCAAAGAAAGTTAAATCGGAATAATATCCGAAGCAAAATGAGCAAGTGCTGTCTTAATAAAAAGACAACAATTGTTCGGGGGTTTAGTCAAGGGACTACTGATGACGTCACGACACTGGGAAGCGACGAACCGATGACACACACTGATAGCGAGCGGGAATGCGAGCAGGTAGCGGCACGTCCGTACGCGGCGGCGGTCAGGCGGAGAGTGTGACTGAGGCGCCGTCGTAGAAGTCGCTACGCCCCCGCAGAGGGGCGCGGCTGGCGGGATATGGGTTGAACCCTTTCCCCGCGGTAGTCATTATGCACCTGTAACGACAGGTGCCTCGTCAGGGTGCCTTGTAGGCGATGGAAGTGGCGTCGAGCTGTCGCAACGTCCCCGACATGGGGGCGTGGCGGGCGGGATGTGGGCAAGCCCTTTCCCCGCGGATGTCAGCATGCACCCGTTAAAACGGGTGCCTCATTAGGGTGCCATATAGGCGTGATAATATGGCGAGTGCGTGTAAAAGCGCACTCGCCAGTGTGTGGTTGTCATTTTGTCCGGTAGGAGGCGCCAGCGGCGCTGAGCGCTGCGCGCTTAGCTACGGCGAAACTTTACCGTAGCGAGCGCCGCTATCTTCACGCCATCTCGGCGGCCTGACATCGCCAGGTGAGACCTCCGGTTGCCCGGAGGAGGCCCAGCGGATGCAGGCCTGCCAGAGGTGGCTTTGGTGGCGCACCCTACCGCTAAGGATGTTGACCCCCGTCCGTTGCGCTCTCAGAGCTAGCCGATTACGTTCCGGACTAAGGGGTCGTAATGAATGTGTTTGAGCGGCAATGTACTTGTGTAACGCCGCTCATGTAGCGAACGAATGGCGAGCCCGCGCCGCACGTTCGTCGCGTAAGTATTAATGCATGTTGAGTCACATGGGTGTCTGGTCGGGCGCGTCATGCCTATATTAACTTAGAACACGACGCGCTTCGAGTGAGTATTATGCTTGTGGAGTCTTATTGGGTGGGTAAGTCGCGTGTCAATGGTTACGGCTTACCCAGGGTCAGTCCGTGAGTGACGACGGCTACGTCACATCCGCAGGCACCAGGTCGCGCAGAGGGCGACATGGGCAGGGAGCGGGCACTCCTGCAGTTGGCGTAGTACCGCGGACGTGTCGTGCCATCGTGAGTCGGCAGTCGCTAGCGGCCCCGCGGTGTTCTACCTGGGGCGCTCGTGCGACGCCAGCTCCGTCATTCAGGATGTTTAAAAAAAAGTCAAGGTACTTACCTAGAGGAGGAGGCGGAGAGGGGCGGCCTATCTCTGTGGGCCGCGGCAATCCAGACTAGGCACTCTACGGGCTGGGATGATAGAGCCGCATCAACTCTGTGAGCCCGTCGAGGATGACCAGCTCCGCGTCCTGGCCCTCCTTTATGGCCCTAATCAGGTCCAGGAGTAGGCTGATGGCGCAGGCGGTGAAGTTCTCCCCCGGTATGAAATCGCGCTGTTTCGCTTGGGCCGCTTGCCTTGGGCTTGCTTGGCAGCTAGCGGCTGAGAGATGGACGGCGCCGCTACTTGATGAGCGGCAGCCGTAATGGAGTCTGTGGGTGGGGCGGGTTTCCCCGCCCGCTTCCCCTTCTTCTTGCCGGCGCCTGAAGTGGCGTCGGAGGAGATAGTGGCAGCAATATTGGTGGTGGCAGTCGTGGACGGCTGAGTCGCCGCCTGCGGTGGTACAGGGCCAGGGTCCTGTCTGGGTTGCACCGCGGGAGGTTGGGGCTTTTTCCCCCTCTTGTTTTTCCCCCCGCGTTTCCTTTTCTTCCTCCGCCTCGAGGCGGGAGCGTCTTGTTGGATGCCTGAGGGCCCGTTCGCTGTCGCCATCAGCGAAGTACTGGGGGCCTCTGGGATATCGACCTGGGTCGCAGTCGTCATAACTTCACGGCGCTGTCGTGTGATGGCGACAGTGCCCGCTCGTTTGTTCCGGAGCTCTCTCCGGAACACTGGACACCCGCTGCTAGACGCGGGATGGTCACCTGCACAGTTCACACAGGTGGCCTTCTCCGTCTTCGGGCGTGGGCAGTCTCGGGCGGCGTGGCTTTCTCCGCAGCGCACGCATGCGAGCGGACGGTGGCACTGGTGCGAGCTGTGTCGAAACAGCTGGCACCGGTGGCACTGGGCGGGCCCTTGTTTGCTCCGCCAGGCATCAATACGGACACCCCGCATGCTGAGTAGCTCGGTGGTGTCGTAGATGGTACGGAAATCAATTTGCCTCTTGAGGACAGCGTAAAAGAGGCAGCCAGGTCGTCCGCCGCGCGCTTTTATGTTGCGGACGTACTCTGGCTCGTAGCCACGCGTCCTCAACTCCTCTAGGATGTCTTCCGGGTCTGTGTCAGCTGGCAGTCCCCTGATCGCCACCTTGACACTGCGCTCCGCCGGCAGTGAGTAGGAGAACCAACTAAGGCCCTCCGATCTCTCCAGGTCTGTGAGGTACTTTTGGATCACCCTGTACTCGTCCCCGGTTTCGGGTAGAAAGCGAATTCCACCCTGAAAGGGACGAGCGTTCGGTGGGTGACCCAAGATGGTCCTCACAGCCTTAAAATGAAAGGCCCAGTTGGGTAACCTTTCCACCACCAGCGGGGGGTATCGTGGCTGGTCCCTTTTTCTCGCCTTAGCCGCTGCGTCTGCGCTCGTGCTCTGCGCGGAGGCTGCGGCGGCGGGAGGTGTCAGTTTGTTAGCACTAACGTTCTGTCCGGTGGGTGGGCGGCGAGCCGCCTCGGCGAAGGTCGGCGACCCGACTCCGGCCCTGCCACGCGGGTCACGCTGTGGGAGCGGGGAGTCGGGGCAGACGCGCTTCGCCTCTTCGGCGGCCTCGTCGTCCGAGCTGCGTGGGCGGCGCTGAGCACGGGACTCGAGCGAAGCCTCGTGCCCTGTCGCCACTGTGTTGTTCGGTGAGGTGTAGTACGTAGGTGCACCTACCTCTGGGTCGTCGTCGTCCGAGTCGCTGTCCATGCTTGAATAGCAGGGCGACATGGGTGCGGGCGAGTCCTTGGCTGCGCTGCGAGGCGGGGGCGGCGACATCAGCTCCGCAGCGGTCGACGCTGCGGCGGCTAGGCCAGCCAGCAAGCGGCGGGGTGCGGGCGACGCTGCACGCCCGGCTCTCGGAGCGGCGGCGGTGGCAGTACGTGCATGCGTGGACGGGCATGCGACGGGGCGAGACACGGCGGGCGCAACCCGGGTGTCGGCGGCAATTGGGCGCGCAGGGCGCGGGTTAGCGGCGCGGGGCGCGTGCATCGCGGTCGCCCGGTCCACCTGCGCCGGGCGCAGGGGGGGGGGCGACGACGCGAGCAGCGGGAGCGCGGCTGCTGGACCCAGGAGGGCCCGGGGCCAGAGTGGGCGCGTTACGGAACGCCGGTGGTCGGACCGGCACAGCGGGTGTGCGCACGGAAGGCGGCGTCGTATCAGCTACGGGGCTGCGGCGCGGCATCGGTGACGGAGGGGAGGCCGGAAAGGTCCTCCTCCCCTCTACGTCTACGTTGGCACTCTCGAGCGTGGGGCTCCGGATGGTCGGGAGCGGCGGCGCTCGGACCCCCTTGGGGTTCGTGGTAGGCGGCGAAAAGTTCTTCGGCATCTTAATTTGGAGTGGCCTAATACCGCAACCGCTACGGTGCAGCTGCACCGGGCAGCGCGGAGGGGGCCCGCTGCGAACCCACGGGTACTAGGTACTCGCGGGTGCCAGGCGAGCACCTTCCATACTAATTTAAACTTTAAAAATTAAAATCTAAAATAAAAACGGTTCGGGCGGTACTTGC
Source organism: Cerastis rubricosa (assembly GCA_949152445.1). NCBI lineage: Eukaryota > Metazoa > Arthropoda > Insecta > Lepidoptera > Noctuidae > Cerastis > Cerastis rubricosa. The sequence goes on along the minus strand of OX424537.1, from coordinate 23,084,254 downwards.
TAAAACTTTTTATTGCTCCTACCCTACACTTTCATAACAAAAGTTTAGGTCGACGACCAATCACACGACGCGCCAGTGGTGGCGCAGGGGACTTTGCTGGCGGCCAGCGGAGGCCTGCCGAGCGTTTTCGGATTAAAATCGCGGAGCACTAAAAACGTATTAACGAGTGGAGAGGCCACTAGCCAATCCGGAAGTGGCGAGCGCGTGTAAAGGCGCGACTCGCAATGTGTGGTTGATATTTTGTCCGGTAGGAGGCGCCAGCGGCGCTGGGCGCCGCGCGCTTAGGTACGGTGAAACTTTACCGTACCGAGCGCCGCTTTCTTCACGCCACCTCGGCTGTCTGTCACCGCCAGGTGAAACCTCCAGTTGCCCGGGGGAGGCCCAGCGGATGACGACCAGCGACGGAGGTGACTTTGTTGGCGCATCCTACCGCTAAGGATGTTGGCCCCCGTCTGCAACGCTCTCAGAGCTAGCCGATTACGCTCCAGACTAAGGGGCCGTAATGAATGAGTGTGAGGGGCGGATTGGCTAGTGGCCTCTCCATGAGTCAAAAGTTTGTAGTGCGCGACCCAATCGCGTTAAACTGTGAGCAGGCCTCCGCTGGCCGCCACCGAAGTCCCCTGCGCCACCTCTGGCGCGGGCTGTGATTGGTCGGACGCCCACTTTTTATAAATCGATGTGAGGGTAGGCGCGTTCCAAACTTTTTACTTATACCGCCCGAACCGCGTTTTTATTTTTTTTAAAAACATTAATCGTCGGGAAAGGTTCCTGTTGTGTACCCATGGGTACGTAGAACCTGTGGCTTCACAGCGGGTGCCACCGTGCTGCCCGGTGCAGCAGCACCGTAGCGGTTGCGGACTTAGGCCACTCCTACACGATGCCTAAACGGACCCAAGTGACAGTTAACCCCAAGGGGGACCGTGCGCCGTCGCTACCGACGATTCGGAGCCCGACGCCCGGCAGTGCCTCAGACGCCTCCGATGCCAGCGATGTGGAGCGAAGGAGGGCCTTCCCGGCCTCACCTCCTACACAACCGCCACGCAGCAGCCCAGGTACGGCTTTGATTACACCTCCGTATGTGCGCACCCCGGCGGTACCTGTTCGCCCGCCGGCGTTCCGTCCAGTGCCCACCCAGCCCCCGGGTACTCCCGGGACTAGTAGCCGCGCGCCCACTGCTCGCGCCGTCGCTCCCCCCCTACGCTTCGAGGCGCAGGCGGATAGAGCGACCGCGAGTCACGCGCCCCGCGCCGCAAACCCGCGCCCTGCGCGCCCATCCACCGCCGCCGCCGACACTAAGGGCATAAACTGCGTTACGCGTGTGCACGCACGTGAGCACGTCGCGGGCCACGCTTCTGGTGCACGCACGTGAGCACGTCGCGGGCCACGCTTCTGGTGCACGCACGTGAGCACGTTCGCGTGCTTATGCGCGGGCATCGGCGCGTCAGTTTTCTCAGTACAATTTTGACGTTGGAGGTGTATAGTCGAGTAATTATGGATAAATTAATGTTGTATTATTTATCAAGACGACGGCGACGACGAATTGCCAAAAAAAGACGCCAGCCAGTAAGCCCGTACGTTGAATCTAGGTTACTGTGCAGGGAATTCGTGGTGAAGTTTGGTATATTAAGAGAAAATGAAAGGTTTTTTTTCAAATATTTTAAAGTTTCATTACAAGTCTATGATGAATTATATTCAAAACTGGAGCCCTATTTGAAGACTAACAATCTACGATTGAAATCTACGTCAATCGTATCACCAATGGAACGATTTGCAATGACATTGCGGTAAGTAAAGACATTTCGATATTAATAATCATCTTTATTCATGTAAAAAAAAACAGTCATTATTTAACAAAAGTTTAGAACACTCATATTTTTTTGCCAATTTATGTAAGTCACACTACTGTTTAGCCACATCAAGCCAGAAAGAAGAAGAAGTTCTTATTGTTTCGGCAGTGACACCTGGGGGCCTACCACCAGCTCATAAGCAGTATTATTTTAATATTACTTCAGTGGGAGAAAGAGATGGAGCTATACGTACTGTAGAGCTTCATCTCTTTCTCCCATGGAAGTAATATTAAAATAATACTGATTATGAGCTGGTGGTAGGCCCCCTGAATATGGCTTAAAATGTTTTTCTTGATGTGGTGCACTCTGTTCTTAGGGCCGAAACACATAACCGCACACTTATTAATCATCATATTAATCACAGTTTCTTACATTTATTAATTATATTTTGTTATTTCTAAATTACACAGTTTTATCGTTTTCGTTTTTTTTATCTATATGTACTTATTTACTTATTTTTTTATATAATCACAACAGTCATCACAGTGTCTTGCATAAACGTTACGTTACAATTAGTTTTTGATTATTCATTTGAAATACACTAATAAAATCACAGGTTCAAGTTTAAAATAAAAAAACACAATAACAGTTAAAACAGTACAATAAGTCTAAATGTCTTAATTATAATAATATACCTACCTTACAAAGTATTAATTATAATGACGCATATTGATTGCAAGTTTTTACATACGAATATTTCCCTTATTAATTATTCCCTTCTATTACTAGATCGGGTACTAATATTATTTTAAATTCTTATTTATCATCACAATCATAATCACAGTTTACTACATAAAAGATTAAATTTAAGAAGAGGATATATGAAGGAGCAATGTTATGAGTAGGTTCAAAAAAAAGGTCCATTAAGTAAAAAAGGGGTCTATTGATACACTTTTTTATTTGACCCTAAATAGGGTTTAAGATAAAAGTGTCCGAATCGACCCCGTTTCTTTCCTTATGAACATTACACTCAAGGCTTGTAAACTTTTGGCGAATGCCCTTGTATATCATAATAATTGCACATGAGACCAGAAAAATATAAATATAAAATTGCGCTTTTTACTAACTTAAATAGTTCTTCATGTTCTTCTCTTTCTTTTGTTCTTAATAATTAAACAGTCTTAATCAAATCTTCAGTCTTTCTTGTTACCTATTTATTCATTGTTCGTGTCTGATCTTATATTTAAGGATTCTAAATCATTCGTTACCGTATTTTGCGTTAATGAAAGGTCATCAATGGTAATAATAATTTCTTTTTCTATATCAATTAAAGCTTCTAATACTTTTGTACGAAATAATAATTTTTTAAAGCAACTCAATTTTTTCACAGTTGGTAATAATGACTTAAAAAAATTCAAGTCTTCGTCCATATTATCTGCAGTGTTATTCTTCACGCAATTTAACAACTCTAATTCGAAATCAGTTGGCGATTCGCACTTACGTTTCTTGGAAGATCGTGTTTCTTTGGTAACGCTGGAGCTGGTGCTAGGTACATTAATCAAATCTTCTTCAATAATCGTATTATTTTGTGAAGTTCTCGGTGACGCGTTTTGCTCTACTGACTGATTAAAATCGTCTGCCGATTCTTCTCCTTGAGTATTCGAGTTTGAATCTAAAAATGACAGCATGTCATAGTAAATGTATGTTTTATTTGCCCTGGAACCGGAACCTGATTTAAGTTTTTTTTTAGTAGACCTCACTCTTATATAAGTGTCTCTTGCAGTTTTCCATCTTTGCTGCAGCTTTTTCACTGAAACAATAACACAGGTATTTTATTTTATTACAGATATTTAGTTAGTGGACATACCTTCGTCGATATTCATCTGGCGTATCAGACAGGACTAACCACGGTCAGAAAAATAGTAACAGAAGTTTGTCAAATTATAATTGAAAGGTTAAAGGAAGAATGTATACCAAAATTTTCCCGTGCGCTATGGGTAGAGACTGAAAAAGGTTTTTTAACGCAAGCCCAGTTTCCTAACTGCATAGGTGCAATAGACGGAAAACATATACGCATTATAAGACCTCCACATAGTGGTTCCCTCTATTACAACTATAAGCATTACTATTCTATTGTACTGCTTGCAATGTGTAACGCCAACTATGAGTTTACCTATATAAATGTGGGAGTGCAGGGTAAAGAATCTGACTCCGCAATTTTCACACAAAGCCGATTGTACGAACAAATCAACAATGACTTAATAGATATTCCTCCTGCCAAAGCATTGCCCGTAATACACAATGATAAACCAACCAACACTGCTGCAACCGCAGCTTTGCCCTATATTATTGTAGGAGATGAAGCATTCGGGTTATCTAGCCATGTCATGCGGCCATATGCTCGAGCTCTCGATATAAACTACAAAAAAAAAATATTCAATTATAGGTTAACGAGGGCGCGACGTTATATTGAGTGTACATTTGGTATGGGAACTATATTTCTTGTCACCAAAATTTATATTTGTCATCAAAGTTGTATCACCTAGTAAATAGATCTATCGCCACGAAATATTTTCGTTCTCAGATAAACAAAAAGTGTTCCCAGGTATGAATTATCAAATAAATGTTGATACATGTGTAAAATAAGAGATGGATTACCAATAAAATTGTAGTGCATTAGATGAATATAAACTTCGTTCTTATAATAATAGTTTTATTACTTAAATAATAGCTTTGTGCTCGGAATGGTAGATCTGTCACCAAATAAATAGATCAGTTCCTTATTTCTATGAAGAAAAGCTTTATACGAGACATTGGGCACACCGACTCGGACAGGTTAGGTTCGAAGAGGATGGCGGGGTCTAGTGAGCGAGCGGAGCGAGCGAACTAAGACCCCGACATCCCCTTCGTGTTAGGTTACTGTAAACCCTGCAGACAGAAATAGGAGCCCCGCGTAGCGGGGCTACGTCGACAACGCCTTAGTTTGGACCTGTGGTTTGGTGATCTCTTTAAATTAGTTTGCTTAAATACTTATTAGGACACACCTATTATAATACATACAAAAACATTTATTTGGTACTAGACCTTATATCTCAGGATTTTAGGTGATTTATTGTGGAACTGATTTTGCATTGTTTGGTGACTACATTTTGGTGACAGATCTACTATTTTGAGGACAAACCCTATTATTTAAGAAACACAAAACTAATTAAATTGGTGATAGCTTAAATGATACCCATTTGGTATCATGGCTAATAAATTTCGCATACTCCATCGTCCATTGAACGTTGGAAAAGACAAAGCAATTTGTTTTCTTAAAACAATTTGTATTTTGCATAATTTTATAAGATCAAGAAGTCAAATTAATGACTTTCATGATATTGTCATTATACCAGGCCATATACGTTCAGTTCGGGGGTTAATTGGAAATACCCACAGAGATTCGTATACATTACGCGATAACTTCGCAGATTATTTCGTTGCAGACGGACAGCTGTCATGGCAAGATCGCAGTATTTATTGAAGATACGTGGGACACTCAGAAAGTTTTGCGAAACTAAAAAAAATTGTTCTATACGTACATATATTTTTATTAAATCTTTTCAAAGTACTTTCCACCAGCCTCTATACAAAGATTCATGCGCCTAAACCAGTTTTCAAAACACTTTTTCCAGTCCGCCGCAGACACCTCGTTTACAGCCTGCTCGAACCCAGCCAGCGCATCTTCCGGCGACGAAAATTGTATCCCTTTGAGCTGATTTTTTATTTTTGGGAATAAAAAGAAGTCACACGGTGCTAGATCAGGGCTGTAAGGAGGGTGACCCAGGAGTTTGACTGGCGTGCTGTCCAGGAAGTCCCTCGTTTTGAGTGCGGTGTGCGCAGGTGCATTGTCGTGGTGGAGCAGTAGCCCGCGGAGCCCTGTGTTTGGTCGCTTGTTGCTTATAACAGAGAAAACTTCTGGCAAACATTTGGAAGTATACCATTCGGCATTAATGCTTCTTTGATCCCGTAAGGGAATTGATACCAAGTGGCCAGTCAAATTAAAAAAGCTAGCGATCAAAATCTTACCCCCGCTTCTAGATCGCTTCACTTTGGTAGGCGTTGGCTCATTTTGAAACACCCAAACAGTCGACTGGCGCTTGGTTTCTGGGTCGTATTGATAAATCCAGGACTCATCACCTGTAACGATGTCGTAAACACGCCGAGACGAGCCTGCTTCAAATTTGTTAAGCATATCACGGCACCATTCCACCCGGGCCTGCTTCTGAGCATCGGTGAGGTTGTGCGGCACCCAGCGTGATACTATCCTCCTCACGCGAAGATGGCTGTGTAGAATCTCGTGAACGCTTCCCGATCCAATCTTCAATATGTGTTGAATCTCCTGATATGTAATTCGCCTATTGTCTTGGATTAAATTTTTCACTGCTAGCACGTTTTCTTCGGTAACAGCCGTCAAAGGGCGACCGCTTCTTTCGTCATCCCCCAAAGTTGGTCGACCGCGCTTGAATTCGTTATACCAACGATACACGGTTGCCTTGGAAGGGCCTTCATCCATGAATGCCATTTGAAGTCTATCGTACGATTCATCCGGTTTCAGGCGACACTTGAAATCGTATAAAATCATAGCTCTAAAATGTTCCCGGCGCAGATCCATATTTCAGTGAGACACAATACTTTGAATTAACTCGCAAAAAATGTGGAGGGAAATTTTGAAATTGGAACTTACTTATTTTTACTTATAAATAATCATATTTTCGAAAAACATAATAACTGGCCAGTCTCCCATATATAAAAACTTTTTTTCGCAATACTTTCTGAGGGGCCTGGTAGTTGGCTTTTTTATAATTTATGTACATTCAATAATTGATTTTTCACGGTTTGTTACCACACATTTTTTATTAACATAGCAGGCATATTTTAATAATATACCTAATGATTTTATTTGTTAAATTCATCGGATGTAACCAAATAACTTAGATTGTTGTAAACTAAAGTTGAGAGATGTCAAAGAAAAACCTACAAAACTACAAAACGCACGCTTATTTTACAAAGTTACTAGCCCAATTCTAAAACCAATATAATAAATATTTTAGTTGATAATTGTTTTATTTATTTACCTACCGATCCACTGTTTCTGCCCTAAAATGATTTTGAACCCTAAATAGACCGATAGTGTGAAGTAGTGTGAAGCTCGCAGTCGTGAACATAGGTACTGGTTGTCTCGTGACGCGCAAAATGGCGGCGACCGCGTGGCCGAAAGAAAGAACTTTGGAATTTATCGAGCAATATAAAACCATACCAATATTATGGGACATTGTTCACACGAATTTCACAATGTTCAGAAATACGCAGTACCTATCTCTGCACTAGTTTTGAATATAAGCATGATTTTATATTTACATAGGTAAATTATTGTAAATATTCCGAGTTTTAATTTTATAGTTGGATTAATTGTTGAAAACATTTAATTGACACAAATACAATTGAAATAACTAATTATATATAACTAATTGCATAGATTATTAAAAATAAAAATTTGGCGCAAAGAATAGTTTACCTAACCTACGTTATTATAAAATAAATAAAGAGTGTAGGTACTTACCTTGTATGTTTTTTTCTGCTGCACTCCAGTCATCAAAATTTTGAAACAGTACTGTACAAATGTCTAGCCATGCTTTTGATTTAGCGTCCCGGTCTTTAAATATTTCGCTAGATTGGTCCCATATGGCAGGACGACACTGAACTTCAACAATTACCCTTTCTGTATCAAAATTTGTCATTTTTTGTTATGGGCCGGGCACGCGCGTGCGGTCTGTTCGAGATAGCGCTGTCAACTGAACAACCCGTGGACCCGTCCAACGTGATGCGTGATCACGTCGCGTGCATGCGTGCCCCGTTGCACGGAAGTATCACGCGACGGGCGCCCGACGGGCTCACGAGCGTGTGCACGCGCATGGGCACGCGCGGGTCGGTTTTGTGTGGACACGCGAGAGGCACGCTTAACGCAGTTTATGCCCTAAGGCTGCGCCTGTCACGTCGCGCCCTGCCGCGTGCCCAGTCACGCACGCACGGCCCGCCGCTGCCGCCGCCGCACCGAGAGTCGGGCGCGCCGCATCGCCCGCACCCCGCCGCTTGCTGGCAGGCTCAGCCGCCGCAGCACTGGTTGCAACGGGCCCGATGTCGCCGCCTCCACCACGTAACTCGGCCCAGGACTCGCCCGCGCCCAGGTCGCCTTGCTTTTCTGAAGAGGAAAGCGACATGGACGAAGACGTCGAGGTAGGTGCCCCTACCTCCCCCCACTTAACCGACAACTTAAAGGCGCTCGGGCCCGATACCCGTGCCCAGCGCCGCCCTCGAAGCTCGGACGACGAAGCCGCCGAAGAGGCGAAGCGCGTCTGCCCCGACTCCCCGCTCCCGCAGCGTGAACCGCGTGGTAGAGCCGGGGTCGGGTCGCCGACGTTCGCCGAGGCGGCTCGCCGCTCGCCCACCGGACACGACGCCTCACAAACTGTGACGCCACCTGCCGCCGCGGCCCCTGCGCAAGGCACGAGCGCAGCCGCAGCTGCCAAAGCCAAACCAAGAGACAAGCCACGCTACCCTCCGCTGGTAGTGGAAAGGATGCCCAACTGGGCCTTTCATTTTAGGGCCGTAAGGACCATCTTGGGTCACCCCCCTAATGCTCGTCCTTTTCAGGGCGGGATTCGCTTCCTGCCTGAAACGGAGGATGAGTATAGGGTGGTCCAAAGGTACCTTACGGACCTGGAGAGATCGGAGGGCCTTAGTTGGTTCTCTTACTCATTGCCAGCGGAACGTAGCCTTAAGGTGGCCATTAGGGGGCTGCCTGCGGACACGGACCCAGAGGAGATCCTGGAGGAGTTAAGGCAGCGTGGTTTTGAGCCGGAGTATGTCCGTAATATAAAAGCGCGCGGCGGACGACCCGGCTGCCTTTTCCACGCTGTCCTTAAGAGGCAAACCGATTTTAGACGTATCTACGACACCACCGAGCTACTTAGCATGCGTGGTGTCCGCATAGATGCCTGGAGGAGTAAACAGGGGCCCGCTCAGTGCCACCGGTGCCAGAAGTTTCGACACAGCTCGCACCAGTGTCACCGCCCGCTCGCATGCGTCAGATGCGGCGAGGAGCACGCGGCCCGTGATTGCCCGCGCCCCAAAGAAGAGAAGCCCACGTGCGTGAACTGCGCAGGTGATCACCCGGCCTCAAGCAGTGCGTGCCCCGTGTTCCGGAAAGAAGTCCGGAACAAGCGAGCGGGCACTGTTGCCATCTCACAACAACAGCACCCACCCAAGAGCGCTGCCACCAACACTGAAGCCCACGAGGCCCCAAGCGCGTCGCTGATGGCGACAGCCAACGGGCCCTCCAGCAACACCGAAGCTCCTGCCTCGAGGCGGAAGAAGAAGAGGCCACGCGGGGGGAAAAACAAAATTTATTTATTTATTTATTTATTTATTTAAGAACTTTGGAAGACTTACAGCTAAATACAATAGTGATAAATAACAGTATGATAATCTGACAGCCAATTACAAGTCTTCACTTCTAGAGCTTGTCTGGTATAAATATACTGTGGAACAAAATATACACACTGCCAAATAATGCCAAGAAATTTAAAAACAAGACTTTAAACATTTATATAAATCACCTAAAGTACCTATGTAAAAATTAATATAATTGCGACAGGTTATTTACCATGAGATCCAAGATGTTACAAATTCAATTAAACCAAAATAAAAATAATGAAACCAAAGTCTAAAGAAATTTAGGCTTTAAAGAAATTCATTGATAAACACTTTTTTGCCGAGTACACACTAGTTTCAAAAATGTCAAAGTCGAACTGCTTGCACACCTTATTAAAGTACCTACTTACACGCACAACGTACGAATTTTGTCTATAATTAGTATTTGAAAATGGCACCCGTAATGGTGGATTGAACCATTTGGACTTGCTTGGAACGTTAAAATAGTAAGTTGACAAAATGTCGGAACAATTAATGTCTCCTCGAACCGTCTTCAACAAGAAAATACAGTCAGAGATCTCACGACGATTAATCAACGGTAAGAGGTGATATTTTTTACAGAGACTGAGATAGTTACTGGACTGATACGGTACCCTTTGATGAAAGCACAGAAATTTTATAAATCTTTTTTGTACGCGCTCAATACGGTCAATATATTTATGATAGCATGGATTCCAAATTTCCGATGCGTATTCCAAGTGGCTTCTAACATAAGTGCAGTAAAGAATTTTTAACGTTTTAGCTTGTGTGAAGCACTTGGATAATCGCATTATGAAACCAAGGGATTTTGAGGCTTTAGCGACGATGGCATCAACATGCTTATCAAAAATGAGTTTGGAATCGTGATGAACCCCCAGATCACGAATAGTAACACAACTAGGTAATATATGACCACCAAGAGTATAAGATGCGGCTAGGACTGATCGTCCACGGGAATATGTTACAACCGAGCATTTTTTGGGATTTAGTTCAAGCTTATTTTTTTGGCAGTACACTTCAAGACACTGCAGGTCAGTTTGAAGTGCGATCATGTCCGCAGTCGATGATATAGTGGCAAAAATTTTCATATCATCTGCGAAGCACAGTAACTTGGATGAGGTCAGACAAGAGTCTATGTCATTTACATAGATAATAAATAATAATGGACCGAGCAACGAACCTTGAGGTACTCCGCTGGGGACTAAAACCCAGCTAGATATATAATTATTCAGTACCACAGCTTGCGACCTGTTTTCTATGTAAGATGAAAACCATCTGAGTAAATCCCCCCGTATACCGATGCCCTCTAACTTCCGTAGTAGGATGACGTGGTCGATTCTGTCGAAACACTTACTATAATCTGTGTAGACTACATCGACTCGTTTACCGTGGTCCATTGCGTCGGTGATGTAGTTATTAAGCAAAATAAGATTGGTGACAGTGGATCTACCTTTAAGAAAGCCGTGTTGGAAGGAACTAAACGATTGTTCCAGAGCAGAATAGACCTGGTTATAAATTATCCTTTCAAAAACCTTGGCAATGATACACAATTTGGATATCGGTCTATAATTAGTAATATCTGTTTTGACTCCTTTCTTATGTACAGGCGTTATGAATGCCGATTTCCAAAGTTTGGGGACAACACATGCATCTAGAGATTTTTTAAATAGAATTGAAATAGGAAGTGCAATAGATGCAGCGCAACGTACGAGAAGCTTGGATGAGATATTATCCGGACCTGGTGCTTTCGATGTATCTAACTTACGAAGCAAGTTGACTATGTCTTCAATGTTCACAGTTATACGACTGATATCGGACGACAGGTTTGATGATTCAGTAAAAGAAGAGGAAGATGAATTAGAGCTACCCCCATGACTACGGTTGGGATCTAAAAAAGTGGAGTGAAAATAAGTTGAAAATGCCTCACTTATGGCTTCCCCGGTACACAATATTTCGTTGTTAAAATTGAACGTGCTCGGGATCGCATTTATATTATGACGTTGTTTTACAAAAGTCCAAAATTGTTTCGGGTTATTCTTAATAGACGCTTCGGTAAGTTTCAGATAATTTGCGTAACACTGACTTTCTAATATTTTTGCCCTATCACGAAGTAGTTTAAATGTTAGTTCGTCGGCTTTATTGCCGTAGGTTTTAAATTTTCTAAAGTATTTATATTTCTCTTTAACTGTTTTTATCAATGAGGAACTATACCAGGTCGGATATGATTTATTACGACAAAGTTTCTGAGGAATATATTTCGATTGAAGCTTATAGACAACATTATTGAAAAAATCTACAGAATCGTCAGTTGACCTTACTGCAAACTCACTTTCCCAGTCGGTCCTACAAATGTCACGATTAATGGATTCATAATCACCCTTATCATATAAAAATTGGATACGTGACGCACACCCAAGGGGAGGTGTTTCAACAAGATCCATAGTAATTAACAATGCTGGGTGATAATCATCGATTGGTACTAGTGGGCTTAAACTTTCAGTCACGTTGACTGCCTGGTTCGAAAGGACTAAGTCCAGTATTTTACCATATCTGTTAGTCACCCCATTATATTGACCAAAGTCAAGAGTACATAACTCGTCTCCAAGTAGCACTTCATCACTACTCTTAAGATTCGTTGGGACGAGAAATATATTGTCAGATGGGACCCAACTTATTCCGCTCATATTAAAATCACCCACAATAAGAAATTTATCGGAACTATTAGCAATCACAGACCGATTTAATGACGAAAGAAAATTCGTTAATTGTAAAGAAAAAGAATGACCAAGATTTTGTTTACATAAATAAATCCCACAGATATGTAAGTCAAAATAGTTACGAGTAATCGAATTTTTTGAATGTATGCTTATCCAGAGGTCTTCAGCTGTAGAATGAAAATTTTGTTGACATGTTACTGATAATTCTCGACGAGCAGCTATTAGAACTCCTCCACCACGTGATTGTCCAGTCAGAGCATAATTTCGATCACGACGCCATACAATATACCTTTCATCAAAAAATTCCGAGTTCAAAATGCCATCCAATAACCAAGTCTCAGTGAGAACAATAACATCAAACGAGCTGGCTACCATTTGGCGATAGAATGTCTCGGTTTTAGTACGAAGACCACGAACGTTCTGATAAAATATGTTTAAACCAGGTAAATTAATATTAAAGTTAGTAGCCATTAGGTAAAAAATCAACAACAGAGTATGAATCAATAAAATAGGCCACAATAACACATAGCTTAAAAATATTAACTAAAAAAGGGTGGTAGGAGAATAAATATACTTGTAGTAAGCAAACGGCCACCGTTAATATTGGAGTGGAAGAATTATTCGACGTTGAGCGGTAAATAACTGTGTGAGTAAGCAAGCAGTAATGTGCAGTTCGTACAAGTGCGAGCGAGCAAGGCGTATAATTATGTACTAATACTTTAAAATGAACAGCGCGATAAGAGACACAAAGGATTTTTTTGTTAGAACAAAAGAGAGGTGTCGGGCTCATTAGTGCGGCAGAGGTGCTAAACAATTTGTAACATCCTATTAAAACAAAATGAGATATAATAAACCGATAAAGCAGAGACGATTGTAAACAGTATAGGTGACATACTAGTTGATTTTGTTTAAATCCGATTCCCTTCTCACTATAATAACTTTAGAGTTGGTGTTTTTGAGTACGTGAACAAAAAGTACGTGAACAAAAGGGGGAAGAAGCCCCAGCCTCCCGCGACTCAACCCAGGGAGGATCCTGGCCCTGTTCCAGCGCGGGCGACGACACAGGCGCCCGCGGCAGCCGCCACTACCTCCACCGCCGCCACAACATCCGACGCCATCTCTGGCGCCGGCAAGAAGAAGGGGAAGCGGGCGGCAAAGCCCGCCCTACCCACAGACATGGCTACGGTCACCGCACACAGCGCGGCGCCCACCAGCACTGCCCAGCCGCAAGACGGCGCCCGAGATCAAGAGCGGCGTCGTGTCGCGCCTCCTAAGATATTCACCACCTGCGCGATCAATCTGCTGCTGGACCTCATCAAGGCCATCAGTCAGGGTCAGGACATAGAGATGGTAATCCTCGACGGGCTCGCCAAGCTACTTCAACTATACCATGACTAGCTCGTTGAGGATTGTTCACTGGAACGCCCGCGGCCTCAGAAGGAAGGCCGCCCCATTCCGCCTCCTCCTCAAGGACCAACGAATCGACGTGGCGCTCATCAACGAGACGCACCTGGGACCAGCTGACAAGATCAAGTTCCCGGGTTACGTCTTGTACAGACAGGATGAGAAGTCTCCACACGGCATAACCTACCGCGGTCTGGCGGTATTGATTAGCCGGAGAGTCGTTCACCAACCACTCCCTCCGACGCCACTGGGCACCTTTATGCATTAGGTGTCCAGCTCCACATCGCCGGCGAGGATGTTAACATCTACGCGTGCTACTGCCCGCCCGTGGCCCCGCCTGACATAGCGGAGCTGCGGGCGCTACTCTACCAATCGCCACACGCGACACTCCTCGCTGGCGATTTCAACTTGAAAAACCTGGCGTGGAATAGTCGGGTTACGAATACCGGAGGGAGGCGGCTCTTCGCCGACGCAGAGGCCCATGGATACTTGGTGTCCGGCCCTGATGCACCCACCCATTACCCAGATGACCAGGCCTACTTACCGGATGTGCTGGACATCATTGTCTACAAGGGCCTAGGATGCCAGATCGCCCAACAGGTGATAGACGACGAGTTACAGTCGGACCATCAACCTGTACTCGTCGTCTTGTCGGGCATGCCGACGAGACTCTCTCCTCCAGCGCCACGTCGTAAAACGGACTGGACTAAGTTTAAGGAAGTGATGGAGACCACCTCTCCTACTTGGCCCCGCCGCGGATGTCGACGGGCTAGCCGGAGAACTCACCGCTTGCTTCCAGCGCGCCTTTAACGAGGCGACCATTATTTCGACGCAGCAACAGGGGCTCCTTTACAAGCCTCTGCCCACCCACCTACAGCGGATGGTCGCCCACAGGCGGCTCCTTCGCAGGCGGTGGCAATCTTCAGGCAGCCCACGTGACAAACGCGAGCTTAATCGCTACGCGGAGATAGTCAGGGCCAAGCTACAGGAATTCAATACCGAGAGCTGGGAGGAATGTATCGACGCCGCCGAGGGGGACATGGCGTCGCTACATAAGCTGTGTAGACAGCTCTCCCATGCCCCGGCTCCGGTACGTCCGCTACTCCATAGCGACGGGGCGCCAAGATACGCCGCGCCAGACCGCGCGGAGCGTCAGTTCGTCCCAAACCCGACTGTCAACAGCGAGCACATCGCAGCAGTCGAGCAATACCTTGGAGAGTACTTCGCCCAGCCGATAGCCTCCGATGACGACCCAATCTCCTTCTCGCCTTGCGTAGTTAGACGCGCCATCCTTAACACTAGGTTAAGGAAGGCCCCCGGAGCGGACGGTGTGACCAACACAGCGCTGCGCCACCTGCCCTACCGCACGGTAGCGGCGCTGGCGCGCCTGTACACGGGCATACTGCGCACCGGGGCCATAAGAACGTGCTGAAGCCGGAGAGCTATCGGCCCATCACGCTTCTTTCTTCTACCTCCAAGGTATTCGAGCAGCTCCTGCTGCGACACCTTAAACAGCATTTCTCGCCTCGGGCGGAACAGTTTGGGTTTCGGGCCGAGCACTCCACGACGCTCCAGCTGTCAAGGGTACTGCATCTGCTAGCCGCGGCGCTCAACAAAAAAGAGCAAGCAGTAGCAGTATTCCTCGACATGGAGAAGGCCTTCGACCGGGCCTTCTTTACAAGATGGCCCAGTCTGGCACGCCTCGTCGCTTGGTCACGGTGGTTTCCTCCTTCCTCTCCAACAGGACTTTCCGGGTGGTGGTCGACGGCGCGTTATCGGGCGTCCGCCCGATCGCTGCGGGAGTGCCGCTGGGCAGCTGCGTCTCGCCCTACTGTTACTCACATTACACCGACGACATCTCCACCACACCTGACACCACGCTCGCGCTGTACGCCGACGACGCCGCGTACATAGCGACATCGCTAAATACGCGGCACGCGGCCGTCAAACTACAGCGCGTGCTCGATCTGCTGCCTGACTGGTTGTCAAAATGGAGGTTGTCGGTGAACGTGGGTAAGACGCAGGCGCTTGCTACCGGCGGCACTAAACTCCCACCACCCCTAACACTACAAGGAGCCGACGTCGCATGGACGCCCCAGGCCAAGTACCTCGGGGTCACCATCGACCGCCGGCTCACGATGGTAAGTCATGTCCGTGGCACTATCGCCAAATGCAGGAACGCCCGCTTCCTGCTGCGCCCAGTGCTCTCATCCCGCCTCCCGCTGCGTGCCAAGCTGGGCGTGTACAAAACGTACATTCGCCCTAATAACGTATGCCGCCCCAGCCTGGTTCGCCCTCACGAGCGAGTCATCCAAGAAATCCCTCCGCGCGCAGCAAAATCTTGCGCTGCGGACAATCGTCGCCGCCCCTCGCTACGTGAGGAACACTACCATACAGCGGGACCTGAACATGGAGAGCCTGGACGACTTCTGTAGCCGCCTCGCGTCGAGCATGTTCGCCCGCGCTGACGCCTCTGCCTGGACCCACCTGGCACAAATAGCGCCGTGGCACACGCGCCCGCCTGACGCGGGGCGAGCAAAGCGCACACGTCGCCTGCCGCGCGACCTCTTGCCTGCGGATGTGACTTAACCATCCCCCCCCCTGATTGACTCACTCGGGTAAGTCGTATCCATCTACACGCGATTTACCCAACCAATAAGACTCCACAATCACAACACACACTCGAAGCGCGTCGTGTTCTAAGTTAATATAGGCACGACGCGCCCGACCAGACACCCATGTTACTCAACATGCATAAATACTTACGCGACGAACGTGCGGCGCGGGCTCGCTATTCGTTCGCTACATGAGCGGTGTTACGCAAGTACATTGCCGCTCAAACCCATTCACTACGGCCCCTCAGTCTGGAGCGTGATCGGCTAGCTCTGAGAGCGTTGCAGGTGGGGGCCATCATCCTTAGCGGTAGGGTGCGCCCCAAAGTCACCTCTGGCCAGGACTGCACCTGCCAGGCCTCCCCCGGGCAACCGGAGGTCTCACCTGGCGGTGACAGACCGCCGAGGTGGCGTGAAGATAGCGGCGCTCGCTACGGTAAAGTTTCGCCGTAGCTAAGCGCGCAGCGCTTAGCGCCGCTGGCGTCTCCTACCGGACATAATGTCAACCACACACTGGCGAGTCGCGCTCTTTACACGCACTCGCCAAATACCATGCCTATATCGGCACTCTAAGGAGGTGCCCGTTTTTACGGGCACAGTTTTGACCTCCGCGGGGAAAGGGCTTGCCCACATCCCGCCAGCCGCGCCCCCTGCCGGGGACGTAGCGATTTCTCGACTGTGAGGGGCAATGTACTTGTGTAACACCGCTCATGTAGCGAACGAAAGGCGAGCCCGCGCCGCACGTTCGTCGCGTGATTAGTCGCATGTTGAGTACATGGGTGTGTGTTCGAAGCGCGTCATGCCTATATTAACTTAGAACACGACGCGTTTCGAGTGTATGTAGCGAGTGTGGAGTAGTATTGGGTGGGCAGGTCGCGTGTAGAGTGGGACGACCTGCCCGGGGGAGTCAGTCCGGGGGGGGGGATGGTTATGTCACATCCGCAGGCACTAGGTCGCGCGGAAGGCGACGGGTGCGCTTGGCGCGCCCCGCGTCAGGCGGGCGCGTGTGCCACGGCGCTATTTGCGCCAAGTGGGGCCAGGCAGAGGCGTCGGCACGCGCGAACATGGTGGACGCGAGGCGGCTACAAAAGTCGTCCAGGCTCTCAATCCTCATGTCCCGCTGTATGGTGGAGTTCCTCACATAGCGAGGGGCGGCGGCGATTTTGCGCAGCGCAAGATGTTGTTGCGCGCGGAGGCTGGTCTTGTTGGTCTCGCTCGTGAGGGCGAACCAAGCTGGGGCGTACGTGATCTGTGAGCGTATGTACGTTTTGTACACGCCCAGCTTGACACGCAGCGGGAGGCGGGACGAGAGCACTGGGCGAAGTAGGAAGCGGGCGTTCCTACATTTGGCAACGGTGCTACGGACGTGACATCCCATCGTGAGTCGGCGGTCGATGGTGACCCCGAGGTACTTGACCTGGGGCGACCATGCGACGTCGGCTCCTAGTAATCTGAGGGGTGGTGGGAGTTTGGTGCCGCCGGTGGCAAGCGCCTGCGTCTTACCCACGTTCACCGACAACCTCCATTTTGACAGCCAGTCAGGCAGCAGGTTGAGCGCGCGCTGTAGCTTGACGGCCGCGTGCCGCGTGTTTAGCGACGTCGCTATGTACGCGGTGTCGTCGGCGTACAGCGCGAGCGTGGTGTCAGATGTTGTGGGAATGTCGTCGGTGTAACATGAGTAGCAGTGGGGCGAGACGCAGCTGCCCTGCGGCACCCCCGCAGCGATCGGGCGAGTGCCCGATAGCGCGCCGTCGACCACCACCCTGAAAGTCCTGTTGGAAAGAAATGAGGAAACCACCCTTACCAAGCGACGAGGCGTGCCAGCCTGTGCCATCTTGTACAGCAGGCCGGCGTGCCAGACCCGATCAAAGGCCTTCTCCATGTCGAGGAATACTGCTACTGCTTGCTCTTTTTTATTGAGTGCCGCGGTGAGCAGATGCAGTATCCTCGACAACTGGAGCGTCGTGGAGTGTTCGGCCCTGAACCCGAACTGCTCCGCTCGTGGTGCGAAGTGTAGTTTTAGGTGTCGCAGCAGGAGTTGCTCGAACACCTTGGAGGTAGCAGAGAGAAGCGTGATCGGCCGATAGCTCTCCGGCTTCAACACGTTCTTGTTCGCCTTGGGCAGCATGATGATGCGCCCTTCCTTCCACGAGGTCGGGAAGGCGCCCGTGCGTAGTATGCCCGTAAACAGGCGCGCCAGTGCCGCTACTGTACGGTAGGGCAGGTGGCGCAGCGCTGTGTTGGTCACACCGTCCGCACCGGGGGCCTTCCTCAACTTAGTGTTAAGGATGGCGCGTCTTACCGCGCAAGGCGAGAAGGCAACTGGACTGAGGCGCCGTTCGAGCAATCGCAACGTCCCCGACATGGGGGCGTGGCGGGCGGGATGTGGGCAAGCCCTTTCCCCGCGGAGATCAGTATGCACCCGTTAAAACGGGTGCCTCATAGGGGTACCATAGAGGTGTGGTCAGTGGGCGAGTGCGTGTAAACAGCGCAACTCGCCAGTGTGTGGTTGTCATTATGTCCGGTAGGAGGCGCCAGCGGCGCTGAGCGCTGCGCGCTTAGCTACGGCGAAACTTTACCGTAGCGAGCGCCGCTATCTTCACGCCATCTCGGCGGCTTGACATCGCCAGGTGAGACCTCCGGTTGCCCGGAGGAGGCCTAGCAGATGCAGACCTGCCAGAGGTGACTTTGGTGGCGCACCCTACCGCTAAGGATGTTGACCCCCGTCCGTTACGCTCTCAGAGCTAGCCGATTACGTTCCGGACTAAGAGGTCGTAATGAATGTGTTTGAGCGGCAATGTACTTGTGTAACGCCGCTCATGTAGCGAGCGAAAGGCGAGCCCGCGCCGCACGATCGTCGAGTAGGTATTTATGCATGTTGAGTCACATGGGTGTCTGGTCGGGCGCGTCATGCCTATATTAACTTAGAACACGACGCGCTTCGAGTGTATGTTATGTTTGTGGAGTCTTATTGATTGGGTAAATCGCGTGTCGATGGGTGCGACTTGCCCTGGTGCGTCAAGTCCGGTGGTGACGATGGCTGCGTCGCATCCGCAGGCACCAGGTCGCACGGGATGGCGACATGTGCAGGGAGCGGGCACTCCTGCAGTTGGCGTAGTGCCGCGGACGCGGGCGAGTCCTGGGCCGAGTTGCGGGGCGGAGGCGGCGACAGCGGGCCCGAAGTCACCAGCGTCGCGGCGGCTGAGCCTGCCAGCAAGCGGTGAAGTGCGGGTGTTGCGGTGCGCCCGGCTCTTGGTGCGGCGGCGGCGGGCCGTGCATGCGTGGCTAAGCACGCGGCAGGGCGCGACGCGGCCGGCACAGCCTGGGTGTCAGCGACGGTCGGGGTTGGGCGCGCGGAGCGCGGGTTTGCGGGGCGGGCCGCATGTGTCGCGGTCGCTCGGTCCGCCTGCGCATCGAAGCGTAGGGGGGGAGCGACGGCACGAACAGCGGGCGCGCGGCTACTGATCCCGGACGGACCCGGGTTAGTGGGCACTGGGCGAAACGCCGGCGGCCGTAAAGGAACCGCCGGGGTGCGCACGGATGGTGGAGTAGTTTGGGTACCTGGGCTGCTGCGAGGCGGCAGTGTAGGAGGTGAGGCCGGGAAGGCCCTCCTTCGCTCCACGTCACCGTCAGCAGCGGCATCAGGGGCACTACACTTTGAGTTAGTAGGAGGCGACATTTTCTTAGGCATCACTATTTGGTGTGGCCTCTCCGCAACCGGAACGGTGCAGCTGCACCGGGCAGCACGGGGGGCACCCGCTGCGAACCCACAGGCACCTGGTGCCCATGGATACCCAACGGGTACCTTCCACGACGATAAAAATTTTTATTTTAAAATTTTTCCGGTTCGGACGGTACCAGTAAAAAGTTTTTAACCCGCCTACCCACTTTACGAATTATAAATTTGGGCGGTCGGCCAATCACAGCCCGCGCCAGAGGTGGCGCAGGGGACTTCGTTGGCGGCCAGCGGAGGCCTGCACTGACGAAGGTGACTTTTACGCGCACGAGTCAAAAACTTACCAGCTTGGGTGAAGCCACAAGCCGATCCACTGAGGCGCCCACGCCGGCCGCGCCGTTTTATACGTGTGTACAATTCCAGCTGAGCGAGTGACGTAGTCAGTAGCTACACATCAGGACAGGGGACTAGCGCGCCGGCTCGCTCGTGATTGGTCCATTTATATTTTAGCTAGTAATAAGAAGAAGAAGAAGAAGAAGAATAATATTTATTTCTCAGTGAATGGTACAATAGGATCTTAATATTAATCAGTTTCACATACACTACCGTTGCCGGTGTAGAAATATTAAAATTAGCGTAAAAAGCCAACGTGGCCAAGTTCTAGGCCGTAACAATGTGATTATAATAGTTTGTCATCAAAAACGCTAAATAAAGATATATCCCAATTAATGTAATTATAATATGATTTTAATACAATGTCAAGTTGGAAAGTAGGGTGAAAAGTCAAAGTTTACAAAATAATTAAATGTCAAACGATTAAAAAATAATAAAATAAAATAGTACTACATGTCAATAGGTACCTAACACACATATCAAAATATATCCAATTCTATTGATTTGTCTTCTAAATAGTCCTTAATGGTATAATATCTTTTATCAAGCAATAGTTTGAAGAGTATTTTTTTAAACATTTTCAGAGGTAAGTCTTGCAAACCATTTGGTAAGTGATCGTAAATAATAATCGACATGCAGTATACATTTTTCTTAAATAATTTCAGTTTTATTGGTGGCAGCCGAAGTCTATCCTTATGCCCAGTTCGGCTATTTGGCCTGACTGTGCTTGTTTCAAATAAATTATAATGACTCTTAACAAAAATACACATTTCAAAAATATATAAACATGGCAAAGGTAGGATTTTAAGTTTTTGAAACAGTGGCTTACAGCTGTCTAAAAAGTGAGCTCCACAAATTGCTCGGATACATTTTTTTTGAGCTTTGAAAACTCTGTCAAAATCTACTGAGTTACCCCATATTATAATGCCGTATCTAAGTGCTGATGATACATAACCATGGTATGCCAGCATTGCAGTATCCTGATTAACTGTTTGTTTGATTCTTTTCAAGACATATGCAAAACGATCTATTTTTACAAGCATTTTATCAATATGTGGTTTCCAACTGCAATTTTTATCGACCGTTATACCTAAGAATACTATAGCGTGAGGCCTTTAGTACAAATACAATATAGTAGTGTGTAGTTAGCAACCCCGGTAGTTGTTTCTCCTGCCGCCAATAGACTGCGCGGTAGTTGCACGCGCCGATGCGCGCGCGGCCGCGCGTATTCAGTGCTCTACGAGACGCGCTGCGCGGTGCCACGATTTTCCCCCGCGCTTGCGCTAACGTATTTTGTTGTGATGATTGTTCGCTTGGTTTCATGTACTGTGACTATTTTAATATAATAAACGGCTTGTGAATCAGACTCGCAGTGTTTCAGACCACCCCGATAGCCTACCCAACACTATAAGTGGCTGCCCAACGTGTGTAGGTATAAAACGCGTAGTGAAAAGTTTGTCGTGCGCTAAAACGAACACTACAAGTGACTATTTGGGACTTCCATCGAACCCTGTGTTGTGTTTCTTCGGTATTATACGAGTAGCGTGTGTCCTATCGTATCGAAAATGCCGCAAACACGGTCTGAAGATCGCTCGAAGTCGAACAATGATGGCGGCTCGGCCGCCGGTACCAACATTACAATGTCTCAAGAGACGCTCGCAAGTTTGCTCAATACCATGCAGCAAACCCAACAAGAGTTCTGCCAGCAATTATTACGCGAGGTGCGATCGTCAACACCGCATAGCAACGTTTCTGAGGTCCAAGCATCGGGCTTTGCATTTGGCGCGAATGGAAACTTCGCGAAGTGCACGACACGCTATGGCGGACGCGCGGACGAATCTTTAGAAAACTTTATAGATGCCGTAGTTATCTATAAGGATTGCGTCACCGTTTCTGATGAAAACGCCCTACGTGGTTTTTCGATGTTGTTGGAGGGGCCTGCTGCAGTATGGTGGCAAGGTGTAAAGCGGTCCACCAAGTCGTGGTCGGAAGCCCTAGAGCAGATCAAGAGTGCGTTTGGCGACCATGACCCGCCACACCGACTTTACATTAAACTGTTTTCGTTGACTCAAGGAGAGGAGCATACCGATCTTTTCATCGCCAAGGTACGTGCGCTGTTGGCCAAATTCCCAAAGGACGACCTATCGGAAAAGGTGCAACTGGATATGGCGTATGGGCTGCTCAGTCAACGCATTAGGAAGCGTGTATGCAGAGAAAATGTCAACAGTTTTGAAGAGTTACTACACAAGTGCCGTAACGTGGAGGATTCCCTGAAGGAAGCTAGTCCAGGTCAGGCCAGTAGCTTGTCTCTCGCGAGGTCACGTACGCAGACGAGTACGCGCGTAGTGTCGTCGTCAACGTCGCCGTCGGCCGGCGGCGCTGCCGCCGCCTCCGCTGAGGCCCCCGGGACAGCCACCGCCGCCGTCGGCAAGGACAAGAAGAAGTTCTGTACATACTGCAAACGTTCAGGCCACGTAAAGGATTTGTGTGAGAAACTTAAGCGTAATAGTGATAATTGTGATACCAGTGATAACAGTAACCTAAAGGAAAAAAGTGAAATAAAGTGTTATGGCTGTGGTGCCGCGAACGTTATCAAATCTAAGTGTAAAAACTGTTCGGGTCAGCAAGCGTTTTATTCAGTTGACAACACGTCGCATAGCGGAGCCCTAGCTCGCAGCAACAGTTGTTATAAAGCGCGCGAATCCGCCCCCGCCGCCGCTGCCGTCCCCGCACCGCAACGAGTTAACCCGCCAACGCGTATGTTTGTACAAGGTAACCCTGCGCGTGCCGTGGGTGATTTAAGTTACTGTATTGATCCTGTAATTTATGATGAGCTTGTGAATCATTGAAACTTAACCCTGCGCGTGCCGTGGGTGATTTATTTAATTGTAATAATAAGTATGAAAATGTCTCGTATTTTAATAACACTAGTTTGTCCGTTCAAGTTAAACCTACATGTGTCGTAGGTGATTTAAATAACTTTAATGTTGATGAAAGTGATTCGTGTATTAATAATACTTGTGTATCTAGTTTAGATGATGGTTATGGTTGTAATTTACCTTTTCGTCGCCCCGTGTTAAATATAAACATTCTGGGAAATTGTGGTACTGCGCTCGTTGATTCTGCAGCTACTAGCTGTATTGCCGGTCACACGCTCTACGCTCTCCTACTCAGGTTAGGACACCCGTTAGTGCCGTCAACGCAAAATGTTAGGTTGGCGGATGGTGTTAGTAGGGAGATGAATGTACTTACCACGGAGGTAAAGGTGACTCTACACCATAAAACTAGAGAAGTAAAGTTTTTGATTTTTCCTGAAACTAATAACAATGAAAGTTTGTTAGGTATTAATTTCCTTACCTTATTTAACCTTGTATTTAATTTCGGAGAAAGTATATGGCACTTTGCGGAAAATAGTAAACAAAAATTCGAAATACAGTTTGAAAAGGTTTCGTCACCTGTATCTTCGTGTGCCGCTTTAGAGGTTCTCCGGGACGATGAGGCGACTTCGCTTACATCCGAACAACGTCAGGTTCTTGCCAACCTCCTCGTAGAATATGAGGATATCTTTGAGCCAGGGGGAGACGCGACTCCGTATGCCGAGCACATTATTGATACCGGTGATACCCCCCCCCATTGCTGTCCCGCCCTATAGGTTGACGCCGGCAAAGAAAGAGGTTATGCGGGCAGAGCTCGATAAAATGTTGGCTGACGATATAGTCGAGGAGTGTGAGTCCGCTTGGGGATCTCCCGCGCTCCTAGTGCCGAAAGCTAACGGTAAGGTACGTTTCTGTGTGGACTATAGAAAGCTCAATGCGGTTACGAAAACCGACGTCTATCCAATGCCATTGATAGACGAGCTAGTTCAGTCTACAAAAAAACATTGTTTCATGAGTACCCTTGATATGCGCAGTGGTTTCTGGCAAGTATCTGTCCGTGAACAGGACAGGGACAAAACAGCCTTCCTGACGCCGTTCGGTTCGTTTCGTTTTAAGCGTATGCCGTTTGGTTTGAAAAACGCTCCGTCAACGTTCCAGCGTCTCAAAGACAGACTTCGTACAGGTGCCTCACTGAAAGACGTGACCCTGCTGGCGTACCAAGATGATCTCTTGCTGATTTCAGATGGTAGCTTCGAGAAGCATGTCTCAGATCTGCGCGCAGTATTCGTGAGGTTACGGTTGTTCAAGTTACGCGCGAATAGAGAAAAGTGTGTCTTTGCACGAGACAAGGTAAAGTATCTTGGTCATGTTATAACACAGGATGGTGTGTCAGCTGACGAAGATAAAGTTCGTGCAGTCCTGGACATGAAGGCACCCTCATCGCTGCGTCATCTTAGGACCTTTTTACAGACGTGCTCGTGGTTCCGAAAGTTTATTCCCAGTTTCTCTGCTGTCGCTGAGCCGCTGACACGCTTACTGAAAAAGAATCAGCCATGGTCTTGAGGATCAGACCAGGCTCGTGCCTTTCAAGAGTTGAAGACGCGGTTGTCTTCGGCACCGATTCTTGTTCAAGCTGACTATAGCAAGCCATTTGTGTTGAGGACGGATGCTAGCAGCTACGCCATAGGTGCTGTGTTGCTGCAGGGCGAGGGTAAAGATGAACGCCCAATAGAGTATGCTAGCCGCCTGCTCATTTCAGCGGAGAGGAACTACAGCACTACTGAGCGAGAGGCACTCGCTGTAGTATGGGCTGTCGAACGTTTCAGAGGCTATATCGAAGGTCATGAGGTCATTATAGGTAGCGACCATCAGCCGTTAAAGTGGCTCCTTACTCTGAAGTCGCCATCGGGTAGGCTCGTCCGATGGGCTCTTAAACTACAATGTTTTGACATTCAGTTTCAGTACACGCCTGGAAAAGCCAATGTAATCGCAGATACACTCAGCCGTCCGCCCTGTAATGAAGAAGATAAAAGTCAGTGTGGAATTTGTTCTGTTGTCATAGACTTACCTGCTAGAAGTCCAGCTGATCTCCGTCTTGCGCAGCTCGATGACTTGGAACTAAAGAAAATTATTAGTGATCTGGAAGATACGGGTGATGCTGAGTCCATAAGTGTTAAACGTTGGTCAGAAAGAGGCTATTTCTTGCAGCAAGGCGTGTTATATAGGTATAATCCTGATGTGGATAGTGAAGAGCCGCAGCTGGTAGTTCCGGTTTCCCTCCGCTCAGTATTTTAAAGCAATGTCACGACTCCGACATAGGCGGTCACCATGGAGTTGATAGAACGTACAGTAGGGTCGCTCAAGGTTTTTATTTCCCAGGTATGCGTAGGGTCATCACAGACTACATCAAGACCTGCACCACCTGTCAACGGTATAAGGCGTCAAACACGAAGCCGTCGGGACTCTTGCAGACTCCTGTTTTGAACCAAAGGGGAGAAGTGCTGGCCATAGATCTGTTCGGGCCACTTCCTAAAGGAGACAACCATGAGAAATGGATATTGTTGGTAGAGGACACGGCGACTCGTTGGACCGAGTTGTATGCCTTGAAGGAGGCAACCTCGGAGGTATGCGCCCGTACGTTAATTGAAGAATATTTTCTTCGCTACGGTTTTCCTCGACGCATTGTATCGGACAATGGCGTCCAGTTTGTTTCCGCTGTCATGCAGCAGTGTATGTTCATTTTAGGTATAGGTCAAGAGTTATTACCTTTATACCATCCGTCAGCCAATCCAGCCGAACGTAAAAATAGGGACTTAAAATTTCAGTTGTCACGTCTAGTTGATACCAACCACTCATCATGGCCACAGCACCTTCCTGCAATAAGGTTTACCATGAACTCGTCGGTGTGTCAAACTACTGGATCGTCTCCAGCTTACCTCATGTTTGCCAGGGAACTTCGTTCGCCACTCGACGTGCAGCACGACATTAGGTCGATTCTTAACAAGGATAATTTCGTTCCTCAGATTACACCATATTTGGATAGTTTTATTAATCGTTTAGTTTCTGTTAGAGAAAGAGTTGAAGCTCAGCAGGACCGACGCAAGGAATGTGCAGATAAGTCCAAGAAGCCTGCCGATGTTTTCGAGATTGGAGATCAAGTGCTCTTAAAGTCTCATGTCCTTAGTAATGCAGCTAAAAATATATCTGCTAAGTTCATTCCGAAAAGAGATGGTCCATATGTTATTGCAAAAAGGGTTAGTCCTACAGCTTACTGCATCGCAGAAATAGATAACCCGGAGGGTATTTTAGGCAAGTATCATGTATCTGAGCTCACGCGTTTTCATTCCCGCGGTGAATCGCCTCCTCGTCCCGTGGTCCCGAAAAGACTCAGAGGACGTCCACGGAAGCACGTTTGTCCCGTTTGTTAGGTAATTTGTGTGTTGTGCGAGTTCGTGAGCGAGGGCGTTCTCACGACTCGAGGGGGAGTGTATAGCGTGAGGCCTTTAGTACAAATACAATATAGTAGTGTGTAGTTAGCAACCCCGGTAGTTGTTTCTCCTGCCGCCAATAGACTGCGCGGTAGTTGCGGCCGCGCGTTTTCAGTGCTCTACGAGACGCGCTGCGCGGTGCCACGATTTTCCCCCGCGCTTGCGCTAACGTATTTTGTTGTGATGATTGTTCGCTTGGTTTCATGTACTGTGACTATTTTAATATAATAAACGGCTTGTGAACCAGACTCGCAGTGTTTCAGACCACCCCGATAGCCTACCCAACGCTATAATACACAATTATCTACTATGGTCAAGGGAGAATCTTTATAGTGAATGTCTAGGTGAAGACAACTACCACAACTATTAAATGGTGTATATAGGTTAGGCTTATTTCGATAATAAATATTCCAAAATCCTACTCGCATTTTTATTACCAATACCTTAGTAAACAGTACTGTATTAATCTCCAAAGTAATAAATCGCATTCATTCCTTGCTTAGTTCAAAAATCATCTTGAATTTTTATCCAACAAAAATTTCTTTGTTGTGATCTTTGTGAGTCGAAATTGAAAATATGAATTTGACTCTTTTACAATGAAATATGGTCTTGGAAACATTAGTAGCAACGTAAAAAAAAATAGTGATAATTCATTATTTCATGTATTCGAGGCATATCTATTCATATTTATTGATATTTCAAGTATTTTCGTGCATTGAACTGCGCAATTCTAAAATGGCCGATTCTAGTAAGACGTTTGCGTTGGAATCTTGTAAGATTATTGTATGTAGGACTCCTAAAAAACACTGTCATTACGTTACTTGTATATTTGTGATGTTAGTTATAAAGTTTGGTGTAAATAGATCCAGTAGTTTTACTAAACAAAAATAAAATACGGTAACAGTCTATTTGCGGCGAGCAATCTTATTGCTATGGGATACTTATAATTATCTAGTAGTTATAGAAGAGTTGTATATATAATAATATATGGTCCCATTATTCAAGAACACGATACAGTTTACCGTTTAAGATTAGCGTTAATATAACTCTGGCGATAAGAGTTTAAGTGTAAGCCGGCGGAATGACGTCAGCGATCACGTAATGCACGATACCCAAAAGGGGCCCTCAAACGGGACCAAAGGATTCGGATGGGGTTAATAAGGTTAATAGCATCCAAGAAACCTTTACCCAAACATTTATCTAAACTCTCTCCTTTTCTTGACACTCGCGGAATGTTGCGAGTGGGGGGACGTCTCAAGCACGCGTCATTACCAGGATGCGTCAAACATCCATACCTCTTACCAAAGACTTCTCGATTAAGTACTCTTCTTATTGACCACAATCATACAAATTATCTTCATTGTGGGCCGCGCCTACTCCAATCTTTAATTATGCGTCGATTTTGGATACTCGGCATTAGAAATCTTATCAGATCGCGGTTATCTAAATGCGTGACCTGTTTTAAAATCAAACCTATTCCACTTCAACTTTCACAAGGTGATCTTCCGTCTTCCCGAGTACAACCGGGTCATTGTTTTCAAACAATCGGCATCGACTTCGGAGGTCCTTTCATGATAAAAGAAAGTAGACGTCGTAACGCTAAAACTTACAAAGCGTACCTTTGCCTCATAGTCTGCCACGCGACCAAGGCCGTTCATCTCGAGCTGGTTACTGAACTCACATCTGAAGCATTCATAGCGGCCTTAGATCGTTTTGTATCGCGGAGAGGACTTTGTCACTCCATAGTCACAGATGGTGGTACTAACTTCGTGGGTGCCAGGCGTTACTTGTCAGAAGTTAGCGAAATGCTCAACCGCGAAAGCGATATCATTTCCAGTTACCTCGCTTCTCGAGGAATCATTTGGAAGCTTAATCCTCCTTCAGGTCCTCACTTTGGAGGCATTTTTGAGAGCGGTATAAAATCGACAAAATGTCTGTATTTCGAATTTTTGCTTACTATTTTCCGGAAAGTGCCATATACTTTTTCCGAAATAAATACAAGGTTAAATAAGGTAAGGAAATTAATATAATATTTAGCAAACTTTCATTGTTATTAGTTTCGGGAAAAATCAAAAACTTTACTACTCTAGTTTTATGGTGTAGAGTCACCTTTACCTCAGTGGTAAGTACATTCATCTCCCTACTAACACCATCCGCCAACCTAACGTTCTGCGTTGACGGCATTAACGGGTGTTCTAACCTGAGTAGGAGAGCGTAGAGCGTGTGACCGGCAATACAGCTAGTAGCTGCAGAATCAACGAGCGCAGTACCACAACTTCCCAGAATGTTTATATTTAACACGGGGCGACGAAAAGGTAAATTACAACCATAACCATCATCTAAACTAGATATACAAGTATTATTAATACACGAATCACTTCATTAAAGTTATATCACCTACGGCACATGTAGGTGAGTAACTTGAACGGACAAACTAGTGTTATTAAAATGTGAGACATTTTCATACTTAATATTACAATTAAATAAATCACCCACGGCACGTGCAGGGTTAAGTTTCAAAGATTCACAAGACTTATCATAAACATTACAATAATTTGCAGGATCAATACAGTAACTTAAATCACCCACGGCACGCGCAGGGTTACCTTGTACAAACCTACGCGTTGGCGGGTTAACTCGTTGCGGTGCGGGGACGGCAGCGGCGGCGGGGGCGGATTCGCGCGCTTTATAACAACTGTTGCTGCGAGCTAGGGCTCCGCTATGCGACGTGTTGTCAACTGAATAAAACGCTTGCTGACCCGAACAGTTTTTACACTTCGATTTGATAACGTTCGCGGCACCACAGCCATAACACTTTATTTCACTTTTTTCCTTTAGGTTACTGTTATCACTGGTATCACAATTATCACTATTACACTTAAGTTTCTCACACAAATCAATCGTGGCCTGAACGTTTGCAGTATGTACAGAACTTTTTCTTGTCCTTGCCGACGGCGGCGGTGGCTGTCCCGGGGGACCCAGTGGAGGCCGACGACGACACTACGCGCGCACTCGTCTGCGTATGTGACCTCGCGAGAGACAAGCTACTGGCTTGACCTAGACTAGCTTCCTTCAGGGAATCCTCCACGTTACGGCACTTGTGTAGTAACTCTTCGAAACTGTTGACATTTTCTTTGCATACACGCTTCCTAATGCGTTGACTGAGCAGCCCATACGCCATATCAAGTTGCACCTTTTCCGATAGGTCGTCCTTTGGGAATTTGGCCAACAGCGCACGTACCTTGGCGATGAACAGATCGGTATGCTCCTCGCCTTGAGTCAACGAAAACAGTTTAATGTAAAGTCGGTGTGGCGGGTCATGGTCGCCAAACGCACTATTGATCTTCTCTAGGGCTTCCGACCACGACTTGATGGACCGCTTTACACCTTGCCACCATACTGCAGCAGGCCCCTCTAACAACATCGAAAAACCGCGTAGGGCGTTTTCATCAGAAACGGCGACGCAATCTTTATAGGTAACTATAAAGTATACTAAAGATACGTCCGCGCGTCCGCCATAGCGTGTCGTGCACTTCGCGAAGTTTCCATTCGTGCCAAATGCAATAGTCCGGGGCTTTTAGATTTGAACGGTCCTGCTCCACAAGGACAGGTTCGCATAAATTGATAGCATTAAATAGTATTGTTGGAGCTGCTGAAGATTGTACAACTATCTTTGAAATGTATAAATTCAATTAATTTAGTACCTACTATATAATCGCATAGCCCATATTGTGTGAGTCCTATGTACTAGATAGCTATCATTTACTGGAAACCTACGTCTTTTATTGACTTGAATGTGCCCTGGCGGTTGAGAGTATGTCATGCTCACTCAAATGTCACGCTGATGGCGGCGTGTGTGTCGGGTCATTTAGTTCCCTTCAAAATGGTTGAGTTGAATGATGGCTGCTCCATGCGTCATGTTCGTGAACGGGCGCTGTCAGTTGTGCCTGGTCGTCTCTTAGCTGCCACGGCTTATTTCGAACTAATTATTTTATCTTTTAATTGTTTTTTTTTTGTTTTTGCTATGGACACTTTTAACGTGAAGTCTTGCTACATCGTTCTCACATAATGTACCATCTCAACATGAGTGATGTAACCAAGGTTTTTGTAACAAAATTCTGATTTAAAAGAGTGTCCATGGAGTTTCTTGCCCATTCTTCTCCATAGAGATTGCCCATAGAGGCATCTCCATAGAGGTTGCCCATTCCAAGGCGTACGCCTTGGAATGGGCAACTACAGTACTTTCACAGTTATTATGTCTTGTGACTGGGACTGTAGCTTCATTTTTATTGTTGTTCGACCATTCAAAAGTGCCTGTAACTGGCTTATTTGAAATAAATGATTTGATTTGATTTGATTTGAACCCTGCATTAAATATAAACAGCGATTTTTTTTCTTGAATCGTGTTCTTGACCTTAGCTCTTCAAATAATAAAAAAAAATTAAACATTTTCCTAGACCGGATCAAGCTGAAAAAGAGGAAAACGCGTTTTTGTGAATAAAAACATGGGAAAAAAAGTTAACAGGGCAAATTTAGTTACTTTAGGTAAAGAATTGGTGACAGTAATATATTTTTTCAGTTTTTTTTTTTTATCTATAGGCCCGCGCTTGACCACTATCTCACCTAATGGTAAGCAATGATGTGGTCGACGGTGAAGCACGCTTGCCTAGAAGAAACCTATTCACTCTTGACTTAAAGACCCTTAAATTGTAGCTATCGGGAAACACAGACTCCGGCAGGGAATTCCACTCCTTAGCGGTACGCATTATAAAAGTATTCCCAAAACGCTTAGTGCGTATGTGTGGGATGTCCACCAAGTACCGATGGAGCATCGAATCGAATTAAACATTTTTGTCCACGGAAATTACGGTAAAAAAACATTTACGAAATTTTTGGATTGTACTTAAGGCAAAAATATAAACAGCGGTTTTTTTACATAAAATAACTTAAATTAATATATTACACCACCATTAAACAAAATTAAACAAATTGTACTACCGGAAGTTATTATTACCAGTTTTTTTTACAATAGCGGTTGAGGCAAAAAGGTAACAGGGTTTAATTTAGTTTAACTTTCATCTAAAGGCTATCTCTAACCTATTTACACGAAAATTAAACACTTTAAAGCAAATCGTGAAAAAAAAATCAATTAATGTTTACGTAAAATGCGTTTGCAAGCTTTATTCTTGTATTTGGTGCAGCACTTTCATAGGAATTTGATCTTTCCCAAATAGAAATAAGGTGTACAATCGCGTAACTCAATAAAACACCGGCTCAAACAACAACACAGTCATACGCACACAATACACGCAGCGCTTATCTTGTTTACGCACACTAGCACACGCCGTACGCTGCTTAGCGCTGACACCGTGCATCGTAATTTAATTTTTACTTTGACAATATTAACTATCGCTCTAATTTGTTTAATTTTGGGGGATTAAGGTTTGCATTTATATATTTCTCATTATTCAATGAATTTAAATCCTGTTACATTTTTGCCGTAAGTAGTATTTGAGATTTTTTGTTTTCTTGATTTTCTGTGAAATTTTCTTGAAATTCTGCTCCGGACGGAGCAGAATTTGTTTAATTTTCATAATAATAGTTAGACATGGTGATATAAATCATTTTCGCACTATTTTTGTCCTGTTAATATTTTTGCCTTAAGTACGAAGTCAAATTATAAGATTTTTTTTTAAAAACGAATGTTCCTTGGACCTAAATGTTTAATTTTCTGACCTACTTGTAGTACTCAATCTGTTCTACAAATACTTCAAATAAACATACCTGTTTATATTTTTTCCACCAAGTTAAATACATATTAGACGTTTTCTTAAAAAAAACATACACGTGGAGGTGAACTTTTCGCGGGAAACAGCTTAATATACTCTCCTGTCCATACCCTACACATTCAATGAAAAAAATCGCTGTTTTTAATTAATGCAAAGTTAGCCTAATATTCGGCGTAAATTCCCCGGACTACAAAGCCTGATGCTTGGACCTCAGAAACGTTGCTATGCGGTGTTGACGATTGCACCTCGCGTAATAATTGCTGGCAGAACTCTTGTTGGGTTTGCTGCATGGTATTGAGCAAACTTGCGAGCGTCTCTTGAGACATTGTAATGTTGGTACCGGCGGCCGAGCCGCTATCATTGTTCGACTTCGAGCGATCTTCAGACCGTGTTTGCGGCATTTTCGATACGATAGGACACACGCTACTCGTATAATACCGAAGAAACACAACACAGGGTTCGATGGAAGTCCCATAGTCACTTGTAGTGTTATTTTATTTATTTATTTAAACTTCATGTACAATAGTGGTACATAGGCGGACTTAATGCCACAAGGCATTCTCTACCAGTCAACCATTGGGTTAAAAAGGACAACATTGTGGTAAGGTACAAAAACAATATCTAACAATATGTAATTAATTTCGAAATTGTCTATAAGTTACATAGATACTAATACACAAATACACATAAAATAGACTAATAAATATTTTAACAAATACCAAAATAAAAAACGAGAATATTAACAATAAACTTACTTTCGTATTGTTAGGAGGTTCCTCTCTCTGGAGCCCTGACCGCCGGTAGCTTGGACCCTGGGGCCTTACTATGACCTCTTAAAACAGTCTTATTTTAACCTTACTTTGCGTTTTCGTACCATCACGTCCTTAAAACAAGCTTGTTATATTCCTGCTAGAATTAGCAATTTTGATGACGTCACCTCAAATAGTTCATTCACTACGTGCCTTTTGACAACCAGAGAGAATGCTTTTCTAGGGATGGGACTTATTTACGCAACCAGGTTTTGAAACCAGGGCTTTGCTTCCAACCAGGGCGCCCTGGTATGAGTGTGAAATACTTGCAAGTATGAAAATTTTAGCAAGGCGCGGCCGCGCGGGTCTCGCGGCGCGGGTGCGGGAGTAGGGCTCGCGGCGCGGGCGTCACAAGGCTTGCGCCGCGGGACTCAGGTCGCGGTCGGCTAGCGGCATGGGTAGCGCAGTCATTTTGTAGACTGGTTCGCGCCATTTTTCCACACTTTTATAGAAATAAGACACATAATAGCGTGAACAGTATAGTATTACTAAGTTACGTTTAAAGTCAAGTAAATATTTCTTTTCCGTTTTTTTTTTGTCAGTTGTCGTTGAACTGAGCCCTGACGTAATTCATTTTAAAGAAGTTATTTCGCGAGTATATTAAACAATTAGAAAAAGTGTGTAAATAAATAAAACTGTTTTTTTTGTGTGTTTATGAGTTAGGAATTGTAAATATTTATTTCGTGGATTTATAGAAAGACGATATTTTAATTGTAAATATGTAATAAATAGCGAGGAAAAACTTTGAATAATAATATAGTCGCCATTCTATAAAAATGCCTAAGCAGACAGTCTAAATATATTCTAGCACGGTAGGAACTAGATCCAGCTCTACCAAACACTTTCAAGTATTTTAAACCCTGGTTTTTTTGTACACTCGTACTTGGAAGCCCTGGTATTGAATGTGGCAAGTACATCTCATGCCTAGTTTTTACGTCAAATTGCACGAATGTTTGACAGTTTAAAATAGTTGATCCGAGACGACTTATGTATTATTGTTGTACAAATTATACTTAAAAAATGTATTGTCGTGATATATATTGCATTAAAAACGTATTTATTTACGTGTGAGGGGTGTACTACACACCTTTGCAGAATCCTTCGAGAGGTACAGGCGTGATGTTATGGTGTGGTAAACTAGTCGATTGGATAGTATTTCTAGCAATATCAGTGCATCTTTATCATTATGATATCAGCCAAAAACCTACTGCTGCTGGGCGTGGGCATGTCCCATGCATCGCTACATCGACCGATTTTGTGAATCCCGCATTCAGGGAATTCCCGCCACGTTTGCCAGGTCGCGGTTTTCGGAAGTGAACACAGATGGCAAAGGTACGCGAAAGTCGCGTCACTTGAGGCTTGTATAATGAATGTAGTCATTTCAAATAAGACGAAATGTACCTACGCAATGGATGGATATTCAAAGTTAGAGCACAAAGCAGCTCATCAGGCAGGACTATGCCAAATTGTGTGTGATAAACTGATACCTAATAAAAGTTTGTATCTACGTCCCAAACAATGTTGTGGAAATTGTACTGTTGCTGTATCTTGTATTGCTTGAGTATCAATAAACCTTTACCATTATACCTGTGTTTCTTTGCATGCTTGTACATAACGGTGCTGAGTACTATGATGATATATATGTTATGATGATAACTAATTAAACCACTAGCATCCACAAGAATAATGACGTATGTCTGTATTACAACATAAAGAAGTCATGTGTTGTTGCTATAGATTATAACCAGTGTTACCTACTGATAATCAATATAGTTTTACCATTTAGGGCATCCACTCCACTAAAACTCGTTTGAACATCCTCAAGTCATCTACGAACTCTTACGCACAGTCATCCATTCTACTAGTCCGACAAATGCCTAGATCCAAAGATTAAATAAAACGAATAAAGCTACAATTAGTTTATAATCAGAATTCTGTATTATAAAATCACTACATATTGTAAAACAAAGTCGCTTCCCGCTGTCTGTCTTACTTAGCAAACGCTGGCTGAACACTACGAGATAGATCAAAATAATGAACTACAATATTGTTCACCTTAAAAAGGTCTACGAAAAAGGTCGCGATGGTATATGTCTTAGTGTTCAGGCCTTAACGCCTTCAATAAAAACAACAGCAATCACACGATGCGTCCTAAGATGTGCTATTTTTAACCAGTAGGCGCATCTCCTTCCTTTCAAAAAGCGTACTGTCAAAATTCACTTGCCTATAAGCACCGTACGTGTAACATTACTTTTTCTACAATAAATCTATTTTGCGATTCTTGGGACTTTGATTTGGCACCATTATATCCTCCAAAGATATAACATGGTGGCCCATGAGGGGAACAACGAGTAATCCGCGAAAATAAAGAAATAAAGTTCGATTAAATTGGTACGAGTACGACACGCGCGCAGCGACAACAAAATCCAAGTTTTCTGGAGCCTTGCAGTGGAGGAACATAAGCCACGGGTTCCAGCGTATGGAGGACTGTTGCCTGGTCAATTCAACGAGCCAGGATTCGAGCAGCGGTGCAGCCAAAGCATCACATCGAGCAGCGCGTCGACGTGTCGCCTCAAAGTTAAGTGCCCGTCCTTTGTTCAAAATTTTATCCAATCATCCAAAATACCCATAATACCTATTACATTATATTTGGAATAGCATTCCATTTGTGTAAATCAAAGTTTTTTCGTGTATATTATTGCCGAAATCCCCTAAGAATTGCAAATTGCATCATATATTTTTTTTGACCATCTACCTTCAACAAAAAATAAAATTGTGGAAAAGTTTAGAATAACGTTAGATTAGTTCACTTAACATTAGGTTACGTTATAACGACTTAGAATTATAAGTTTTCTTGCTTATTCGTTATTAAATTCATACTTTTAAATAAAATAGGCTCAGTCAATGACATCTTCCAGAAATTTTAGGTTCTAGTTGTGGCTTTTATTCTTACGTAGTGTACCGACTATTCCAGGTCACGTCCCTTCAGTGATATCGGCCATCCTGCCTCAGTACAGCTGCTGAGCGTGCGCAGCCGGCTTCCGTACATACAGGTGACACCGAGACGAGGAACGTGAGCCCATTCATTTTCTATATATTTAACGATAATTGCCCAATCTCATTTTTTAAGTTGAATTCTTAACACTGTTTGTTTACAATGGCTGAAAGTAAGCAGCGTTATAAAGAATTATTCACTAAACGAGCGTCCGCCAAGGGACAGATTACTAAATTCAAAAATTATTTAAGTAATATCGCTAAAGAGAATGAGTTAAATGAGATTCAGTTAACAGAACTAAATTTAAAACTTGCAAAGTTTGAGGCATTATCTGTTAGAGTTGATTACTTGCAAAGTGAAATAGAGGTTCTGAGTCCTGAAAACATTGCGGCTGAAATTGACGAGCGCGATAATATTGAGAGAGAAATAATAATGAACATAGCCACTGCTAAGAATTTGGTTGCCATGTTTTCTCGAAAAAATGAATGCGAACAAAGACGCAATTCTGTTCACAATGCGTCATGTTGTGCAGACGATCATCACAGTGTAGGGTTGAAACTCCCTCAGATTCAAATCACAAGGTTTAACGGTGATTATTTCCGTTGGTTAGAGTTTCGAGATACCTTTGAGGGTTTAATCCATAACAATGATCATATTTCCGAAATAAATAAATTTTATTATTTAAATTCTTATTTACAAGGCGACGCAGCCAGAATCATTACTAATCTTGAAGTTTCCGCAAAAAATTACGCAGAAGCATGGAAGCTGCTTTGTGATCGTTACAATAATAGCCGAATATTAATAGATCACCATCTTAATTCATTATTAAATATAAAGCAACTTCCCCGTGAGTCAGAGCGATCATTAAGATATTTAGTCGATCACATTTCAAAGAATCTACGCGCTTTGGTCAGCCTAGGACAACCAACGGATAACTGGGACGTCATAATAATATTCATACTGTCATTTAAGCTGGATAGTCAAACATTGCTTAAATGGGAGGAGCATCGTAATGGCATACCTAATGCGCAGCTAAAGTTTGAACAATTCTTTAAATTTATCACAGACCGCGCGAACGTGCTCGAGTCTGCAAATCGCAGCAACAATCATTCTGACAATATTATGGCTACGAAGGCTCCTACGACCTCTCAGCGTGTGGCTCCTAACAATAAACAGCCAAATAATAATCATAGTCAAAGAAAGGCTCAGGATAGTATGGTTAAATCGTTTGCAAGCACTAGCAATAACAATCAGAATAAAGGGTCAAAGGGTTTTTCATGTATCATTTGTGACGAAGGTCATAGAATCTATGATTGCCCTACATTCAAGGCAAAGGGTATTGATGGAAGGATGACAGATGTTACAAAATATAAATTGTGCACTAACTGTTTAAGACAGGGTCACTTCGTTAAGGACTGTCGCTTCAGGTCCTGCCAAGTGCCTGATTGCAAAGAGCGACACAATAGCTTGCTACACCGTCCGTCAACAATGGCCAGTCAACTCGCCACGGTCGAAGAACCAGATGAGATAGTAGCAAGTTATTGTGATAAAAATACAAGTCAAATTATATTATCAACTGCCATGGTTGAGGTATTGAATCCATTTGATCAGCAAAAGATCAAAGTTCGTGCTTTATTAGATTGTGGCAGTCAATCGTCTTTTATAACTGAGTCCCTAAAGATCAGATTATCATTAAAATCCCATCCCATTGACACTATAAAGGTCATTGGCATAGGGAACACATCAATAAGAAATGTTATTGAGAGCTGTAACATTAAATTACAATCGATCAATAGTAAATTTAGCATAAATTGCTCCTGTTTAGTATTAAAAGAACTGACGGGTCGATTGCCAAAGACGCCCATCGATGTCAGCTTATTGAAGTTACCTGAGAATATTCGGCTGGCTGATCCCATGTTTAATCAGCCAGCCAGCGTAGATGTTTTGATAGGTGCGGACCTATTTTGGGATATTTTAGGTAATGAACAGTTTTCCTTAGGAGTCAATAATCCTAAGTTAAGAAGTTCACAATTAGGATGGATAGTATCCGGTCCCATTCAATCAGTGATGCCACACAAAAGGGTACACTGCAATCATGGTATAACTTCCAGAGACAATGAAAAGGATCATAGTATTGAAAAAATATTAACTAAATTCTGGGATCTGGAGGAAGTTCCTGGAAAAGCAATAATAAATGAAAATGAAAGTGGGTGCGAAAAGCACTTTCTCAATCACACTACAAGAACCAATTCAGGTAGATTTTGTGTAAAATTACCGCTTAAGGATACTGCTGATTGTTTAGGCGATACATACAAGTTAGCTAAGCGACGTTTTATTAACATGGAAAAACGGTTAAAACGAAACCATAACTTAAAGTTAGAATACGCTAAGTTCATTAAGGAATACGAAGAATTAGGGCATTTATCGGTGTTAAATGTTGATTTAAATGATAGCTTAAGCCCATGTTATTACCTGTGTCACCACGCAGTTCTGAAACAGGAAAGCGAATCTACTAAGGTTCGTGTAGTGTTTGATGGTTCCGCTCCCTCCACTTCCGGCTGCTCACTGAATGATCTGTTAATGGTGGGGCCAAACGTACAGGATACTCTGTTTTCTATTTTAATCCGGTCTAGGCAATACAAGTACTTACTCACCGGAGATATAGAAAAGATGTATCGTCAAATAATGGTACACGAAGATGATAGGCATTTACAGCTCATACTATGGAGAGGAGAGGAATCTGAACCCATTCAGACTCTTATGCTCAATACTTTGACATACGGAACAGCGAGCGCAAGTTTCTTAAGCACACGCTGCCTGTGGCAGGTAGGGCAGGAACAGAATAATGACCTCATTAAAGACATTATTCAAAAGGATTTCTACGTCGATGATTTGATAACGGATTCGAATGATTCACAGCAATTAATATATATACATAAAGCTGTATCTGAAGCATTAAAGTCAGGCTGTTTCAATTTAAGAAAGTTTAAAACTAATCACCCTTCTATTTTTGATAATGTTGTTGTGAATCAACAAGACAAGTTAATTTTTAGTGAGTCTTCAAGTACACTAGGGATGGGCTGGACCCCTTCCAACGATACTTTACATTTTCCAATTAAGGGATTTTCACATGATAATAATCAAATAGTAACAAAACGATTTATCATGTCAAACGCCTTTAAAATAATTTTGATCCATTGGGTATATTAAGTCCAGTTGTAGTGAAACCGAAGATAATGTTGCAAAGGCTTTGGCAACAGAAACTGGACTGGGATCAGCCAGTCCCTGGGGAGGTAAGAGACGATTGGATTACGTTCTCTGAAAATATAAAATATTTGTCTTCTTTACAAGTGCCAAGGTTAGTTCTAGGTGATTCATTTAAATACATCGAATTACATTCATTTAGCGATGCTTCACAAAATGCGTATGGTGCGTGTATTTACATGAAAACGATTAGCCTTAATGGTGACGTCACAGTCAGATTGTTATGCGCGAAGTCAAAAGTGGCGCCCTTGAAAACTACCACCATACCCCGCCTGGAACTGTGCGCGGCCTTACTTGCTGCTAAACTTACAAAGTCTGTAATTAATTCACTTCGGTACAAGCCTGACAAACTAGTGCACTGGTGCGATTCAACAATAGTATTGTGTTGGATTCGTGGTGATGTCAATAAATTAAAAGTGTTTGTAGCCAACCGTATTGTTGAAATTAAGGAACTAACGTCTCCTTCAGCGTGGCGATATATTCCGACGGATTCTAACCCTGCTGACTTAATATCAAGGGGAGTAGATGCTAAACGTTTGATATCAATGGCACTATGGTGGACAGGGCCTAGTCTTTTATTAAAAAATGAATCCGAATGGCCTAAGTTGAACATCAATTGTTCGGAAGATCTACCAGAGTTAAAGGTACATCATTCGACAATAATTGATCAACCCGTCATTGACATTGATAAATATTCGTCTTTAACTAAGTTACAAAGATCATTTGCATATGTTCGTAGATTCATATTTAATCTCAAAAACAAGCATAATAAGAGCGTAGGTATATTGTCAGTTAATGAGCTACGCGAGTCATTTTACTCGCTATGCGTCATCGCTCAAAGTCAGTCGTTCCCTGTTGAATCTGATCTATTAATGAAAGGTAAATCTTTAAATAATAAAAGTAAATTATTGTCATTATCGCCTTTCTTAGACGAACACAAATTAATTCGAGTCGGTGGACGAATAGATGCGTCAGCGCATTCTTTTGAAAAGAAACATCCAATTTTACTTCATGCGTCACATAGACTAACTAAATTATATTTCAATCGAGAACATGTGACCAATATGCATGCTGGTCCGCAACTTTTGTTGGCGTCTGTGCGAGAAGTAGTATGGCCAATAAATGGTAGATGTCTTGCGAGACGCACAGTCAATAATTGCGTAAAATGTCGACGACTACGGGGCGTGACATTACAACCTAAAATGGGTAATCTACCGTCCCAGCGCATAACCCCTGACTACCCTTTTATATCCGTTGGCTTAGACTTTGCTGGGCCATTTTATATTATCAATCGTAAAGGCCGTGGCAGTCGTGTAGTTAAATGTTATTTATGTCTTTTTGTTTGTTTGCGTTATAAGTGCATCCATCTAGAAGCTGTCAGCGACTTAACAAAGGAGGCATTTATAATGACACTCAAGCGGTTCATAGGTCGTCGAGGTAAGCCAACGGAAATATTCAGCGATAACGGAGGCAACTTTGTAGCTGCCGCGAAAGAAATAGGAGCGTTCATAAGAGATCACCACGAGCCTCTGTCTGATTTTGCAAGTCAGCAATCAATTACATTTAAATTTATTCCGGCTTACAGTCCTCATTTCGGTGGCATTTGGGAGGCCGGGGTTAAGTCGGCCAAATATTTTTTAAGGCGTGTTATTGGCGATAGCCACTTCACTTTTGAAGAAATTTCTACTTTGTTTACACAAGTGGAGGCAATTCTCAATAGCCGTCCCTTGTGTCCACTCTCCTCCAGTCCTAACGACCTCCTTCCCCTCTCCCCAGGGCACTTCATTATTGGGAGGCCGTTGACTGCTCTGCCAGCACCTAACCTTGTAGAAGCCAAGGAAAGTCAGCTGCGACGGTATCAGCGCCTAGAGAAGACACAGCAACACTTTTGGAAAAGGTGGCAAAAGGAGTACCTGTGCGAATTGCAACAGAGGACAAAATGGCGAACAGATACGTCAAAACTGGATGTTGGAGATATGGTACTCCTAGCAGATGACAACGCGCCCCCTCTTGCATGGAAACTGGGACGCGTTCTTCGCCTTATATCCGGATCTGATGGGATATCCAGAGTAGCAGACATTCACACCATCAAGGGCTGCGTGCGACGTTCATTAGTACGTCTCTGCAGACTTCCCACAGCAGAGGAGCTTCAGGATTGAAAGAGATCTTTCAATAGCCGGGAATATGTTCAGGCCTTAACGCCTTCAATAAAAACAACAGCAATCACACGATGCGTCCTAAGATGTGCTATTTTTAACCAGTAGGCGCATCTCCTTCCTTTCAAAAAGCGTACTGTCAAAATTCACTTGCCTATAAGCACCGTACGTGTAACATTACTTTTTCTACAATAAATCTTTTTTGCGATTCTTGGGACTTTGATTTGGCACCATTATATCCTCCAAAGATATAACACTTAGAGATATCCCACAGTAAATATTTTTTATCCTTTAATTTTTACGAGAAATAATGGCTTAGGTATTTACGAAGCGATTTTAAGCAATACAACATTAATCCTTATCCAAGGAAGTACCTTAAATACATTGTGCATTTAATATAGATCAATATGGCCTTTACAGCATTGCACCCGTGCGAAGCCGCGGCGGGACGCCAGTTTAAAATATAGATTAATGACTCAAAGACCAGTCCATAATCAATTTTCCTGGAATTATTACAACAAGCTCATGCTTCCTCCATAGTGTGGTTTCTAAGACGCATCGATGCAGCTTCAATGGTTCTACATTGGCTGTTTTTTCCCTCTTAAGGGAACATAAACGTTCGTAGGTCCACGTTCACGTTAAGGTTTTTATTCCAAGCCAACTTCGCAAGTAAGTAAGGCTAACACCAATACGGAGTTCGACATACGATTCGGATCGCTTTTTTGTGAAAGAGACAACGCTATGAAGTTTATATTGCTAGTGTCTTCCATGGGCCAAACCATCTTTTTGCAGGAACGTTTTGTTTCAATATTACTTTCGATTCATACCATGACCTCAACAAAACAATCTTGTTTTACTCCTGCTAAAGAATGAACGATTTATAAGATTTGTCTATTCCCTGCAATCACATGGAAGAAACAACTAGCAATATAAACTGCATAGCGCTATCTCTTTCACAAATAAGCGGTCCGAATCGTATGTCGAAGTACTGAAGTCGATGGTCGTGAAGCCAAAAATAACTTTAAAAATATTATTTCGCATCAATATTTTATGTTTATGATAAACATTTAATAAAAAACATAAAACCTATAAAAATCTTTGAAGATTTTTCTTTAGAAAGTACGAAAATGTTTCAAATTAAGTTGTGGCCTTAATTATAACATGAGCGGAATCGGAACAGAGATTTTAAAACTGGCTGGTATTATTATATTTTTTCTTTAAATAGTGACATCCATGTCAGTTCATTATGTCATTTATACTTGTCAGTGGGTATCAACAAAAATCTAATAAAATATCTGCTTTTAAATCTAAAATTAAATAATAGTGTTTACTTGTGTGCTGTGATTGTAAAACTAAGAACATTTTTTCGAAAATTTGATTCTGTTCTGTTATAATGTTGGACTTTAATATGCTACTACCTACCGCGCCATAAGAAGATGCGGTATTATCCAAAATTTGTATTCGTGTTAGCCTTACTTGCTTGCAAAGTTGGCTTGGAATAAAAACCTTAACGTGAACGTGGAATACTACGAACATTGAGATTCTTCCTTTGAGAGGGAAAGACCAACCAATGTAGAATTATTGAAGCTGCATCGATGCTTCTTAGAAACCACACCATGGAGGAAACATGAGCTCGTTGAAATAATTCCAGGAAAATCGATTATGGACTGATCTTCGAGTCATTAATCTATATTTTAATTTGTATAATAAAGAATTCTGATTATAAACTAATTGTAGCTTTATTGGTTTT
Organism: Cerastis rubricosa; assembly: GCA_949152445.1. Lineage (NCBI taxonomy): Eukaryota > Metazoa > Arthropoda > Insecta > Lepidoptera > Noctuidae > Cerastis > Cerastis rubricosa. The sequence continues at coordinate 23,041,026 of OX424537.1, read as the reverse complement.
ATTTAATATTTGGATCTAGGCATTTGTCGGACTAGTAGAATGGATGACTGTGCGTAAGAGTTCGTAGATGACTTGAGGATGTTCAAACGAGTTTTAGTGGAGTGGATGCCCTAAATGGTAAAACTATATTGATTATCAGTAACACTGGTTATAATCTATATCAACAACACATGACTTCTTTATGTTGTAATACAGACACACGTCATTATTCTTGTGGATGCTAATGGTTTAATTAGTTATCATCATAACATATATATCATCATAGTATTCAGCACCGTTATGTACAAGCATGCAAACAAACACAGGTATAATGGTAAAGGTTTATTGATTCTCCAGCAATACAAGTTATAGCAACAGTACAATTTTCACAACATTGTTTAGGACGTAGATACAAACTATTATTAGGTATCAGTTTATCACACACAATTTGGCATAGTCCTGCCTGATGAGCTGCTTTGTGCTCTAACTTTGAATATCCATCCATTGCGTACATTTTGTCTTATTTGAAATGACTACATTCATTATACAAGCCTCAAGTGACGCGACTTTCGCGTACCTTTGCCATCTGTGATCACTTCCAAAAACCGTGACCTGGCAAACGTGGCGGGAATTCACTGAATGCGAGATTTACAAGATCGGTCGATGTAGCGATGCATGGGACATGCCCACGTCCAGCAGCAGTAGTTTTTTGGCTGATATCATAATGATAAAGATGCACTGATATTGCTAGAAATACTATCCAATCGACTAGTTTACCACACCATAACATCACGCCTGTACCTCTCGAAGGATTCTGCAAAGGTGTGTAGTACACCCCTCACACATAAATAAATACGTTTTTAATGCAATATATATCACGACAATACATTTTTTAAGTATAATTTGTACAACAATAATATATAAGTCGTCTCGGAACAACTTTTTTTAACTGTCAAACATTCCTGCAATTTGACGTAAAAACATTCTTGCTGGGTGTCAAAAGACACGTCATGGTACCAATTGAATGAACTATTTGAGGTGACGTCATCAAAATTGCTAATTCTAGCAGGCCTCTGCCTCGAATCTTGCAGTCTGCGGGGCGGCGGCGGCGCGGCGCGGGCGATCTCCGCTTGAGTGCACCGCTCGTTGCCCGTTGCCGCGTCGCTGTTTTCAAGGCCCGCCGGCCGGTCCATTTGATTTTACGCATTAGATCCTGCCGCTACCGCGCCGCCGCCGCTGCCGCCCCGTTGCCCGCAAGATTTGAGGCAGAGATGATTTGATTTGAGGTGATGGTGCGAAAACGCAAAGTAAGGTTAAAATAAGACTGCTCTAAGAGGTCATAGTAGGGCCCAGAAGTTTTTAAATTACCGATGAAAATTTTCTGTATGGGGGGTTCTGAATGATGTACCTACTGAGTACGTCGTAAGCGTTTTCGCGTCGGTGTCCCATACACCCCGTATAGTATACCAAAACGTGGTCTAGCGGTCGAGTGATCGCATTACCAGTCATTGAAATTGAATTATTTTAAACCAGTAGAAAATCCACTTATCACTAAAATATATCGTCTCCAAAAGGGGTGTCAAAACTACCAGTTTTAGTGGAAAATCCACTAGGTTGGCAGCACTACTTCAACCTAGCAGAGGGGTTTAAGAAAGAGACAGCGCTATACAGTTTATATTGCTTATTGCGGCTTCCATCAACAATCTTGTTGCAGGGAAAACACAAGTCTTATAAATCATTCGTTCTTTTAGCAGGAGTAAAACAAGATTGTTTTGTTGAGCTCATGGTATGAAACAAAGTAATATTAATTTAAGCTTGAAACAAAACGTTCCTGCAACAAGATTGTTTTGTTAACGGTCATGGTGGGCCTCTGTTCCCGATACCGGTGGGCTACTATTTTTATATTTTTAAATGTTTTTGTATTTAATTTTGTAAAAATATTTAAAAATGTAAAATGAATGTTTATAAAATGAATAAAGGGAATTTACTTTCAGATTTTTTAATACCAAGAGGCAGCGCGTTCCACAGCTTTATTGATGAGACAGCATATGAATTTGACATGAAACCGGTACGGTGTGCAGGAATTTGGAGGACTAGATTTTTGGAAGCTCTAAAGCGTTACGACTGTGAGAACTGCCCAACACTTTGAAATAAGTTTTAAGATAATCGGGAGCACATGGATCGTTCAAAATAGTGAAGAGCATACAGAGAGATCTGAGTGACCTCCTGAGTCTGATAGGCAGCCATTTAAGCTGAGAACGGTAGGAAGAAATGTGATCGTACTTACGAAGGCCAAAAACAAAGCGAATACAATTGTTGAGAAGTCGATCCAATTTATTAAGAAGTTCTTGGGATAGATCAGAGAAACAAACATCAGCATAGTCAATAATGGGAAGCACAAGTGACTGGAGCAAAGTGAGTTTGGTGCTAGACGGGAGGAAATGCTTGAATCTATAAAGAGACCGCAGCGAGAACGTGACTTTCTGGCTCACCTGAGCCACGTGTTTAGTCCAGCTAAAACTGTCGTCTATGTACAGACCTAAGTCTTTTACGTGAGGTGAAAGAGAAATGACGGAGTTCTCGTACATCAGCGGCACAAGTTGGCTAGTGTTCACATTTCTCAAATAATACGAACTACCAATGAGGATAGCCTGGCATTTTCCGACATTAACAGAAACCCCGAATTTACCAGACCACTCACTGATCGTTCGAAGATCCGCATTGAGAGATGAAATGCAATCATCAAGGTTGGCAATATCCGACGATAGCAGTAATAGAGTTAATAAATAAAGAGAATAAGAGAGGAGAGAGTATACCGCCTTGTGGAACACCAGTTACCAGGTCGCACCAGTCAGAGCAATCCTGATCAGCACGCACCGCCTGCTGGCGACCACGAAGATATGATGAGAATCAATCACGTGACAACGAAGAGACCCCAATTTGAGATAGTATGGCCAGGTGAATGTCGTTATCAACGGTATTAAAAGCATTGGAAAAATCTATTAAAACCAACACCGTTAACCTCGAGTTCTCCAAGCCATCCCTAATGTCTTCAGTGACTTTAAGAAGAGCTGTGGCCGTGCTGTGGCCAGGTCGAAAACCGGATTGGGAACTGGAAAACAGGTTATTCTTAAACACGTAAGAGGATATTTGTTTAGAAAGGAAAGGGAGAATAAGGATTGGTCGGAAGTGATTAGACAGACTGGGGTTGGGAATTTTAGGAAGGGGGATAATGTAAGCCTTACGCCACATTGCAGGAAACACTCCAGTCTGCAGCGATGAATTGATGATGTGAGTAATAATTGGAATAAAGTTCTCAATCATAAAAGATAACATAGTTCGACTGACCCCATCACAGCCAACAGCCTTAGACTTAATTGAGGAAAAAAATTTAAGGACCTCATGGTTAGTCACGGAGGAGAACGAAAAAGAGTCAGGAGGAAGCTTTGGCTTAGAAGTAATATCAACGATAATTTCATTCTTAACATGAAAAGCAAGCGTAGCGGCCGTTGAAAAATGCTTATTAAGAGCATTTAAAGACAGATTTTGTGAGACAATACTGGATGGGGACTTTGTTATGCCAAGCGATTTAAGGAACTTCCAAATTATCTGACGGTGACGAATTAAGGACATTTTCACAAATGTATCGGCGTTTAGATGCTCTTACCATCTGATTGCAGCGGTTTCTAGCCAACTTGTACAGGTTCCAGTACTCCTCACTGCGGTCCCGCCTATATTTTCTAAAAGCCCGGTCACGTCGTCTCATTGCCATTCGAACTCCAGGGGTTATCCATGGAGCTGGGGGGCGTTTCACACGAACAGCCCTCAGTGGCGCATGCATGTCAATGATTTGGAGTACATTCCTATTAAAGATTTCCACTTTCTGATCCACTGATGATGACTGGGCAATATCATCCCAATCAAGGACTTGTGCATTGCTATTGAGTTTTTCTTTATCACGAAATTCCTGATGAAAACAATAGCAGGCCGCTGCTTAGGGGGTTTAATTTTGTAAGCCAAATAGATGAGATCGTGTCTGGATAAACCAGGCGCAGTGACCTGACCGTGGTTTGCAACGAGATCCACAGACGATGCAAGCATGAGATCGAGCCAGGAGTCGCTTGAGTCAAGGTTATGATGAGTCGGACTAAGTTTAATGAGTGACAGACTCGACGACTCCAAGATCGCTCTCAGCCTACGCGATCTAGGGTTGTCCTTCAAAAGGTCAGTGTTAAAATCACCCATGACTATGAGATGTTTGTGCTCTGAGGAGACGGATTCAAACAGAGATTCTAGAGAGTAGAAGTAATCTATAGCAGGTGGGCAGTAAACAACAGCTAGAACGGCCTTAACCCCTTTGACAACAATTTCTAGAAATAAGTATTCAGGGTTGCCATTATAAATTGGGGATGAAGAAGCTAAGATTTTGTAAGGGATATCGCAACGCAGGTAAATGGCAACACCCCCGGCTCTTTTCCTTGTACGATCGTTGCGAACTAAAATAAAGCCAGGTAGACAGTAAAGATTAGAGGGAAGTTCTGGTTTCAGCCAACTTTCGGATACTAAAACGGCATGCAAAGCGACGTCAGAAAATAAATCCAACAACTCAGAATGGTGCTGAGGAATGCTCTGAGCATTGACGTGACAAACATTAAAGCACTTGTTAAATCGCTGGCACTCACTACTCAGCAAATCATTCACGGACACAGAATCGTCAAGAGTTGAAAAAGATGCAGAAGAACAAGAATAAAATGAGTCGTCGTCAGACATAATTATTATGAGTTAATTAAATAAATCTAATATAAGCTAAACAAAATAAGATATACTATTATTAATTGTAAATGTGAATTAAATACACTAGTAGTGTTCGTTGTAACGCACGACAAACTTTTCACTACGCGTTTTATACCTACACACGTTGGGCAGCCACTTATAGCGTTGGGTATGGCTATTGGTGTGGTCTGAAACACTGCGAGTCTGGTTCACAAGCCGTTTATTATATTAAAATAGTCACAGTACATGAAACCATGCGAACAATCACAACAAAATACGTTAGCGCAAGCGCGGGGGAAAATCGTGGCACCGCGCAGCGCGTCTCGTAGAGCCAGGGGTGTGACAGTTAGAACAAGCTCAACTTCAGTAAAGAAAGAGTCGCCATCTACTTTACTTAACCGAGAAACTATTACTATATTAGTTTCACAAATATCGGTAGGTGTCTCTGTAATCCCAACTTTATTGCAAAAAAGAAAATCAAATAATTAGGTTCTCTAATTTAGTTTATAGGATTATTCTAGAAAATAATTGTGATATTTTTAACAAAATAATTACATTATAATTAATAATTCGAACCTGTCTAGCATTGTCAATTATGGCAACCTTGTTACCGAAATCCTGATAAAACCCGTATTTTGATACTGACAACATTACATCACACAATATGGTCGCCCTTAACCGCAACTTGCGTTTGCGCTTGTTTGTATGACGAGTGTTCATTTTGTGTTTGAATATTGGTTTTTGAGTGTTTTAATCTACATCAGACATCGAGTTGAGTTTCTCCTCCGTGCTGTTGTTAGATTACTACCCAGAACCTAATAATCTTCAGTCGCTACGTTGTAGCTAGCAATTTGAATGACTACCAGTATCATACCTAATGCAAAGAGTATATACAGTAGCTATACTAGCTATAGCTACCTATAAAGCCTTTGTTCCCGTTAAGATTTGCAGGTGGCGCTTTGAATGTGCATGCTTCAAAATGGCACAGGAGGGCTCTCTTCTCCCGTATTATTATTATACTCTTTGCGTAGACCACTGAATACGCGCGGCCACGCGAGTATCGGCGCGTACAACTACCGCGTAGTCTATTGGCGGCAGGGGAAACAACTACCGGTGTTGCTAACTACACACTACTATAATATTTGTACTAAAGGCCTCACGCTATAAACTGAATAATTTGCGCGAGAGACACTTCCAAAGTGGTAAAATGTGTGTCGTCGCCCCCCCCCCCTCTAATTTCTGATGTAAGAGGAGGAAAAATCTGAAAAAAAAATAGTTTTGTAGAACGTAAAAAAACTTTCAACGAAAATTGGTGTAGGGATAGGTGTAATTGAATAGACGACTTGATGTATAATCATCATATTTATTAACAAACCATTCAATATATAGACTTAGGCTACTTACACATACAGACATAGGCACGAGACCCACACTACATCTTCCACATAATAAAATAAAAAAAAATCTAGCATATAAATGGTTTTTTTTTTATTCAACCACTATTAATGATTTAAACTAGGTATACTGTTACAATTTAAAAATTATTTACTATGTACAATATAACTTAGTTCTATTCTTATGCACTATATCAATTTTACCTTTTCTTATGATTTCCACATTTGGTGCTAAGTCCCTTACAACTACATAGGGTCCTGAAAAAACGGGACTGAACTTGTTTCCAGTTTCTACTTTTAAAAGGATTTGATTGTTTGGTTGGTAAATGATAGGTCTCATGTTGGAATCATACTTTTGTTTACGCAAGGTTGTTTGTTGTATCAAGTTATTTCGTGCTTCAGACTGTGACACCTGTAATCTATATTTCAACTCAAGCGGGTAGCTGTCATGATTATAAAGTGGCTCAATTGTCTTTGATAAATTATTAGGCAAATTACATTTTTTCCCATAAACCAATTCGAATGGAGTATGATTTGTTGCACTATGCACGGAAGTGTTATATGAGAAGCACCAATAGGGTAACCATGTACTCCATGTTTCTGGATGGTTATCCGTCTGGATTCTCAAGAATGCTCCTAGGTGTTTATGAGCATTCTCCAACGCACCTATACTTTCGTGATGGTACGCCGTGGAGTTAAGCTTTTTTATATCTAGTAATTTACATACCTCCGTCATTGTTGCGCTGATAAACTCTGCTCCTCGATCGGTAGCTATAGTGTTTCGAACACCATACTTTAGAATAACATTTTCTACAAAGGATTTTGCAACCTCGTCTGATTTTTTGGAAACAAGTGGACAAGCGATAACATATTTGGATAATTCACATTGTGTGGTTAAAATATAGGAAAAATTATACCTATCCTTATCTAAGGGTCCTACTACATCTAAGTATACCTTCTGAAAGGCTGTATGAGCAGTTATAGTCGTCACTTCCATTGGCTCTTTATTGTATTTGCTATGTTTTTGAGTCTGGAATTTATGACATTTCTTCACAAAAGCATGGACATCTCGTTCCATGCTAGGCCAGAAATAATATTTACGAATATTATTTAACATTCGTCTCATACCCGCGTGGCCACTCGTTGGTAAGAGATGAAAGTCGTTAATTATGACTCTTCTGTCATCCTGGTCATCTACTCTTTCTACATCTTTTAATACACACAGCCGTGGTCCGGACCATTTTGCATCATTCTTTATCTCGGCTATTAACTTTTCAATAAATAAATTGTTCGTGCCATTTTTAATGAAATATATACGTCTTGAAGAGGTATATCTCTGTGTCGGTAATTTGGTGTCTAAATCTCGAGCCGAAATATTACAATTTTCTTTAATTTGTGATGTCAAAGATTTTTTGATTGCCAAATTCTTTTGTACGTGAAAAATACGATAAGGGAAGGTGAGCAGTTGTTCCCAAGCACTTAGCGAGTTCTCCCGGACGGCAAGGCGCACGCAACCTACTAGGTTTTGTGCTACAACTGGTCTAGCGCCTCGGGGAACTCGCTTCAGTATAGGAACGGAGTTTTTGAATTTTGATAAGGTTTTCCAAAGTGGATCGAAAGAAGATATTGCCTGTGTTGCGGTTGAGGGTGTTAAAACAGGGCCTGAAGTTGGTGCATTTTGTAGTTTATGTACTTTTACAATATGCACATTCAGACCCCGCTTACCTTTAAAAAACCGTGCTTGGGTACAAAGCGGGCATCTCTCCAGGGTGGTCAGCGACGTGGAAGGTTGACATGCACTATTACCGACCACATCGCTGCTGCTGTTATGCATAAATAAACTTAACAAAACAAAATATAATAAACTAAATTAATATCAAAACACTGAAGTCACAAACACTAATATTACAACACTGGTTTTCTGGACTTGCACGAACACCACGAATCGCCAGCGCCGGACGTAGTCGCAGGAAAACCGGGTAAGCGGTCAGGTCAATTCCAGCTCGCAGACGAGCTCGGAGCAGACGTCGCCAGTGCGCGCCGTGCCGCGCTGCCGCCGCCCCGAATCGCCGCCGCCGATCAGGAACCACCATCAGTTTTTGCGCTCCTTATCTTTGGAACTTCACAGGATACAAACATCATGATACAAACATCATGAAACTATATCTTCTGCATCTGTCACAAATCTTGCATTTGTTCAGGACACGTGTTAAATAGTTCTTTTTTATCCCTTTTTATTAACTTTGTCACCAATATTCTAGGTTTTCTTAAAAATTTCAAATTAATTTAAGTAAAAAGTGTGAAAATTTGTGCCGTCAGTCTGACAGTTTTTGTTTTTTTGAACAACAATTCTTGAACATATTATTGTGTAAATTTTTTGAACAACAATTCGTGAACTGTGTAATTTCCCCGTCTACGTGTATATACTCCTCTTGGAGCTGTTGGTCATGAGCTTGGTCGACATGTTCATCTTCAGTCCAATTTAGTTAATGTCAAGGAGAGTAAAGTAAAAATAAGTGTTAGCTTGATAAAAATAAATATTGCTAAAAAAATACATTTGCCAAATTCATTATAAATAAGTTGTGAATTCTATCAAAACTTTAACTTTTTAATTTACGTAAGTTTTTATTACACAAAATATTAATTATTGTTCATATTACTATAAAATATGTTGATTTTTCTTGTATTCTTAGAATAACCTTATAATGTTTTATTTGTAATATTAATCTTACTGTTATTTTGGGTTCGTAGCTCAATTTTGACTTCCGAAACGGTACAGGCGCCAAAAAAAAAATGTGGGATTAAACGATTGAGTAGGAACTGCTGGTAATTTTTGCTTATGACCCATGAGTGATTCCAAGGCAGTAATTTTTGAGCTACGAAGCGAACTGTTCTTGGTTATCACCTAACCAACTTAATACCAATAAAGTTATTTTGAAGTAGAAAAGTTTTTGGATTTTTAAATAAACGTTAAATTAACGTTTATTAAACAATCCAAAAACTGTTGTCCTTCAAAATAACTTTAACATAAGTATACGTCATTTCATTGTCAAGTCAAACGATACTTGAACAAATGTCAAATTAAAGCAATCTCCTCTTTTTTAAAGCCTAAATAAATGTAGGTACCTATCAAAGTGATGGTAATTTGAGAATTGATTGTCTAGATACCCAAGAATTGAATAAAGTTCTAATACGTGAATATCACTTAATACCAACATTAGAGAGGTAAAATAAGAAAAAAGTTATTATATAACTTTTTTTAGTATTAGATACTTACCTATTTAGATTGATTTTATTATTTATATGTGACAAATTAATCAACATAGGTACATACACTCCTTTTGGCTGTTATAAGTTTCTCAAATTACCATTCGGTTTATCAGTAACTTCAGAGATTTTTCAAAGATATAGTGAGAAATCATTTGGCGACTGTGATGTCTTTGTCACAGGGGTAAGCACAGATGGTTTATTATACGGGGAACAACTATTTATTGAAAACCTACTGTACTATTTATAGGAAGTAAATAATAAAACAACATAAAATTCCCGTTTTTATTAAATTAAATACGCTGTTACATTTATATGCTAGGTTTTCTATGCTAAGTTAGCTTACATTTCTTGCTTAGATACACCTGTTTACACGATTAAATTATTATTAACGTTGGATCGGGGTTCCAGACAGTTGAAATCACTTTTACTTGAACATAATATAAAATTATAAAGATGACTTGTAACTTAAGAGCTCCAGAATCAAGCAAACGTCTCTTAGATAGATACCGTTTTCTAATACCAAAGGTACTAATAATCCATAAACTTGAGGAGTAGGTAAAATTGTTTAAGCCGTTATAGTACAGTTTCTTATTAAAAACAGGAACGGTTATAACGTACCGAAGCAAAGTTTATAATTTTTTTATGGAACCACAGCGCGAGCTCGTCGCGCGATCTTAAATCGGAGTAATAATCACGGAGCAATTGGTGTACATACATGAAAAAAAAGATGCTGGTGAAATATATAACCACCTCTTTTTTTAGAAGTCAGATAATAAATATATGAAGTATTTAAATAAACCGACTTTCAAAATATAAACTTGTAACCCTAAGCTTCTTTAGGTACTTGATCGCATCGCATTTTGGTTTTGTTTTTCATATGTTTCCAGAAATTAGGTATCTACTCGTAAATCGAAAGACTAATCGAACACAAGAGAGCACTAGAGCGCGGCGTGTACCTGCGTGTAGTGTGCACTAGAGTGCGGTGTGTACCTGCGTGTAGTGTGCACTAGAGCGCGGCGTGTACCTGCGTGTAGTGTGCACTAGAACGCGGCGTGTACCTGCGTGTAGTGTGCACTAGAGCGCGGCGTGTACCTGCGTGTAGTGTCCACTAGAGCGTGGCGTATAGTGTGCACTAGAGCGCGGCGTGTAGTGTGCACTAGAGCGCGGCGTGTACCAGCGTGTAGTGTGCACTAGAGCGCGGCGTGTACCAGCGTGTAGTGTGCACTAGAGCGCGGCGTGTACCTGCGTGTAGTGTGCACTAGAGCGCGGCGTGTACCAGCGTGTAGTGTGCACTAGAGCGCGGCGTGTACCTGCGTGTAGTGTGCACTAGAGCGCGGCGTGTACCTGCGTGTAGTGTGCACTAGAGCGCGGCGTGTACCTGCGTGTAGTGTCCACTAGAGCGTGGCGTATAGTGTGCACTAGAGCGCGGCGTGTAGTGTGCACTAAACCGCGGCGTGTACCTGCGTGTAGTGTGCACTAGAGCGCGGCGTGTACCAGCGTGTAGTGTGCACTAGAGCGCGGCGTGTACCAGCGTGTAGTGTGCACTAGAGCGCGGCGTGTACCTGCGTGTAGTGTGCACTAGAGCGCGGCGTATAGTGTGCACTAGAGCGCGGCGTGTACCAGCGTGTAGTGTGCACTAGAGCGCGGCGTGTATCTTCGTGTAGTGTGCACTAGAGCGCGGCTTGTAGTTTGCACTAGAGCGCGGCGTGTACCTGCGTGTAGTGTGCACTAGACCGCGGCGTGTACCTGCGTGTAGTGTGCACTAGAGCGCGGCGTGTACCAGCGTGTAGTGTGTACTAGAGCGCGGCGTGTACCTGCGAGTAGTGTGCACTAGAGCGCGGCGTGTAGTGTGCTCTAGAGCGCGGCGTGTGGTGTGCACTAGAGTGCGGCGTGTAGTTTGCACTAGAGCGCGGCGTGTAGTGTGCACTAGAGCGCGGCGTGTACCTGCGTGTAGTGTGCACTAGAGCGCAGTGAGCTCCTTCCTGGCGACCTGCATGTACTCGATCTGCGCGTCAGCGAGGTCCTTGTCACCGATGGTGGCGTCCAGCTCTGTGGCGGAGTGTGTCGGGCTGCCCTCCTCGGCCTGGCGCTGCTTCAGCTTGATCTCGCGCAGGCGCGCCTCCAGGATTCGCTCGCGCTTGCTCTCACGCTCCAGCATCTGCGCATGCGACCGTTTGAGCACTCATCGTACCACGTGCCTGCAGCACGCCACAAGCCACGTGCCGTTCGCCACTAGCGGCAGTATCGACTGCTTCGTAACTTACCACTGTCAGCAGAGACTTGTCTTTATTGTCAGAGGATGTCAGACTCGTTGACAGCTCCTGCATGTAGATGTGCCCTTTGGAACTTCCGCATGCCACTATTGTGCCCTGTACAAAAACACGCTATTAATCTAATAAATAAGGCAGTGCCATGCAAAACATCCAGATCGATCAAGGCCATGAGAGTAATTCGGTAGATTAAAATAATATATAGATACGGGTGTAAGGGACACCGACACGAAAACGGTTACCACGTACTCAGTACATCATTCTCAATCCAACATCAACATTTTTCGTCGGTTATTTAAAAAGCAAAACAGCTGTTCTACATATTTTGACCGTGTAGGTATTGCACTTTTGTAGGAAACAGCAGATTTTTTTGATTTTTTTTTAGGGTTCCGACCTAAAGGGTCAAACGGGACCCTATTACTGAGACTTCGCTGTCCGTCCGTCCGTCCGTCTGTCACCAGACTGTATCTCATGAACGGTGATAGTTAGCCAGTTGAAATTTCTACAGATTATGTATTTTTGTTGATGCTATAACAACAAATACTAAAACAGAATAAAATAAATGTTTAAGGGGGGCTCCCATCGGGACTGTGGACGGTGAGTAATGGGCTAGCTCACCGGCCGTCCGTCTTATGACGACAGTCCGTGACGACGGCGCGTTCGTGTTCCACGCGCGCCTCAAGGAGATGTCAGCAAATCGGAAGGGGTCCGAGAGGGCCGATGCCTGCCAGGGCTGCGGGTTGTTCGAAAGAGATACCGTGGCCCTGGAACACAAAGGGCTAAGAAGGAACATGGATGGGTTTTAGTCAGTCAAGTCTGACACTCCCTTCCGCTCCACCCAGAGCTGGAGAAGACATTTGATGATTTCCCAGCCTAAAAAAAGGGGCGGGTGATTTTTTTGTTTGTTTTTATAATTAATGGTACGGAACCCTTCGTGCGCGACTCCGACTCGAAGTTCGCCGGTTTTTTATGTAGTCGTGTTCCGAATGATGTACTGATTTTATTATAGTACCTACATAATAGTTCAGGCTATAATAGCTGTGCCCACGACTTCGTCAGCATAGACTTCAATCTATGTCAGCCTAACTGAAAAATCACGCTCTAAAAAGTATGAAACAAGAAAATATTCTCGTCGGAAATGGTTATGTACAAGGGTGTCACCTTGGTTCGCAGACAGAAATTTCACAGAATTTCGTTTCCTAGAAAATTTTTCACATAATATTTGGTCCTTGTATTTTTATTTCGAACATTATTGTTTATCTAATATTTACTTGAATGAAACGTCTTCTACAGAAACACAATTTAATTAATTTTATGATCACAATTTTTTATTTAAGAAACATCAAACAGTAGAGTTTTTTTTTTTTTGAATATTTTTTTTGTTCGATGTATGTTTCCATCGAAATTATTTACCTAAAATTAAAATATTGTCTAGAAAAGTCAAAATGTTGTGCTATAAAAGTTGGTGACAGAAACGAATCGCGGCAAAACCGACTCCACGTAGTCTTCTCTGCCCTACCCCTAGAGTGCATTTAAAAACACGGAGGTGCGGCGGGCGAGACGGCCCGCGAGCTGAGGAGGAGGTGGTTTTAACACCCGCCGCTGCCGGCTGAGGCAGGCCGGCGAAGGTGGCCGGCAAGCCGAAGCCTCGGTGGTGAGCGTAAAACACATCTGTGACGATAAGCTCGCATGGGACCGCCAGAGCCCCGCAGCACCGGAGCCGTGACAGAAAACATGCCTGCTGCATGTTGCATGCTTGCTTGCATGCTGCATGCTTACTTGCATGCTGCTTGCCGCAGCACGCTCGCTTTTCTCGTTCGCCTTTGAGCGTTAATGGTCACTGTTCTAACCAAACCAAACACCAAATGTTTCACGAACATAGAGGAGACCTGGCACTCCGCTCCCTCCTTAACCTTCTAACCTAATGCAAACCATCCGAGTCAGATTGCTTTGAATCGGGGTGTTCGCCATAAAGATGGTCTCAATATTATTTATTTTTAAATGACAGGCATATAGGTTTTCGATTAAATAAACATTAAATCCAATAACGTTATACGAAATAAGTTTTAGTACAGTACAGTAATGTTATAGTTACAGAAATTATATCAACAGTTGGTATACTCACGTTTATTATAAGTATCTTGTGAACGTTATTGAAATGAAAATATACCAAATAACTTTATATGATATGAAACGCACAAATTCTGCGTATTGATTATTCTATGAAATGATCAAAATCAAAATATTTTTATTTTACATAGGCCTACCTCTATCTTGCATAAAGCGCACACTATGTAGGCAAGCATATTATAAGTTGGGGGATTACATTGATGATAAAAATGCTTGGCTCAATGCTGGTCCTGCTCCACAACCATAGGGGCTATCAAATTACCATGTGAAGTTACTGTGGAAGCTGCAGAAGATTGTATAAATATCTTTGCTTTGTATAGATTCAATCTCTTAGTATTATATAATTGCATAGCACATGTGTGAAAACTATGTACTGTAAAGCCACCATTTACTGAGTACCTACATCTTACATTGACGCGAATTTACCCTGGCGGTTGAGTAAATGTCATGCTCACTTAAATGTCACGCTGATGGCGGCGGGTGTGTCGGGTCATTTAGTTCCCTTCAATATGGTTGAGTTGAATGATGGCTGATACATGCGTCATGTTCGTGAACGGGCGCTGTCAGTTGTGCCTGGTCATCTCTTAGCTGCCACGGTTTATTTTAATTATTTTATTTTTAACTTTATTTTCGAATTATTGATTTCGTCTTTTACTCTGGACGCTCTTAACTTGCCCGTATTTCTACATCGTTCTTACATACTAGTAATTCTCAACACGATTGATGTAACCAAGATTTTGTAACATATTTTGATTTATAAGAGTGTCCATGGAGTTTCTTGCCCATTCTTCTCCATAGAGATCTACGCTTTGGAATGGGCAACTACAGTACTTTCACAAGTTATTATGTCTTGTGACTGGGACTGTAGCTTCGCGTTCTTCTTTTTCGTTCTTTGACTTTCAAAAGTGCCTGTAATGGTCTAATTGAAATAAATGCTTTGAGTCCTTAATTGTGTAATATGCTTTTTTAATTAAGACACGTTTAATATAATTTTTAAACTTTCCATTGGTCAGTTCTGTAACTGACTTCGGCAACTTATTATAAAAGCGTATACTGTTTACAAGAAAAGACTTGCTAGTTTTGGTTAATCTAATTTTGGGTATTACAATTTCATGTTTACTGCGTGTATTTATATTATGGAAGTCGCTTCTGATTTTGAAAAGTCCTCGGTTTTTGCGGACATATGAAATACATTCTAAAATATAAAGTGAAGGCAGAGTCAGTATATCGATTTCTTTAAATTTTTCTCTGAGGGATTCACGAGGACCCATTTTGTAGATAGCGATGACTGCCCTCTTTTGCAGTATGAAAATTGAATCAACGTCTGCTGCCGATCCCCACAGCAGAATGCCATAGGACATAATACTATGGAAATAAGCGTAGTATACTAACCTAGCTGTGGCTATATCAGTTAACTGCCTTATTTTTCTGATTGCATAGGCAGCTGAGCTTAACCTTCCTGAAAGAGTTCTAATGTGCGTGCCCCTTTTTTTTTTTAGGAATGGCATCT
This sequence comes from Cerastis rubricosa, assembly GCA_949152445.1. NCBI lineage: Eukaryota > Metazoa > Arthropoda > Insecta > Lepidoptera > Noctuidae > Cerastis > Cerastis rubricosa. The sequence continues at coordinate 23,025,700 of OX424537.1, read as the reverse complement.
CGCAGTTCAACCAAGGAGGTTGTCGTCTGCTTAACCGGACTATCCTGTGGGTGCCTTAAGAGTAAGGCCTCCAGCCAGGGCATAAAAATTACAAACTAAGCGACTACACGCTAAGGGCACCCCCTGTGGGGTACAAGCCTCGGCTCAGGGCGTTGCTGGGGGAGGACTGCATGGGGACAGGCTGGATCTGAATGATGTCATTATTTAGGGGTTGATTTAAAACTACTGGCACAGCATCGCGGGCTGGCTCGAGTGAGGGTCGGGGAGGGCAGCGTGCCCCACTGCAGTTTTGAATCGATAGTAATCCCCAAGAATACAGTTTCCGCTATAACATCAAGCTTCTTGCCGTCAAGATTTAAATTTAGGTCACGTTGTGGTACATTTGGTAAAGAAAACTTAAGGCATTTTGTTTTATTCGTATTCAATAAAAGATTGTTGGCTGCGAACCACTTCGAGAGAATAGTTAGGCTTTCGTTAACATGTAAGACGTCCGTATCTTTTCTATCAATTTTAAAGATTAGCGAAGTGTCATCAGCAAATAGAATTATATCCGAAAATTTGGCCATCATATAAGGGAGATCATTAATATAAACAAGAAACAGGAAAGGGCCGAGAGTTGAACCTTGGGGCACGCCCATCTTGACTATAGACCCGCAGGACGTCGCCCCATTTACATTTACTTTTTGCAGCCTGTTTGATAAATAAGAGAGAACAAGATCAGCAGCTTGTCCACGAATTCCGTAGTGGTGTAATTTACAGATCAGTGTTTTGTGGTCGACGCAGTCAAACGCTTTTGAGAGATCACAGAAGATGCCAATAGTATCCTGGGACTTCTCTCAGGACTCCAAAATGTGACAGATGAGTTTTACTCCCGCGTCCGTTGTCGACCTACCCTTCGTGAAGCCAAACTGCTGACTATGCAGTATCCTATTAGAGTTGAAGTGAGACAACATCTGGTCCAGCATGATTTTTTCATAGATTTTACTCAGTGCTGGAAGCACAGATATAGGCCTATAATTAGAGGGATCACTCTTACAACCTGATTTGAAAATTGGTACTACTTTACTATGTTTCATCAAGTCGGGAAACTTGCCGCTGTCCAAATATTGGTTGAATATGCCTGTTAAGACAGGAGCAATCGTATCAATAATATCTCCAAGAACCTTGACGGATATCCCCCATAAGTCTTCAGTATTTTTTATATTGAGACTTTTGAATGCGTTTTTAATTGTAGCAAAACATACTGGTTTAAATTTAAAGTTTGGTATGTTCTTTATAAAGTTCTCTGTGAAGAGTTTCAGCTAATTTAGCTGAAGAGGGGAGAGATTTCGTAACCTCTAACGGAATGTTGGTAAAGAAGTTGTCTAGAGTCTCAGCGACTTTTAGCTTATCACAAATTGTTTTATTATCTATTTTCAAAGACAATTCAGTCTTATCTCGTTGTTGCGTCTTTCCTGTTTCTCTGTTAATTACCTGCCATATAGTTTTTATTTTATTCTTAGAAACACCGATTTTATTACTTATTATTTTAGATTTTGCTTGAACGCAGACACTTTTGAATATTTTTTAATAGTTTCTAACATAAGTGTGAACGACTTGATCTGAAGTCAGAGATATTTCATGATATAAATTGTATAAAATATCATAATATGAGAAACAATTTATGTGAACAGAAATTCGATGAAACAATAAGCTATTAAACAACGCACAACCACTGAACACACATGACTGTGGTATACGATTAAAGCTGTATTTTTATAGGTATTTTTTTATTATTATGTGAATAATAGACAATGTCTACATGAGTTTTCCAATTACTCCTAATATAATACTAATTATTCTTATTTTTTTTTTTCATTTTCTTCTTCAATAGTATATTATTATTGGATTGATTGGAGTATTGTAGTACGGTGTGGAACCCGTTTTATCAGGTGCACTCTGATCGGATTGAACGTATTCAAAAAAGGTTCTTATACCACTTAACTTTCTTGGATAACAAATGTCGTAGTCTGAACTCGTATAACTCTAGGCTGAGTCATTGTAAAATTAAATCTTTGAGCGCTCGAAGGAAATCCCTAGATTTCATGTTTTTGTTTAAACTGATAAATGGTAAAAAAGATCCTCCTGAGCTTTTAGAAAAGGTGAAATTTAGTATCCCACGTAGTAGTAGCCGTTTAATTAACCGAAGGAATTTCGTCCTGCCTCATAGTCGAATTAATATAGGTAATTTTTCACCCATTTACCGCATGCTTTCTCTGGCCAACTCCATTCGTGGTGAAATCGATTTATTTGCTGGTTCTGTAGCCTCAGTTAGCACTAAACTTAATCATAATTATAGTATATGTTTTTTTTTGTATATTTTCTGATATTTTTTTTTTTATTTACTGATAATGAATGCTAGATTCACATCCAGTAGAAGTCAATCATTAATATTGTTTTGTAACTTTTTTTATTGCATTTGTGTTTGTACGGTCGCGGACTTTAAATGATAAGCTACTTGCCACTGTTCGTATTTTACCCGTGTAATGCAAATCGGGTTTAGTCGGTTATATTCGTACATAGTACAAAGTGACTACCCAAAGTCTACCAATTGCAGGTCTAGCAACCATTAGCTAGCGAAAATTTATTTTAACGTAGCCATGGTAACGCTTAGGGTACGGAGAAATTATGATTGGTAATTTCAACATCGTAAAAACTCGATCCCAATTCCCACGATTTTATCCGAACGCATGGCGTCCAAGATGATGTTCATGACAATTAATCGATTCACCAAAATTCGAAATAAACATCTGTGACATCAACACTTCAACTGTCTGAAAACCTATCCAAGGTTTTCAGAAATAAAGAGTATTTAGTGAGCTCTAATTCAGTAACAAATACACACATCAAAAGTGTCTAGGGATCAACATATATTTTTGCAATAACTTTTCTCCTGATTGATATTAATTAAAATTTTCTTTAAGGATTCATCAAATAAAGTGTTTTCGTTTGTCACAGTAACGATAAACCAAGTCACCTTTGCATTAATAAAGAAATTTGCCATTTTCTAATAAAGGGATTTTTGACATTTGAACCACTAACATTAAAGTTCGAAAAAAAGACTGAAATAACAGTTTTCTTTAAAATTTTATTGGGTAACTTAAACAATTAATAATCCGTGTTTCTACCGCGAACACTAACAACACAAGAACATCGGTTTGGCATACTCAAAATGAGTTCATCCAAATCACGCTGTGGAATGGCCGCCCATGTTCGTTGCAACAACAAAAAAAGGTCTTCTTGCGACTGGATACCCTCCATATTCGGCAGAGCTCTTCTCTGTAGCATATCCCATGCATGCTCAATCGGGTTCAAGTCTGGCGACTGAGCAGGCCAGGGCAGGACATTGATGTTGGCTGCGGCGAGAGTCTGTCTTACAACTCTTGCGGTGTGCGGTCGTGCATTATCATGCATTAACTGAAATAAGGGACCGATTTGCACTTGTAGAGGAACGATGACGTCTGATACAATCGTCTCAGCATAAATTTGAGCGTTGAGGTTGCCTCTGATCCAAATCAACTCAGTTCTTCCGCCGATCCAAATACCCGCCCATACCATGATGGTTCCACCACTATAGGTTAGCGGGGCTGTTTCCGCACTTAGCCTCTTTATTGGGCCATTGTACGTAATAAATGAGACATCCTCTGGTTACTCCAACCATCCCAGGTCCTCCCAAAAAGCTAGCAGCCTTTTCAGACTGCTGCAGGCCTCCGGGAGCGATGCCGGCGATTGTAGAGTCCGTGCCCGTTGATCTGCCACGCTTCTGCACTCCATGAGCACGTGCTGTGGTGTTTCTTCCGCCTCCATGCATCCTCTGCACAGAGGGCTGTCCGTCACACCTATGGTAAATAGGTGTTTGTTCAGGGGACAGTGGCCGGTTATAATACCTATAATCTTGCGGATTTTGTCCCGTTTTAATCTAGTGATGCTGCGGGCAAGTCTCTTTGATGCTTCCGGAACTGCACTCTTTGTTTGCCTGCAGGTTACACTGTTTCTCCATTCCATTTGGTGTGTTTCCTCGGTTTTTTTACGCAGCCATGCTTTTATTTGGGCTTGGGGTATGGGTAGCAGTGGTTCCGGCCCGTATACTATTGTCTCCGCTCCCCTTTTGGCAAGTTCATCCGCTACGTCGTTACCCAGTGAGTTGCTGTGCCCTTTTATCCATTGCAGAGTTACTCTGTTTGTGTTTGCAATGTGTTGGAGTGCGTTGTGACATTCCAGTACAAGGGCAGTGGTTAAAGTATTGTTTTGTAGCGCTTGGAGCACTGATGCACTGTCTGAGATGACTTTGATGTTAAGATCTCTGACGTCTCTGGCCGCAACTGCTTGAGCCGCTCTGGTGATTCCAATGCATTCTGCTTGGAAGATTGTGTTTAGTTTGTCTAAAGTGGTAGATATTTTGATATTTAAGTCATTTGAGAAGACGCCAGCTCCAGTACCGTTAATGGTTTTGGAGCCATCTGTGTATATCCTGACTTCATCGATGCCAGAGAAATCTTCAGCTTCCGCTCTGAGTTGGATATCGTATCTTCGGTCAAAGACGTGGTGACATGGCGTTCTGTCCATGGGTGCATCCAGGAGTGGTATTTCCTTTAGAATCCCTTGCAGAACTTTTGAGTGTGGTGTCTCTGCGTTTAGTTTCCACAAACCGTTCGATCTTAGTCTTAAGGCTGCTATCTTCGCCTCTTCCTGTATGCTAAGATCTAGAGGCCTCAAATTTAAGAGGTACTCTAAAGCGGCTGATGGGGTGGTTCTCATGCATCCAGTAGCTGCTAGGCTCGCTAGGCGTTGTAGCTTCTGGAGTTTTGTTTTTACTGTGGTCAGTTGTGTTCTGGGCCACCATACAACTGATCCGTAGGTTAGAGAAGGTCTGATAACTGATGTGTACAGCCAAAGTGTAATCTTTGGATTGAGACCCCATTTTCTACCAACAAGTCTTCTGCACTGACCAAAAGCTATACAGGCCTTCTTTATTTTTGCATCGATGTGACTCGCCCAGTTCAATTTATTGTCAAGTATGACGCCCAAGTACTTGACTTGTGTTGATAGGGAGAGTTTGGTGTTGAATAATTTTGGTGACTGTAGTTCTGGTAACTTCCTTTTGTTGGTGAAAAGGATAAGTTCTGTTTTTTTCGGATTTACTGACAGTTGTTGTTCGTCACACCATTCTTCTACAATCTGAAAGGCAGAACGCATTACTTTACATAACACATTCTCTGCATTGCCGTTTATCAGTATTGTTAGGTCGTCTGCATAACCAATAGTAGTGTATCCTCTATCATTTAGCCTTTTCAAAAGGCTGTCCACTACTGTGTTCCATAGAAGAGGTGATAGGACTCCCCCTTGTGGGCATCCTCTGACTACCTTAGCTCTTACTGTAGTGTTCATCTCTATCTGGACCGCCCTTTTACTTATAAGTTCAGTTATCCAGTTTCTCACAACTGGTTCTACCTTAAATTTTTGAAGGGCGTGGTTGATGCTGTTGTGCATTGTTTTGTCAAAAGCTCCTTCTATGTCTATGAAGGCCGCAAGTGTTGATAATTTGTTTGTGATAGCCGACTCTATTTTGTGCACTACCGCGTGTAAAGCCGACTCTGTTGATCTGCCCTTTCTGTAGGCATGTTGTTGAGGGTGTAGCGGTTTATCTTTTAGGGCTCCATCCCTTAGGTGTCGATCTACTAGTCTTTCCAATGTTTTCAGGAGGAATGATGTTAGACTAATGGGCCTGAAGGATTTGACGTGGGTGTAGTCGTCTTTACCAGGTTTTGGTAGAAAGATCACTTTCGCTTCCCTCCATGCTTTGGGTATATATTTAAAAGCTATACAGGCCCTGTAGATTGGTAGTAAAAATTTGGTTATCTGATGGGAGTGCCATTGTAGTAGTGCTGGAAATATTCCATCCAGCCCTGCGGCTTTGAACGATTTGAAGCTTTTTAGGGCCCATTCGATTCTGTCCGCGGTTACTATTTTATTTGCTGTTTCCCATTCTTGGTTTGTTGGTGTGCTGTAGTGCTCGTCACTCCATTCCTGGTCTGGCTCGACTTGACAACCGGGGAAGTGTGTTCCCAGCAGTACTGCACTGGTTTCATCGTCCGAGACTGTGTAGGTGCCGTCTTCCTTTTTGAGTGAACCTAGTAGATTGAGGTCACCCTTTGCCAGGATTTTCTTTAATCTTGCGGCTTGGTTTGTGGCGTTTATGCTACTACAGAAATTGCGCCAGGCTTCCGTTCTTCGGAATCTGATCCGTTTCTTGTAGTGTTGTTGTGCTGTTTTGTATTCATCCCAGGCCTCATTGGTTCTGGTATTTTTTGCTCGGTTAAAAAGTGTCCTCAGTCCCTTCCGTAGTCGTTCAAGCTCTGGCCCCCACCAGGTGCTTTTTTCGAGGCGTTTAGGAGTTATAAGAGGACACGCCAGTTCATAGCCTTTCAAAAGTGTTGCGGTCACGAATTGTACGTTTAATTCAATGTTGTCTGTACTAAGTGTTACATCAGCCAGTTGTGCGTCACCTAGTGCCTCGGTTATTGAGTTTATGTACCGTGTTATATCTGTTTTGCGGGGGTTACGATATGGAACAGGGTCTGTTGGCTTATATTTTAATTGGAAGCATACGCGGCGGTGATCAGCAAAGGAGGGCTCGTTCGATACGTGCCATCCCCCGATGAGGTTGGCCGCCGCGTGCGTTGCTAGGGTTATATCAATAATGGTTTGGTACCTGGAGCTTACAAAGGTAGGTTCCGTACCTCTGTTTATAATGTTCAGGTTTGTTTGAAATAAATATTCAGTTAGTAACTCACCCCTTTTGTTTGTATCCTTACTTCCCCACAGCGGGTGATGCGCGTTGCAGTCTGCGGAGATGATCAGCTCCCAGTTGTGTGACTCGCAGTGTTGCACCAGGTCGGCTAATTCTTTAGGAGGAATTTCGCCGTCGCTCGGCATGTACACTGATGCGAGAACTAGGATGGTTTGCTTTTCTGTGAGGATTTTCACTGCTGTGAGGTCTCTAGAACAGAATTGGTTAAGTATGGTGGTTGGGATGGTTTTTGGCATGAAAATACATGTTCTTGGTTTGTCAACAGTGGTGTTTAAGAGTAACTTACCACTGATATTGCTCAGACCGCAGATTCTATTGTTTCTGATCCAGGGTTCCTGAATCAGGGCGACCGTCTTGTTGTCTGCCTCCAGCACTCTGCGTAAAGTGGCCGCTGCTGTTTGTTTGTGCTGGAGGTTGGTTTGGATGACGTTGATATTGGAGGAGTTACGGGCTACGCAGGACGTCATCTTCCTCGCTGGTAGCTCCTCCAATATTCAACGGCGAGCTTGCCTCCCTCACACTCAAACCCTGTTGGGGAGCTTGTACTGGTGTGTTGCTGGACTGCTCAGTAGTGGAGGTTGTGGCTTGCTGCGTCGTCTCTTTTTTGTCCTCGGCCGTTGTCGGTTCGTCTGTGAGGAACCGAATGTACCCACTTCCAGACATGTGGGCTACACGGCGATCCCGGCCGAGAATGGTCTCCTTTTGGTCTTCTGGTATACCAAGGAGAAGATGAACTACCTTCTCCTTGGAACCCGGTTCCTGAGGCTTGTCGCTCACCGAAATGTCGTAGCACTGCCAAGAGTCCACTTTGTACCACGGGTTCCACCACTATAAGGATGGACTTCCTGGCAGGATTTGAATCGCTGTTGGCGTCCAGGGGTTCTCCAGTGTCGTATACGTCTTGTATCCGGTCTCATACCAAAACGAGACTCATCAGAAAAGCACACGAAACGCCATTGTTCTTCTGCCCAATTTCTGTGTTCAAGAGCCCATTGATATCGAATCCTACGATTGTGCATTGCTATAGGTGGTACCCGTAGCGGTCTTCGGGAATGAAGGTTCACTTCATGCAAGCGGTTTCTGACTGTTTGGTCGCTAATTAAGTTCCCTGAAGAGTGATGAAGCCTCACGGCTAACATCATGGCGGTTATTGTTGGAGCTCTTCGAGTTAAGATTTGAATGTATCGGTCTTGTCTCCGTGTGGTGCAGCGATACCGTCCTCCATGGCGCTCAGCCACGGTACCAGTGCTTCGGTAACGTGTCCAAAGTCGACTGATAACACTCTGACTTGTATTCAGAGCTAAAGCCACAGTACGTTGCCGGGAACCAGCTTCTATCATTCCCACGGCTCTGAGCATTTCTTCCCTGCTTAAATGACGTCGCCGCTCCATAATAACGTTGGTTTTAATCAGTAGTAGGGAAACAGTAGCACTAATAATGTCTTCAATGCGTTGTATGTTTTTATAGGGAAAATATTGACAGCTGATTTTCATCTTTTACTCGAATTTGATTCACAGTTCCTGATTCAAATTATGAAATGCACCAAAAAGGATCCATATAAATTTATAAAATCATAAATTTATTACAAAGCCACATCTAAATCTCACGAAATCCGCATAAAAATGCTTGATCCCTAGACACTTTTGATGTGTGTAGGTTGGATGAACGTATGTAACATTTTATAGTGTTTTCATTGAGAACTTATTAGTCATTCTTCAACCTCTTTGAATAAGACTATTTCCGATTATTAGTAATATGACATCTTGTTTACGAACATGCGGTTTGAGTTCGTGTTTAATCCTGTAACCTCGTGAATGTATAAAACTGGATAATTGGAAAATTTGAAAGTGGCTCATCAATTAAAGTCCGTGACTGTATATCAGTTTTGTGAAAAAATTATAATAAAAAATAAAATAAAAAATATATAAATGTCGCCGCAAGAGCATGTGTCTGCTAAGACTATTCATTAATCTAATTAAGAATCAACTTATAATCCTCATTTGTCATAATATTGATAAACCTGCCATGCCATCTGTGTGGACGCAGAATAATAATTACAAAGATTATCGATCGTGTATTGACTAAGGGCCATCTATTGGCTTGTATGTTAAACTGCTAACTACTGCTTAGATCTTAGAATCTTTATGACAACTCGAAGAATAATTTATTAGACAAAAGCCTTTAGCTAGAACTATAGCTAAAATTAACATTAGCAAAAAGATTATTTTAAAGAGTAGTTTATCAACTTGTTCTTTGTATTAAATCTTTTGATCTACTGTAAATGGTTATTAAGAAAGCAATTGTTGTAAAAAAGTAATAAAGCAACTAATTAAGCTTTAACTTAATAACACCTTTGCTTTTGTGAATATTGGTATTGTTTAATTACTAAAATTATTAATTGTGAATTGTTGCAATACTAATTGTTACTGTATGTTTTACCAAAGTTTTACTGAACTTACGATGTAATGAGTAACTGTACTGAACTAGTACTTCCGCGGCACTCAGAACCGTAGGCGCAGCGAGGTCTCGTTTGAGCTAGCTAGCGATTAGAGAATTGAAATATTAATGAATTGAAAGTAGTTTTTGAAGTGAGCAATAATAAGTTATGTTAATAAGAACTGTAATAATTGAAAGACAGATCCAAAAGAGTGTGTGAGGAGTTTCTTGGCCCGTTCTTCTACTCACGTCAACCATGTTTGCGAATGGGTGGCTCAACTTAAGTGCCTATAACTGGTTTATTAGAAATAAACTTAGGGAGTCAAGTGTTGTGTGAGATTTCAACTACCCATCCACCTATCTATCAACAATGAAGAATAATGTCGCACAGTTCGCGACTGACAGGCAATATGGCGTCGACATTCGAATAGGAGTTTCACCTCGGGAAGCCCCGTCGTGATGTATATTTTATTGGCAATATTCTATTCTGTCAATTTCATTTCTTTTGCATGTATCTCATAAATTTAGTTTTATCAGTTTTTACTTCTAAATTATTTTCATTTAACCAGTCGTGTATGTCCTAGGGCTTTATTGGTGATGTTTATTGGGTGATCAATAGTACAACTATATATATATATATGTCGTCGTAAGCGATTTCAAGACTACAACCTTTTTTTTTAAATTAATATTTCTACGATGTTGGTAGTACCAACCCGTTTATTTCATAATGTTGGTCAAACTGTTACTTGATTCTCATTGGTTGATTGGTTAGTACATTGGACGCCGTGAGGTGGCGCTTCAGTCTTGAATTCTCCCGCAAAAAAAAACACGCAGACAGAGTTGATCCAGAATACTAGACTGAGATTCTGAATCTGTCACGTCCACCGTACAAACCCTAGTTCTTCATATTGCTACTCAAGGTAAAAAACGTGATTGTGATTTGTGTTTAAACCTACGTTTCACTAGTTTGCCCGAGTACCCACCTTCTTCATGGAACCCGAATCAAGAAACTAATGTAATAATAACTGGCAATGACTAGCCAAGACTTAAGTGCTACGTTCAGGCGTCTTTCACAGTCTTATTCTATATGATAAAAAGATTTTATTTTTATTAAAAAAAAAAAAAAAAAAAAAAACTTTAGGGACCAATGTCTGAAATAAAAAGATTTGATTTTATTTTATTTTATTATTATTTTATTATTAAACGCAATGTTAGGTCTAAATGCCTACCGTATTTAGCTCGTCCTCTCCGATGGTCGGTAATCAGTAATTTCCACGAGTCTTATCGTTCACCTTGGTGCTGAAAAGACGAGTGAAAAGCTTTTCGATTATAATTGGTTCCCGAGAAAGTCTCAGTACGTTTGAAAATTCGTAAATAGCTGCGTTATGTGTTATGTAGTGAAGTCTTACTCCGGTAGAGTTCAAGCCGAATTGCACCCGATACCTAAGGTGACGAGCCGGTGGTACACGGTTCGTATAGACGCGACGGGTTAGCTTAGCTTAACATGACAAGTGTGCCGAGTTGACGAAACAAAGGCGAAATTTCAAAGTTTTGCGATTGGTGATTTTGTGTTGTTAAAGATTAAAGGTCTGTTTGGAGTGATTGAGGTTTTGAACGGTTATTCTTAACACTGAAAGCTTTAATTTCTAAGCGTGCCTACAGATACGCCCGCGGTACGGCCCGCGGTTAAGGAGAATGCCCGAGGGCCAAGTACCGTCTGGAGTAGAGGATTTAGAGTTGAGAGATAGTGTGAAACCTCAGTTCGGATGTTAGGACCGTACCAGTAGCCATTTAGATGGATGAAGAGGTACTTGGTTGCTCTAGCATTTTAATTGACCTAATCATTTGTTTGATCTAATTTTAGTTCTAATCCATGCGCTTGATGTGTGAGAGCAATGCGATTGCTGGTCGGCTAGAGCGCCGTGGCGTTAAAGACTTTACTCGAGAGTTTCTATAAGCTTGGTAGTTTTTTTAGAGTTTTAAAAGTTGATTAGAACGACTATGGTATACGGCCCAGGGTCATCATTGTTGTAATTGTTTTGGTTAAAACGAAACGGCTAGTTCTACAATGTTCTTATTTTCACCACCCCGTTGAATCTAAAGTTTGGTTAGGAGTGACCGAGTGGAACCAAATTCTGTTGTGGAGTATTTGTTTGCAGGGTACCCATCACACGAAGACGTGTGCAAGCAGGATGGCCGTGTCGGATCCGGTCATAAGTACGGACAAAATTAATCGATAGCGCGCCAAAGGTGGCATCAAGCGACCTACTTACCAGTCTACCCACACCTAAGCACGCTTACTATAGAGTAGTGATGTTTCGAGCTCGCAGCGAGGAGGACAGTCAGTTTCTGATCGCGGACAAGACGTCCCGAAACTGTTCCCTGATTCATGGTGTCTAGTGTTATTCTGTTGGATTGTAATTTCAAGTAATTTGTTAGTTCGATAAAAGCTGTGTACACTGTGTGTGTGTTTTCATTGCATGAAACCCATGTTCTGCCCACATGATTCCGAGTCTAACGGAATAAAATCATCAAACTACGACTTATACAGGGTGTTTGGTGCATCATGTGCCAAATTGAAATGGTCGACTAGGGGAGTCATCTTCATCTGCTATCCTTTCAGACGCCTAAACAATTCTCGTGCCCTGTGGATTTTTTCATCAACTTTTTATTAAAAAATACCTAAATTTTACATTCAGATACAAATTAAAAAAAAAAAGTATAAGCCGTAGACTCTGAATTTTATTTTTCTTAGATGTGTATTGTATTCCAGTACTTATAAATTTAAAATTAGTGTAATTAGCCATTTTTTATTTAAATTTCATAGTCTGGAAGTCAAGACGTCTGTCACACTGACGGCACAAATTTTCACACTTTTTACTTAACTTAATTTGAAATTTTTAAGAAAACCGATTAAATTATTGGTGATAAAAGAACTATTTAACGCGTGTCCTGAACAAATAAAAGATTTGTGACAGTTGCAGAAGATATAGTTTCATGTGTCATGATGTTTGTATCCTGTGAACTTCCAAGGATAAGGAGCGCAAAAACTGATGGTGGTTCCTGATCGGTGGCGGCGATTCGGGGCGGCGGCAGCGCGGCACGGCGCGCACTGGCGACGTCTGCTCCGAGCTCTTTTGCGAGCTGTACAGCTCCTGGCTGCTGTCCGAGCATCTGGAATTGACCTGACCGCTTACCCGGTGTTCCTGCGACTACGTCCGGCGCTGGCGCTTTGTGGTGTTCTTGCAAGTCCAGACAACCAGTGTTGTAATATAAGTGTTTGTGACTCCATGAGTGTTTTGATATTAATTTAGTTTATTATATTTTGTTTTGTTAAGTCTTTATTTATGCATAACAGCAGCAGCGATGTGGTCGGTAATAGTGCATTCCAGCCTTCAACATGCAACCTTCCACCCTGGAGAGATGCCTGCTTTTTACCCAAGCATGGTTTTTTAAAGGTAAGCGGGGTCTGAATGTGCATATTGGAAAAGTACATAAACTACAAAATGCACCAACATCAGGCCCTGTTTTAACACCCTCAACCACAACACAGGCAATATCTTCTTTCGACCCACTTTGGAAAACCCTACCTATCAAAATTCAAAAACTCCGTTCCTATACTGAAGCGAATTCCCCGAGGCGCTAGACCAGTTGTAGCACAAAACCTAGCAGGTTGCGTGCGCCTTGCCGTCCGGGAGAACTCGCTAAGTGCTTGGGAACAACTGCTCACTTCCCTTGTCGAATTCTATACGTTCAAAAGAATTTGGCAACCAAAAAATCTTTAACATAACAAATTAAAGAAAATTTTAAAATTTCGGCTCAAGATTTAGACACCCAAATTACCGACACAGAGATATACCTCTTCAAGACGTATATCCCATTTGGTGGAAAACAAGTTAGGGGAAGGTGACATTAGTGGAGCAGCCAGGATTCTTTTCAGTAGCGATGTGCTGGCACCGTGCTCCCCAGAAACACTCGCAGCTCTGGAGACCAAGCACCCTGCCCCAGCGGATGGCCTTTCTTTTCCCGACCCTCCTGATTCAGACATACACTCCCTCACCATTACAGGTCGAGAGGTGGTCACAGCTGTTTGCTCCTTCCGGAGCGGCTCCGCCGGTGGCCTCGACGGCCTAAGTCCTCAACACCTAAAGGACCTTATCTGTTCAGGCGTCGGGGAAGCTGGTGAGCTACTCTTGAAGGAGTTCACAGCTCTGATTAACCTCATGCTCTCCGGCAAGGTGAACGAGGCCGTTATCGACGTCCTATACGGGGCATATTTATGTGCCCTGCGCAAGAGGGATGGCGGCATTCGTCCCATTGCCGTGTCAACTGTACCGTCGTATCGCAGCCAAGATTTGCTGTAAATTTTTTGGTGAGGCTCTTTCGAAAAAATTTCAGCCCCTGCAGCTAGGTTACGGCTCTAAAGAGGGCTGTGAGGCTACCGTACACGCTTTGTTGACCTACCTAAATTCTGGCAAAGGTGATGTCATTCTGAAGGTTGACATAAACAATGCCTTCAACTCAGTAAATAGGGACACCTTGCTAATAGAAACAAAAAAAGAACTACCCCAAATTTATAGTTTTCTTTGGCAATGTTACAGACACCCATCAAAACTACTATATCACGACAACCTTTTGGAATCTGCTGTTGGCTGTCAACAAGGTGACCCCCTCGGGCCAGTGATTTTTAGTTTAGCTATTCACCCAATTGTTCGACAACTAAATTCTAAATTTAACGTTGGGTATCTTGATGATGGAACCTTGGGAGGCGATGTAGATACCGTGTTAAATGACCTAAATTTCTTAAAAAAATAATTTCATTCCAGTGGCCTTGACCTAAATCTTTCGAAATGCGAATTATATGTAAAGGACAGTACCGACAGACAACAGACTATATCCAATTTAACGCAATAGACATTTGACATCAAAATTATTGAGAAAAGCTCTCTTCGTCTCCTCGGGGCTCCAATCCATGAAAATTCTTTTCCCGATTTCATAGAGGAAAAGATTCAAAATGTTAATGATGTTTTGGAAAGATTGCTCCAAATTAACATTCAACATGCATTCGGCCATCACCATAATTCGGTACTGCTGTTTCGGTCCTAAATTAACATATTTCCTTCGTGCTTCCCCTTTATGGAAGCACACACATCTCTTGGACAAAATGGATCAAATTATCAGACATACTTTATCATCCATTTTAAATGTGGGTTTGGATGACCGAGCTTGGGCACAAGCAAGTCTTCCTATTCGCATGGGAGGACTCGGCGTCCGCAAAATTTCTAGTATTAGTTTACCTGCTTTCATATCCTCGGTATACGGCACTGAAAAATTAATCAGGAATATCCTGGCTTCCACACTGATTGATTTTGATGTACGTTTCTCCGAGGCTATCGACGCTTGAAAACTCGCTTGCCGGAATACTGAAAAACCCGACAATCCATTTTTCCAGAGACGGTGGGATGAGCCGCTCTGCAGAATAGTTCAGGACAATTTACTCAACACATCTGCTACTACTGCTGAGCGTGCGCGACTGCTGGCTGTGGGTGAGTGGGAGTCGGGTCTTTGGCTTCACGCACTGCCGTCGTCGAGCATAGGCACTTTGTTCGACGACACGACCTTCCGCCTCGCTGCTTCCTTACGTCTTGGTGCCTCCTGCTGCACTCCTCATCGCTGTCACTGTGGTGAAGCTGTCAACAGCCCCGGCCACCACGGCCAGTCATGCAACCGAAGTGCGGGCCGTTTTGTGCGGCACGCGAACATAAATAACATCATCCGTCGAGCTCTTGTTACCGTCGGCGTTCCAGCTATTTTAGAGCCCAATGGCTTGGCACGCGACGATGGCAAAAGACCGGACGGCATGTCGTTGTTTCCTTGGAAGATCGGTAGGCCTTTAGTGAGGGACGCAACATGCGTCGATACTCTTGCGCCTTCACATCTTCCAAGCTCATCCTGCTGTGAGAACCACAAGCGGCGTAAATATAGTAACCTTTTTGGTAACTATATCTTCGAGCCGTTTGGGGTTGAAACTCTGGGGCCGTGGGGTCCGAGTGCTCACAGTCTTTTTAAGGAAATTTCGAAACACCTAGTTGACGCTTCCCGTGACCCAAGGGCTGGATTTTACCTTGGCCAGAGGCTTGTAAAGTATTGCCATTCAACGTGGCAATGCCGCCAGTCTCTTGGGCACGTTACGAGCTAACAGCGTTGAGGAGGAGTTTTTTGAGGCCCTTTTATATTTTGTTGTTATTTTAGTTTTATAACTAGTTTTAATTGTTTATGTTTAGTAATTAATTTAGATTTAAAAATTTTAAAAACTTAAAAATTGTTTTTAATTTACTCTCAAAGTTTCAGACTTAAATTAAAGCTGTCCATGTTACAGCTATTTACATGGCTATAAAAAAACGACCGGAATCTTCCAACTCCCTCAAAAATTCTCTAGTTTATCTTCTTGCTAGTGATGTGCCACATGCCATAAAAATCTTTTTACAAGTTTGTGAATTCGCTAGAATTGTGAATCGAGTCACAAAATATTAAATTCCAAATTACGATTTAAAAAAATAATTTTGCCTAAATGATACCTGAAAAACTTATGAAATCTGTTATCTCACTGTTATAAGGTAAAATCTGTCTCGTATAAAAGATTTTTATGGCATGTGGCACATTACTAGCAAGAAGATAGACTAGAGAATTTTTAGCTGTAACATGGACAGTTTTAATTGAAGTCCGAAACATTGCGAGTAAATTTAAAAAAAAAAAACTAGATGGCTAATGTCACTAATTTTAAATTTAAAAGTACTGCAATACAATACACATCTAAATAAAATTAAAATTCGGAGTCAACAACTTATACTTTTTTTAAAATTTGTATTTGAATGTAAAATTTGGGTATTTTTTTAATAAAACAATAAAAAATCGATGAAAAAAAATCCACGGGGCATGAGAATTGTTCAGGGGTCTGAAAGGGTAGCAGATAACCCCCCCAGTCGACCATTTCAATTTGGCACGGCTGAACCGATTTGTATGAAATTTTGTGTGCTTAACGGGTAGGTCTGAGAATCGCCCAACATCTATTTTTCATATTCATAAAAAAAACCCCGCGACCGAGCTAGTACTACAATAAAGTATTCTACGAGGCTTGATCGGACACTGGTGAGGCCAGAATGCTATTATAGAAGCTTACATCAAAACAATTGACAAAAGCTTGACGCCTTTGGACCCCCCCACGAGCACATTCCGTCAAGATATGATGCACATCTTCAATTACTCCACGTCAGCACAATTTGGTGAATTGACTTTACGCATCATAAATCCGAAGCTATAATATGTGACCGGATCGGAGTCTCAAAGCCGTCATGACTTCTTGCCTACTCATCCGGCCCTCGCTGAACCAAAGTATTCGTGGAAGAGATGGCTGAATCGTTCTGTAAGTACCTGATACACTTAGTCAGAGACCTTTCATCAAAATATTCTGACCATGCTTGAATATATCTGTCTCTGACTATGGGTAAAGGTCAGTATGCCAAGGAGAACAGGATACATGTTTAGGAGTAGGAGGAACAGGGTGTAAAGTTCCTCGATACTCCATTGAAAAGAGAGGATCCTCCGACCGAGGTGTTGTGTCTGGTGGGCAACTGCCCGACAGTTGTTGTCGGGTTTCTCTATATAGTCTTAAGTCGATGTAAACTTTGCTTGCGCGATGTAGGAAATTGATGTTAGTTCTTCCGTCGTGTCATAGATGGCGCTGTAGTACTTTTTGTAGGTCGCTACATCACTCCCCCCCGGAGACCGGAGGTCGATAGTCGTATGAGTCAGGTTGTACATGCCAGATGCCGCATTGTTCACGGTGAGTCGGAACAGACTGCGGTAGCGAGGCTAACCCCAGTGAGTCGGGGCCGGCGCTGCGGTAGCTCCAGTGCGTCGGACGTAGTGCAGCGCCGCGATGTGGCAGACAGCTAGAGAGATGTCGACCGAGACGTAGAAGCTCTGGACCTGCCGAAAGTGCAGTGTGCTGTGCCAAGGTCGCTTGATGAGAGGCTGAGGGTTCTGACCAGGAATGCGCTTCCGCTGCATACTGGTGGTCAGGAATACCCATTTGAAGCTGGCTGGCTAAGACTTGCTCCTCGAAAGCTTGAGGGAAGTTAGTTGATGAGTGTATAACGTGGGGTCTACACGGGGGCGCGATTAACGCTTGTGCAACAAAACTGTATTGCGACTCACTATAGGTCGAATGCACTCTTGTGCGACAAACTGTAGCTCGACATCACGCTAGTGCGACAAACTGAAGATCGACATCACGGTAGTGCGACATGAATCTAGTGATAACTAAACAAAGTCAGTTTATTTAAGAGAAGACATAATAACAAGTTCTCACTGAAAATTTTGTGAGATTTGGCAATCAAGGAATCGACTTATAAGGAATATAGTAAGAGGAAAAGGAATTAAAGAAAACGAAATATTGACGCTTTTTGGGGTTCCGTAGCCGTAGCAAAATGTGCAATCAGGATTGCACACAGCCGGTTTATTCTGAGACCATTGGCACCACATCGATAAAAATTGGAGAGACGGAGTATTCTGTGTACCGTGCACACTGAAATACAAAATAATTTTGCTGTGATTAAATTAATGCGGTGCATGCGTAAATCCCTCATCATTGCTATGTATGGTGTCGGACGTAAAGAATAGCACCATCCCATATCTTCCCGTGGGTGTCGTAAGAGGCGACTAAGGGATTAGCCAGAGAATGGGCAGCAGCGTTCTCTGTGATTTTGTAACAACCGTACTGCGATCGCCAACCCACCTGCCAAGCGTGGCGATTATGGCAAAACCCCCGAAAATGTCAATGTGGCGACACTTGGGGGAGGCGTTTTGTCGTCGACGTCGACGTGGACGTCTTTTGGGCTGAAATGATGATGATGATGCGTAAATATTCATTCCGACTATGGAACCCTGCATTGTACAAGGTGCGACACGCGCTTGGTCATTCTTTTGGCTTCTCACGTCATTTGTCAGTGGATGACCAGAGTAGTCAAATGTAAAATAATCATGGAAGTAAAAAAGTACTAAGAAAAAATTTAAAGGAACTTGATTCGCAACGTTCAATCAATTGATATAATTTCGAATTTTATCGATTATTTTGTTTAAAATTATGCTGCTTTTCGCGCTTTCTAGATTATAATATGTTACATTTATTTGTATATTGATTATAATAGCTGTGTTTTGGGATTATCTTGAGAAAAAAAATATAGACATTGAATTTATAAAATATTACATAAATATTTGCTAATGGTTCATCATTTTAATTGTCTTTAGTAACTACTTAATTTAACTATTTCTGGAATTATCAATTTTGTTTATCTTGTAATATATTTTGTTTTGTTTAGAAAGTGAAGTTATTATTTTCTTTCTTATTTTTATTTAAAATATAAAAGCCCTTATCGAAGCCGAAAGGCACTGGTTTTCCCCTTCATTGCGATCATTTTTCTTTTGCGGACCATACTTAAGCTAAAGTTCCAACTTTAAAAAAATATAAAACTTATTATAATATATTTTTTTAATACAATTTTTTAATAAAATACGTTCAAATACTTCATGACCCCTGTACTATTCAATGCAGCCAGCAGCAAAATGTTTTAGTGCTTTAAAGTGCACTAAAGTGTAAGTATAGTGAAATTCACATTTTTCAAGCAGCAGCGATGGCTTGTGAAGGATTATTTTACACACTATTTAGGCGACAGTGTTGCATAAGCGTTTGTCGCAGTCGCACTTGAGTAGTGTCGCACTTCAGTAGTAAGCGTTTGTCACACTACCGTGATGTCGATCTTCAGATTGTCGCACTAGGGTGATGTCGAGCTACAGTTTGTGGCACCAGCGTGAATTCGACCTATAGTGTCGCATTACAGTTTTGTCGCACAAGCGTTAATCGCGCTTCCGTTTGTCGAGCTCAAGTTATACACTCTTAGTTGATGATGATGACGTCACGTTGCGCGAAAGCTACGCTGACGTCCATTTCGGGGTCACCAGTTTAGGAGTAGGAGGAACAGAGTGTAAACTTCCTCGATACTCCATTGAAAAGAGAGGATCCTCCGACCGAGGTGTTGTGTCTGGTGGGCAACTGCACAGAAAGACACTTGCTGTCGGGTTTCTCTATATAGTCTTAAGTCGATGTAAACTTTGCTTGCGCGATGTAGGAAATTGATGTTAGTTCTTCCGTCGTGTCATAGATGGCAGTGTAGTACTTTTTGTAGTAAGTTGCTTTTTGTAGGTCGCTACACATGGATAAACCCGCTTCATTTGCCAAACGGTCAAACATCTTATTTCCCTGTAGTCCAACGTGAGATAGAATCCACTTTAATACAATTATTTTACGTTAAGAAATCAGATCAGTAAATGACTTTAATATATTTTTTAACACCGTTGCTCGTAAAGCTGATGTAATTCCACCGGTTTTAAATATGTAAAGCAGGTCATAAAAAACGCGTGTGTTACCAAAGCAAATAGTTAAGTTATAGTCCATACAAATTCCATAACAGTATTATTTGCCATTTCGCGCGCTGTTGCTATTCAAATTTCGAACTAATCGCCGCGCGGCGCCAGTCAGTCAGTAGCACGCTGTTAAAATGGCGGGAAAGCAACAGTGTGCATTCACAGATTTAGTTTATTGAGGAATAAAAAAAATCAGTTTATTCGGTAATTTAAAAACTTGGCTGCGTGCTCTAACGTTTTTGCCAACATTTTCACGCAGCTACGGCAGAAAATAATCCTCGCGCCATTTTTCTCAAATTTTCTTTTCTTTGTACTTGTATTGTGAAAATTTAAATATGACAACTTTCAATAATGAAGAAGAGCCAAATATTACTTCAACCCCACCGGATATACTAACAGAAGCGCGAACCGCATGCGACAGCTTGCTGCCGTCAATATCCAAAGACAGATACATAACCACGTATGAAAATTTTTTGAAGTGGAAAAACATGAAAAATGCCAAGTCATTTTCCGAAAATGTAGTTTTGGCGTATTTTAATGAACTAGCTAGTAAATATAAGTCTAGCTCGTTGTGGACAACATATTCGATGCTGAAAAGTACCCTCAAGATAAAAAATGGTGTCGACATTAATTTATATTCAAATCTCATTGCATTTTTAAAGAGACGCTCTGATGGTTTTATAAAGAAAAAATCTAAGGTACTGTCATCAAATGACGTCGAAAAGTTTCTAAGAGATGCTCCACATAATTAAAAAACCAACTACAACTACGTATCATTTTAATAATTGTAATTTCACTAACTGTTTCAATAATTAGAAATGAACAAAATATAAAATGTTTTCTTTTTCTGTTTCCTCGCAAATGTGTTAAAAAACGTCGTACGATATACGTGCGTATTGGTTATAACATGCTCGGCTCAATTACGCCCTCGCCTTCGGCTCGGGCTGAAATTCCGCCTCGCATGTTATAACCATCATAACGCACTAATATCGTAATGTACTAATAAGCTAGTAGAAGGCCCCTGAATAGTGAAGTAGTCGTGCATCTTATTAGATGGAGAAGAGCACTTTTTGAGACAATTATTTTTTTTTTGGACATTTGGACATTTTGAACACTTCGTTTAATTTTAATGATTGACATGACAAAGATTAATAATAAATGATAAATTAAGTGATTTGTTTTTATTTTTATTCTTTGTTCAAATACCTAAAGTACCAAGTCAGGTGTAGATACTCTGCAATAGTAGTTTTTTTTTTAAACAAATTGGCACTAACACTAGTACATTTTTTTGCAAATATCGTAAGTACGCAATAAAGTTTAAAAAAGTAGTTTAATGAATATCTTCTTTGCTTCAATTAAAATTGAATATCTTTTTGTTAAATAATAGGATCTGATAGAGTGATACCATTTTGAAATTGGTATTTAGTAAGCATATTATTAATTAAATGGGCACTGACAGTGTAGTACGTTTTTTTTTACAAAAATCGCGCTTGAACTTTGATGGTATGTTAAAAATTCGGGTTAAAATTAGAGAAGAACTAACTTTTTCTTCAAAAGAGGTGAATTTATATAAAAAAAACATAAATTATCATGATAGCTCTAGTATTCAGCAGTAATTAACAGAAATCAAAATGAAAAAATAATGGTTTTTGTTGAGACTACAAACAAATTTGTAATAAAAGGTAGAAATTTCGTAAATAAAAGACAAAAACGAAATATTTTCGGTACCCTTGGGTAAAAATGGTTAAAATTTTTAATTGTTATAGTTAATTATCTGGTTCATCGAATCCTGAACGGTGGACCACTACTTACGCCACACCCGGTATATTTTTAAATATTTCCTAATAAAACATAAAGAAAATAAAAAAAAAGATTAAAAATTAAAAAAAAATATATTAAAAATATTAAAAAACAGGTTTCCGCCGGTGTCGGGAGCAGGGTCCAAGCTACCGGTGGTTAGGGCTGCAGAGACAGGACCCTCCTCACAATGCGGGCCGTATCGAGGAGCACTGCCTTCTGAATCTGGCTCTTGATCCAACCCCCAAGTGAGAGCTTCGACAGATGGTCGTCGAGGCTCTTGGCCATAAGGCCATTGGCCGTTACGAAAATCGGCACAATTAAAATTAATTAGTTATTATTATTTATTATTATTCCCATGTCTTCCCGTGGGTGTCGTAAGAGGCGACTAAGGGATTTGCCAGAGAATAGGCAGCAGCTTTCTCTGTGTTTTTGTAACAACCGTACTGCGATCGCCAACCCGCCTGCCAAGCGTGGCGATTATGGCAAAACCCCCCAAAATATCAATGTGACACTTGGGGGAGGCCTATGTCCAGCAGTGGATATCTTTTAGGCTGAAATGATGATGATGATGATGATGATTTATTATTTAAATGCATTATTGACACTTCGGATAAAATTTTGAATTCAAAAGAAGCACCTATTTGTGAATCAAAAAAACCTGAGCCACAGTAATTCTCGTGTCTAGAACCGTCCGTATACATACAGTAAAAGCCAGAGTAATGTAACATTCAGAGATTTGCAACTTATTGATCTAAGATTATGTACATTATAACAATGCTTAGGTTTATCTACTGACACTAAACCAGGTTTTACAATTCCTGATAAGTCCATATTGCTGAAAAGTCCAAGTGTCCATGTAAAACATGCCAATTTTATTGCTGCAGTACATTATGTTCCTGATTTAGAAAATCGTGAGACAAACTAACACTGGCTTTTTCTTATTTCTCCAATAAGGATTATTGTAACAAAGCCCTTGCAGTTCATCCAGTAAATAGATTAAAACTTCGATTTAAAATAAAATTTACCAGCTAAATATCGGAGGCAATATAAATTCGGATTCCATCACGTGAATCGAAGGCGGCTCAAAACCGGAGGAAAATGAAGATGGTTTTAAAGAAGTCTCTTACTCATAAAAGAGACTGAGAGAAAGTCCAGAAATACACAGAAACGAAAAACAAACCAAACTTAATACAAACCAATAGTGGTTAAGCAAACCAATTGAGACGTCATACAGCTTTGCCAACCTTGAGGAAGATGTCCTTACGTCAAATACTCAGCTGAAAGAAACAACGAAGCCTCCACCAATCTACATTGATAAGGTCAGCAATATCCAGCCTCTTATTAAACTGCTTGATGAACATGCCAGTGGTAGCTATGAAATAAAAGTTCTGCGTGATGAACAGGTAAAAATTCAACCGTCTTTTGAGACATATTCATAAATCGTAAAACAATTGAAAATTAAACAAACAGAGTTATACACATACAAACCCAAGCAAGACAGGAGTTTCAAAGTGGTACTAAAAAAATATCCATCCTTCCACCGACAAAAATGAAATATCAAAGGAACTCCTTAGTCTAGGTCACACAGTAATAAATATTTGGAATATTAAGCAGAGAATAACCAAAGAAACCTTTACCAATATTTATTATGGAATTACATAAAAAAAGCAATAATAAGTTAGTCTATGAAGTTGTGAGTTTACTACATTGCCGTTGTTCCTTCGAGCCTCCACGGCCAAAACGCGAGATTCCACAATGTGCTGATTGTCTACAGTATGGGCACACTAAGAGATACTGCCATAGGAAACTCAAATGTATTAAATGTGCTGGAGACCATTCCTGTATTAGCTGCAAAGGAAAGGGAAGGTCGGATAACGTAAATTGTGTTCTGTGTGAGGGAAACCATCCCACAAACTACAAAGGTTGTGTTGTGTACCAAGAACTTCAGAAAGTCAAATACCCGCATATAAAAACAAAGATACCTCCAGATTCCAAAGTACCCAAACTTGTGTCACATCAAAATGTGCCATCCAGCAATAGTCGGTTCCGTATGACTTATAGTCAATCAGCTCAAATAAACACGAATGTACAGCTACTCACAACAACTCAAACCAGTCAAAGTACAAACGAAACAGAACTCATGCTAAACATGTTAAAACAACTAATGCAACAAATGACAACAATGACAAACTACAACAACTTATCAATTTCATGACTAAAATTACTCAAAATTCGATCAATTTAACATGGTCATATGGAAAGCTAACGGCTTGTCACAACATATTCCAGAACTGAAACCATTCTTTGAAATTAACAAGACCGCTGCTACGATTACGCCCTAAATAGGACCAACAATATATTCCGGTCCAACGATTAGGCCCCGTTTGTTGCGTCTAGATTTGTATCGAAAAAACTTAATATAACTGGCAACACCTCTAAATGTACCGTCTATGGTCCCCTTTTATGGATACAGTAAATTATATACAGTAAATTCCGCGTCTATGGCACAAAGAACGAGAATCTCAGTCGTACAAAATTAAATGTCAAAAATGTTTTAAACGTCAGGTGTCAAATTTCACCGTATTGAGTTAATGTGATATAATTTCCCTGGTTTTAAAACGTGAGTATTATTTTATTTTAACCCAATTTATACAAGGTGTTGTTTTGCATCCTCGTCAAAATTCAGGAGGTTGACACAAAAGACATAAATAATCAATTAAAAATTACAGTACCTAGTTAGTTATTAATTAAGGCTGATTTTTGTGGTTGTTTATGTTAGTCAGTATTTCAGAATATTAACGTGGTTTCGGGAATAAAAAAATATCGAATAAATGTTTGAGATTGTTTGTATGTGTGTAAGCCCGGTTATAAGGCGAGAATCAGACGGCCCGCATTTAAAATACGGGTGGTTCACACTTACCAATTTCCGTAAATAAGAAAAAAAAATAAAAATTACCTACCCATTTTATTATTGATTCGAGACGAGAATCATTAGCATAGTTACCTCCTTGAATTTGACGAGGATGCAAAACAACACCTTGTATAGTGTTATATATCAAAATAAACCTCGTTAATCAAGCTTTACGAATATCTATAAACATCGTAGGTTCAAAGTCTGTTGAAACGATAATATCGAAATGTAAAAGTGGCGCCATGTCGAGCGTGGTATTTTGATAATGTTTTTTTAGAAATTATTGCAAAAATAGTTAAAATAGTGCTCGTATTATGAAAATTAGTTCAATTAAGTAATTATTAGTGTCTCCGCAATATAAAACAGTAAAAAAAAACGAAATCTTAGCGAATTTTTTACGAAAACACGACAAAATCAGTAGGTATCGAATCGATCACAGCAGGGGTTGATTGGTTTGGTTAATTTGGCTACTAAGAAAGTGCCAAAGAAAGTGTAAGTAAAGAAAGTGGACATATGGGTATTAAAACAAAGCTTATATAGTCTAGTTTAATAATAAATAGGTTTTATTAATACGAACTACAATTCTAATTGGAAAAAACTTGACATTCTTGTTGGAGAAACTGAAATTCAACACATATTCTCAAGTTCTCATTTTTTTCGAAATACTTACTATAATACTTACTCATCTTATATCTAGTTGTCATTATTAGTTTTAACGAAGTAAGATTCTGTATAGTTTCAGCTACATACACGTATATTTTGTTTTAGTGTAGCTGCAATAGTTTACGAGATAATAAGCTTTAAATGGGAAGTGGCCGGGGAGGCTTGCGTGGCAAAAACTTCCGAGTGCGCGCGGGCGTATTAGCGGGGTAGCCATGACTACCGCCGACTTTTCACCGGAATATCAGCTCTGTTTATAGCAGAGCGGAAGGGAGTGTCAGACTTGACTGACTTGACTAAAACCCATCCATGTTCCTTCTTAGCCCTTTGTGTTCCAGGGCCACGGTATCTCTTTCCAACAACCCGCAGCCCTGGCAGGCATCGGCGTTCTCGGACCCCTTTCGATTTGCTCACAAATCTCCTTGAGTCGCGCGTGGAACACAAACACGCCGTCGGCACGGCCTGTCGTCATAAGACGGACGGACGGTGAGCTAGCCCATTACTCACCGTCCACAGAACCGCGCCTACTGTGGTCGGGGGCCACTGGTTGCCCCTCGACGCCCGGGGTGACTCCCGCGGCGGCTGTGACGTGAGGTTCTCTCCCTCTCACCGCCACCTCCTTTGCTAGCATGACTGCTTCGCAGAAGAAAGCGACGGCTTCCCATTCCCTCTGAGAGGTCGCTGCCGCTAATCGCCGCTACGAGGACACAGCAGTGCTCAGCCCAAGCGGGGCAGAGCTCCACGGTGTGCTCCACCGTGTCCTCCGGCCGTTTATAGCCCACCTAAACACAATATTAAGGCAGAAGACTATCAAAAATACTTAACTACATTGGGTTATCGATTCCTGGCTGGGGGCGACTATAACGCCAAACACACATACTGGGGATCCCGGATAATTACAACGAAAGGACGTCAACTATATCAAGCACTTCAAACACAGAATCTTGATATAATATCGACAGGAGAACCAACATACTGGCCAACAGATGTGAACAAAGTACCGGATCTCATAGATTTTTGCATTATAAAAGGCATCACTAAAAAGTATATTACTTGCAACTCCAGTCAAGATCTGTCATCAGACTACACGCCAGTATTCATCAAACTGAGCCGCAAAATCCTAGAAAAACCAAAGCCTTGCAAACTACACAGCCGAAAAACCAAGTGGCCACTGTTTAGACAGCTTGTTGAGTCTTCTATAAACAATAGAGTTCCACTGCGCACTGAAGATGATATTTTTCAACCAGTAGAGCATTTTAATTATTGCATTCAACAATCAGCATGGTGCGCCACACCTCCATCAATAACATAACCTACAGACATAATTATTGTGGTCTGAATCAGTCAGAGGCTTGCTAGATGAGAAGCGCAAAGCAAGAAAACGCTGGCAAACGACGAGATACCCTGCTGACAAGAAACATCTTAATTATGTAACAACTCGTCTTAAATTAGCACTCAGTGAAGATCAAAATCGAAATTTGGAGGAATTTACCAAAACCCTAGATGCAACAGCAAGTTCAAATTATTCTCTCTGGCGAGCAACAAAAAAGCTTAAAAGACCTGTAGCAAGCCAAGCACCAATACACAAAAGCGATAACACATGGGCCAAAAGTGACTTCGAAAAGGCACAAACCTTTGCCGAACACCTAAGTAAAGTTTTTCATCTAACGATGCTCAAGGATCACAAACACTGCATAGTGAAATAACATCATATTTACAGCAAACATACCAACTTGACTTGCCTCTGGAAACAGTTACCAAAAATGAAGTAAGAACTGCCATCAATAAAGTAAATGAACACTAAGCACCTGGATATCATTTAATTACAGCAAAAACATTGAAGGAACTTCCTAAAGCAGGCATTACTTTCCTCACCGCTTTATATAACGCAATGCTCTTGAAGGGGTACGTACCCTCTCAATGGAAAGTAGGTCAAATTATTATGATAGCCAAGCCTGGAAAGCATAGGATTTATAAGTGTATCATAATGCATATCTGGACATACGGAATAGAGCTATGGGGCACGGCAGCAAATTCAAACATTGACATACTCCAAAGGTTTCAGTCAAAAATGTTTAGGATTATAACTAATGCACCATGGTACATGAATAATCATAGTTTACATCGGGACTTAAAAATACCAAAAGTGAAAGAAAAAATCACGCAAGCAGTCAGTGCCTACAAAAATAGGAATACTACGCATCCTAATATACTGGCATCCAACTTGATGAAAACCAAGACATTCAAGAGGCTTAAAATACAAACCCCACAAGACCTGATAATATAACAACTGGCACACCATAAAACTTATTGATGTGGATGCACCACTGGGGGCATACCAAGCATGACTGAACAACAAATTTAACACAAAAGATGCTGAATGTCAGAAAATGGACAGAACTTCAAAAAAAGAAAAAAAAATAACAACTTACACTTACACGTTGTATGTTCAGAGGATAACCGTGGTCGTATGCTACTTCAGCGTAGCAAGTCTATACATATATAAAAAAAAACAGGTTTATTTGGAACAACTTAAGTTAATCTGTAGATTACACAGGAAAAACGAAAATAGCTAAAAAAATTTAGTACTGTGGCGCAGCTATTAACGCCCAAATCAAAATAAATACAATCATAGATTAACCTAAAAGAAGTTAAATTATAAATTAAGTGCAGCAGCAGTGTTCAGTCTTATAGACTGTTGGCACGACGCTTCTTTGGAAGGGACTGAGGTTTGCATGGGAGAAGTAGGTGCTTCCTAATAACTGTTTGCAGCACGAACAACAGTCTCACTGAGAGGACCTCACAAAGTGAGTAAAGCTGACAAGTGGGAAATCTAATAGGTTTCTTAGCGAGTACTTTTAAAACTGCTCTCTGAGCTCTCCCTATCCGCAGCACGATTGTCTTGTGCGCGTGCCACGTGGTTATGCAGTAACCGAGAATCAATTGAGCGAGGTCATATATAGTAGATCATTCTAAGGCATTGGAAATCAGCAGCCGCTCGAAGGTTTTTTAAATAAGGATATCAATCTTCTGACTCGAACCACAACTGAGTTAATCTGCTTCTTCACAGTAGTATTTTTTTTGGTAACGGAGCTTAGGATCTCAAAGTATTTTTTGGTGATCATTATAATTTAATCCCATAATAAATTACTCAAAGCCGGTAGGGTAGGTAAGTTATTACTTATTACATAAGCAAATCATTGAAAGTGCTTTATACTTACTTTGTACGGCTACTAGATAGAGTTGGACAGCTGTTAGAATAAGACTTAAAGTAGTAAGCAGATACTGACAGCATCGTGCGCGCGCACGGACTCGAGTGGCTCGTCGCACACCTGCACGGTGAGCACGGGCTCGTGCTGGCGCCGCAGGATGTCCCACACGCACAGCCGCCCGTCTTGCTGCACCAGCATCATCAGCGACAGCCTGCAAGCGCACGAGGGTCAGCAGTGAGCGGGGCGTGCGTGGAGCGTGCGCGGGGCATGGGCGCACCTCGTGGGGCTCCAGGTGCCGTCGGTGATGCGGTGGCGCGCGGGCGGTGTCCACAGGATGGAAGACTCGCGGCACTCCTCGCTCCACACGCGCGCCGTCCAGTCGCCCACCGTCAGGAAGTTCTTCAGGAAGCCAGGGTTGCGCTGCACGCGCCGCACGGTACCCAGGTGCGCGCTGTACTGCAAGTGGTCATGTCATTGTGAACGTACCAATTCTGACACATAGGCCAACTTTACTCGATAGTTCATTCATTGGTACGGTCAGCAACGAAAGTCGTATAGCCTATACATTTCCAAAATTATAAGACGTCTTAGTTTTAGAACGATACATATTAACAGACTGAAGTAAAAGACATAATAATATTTTCATCAATGGTTACACAAATTCGCAAAACATTATTACATCAGATCACACTGATCAGCACAAAACTTTGTGTAATATTGATAAGTGTTAACCGACTTCTGATGCCGACCGTACAACTACAAACCTTATATTGTTGAAAGGGTAAACGGAACCCTATGGATTCGGTGTGTCCTTACGTATGTCACAGAATGATTTCTCCGAGACTATTGGCACCACACAGTTGAAATATGGAGAGTAGGTGCTTTCTATGAAACGCGACAGAAATATTTGCGTAGCGTTCGTGGAGTAAAAATTTTATCATATACGGACGGACAGACCGAATCCTTAAGGGTTCCGTTTTTTGTTCGTTGTTTGGCAACGGAACCCTAAAAATAAAAACCCAATATGTAACGTCTCTTTTTTGCTATTTCCTTGGACAAGACCAGCATACCAAAGCACATTGGTAAAACTGTTAATAATCTGACGGAACCCTGAACCTGATAGACCCCTACTAGTCTAAATAAAAGCTGAGTAACAATACCTTCGTGGGCAACTTATCCAGTGGCGTCTTTCCTTTCCTGTTGCCGCCAATGACGAACCCGTTCTCGGTCCCGACCATGAAGCGCGTCGGTATTGTCGGCTCGTACTCCAGCGCGCTGATGCCGTTGGACTTCTGCATGCTCTGCACGTCGAAGCTCCACTTGACCACGTCGATGATCATCTCGTCGGTTGGCGCGTCGAACTTGCGCATGTCCCACCACTTGCACACGCCGTCGGGCCCGCCCGAGAAGAACTCCGTGCCAGACTTGGAGTTGAGGAAGAGCACGCTGCGCACGAGGTCACGGTGCGCCACGTGTGGCGGGCTCGTGAGTGCGGGCTCAGCGCTGGCCACGCGCGTGTCCCACGTGGCCACGCTGCCACTCATGAGCCCGCCCGCCAGCACGTTCACGTCCTTGGGGTTGTACTGTAGGTCCAGCACCGGGCTCGGCGGCTTGAGGGCCCTCTCGGGCGCGTTGGCGTTCTCCAGGTCCCAGATGAACGCCAAGTAAGGGTTGCGCGGCAGACGGTTGAAGTCCACGTCAACGTAGGTGGCGGCGAAGTGGGCGCCGCCGTCGGGCTGCCAGCACAGCGAGCTGATGGGGCACACCTGGTCGGGGACGCGGTACACGTTCACGGTGCGGCAGCTGTTGTTCTCTACAGCGGGCATTTTCACTAACTCTACGTAATACGTTTGGTACATTTCAATGGCGTTATTTTGTAAAACGAGGCGTTCTAATCCCTGTAAAACGTCAAACAATATAAGCTGGATGCTGAGTAATGAGCACAGATAATGGAGTTATTCTAAGACCGCGCTACTGACTGCGGAGTTCGTCATGATGCAGTGGATGTAACCGTCATCCTTCTCGATCTTCCGGCGGTACCTCTGCGTGGCTTCCAGGTCGTTCACGTTCACCCCGTCGGGCCAGCCACCCTCCGCGTGGTTGGCGCCGCTGTTGGCGTACTCGGCCCTGCAACAGAGAGCGGCACGGCGGCAGGTGAGCGCTGCGGGCGCGGGGCGGGGACGGTGCCCTACTCGGCACTACCACCAGGAGCCGGGACCTACCGGATGGTGTTGATCTCGCAATGCGAGTAGTTCGCCGTGTTCTGCGTGATATTGTGCACCGGGTTGCGCAGGATGTACGAGCGACACTCCAACGGGTTGAACGGTATGCTGTCGCACATGTCCACCTGCGTCATCGAGAACATCGGCTGGCGACCGAAATTCCTGCGCAATTTACAGTATGCGTGTGCTAACGCCATTTTACGTACTTTATGGATAATTACTTTATGAATACAACGAATTATCACAAGAAAAATACTTTAAAGTAAATTAAGACGATTAAGAAGATAACACTTCAAGACTTCGAACAGTATGTACCTACTGATCAAAGCGTACAATACATATACCAAACTATTGACTTTAAATTTGACATAACGTTTTCGGTCCAGTTGGTAGATGACGCCACGACCTGTCAAATGATGACAGTAATTCAACTACGAGCATAGACTAAACAGTATTCTAGTCGGTAAGTGTCCATTTTATGTATCTGTTACAGCAAAATATGGATGTGAATAAAGTTAAGATTAAACCCAAACTCAAAGCATTTATTTCAATTAGACCATTAAAGGCACTTTTGAATTGTTACCGTGGAACCACACAGCCCGGCGGCACTGCCTCGACCATTAGAAAAATCACCTTAGAGCCGTCGGCTAGCGCCGCTGGCAGACGCACGACAACCACGGCTGTGAAGCGATATTCTCTGGGCGTATAATGGGGATGGAAACTGTGGAACTAATGGCGCTACCATAGCTGGTTCCAAGCATCGTCATTGGTTGAAAATCTTGTAATGTCATTTTATATTTCATAATGGCTCGACCTCATTGGTCAGATTGAGAACCAGCTATAGTCGTGCCATCTACAATTAGCTTTTAACGGGCTTCCCCATTTGATTTTCAATTTGACCTCTCTTTCTAGGTACAATGGAAATTTATAATACACAATGTCTCAAAATCCTAGAGATGAGATTCTATCGCGGCCGCTCTCATCTCTATAGATGATATGTATACTACAGACGTGCTCTTTAGCAGTTTTTATTTAACGCAATATTAGCGCAGTTATATAGCAGTTTATCCCAACGATAAATTGAAGTCCAGTGACGAAACAATAAACCTCGTGTAAAACATCATACGCACTGACGAAAGGAAGCTTCATGTACGTGGTGTGCGTAAAACAAAAAATGGAGGTGTTATTATCAGCACCGAGACCAAACAGGATGCTGATAAACTCAAGCATGCAGTCCAGATGTCTACATCAGGACTCACCGCTGACGAGCCCAACAAGCGCAAACCACGGATTACGTTTGTAGGAGTGCCGACTTCTTTGGCTGATGCTGACGTCTTCAGGTTCATGTACGAGCAGAACATCGCCGATAAGTTTCCAGCTATGTCACTGGAAACCTTTTTGACCAAAGTGAAATTTAGCCACAAATCAGGGAAGAAAGATGCATCTACCTGTAACTTTGTTATCGAAGTTCCAGCCAAGATACGTAAAGTATTAATAACTCAGGCAAGGCTTTTTATAAATTGGACTTCCTGCCCTGTTAGAGACTTCACCTTGGTTACCAGAAGCTACAAATGCCAACAATTTGGTCACGCAGCAAAATCATGCAGGGAGATAAACTCTTCGTGTGGTCACTGTGGAGAAGCAGGGCTTCGATGACTGACTGCGCGAAGAAAGCGGACACACCTAAATGTGCAACGTGCTCGCGGTTTAAAAAGCCTAACAACCATAAAACGGGAGATGTTGAGTGTCCTGCTAGGAAGATGGCGGAGTATAGGTACAACTCCATCGACTACGAGGGCGCGTAAAGCGTCATACTGTATGTTGGACTTCCACGTTGAACGCATGTTGCTTACACAACAATAAAAGTCCATTGCACTGACACAGTTACCATCGATATATTTTAATGTACAACAAGCACATTATAGTCTCTAGGTGCAAATATAAAATATAAACAAGAGTGCCTCGATTGTGTTTTTGCAACCTAGTTTATAATACTGCTGACGCAAATACTTTCTTGTTATAATTATGTGTTTAGTTCTAATTTAGTAGAGTTAAGTTAATTAAAGTAATTTTGCCATTATGTAATGTTAAATATTAAACAAAAACTACTGTCCTACATATAGCTAGTGTTAGAGCTCCTGCAGCCTGTGATCCAGGATTATCCTAGTACAGGCATCTAACATTATTATACTTACATTGTTAATTTTAAATTCATATTGTATTTTACCGTTTAAGATTCTGAATATAGATTTATTATCTTCCCCTAGGCTACGGCTGGCATTGATTTAAGTGAGAACTGTTTCTCACATGGGCAGTTTTTTGTAGCATGCTCCGAAAGGAAACACCGCAAACGACATTTACAAAGAGATGTTAGGATAATTCATTATTAAAATAGTTTTCTGGGAATCAAACAGAATTCTGAACATTAAATTATTTCTGAAAACTTATAAATTAATTCAATATATATATTAAATTATTAAAATTACAATAACAAACTTATATATAGTTAGGTACAAAAATATCACATATCTAAGACTATTAAAATATTCATAATCAATCAATTAGAACGTATTAACGTAAAGCATAAAGGTTGTTTACAAATTAAATTCTTATAAAATAAAGAAGAGCGACTCGAAGTATGATGATGATGACGTGGGTGTAGGGGGGGGGGGGGCAGCTCAGAAGTGGGTGACCTCCTTCTTGATGAGCGCGTGATACTCGGCAGCGGCGGCGTCCAGGTCGGCGTCGCCGGTGTGCTCGACCGACGTGAGCGAGGCGTCCGGCGACTCCTCCTCCACCTGGCGCTGCTTCAGCTTAATCTCGCGCTGGCGCGCCTCCAGGATGCGCTCGCGCTTGTTCTCCCGCTCCAGCATGTGCGTCATCAGCGTCTTATCGTACTTGTCGGAGACCACGAGGTTGGCGGAAAGCTCTAGCAGGTACACGTTGCCCTTGCGGCTGCCGCACGCCAGCAGCGTGCCCTGCACAGTGAGCGCGTCGCGCGTCAACCGGGACAGACCGTGCACAACATTATAGGTGATATTTCGTATATGATGACGATTACTAAACTAAGAGGTCATGATATCCACAAACATTCTACAGCATGCTTAGGAAAGGTGTGCTCATGTTTAAAAATTTGGTATGGCCCATCAAACTTAGCAACTCTTTCCTTGGGCCATCACCATAATCGTTCAGCAAAATATCAGCTGCTCAATACAAAATTTCAATAGTTAAAAGACCCAAATATGTTTTTAGAGAGCTGATTTTGCTGTCGCGATTACGTTGTTGGTATGTACCACGGACAAGTTCAGTTTGATGGCCTATATATCTTGAAATATGATCATAAACGCTGTTTAAAAATAAAACATTATACCTACTAACACACTAAGTAGTGTAACTGAATTGTGTCAAAATAAAAAAGAAACTTGTCAAGTGCGAGTCGTAGTCGCACACACAGGGTTCCGTCACACCAAACAATATAATAACAATATTCTAAACAGTCATGCTCATGTACAACACTGGACAGAACAAATAAATTTGTTTTTCATAGTATTGTAACTGTTCGAACCATTTAAACCTACAGCATGCATGTGTAGTCATACGTGTATCTGTGTGTGTAAGAAACTATCCTTTTAAACTTTGTAATAACAAGTAGCTAGCTAGTATTCAAATAAACACGTAAGAAGCAACACCTCTTGAAATTACTCCACGTCCTTACAAAGAAATCTCAACCTTAAGTAAAGGGAACATGGTCGAATTTCGAACCGGATAAATAAATCTACCTGGGTGGTCTAGTGATCAGTGCGAATACAAAGCGCCGCATTCCTTAGATAAGGATCTCGTTTGCTATGAGTGATTTGTGCACGTTATAAGAAAAAGTAATTAACGTGTGTTACGACATATTACGATTGGATTATCTCTTCAAATCTGTGACCTAAAAATGAAGACTACTTTGTTCTTGAAGACTTATACTTATGTATGCAAGGTGATTTAAAGGATATTTTGTCGGTTAACCATAGCCCGAGATTAAGTGACGTCGCTCGCAATACCGGCTCAACTTATGAAGGAAATCTCAAGCTGCCTCAAATACAGTTACCCGCTTTTTCGGGAATATATGAAGATTGGACTACATTCAAAGATCTATTCACCTCGTTAGTTCACAACAATTCCACGTTGTCCAAAGTTCAAAAGCTTCACTACTTGAAAAGTAGCATCACCGGGGAAGCGGAATCATTATTAAAGCACCTACAAATAACAGAAAGTAATTACGAACAAGCTTGGGATTTGTTACGAGATCGGTATGGTAACCGGCGGATTATAGTGAATTCCCTCATTCGAAAACTAATGATGCAGAAGAAGATTACTTCTCAAACCGCTCATAATATAAAGACATTGTTAGACACAACAAGTGAGTGCATCAACAGTTTAAAAAATCTGAACGTGTCGACTGATTCTTGGGATCCATTCATAATATTTGTGACTGTGCAGAAACTAGATTCAGATTCACACCGTGAATGGGAACAGTTTGCGTATAAAGATAATTTAGACGAATTACCTAAATGGGAAGAACTTGTGCGATTCTTACAAACCAAATTCCGCACACTGGAACTGATCGCTCCGCCTTCCAGAGAGAAACCATCAAAAGGTAAAGAATATACAGTCCACTCTTCTACAACACCTGCTACTACTAGACCAAGAAGTTGTTTGCTTTGTAAGGACAACCATACGCTATGCCATTGCAAGGACTTTACTAAAATGGAACCAACAGAGAGGTGTGAATATGTGAAGAAGTACCAGCTATGTTTCAATTGTCTGGCACCAGGACACTAAGCTAAGAAGTGTCGCTTAAACATGTCCTGCCGCATTTGTAACAAGCGCCACCACTCTCTTGTTCATCAACCAACAAGTACCACCAATCAATCGGATAACAAGCCCCGACCAAATGAAGAAGAACAAACAAAACCAAAGGAAGCTAGTGAACCAGCCGAGCTTGCATCGCATTTCTCCGCCAGCACATCCACAGCATTATTGGCCACAGCACTTGTGCCAGTTTGCAGCGAATCAGGACGAGTGACAGTGCTGCGTGCGCTCGTTGATCAGGGCTCGCAAGCCACGTTCATTAGTGAGAGAGCTGCCCAGCTGTTACGTCTCAAAAGAATGCCTGCTCAAGCAACAGTCAATGGGGTTGGCTCGACCACAACTGCCGTTAAACACGCTGCTCATATCGAGCTTCGATCAAGACATGACGACAGTTTCAAGCTAAAAGTGAAGGCTTATATAATGTCAACACGAATCACAACGCAATTACCATCAAATACCATTCCAACCAACACCTGGTCTCATTTAAAGGATCTCGTACTAGCCGACCCAGGCTTCAATAAACGAGGAAGAGTTGATCTGCTACTAGGTGTCGAAGTATGTGCCCAAATATTAAGAAGCGAACTCATCAAAGGTCCTCCAGGCTCTCCATGCGCTCAAAATACCAGCCTTGGGTGGATCCTGTTTGGGAACATACATGAAAAGGAAACAAACAATGATTTTGTTGTGATGCATCACCGCCTTGACTTAGACAAAATGTTAAAAGCGATGTGGGAGTTGGATGTTGAAGACAAAACTACACTAACACAAGAAGAACGAAAATGTGAAGAAATTTATCAATCCACTCACTCAAGAACAGAAGACGGACAATATATTGTCAAACTGCCAAAGAAAACCGACAAGCTGTTATCAACACAAGGAGGAACAAGAGAAATAGCTATAAAGAGACTTTATCAATTGGAAAAAAGACTTGAAAAGAATTCTACACTAAAAACCGAATATACAAAGGTCATGGATGAATACATAAGTATGAATCATATGGAAGAGATATCACAAGAAGAAATTAATAAAGATAGTGTTTACCTGCCACATCAAGTCAAAGTCAAAGTCAAAATTATTTATTTGCAGTAAATGTGGTACAAAAGATGGAAAAAATAATAGTAGTGCAGTGACACATTTCGCCATAAAGATGACATGCAAACATTAATGAATTGGATGCTAATTTTAACACGTGACTACATTTAAGTGTACACAATCATTAAATTAAGTAATCAAGTAATGTATGTTTTAGGTTTAATAGACTCAACACAAACCTTCTAACAAAGAAATAATTAACATAATGTTATAGACTTAAGGTTCACTTTTGCTTGTGGGATTTCTTAGTAATAAAAATACGTGTTTGCACTATGCTGATTTATTTTCGACTGGTTCAAATGACAATTTGATGTTGGTGTTATGACGACACACACACATGCGTACGTACTTCCTTCATACTCTCACACATACATTGATCTTACTCGACACATAATAATAAAATATTTTAAATATACAAACATCATGCAGTGGTTAAGGAAAATAAGGAAACTACGAAAGTCAGAATAGTTTTTAACGCATCGCAAAAGGGAAGCAACAATGTTTCATTGAATGACGAACTTCTAGTTGGACCCCAGCTACAAACTGATATGAGGAGCCTCATCATGAGATGGCGTACGAAGAAGATTTGTTTTGTGGCTGACATACAACGCATGTACCGCATGGTCTTAGTGACGAAAGAAGACAGGGACCTGCAAAGAATAGTATGGAGAAGTGACCCTAGCCAACAAATCAAAGACTACAGACTGACGCGCGTCACTTTCGGCACGGCATCTGCTCCATACTTAGCCGTTCGAACTATACATCAAGTCGCAGATGATGAAGGAACCGTATGCCCCGAGGCTGCCAAAATCATCAAAGAAGATTTCTATGTTGATGATCTTATGGCTTCGAATGACAATCTAGAAAATGCTATACACATAGCACAGAATGTAGAAGCTATACTAAAGAAGGGAGGCTGCACATTACAAAAATGGGGCTCAAACGACGCTAACTTCTTGAGACAATTTGAACCTGAAAAACGAACATCGCATGCTAGTCTAGACATCACAATCCCTGGCACTATCACAGCTTTAGGCCTACGCTGGAACATGGGCAAAGACGTGTTTCAGTACAATCTTATTCTACCTCCTATGAACCACACGATAACCAAACGCACGATTCTTGCCGACGTCCAACGACTATTTGACCCACTAGGTTGGTTAGCTCCAGCTATGCTACCAACAAAGCTACTAATCCAAAGACTGTGGTTGCAAGGAATCAGCTGGGATAAAGAAGTAAACACAGATGTTACCCAAGACTGGACTGCGTTAAGAAATAGTCTTCAACACATTAATGAAATTGAAGTACCAAGATGGCTGGGAACCTCTAATCACAAGGCAACAAACATAGAAGTTCACGGTTTTTGTGATGCCTCAACCAAAGCCTACGCAGCTGTTGCTTACGTCCGAGTTGAAAGGGATAAGGAAGAAGTACAAACGCAGATAATAGCTGCAAAGACTCGAGTAGCTCCAGTTAAACCGGTATCTCTCCCGTGATTAGAGTTGTGCGGTGCCCTTCTCTTATCTCGATTGCTCAAACAAATCAAAACTGCAATGAGAATACCAGATGAGAAAATATTTGCATGGACTGACTCCACAATAGTGCTCTCTTGGCTACTTGGAGACCCAACAAGATGGCAAGTTTTTGTAAGAAACAGAGTCGTTGAAATATTGGATAACACTGGCTCCAATTGGTTTCATGTACTAACGACCGATAATCCTGCCGATGTTGCATCACGAGGAGAACGTGTCCTGGAGTTAAAGGAGGATGAGCAATGGTGGAAGGGACCACAATGGTTAAGACAAGAATCAATATCATTCAATAAACCTGACAACCTAACCACAAGTTTAGAAAAAAGAGAAGTAATACAAGCAAATTTAAAATTAGAAGAAAAGAGTCTAGAAAACCAATTCCATCAATTTGACAGTTTGGAGGAACTATTAAAATCAATAACTTATTGCAAAAGATTTCTCAAAGGAAAAAGTATGGTAAACAAAGATGAAGTTATAACTACTCAAGAAATAGATGAAACACTTAAAGCGTGCATTAGAATAACACAAAGAGAAAAATTAAATTATGATTTTAAGCAAAGGCAAGGAAGTAAAAGGGGATAGCAAATTGAAACTCCTGAGACCCTACCTGGACAAAGAGAATATTCTTAGGGTGGGCGGTAGATTGCGACATGCAGATATACCTGAAGAATCCAAAAACCCAATAATATTAGACAATCATAGCAATTTATCCATACTAATCGTGAAAGATTCTCATCTCAAGACCTTACATGGTGGAATCCAAATAATGATGGCCTACCTTAGAACTAAATTTTGGATAATCAAGGCAAAGACTTTAATTAAATCAAGAATCCGCAAATGTTTAATATGCTCTAAACATAGCGCTGCATCAAAAAACCAACTTATGGGTGACTTACCCAAGGTCAGAGTCACTCCAGCCAAACCATTTCTAAACAGCGGCGTAGATTTCGCTGGCCCATATCAAGTCTTAGCGTCCAAAGGCAGAGGAATCAGAACGAATAAGGCTAAACGTGGCCGCCTTCGTTTGTATGTCCACCAAAGCGATTCACCTAGAAATGGTCGGCGATCTCACAACCGAATCTTTCATTGGTGCATTCAAGAGGTTCGTCGCCAGACGGGGAAGATGCTCACAGATATGGAGTGATCAAGGCAGAAATTTTGTAGGAGCCAATAAGGAACTGGCAACTGCTTGGAAGGAGGCAAAATTTGAACTCGAAGGTCCAGTAGCAGAGTCTCTTGCACTGGATGGAACGCAGTGGCACTTCATACCTGCCTACAGCCCTCATGTCGGTGGTTTGTGGGAGGCGGGCGTGAAAAGTATGAAATACCACATGAAAAGAATTCTGACCAATCACCTGACATTCGAAGAAATGAGCACCCTGCTTTGTCAAATCGAGGCGTGTTTAAATTCCAGGTCGCTAAGCTTAATCGATGATGAAGACACAGATAACTTAACACCCTTAACACCAGGCCATTTTTTGATTGGCGAAGCAACAATGAATGTCCCTCAACCTAATCTTCAAGACGTTCCAATTAGTCACCTGTCACGCTGGAAGCACATGCAAAAGTTAATTGGTGATTTCTGGCATAAATGGCAAGCAGAATATCTAACCAGTTTACAGCAGAGACCAAAATGGCTCAAGCGATGCAAGGAGCTTGACATTGGCAACATTGTACTCATCAAAAATGATCAGCTCCCTACCGGCAAATGGGCGTTAGGTCGGATTGTTGCGAAGCATACGGGCGACGATGGTCTCACTAGAGTGTATAGTGTTAAGGGAGGTGACAGTGTAGTTAAGAGAAGTTTTAATAAGTTGTGTCCTTTGCCTATAGACATTGATGATTAATATGTATAATGTACTAAATCATGAAATCTTAATTAATTAGTTATTTAAGCTGTTGTATACGATTTTAAAGGTCTTTATAAGCCCTTTGGTGGGCGGCATG
The DNA here is from genome assembly GCA_949152445.1 of Cerastis rubricosa. Taxonomy (NCBI): domain Eukaryota; kingdom Metazoa; phylum Arthropoda; class Insecta; order Lepidoptera; family Noctuidae; genus Cerastis; species Cerastis rubricosa. The sequence goes on along the minus strand of OX424537.1, from coordinate 22,985,699 downwards.
TTCGAACCATTTAAACCTACAGCATGCATGTGTAGTCATACGTATATCTGTGTGTGTAAGAAACTATCCTTTTAAACTTTGTAATAACAAGTAGCTAGCTAGTATTCAAAAATAAACACGTAAGAAGCAACACCTCTTTAAATTACTCCACGTCCTTACAAAGAAATCTCAACCTTAAGTAAAGGGAACAGTAACGTTGTAAACTTTTAATTTTAATAAAATTATAAGTAAAAAAACTTTTTTAAAAAAGCTTTTGTTTAAATGCTCTAAAAAGAAGAAAACCTTTTCTTTTTTTTATATATTATTTAAAGTGTTTCTGAGTTTCTTTGAATACATCCAGTAGCTCCAACTCTCCAACGCTTCAGTATGTTAATGAAAAACGAAGTTACTGCAGCAGTTTGACGAACAAATCCCATATCTCAATAACTAAATAACAAAGCTTATTCAAACCAATATTCTACAAACTTACACTTGCTTAAGCTTGCTTACATTTGCTTAAATAGTGTCCCCCCCCTGACACAATTTCTGTAGGCTTCGTCAGGTTTCTGTATTTATGATGGCTATACATGAGTATATTTTTAACCCCCGACCAAAAAAGAGGGGTGTTATAAGTTTGACGTATGTATCTGTATTTCTGTGTGTTTATCTGTGGCATCGATAAAATTGGTTTCGTTTGAAAGGTATTTGAATCAAGAGTGTTCTTCGCTGTTTCGAGAAAATCTGCACAGCCATTTGAAGACCATCACCTCTTTTCTAGTTGAAGAAGGGACATTTAAACAACCTTCACAGGTCTAGTCGATTTGATATTTGAAATCTTGTCACTTGTCACCATGGGCACTGCCGAAAGGGGCTGTGCAGGGGCTGTACGCCTCTCCCCCCTAATCAAGGCTGAGAAAAAATAATATAAGTTCAAAAAGCATGAAATAAAAATTAAATTAGCTAAGTAGACCGCTTAAAAAAATAACAACGTAAAGCGGACCCCCGACGCTACGACGTTTGGATTAATTGATTTTTGGTTTTTAGGGTTCCGTAGTCAACAAGGAATCCTTATAGTTTCGCCATGTCCGTCAGTATCTCTGTCTGTCCGCGGTTTAGCTCAAAAACTATTGGTACTAGAAAGTTGTAATTTGGCATGAGTATACACGTAATGCCGCCAAAAAAATGGTAAAATAAAATTAAAAAAAAAAACAATTATTTAGGGTACCTCCCCTATATGTAAAGTGGGGATGATAATTTTATTTTTCGTCCTTCCCATAGTGTGGCATATCGTTGGATAGGTCTTTCAAAAATATTAGAGATTTGGAAAGACTGTTTTTTGATTAAGTAAACCTTTCGTGACTTATCAAGCAAAGTACCAATTTTCGTTAGGGTCAAGTGTTCCCTCTACAGACTAAACGGTTGTAGTTAGAAATACAAATGTCACGGCAGTAGTACTAATATATAACGAAGTTTAAAGGAAAACTATCACACTTAAGTGGGCTTTACAAGTTTACGTTAATAGTCGATTAATTAATTGACTCGAAAATTTCGGACAACTCCATAAAAGTCAATCGATGGTGCTAAGCGTCAGTTGTATCACGCTGTTTCATTTCTAAATAAGTTTTATAAAAAAAAAAAACAGTTGTTGTTTTTTGTATAGGAAGTCAAATTAGGTAGGTAGTCTTGTTTGGCTTTTAGTTAGAGCATGGTACGAAACTATCAGTCAGCGAATACGACCCGCACTTGGCTGTTATAAAAACTACGGAACCCTACACTGCACGTGGCCTGACACGCACTTGATCGGTTTTTTAGAGGTTTTTTTCTGTCGGGGGTTATTTAAATTTTTAATTTAATTTTTATCATTTATATTACTTAATACATTTTTAAATATTCCATTACAATACCATATAAAAAAAGATTTAAAAACGAGTTGAAAAATAGTATATTTCATTGCGAGTGCGGGAAGCCTGTCATTGCAAAGAGTTCCGACAAATGTCTACCCGAGCCGAGGCGCAGCCGAAGGTGAGGGTTGACAGTCGGAACAAGTTGCAATGACGGTTCCGCACGTGTACTGAACAACTATTTTTAATAGAGTTGCGAAAAAATGAAGCAATTTAATAAAGAACATTTTTGGAAAATGGCGCCAACCGTAAAAGAATATAAGCAGAGATTTTTTTTTTGTTTTTTTTTTACCCATTCTGGGTAGGCAAAGCAAAAAATATATACAGCCAAGTCTTCAGTAGAATTTTTTTATTGATACGAAATGAAAATGAAATGAAACCTAACCTAACTCATTGAATCAAGTCATTAAATCTAATATTGAAACAAATTAGTAGCTTCTTTTTAGAAATATTTGCATGAATCATAAAAACTTCTAGGTTTTTTTTTAGTAAAAACTCCGTGGTTGGTTTTTTTTTCTTTTTAATAGACATTTTGTTTGACAGTTGGGAAAGAGTACGCACGAGTTCGGGAAAGGTAAAGAAAAAGCTCGAGTGTGTAATAGCCCACATCCCGAACGCTATACGTCCCTGCAATACGCCACTTTTTGAGCAACTGTATTAAAAAATACTTAACATGATTTTCTGCAACTTGTCCCAAATGGGCCGTAGGCATGTGGAACAAGCCGCACTTTTGAAATTAGCCCAATGTGGGCGATATGATAGTTATTACATTTTTGGGTGCTGGAACGCTAACGCCCTGTGTGTGGGGGTACGACTCGCACTTGGTCTGTTTTTTTTTAATTCCGGCATACTGGGAATTTGTCCTATATCGTGGGTACGTGTAGACTAAAATACCCAGTTACGTTACGATCGGAGCGAGAGCGCCTCACGCCCGGGCGAAAGGCACGATTGGCTTGAGCGTGCGGCTTGCTATTCCTATAAAGATGCAATCATTTCATCAATGTTTTGTTATGACGTTGTCACGTTAAACCATCGTCCGTAAACCGACTTTACAGGCAACCAATTTTTTAAGTGAAAACTTCTTTTGCGGCGTTGTGCAGTTTTGTGTTGGGGAAAAAAACGTTAAACTCGCGTCAGGACACGTGACCGTCAGATTTTATTGACATTAGGTTACGAAAGAATTTGAACTTTATGACATCTGTCATTCAGTTAAGGTTTCCAAAACTGGAAAATTCATAAGATGGATATATATGGCGCAATAAATAAATATTGTATTTTACCACATAAATGATAGTACTTTTATACTGGTATTAAAGCAATTCGTGCAAAATTATTCCCTAACCATTCCAAAATATCAAAAATGCACAACGTTGATATTCAAGTTTTCACTTTTGCCGGCACTCCCGTAGTGCAACCCGTTGTTTTTTTTGTTAAATTGCACTCGGGTCTAGATATTCATAGGTATAATGCTGTGGGAATCGACCGACGGCTACGTTCATCATGAGTGTAGTGTAAAGGCTCCGGAAGCATACTAACGGCTTCGTGAGGTGCCACTTTGGCCAGCGGCTCGTTGCACACGTGCACGGAGAGTAGGGGCTCGTGCTGCCGCTTCAGCAGGTCCCACAGCGCCAGCATGCCGTTCTCTTTGGCCAGCAGCATTAGCGACAACCTGCACAGATTCCCGTTACGTCGTGGGCGCACCGCTCCCCGCGGCTCATCAGTCCGCATGCGCCCAACCCACGTGCGCCTACCGGGTGGGGCTCCAGACACCGTCGGTGATGCAATGCCGGTCCGGTGAAGTCCACAGGATGGCAGACTCGCGGCAGTCCTCGCTCCACACGCGCGCCGTCCAGTCACCGACTGTCAGGAAGTTCTTCAGAAAGCCAGGGTTGCGGCGGATTGCCCACACTGGCCCCAGGTGCGCATCGAACTGAACACATAATTATTCATTTTTCTATGACTACCACTGCGCCGAGATGGGCAGACAACATAGTTGCTTTCGGGAAAAAACTTAAATGAGGCTAGCATAGAAACGTGGAGATTGGCACAAGAAAAAAGAGGCCTATAACCCAGCAGTGAGGGAATTCGGGCTTTCGAAGATGATGACCGCTGCGCATGCGCCTCATGACGCACCTCGTGCACTGAGATACACATAACGCAAGCTTGACAAACCTGCACAAGCATCCCTCGCAAACAACGTTGCTATCTCAAATGATTATAAGCACAATGACTTGTATACTAACTGTAGAAAACCAGTGACTAGAATGATTTGTTGGCAAATGCTATAGGAATTCATCATAATTATTACAGCTGAAAGACATCCTCTACTGGACATATGCCTCCCTCAAATATGGCCACAACGACCGGTCCTGCGCAGGACTGGCTGTTGGACTGGATTTTCTCAACCTTCACCAGCTACTTGGTTCATCTTGTGAATGGTCTGGTGGCTGGAGGTCGACCACATCGGCCGTCTGTTCTACTAGTAACGTGAGAAATTAAAATATAGCAAACACACTTTGCCCGGTAGTTTATCCACAAAAGTCTTCCCCTTGCGATTGCCAAGGACGACCATTCCATCCTCGGTGCCCACCATGAAGCGCGTGGGAATGGTCGGCTCGAACTCGAGCGTGCTGACTCCCTTCGCGCGGGCCAAGGACGGCTCCTCATTCGACTTGACCATATCGACGCAGAGCTGCTCGACCGGCTCGTCGAACTTGCGCAGGTCCCACCACTTGAGGCCGCCCTCCAAGCCGGCCGAGAAGAACTCCGTGCCCGACTTGGCGTTGATGAAGAGGACATTTCGTACTGCGTCGCGGTGCGCCACGTGCTGGGGGCACACGTGAGTGGGCAACGGCGGCATGCGCACGTCGAAGGCCACCACCTGCCCGTTGATGAGTGCGCCCGCCAGGATGCTCTGCTGCTTCGGGTTGTACTGCAGGTCTAGCATGGCGCACGGTGGCATCAGCTCCATAAGGGGGCTGTTCGAGTCCTCCACGTCCCAAATGTGTGCGTTGACTGAGGACTGCGCGGTCCTGTTGAAGTCCACCTCCAGGTAGGACACTGCGAAGAAATGGCTGCCGTCCGGCCTCCAGCAGATGGAGCTGACGGGGCGGCTGTTGGCAGGGTCCTCGCGGAACACGTTCACGGTGCGGACTTCTGCCGGCTCTGGTTTCGGAAGTTGATCGAGCTCATGGTAATACGTCTGGTACATGTCGATGGCGTTATTTTGAAAGATAAAGTGCTCCAAGTCCTAAAACACAATTATTTGTTATTTAGACAAACTTTAAAATTGAAAGACTTATTTTAAGATTTTGCATATACCTACAAAAATTTCTTTGAAAAAAAGATACTTAGTTGTTGAAAATACCATAAGTGATTGCGTTCTATTAGTATAGGTGGGTATAGGAGCCTCAAATAAAAAAGTTCTGATGACATAGAAGTGTCATTTAGAGAAAATAGAAAATGAAAACGTCAGTAGTAATATATTTTATGTACCCGCAAATAGGCGACTGTACAGGAGAGGCCAAAAACTAAATCACAATTTTATTCACAAAAAGACAAGTAACTTTTTGTGTCCGATTACAATGCTGTTTAGTGGATTTTTCGCAAAATGTTGACATCTGTCATCTGAAAGAAACCTTAAGAAGCCTACTACTATAGTTCCAAAGATGACATGGTGGTTACGTTATTTATATAATTTTAATATCGATACACATTATATACATTTAGATTTTTTTGTAAAATCTAATAACGGATAAAACGTAATTCATAGAATATACAAACAACCTCTTAGTTTAGGACGCTGTACCTAGTCAAAATAGACAACTTTGAACAGTTTTTTAGCCATTTGTATATATTTTAGAGCACAAAAAAAAATGTTACTCTTGACCATATTTATGATATTTACCTTCGGGCAAAAAACACGATTTCTGTAAAAAAAAAACCCGAAAAAAAATATACCTGATCTTCTGATTTTCTAGCAAGTGTAACTTGCTGTTATTACTGCTCAACAAATCTTGACTAAATTAATAACACTGATGTAATATAGAATAATAAAGGGAACTGTCGTTTTTATTTTTCGTTTGATTTAATATATTTGTAAGGATTCATGTCTTTAATGATAAATAATCGAACGAGTCGAACGAAATATCACGCTATTCGCGGCGTCTTTTCGCATCTCTTTTATTTCTACGCAGAGTGACAGTGACCGCTGAGGCGCGCTGCTAGATGGACGTATGTCACATTTTACCGCTCGCCGCTCAATTTTTTTTAATTACATTTCGATCTGTTTGTTGTTGAAAGCTGTTTATTATATTTTATTTAATGAATTAGATTTTGTTGGTGTAAATTTTTGTTCAATTTTAGTCATAAGTTGTGTATATAAAAAATCAGTGTACATCAGTGGCGAAGATTCAAAATTGTGAATGGGGAACCTCAGTGGCGAAGGGTCATAGTTCTGCAAAGGTAATCCGAAGAATTAAAAAAAAATGGTTTTTTCGTCATTCCCGTTTTCAGCGATCCCGAAAACCATGAAAATGACACCCATGACGAAAAAACTGAAAATTTCATCCGCGCCATCTTAAAGTTTTTATTGGACGAAATCTTCGTTATCAGCGACCCTTAAAACTACAAAAATGACATCAATGATAAAAATATCGAAAAATTTCGTAAGCTCCAACTTTATTCATTTTGTATATTGTATAGAATAAAATGTAGAGGAACCATAAACAAAATAAAAGTGATTTATTTTATGTAAATAAGTCAGTTAAAAGCGCGAGGGAAACCACTGCGAGAAAAAGAATCGTCATTAGTAGTGACATCCAGGGACGACAACAATAAAAACGTCTCATGTTGTAGAAGAAAAGAAAATTTTGAAAAATTGTGTCTTGTTGAATTTATATATTCAGATTTTGCTAAAATAAAAAAAGAAATAAAATTTAATTAGACTTAGATTGTTTTAATTTAGTGTATTCTTCCTGTTCGTTCACCTCTTCATGCATGATATATCCATTAACCCCATCAGTATGTCCACCCTTTCATTTGTCTATCCACGCTTCCGTCTGTCCAGTAGCCTAGCAGAAAGGGGGGGGGAGGGCCGCACAACTTCAAGAACAAAATACAAACATTAAGAAAAAGAATAATAGCTTGCACAGCTGTCTTTTTCGGGGATTCCCCCACAAGCACTAGGTCAGCGTCCGTACCATGACGTCTTAAAACATTATTGTTCCATTCCTATTCCAGAGTGAAAAAGAGACGGAGCTATACAGGTCGTCTAGCTCCATCTATTTCCCACTCTGGAATAGGAATGGAACAATAATGTTTTAAGACATCATGGTACGGACACAGCTCTATGTATAATTCGGAAAAACTTTTCGAGATGTAAATTTTTTTTGATCCGTATTTAAAATAAAATTTAATTAGTAAATAAGGTTTTCTTTCAACTACGCAGTAATGTTATCATTAATCACTACAAAACCGATCACAAAGGATGTCTTTTTTGCTTAGAACCAAAACAGTGCAGAAAAGTTATATGAAATCTCATTATTGCACTGTTTTCCATTACTGCACTGTTTTCAATTTTAAATTTGGAATTAAATTTACCACAGAGGTGTAATGTCTCCTATTAAGTTAACAAAATGTATGCATTAGATCAAAAAGATTACTGGCTGAAAGTAAAAATCGGCTGAATAAAACTGACTTGGTGAAAAAAAAAAACAAATGGCGCGCATTTTGTACCATTGCAAAACTTTGATACTTCTTATTTACCAAATTAAAAGGTAAAAAATCATGGAAATTGACAGCGATACCGATATGAATTTAACTCCAGAAAATATAAAACAGCTGCAAATGAAGTTGCTAATAACCTATATATGTTATTAAATGCACTTTTATTAATTGTATGTTTGAAGGGAAGATGAATTAAACTTTGTTTCATTAACTTGAGTTTTTATTTTGAGTAGGTATATTTTGTCACTGTAGTTGAAAGAAAAGCAGATTACGCACCTCGATAAAGTGAGTAATTAATGCACTCTTGATAATTTAGTGCCCTCGCATGCGCTCGGGCACCAACATAACACTCGTGCATTAATGACTCACTTTGCGCTCGATGCAACAATCTACTATTAATTATTTGTGCAAATGTATTATAAGAGCGTAAATACTCAGGAAAATTGTTTTCCTGATAAATAATACCGTTTTCGGTAATTCAACGTTACCGGTAACATACAAACAACAGCTGACGTTGTAACCACGGATTTATACGGATAATTCAGGGGAAGTATTGTTTACTTTTATTCAATAACAGCACATAATCATCACTTTAACTATATAGCACACCCATGCCAACTTCTAGTATTATTTCTTGTCGATTTATTAAAGAACAAAACTATGAGAGTAATTCCATCACTCTTGTTTTTTTTTTAATTCGATCTTTGCAGAAATATAACGTTTGTAAACATTATTGGGCATTAAGTTTAATTTTCTTTTTACCTTGCCTCATACCCACAGAAAAAATAAAAACCTTAATAAAAAAAAAGAGAATACTTAATTATATACATTGATTATATAGATAAAATTTCGAAACTAATATACCAGCCTACCTCATTTAATTTCATAACTGAACACTTTTCCCTGCTTTTTTGTTTTTCCTCTTTCATCATTATCTTTTCTTTATTGCTTTTATCTATTAGTTTTCACCGTTTCTTTACTTTTAACTTTCAGTAACCAATCCTGAAGCCATGCCTGTGATGACCCGTAGGGATACTGCTCAAGATATGGAGCTAAAGTTGAGAAAAGCCCTCCAAGAACTCAAAGAATCAAACCTCCAAGTCCAACAACTGTTACAGGAGAGAGAAGAGAGTGAGGTGGAAGTCGTTAAGGTCAATGACAAAAACTCAAGCTTAAAGCGGGAGCTCATACTCTTAAATCAACAATATTTGGACGTTGTTGATGAAGGGGATCAACTGAAGGTGGTCAAGGATGGTTTTAATAATTGTAGTAACTTGTATGAGGAGGCTTTATTTAAAATTAGGGATCTAGAAGATGAGCTAATTCATGCCAATGATTGTTTTATAAAGTTGCAGAAGCAAAAAGAACGTACTCAGGATAAAGAAACTAAACTCTTATAAAACGAATTATTAAATAGTAATTGTAACCACCCTTCCTTAATAACTATTGATCTGACTGAAGATTCCATAATAAAACAGAATTATGCAGTTAGCAATAAGAAAATTAAAAAATAATGCCAAATTAAATAGAACACAGTTACAGTTTCTGAGTTGCTATTTTAGGGGTATGAGGAACAGGGTGTAAAGTCCCTCATCCCCGAAGTAAAGGGAGGATCCTCCTACCGGACAGGTGTTGATTCGAGTCTGGCGGGCAACTGCCCGACAGTTGTAGTCGGGTTTTTCTATATACTCTTAACTCGATGTAAACTTTGCATGTGAGATGTAGGAAATTGATGTTAGTTCTTCCGTCGTATCATAGATGGCGCTGTAGTACTTTTTGTAGTAAGTTGCTTTTTGTTGGTCGCTACATCACTCCCCCCCGGAGACCGGAGGTCGATAGTCGAATGAGTCTTGTAGTATTTTGCCATGGCAGTTCATAGAGCTCGTTGCCGCATTGTTCACAGTGAGTCGGAACAGGCTGCGGTGGTGAGGCGAACCCCAGTGAGTCGGGGCCGGCTTTTGAATGTTGATGAATTCTTCATTTAGAATTCTGCTTGCTCCTACAAAGTTGGTACCATTGTCGCTGTTTAACCACTATGCCCGACAAGATTTTGACTCATGACACATCAGCTGAATCGGCGGGGTGATGCGAATTGTCATGAATTTCACGAAATATTCATCAACTTCCAGCGTTCGATTTTATTGTGAAAAATATGTAACGGGATCTGTTACATACGATAAATTTGAGGTTAATATCTTCAGTATCGTGTTCAGGTCGGCAAAAGGGAGTCAGTCTATTGCCAAATATGCGTAAAATACATATTACTACACCCTTCCAAAAAGTAGGTACCTTATATGAGCTGGAATTAATGTACATAGGCATGCTTCTTGTTTGCTAAAACAATTCGGAAGGCCAAAATAAAAACAGTAACATTCTATCTGCATTCTTAGTTTTGCCATTATTCACACACAATTTCTTAAAAAAACCCAATCAAAGTCTAGACAAATATTACTGAAAACTATGTTGTAACATAACACTTCTTAGTGCTGACCGAAAACCCGTGTTTCTTATTTACGATTAATTAGTTGCATTCAGCCTAATCGATAATCGCAATTAAATCGAGATTAAAAAACTTGAGACTGAATAAAAACTCATAAGTATTATTTTAAATAATTATTTAATTTTGAAATTAGTCATAATAACCATCTTTTTTAATAATTTCATTAAGTAATTCTTAGATCAAAAGCATCTTATAATTAATTAATGAACGTTGACTTCATGGGAAGGAGATTTATTACTAAGTAATAAGAACGACAGAGGACCGTAATCCCAAAAAAAACAAGTCAACATTTGAATGATTCGGCTTAATTCCCGCCGATTCTTTTCGATTTCAAAATTTAAATAAAGAATGCGCTCGCAAATCTCATTATTTAAAATAAGTTTTTTAATTTTACAAGATAACATTTTAAGAATTTTATTGTGTAATATCTGAAGGTAGGTTAAAGAATGCCCAAGATCTTGGAAGGCATAGTAAATAATTATAATGATCTAACAAGATAAATTATATTTATTCTTCCAAGATTGTGTATCGTATGATGGGGTTATTGTTATGTTACAGCTAGTCAGTGGCCCGAAAGAATGACAGCCAGTCTTACCAAGGGGTATCGTACTACCCGATACTAACTGGTTTGAGGAGGTCAGATAGGCAGTCGCAGGTCGCTCTATTTAAAATACGGTTATGCAGCTGTATCTGGGTAGACTGGAAGCCGACCCCAACAGTTGATGATGATGGTTGACAATCGGCAATTCATAAGCCGTTTCAAGGAACATTAGTTTATTGTTTCAAAGCGGTTCACTGTCCAGTCTAAAAAGGTTTTTGAAGTGATCACTTCTTATGGGAGGGTTAACCGCTTCGTAACGTAACGCGTTACGGCACCACTCTGTGTGGCTTCCCTTTCTCTCACGCATATGGCAGCAGGCTTAGATTAGTTTAAGTTATCAATTCTGTCGAGCGTCCCGAACCGCACACATCATGAACCAGAACCATCAAGAGTCTACAAAATATTCGAGTAAGACTCTTACTCGAGAGTCTTACCTTGGATAGTTTTGTTTAAAATGGTTTCTTTTTCATTTTTGGGGTAGCTATCCCTAAACCTAGCCTATCTAAGTAGGTGTAAAAAAATATTGTCGATTAAAAGTATTGGACAGTGAAGGCAAAAGATAAACTAAATTGGAAAGACATGGGCAGGCCTTTACCCGCAGTGGGACAGAACAGGCTGATTAATAAAGTAAAGAGTCCAACGTCCTAACCATAATCAAACTACATAATTCTTTTTTACTATTCCTACCGAGATCCTGTGCATTCTACCAATCTTCAGAAAGTTCAAAACAAAATTCACAATAAATTATCTATAATAGTAAATTTGAATGCCTACAATATCAATTGGAACAGCGAACGAATTCCAAATTTAAATTTTGAGATGGAAATAAAATTGGCGCGAATTTAGTCATAATATCAGTCCGTGCTGTTTATTGTTGGGTCGGAATGTACGAAAAACAATTAAGATTACCATTATAAAAGCCTAAAAAACATTATAATAAATATTTACTGTATTTTAAGGATAAAATAAATTTATTTTAATTTTCATCAATCGATTTCTTAAATTTCTCAATTTAATTACTCGAGTTGATCGAAGATTACGAAAAAATAATCGATTGGAATAATCGTTTTCACACACCACAATAATTTAAAAAAAAAGTGGTCGTCTATTTCAAAATACTTATTGAGCGGTGGTAATGAATATTATGTGTTATTGGTCCCGTATTCGTAAATAACGCTAAGATCTGGGCATTTTTATGCGGTTTATAATATTTGGAATGATATTTTTCATGTTTGTTACCGAATCTATACGCGTGTGTGTGTTATATGTGAAAAATAAAAATGTAAACACGCACGATTGGCGCGAAACTTCGACTTTAGATTTCAAAATTCATCATTACCACTGCTTATTTAAATTGAACTATGGATGAATTAGCCGCATAATTAAATGACGAGTTGATTACTGTCCATATAGTGGAGCTCGAATGTTCGAAAACCACAATTTTTATGATTTTTAGCCTCGACCAGCACAGCCTTCAAAATGGCGATGACCGTATTTATGCACTTGAAATTTATAAGTATAAATTAAGATACTTGCGCGCATTTACAGAAGTTTTAATGGCGTTGATATATGAAATTTTTATTCAACTTTCTTAATTAACGCACACTCATAGTATTTGATAATCAGAAAATTAAATATTTGCATAAATTATGAGGATGACGAATGACTTAATTGCTAGCCCCTTTCGGGGCCGATACCAACCCAGCGGAGGTTTGTTCGTCGAGCCCCTTTGGGGGCCCGTACCGAACTATATGGTTAAATGTTTTGGGGTACCTCTTCTTGCTGACATTCTGCGTAATGCTGATAAAAATGCTGAAGAGCTTAGATCTGAGACAAATTCCAGATGCACCGCTTTTGTGGCCATGCATACGAACACAGCGATGTATCCTTTTGTCGTCTTTACTCCTCGGCCTTTGTTTGTTTTCACGTAGACAAAGCCAGTGTAGTCAACCCCTGCATGATAGAAAGGTCGTGCTGGATTACTGCGTGCTGCAGGCAAGTCTCCCATCAACTGCTCTTGTTTGATTGGATCGTGACGTCTGCACTTGACGCAGTTTCTAAGGCGTTTCTTGACTGCTCGATTTCCGCCTTGAATCCAATATTGTTGACGCAGCCAAGCTTGCGTGATTCGAGCTCCGCCATGATACGTCATCTGACGTCCTTGGTCAATCAGCAAGTTACTGAGATGAGAGTTTCTAGGTATTATGAGTGGATGTCTCACATTTTGACTGATATTCGCATTAGCGATCCTGCCGCCAACTCTCAGTAATCCGTCTTGATCCAGGAATGGGTTCAACTTCAATTGCTTACTTTTTGCGCTGACTTGTTTGTGTTTCTGAAGACTGATGATATCTTCTCTGAATTCTGACTGTTGGATTTTCTTGATGATGATATTTCTTGATTTCTTCATTTCGCCGATTGTTAAAAACTTTGGTTTGTGCTGATTTCGTGTTATTGCGCGCAAAGTCCAAGATAGAACTCGTGTTGCTCTGTTGAAATTGCTACATTTATTTAATATGTTTTGAGCAATGTCATCATTTTGTTGAATGACGCTAGTCTGTACTGATTTTTTCATTTCGTCATGCGTAATATAAGTTTTTTGTTTATGTTCATTTTCGTCAAATGATGATAGCCACATTGGTCCATGCCACCATAGTGAATGTTCTTTGAGCTGCTCTGCTGAACATCCTCGGCTACCACAATCAGCTGGATTTTCAGCTAACTTCACATAGTGCCAGTTCTTGTTTGGTATTACTTCAGTGACTTGTTTCACTCTATTTGCCACAAATGGCTTCCAGCGATTTGGGTCTCCTTGAAGCCAGCCCAGGACAGCTGTTGAATCTGACCATCCGTATATCTTGATATTGTAGTTCTGTAAAGTGTTCTGAACCACTTTCATCAGAAGTGATAATAAATGTGCTGCGCACAGCTCCAATCTTGGTAAAGATATCGCTTTATTAACAGGAACAAGTTTTGATTTTCCTGCTACTATGGTCACAGGAGTTGATCTGTTCTGTTATGTTTGATGATCCTGCAATAAATTACGCAAGCATATGCTTTTATGGATGCGTCACAGAAACCATGAAGGTCAATTTCTGCGTCTTGCTGTGTTTGTAGCCATCGTGGTACATTGATATGCTCTATATCTGGTAGATCTTTCTTGATCTTCTGCCATTGCTCGTTGATGTGTGCTGGTACTTTGTCGTCCCATTGTAGGGTCAGTGACCAGACACTTTGGAATAAAAGTTTTAGCTTGTCCTGCCAATGCCGATGGTTGCTCAGTGACTGGACTGCCTCTAAGTAGGGCATTGTTATAGCAAGCATATTGTTGGTGCTTGATTTGTAATTTTATATAGATTTTATGTCTTTTGGATATTATAGGTTTTGATTCTGACATAACTGAATTCCATAATTTAATTCGTTTTATTACCTAATTCTTTTTTAATTTTATTCTATTTTGCTTTATACCTTTTGGCATTTAATGATGTTTATGTCATGAGGATATTATAATTTTTGCTTTTGACATAACGTCATTACTTAATTTAATTCATGGTCATTTTGTTTTGTTTTAATTTAATTACTACTTTATTTTTTATTGCATGAATATTGACCAAAGTGTATTTATATTGTAGTGCTACTAATTTGGGCCAATGACCTAAAATAAACGATTTTTTTATTTATTTATTAATAATGAACTAGAAACTCGGTATTTACTATCTAGATATAAATAAATGAACTAAGTTTTCGGATTTCGCTAATTAACGAGCAGAATAATTAATCACGTTTAGGGGAGGATATATAAAGACCATATAATGCCGTGAACTGGATGGAAGATGAGGGAAAAAATGCTGGAGTGGAGACCACGGACGGGATGGAGGAATGTGGGAAGACAACCGACTAGGTGGACAGACGATCTCATTATTAAAGTGGCCGGAAGAAACTGGATAGCCATGACACATAACCGCCAAAAATTTTGGAAGAGACCTACACTCAGCATTGGGTGGCTAAGGGTTGAAAGAGAGAGAGAGAGAGAGAGAGAGAGAAGAGGGGAGGATTTTATTGAATGCTTCGAATAGCTAAAAAATTGATATAAGTGATTCCATTAAATAAGGGAGATGTGCCAAACAATTTTCCAAAAATCAACCCATACCGGGGTGTTTGGGAAATAGTTTGAAGGAAAGATGTTATTCCTTCGGTTTCGGATATTGAAACTAGGCACGAATACTGTAATTAGTTTGGACTGCTTAAACACAATACGGTGACATTGTAACGGATAAAAGGGCACACTGGATCAATTGGTAATGGTTACATAGGTATGGTTTCTCGGTCGGTTTTGAGGGTAAGTACGTCGGTATGCTCACCGCAGCATTCTTCATCACACAGTTGATGTAAGAATCATCTTTTTCAACTCTACGGCGATACCTCTGCGTAGCCTCGGGGTCATTGACGTTCACGTCCTTTGGCCAGCCGCCTTCTGCGTGGTTAGCTCCGACGTCGGCGAACTCCACTCTGCAATCAACATGCAAGTGAAGGTCACCACCGCGTGTACCGCACGGTGCACGGTGCGCGCGCTGTATGGGTTTGTGCGAGCAGGTATCGCGTACTGTGTGTGTTTGTGCTTTAGAATAATAACTAGAGCATAGAAGAAGCGCTAAAAAAGAGTTCTGAACTACTTTTATAAAAAAAAAAAAACAAACCTTTACCAAATAAATGTTATGAGGTGGGCGAGCGCGATATCCGAAACGTACAGACTGAAGTGTAGAGTAAGGCAAGGAGGCTTAACTTCGCCCTGTCTC
Source organism: Cerastis rubricosa (assembly GCA_949152445.1). Lineage (NCBI taxonomy): Eukaryota > Metazoa > Arthropoda > Insecta > Lepidoptera > Noctuidae > Cerastis > Cerastis rubricosa. The sequence continues at coordinate 22,970,195 of OX424537.1, read as the reverse complement.
TTCAATCTGTACGTTAACGGACTCATCGAGAAGCTCAGCGATACCAAAGTTGGCTGCTCTATTGACGGAAAGCACGTCAATAATATTAGTTACACTGACGATATGGGCCCCTCCATAAGCGTCGTTCGAAAACTTCTTGCCATATGTGTGGATTATGCCGGGGCTCATGGGTTCAGGTATAATGTTAAGAAAAGCGAGCTCTTGGTTTTTCAATCTCCTAGTCATAAGGTGACGCACGTACCACCCCTCTTCATAAATGGTGTTTCATTACTCAGAGTTTCGCGATTCAAGTATCTGGGCCACAGGGTCTCGGATGACCACTTAGACCACGAGGACATTGAGAGAAAGAGCCGGGCATTGGCTGTTCGATGTAATATGTTGGCTCGTAGATTTGCACGCTGCAGTGAGGCAGTAAAAGTAACCTTGTTTCGGGCGTTTTGCCAATCATTTTATACGTGTAGTCTATGGGTCAAATATACGCAGAAGACAGTTAACGCCCTGCGCGTATAACAATGCCTTTAGGATGCTGATGCGGCTGCCGAGGCACTGAAGTGCTTCGGGCATGTTTGCAGACGCTCATATTGATGCCATCATGCCATGCCATCCTTAGAACAAGAGCAGTATCTTTACTAAGTCGTGTCCGCGGCAGTAGCAACAGCATTCTCAGTGTTGTAGCGGGCCGATTAGACTGTCCAATATTGTGGATTTGTGTCCAATTGCATGTCAAAAAAAAATGAAATTATTTAGAATAACGCACAGTACGCTTCACTTTTGTTATTCCGTGGTTGCCTCACTTTGAATTAATTTATAATGTAGATCTAAAATTATTTAATTTAACTTATTTTCCTTTAATTTTTAAATTTCATAATGTATATTTTATTCAAATTCAAATTCATTTATTTGCGAATATGGGTAATTACATAAAGTTGTTAAAATAAATCTCTCTTAGCTGCCACGGTTTATTTTAATTATTTTATTTTTAACTTTATTTTTGAATTATTGATTTCGTCTTTTACTCTGGACGCTCTTAACTTGCCCGTATTTCTACATCGTTCGCACATACTAGTAATTCTCAACACGATTGATGTAACCAAGATTTTGTAACATATTTTGATTTATAAGAGTGTCCATGGAGTTTCTTGCCTATTCTTCTCCATAGAGATCTACGCTTTGGAATGGGCAACTACAGTACTTTCACAAGTTATTATGTCTTGTGACTGGGACTGTAGCTTCGCGTTGTTCTTTTTTGTTCTTTGACTTTCAAAAGTCTAAATGAAATAAATGCTTTGAGTTTGAGTTTGAAAACATAGTTCAACCATATTACGCCTTGAGGCATGCAAATCTCAAGTTTTGAGTCCTATATGACAACATTATTATACAATTAATTGCAACAATCATTTATAATTAATAACATAATTTTGGTAATTTCACCGTGGCAAATAATAATGAAACATTAGCCATTAATAATGTCACTAGAATAATTAAAATGTAAAATGTCATGTATTAATTAATGAGAATTTATTAATTAATTATTAATAAATAATTGTTAAAATAATATTAATAGATAAAATTAATTAGTGCATTAATCACATGTCATATCCACATCAATAATTATTTTGAGAACAAAATGTCCTTACATCCTCTATTAAATTATCCTGAATACTATAATAACATTTAAATAGCAAGAACTTTTTCGACATTAGAAATTCTTGTATTAATTTAAATTTTTTGAAATTTGTTATTTTGATACTTTTAGTCACAACGTAAGGTATTTCTGTCTCTGGTTATTTAATTACTAAGGTTGTTTTTAAGTGTACTAACAAATTATGTATAATTGAATCTGAATTAAATGAATTGTATTGAATTGAATTTATTTCCGTTCCATCTTATGGCACGAAAAAGGATGTGGAAGAGATAAATGATTTAGGGTATGATTTTATCAATACCCTAATAAATGCATTTTCATTGACCTAATAAATAATATTTGTTCCCAAAATAGTAGATCTGTCACTTAAATTGAATCATCAAATAATATCAAAACGCTTACGTAAATATTAATTAAGAATTACTTGGAAATAATATCAATCATCAAGTAATTTTATTACGTTTAAAAATAATAAAAGTGTCACGAAAATTGAATCATCAAACAATGTAAAAATGTTTACATAAAAACTCCAAACCACAGGTCCAAACTAAGGCGTTGTCGACGTAGCCCCGCTATGCGGGGCTCCTATTTCTGTCTGCAGGGTTTACAGTAACCTAACACGAAGGGGATGTCGGGGTCTTAGTTCGCTCGCTCCGCTCGCTCACTAGACCCCGCCATCCTCTTCGAACCTAACCTGTCCGAGTCGGTGTGCCCAATGTCTCGTATAAAGCATTTCTTCATAGAAATAAGGAACTGATATATTTATTTGGTCACAGATCTACCATTCCGAGCACAAAGCTATTATTTAAGTAATAAAACTATTATTATAAGAACGAAGTTTATATTCATCTAATGCACTACAATTTTATTGGTAATCCATCTCTTATTTTACACATGTATCAACATTTATTTGATAATTCATACCTGGGAACACTTTTTGTTTATCTGAGAACGAAAATATTTCGTGGCGATAGATCTATTTACTAGGTGATACAACTTTGATGACAAATACAAATTTTGGTGACAAGAAATATAGTTCCCAATGATTTACTCTACTTTTTTGGAATGTCACAAGATGATCTATCTTTTGTGACAGTTTTTTTGCAATAAAATTTTCAAAAAACTTGCTTTTTGTCGGTGTTTTGGAAAGATACAATGCTAGTGTATTTTCACTAAGAATATTTTGGAAAATTTAGTTGAACTTTAAATGCATAACATTTTGTGGAACATAATAAATATTGTGTTGTTTTAATAATGCCCTAATTTAAAAAAGATTCTACAACTTTCTTTGACGTTAAGTTAGTTTTAGCATTTTCTGAGAAGATTTACTATGATAATATTATTATTTTTTTACACCATCGGAAAGTTGAGATTTCAACAAACAGAAAGCACACCAACTTTTTTTAAAAATCTGTTATTTTGACGGGTGAATTTTCGATTGAAAATGAGGTTGCTTTTTCGATATTTAAGTCAAAATAAGGTGAAACCATAGATATTTCAAATCAAATATATTACAGTGTATTTGGGACATAAAAAGGTAAGTTTTCACCAAATTTCGAGAAAATTAAAAAAAAAAAATGTGGAAGATAAAAATAAAAAAAACAAAAATTTGGTTTTTTGAATATTTCACATAGATTTTAAGGTTATGTGAAAAAGTGTTAGTTTAAAAGTTGTAGATCTTTTTATTACCTACAACTTTGACATTTGACTTTTCTCCATAGGACTTGTAGTTATGCCGGAAATCGAGTTAAACCGTTTCTTACCCTTAAAAGCTCCCCCCCCTTCCCCTTCCCGACCTCAGATCGCCCGTAAATTATTTTTCCTATCATTTTTATATGTTATTATGTTCTGTATGGTGTCGGACGTAAAGAATAGCACCATCCCATATCTTCCCGTGGGTGTCGTAAGAGGCGACTAAGGGACTTGCCAGAGAATGGGCAGCAGCGTTCTCTGCGCTTTTGTAACAACCGTACTGCGATCGCCAACCCGCCTGCCAAGCGTGGCGATTAAGGCAAAACCGGTTATGTCAATGTGGCGTTTGGGGAGGCCTATGTCCAGCAGTGGACGTCTTTCGGCTGAAATGATGATGATGATGATGATCATTTTTATAATATTCTCCTCCTTTTCCAATGCGTTTCATCCTACTATTATTTTTTTTGGTTTCAAAAATTATCGACCCCGGTCTATTACGAATAAAATGATACTTGATATCTATATGCTTTGTCCTATTATGCATCATTTTGTTAGCTGCAATTTTATGCGCCAACTGATTGTCATTATAAATTACAACCGTCTTACTATGCACAGCTGCCAAACTGTTAAGTAAACTACACTGTCTTCCTTGAGAAAAAAAATATCTTGTTTTATATCATAACTACTTCCTGTAATGTATTACAAGAAGTAGTTATGAAGGTCTGCAAAGAAGGATATAGCGCAGTTTTGCAGACATTTTTTATCATTATTTTGGATTACTTATTTTTATGGTGCGCAAACAATAAAGAATCTATTTAAAGCTTTCTTAAAAGATTATCAATTTGACCTATTGTAACATTAATTGTTACATGTCTTAATTTTTATTAATAAAATAGAAAATAAATATAAAATTAATCAATTATTTACATTTATCTACATTATTTACCAATTAAAAGGTAACTATTTACAATACTAGATTAAATATAAAACAAAAAGAAACTAAAAATGAACGCATCAAATCAGAATTCTGCATAGCTACAGTTTATCACAACACTCGACGTGCGACATATTAGGCACCCAGAAACTGTTTCTTCGTTCTCGGCTCAGGCGCATCGTTCATGTTGTTCATTCACGACAGAATGCTTCCACGAAGTTCCACGTCGCGGAGACCGATTCTTGGTGTCGAGGCGAACGCACGTCATATTTATCGCGATCTCTATTACGGACGCATTCCTAAAAACGGTCGTCATCGCGGAAATTATTCTTTTAACGGCGTCACTACCGTTCCCTCGACCATTTTATTTATAATTATAATAATTGTATGTGATTTGGAAAACCCCATTTGGGTAAGTGTTGCACAATTTAAATTAGCCAGTAGCTAAGAAAATTGTAACGGTTTATTTCGTTTTGCTTTGAACCTATAGCAATTCTATATTTGTGTTCTCGCCTTCTTTATTTCTATTAAACGCTCATTAGTTTTTTCCTTTGGTTTGTACCCCACAGTCAAAAAGTATAAGTTACTATTTCAAATGTTCTGATTAACGCCGTAATTACCCGTCACTACTGTCATCTTCGTATCTGATAGTGAACATCCACAGCAACACAGCTACATATTAGAGCTTCCCTATTAAGCGTTGCTGTGGGTGCTCACAGTCTACGGTCAGTGAGTAATGCTTTCGCTTGTAGCGCATTACAGGGTTCAAGGATCACCTTACTCTACTCGCTTCCCCGCGGTGGACAGTAGCGAGTCAGCCGAACTACCGCTGCACCTACATTAGACCTGGCGATCGACACGCGAGCCCTCGTCCCCAGCAGTGGCCAGTGACATCAAGGGAGTGCTAGACCAGTGAGGGGAAGTTGTAATCGCTGTATAGGCCCTAACTCACTAAATCACCACCTACCGAGCTAGACCTTTTTTTACCCTACTTATTAAATGTTCCGAAATTTTCTACCTACCTTTTTTATTTACTCTCCTAGAAACCTACGCCTAGGTTAGGTGGAAAAGGTAGGGGTAGATATACTGACCGGGACACTTTGTGCTGCTTTTCAATGTTTTTTCATTCTTTGTAAATGAGTGGCATGCCTAGGGGCTAATAATACGGCAAGCCCTTAAGAGCGTTTACGCCATACGACATACAAACTTTTAAAGTCCTTATTTTCCGAAATGACTGAACCGATTTTAATGAAACTTCATACGCACAAGCAGGATAAATAGGTCTAAAAAGTTACTAAAAACATTTTCCAAAAATAGTGTTACAGCTAAATTAGACCTATTATAAATTATCTATAGAAACAGAAATTTCCAATTACCTTTTTTTTATAAAACATTTCGAAAATGTTTTTAGTAACTTTTTAGACCTATGTACCCTGCTTATGCGAATTAAGTTTCATTAAAATCGGTTCAGTCCTTTCGGAAATTACGGACTTGAAAGTTTGTATGAAATGCCGTAAGGTGTAAACGCTCTTAAGGCAAGAAGGTTGTACAGAAACCCTAACATAATTAAGAGTACTGGGTTATATAGGCTTGTATAAAACTACCGTCACTAATGTAAATATCTAAAATTCAAATAGATATAGGAAAGTATTTTGAAGCAATCGTTATTAAAAACATTCGCAAAATGAATGTATCCCACTTAGTAAACTCATAAGTTACGAGTAACCCCATCCGAATCCTTTGGTCCCGTTTGAGGGCCCCTTTTGGGCATCGCGCATTACGTGATCGCTGACGACATTGATCCCTACTTCACGTACGATTAGAGTTTAAGTTTGCCGGTATGAGTGTAACCCATTTGGGTTCCTCGGGGTCTTAACGGCGGATGATGTTACTAACCCATATGGGTTCCACGGTGCCGTGCAGGTTAAATACATTCGGGGTTAACCGGGTTAGATCTATTTTTGAATACATAATGAGCTGTTGGGAATCAAAGAGGAGTTAGATTAGGTTAGGTTTGCGAGCTTCGAGTGAACCTGATCTGTGATGCGGACGATACGCTTGTCATTGCCCAGGGGAGCTCGTACAGGGAAGCAGCGTTGCTGTCTACGGCTGCGCTCTCACAGGTGGTGAGCCGTATATGACCTGGGCCTGGAGGTGGCCCTCAACAAGTCGGAGGCCATTGCTTTTCATGGCCCCCGACGGACGCCGCCGCTGGGATCACATATAGCGGTCGGGGGGCCCAGATAGCTGTCGAGTCAACCATGAAGTACCTTGGATTTGTGCTCGACAGCCGTTGGGACTTCGGCCCCCACTTTCAGCGACTGGTGCCCAAGTTGAAGGGCGCGGCGGGCGCGCTGACAACGCTGCTTCCCAATTTAGGGGGCAGGCGAGCATCGCCTGTAAGCGGTTGTACGTGGGGATCGTGTGATCCATGGCCCTGCGTAAACCGCAGAGAGCGATGGCCGTCAGAGTCTTACGGGGATATCGCAGGATCTCCTACAAGGCGAATGTGACTGGCCGGATCCCCACCGTGGGACCTGGAGGTGAAAACCCTCGCGACACTGCATCAGCGGCGCCAATGATCGGTGCAAAAGGCTGGTGCAGCGACAGATTACGCTGCACCGGTCTCAGCTCCGACAGGTCATGGTTGCGGTACAGCGGAGGAGGCTTGACCTGCCCTCCGCCGGCCTCGACACAATCGAGGTGATCCGGCCAGTACTCGACGACTGGCTCGGGAGGAAGCACGGCTCCCTGAAGTTCCGGGTGGCGCAGGTGCTCTCGGGCCATGGCTGCTTCGGGAAGCACCTGTGTCGCGTAAGCAGGGAGCCGGATGCTCGGCGCTTTCACTGCGTCCACTGTCTGGAGGATACGGCGTGGCACAAACTGGCGGAATGTGCCGCGTGGGATGAGCCGCGCCGTGCCCTCAATACAGAGGTAGGTGGAGACCTGTCGCTGCCAACCGTTGTTCGCACGATGGTCGGCAGTACAGAGTCCTGGGACGCGGTGGTGTCCTTCTGCAAAACCGTCATGTCACAGAAGGAAGCTGCGGAAAGGGAGAGGGAGAGGGAGATCTCGAGTTCCTTCCCATCCCGCAGCAGACGCACCGGGCATCGGCAGAGGGTGGATAACGCCCTCTTCCGGCCTCCCTAAACAGGTCAGGGGCGACGGATTCGGGAACATCCGTCGCCCCCAACCTCATTGGACCCTAGACGGTGGCGCTTTGTGTTCCACGCGCGCCTCTCATAGACGTAACGGGTGGAGTACACCTCACTCGCCACAGGGACGAGGCCCGCACTGGTCAACCGGGCCGGCACTAGTCCAGGGCAGCGGAAGTCGCATTCGTCCCCGGTGTGGTTTTAGTTAGTAAGAGTCTGACAGACCCCTTCGCTCTCCCCAGGGTGGGAGAAATCCATCGAGGATATCCACATAGTAAAAAAAAAAAGCTTAGGTTAGTTAGGTGATGATGACGAACTATTTAGTTCGTACTTATAATATTTTTAACTCTCATTTTGGTTCGGAGAATAGTGTCACTACATAAATTGTAGTATATAATGATGAACCTAATATTAATTTCTTCCTTATAATTGCCAGATTACAATAGTTTTCTAAGCCTTGTCAACGGAAATATTGAGATTTTAGCTTAAAATAGTGCAACTATTCAATACCTAACAAACTACGTGTAACGTGTATACGTGTCAACGAGTAAATGTCAAATGAAGTTTTCTGTCAACCACTAAAATAGCGGATTACAATGCTCCGTCTCCGTGCCATGATGATCTTTTAAACCATATAAGCGATTTTAGCGAAAACTTTTAATAAGTTTATAGTTTAATACTATTTATTTTTATATATAAAACCAGATATTGTATTACCACTGGATACCGTACTTTATTTGTAAACTTAAAAACGCCCCTATTTACGCATTTCTTGTCAAGTGATAGTACAGAAAACAACAGGTATAAATTGACTCGCTAAAAAAATACCAAAATATCACTTATTTATTTTGATTTCAAGATTCCATTTAGATTTACATGTAACCTTTCGTTATTTATATCATAAATTGGTTACGTTTTTATGGTGAATTATGAATATTATACGTAACAAATAAGTCGGCCGAAAAAAATTGTCTCCTTTACACTCAACAGTAAAACTATGACAGTGTTTGTCTGTTAATGAACAACCAAGTTACTGCTGCAGTTGATGAAAAAGTCCCTAATTATCTGAGAAACTAAATAAGTATATTTGTTTTTTCACAAGTTTTTGTGCATTTCCCTCCTCTTGCTTTTAGATAGATAAGATAGATAGATAGATAAATCATTTATTCAGTGCACACAAAAGACATAGCACAACATACAGAAGCACAATTAAATGACACAGATTAAATAAATATACCTTTAGAAAAACAAGGTGCCAATATACAAAAAGAAAAAATAATAATAAACCGATTTACAAAACAGTTATAGTAACACCATGACATACTTCAAATAAAATAACGAGTATACAAGGTGCGGTGTGCGTCTCAAGGTTGCACCAAATGGGAGTCCAGCTCAGCATGTGTCAGGCATGCACCTGACGCTGATATTCTGCTGGATCCTTTTAATGACATACGGACGTCGAGCAGACGATATAAATTGGTGTTGTGTGTGAAAGTGTTATTTATGCACGGAGTGAAATTATGTAAGTATACCCTCAACTTAAATTTAGTATTTTAAAGTAAGTTTAGTACAGTAATGCATTGGAAACGTTCTTGTTCAATGGTATGATATGATTACTTGGGCATTTATTATGTTATAAATGTAAAGTGAATATAAATGAAAATCTTACAATAGTTACTAATATTATATTACAGTAACGTAGGTGCGAATAAAAATAAACGATTTGGCTAAACTTAATTATGTTTACAATATATAAATATAAGTTAATAACATTTGAAGGTATTATGATTATAATTATTGGTCAACAAAAGATCCACAAGCCAAGTATTCCATTACCAAGTACCTCCCTCGTTTACAGGTTTGTGACCACGAGTTATTACGCTATAAATAGGCAGATTGACTCGGAAAGAATACAACAGCCAGTCATATAATGGACGTGTTCGAAACAGTCATACCCAGTTTTTTTTGCGATTCGAAAAGGAACTGCCGCAGCCGAACTCTGAAGGTACCAAGACATTTAAGATTTCTTATCGGCGGGGGAATATTGTTCCAGCATTTGGATGCGGCATATCTAAAACTTCCCCTGAAAGCAGCTGTCTTATGCGATTGAGTGGAGAGTTGCTGTGAGCACTGCCTACTTGCGCATTCTCTTCTGCTAGTGATCCAGCTCAGTTTATTGTACAGGTAGGTCGGCTGCCTGTACTTTATAACTCCAAAAAGTAGGCATGCCAAGTGCAACTTCCGCCGCGACTTCATCTTGAGGATAGAGTGCTTGTTTAAGAATGGCGTTACGTGACTTCTTGGGGGGATTGAGAAGCAGAATCGGGCGCAAGCATTTTGCACCCTCTGGATCAGTCGCTCAGTTCTTGCCAGTATCCGAGGGCCAATAACTGTATCTGCGTAGTTAAGGTTGGATAGCACGAGTGACTCAACCAGCTGGATACGCAGCTCCTCCGATAGATAAGGCCTTATTTTATAAAGGACCTTAAGCCGGTAGAAACAAGTGCGCACTGACTCTGCCACATGCGCTTCGTATCTCAACCCAACATCCATGTTCAGACCCAGATTACGTGCCTCAGTGACTCGACTAACCGACTCACCCAGCAGCATAACGTTGAGTGATGCCGGCACTGCGCTGATTTGGTTCTTGGTACCAAACAGCATGTATTTGGTTTTAGCGGGGTTAAGCACTAAACCGTTATTTTCAGCCCAGCATGCTATCCTGTCAAGATCATCGTTAAGATCCTTTATCGCTGTGTCATAGTCACTTGGTTTAAAGGAGATATAGACTTGTACGTCATCAGCATAAATATGGTAACTACATTTCTTCAGGGAACTTATGATATCCGCACAATACAAAATAAAGATAACGGGGCCCAGTATTGTACCTTGCGGGACTCCCCTGTAAACAGAAGTGAGTGACGAAACAATAGATGAGCCATTGCTCAGACGTATTTCCACACGCTGCCGACGGTTGGTAAGATAACTTTGGAACCAGTGTATCGTATTTTGGTCGAATCCATAGTAGTTAAGCTTTGAGAGAAACAATTCTATATTTATGCAGTCAAAGGCTCGCGAAAAATCAAGTAGGACAAGCAGTGTGCACAGGCCCTTATCCTGTGCTGAAAGAATGTTATCTGTCACGTCCAAAAGAGCTGTAGAAGTACCTCGCTGTTTGCGAAAACCTGACTGTAGCTCAGGCAGAATGTGTTTATCCTCTAGATATCTGGAAACCTGCTGGCATACCGCCTTTTCAGCAATTTTAGAAAGGCAAGGCAGAATACTAATAGGCCTAAGGTCTTTTAAGTCAGTTGGATTTGGTTTTTTAGGCAATGGCCTAACGATAGCAATTTTCCAGATGTCAGGGAAAGTTGCTGAGAGAATTGAGTTGTTCACAATGTCGGTGATGGGTTTTAGTGTATGTGGGAGTGTAAGCAAAAGCATATTCAGGGTCACCTTATCACAGCCTTCAGCGTTAGATTTTAACTGGCGGAAGTATCGCAGGATTTGATCAGCAGTTACTGGTTGTAGTGAGAATGTGAAGCTGTCATCACCATAACGATGAGATTCAAAGAAGGTACGTTGCAATGCATTGCAGACAGGGTTACCAGGAACACTTAAAAAGTGATTATTTATTTGATTTGGATCTCTGAAGTGAGTAGGAAGGTCATCAATTTGTTTCTTTGGTAAAACAGTGCTTTTTAAATTTTTCCACAACGTTTTGGGATCTTTGATTTGGCTATTAATATTGAATTTGAAATATGCAACTTTTTCATTAAATATGGAAGTTACCACCAGAGATTTCAGCTGCTTGTAGTAGGCCTTTTTGGAGTCTGATTTAGTTTTACGGTACTTGGTCAGAGCGTCATTCCGCAAGTGCATCATCAGTTTTATTGTGTCTGTTATCCAGGGATAAGACGGTTCCTTAATTAAACATTTCTTGACCGGAGCGTGCGCGTCGTAAATTGCTAAAATGTTGGCATTCAATTCCTCAACCATATCATTCACATTATGCAAGTCGCAAATGTTGTCCCAATGTATGTGCGATAAATGACTATCTAGTACTTCTCTATTTATTTGCTTAATGGGTCTGTGCGTAATTGTATATGGTTTATATTTGCAACGCCTAATATTAAACTCGCACACAATTAGTGAGTGACCATTTATTGAGACAAAGGGCTCAACAGATATCCCCTTATGGTTGAGATTCGTACAGACAAGGTCGATCAATGTTTCGCTGTGGACTGTGAAATGGGTGGGCGAACTTACCAGTTGTTTTAGGCTCATGCTATTCAAAAACTCACAAACTTTCTTAGTTTGCCCGTTAGCATTCAGTAAGTTAACATTAAAATCGCCGAGCAGCACGTAGTGATCACATTTGACTAAGGAGCTAATAGAGTCAGTCATAGCGTCTAGAAAAAGGTCCAAGTCGAAGCGTGGGGGACGATACGCTGTGCCTATAGCAATTTTATTTCCATTCAGTGTTAGGATAATCCACATTTGTTCGATAGTGTCGTATCTAGGGTCCATGGGGGTGGACCACGTACGAGCAGTCAGTCCGCGTTTAAGATAAAAACCCACACCACCCCCCCGGCCCCCGTGTACAGACAGCGGTCGTGGTATGTGGCGCAGGCGGTAACCTGGCACAGTGGGCGCTCTCCCCTCTTCGCCAGGTCTTAGCCAAGTCTCATTAACTGCTAATACATCGAAAGAATGCCTTTCCACTGATGCTATAAAATCATCGTGGTTAGTGCCAAGGGAGCCTACATTTAGCAAGCCAACCTTAAGGTATTTTTCAATCATTACTGTAATTAAATATACAACAGAACAGAGAAGCACCGTCACAGACGTAAAATCTTGACGTTTTCGCGTTTGTCAAGGAAAAATTAGTAAGTGTAATTCTGTGGAAATATTGCGAATGTTTGTTGGAACTATAAGCAACAAACATAAATAATTGTTTTATATGAGTAAATAATAATTCAAAGTAAATAATTGTAAATAAAAATTGTAGATAGGACATTGTAAATAAAAATTGCATTTGAGCCAGTGTAAACAATAGTTGTCTAATATAAATTTTCGCAAATAATGTAAAAGTCCTGTTCGAAATTATTATTGAAGTGTTTGTGTGTATTCGTGTATTAAAAGTGTAAATATCATTAATGCGGTTGCAAAAAACTTCTGCAAAATAATGAGTTTTACAATTCAAGTAATCTGTGCTTGAAAACATTTTTAACTCAATGTAAGCTGACCGTAATTGATAAAATGTCCACAGTTCACGAAAGTAATCTACATTCTTAAAATATATTTGGCGTAGTGTTGCCCAATGTCCTTGAGAAAAAAATAGATTCCCACCCGGTACCGCAGGAGACACACACCGCCTTGCGAGTGCGACATAACTTAACATATAGAACAAAAAAATATACAAAAATCCGTTACGTACAAAACAAAATAATAAAGAAATCAAAACATCCACACCAGCAATAGGTATGCGAAACAAGTTTATAGAACGCGTTCGGATGTGGTACAAACCGACCATTAGCCAAAAATCCTACAGATATCGTCTTCACACCTTATTCGTTCGGCTTTATGGCCATCTTCTTTGCGAGCCAATATTCTCCCTTCCTTAGTCCATACGTACTTCCATTTGTTTTGGCTCCCTGCCTGACGAGCGTGATAAAATAACTGGCGGTTTGTTCGAGTTAGACGTTCGTTAACGTAAACTCGGTGCGGCGGCGCCGGCGGCGCAGTGATGTTAAGGTCGCTTGTACTCAAACCGCGGCGAACCCGAGCTGCGCGCAGTAGTGTGTCGCGCGTGGCGCGCCTTGCGAAGCGCACGGATATACATCGCGGTCGCTGCGCAGGGGGGTCTGCAGAGATGGGGCCGTCAGAAGTCTCTACTCGATTACGGCGTGTGGATCCGACTCGCTCAGCATGAACCACATCCCTCTCATCAATTTCAACACCAAGCTTTATGGCAAGAACCTTAACGAGGTGCAGGGCGCTCTCATCCTTGCTCTCCGGTATTCCGGTCACCTCAATGTCGTTGAGCAAGAGTTCTTGATCGCGCTCGTTCAATTGGCATTTCAATTCAGCGATTGTGTTTTCCAAGGGGTCCCTGTCCGGCTGTACTTCTTGCTGTAGTTTATATTCGAGGGCACCTATTCGCGCTTCTATTTTATCCATCCGCTCATCAGATGTCTTTATGGAATCCTTCAGTTGAGCCATCTCCGTGCGTAGTTCTTGAAATTCGAGATGCATCAGGCGAAACTCAGCACGCAGTTCCTCTTTAAATAAACGCAGCTCGTCTGCTAAGTCTGGAGAAAAATTGACGGTAGCATCCAGGGCCGTGCTGTTTAAAGGACTGTCCATGTCCATGAGCTCCTCGGGGCTACTGCGCTCCTCTGCCTGGACAGGATCCGTCCCACATCGAACTGGTGTCTCCGTCCTGTTGTCTCTAACCACGTTTTTCAAGCAATCAGGGCATCGCCAGGTGGGTGCAACAATACCAGTACCAGGCAAACGGACGCAAACGCGATGATAATAGGTATTGCACTGACTGCATTTAGCGGCCTCTATCGGCGATAAAAATTTGGCGCAACCACCGCACTTCGCTGCTGGCATGTTGTGCTTCGTTCGTAACGTAAGTTGAAACTTAGGTATTGATCCAGCTTAGTCGCTCCGCTCTGTATCAATAGATGGCGCTGTTTTAAAAGTATGCGAATTCTGGTTTGATGGTAATTTAATGGTTTGTTAACACCATACAACGGCACTGGGGTAAACAGAATTACGGCACACTCTCGGGCGACACTTCACAGCTAGTTTTAAGTGTATTCACTAAATGGATTTAATATTTATAATGTTAAGGGTAGATTTAGTTCACTGGTGTACTGGTATAAGTTTACACAGTAATTACTTTGTATACACTGCACTTGCGCACTAGATAACGTTCCGCGTCTTGAATTATAGTATGTAGAAACTTTCTGTTTTGTAACTGTTCTTAATTAATGGGTTACTTTATTTAAAACACTATAAACAACAGTAGGACGTACCGACTTACTTGACGTCCGTGACGTCATCTTTTGATTAGTCTTTTTGTGATATTTTCTATTTATTTTTTGTTGTTGTATAGACTCTTTTTCTTATTTACCGATTGTTTGTAAATGTGTGGACATTGTAGGCCTTATAGATTCCTAGATCCTTGGTAACTTTTTATTTCGTTCTACGTTTTGTAGCAAGCAACGACTTATTGTCAGGCCTACTATGTCCTCCCATACTTTAGTACTAATGCAGTAACAGAAATATTGTAAAACCAAATGATTTTAAAAGAGTAACCATGGAGTTTCTTGCCGGTTCTTGTCCATAGGAAACGACCAACCAGAACCGAGCACCTTTTTGCTGACGTTTTTAAGTGCCCCTGTAGGCCTATGTAAAATAAAAATATTTTGATTTGATTTGAGAAATACACACACATTTTTTCTCATCAACTATTGACTTAAGAAAAAAATGTATTAAAAACCTCGTTATATTTTCTTAAGAGCTGTCAATAGACACTCCACACTGTTATACATATGTCGTAGTTTGATGATTTATTCCGTTAGACTCGGTCATCATGTAGGCAGAACATGGGTTTCGTGCCATGATTCAATAAATTTTGCATGCCTTACGGTAGAATCACTTGAAACATGTAAACTTTATAACACCATTATAACAGTGTTTTCTGCAAAAATAAATGATTTGATTTGATTTGATTTTGATTTGAAAACACACACACACGCGGTACACTATCGGTGCTTTTATCGAACTAACAAATTACGTGAAATTACAATCCAACACAATAACACTAGGCACCATGAATCGGGGTACAGTTCCAGGACGTCTTGACTCCACCGCGATCAATGGTCAATGTCCTCCTCGCAGTGAGCTCGAAACATCACGACTCTGTGTAAGCGTGCTTAGGTGTGAGTAGACTGGTAAATAGATCGCCTTTGGCGCGCTTGCCGATTCATTTTCTGTCCGTACTAATGACCGGATCCTTACCGGACCTATACATAGATATTTTTTTTCAAACCCTCAGTTACATGTGTGGAGGGCCACCCCTATTTTTTATGTATTTTACTCTGCGCGCGGAAAAAGTGAAACTTTGTAATGTGGAAATGAGTGCTTTTATACCCCGTCCAGGGTAGCATTAAACGTTTAACGCAACCTTGATCACCCATCCACATACTTACCTCGGCTACCGACGCTTAACCTTGATCACCCATCGACTTACTGACTTCGGCTACCGTTGCTTAACCATGATCACCCATCCACATACTTACCTCGGCTACCGTCGCTTAACCTTGATCACCCATCGACTTACTGACTTCGGCTACCGTTGCTTAACCATGATCACCCATCCACATACTTACCTCGGCTACCGTCGCTTAACCTTGATCACCCATCGACTTACTGACTTCGGCTACCGTTGCTTAACCATGATCACCCATCCACATACTGACCTCGGCTACCGTCGCTTAACCTTGATCACTCATCGCCTTACTGACTTCGGCTACCGTTGCTTAACCATGATCACCCATCCACATACTTACCTCGGCTACCGTCGCTTAACCTTGATCACCCATCGACTTACTGACTTCGGCTACCGTTGCTTAACCATGATCACCCATCCACATACTTACCTCGGCTACCGTCGCTTAACCTTGATCACCCATCGACTTACTGACTTCGGCTACCGTTGCTTAACCATGATCACCCATCCACATACTGACCTCGGCTACCGTCGCTTAACCTTGATCAGTCATCGACTTACTGACTTCGGCTACCGTTGCTTAACCATGATCACCCATCCACAAAATATAATTCAGGCTATAGCACAAAGAGAACCACGCTCGCGCTGGCCTGTAACAGGTATACTACACGCATGCGTTCGAGTGCCACGCATTCACTCTCGCTCTGTCTCTTTCTATTCCCCCTCCATGGTAGCGTTAACCGTTTAACGCGACCTTGTTGGAAGTCGCATAAGAAGTTTCAATTCAATAATTCTGTGAGAAATGATGACGTACAGTTATTTTTTGTCTGTATAAAATTCCATATAATTGTAAATTCTATCAAAGTCGAAATTTAGTCGGTCCATCACTAGACGGAATAAAATGAGTGTCCGTTTCAAAATGTCTTCTGGATACGTGTCTTTCTCTACACGATAGCGGCTCCATAAGTCAAAATGAAGCTAATACATACAAGGTGTAACATAATAAACGCAAGACCTCCCGTGTGGTCTCTCAGACCATGAAACTGAACAACTTTTGTTCTATGACTTTTGGAAATGCAATGCTTTTGAATTTCTTTTTAGTTTTACCATACATGTTGATCAGCTGATCGCGTCAGTTTCTATGGAAAGTCCAATTTTTATCGTATTTTATATCGTAGAACAAAAGTGGCTCAGTTTCATGGTCCGAGACACCACACGGGAGGTCTTGCGTTTATTATGTTACACCTTGTATAATGAGTTCAATTCTTATTTTTAAGCAATCCTTCTATGCTAGTATCACAAGCTGTGTGTGGGTATGTGCGTGTGCGGGAGGTATGCACTGAGTGTGTGTGTGTGCGTGTGCGAGAGTCACGCACTGAGTGTGTGTATGTGCATGTGCGGGAGTCACGCACTGAGTGTGTGTGTGTGTGTGCGTGTGTGGGAGCTACGCACTGAGTGTGTGTGTGTGTGTGTGTGTGTGTGTGTGTGCAGGAGTCACGCACTGAGCGTGTGTGTGTCGCTTACCGCATGGTATTGATCTCGTTCGAGGAGAAGGTGCGCGTGTTCTGTGTGGGCTGATGCACGGGGTTGCGCAGGATGTACTTCTTGGCTTCCAGGGGGTTGGGCAGGATGCTGTCGATCAGCAGCGGCGCCTCGACGCAGTACTGTGGCTGCTTGCCCAAGTTGCAGCGCTTAATCGCGTACAAGTAATGCAAGTCCATGATGGGTACAAAATATGATTTGTAAAGTACGCTCAAAATGTAATACTTTCATAAAATAATATTTATTATAAATAAGTCAACGTCAAGGTGAAAATGATTGCCAATTCTGTCTTTTTTTTATGACACACACCAACATTCTAAGAGAATATACTATAGCTTTTTAAAGAGAATAAAATGATTTGGCGCGTGGCCACGATCGGAACTTCTTCATTATAATGGTTGTTCGATACATTTCCATTATAATGAAGATAAACAAAAGATCACAACTGTTCACAAACAGCGCCTGCCGACGTCATTCGAGCGCCCTATAATTCTTGTGTCACCTTGTGTATGTGCTAAGTACAGCTTGGCAAAAAAGAGTCTGACGCGGTGACAGTTGGAACTAAAAATCGTACTGGACATTGAAGCCTTCCATGGTGTTTGTGTAACGTCCGAGGGACTGAACCACCCACTGGGAATTGGGATCATATCCCTAAAAACAACAAGTATCAAAATCTGTTGAGTTGTAGTATTACGGGTTGCCACAGTTGCGATAGTGGCGACCTCATTTATTCCACACTCTTTTTTGCCAAGCTGTATAGATGTGCACGGATCTTTTAGTACGCTGTCATCACCTCAAGGTAATAGTAGGGGAGCCCACGATTAGGGAGGCACTCCGGTATCACCGGGTGCCGACCTACCATCGTCGTGTGGTCGGGGACTACTTGACGGACAGGGCCGTCATCTACCCCGGTCGCACCGGAGAATGGAACCGGCGAGAGGTGTCGTGCGGTGTTCCGCAGGGATCGGTTTTGGGGCCGCCCTTGTGGAACATTGGCTACGACTGGGTGCTGCGCGCCGACCTCCCTAGCGGTGTCAGCGTAGTTTGCTACGCTGACGACACGCTGGTGCTGGCACAAGGGAGATCGCACGAGGCGGCGGCCGAACTTATGACACGCGGGGTTGCGATAGTCGTGGAGAGAATCCGGCAACTGGGTCTCGAGGTGGCATTGCACAAGTCCGAGGCCATGTGCTTTCATGGGCCTCGGAATGCGCCACCGTCGGGATCCATACTGACGGTAGGAGGGGTTCCCATCGGCGTCGAGTCGACGCTGAGGTACCTAGGGCTTGTCCTCGACAGCCGGTGGAACTTCGTGGAGCATTTCCGACGTTTGGCCTCCAAACTGGAACGGGCAGGGGCTGCGTTCAAGCGGCTCTTGCCCAACCTGGGGGGTCCAAACGCCTCCTGCCGCAGGCTCTACGCGGGGGTCGTGCGGTCCATGGCCCTTTACGGGGCCCCGGTGTGGGCGCGTTCTTTGAGGCGGCGAGCCGCCCACTACCTGAACGCGCCCCAGAAGGTGGTAGCCGTAAGGCTGATCCGGGGGTACCGCACGATCTCCGGCGAGGCGGCGAGCCTCTTGGCCGGATTGCCGCCATGGGATCTGGAGGCGATAGTCCTCGCGTGCCTGCACGAATGGCGCGCGGAGGCACTACGCCGGGGGGAAACTCCGCTGCCGCGGCAAATTGTCGCTCAGCGGACAGACCTCCGGCGCGATCTCATGGCGACATGGAGAGAGCGACTGTCGCAACCCCGTGCAGGGTACGCCACAATAGTGGCGATAAGTCCCCTCTTTGAGGAGAGGCGCCACGGCGCCCTCACCTTCCGCCTGACGCAGGTCCTCACCGGACACGGTTGTTTCGGGAGGTTCCTGCACCGAATCGGGCGGGAGGAAACGCCCGGGTGTTACCACTGCGAGGATAGGCCGGAGGACACGGTGGAGCACACTGTGGAGCTGTGCCCTGCTTGGGCTGAGCACCGCCGTGTCCTCGTAGCGGCGATTGGCGGCGGCGACCTCTCGCGTCCGGCCCTGGTTCAATCCATGGTCCGGAGCGAGAGGGAATGGGAAGCTGTCGCCTCCTTCTGCGAAGCAGTCATGCGAAGGAGGTGGCGGAACGTGAGAGAGAGAGAACCTCACATCCCAGCCGCCGCGGGAGACACCCCGGGCGTCGGGGAGCAACCAGTGGCCCCCGGCCACCGTAGGCGCGGCCGGGTCCGAGAGGGCCGATGCCTGCCAGGGCTGCGGGTTGTTCGAAAGAGATACCGTGCCCCTGGAACGCAAAGGGCTAAGAAGGAACATGGATGGGTTTTAGTCAGTCAAGTCTGACACTCCCTTCCGCTCCGCCCAGAGCGGAAGAAGTCATTTGATGATTTCCCATCCTAAAAAAAAAAATGTAGGCTATAAACAGAGCTGATATTCCGGTGAAAAGTCGGCGGTAGTCATGGCTACCCCGCTAATACGCCAAAAAAAAAAAAAAAAAGGGTAGCCCACGATGCTAAATGGGGATTTACTCGAGCGTCATAGAGACCTATTGGGTTGCAAAGCTTAGATGATAAGAAGAAAAAAATGTTATATAATAATATATACCTTTTCATAGGTGGGGGAAGCGGCTATAGATTTTTAAATATGTAAAAAAATACTGTTGCATGGACATACTCGAACGCGTCAGATATTGATAGCATCAATGTCCTGCGTATTTTTAAATAATGTAGGTATATTAATCTGATCGTTTGCATGATGAGGGTGATTGTACGTTAAAAGGGTTGGAAATGAAAAAAAATATAATAATCGGGCACGACAGATTTTCTAAGGGGGTGGTAAGTGAAAAAAAAAGCTCTCATTAAATAATTGGACAATTTCAATGTGTCGCAAACTCACGGCATTATAATATTATTTATAATGTGCAAAAAATATTCGCCATTTTGAAATACTCAAGCGCGTCAGATTAAGATATATATGGTTCATCTTTATGTCCTAGACGTGCTGTCTCATAATCTGATGATTATCTAGAGGGATTCGCCTAATCTGAAGAAATAAAAAATTTAATCATTGAACTTAATTAATTGAAAAGCTCAGGAAATAGCATGCAAATAAAAAAGTGTATTTTTTTAAGTAGAATAGTTGTATTAATGAGAAAAAAAATTAAAAAAAGGTCAAAAAAAAATTTTTTTTTAATAAGTATTTGATTAATTAATCATCATCTTCATCAGTAGAATCATATTAAAATAACATAATATGCCAAAACGTTGGAAACACGTTGTAAATAATATGCCACGAACGAGTCTCTGTGATCAACTGTGATGGCGTCATGGCAACAGAAACCAGCCAGACAGATTGAGAGAGTACTAGATAGAGAAAGAGTGAGAGAGGAATAGAAACGCGGAGAGGGAAGGCATCACGCAGCTGCACACATTAAACTTTAACGACGAATTGTTGTTATTTCGGCTTGCGGAAATCGTCAGAATAGATATTTTTCGTTATCCTTGAATTATTCCCTTTAAAATAAAAACAAATTTAGCGACGCTCGAGAATGTCGAGATGAGGTTTTTTTACAATTTGCTGCCCTCCGTTTTCTTTACTTCACTCTCAAATAGTCAGATTAGTGGAATATACACTTTTCTTTCAACTACTACAAAGGATCTATTTTTTGCTTAGAACCAAAACAGTGCAGAAATGTTATATGAAATCTCATTATTGCAATGTTTTAAATTTTAAATTTAGAATTAAATTTACCACAGAGGTTTAATGTCTCTTATTAAGTTTTATATTAAATGAATGCATTAGCTAAAAAAGGTACTGGCTGAAAATAAAAATCAGCAGAATAAAACCAAATTGGTGAAAAAAAAAAACAAATTGCGCGCATTTTGTACCATTGTAAAACTTTGATACTTCTTAGCAAAAAAAGTTTTAGAAAATGGAAATAGACAGCGGACAGCGATATGAATTCAACTCAAGAATGATAATTATTCACAAATAAACCAAATAAAACAAATTTCACTTTTAATAACTGTAAGTACCTTAATTTAAAAGTTATTGTAAGTTTTAAATGTTTGAAGGGCAGATGAGTTAAACTTTGTTTCATTAACTTGAGTTTTTATTTTGAGTAGGTATATTTTGTCAGGGTAGTTGAAAGAAAAGCAGATTACGCACCTCCATAAAGTGAGTAATTAATGCACTCGTGTTAATTTAATGCCCTTGCAAGCGCTCGGGCACCAACATAACACTCGTGCATTAATGACTCAATTTGCGCTCGATGCAACAATCTACTATTTTAGCATGTAATTAACTCACCCAACCTTAATCTGACGCGCTCGAGAATTTCTGATGATCATTTTAATAGATAGAGAAAGAGTGAGAGAGGAATAGAAACGCGAAGACGGAAATATATGCATCACGCAGCTGCAGGCATTAAACTTTATCGACGAATATTTGTTATTTCGGCTTGCGGAAATCGTCAGATATTATATTTTTCGTTATCCTTGAATTATTCCCTTTAAAATAAAAACAAATTTAGTTACGCTCGAGAATGTCGAGATGACGTTTTTTTACAACTTTGCTATCCTCCCTTTTCTTTACGTCACTCTCAAATTAGTGGAATATACACTTTGTAGCATGTAATTAACTCACCCTACCTTAATCTGACGCGCTCGAGATCTTCTGATGATCATTTTTTTTTTACTAATCTGATCCTTTATCCTTCACGGGCGGCCTCATATATGGGGCTCATATTGGGTGGAGGTACTTAACCGGATACTAGATATCCCCCTGTATATTAATTTGCCGCGCTTTAGTAAATCCCGAAATCCCCGCTTGGGCTCCCCTACTATAAACAAGCTCTAGATTAGACGAAACCGCCCTCAGCTTGCCAAAGCGGGAACCTTCTGTGGCATACCTTAATTTTGTATATCAGGTTATTTTTAGCAAAACATTTATTTGATAACGTATTATTTGACAAGCAATTAATTTTGTATTCATGTCACCTCGTAAAACAACTTTTGAAATTAAAAGTTTTACATAATGATTGCATTATTACGCAATTTCCTAAAATTTACAACTCAATTTTTTGTTATTTAAAATAAAATTTTTGAATGCAAGAGCGAAGCGATCCCGGGACTTGAGGCCTCAAGTCTTCCTGACTCAAACGAGTTGGGTTTGAAGGAGATGACGTTATCCCCTTCACATTAGGTTACTTTAAACTGCAAAAAAAAATAGGAAGCTACGTCGACTACGCCTCATTACAAAATATTGAAATTTACCTTGAACTCAAAGTGAATTTGTACACCAAAAAGGTTCTCAACTACCCAAAAAAAACAGCCAAACGTGAGTCAGCCTCACGCACAAAAGGTTCCGTGGCACCAAACAATATAATAACAATATTATAACTAGAGGTTAAACAAGATTATAACTAATGTCTTGACAAAAACACCGCTCTGACCAGTCACCATCATCATCATCGTTTCAGAAATACGTCTGTAATTGGGCATTTTTAGGTCGTGCTGGAGGACATAGGCCTCCCTCAAGTGTCGCCACATTGACAGGTCCATGCGACTCGCATCCAGCGGATCCCCACAACCTTCACCAGGTCATCGGTTCATCTAGTGGGAGGCCTTCCAACGCATCCTCTTCCGGTTCGCGGTCGCCATTCCAGAACTTTTCGGCCCCATCGGCCATCCGTTCTGCGAGCAATGTGCCCTGCCCACTGCCACTTAAGTTTGGCAATTCTTCGTCGTTCTCGGACCAGAGCAAAAGCAAAAATAAAGACACAATGCGACGTAGACAAACACGCTCGCATGCAGCGGTTGCGACTTGCGCGGAATCAGCTTTAAACGATGCGTCTCGGAAATTTCCGAATAGGTAACCCCGAAACCTTGATCGGCTAATTTAAGGGTCGATAGACCCCAAAAACCACGAAAACGACACCGATGTTGAATAATCCTTAAATTTTTCTCGGCGCCATCTTAGATTTTCATTTTGATTTTCGTTATCAGCGACCTAATGGCTTCATGGGTGTTGTTTTCGTGGTTTTCGAACCACGAAAACAACTCACATGAAGCCATAGCTGCAGAACAGACTTTTTTTTTCTTCAAGAGTTTTTTCTATAATGTTGGTAATTCTATGTACTTGGTCTATCGTGGAGTGTTTTTCCCTGAAGCCGAATTGGTAATTTGGAATCAGTTTTCTGTTTTCTATTATAGGTTTTAAGCGTCTTACGAGCAGTTTTTCAAATAATTTTGAAATGATTGGTAAAAGTGATATAGGCTTGTATGATGTTACTTCCTGGGGTAGTTTTCCAGGTTTGGGGATCATTATGACTTCAGCAACTTTCCAGATATCAGGCACGTGTTTCAATCTGAATGTTGCATTTATAAGGGTTGTAAGTTTTACTATTGCTTTGCGTGGCAGATTTTGAAGGAGTTCACTAGTGATAAGGTCGTATCCAGGCGATTTCTTTTTGGCTAAGTTATTTATCATATTTTTTACTTCTTTCGGCGTTTCTAGTTTTATATTGAGGTCGTCATGGTGAGTGACATCCAGTGTTATGTTTTCAGAGCTTTCCTCACCGCTGGTTTGAAAAGTTTGTTCTAAATGTTCTGCAAATATATTTGCTTTCTGTTCATTAGTCAAGGCACATGTGCCATCTACATTTTTAATGGGTGAAGCATGGACGATGGGCTTATTTAAACGTTTAGATGTTTTTCTACATTTTTAAATATTTTTACACAATGATATAAAAAATAAATATTTAAAAATATAAAAATAGCAGCCCACCGGTATCGGGAACAGGGTCCAAGCTACCGGCGGTCAGGGCTCCAGAGAAAGGAACCTCCTAACGATAAGAGCCGTGTCCAAGAGTACCGCTTTCTGAATCAAGTCCTTGATCCAGCTGCCTAACGAGAGCCTCACCAGATATTGGTCGAGGCTCTTGGCAATTAGGCCATTTGCTGATACGACTATCGGCACAATTATCGCTGAGTTAACATCCCACATGTCGACAACCTCGCGACCCAAGTCAAGATACTTGATTTGCTTATCTTTCTCGGCTTTCACGAGGTTCTCGTCATGTGGAACCGTTATGTCGACAATCATTGCGCGCCGCTCTGATCGATCCACCACCACTATAACAGGCTTATTGGCTACAATAGTCCTGTCAGTGATAATGGATTGATCCCAATACAGTGTGATATTGCTATTTTCGAGAACTGGGTCGGGCACATACCTATAGTTCGGCACTTCCGATTCCAGAAGGCTGTATTTCAGAGTAAGTTGCTGATGGATAATCCTGGCTACAAGGTTGTGTCTATGCAAGTATTCTCCGTTAGCTAGACGAGAACACTCGGAGATAAAGTGACGGATCGATTCACCCGGTTCGTTCTTTGTGAAATAAAATAGTATATTATTATTTGTCCAGGAGTTTTGGTGAAACATTAGTGATCCCATCTTTAGCTGTAACATAAATCCATAAATGCGACAAACAAGTACTTAAAAGAACGATACTCATACGTACGGCACCTACTCCCCCCCCCCCCCCGCTTCGGCCAGTGACGCTGTATGTATCAATTAAGTTCGGGATGGGTTGGAATACTTTTTTTTTAGATAATTTTATCTCAGAAGAGATTCTGATATGTTAAGGTATTAAGAGAAACCCTGTATAGGTAATCCTTTTGCATTGTCACCTGCACCATGAAAACTATAAAAAAGTGTCTGTGGTTTGACAAAGTGACACCTTGGTGACACCGGTGATTTGCAATTCATTGGAATAATTAAAATAATATTTTTGTAGGCATGCAACAAAAAAACAATTAAATAACCAACTGCAAAACTTGACGTGATCCATCTTTACGTAAATTCAGTTATGTCTTCAACAAGTACTATAAAATCTAAACTGTAACCAAACCACGGCCAGCAGCCAGCTCGGAACGCGGCGCCGACTGCGTCCGAGCTCGAGCATGAGCAGCACCCGGGGGCATGACGCCCGCCGCGCAGTTCCCGCTGTTCCGGTTGGGCACGCTGCTGGCGCGCCAGCTCAGCAAGCCCGTCGCCGACAAGATTAAGGTGCTACACTAGACGTGAGTGCTGCCGGGTGTCCCGGCGGGTGGTGACGTGTGCGTGTTCCGCAGAGCGCGGCCGTAAGCCGGCCGTGGTTCCGACGCTGGGTGTGCGCGGGCACGGGCCGCGTGTTCCACATGCTGCAGCTGCGCCTGCGCCTGTGGACGTTGGCGGTGCGCCAGCCGCGCAAGCTGCCGCCTATCTCCGACGAGGATGCGCTGCAGTCCGGCGCCGACATCCTCGGTACCCGCCGCACACACACACACGCGCACACTGACACACTTACACACACCTCACATCACACCTTTCTGGTTTTTTTTTTAAATGTTGCGAGCGAGCCCGCTCAATCGGTCGCTGACAACCTCGTACACACACGTCAAGGTGCATTAAATTGAAATAAGGTAGTAGTCAGTAATATTATTAGGTCTTTACATAAGAAATTGGCGTTTTGTCGAACTTCGTTTGCGTTTCGAATTTAGTAATTCATTTGTTTTCGCGCCATTTGATTTTTCTTTGGTATAGTTATGTTCACAATAAGGAAAATCCCGGAGGTCCGGAGGCTAGAATCATGAAGAAGTATTAGTGCGAGTTTTAATGTACGACCAACAACGCCAAAACGTATAGTACACGTGAGAACAAAAAACTCCCATTCGTAGAACTGTGTAACAGAACAGGTAGAATAAATTTTGAGTTGGTAATGTGTCAATGTAGTTGTCAGACTAATATCAAACATGATACTGTCCAGCCTGAGGTAATGGAGGACCCATCCCGGGCTGAGAATTCCTCTCAGGACTCTATACTAGACCATGAAACCTCTATTATAACACAAGGTCATCTACAACTGGTACAGCCTGAGATAAATGGCAGTCATGATTGTTCTTTCTCAATAATGTTTTCAGATAGTATAGGAAGAGGTGTAGGAAAATTTGTTAGTAATAACCTGAGTTGTTCCCATCAAAATCTTTGCATGCCAGGGTCTACATACAAACAGATAATGGCTTCAGTGACTAGAAATTGTTATAATATTAATACTGATTTAACTATATTTGTAGGAAATAGTTCAAAAATTAAAACAGAAGACATCACAGACTGTGTAACTGAGTTGTTAAAGTTGAATTGTCGGAAAATAATATTGTGTGCTTTTCCTTATATTGAAAATGTAGGTAATAGAAAGAACAATAATATACACTTATTGAATAACCATTTGCACTTTTTAGTAGGTCACTATAGTGACAAACTTATTTATTTTGATACCAACTCTTTTGTAGATAAACTTAGGTCGACACGGGGTAATGTGTATCTACCTATTGGATGTAGACACAAAATAGCTAGGCTATTAGCTTATAATATTCACACAGACATAAGTAGTATGTCTAAGTTTAGTTGTATTATAAACACTGCGACAATTAGTAATCATACTAATATAGATTTTTCTATTTACAATTATTTTACTGAGGAGGTTCCATGTGTGAGCATGGAAAATTCTCAATTAGGGTGTATTAGTAATAGTAGTAGTAGTATTAGTAGTATTAGTGATAGGAGCTTGTTGTCTGGTGATGGCACAGGAGGCTTGGGGCTCACTCCGGATGCTCATTTAAACTAGTTAGTAAGACAACAGAAGATACCAGTAACATTATACCTTCTCGCTATCAAATAGCTAAATGTAAAAAAGGGGCTCAGCAGAATTCCTTGCAATTATTCCATCAAAACATTCAAGGTTTCTCTTCAAAGCAATTAGAGATTGAATTATTTTTAGAAAAAACAAAGTTTGAGATTGTTTGTTTCACTGAACATTGGTTAAAAGACCATGAAATGCTAATTAATTACGCCAATTACAATGTGGGCAGTTGCTTTAACCGAAAATCTAAGATGCGCGGGGGTTCATTAATCTTAGTTAAAAATTGTATTAAATTTAAGTTGCGAAACGATATTGTTGATCTATCGGTTGAGCATAATATTGAACTGTCTTGTGTTGAGCTGGATAAGCATATAATAGTGTGCGTTTACAGACCCCCAAATTATCAAAACTACTCCATATTTGAGTCAGTAATGGAAGGTGCTTTGGCAAAACTTGCAACCGGTAAAAAATCACTGGTTATCTGTGGTGACTTTAATATTAATATTTTAGACAAAAATTCTAATAGCAGTAGATTATTACATCTTTTTAAATCATTTAATTTGTTAAACGTGTTTTCAGAACCAACCCGAATTACTACAAATACTGCTACATGTATTGATAATGTTTTTTGTTGCTGCGACTACTTAGATAAATCCATTGTTAATTACCTCCCTTCTGATCACAGTGGGCAAACCGTTGTTTTCGAGTCCTACACACCATTACAAAAAATCCAGATAAACTCTAGACAAATAACACCGAGCAATTTAAATAAATTTAATAATAACTTAATTAGTAATTTAGGCATTCCGGGCCATGTTATTGAAAATGTAAATCAATTTTATGAGGAATTCTTTTCAGTGGTTAACGTAGAGTTCAATAATACATTAAAAATGAAAACTAAATCTATTTACCCTAAATTTATGTTCAGTGACTGGGCAACTAAGGGTATTAGGATAAGTAGGGAGCGATTGTTTGAGTTGTACGGCCTTAAGCCTTACATCAACTCGGAAACTTTCAATAAATATGTTGCAACTTATTCAAAAATCTTTAAAAACACTTGCAAGGTAGCTAAAGCCTTATTTATTAGCAACAAGATTAAGTCTGCCGATAACAAAATAAAGACGGTTTGGAAAATTATCAATAGTGAAACAAATAGAAATAAAAAACATAATAATGATATCAGACTAGAGACTTCACATGGTCTTCTAAGTTCTAAAAACGAAGTAGCTCAAGAATTTGTAGATTTTTTTACCAATATCCCGCTTAAAACTACCGAAACCTTAAATTCCTCACCCTTGCTTTCCATTGACTTATTAAAGGCGAACGTTTCAGCCTGTCCGATTGAGTTTCAATTTAAGCATATAAACCCCATAACAGTCATTAAAGCTTTTAAGGAAATCAAAATCAAATTAACCGAAGATCTATGGGGAATGTCTGTTAAAGTTTGTCAAGCCATTATCGACACTATAGCACCGTATTTAGCCTTAATTTTCAATTTGTGTGTGGACCAGGGAGTCTTCCCAGACCTTATGAAATACAGCAAGGTAATACCACTTTTCAAATCTGGGGACAGTAAAGAGACCAATAACTATAGACCCGTTTCCGTGTTGCCGGTTTTCAGCAAGGTGTTTGAAAAGGTAATGCTTAATCAAATGCTCACCCACTTTAGCACCAATAAAATCTTACATGACAAACAGTATGGTTTCACCAAAGGACGTTGTACGACTGACGCCGGTGTCACTTTATTAAAACATATATATACTGCGTGGGAAGAGGCACAAGATGCCATAGGAATCTTCTGTGACCTCTCGAAGGCATTTGATTGCGTAAATCACGAAACCCTGCTCTTGAAACTTGAACATTACGGTTTAGGTAAACTTGCGCTCAGTTTAGTAAAATCGTATTTGAATGATAGACAGCAGCAAGTACAAGTAAATGGTGTAAATTCAATGGGTTTAAAAGTAAAAATGGGTGTACCACAAGGTTCAATATTGGGTCCTTTCCTCTTTTTAGTATATATTAATGACCTACCCCATTTGTTTAAAAACCAACCACAAATGGTGTTGTTTGCTGACGACACTTCTTTAATATTTAGAATAAACAGACGTGCCACAAACCTCAACGACGTAAATAACGCTCTAATGCAGGTCCATAACTGGTTTACCGCTAATAATTTAGTATTAAATGGGAATAAAACTAAGTGTATAAGATTTACTCTACCAAATGTCAAATGTAGTGATTGTGACATAGTATTAAATCAAGAGAAACTTGAATTTGTCGATGAAACTGTTTTCTTGGGGATCACGCTCGACTCAAGGCTACAATGGGGTTCTCATTTAACATCTCTTGCAGGACGGCTGAGTTCAGCAGCATATGCTGTCAGGAAAATCCGTCAATTTACTGATGTAGATACCGCGAGGCTAGTATATTTTAGTTATTTTCATAGCATTATGTCATACGGTATTTTACTATGGGGACGAGCTGCAGACATCGAGTCTATATTTATTCTGCAGAAAAGAGCTATCAGAGCCATATATAATCTACGTAGGCGCGATTCTCTAAGAGAACTGTTTAAGGAAATTAACATCATGACTGTACCTTGTCAATATATCTATGAAAATATCATGTACGTTAGGAAAAATCTGCATTTATTTAGTAAAAGAAGTGACCGGCACCACTATAATACTAGAAACAGAGACCAACTGGTTCAGCCAGGTTTCAGGTTAGCTAAAGTAGACTCATCTTTCATGGGGTACTGTTTAAAATGTTACAATAAAATTCCTCCCCCCATTCTACAACTGAATGAAACGAAATTTAAATCTTGCATAAAGCGCACACTATGTAGGCAAGCATATTATAAGTTGGGGGATTACATTGATGATAAAAATGCTTGGCTCAATGCTGGTCCTGCTCCACAACCATAGGGGCTATCAAATTACCATGTGAAGTTACTGTGGAAGCTGCAGAAGATTGTATAAATATCTTTGCTTTGTATAGATTCAATCTCTTAGTATTATATAATTGCATAGCACATGTGTGAAAACTATGTACTGTAAAGCCACAATTTACTGAGTACCTACATCTTACTTACACTGACGCGAATTTACCCTGGCGGTTGATTGAATGTCATGCTCACTTAAATGTCACGCTGATGGCGGCGGGTGTGTCGGGTCATTTAGTTCCCTTCAATATGGTTGAGTTGAATGATGGCTGATACATGCGTCATGTTCGTGAACGGGCGCTGTCAGTTGTGCCTGGTCATCTCTTAGCTGCCATGGTACATTTTTAATTATTTTAACTTTATTTTCGAATTATTGATTTCGTCTTTTACTCTGGACGCTCTTAACTTGCCCGTATTTCTACATCGTTCTCACATACTAGTACTTCTCAACACGAATGATGTAACCAAGATTCTGTAACATATTTTAATTTAAAAGAGTGTCCATGGAGTTTCTTGCCCATTCTTCTCCATAGAGATCTACGCTTTGGAATGGGCAACTACAGTACTTTCACAAGTTATTATGTCTTGTGACTGGGACTGTAGCTTAGCGTTCTTTTTTTTTTTTTGTTCTTTGACTTTCAAAAGTGCCTGTAATGGTCTAATTGAAATAAATGCTTTGAGTTTGAGTTTGAGTTTGAAATGGGAATTTTCGTCCCGTTCTACGATTTTGTTACAACTTATAGTAGGACTAGTGGAAATATTCCCATTAGTTTTACCGTAGAACTGTTTAGTAGTAACAGTGGAAACAAACCGTAAAACCGCCTACAGTGATTTCATTGATTCTCGCTCCCACATATTTTTCAACAAAGGAATCAATGAACTACCAGAAATGACGAAAGTTCATACATATCAATGGAACATACTTTGATTAATTATTAAATAAAATATAATTCGATTTTTTCGTTTTGCATTTTTTTATAATACGCCAAATTCATATGTATTACTTAATATTTTCACATAAAACAGAACATTGTTTTTTGTTAGTTTCAATGACTGTAGTCTACCCAACGTGTTTGTTAACAGGTGAAATAGCAGTGTTCGGCCTGGGAGGACTTATCTTAATTTTTGAAATGAACAGACAAGCGGTAAAACAGGAAGATAAGGTATTTTTATTATAAATGATAATGATAAATGATGTTTATTTTGCAAGTAGGTTTTTACAAACACTTTTACACGTCAATTTTTTTAAACTAGATGGGGCTGGTGTTTCGTACCTGACTACTCTGAAAAGAAACAGCCGAAACAAACTCAGAGGTCACAGTCTCTTTTTTTTTATAAACTCTAGGATTCTTGCTAATCAATAATATTTGGAAGGGATTCACTTTAATTATATCGATTAAAGATAATCACTTTTAGTCCGGAAATTTATATTTCGGAGTCGATTTTAGTCATTAGTACGGATACAAAACAGAACGAATCGAAAGCGCCAAAAGGTGGCATTAAACGACCTACTTACCAGTCTACCCACACCTAAGCGCGCTTACTACAGAGTCGTGATGTTTCGAGCTCGCAGCGTGGAGGACAGTCAGTGTCTGATTGCGGCGGAGTCAAGACGTCCCGAAACTGTAACCCGATTCATGGTGCTTAGTGTTACTATGTTGGATTGTAATTTCAAGTAATTTGTTAGTTCGATAAAAGCAGTGGTGTACCGCGTGTGTGTGTGTGTTTTGATTGCACGAAACCCATGTTCTGCCCACATAATGACAGAGTCTAACGGAATAAAATCATCTAACTGCGACATATATATAATTTATAAACCCAGCAAATAAATAATATATGGACGCTGACAACCCGCTGATTGTGTTAGGCGTGGCATCACAACAGAGCAATTGAAGCAACAGAATTTGTGGTGGAGCGGCGCGCAATATCTTCCTGGATCCGATGAGTCATCAGTAGCGGAGAAGATCGTCACGGATCAAGAGAAAAGAAAATCTAAACAAAGCAACGTCACAATTCGTCAGACTGAAAGCGATGTTATGCAGGGTGAAATTGAAGTCATGGGCATTATTTTAACCTAAGGCACTACTTATGGTACTGATTGCTTTAGGGCCTAAAGTAAATAAGCAAATAAACAATATTATTAATGCAAGTATGGAAAACCTTAAAAATGTTGTATCTAATGTTGTAATGTTGCACAACGCTTATTATTGCAAATAAACACATAAAGTAATTAAAACAAACTACTTCATTAACACCAATAACTCTTAAAGTATCAAAACCGTAAAAGCGCAGTACAGCGCGGAACGATAGGTAAACACACATTAAATAATATGAATAACTAGTCATAGAGCGGCAATAACAATAGGCTAAAAGAAGCATGCCGCCCGCCACGAAATCTTTCCAACCCGCTCCCTCACTTGCAAAAATACGAATTTCATCCCCGCGCGGGGGCTGCTTCCTGAACCAGTGCCATTGCGGCTGCGCAGGTGTGTATACGCATGTTATTGATTTACGTGAGGTAATCGCCGCTCGCGTCTAACCTTAGATAATTGGATACTAATTGTGAATACGAGGCCTCGTACGCGTAATGTAACGCGTAATCGTACACCACCCAACATTACGTACAAATGGTTTTACTTTACGATCGCACAAGTGTTAGTGGACAAATTGTGAATACGATCGACCACGTAATGTGCAAGCTATGTGCCCAAGAAATTTAGTAAATACTATGGTTCCAACTTTGTAAATACGCTAAAACAACAGGAAATTAATTTTACCTAGGTAAGTAAACATTTTTTTTTAATGTGTGGTAGTTGACGTAGTTTTGACCTTCTTAAGCCGGCAAAGTATGAAGGGAAAGTTGAAATTTATTAAGCATTAAATCAAGAGTCAGGCGGGGTCAAAAGGTCAAAGAGTTCACGCACAGTAAGCGACAATAACGTGTACGCGTAGTGTAGTTACCAAAGGCAGCATGCGCAACTCTTGATACTTACTAAATTTTTACGGTTTTCCGTACTTGCATTAATAATATTTTTGATTTTCGAATTAATAGCCTTAAAGCGATCAGTATCGTGAGTAGTGCCTTTGGTTAGAATAATGCCCATGACTTCAATTTCACCCTGTAGAATCCATACTACATAGAAACAGTAATTTGACACGCGCCGTGCGAGTGCTGGCTTGGGTGCTACGTACCTATCACACGACGTCACAGCGAGCGCACTGCTTACTTGAACGGAAATGAATTAAAAATAGCCAAACATATCATTACAAAATATGTACAAGAAACGCAATTTTCGAAGAAATTAGCAAGCTGCGAAATCAGGAGCTAGTACATAAAAAAGTATAAGTTTGTGCCTTAACCCTTTTTTGGACAAGGATAAACTTTTGAGAGCGGGAGTCAGACTCAAGCATGCAAATATTGACGCAGATGTGAAGCATCCACTGATCTTACCATACCCACGTTACTGACCCTATTATCGACCAAGCGCACCGCCGCACGTTGTGGGGGCCCAGATGACGCTCGCGAGTATCAGACAGAAATACTTGATATTAGGTGGAAACAGAGCTGAAGCGCTTACATGCATGCATTACGTGTAAGAAGCATAAAGCTGTCATGCCAAGACAATTAATGGGGGACTTACCGGAATCGCGGAGCAATCCTTCGCGTCCGTTTCAGCACACCGGCGTTGATTTCACAGGATACGTTGACGTGAAACTCGATAAAAGGCGAGAAGTCAAGACAAGTAAGGGATACATCGCAGTGTTCGTGTGCATGGTGACCAAAGTTGTGCACCTCGAACTCGTATCAGACCCGAGCTCATCTGCATGCGGCCTATTATGGCGTAGAAATATTATAAATTGAGTTAATATCTATCTAGTTGTTTGTGAACACATCCAAAATACTGCCATGTATTGAAGAAAAAAAGAAAAAAAATAATTTCCGCCGCAATACGGAGCCGGACGCGCTACTGAAGTTAAAATTTTCGAGGTTTTTATTACATTTAATTTATTTAAAAAATAACACAGGCCGCTCCTAATATTTTGATCGTATCTATTATAGAAAAAAATATAAAGTGCTAGCTGTCCATTTGTACTGGATTTCGCCCTGGACACGCATATTTGAGCCGTCTGAGAACGACCCAAATATGCTCACGAAGCTAAAATCCATACAAGACACAATAATCGATTCGTTAATCGATCATGGAATGTTTAACGATCATTTACTAACGCCGAAGCAATAAAGAGACGAACTCAGCATAATCTCAGGACAATTATCGCGAGAGTTGTCTTTACCGATAGAAAACATACAGACAGAACTACCAAAAATGTACCACCTAGTAAAGGTCAAACCAAGGGTAACACAGCAGTACCTCATATTTGAACTTAGAATACCACTAGTCAACAGAGAGATGACTAAGATTTATATCAACTGATATCTATACCACAACAATATGGTAACACAACATCTTCACTACGTAAATCGCAATGGGTATGATTTTATCAATAACCTAATAAACCGCATATAAACTGATTTGATTTGAAATGCATTTTCATTGACCTAATAAATTATAATTGTTCCTAAAATATAAAAATACTTAATATCAAAACGCTTACCTAAATAATAATTAAGAATTACTTGGAAATAATATCAATTATCAAGTCATTTTATTAGGTTTCGAAATGATAGAAGTGTCAAGAAAATTGAATCACCATAAAACTCCAAACCACAGCTTCAAACTAAGGCGTAGTTGACGTGGCCCCGCGTAGCGGGGCTCCTGTTTTCTTCTGCAGAGTTTAAAGTAACCTAACACGAAGGGGATGGCAGGGTCTAGTGAGCGAGTGGAGCAAGCGAACTAAGATGCAAACAAACAATAACAAGATGCGAACACTGCCAATGCCTTTGAACCTAACCTGTCCGAGTCGGTGTGCCCAATGTCTCGAGCTCGCTTCGCTTGCTCTTGCATCCTAACTATTGATTAATGTGTTTCTGATTGGTAAATTTTCACAGACCGCCAATTTGACTCTTCTCTTATTAATCATTTCTTCATAGAAATAAGGAACTGACCTATTTATTAGGTGACAAATCTATCATTTTGATGATTGAAGGAATTAAATGACACTTATAGATTGTTATCAGAAACAAGTTATAGGTTCTATATATATTTTGGGATAGGATTATCTTTAGTAAGATGAAAGATCTGCTATTTTCAAAATACAATACTAATACAATTGTATTATTGCTGCCCGTGACTTACTTTTTTGAGGATAGACCTTATATCAAGGCAATAGAAAAAATAATTAAACTATAATTTAAGATACATAATAATTAATTTGATGATTCATACTTAGAGACGAACGTTTTGATTAATATGATGACTTCTCACTTTCTTGGGAATAAATATTATAATTAGGGTATTCCAGATTAGTAACAAATCTAAACTTTGGTGACAAAATATTGTTCCCTATCGCAATCAACTTACGCAGACACCTATCTGGCAATGACGCCTCTATCACTCCAGGAAACCCATCTTCCAGTTTAAGTCCGAAGACATTATGTGTATCAAAGATAAGGACACAAACAGATGCCTTACGAACATAGCAGCATGCCGGAGGGAATTGAAATAAATAAATACTTACCTTTATTATTGTTGCGGACACATTCACACATTATTCATAGCAAGCTGTATGTATGTATGCACTGCCTAGCCTTTTCCCAAACTATCTTGAGGTCGGCTTCCAGTCTAACCGGATGCAGCTGAGTACTTACTTTAATTTACATGAAACGACTGCCTATCTGACCTCCACAACCCAGTAACTGGGTAATACGATATCCCTTAGTAATACTGGATGTCAGACGTGGCTTCTGGCATCTGGTCACGACTGTCAAAGATCTACAAATGACAGCCGTTAAGCCGTTGGTCCCGACCAACGGCTTAACGTGCTTTCTGGGGCACGGAGGAAACTCGGTATGTTAAGGTGGTCACCCATCACATAAGTCACGTGTCCGTACATAAGTCAGTGACATAAGTACCGGATAGTCATCCAAGCTATGAACCAAGGTGTGTGCGACCCATTCAGAAGGGCATACAGGTGTCATGGTGATTTCCGAATAAATACAAATACGTTAAGTTATTGATGATGCAAACGAGCCTGTGATAGGGGTTTATGTAAATACTACTTGCGCCTTTGTATTATGTTTTAAATTTTTGCATCGCAGTTTCCCTTTTTTGCTCGGCGCCTATGGGTGGGCATGGAAGCGTGTTGTTAAATGGCCTAAGTATAACCTTCCTCAAGAATCGCGCTATCAAATGCAAAATAAAGCGGATATAAACAGCGGCGTTAACGTGTCTTGTGGGCAGGAGCTGGAGGAGGAGTCACGGCGACTGGCAGTGCTGCTGTCACTGGAGGAGCTGCGGCGAGAGCTGGCGCTGCAGACGCAGGACATCGAGCGCCTGCAGACCACGCTGCGCCGCCTCGCACCGCGCCATTACCGCGCCGCGCCGGACCCCAAGCCGCCTCCACCGTCGTCAGTGAGTCCAACACAACCGACGTCGGACCGTCCAACACTACCAACGTCGGAGCGTCGAACACCGCTGACGTCGGAGTTTCCAACATCATCTGGGTCAGAGCTTTCACCACCGCTGACTTCAGATCGTCTAACTCCCGCCACAAATGGTCCTCCTCCGCCGATATGTTAAACATCATAGTGACCAACACCCGCAATATTGAAGTGTGTGCCGCAGCTCACGTCAGAGTGTGCCCCTCACTGATGTCAGAAAATATTCTGAAATTATCAGAGGGACGTTGACCAACAGAACGTCACACTGATGCATGTCACGCAAGAAGAACAACGTCATAAGTATTACTCACAAGAGTCGGTTGTCCTATCTCAACAATTCGGCGAGGAAACACAATAATTACACTCAGCTCAGATTATGTCGTTTATTATCAAAATTAAACGCCATACTATTTATTCGCATTTAAGATTCAAATAAACAAACGTTTTTTTTTAATATTTTTTTGCGAATGATTAATTTAAAGAAAAAGAACTTCTCTCGAGCTGTGAGTTTTAAGAAAATGTTTTTGAATGAAATTTACAGAATAAAGCTGGTACTTAAAATTATTAGCGGGTATTTCCGCCTTGGGCCCTGGTGACCTCCTGCATGCGATCAGGCAAGCTGTGGATTATATTTTTTAAGTTCCACATGGGGCATTTCTTCCCAGAGCGGTTTTCAACTGACTGATGGTCTCTGGAGGGTAAGGATTGGATCTGAAGCGTCTTTTAAGCATGTCTAAGACAAGATGCTGCCCACTCCAATTTTAGACACACGCAATGTGCTGTGTGAATTAGGGTATAATAAAAAAAATAACTTTTATTTGTGATTATAACCACAACTAATGTCTGACAAACTGCCACTCGAAATTTTCATATACTACCTAAATCTCCTGTTATCGGTTTGTTTATGATTGGGTAAAATTTTGTGCCGCTGAGTGTATGATCGGGTGATGAATTGGCACAGCCAATGTAGATACATTCAGGAAAAAGTTGTTGGCTAGGCTAGAATTGTGCCGAGTTGAGCTGTGAGGTGTACATGCAGATCATGAACATGATGGTAGATACTGAATGGAGTTGGCGATCGACACGAGTCGGATGAAGCGATCGACACGAGTCGGATGAAAGATGTGCATCTGCATCATCATTTTATTACCCTTGTCCCAATTTACTTGGGGTCAGCGCAACATGTCTGTTTTCCAGACCTAAGACCGCATTCATATTTAGGCACCTTTATCAGCGCTACAGTCGAGTGACAGATGCGTGATTGTCTCGCTGTCAGAATTTAATATTTTAAACAGAAGCGCGGCGGTCGCGCGCTGCCAAACGATTTATTATTGAAATCTAAATGCGTGCTAATTGTTAGGACTCAAGAAGCGACGATTACAAAAACATATAAAGTTGAAAATCTGGCAAGTATTATGTGCATTGTTTATTCCTGATTTCGAAAATAGAAGGAGGTCCGAAA
Organism: Cerastis rubricosa; assembly: GCA_949152445.1. Lineage (NCBI taxonomy): Eukaryota > Metazoa > Arthropoda > Insecta > Lepidoptera > Noctuidae > Cerastis > Cerastis rubricosa. The sequence continues at coordinate 22,932,355 of OX424537.1, read as the reverse complement.
AAAATGCAGCAGGTATCTCTTACCATTTTATTTAAGTACCTAATTATATCATTTTATTCTGCCACGGTACTTTTCCTTCGGGAGATACAAAATGTTACTCGTTAGTTTTGAAATGAAATGCGCCACACTGATCTGAAACAGTAGCGCGGCAGCCGCGCTGCTAACGCGCGGCTATTCTTATGATGTGAAAGCATGCGCTTCTGCCGCGCTACTGTCGCGCTGCTAACGTCTTAATATGAAAGAGGTCTATATGTCTTTTGGTCATCATATCATCTTTTAAATAGTTCATCTATCGATTCTTTGGTCTTCCCCTACTCTTATGTCCATCCACATTCGTAGTGAAAAGTTTTCGGATGGAGTTTAGTGATCGCCTGTAACTCAATGGACGAAAAGAGACAACAAAAATTAAGTAAACAATTTTAAAAACCCCCGACACAAAAAACCTAAAATAAATAAATCCAAGGGTCGTTGCATCAGGGATCCGCTTTGTGCTTGTACTAAGCGGTCTACTTAGCGGTCCCCCGACGCTTATTTTTATTTCATGCTTTTTAAACTTATATTATTTTTGCCTTGACTGTCCCACTCCTGTGTATAGGCCTCCCCCCATTCCTTCCACTTATATCAGTGTTGCGCCTCTTGTCGATAATTAAAGAAAAAAAGGAAAGTTTTAAATTAAATAAAAAAGTACCCGCGCTTACAGGGCGAGGGGGGGGGGCGGATTTTATCGAAACATAGCTAATAATACTCTCGATTAAAACACCTTTCAAACGAAACAAATTTTATCAAAATCCGTTCATCCGTTTAGAGTGTCAATTCTGAGCTAGTGTCAATAAATAAATGAATTTCAACACTATCACAGTGTATCGTGTAACTTAAAAATAGTTTTTTATTCATCTAGAGTCAAAAGAAACATTCTTAGAGGAATGTTTCTTTTGACTCTAAATGTATTTGCTTTTTGTCGTACGACAAGTTCTATTTGTGCTATTCTTGTAAATTATTTCATATTTGCCTTGACTTAAGAGCTAATGCGGGATCGGTCAATGTGGCGTCACTTGGGGGAGGCCTATGTCCAGCAGTGGACGTCTTTCGGCTGAAATGATGATGATGATGACGATGATGCATCTTCATTGATAGAACTTTAGAAAAGAAACAGACAGACAAAGTAGCCTGTCCGTGTGAAGCACAGGTAGAACTCCATAGAGCCTGTGTCCGGAGAGCAGTCCGCCGTAACGTGAGCGCGCCGCCGCGCGCCGTGCCACGCCATTGCTCCGGATAAGAATAAAAAAAAACAATTTACAAATTGAAAGTTTTGCTCAGGGAACAGGTTAGTAATTACTTAATTGTCAAGGTTATGCTAAACTTGTTCAGTAGTGATATTTGTTACGCGCTCTTGTTACAGCAGAGATAATTTGATCACAGCAGGAGCATTATTTTTTCAAACGTTCAGTGTATCGAGCTCCACGCAATGATGACAATGTGCGCTCCCACTACACTGCAGTGCACGAGGAGGCACGGCGCGGGCGCGGCGCTGTTGGCGTGCGGCGCGCTGCTGGCGCTGGCGGCGCGTGCGCAAGACGCCTGCACGTACGTGCACTCTGGTGAGACTCTCACTACATTATCACCACCCCGCACAAGGCGGCGCGGCGCGGCTAAATTGATTGGCAAGTAATAATACTATTGAACAGCCTTCAAATTGATGTCAAAGTAAATTAAATATATCTGCAGCAATTTAATATTAGTAAAAGAGCACGAAATCGATTTCGTAGTTGGAGATTGTTGTGATTTGCTTATAAATTTTATTTTTACAGCAACAAAAGTGCACCGTTTTGTCTAAACTAATATTATAAAGAGGAAAGATTTGATTGTTTGTTTGTTTGTTTGTTTGTTTGTTTGTTTGCATTGAATAGGCTCCGAAACTACTGAACCGATTTGAAAAATTCTTTCACTGTTGGGAAGCTACACTATCCGTGGGTGACATAGGCTATATTATATTTTCAAAAAAATTAGGGATCCTTACTAAAACTGCAATTATGTAACCCAAGGTGTATAAAAATTACCTAAAATATTCTTTACATCGCGTGCGCTGCGAAAACTATTGATGATAGAATAAAATAATGTATTACGACTTTGCAGAACACATCATTATTTACAAAAAGTGTCGCGACAGCATATGTCTAACTATTATATTTATGCCACAATAAGTGTTCCTTTATTTAAAAAAAAATATTTTAATGCCGCCGTTAGAAAAGACTCTGTATTTGTATCTTGGTATTAATCCTTATCAAAATAAATTACTTCATATTCAAGACTGCTTCAATACCTTTATATAACTTTTTGAATTATTCAATTCGGACATTCCATTCGAAAGATATCAGGAGTTTACAAAAGTAAGTATTAGAAAAAAGTTGCGTGGTCGCCGCTCACCCCGCTCAGCTGGCTAGGCATCACCTTATACGATGTAGGCGTCACTGGGGTACGGGCCGTACGGGAGAGGAATATTCAAACTTTGTTTATAATTTTTTTTTAGTTCATCATCATTCATCATTTCAGCCAAAAGACGTCCATTGCAAGACATAGACCTCCCCCAAGTGTCGCCATTGACATAAGGGGGGGGGGGGGTTTTGACATAATCGCCACGCTTGGCAGGCGGGTTGGCGATCGCAGTACAGTTGTTATTTGTAACAGAACTATATAGCCCACAGAACGCTGCTGCCCATTCTCTGGCAAGTCCCTTAGTCGCCTCTTACGACACCCACGGGAAGATATGGGATGGTGCTATTCTTTACGTCCGACACCATACAGAACCAGACACCATACAAAATTTCAAACCACAGAGATTTTTTTTTTAGTTACCTGACGCAAATAGAAGGGTTTTTAGGGTTCCGTAGCCAAATGGCAAAAAACGGAACCCTTATAGATTCGTCATGTCTGTCTGTCTGTCTGTCTGTCCGTCCGTATGTCACAGCCACTTTTTTCCGAAACTATAAGAACTATATTGTTGAAACTTGGTAAGTAGATGTATTCTCTGAACCGCATTCAGATTTTTACACAAAAATTGAAAAAAAAACATAAATTTTGGGGTTCCCCATACATAGAACTGAAAACCAAAATTTTTTTTTTAATCATACCCTTACGTATGGATTATCTATGGATAGGTCTTCATTTTTTTCTAAACTCATATACAATATCATTTTTTTCTAAACTGAATAGTTTGCGCTAGAGCCACTTCCAAAGTGGTAAAATGTGTCCCCCTCTAATTTCTAAAGTAAGAGGAGGAAAATTCTGAAAATATTTAGGATTGTAGAACGTAAAAAAAACTATCAACGAAAATTGGTTTCAATAAGATATTATGTTTAGTTTTTGAGATATGGGACTTTTTCATCAAACTGCAGCAGTAACTTTGTTTTTCATTAACATACTATGAAAAACCATTTTAGTTTTGCGGTTGAGTAGAAGTTTACCAACTAATACTATTAACTAATGAATGACAGTTCAAAATATTGTTTGGGGCTATGGAACCCTGTGTGCGAGTAAGACTCGCACTTGGCCGGTTTTTTATGTTTGTGTATTGTTAAATACCCGTGCGAAGCCGGGGCGGGCTGCTAGTATGTTCATAAATAGGGCTCCAGTTTCTCTCTGCAGGGCTTAAAGTAACCAAAGACAAGGCGAAGGCGACACGTAGGGTCTTTGTTTGCTCGCTTCGCTCGCTCACTACACCCCGCCTACATTTCACTTCGCTCGCTCTTGCTTCCATATTTTTTGTATTCTCAAATAATAATATTGTGTTAGGACTATTAACTATTCATTTTTCGAACATAATATAGATTATCGAGCTAACCAAATATTTCTTTATTTTTTGATAATTTACTTGATGACCAGATGTTGATGTTTTTTTACGTCCAACCTAGATATATCATACTGCCGTATTCCGACAAAAAGTTATTTACTTTTGAGCAGATTTTGCTAAACGAATATTTAAAAACAATAATTTATTTATTTATTTAGAACAAGGAGGTCTTACAGCTAATAAAAACAAACAAGAATGGGAACAATAGTCACCAAAGAGCCAATTACAAATCTTCACGGATAGACATAAAATACAAATTTGTGGTGTGAGCACTTAAACAAAAAAAAACCGCTTAAATTAAAGTAAAGGTAAAAGCACTATTAACATACTTGGTTTGAAATTATAACTAAAATAATATAAACAAAAGCATAGAATATAACCTACCGCTTCTTGAAAAATTTGAGGCAAAAAGAAAAACTTAGAATCTATAAATAGCAATTTTGGAAAACACAAATTTAAGCACCTTCTGGCCGAATTCACACTAATTGTAAATGAATCTAAATCAAATTCCTTGCATATATCATTGAAATTTCTGCTTGAACGCACAATATAACTGTTCTGCCTATAATTTGAAGATGTATGAGGTACACGTAAGGGTGGATTAAACCGAAATGTTTTACTTGGCACATTAAAATACAATTTTGACAATAATTCAGTGTTATCAATATTGTTAATCAGGATTTGTAACAAGAATAAATAGTCAGCAATTTTACGTCGATCTACCAGTGGAAGCAGATGTTGCTTCTCACAGAGTCCAAGATAATCAGTTGACTGATATGGGATCCTTTCATGAAAGCAAAGATATTTCATGAAGCGTCTTTGAGTGTTTTCAATGCGGTCAATGTATTTATTATAACGTGGATTCCATATCTGAGACGCATACTCTAGCTGACTTCTCACAAAGGTACAATATAAAATTTTTAGTGTTTTAGCAGTTGCAAAACATTTAGAGAGACGCAAAACAAAACAAAACATTTTGCAAAACATTTATAAACCCAGGCAGTTTAGAAGCTTTTTTAACAGTTGCATCAATGTGTGTGTCAAAAATTAACTTAGGGTCCCCGCACACGGGCCACCGGCCACAACCACAAAACGACGCCACCGGCATATTTCCTGTAGTTTTCATACATTTTATATAGACTCGCTGCACACGGTTGACGCCGCCGGTGGCCTCAACACGCTAAAAAATCGTGGCGTCGTTTAACCCTGACTGTCTTGATTGACGCCCAAGTCACGAATATTACACCTTGGCAAGATCTGGCCAGCCAGAGTATAAGTAGTGGTTACAATAAAAATAGTGGAGTTACAATTCGTGAAAATCATTGAAACAGTTTTGTTTGTCATTATAGCACAAGAAGACCTCGCATTTTCACATTTTGTGAAACTGCGTTACTTTGAGCAGTTTTAACACAATCGACGATATTTTTTTCATCCAAAGAGGAAAGAAGTTGATGCTGTCAGTCCGTACAGACGCCAGTGGCATGTCTTGATATCTGGCTGATGTTTATCGGGGTTTCTTTGAGAAGTAAAATCTTGATAAAATGACAACTCGGCCTGATGGACTGCCAACTCGGCTCAATGGCTCTTGACGTCGTTGGTGTTCCTAGACTGCTGACTGGACGACCACGTTTTTTGTCTGTGTGAGAAGTTTTCCTGCTTTATGCACCACTAGCGTGATCGTAGGGTCTTCATTCAAAGAACCATCACCTCGTTTAGGTTATACATCCTAGAAAGAGTCATAAATGCGTTTTGGAAAATCCAATCCGTTCATCCATTTCTGAAATACATAGGACAGGAGCTGAGTGCATAGGAATGTTTAATTATCTCTTTGGAGAAAAAATAAAAGTGGACTGTATATTGGCTTGGTATATTGCCGATTAGATTACAATAGACGTTTGAGATTGTCGTCCGTCGAGGTGGTGTCCGAGGAAGCGAGTGTCCGCTGGCAGGTAAATGGTGTAAATTCAATGGGTTTAAAAGTAAAAATGGGTGTACCACAAGGTTCAATATTGGGTCCTTTCCTCTTTTTAGTATATATTAATGACCTACCCCATTTGTTTAAAAACCAACCACAAATGGTGTTGTTTGCTGACGACACTTCTTTAATATTTAGAATAAACAGACGTGTCACAAACCTCAACGACGTAAATAACGCTCTAATGCAGGTCCATAATGATATTTGTGAAAACTTGTAATTGGCCATATTATTATTATTAACAAAACTATTGTGTATGACTAGCTGTAAGTTTTCCTAAAATAATAAAATAAAATAAAATAACTGGTTTACCGCTAATAATTTAGTATTAAATGGGAATAAAACTAAGTGTATAAGATTTACTCTACCAAATGTCAAATGTAGTGATTGTGACATAGTATTAAATCAAGAGAAACTTGAATTTGTCGATGAAACTGTTTTCTTGGGGATCACGCTCGACTCAAGGCTACAATGGGGTTCTCATTTAACATCTCTTGCAGGACGGCTGAGTTCAGCAGCATATGCTGTCAGGAAAATCCGTCAATTTACTGATGTTAGATACCGCGAGGCTAGTGTATTTTAGTTATTTTCATAGCATTATGTCATACGGTATTTTACTATGGGGACGGGCTGCAGACATCGAGTCTATATTTATTCTGCAGAAAAGAGCTATCAGAGCCATATATAATCTACGTAGGCGCGATTCTCTAAGAGAACTGTTTAAGGAAATTAACATCATGACTGTACCTTGTCAATATATCTATGAAAATATCATGTACGTTAGGAAAAATCTGCATTTATTTAGTAAAAGAAGTGACCGGCACCACTATAATACTAGAAACAGGGACCAACTGGTTCAGCCAGGTTTCAGGTTAGCTAAAGTAGACTCATCTTTCATGGGGTACTGTTTAAAATGTTACTATAAAATTCCTCCCCCCATTCTACAACTGAATGAAACGAAATTTAAATCTTGCATAAAGCGCACACTATGTAGGCAAGCATATTATAAGTTGGGGGATTACATTGATGATAAAAATGCTTGGCTCAATGCTGGTCCTGCTCCACAACCATAGGGGCTATCAAATTACCATGTGAAGTTACTGTGGAAGCTGCAGAAGATTGTATAAATATCTTTGCTTTGTATAGATTCAATCTCTTAGTATTATATAATTGCATAGCACATGTGTGAAAACTATGTACTGTAAAGCCACCATTTACTGAGCACCTACATCTTACTTACACTGACGCGAATTTACCCTGGCGGTTGATTGAATGTCATGCTCACTTAAATGTCACGCTGATGGCGGCGGGTGTGTCGGGTCATTTAGTTCCCTTCAATATGGTTGAGTTGAATGATGGCTGATACATGCGTCATGTTCGTGAACGGGCGCTGTCAGTTGTGCCTGGTCATCTCTTAGCTGCCATGGTTCATTTTTAATTATTTTAACTTTATTTTCGAATTATTGATTTCGTCTTTTACTCTGGACGCTCTTAACTTGCCCGTATTTCTACATCGTTCTCACATACTAGTACTTCTCAACACGAATGATGTAACCAAGATTCTGTAACATATTTTAATTTAAAAGAGTGTCCATGGAGTTTATTGCCCATTCTTCTCCATAGAGATCTACGCTTTGGAATGGGCAACTACAGTACTTTCACAAGTTATTATGTCTTGTGACTGGGACTGTAGCTTAGCGTTCTTTTTTTTTGTTTGTTCTTTGACTTTCAAAAGTGCCTGTAATGGTCTAATTGAAATAAATGCTTTGAGTTTGAGTTTGAGTTTGAGAGTTCAGGCCGGCGCCGCCCGCAACTCCCCTCGCTCGCCGATGCCGATGACGCGTAGGTCGGTCACGTCGCCTGCGCGGGCCGACTGCATGTTTGTTTGGTGCGATTTCCAACAAGCAGCCCGGGTTGAAGTGAACTCTCCGAAAATCTGGAAGGAGGCAAATATTATTAAAAGCCCTCCTTATGGTGCCCCTCTTTGTCTTCACCTCTGCAACCCTGGAAATACTGTCACAGCCAGGGTAAACTTTTGTGACTCTTCCCAAAGACCAGGGTACAGGAGGAAGAGCTCTGTCTTTTATAAGGACCAGGGACCCTAACTTCATCTCACGTCTTCGAAGAGCACCACTTCACCTTCTCCTGCAGTAGCGCTACGTATTCTAGTGAAAAACGCTGCCAGAAGTGCTGCTTGATGTGTTCTATCCTCTTGAAGCGCAACAGACGATTAATATTGGAATCAGAGACCTGTGGATGAGAAATAAAAGTTAAGTTTAAGTGGCCGTCCAATGAGAAAATGTGAAGGTGTCAGAGCGGAAAAGTTAAGGGGTTCTGAAGAGAGAGGACTAAGAGGGAGTTCAGAACAGCTTCTATTTGAGTGATGCAAGTAGCCATTTTCTCGTAGGTGAGATGAGTGGATCGCAATAACCTTTTAAGATGGTGTTTCGTGGAACGAACAGCTGCCTCGGCTAAGCCGTTGACGTGAGGACCATATGCAGGTATGAATTTAAATTCTATATCTTCTTGAGATATCTGACCCTCAAGGTCTGATTGTACAAGGAACTTTGATAGCTTATTGTAAGTTCCGACAAAGTTTATTTATTTATTTATTCATTAACACTTACATTTGTTTTGACAGGTAAAACCCAAGCTAACAAAGGTAGTCATATAAATACATTGCTAATTGTCCAGTCCCAAGTAACGGGTCTGGGTAGGAGCACAAGTTATACAATGGATAACATCCTAAGTGTCACCCTCTGGAATTCCGCCAAAGAGCAAGAAAATATGTCCAAACGCAGAGAGACACTATTGAGCACTCTTACTGCCCGAATCACTGGTGCAAACTTTAATAAGTTTGTACGGGTTGCCGGAACTTTAAAAAGCCCCTCTCTCGGTCCCAACCGTAGCCTTCTGTCTGGAACGAGCAATCCCAACGACTCCAATATTTGTGGATTGTTTAGCATACCACGAAAAACCATAAAATCGTATTTTGCCAGAGCGAGGTTGCGCCTGACTTCCAACTTATAGTACCCAACCATCCCTATAACAAAGAGAGTTGGATACATAAGTGGGAAGAAAGGGTAGCCGCTTGCTGTTCATTAAATTAGATCAGATCTAAACCAAATGTTCAAGGTCAACATGGCCACCCCGCTAACATGCCCGCGCGCACTCGTAAGTTTTTGCCGAGCAAGACCCCCGCGCCACTTCCCATTTAAAGCTTATTTTCTCGTAAACTACTGCAGCTACACGAAAACAAAAAATACGTGTGTATAGCTGAAAATATACAAAATCTAATTATGTTAAAATTAATTACGACAACTAGATATAAGTATTTCAAAAAAAATGAAAACTTGAGAATTTGCGTTGAATTTCAGTTTCTCCAACAAGAATGAAAGTTTTTCCAATTAGAATTGTAATTCGTATCAATAAAACCTATGTTTAATTAAACTAGACTATATAAGCTTTGTTTTTATACCCATTTGTCCTTACTTTAGCACTTTATTAGTAGCCAAATTAACCAAACCAAACAACCCCTGCTCTGATCAATTCTATACCTATTGATTTGGTCGTGTTTTCGTAAAAAAATCACTAAGATTTCGTTTTTTTTCACTGTTTTATATTGCGGAGACACTAATAATTACTTAACACCAAACTGCTTCCAGTACAGGTATCGGGTAAATTTGTTCTGCATCTTTTCCAGCATCTGGGAATACTTCACTTCATAAGGATTCCAGATGATAGCACTACTTTCCAAATAGCTTCGCACCAACGCATTATAAAGTGCTTTCACTGCTGCCGTATTAGTGAAGTCACGGGTTTCACGCATGACAAAACCAAGATTTTTAAACGCTTTAAGTAACGTTAACGCTTTTTTAAGTTGGTGCCGTTATCGGACGAAATACTTTGCGGTTTTCCCTGACGTGACACAAAACGGTTAAGAGCGGCTAATGGGTTGCGCCGATTCCGCTTTCTACCGACAACATCGCACACACTTATTTACGATAGTCTTGGCTAGGCTTCTGCCACCCAAGGGCCAATAAGTTTGTCTAGTGTTTGCTAATAAGAGCTGGGGACCAGCATGTCAATATTTTAAGTGTAGATACTCAAATAGAATCTTGCTACACAACAAGATAAGATAAGATATATTTATTTGCCCAAACATGTGTTTACATACAATAATAAAAGTGCATGCAAGATAACATAAGATTATAAAAAGTGGTTTAGCCACATACTATGGCGTGCAAATGTTTTCAATAGACTGTATTACGTTACTCCGAAGTTCAAAACACCGATGTACGGTATACATAAAGTTCGTTAGTACGAATTACGTTAGTCAGAAAGTACGCTATGACGAATATCATTACTCCCGGTAAAATGTCCACGCTACTATGGTAGCCCAAAACAAAATACAGTCAAATGTCCACGCTACCATAGTAGCCCAAAACCAAATACAGTCAAATGTCCACGCTACCATAGTAGCCCAAAACATTAGTTCCGAAAAAACTCACTTACAAATGTTCCACGTCGTGCTGTATCTATGGTTTTGCCCTCTATATTTTCTGTATTAAATTCCGCGTCTATGGCAAAAACAACGAGAATCTCAGCCGTAAAAAATTAAATGTCAAAAAAGTTTTAAACGTCAGGTGTCAAATTTCACCGTATTGAGTTGTTGTGATATAATTTCCCTGGTTTTAAAACGTGAGTATTATTTTATTTTAACCCAATATAGATAGTGTTATATATCAAAATAAACCTCGTTAATCAAGCTTTACGAATATCTAAAAACATCGTAGGTTAAAAGTCTGTTGAAACGACAATATCGAAATGTAAAAGTGGCGCCATGTCGAGCGTGGTATTTTGATAATGTTTTTTTAGAAATTATTGAAAAAATAGTTAATAAAGTGCTGGTGTTATGAAAATTGGTTCAATTAAGTAATTATTAGTGTCTCCGCAATATAAAACAGTGAAAAAAAACGAAATCTTAGTGATTTTTTTACGAAAACACGACAAAATCAATAGGTATAGAATTGATCAGAGCAGGGGTTGTTTGGTTTGGTTAATTTGGCTAGTAATAAAGTGCTAAAGTAAGGACAAATGGGTATTAAAACAAAGCTTATATAGTCTAGTTTAATTATACATAGGTTTTATTGATACGAATTACAATTCTAATTGGAAAAACTTTCATTCTTGTTGGAGAAACTGAAATTCAACGCAAATTCTCAAGTTTTCATTTTTTTTGAAATACTTATATCTAGTTGTCGTAATTAGTTTTAACGTAATTAGATTCTGTATATTTTCAGCTATACACACGTATTTTTTGTTTTCGTGTAGCTGCAGTAGTTTACGAGAAAATAAGCTTTAAATGGGAAGTGGCGCGGGGGTCTTGCGCGGCAAAAACTTCCGAGTGCGCGCGGGCATGCCATGTTGACCTTGAACATTTGGTTTAGATCTGATCTAATTTAATGAACAGCAAGCGGATAATGTTCTTCACTCCGATTTACGTTACTCCGAAAGTTTGCTACGACGAATTACGTTATTCCGAAGGTTCATCATCGCTATAAACGGTAGGTACTCCGAAAACTTGCTCGAACGAATTACTTAATCGAGAATGTTCATAATCGACATCCGGAGAGAGTATTTCGTTATATGTAGGTATATTGATGTGCGCGGCTGAGTGAAAAACCGAAAAGTTTCCTGGGCCCCATCTTGAATTTTAAATTTGACCTTATTTTCGTTATCAACGACCCCGAAAACCACGAAAAACGACACCCATGAAGCCATTACGTCACGCAAGTAAAAAATGCGCAAGTGTCCATCGCGCAAAGTTCTTTCGCGCAAATGTCCTGATACCCTGATAGACAGTCCTTCAAACAATTTTCAAGTTGACATTACAAATGCCATCGGAGGGAGTTTGTCCATTATAATCTTGAATTCTGTGTGTATTATTCTGTGTTTGGTGAAAATGCTGAAAAAGTTCGTTGTGAGTTTGTGAAATCGCGGAAAAATAAGGACCAGTTGCTGCAAGATGGATTTCTCTACACTTTGAATAGAAAATGCGATACTACATTTTATTGGAATTGCATTCGAAAAACATCTTCGGGTTGTGGTGCTGCAGCAATTACAAAAAAGGTTGGCGATTATCATAACATTAGTAAATTCAACAATATTTCGCACGTCCACGAACCAGACCAAGATTCTGCAAAGAAAAAAGTTGTGAGGGCAGCATTAAAAAGAAGAGCCAACGAAAGTTTTGATCAGCCTGGGCAAATCATTCAAAAAACGCAACAAGATATACCAACTACATCAGCTCCCTTTATGCCCTCAAAAGAAGCCATGCGTTTAATCATCCATCGGGAAAGAACGCGAAATGAACCTAGCCTGCCAAAAACATTACATGATTTCATTGTTCCCGAGCAGTACACTAAAATAAAAGGTGAGCAGTTCTTGATAGGACATTTTATAGACGAAAAAACCGTCATTATTGTGTTTAGCACCAAACAGAACTTGCGCTTTTTAGATTCATCTACATTTTGGATAATGGATGGCACGTTCCAATGTTGCCCAAAATTATTTTACCAGTTACACTCAATACATGGCCAGGTTGGACAGAATTCTACGAAACAAATCCTTCCGCTAGTATATGGCTTACTTTCTAACAAAAGTCAACGATCATACAAGTTATTTTTAGAAATGATAGTAAGCTACACAAGAAATAGCTTAAATATTCACCTCAGCCCGCAGTTCATTATTACAGATTTTGAATTAGCAACAATTCAAGCTTGTGCTACTGTTTTTCCTGATGCACAACACAAATGTTGTTTTTTTCACTTGTCACAAAACATTTTCAAGCGCATGCAAAAGGAAGGATTGGCAAAAAATACAGTAGTGACAGTGAATATGCCCAAAAAATGCGACACCTAGCAACGTTGGCTTATTTAGATCCGCGTGAATTTCCCGGCTTTTAAAATGATTCGGGACGAAATTATTCCTAATGATGCCGGAAATGTGACAGACTGGTTTTATAAATATTATATTGGAGGCATTTATGAACGAGTGCCAAGTCATAAATTTCACCTCAAAAAATCACCTCCGAGATTCCCTTCTCGGATGTGGTCTGTTTTAGATTGAATAAATGCAAATATTCCATCAACCCAGAATTCCATAGAATATTGGCACAACCATTGGAACAGTTTGTTAAATAGAAAAAAAAATAATATTAAAAAACACTACAAGAATTAATAAAAGAGCAACAAAATACATGTTTGGAAATAGAAAGAATAACGGCAAATATTACAAAACGGAAAAGAAATAGCTCGGTGTTCATAAAAAAGATTAAAGAACATATGACCAAGAAAGAAACTATGGATTTAAAGGAGTATTTAAGCGGTCTCGCATATTTAATTTATATAAAAACTTAACCATTTTTGTTTTTTAAATTACCGTCTAATTTATGTTATACTAGCTGTACGCAGTAGCTGTATGTGTAGCAATACACTTTTTCCTAACAACCCTACCATATCCTACCAACCTACCCTACCCTACCCTTTTAAACCTTCATTGGACTTCTACAAATATTTCAAAACCAAAATTAGCCAAATCGGTCCAGCCATTCTCGACTTTTATTCTTTTTTTTTGTAGATAGATATATTTAGATTGTGTTCATAACTACCTCATGATTGACGGTACTGTAACATATTTTGAATTATTACCTATTTACGTTATGATTTCTCATTTCTGTAGCTATAAATAAAATAAAAATAAAATAAATTAAAAATAGCCTTTATTTCCCTATCATTTACAAATATAAATAATTTCGCAAAACTTAACCTATTAAGGGGTCATCCATCTCTGGACGAAGGCCTCCTCCATCGGTTTCCATTTATCTCTATCTTGGGCCGTTCTAGTCCACTCTATCTCTGCCAGTGCAACGATATCGTCTCGCCATCGTTGCAATGGTCTGGTCCGCGACGTCTGTTTCCGTTTCGTGGATACCAGTGCAAGACGCGCTCGCTCCACCTGTTGTCTGTGGTTCTCGCGATGTGGCCTGCCCGATTCCACTTCAGTCTTCAGTGGTCTTCGCTCTGATGTCGCTGCTCTTTATGCGGTCACTTATTTTTAAGCCAAGCATGCTTCTCTCTACAGCTCTTTGAAATGACCTTAATTTAGTTTTCATGGCATCTGTTGTAGTCCAAGTTTGACATCCGTATAGAAGAGTTGGTAGTATATTTGAGTCAAATAGTTTTCTTTTGATGTCGTTATAGAAGTTTCCTTTAAATATTTCTTTAAGTGACCAATACTTCTTCCATGCAATGGCTATCCTTCGTTTGATCTCTTTCATAGTCCTATAGATAAAACATATATTTTGTCCCAGGTAAACATAGTTTTCTACGTATTCGACGTGTTGGTTATCAACAATTAGCGGTATTTGTTCTCCGTTGGTCATTTCTTTCGTTTTTTCGGAATTTCTTTTTCAGTCCACACTTCATACTTTCTGTATTGAGATCTTTGATTAGTTCTTGTAATTATGAGTGGCTTTCTGAAAGTATGATTATGTTGTCTGCGAATCGTAAGTGTGATATATACTCACCGTTAATGTTGATACCCCTTTTGTCCCATGTTAGTTTTTTTAAATAATATATGTGTTCCAATAGAGCTATGAATATTTTGGGAGATATAGTGTCACCTTGTCTCATACCTTTCTCTATATAGAATACGTCACCTTCTTTTTCTAATTTCACTCGAGCATTGCAATCCTTGTAAATTTCTTGTAGTATAGTTATATATTGTTGGTTGATTCCTTGTTCAGCTAGAGCAGTCCAGAGGGATTCATGTTTTATGGAGTCGAAGGCTTTACTATAGTCGATGAATGCCATGTACATTGTTTTTCCGTATTCTATGTATTTTCCATTATTTGAGTGAGTGTAAATATGTGGTCAGTAGTTGAATAATTCTTTCTGAAGCCCGCTTGTTCCCTAGATTGGTTTCCATCAATTTGCTTTGAAATTTTGTTTAACAGTACTGTTGTAAATGTTTTATAGGCTCGAAAGTAGGCTTATAGGTCTGTATTCGTTGATATTTTTTGGGTCTCCTTTTTTGTAGATAAGAGAGATTTTACATGTTTTCCATGGCTTAGGTATGTATTGTTGTATCATAACTTGGTTCAAGAGATTTGTAAGAATTGGTACTATTGCCTCATCAAATGCTTTAATAATATCGTTTGTAATATAATCTTCGCCTGGGCTCTTGTTGGTCTTCAATTTATTTATGGCAGTTCTCACTTCTGAATGTATGAAGGGTGGTATGAGGTCTGTTTCATACGCCAAATAAAGGGGTTCAGTTCTTGCATCTTTATTTTTGTAAAGGTCTCTAAAAAATTCTGTAGCCACTTCCAATATTTCCTGTCTTGATGTAACTGATTTATTATTTGTTTGTTTTAAATCCATAATCCATTTGTTTGAATCGTTTAATTTTTTATATGCTTTTTTGCTTGACCTTGTCAACTCCAATTCTGCTCGTAATGTATTTAGTCTGTATTGTTTTTGTCTCTTCTTTAGTTTATTTTTAATTTGTTTGTAGAGTTTTTTTTTTCAATCAATCAATCAATCAATATCTTTATTGTGGATCATAGGTAGGTACATAATACAGGTCTTAAATAATAGAATTGTGATCAGCTACGTCCCGCCCTTAGGGCATACAATAGTTACATTACAAAAAACAGAAAAAAATACAATTTAATTAAAAACATAATAATAAGATTTCACATAAAATTTAAAAAATACAACGGAACAAATTACGGTAGGCATATCAGTGGGCCCAAACGCATCATGACTGAGGGGGACTATATTGGAGCAGTGATTTGTCTGATAGGAAGTCTTTTATAGAGTAGTAGCACTTGTGTACTAGCAGATCATGGAGATTCTTTTTAAATTTTTTCATTTCCGTGATTATTCTAATAGACCCCGGGATATTATTGAAAATGCGTGTAGCTGCACAAAAGATACTTTCATGCATTAGATGGGTCTTGCTAGCTACTGGGCGCAATTTGTCCTTACGCCGTATACGCGTGTAGTAATTATACATGTCAATATTATTTTTGACAAATACTGCAACCTCAAATAAATAGATACATGGCAGAGTTAACACGTTCATCTTTTTAAAAAATGGCTTACAGGAGTCAGTTTGTTGCAAGTTAAATATAGCCCTGATGCAACGTTTTTGAGCAATAAAGGCGCGCTCCTTGTCTGTACTGTTGCCCCAGAATATTACGCCGTATCTGAGGACAGAGCTAACGTAACCGTGGTAAGCTGTTAGTAAAGTAGTCTGATTCGCTATTTTTCCCAATCTGTGAAGTGCGTACGAAAACTGTCCCAGCTTCTTGCATACATGGTCAATTTGAAATTTCCAATTAAGTTTGTTGTCAATATGTAGCCCTAGAAATTTTGTTACTTCAGTTTCCTCAATATCGCTATCTAAGTAATGGATTTTTAAAGTACCCGTACGTCGAGTTCGTATTTTAAAATTCATTGTTTTTGTTTTATCAAGGTTAATCATTAAATTATTTATTTTAAGCCAGTCTATAATTAATAATATTGTTTGGTTAATGTCAGATTCTAGATCAATTGAATTATCATTAACGAATAAAACAGTGCTATCATCAGCAAATAGTGTAATGTCATGGTTTGTTACCGATGGCATGTCATTTATATAAACAAGGAAGAATAAAGGACCCACGATAGTCCCTTGAGGGACACCGAATTTAACAGTTGCAGCTTCAGAAGCATATATTTCTTCTGTTTTTGTTGCTCAACGGACGACTTTCGTAGTCGTTTTCTCTGTTTAAATGTTCTATTAGGTAGTTTCTTAAGGAGCTCTCGTTCATTAATTAATTTTAATATGTCTTCGGTTATCAAGAGCATTTTTATCTTTTGTATCTCGGTTTGGCATGTCATGATTTTTGTATATTTTTGTCTTGATTTTTGTATATTTTTGTCTTGATTCTAGTATATTTTTGTAAACATTAAAATGGCAACACCGGTAACGACTGAATATCGTAATTCTTAGCTAGAGAAGTGGTAATGTAGTGGGGAGAGATACTAGGCTTGGGCAAAAAGGAGGATTGAGGGGCATTCGTTCGTTAACCTCCGTGGTGTTAAGACTACGAGTGGAATCTATGCTCGATAGCTGATAAGTGTGATAGTTATAGTATTTGGTATAAACGTGAAGTGATATAAGGAATATACTCAAGTGTTGATTGGAGTTAGTGGTTTTATTTCATTTCAGAAGTTGGGTAACCCCAACAAAAGGTATGTAAGAATTTTATTAAAACCATTATGTACTCGCCCACTTATTTGAATAACAACCGTCAAATTTTATTTCGAAATAACTGAAAGCTATCTACGACTACCTCTGATAACACGTAACCAACTCATGCAGAGTTCTTATGATAGAATTTTATTTTATTTATTACAGTTGTATTGAAAGTATATATGTTTACTGCACTTGATCAGGGCAACTCCCTGATAGTGCTTATTGCTATTAAATTCACTAAACAACATTTATTTTGATAAACTTTCTCTAATAAGTTAATAATGGTATTAAAACAAAGGTTATTATAGTTATTTGTTATTTCCTATCAATGATATGAAATACCTTATTTTCATTTTCTTTTAATTTACTAATCGAGCTCATGATTTATTCGCTGGATTGAGTGGGCTATGTATGCTCGCTGGATTGAGTGGGCTATGTATGCTCGCTGGATGAGTTAGGTAGGGGGCGATGTATGTTTGCTCACTGGTTTATTGAGTGGGTATGTTTCTCACTGGATTATTGGGTGAGCTGCATACATTCCTCGGATTTGAGTAAGCTATGTTTGCTTACTGGATAAAACTTATTTAAAATATTTTTGATTTAAATAAAAACCCAAGAAAATTATTATTTTTATTACTTACAATTTTTTTTAGATAATACGTATATTGAGTTCGAATGATTTTTATTTAATTAAATTTGGAACAAATTATGGGGATAAATATTGTACATTTCAGAAAGCTATGGCATCTGGTGACGAATACGGTACGCCGCCTGGTACGCCTCCAAGGCGATGTGGACGTGCCAAAAAGAAGTCTAAGCGAAGGAGGAGTCCTTCCTCTTCGTCCACATCGAGCAGCGAGCCTGCACCTAGAAAGTCACGTAAAACTTTAAACCGCTTTTCTACTAAAGATGTTCTGAAATTATTGGCTAGCTGTAAGAGAGAATCAAATAGGGCCTCGCTCTCTCTAAGTAACAATAACTTGAACAATGTGTTACCCGAATTTGACCCTGCAAACAGGACTCAAACCATTGAATGTTGGCTGAGAAAGGTTAACGAGTGCGCCACTATTTATGGGCGGAATGATAAACAAACTGTTCATTTTTCGTTGCAAAAATTAGCCGGCTTAGCAAAAAAGTGGTTTGAATCCTTAACTACAGTAATCTACACTTGGGATGAGTGGCAAGCAAAACTCCGAAAAGCGTTTCCAAGCGAGGAAAATTATGGGCGCCTTTTGGAGGAGATGCTGAACCGCACTTCTAGACACGATGAAAGTCTGCGCGAATATTTTTTCGATAAATTATGTTTGTTAAATAGATGTGAAATTGAGGGTAGAAAGGCTGTCGACTGTATTGTTTATGGTATAATGGACAGATCTATTCGTAATGGAGCACAAGCGATAAATAGTTCTGATCCTGAAGGTTGGCTTAACTTTTTATGTTCCCAAAAAACACAACCGGTTGTCGATAGTAAAAATCGTTCTCTTCAAACCAGGAGTAAACCCAGTACTAGCTCTAACTCTAACATTCAAGGTTCTGCCTCGGACTCTATTGTTTGTTATAATTGTCGGTCTAGGGGTCATCCTTATTACAAATGTACAAAACCAATAATAAAATGCAAACGGTGTAATAGGATTGGACATGACAATGACGGTTGTAAATTAGTACCATTTAACAACTCCAATTCTACCTCTGTTCCTGAAAATGGTTCCGAAAGGAAAACTTTAAAAATAGACATAGGACAAAAAACCAATGATAAGTTCTTTAAAACCGTCGATGGCCATACTCTAGGTTCTTACATTGATTTTTGTAGCGAGTGTACACTCTTAAGTAAAACCAACGCGGACTCTTTGAATTTAGTAAAAGCATTCGATGGCATTCCAGTAGTTCGAGGATTTGGTCAGTCTTCTGTTATCCCGTTGTTTATATAAGTCGTTCATTACTGTGAGGGTCGACGAGGTCGAAGCCGAGGTTGAAGTATTGGTTGTTGCCGATACGCACATGCTGACTGCTATGATTATAGGGCAAAATTTCACTGAGTTACCTTGTGTTACTGTTCTTAAAGATAGTCGAAATCTAACTTTTTACAAAAGTCCCTGCAGTGATTCTCAGTCTAGCGATGATTCTGGTTTAAAACTTCATGTTTCTAATTCAGCCCAAATCCTTAAAATCAATGTCATCCCCGTGTATACCGAGTCGAATTTCACAGGAGATGTCTACGTCGAAGGTTATAATGCTGTTGGGCCAGGGAAGGAATATTGTTTACTTCAAGACGCTTACCATATATCTAATGGTAAAGGCGAAGTAGTTATTTCTAATTTGTCTCACCATGCCATAACTTTAGGAAAGGATACTTTAGTAGCCCGAGCAATACCTTTTAGCGAGCAGAAAGCATGCCAAGTCAATAGGATTCAGATTGATATTTCAACTTTGGATCCTTTGAACAGGAATGACATCAAGACTGGACCAGGCCTTGGTACTGAACAGACAGACAAACTTTATTCCCTTCTACAAAATTATCGTGACTGTTTCGCAACTAAATTGGATGAAATTGGTTGTGCGGTTGATGTCGAGATGAAAATTGATCTTTTGGATAATAAACCAATCGTATACCGACCATATCGGTTGTCCCATGCCGAACGTGAAACAGTTTGTGAAACTATAGATGAACTTTTACGACTTGACATCATTCAAGAATCGAAATCTGACTATGCAAGTCCCATTTTGATGGTTAAAAAAAAGACTGGAGAGCAGAGGCTCTGTGTAGACTTCAGAGCTTTAAATAATAAAACTGTCAAGGATCGCTTCCCTTTATCTCTAATCGAAGACCAAGTTTCAAATTTAAGCGGTAATTGCTTCTTTACTACTCTTGACCTCGCCTCCGGTTACTATCAAATTCCAATGGCTAAAGACAGTCAGCATCTAACTGGGTTTGTCACACCCGACGGCCACTATGAATTCAAAAGAATGCCTTTCGGGTTGGCAAATGCGCCGGCTGTTTTTCAGCGTATAGTGAATAAAATATTTAGGTTACAGACGTTTTGAATATGCATTGGCTTACCTAGATGATGTGTTGATACCTTCAAGGAGTGTTGAGGAAATGTTTCAGAGGTTAGAGGATGTCCTGAATTGAAAGGGTATGACATCTCCTCGCAAGGTATTCGGCCTGGTGAGGCTAAAGTGTTGGCGGTTAGGGAGTTCCCCACGCCCCGTAATGTCCATGAGATTCGTCAGTTCTTGGGTTTGACTGGATACTTCCGTAAATTTATCAAGGGATATGGAGAGATTGCACGTCCTTTAACATCCTTATTAAAGAAGGACTCTGAGTGGCGATGGTCTCATGTTGAGGAGCACGCTTTTAATTTTCTTATAGGAAAGCTTGTTGATCGACCTGTTTTAGCTCTTTACGACCCCAAACTCGAAACCGAGTTACACACAGACGCCAGCTCTCTAGGTATAGGAGGCATTCTCATGCAGTGGCAGAGGGATTCGAGGGTTTTAAAGCCTGTCGTTTTTTTTAGTGCCTACTAAAAAAAACGGCCTAAAAAGCCTTTCCTCGGGGGTTGTCTGCCTAGACAACCCCCGAGGAAAGGCACCTGCATTCCTATGAGCTAGAGTCGTTGGCCGTAGTGTGCTCGTTAAAGAAATTTCGGGTATATCTTTTGGGGCTACATTTCAAGGTTTTTACGGATTGCGCAGCTCTAAGAACCACAATGACTAAAAGGGATCTGATTCCACGGATAGCAAGGTGGTGGCTGCAAATAAGCGAGTATGCGTTCGACATTGAATATCGTCCAGGTACTCAAATGTCGCATGTGGATGCATTGAGCAGAAACACCAAGCTACCCGTGGATCCAGATAATAACGAGTTCGTCTCTGTGTTTACTATCGAGAAACAGAATTGGATCTTAACTTTAAAAATAGAAGACCCGGACATTTCACGAATTCATAATATTCTAAAACCTGAAGACGATATTGAATGCAAGGATATTAGGAAAAATTATGTAGTTAAAAATCACGCAGTGTATAGAAAAGTAGATGATCGTCAATGTCTCGTTCTACCGCGAAGTGCAAGGTGGCAGATATGTCGTGCTAACCACGACGATATTGGTCACCTGGGTTACGCCAAAACTCTTGAAAGTATTCGCCGTGATTATTGGTTTCCCAAACTAAGAAAGTTTGTCAAGAAATATGTCGCAGCTTGTTTAGAGTGTGCCTACAATAAAGATACTTCTTCAAGACACAAATCAGGTCATTTGTACCCCATAGAAAAGATAAACATACCGTTTCATACGATCCATATAGATCACCTCGGTCCTTTTGTTAGGAGTAAAGATGGCAATTGCTACTTTCTTACAGTGGTCGATGGTTTTACGAAATATGTATTTGTCAGAGCCGTTAGGGATCAAAAGACGAAGAGCACAATTAGAGTTCTTGAGAAAATCTTTTATGACTTCGGAGTCCCATCCCGAATTGTGTCGGATCGCGGTACTAGCTTTACATCTGCAGCTTTTCAGACCTTTTGTGGCACTCATGGCATCAAACATGTACTTAATGCGGTCGCTTGTCCCAGAGCTAATGGCCAGGCAGAAAGGTTTAAGCAAACAATATTAAATTCATTAGCTGCCCAAAACGCTTTTGGTCATGAGCGTGAATGGGACAAATGTCTGGGCAAGCTTCAATTTGGTATTAATAATACTGTCAATGCCTCAACTCGCAAAACCGCGACGGAAGCTTTGTTCGGATTTAAGTTGCGCGATGATTTATTGAACAAACTCGATATTGGTAATAATGACGATGTGAACATCCCCGATTTGCAACAAATTAGAGAAGAAATAAATAACAGTATCGTGAAAGATCAAGCTAAGCAGAAAGAAAGGCATGACACAAATCGTGCACCAGCTCCTACTTACAAAATAGGTGACTTGGTAAAAATTTCGCGGAATAATTTTGGAAATAACAACCAAAGTACAAAGCTTCTGTCTAAGTTTGTGGGCCCTTATAAAATAACTGAAATATTAGGAAATGATCGGTACAGAATATCTGACGTTCCTGGATTTAATAAAAGAGGTAAACCTTATAACACCGTTATAGCCGTTGACAGAATTAGGCCCTGGATACACTTTAAGGCTCTGGAAGTACATAATACTGATAATAGTAGCTTTAGTGAGCGTAATACTGATTCCGAATAAAGATCAAAGTCATAGTTAGGCAGTTAGTAGAATTGTTACAAATGTCAAAATGTTAATGTTAAAATAATTTTCTGGCTAGGTAATTTGTTTTATCTTACTGTGTTGTGTGGTTACTTTTTTTTTAGTGTGCATTAAGAATTAGATAAGTTTGAGTTATAAATTAGAAAACGATAATATAATTATATACCGATATAAATATGTATAAACCTGTGTAGCTAAAAGCTACCAAATGTCATGATTCAATTTTGGTTATTTTAATGGGTATTAATTCACTGACATACATGATTTAACGTTAAGATTTTTTGTATATTTAAGGAAATGAATCAATTAGCAGACAGCTATATAAACTGTATTAGGTATTTTGATTTTACAATTACTTTTACCGGTAGTTACTAATAGGATTAAAATGTGCGTCGGGAGCCAGCACGTTATCAGATGGCCGAATGTCATGATTTTTGTATATTTTTGTCTTGATTTTTGTATATTTTTGTCTTGATTCTAGTATATTTTTGTAAACATTAAAATGGCAACACCGGTAACGACTGTATATCGTAATTCTTAGCTAGAGAAGTGGTAATGTAGTGGGGAGAGATACTAGGCTTGGGCAAAAAGGAGGATTGAGGGGCATTCGTTCGTTAACCTCCGTGGTGTTAAGACTACGAGTGGAATCTATGCTCGATAGCTGATAAGTGTGATAGTTATAGTATTTGGTATAAACGTGAAGTGATATAAGGAATATACTCAAGTGTTGATTGGAGTTAGTGGTTTTATTTCAGGCAGTTTTTCAACAAGTTATTACTGACTTTTGTCTCTTCTTTTTCTAGGTTAGCTTTTAGGCATATTTTTTCTGTGGAGGTAAAAAGGGTAGTCACCAATAATAAATGTATTTTTGCAAGTTTTTTGTTCAGCTTGTCTTAAGTAGTTGTAGAAAGATTCTATTTCCTGTAGGTCTGCTTTTTCAGTAGGAGCGTAAGCTTGAATAATTATTAATTGGTGGTTATTAAATTTCATGTCTAATTGTATAACTCTATCTGTGTAGGTAATAAAATTTTGTATATTATTTTTAAAGTGCTTTTCCACCATGAATCCAACACCATTCCTTCCACTTTTTTCCCATTAGAGAGTAGTATGTATTCCATATTTTTTTCTATAATCTGACCAGGTTTTTTAATTTCTGCCAATCCGATGATGTCCCATTTTATATTTTTTAAACTGTGTTCTAACTGTATTAATCGAGTACTGTCTAAGTACTGTGTAAGTGATCGTACGTTGTAAGTAAGTATATATAAACTTTGTGTTTTGTTTTTGTTTCTTACTGTAGATGGAGGGTTTTGGTCTCTTTCTCCCGCGGCGACCACCCGTGATGGGTGGAGAGCAGTTTTAATCTCATTTTCGGGACGAAATTATTCCTAATGATGCCGGAAAAGTGACGGACTGGTTTTATAAATATTATTATATTGGAGGCATTGATGAACGAGTGCCAAGTCATAAATTTCACCTCAAAAAAATCACCTCCGAGATTCCCTCCTCGGATGTGGTCTGTTTTAGATTGAATAAATGCAAATATTCCAACAACCCAGAATTCCATAGAATATTGGCACAACCATTGGAACAGTTTGTTAAATAGAAAAAAAAAGAATATTTATAAAACACTACAAGAATTAATAAAAGAGCAACAAAATCCATGTTTGGAAATAGAAAGAATAACGGCAAATATTACAAAACGGAAAAGAAATAGCTCGGTGTTCATAAAAAAGATTAAAGAACATATGATCAAGAAAGAAACTGTGGATTGAAAGGAGTATTTAAGCGGTCTCGCATATTTAATTTATAATAAAACTTAGCCATTTTTGTTTTTTAAATTACTACTGTCTAATTATTTATGTTATACTAGCTGTACGCAGTAGCTGTATGTGTAGCAATACACTTTTTCCTAACAACCCTACCATATCCTACCAACCTACCCTACCCTACCCTTTTAAACCTTCATTGGACTTCTACAAATACACACATCAAAAGTGTCTAGGGATCAACATATATTTTTGCAATAACTTTTCTCCTGATTGATATTAATTAAAATTTTCTTTAAGGATTCATCAAATAAAGTGTTTTCGTTTGTCACAGTAACGATAAACCAAGTCACCTTTGCATTAATAAAGAAATTTGCCATTTTCTAATAAAGGGATTTTTGACATTTGAACCACTAACATTAAAGTTCGAAAAAAAGACTGAAATAACAGTTTTCTTTAAAATTTTATTGGGTAACTTAAACAATTAATAATCCGTGTTTCTACCGCGAACACTAACAACACAAGAACATCGGTTTGGCATACTCAAAATGAGGTCATCCAAATCACGCTGTGGAATGGCCGCCCATGTTCGTTGCAACAACAAAAAAAGGTCTTCTTGCGACTGGATACCCTCCATATTCGGCAGAGCTCTTCTCTGTAGCATATCCCATGCATGCTCAATCGGGTTCAAGTCTGGCGACTGAGCAGGCCAGGGCAGGACATTGATGTTAGCTGCGGCGAGAGTCTGTCTTACAACTCTTGCGGTGTGCGGTCGTGCATTATCATGCATTAACTGAAATAAGGGACAGATTTGCACTTGTAGAGGAACGATGACGTCTGATACAATCGTCTCAGCATAAATTTGAGCGTTGAGGTTGCCTCTGATCCAAATCAACTCAGTTCTTCCGCCGATCCAAATACCCGCCCATACCATGATGGTTCCACCACTATAAGGATGGACTTCCTGGCAGGATTTTAATCGCTGTTGGCGTACAGGGGTTCTCCAGTGTCGTATACGTCTTGTATCCGGTCTCATACCAAAACGAGACTCATCAGAAAAGCACACGAAACGCCATTGTTCTTCTGCCCAATTTCTGTGTTCAAGAGCCCATTGATATCGAATCCTACGATTGTGCATTGCTATAGGTGGTACCCGTAGCGGTCTTCGGGAATGAAGGTTCACTTCATGCAAGCGGTTTCCGACTGTTTGGTCGCTAATTAAGTTCCCTGAAGAGTGATGAAGCCTCACGGCTAACATCATGGCGGTTATTGTTGGAGCTCTTCGAGTTAAGATTTGAATGTATCGGTCTTGTCTCCGTGTGGTGCAGCGATACCGTCCTCCATGGCGCTCAGCCACGGTACCAGTGCTTCGGTAACGTGTCCAAAGTCGACTGATAACACTCTGACTTGTATTCAGAGCTAAAGCCACAGTACGTTGCCGGGAACCAGCTTCTATCATTCCCACGGCTCTGAGCATTTCTTCCCTGCTTAAATGACGTCGCCGCTCCATAATAACGTTGGTTTTAATCAGTAGTAGGGAAACAGTAGCACTAATAATGTCTTCAATGCGTTGTATGTTTTTATAGGGAAAATATTGACAGCTGATTTTCATCTTTTACTCGAATTTGATTCACAGTTCCTGATTCAAATTATGAAATGCACCAAAAAGGATCCATATAAATTTATAAAATCATAAATTTATTACAAAGCCACATCTCAATCTCAAGAAATCCGCATAAAAATGCTTGATCCCTAGACACTTTTGATGTGTGTATTTCAAAACCAAAATTAGCCAAATCGGTCCAGCCGTTCTCGAGTTTTTTTTTAATGTATTATTTATGTAATTTAAGCTCTTTGATTACAAGGAATAGTTATTGTACTGTCATCCGCGAACAGTGTCATAGGATAATTGATTGCCCTTGGGAAGTCATTGATGTACAATGTAAAATAGGATAGGATGTTTAGTATCGTACCTACGTGTATGTGGAATCGTCTAACCTACCACCGACACGTAATAGGTTAATGGGGTCTAGAAATGGGGACAACGAGCTAAGTCTATTCCTTTTATGTAATGCTTTTGACGTTTTAAGAATAGCATATTCGTCAGGAAACATTTCCAACTGAACTTTGTGCAAAATTAAATTTAAAGAATCTTTAAGGTCGTCAACTGAAAACGGACCAGTACGTTTGATGGTTTTGTTTCGGCAATTGTGTACATACCTTTGTAAATATGCTATTGATATTCGTAAATGAATTAAATTGGATCTATTGTTAATCAAAATACTAATAGAATCTAAATTTGGAAAACTGTTAGTTACTACAACAGGGGCCCTACTATGACAGGTCATAGTAGGGCCAAAAGCAGTCTTATTTTAACCTTACTTTGCGTTTTCCCACCATCAAAATCAAAATCAAAACATTTTATTTTACATAGGCCTACATGGTGTAACGGTTGAGACTGCTCAGGATAGGCTGCGCAGGCCGCTGACAAGTAGGTAGGTAGGTAGGTTGTTGTTTAGTAAAACAGCCGGACTAGTTAATACATATATTTAGACTAAGCTAGGTCGCGGGTACGCTGTCACTGAGTTCTGTGCGTTCACTAACACTTATACAAGAAGCGTACCGTCCCTTGGCAGCACGTACAGACGGGGGGGCCTGTCAGTACAGGCTCAGCAGTAGACCTCCGGAACTGTAGCGGCCAGGGTTGCGCAGGGTAGACTGCGCAGGCACCGGCTCGCGTGGCGGTAGGCCGCAGGTGGGCAGGCCAAGACCTGGGCAGCGCACTGGCACAGCAGTGGGTAGCTTGCTTAGGTGGCGAGCGTAGGCAGCGTGCAGGAGCAGGCAAGGGTACAGCAGTAGGTAGCGTGCTTGGTAGCGCGCTTAGGTAGCGCGTGTGGCGTAGGCAAGGGTACAGCACTCAGCCTGAGCGAGGAGCCCTGGAAGCACCATAGGGTGCGCATGTTAGATGCGTTGCGATGCGGTTAGCAGCAAACCGCTGAATGGTGTGGGAAGCATTGTAGGTGAAGGCTCAGTACATCGCAGCGGTTTACAGGTAAAAGTGGGCAGACATAGTGAGCACATTGACAGATGAAAAGTTAGGTTAAGTATGAACCTCTAATATGCATAAAGTATACATGATCACTTACAAATAACACAGTAAAGAGCACTATACCATCCGATGCAGTAGTAATACGCATACAATTACAATTTCCTGTGCGCTGGACAATGTAACAGCCACACGTGGCATAGACACACGCGAAATCAGATATCACATAGGTGATGAAATCAATATAGGTTATCCAGCGCTGGGAATCAGGCATAATTACTTAATTAATGTGGAACTCACCCTAAAACCGGGGCTCACAGAATCTTGAGGTCAGAGAATAACATCCTTCAGCTAAGCCAGCGGAAAAGAAATGACCGAGCCATAGCGTCCTGTCAAAAACTAGAGTTGTACCGCGTTTTTAGTGAGGTCCCTAGTTACTTACTAATAGTGACATTTTAGAATCACTCGACTAATTTCAGTTGAGAACCTCACAACGCTACAATGGGCACTAATAAAACGTCGACAAAAGAGGCACGGTTCGGGTTGGTCGTTTCCTATGGAGGAACCGGCAAGAAACTCCATGGTTACTCTTTTAAAATCATTTGGTTCTACAATATTTCGATGTTACAGCGTTAATACTTATGTATGAGAGGACAGCGTAGGCCCAACAATAAGTCGTTGCTTACTACAAAAAGTAGAAAAAAAAATTTGAAAGCCTACAAGGTGTGGCACATTCACAAAAAAATATTAATGAAAAAGAATTTATACAAAAGTAAAAATAAAACATTATAAGAACAATAAATTAAATAATTGACACAAATGTAGTAATCAGTACTGTAACTATTCTGCACAATGAATAAACGGAAAACTATTGTAAAACATCTGAAAAAAAGAATGCAATAAATAAAATTGGGAATAGTTAGAGACATCCACATATTTGTGTCGTTTATGAGCTACCAGGGAAGCCGCATGAGCAGTAGGAACTACAGCCAAACTTCTTTATCTTCAATGTAGTCCTTAATTTTGTAATATGCTTTTTTAATAAGGACACATACATACATTCTAAGATATAAAGTGAAGGCAGAGTCAGTATATCGATCTCTTTACGTTTTTCTCTGAGGGACTCGCGAGGACCCGTTTTATAGATCGCGCGGACTGCCCTCTTTTGCAATATAAAAATTGAATCAATGTCTGCTGCCGTTCCCCCAGCAGAATGCCATAAGACATAATACTGTGGAAATAAGTGTAGTATACTAACCTAGCTGTGGCTACATCAGTCAACTGCCTTATTTTCCTAACTGCATAGGCAGCTGAGCTTAACCTCCCCGAAAGAGTTCCAATGTGCGCGCCCCACTGCAGTTTTGAATCGAAAGTAATTCCTAAGAATACAGTTTCCGCGATAACATCTTTTTTTTTTGCCGTCATGATTTAAATTAAGGTCACGTTGAGTTACATTTGGTAAAGATAACTCTAGACATTTTGTTTTGTTCGTATTCAGTAAAAGATTGGTAGCTACGAACCATTTCGAGAGAACAGATAGACTTTCGTTGATATGTATGACATCGGTACTTTTCTATGAATTTTAAAAATAAGCAAAGTGTCATCAACAAATACAATTATATCCGATAATTTGGCCATCATATAAGAGAGATCATTAATATAAACAAGAAATAGGAAAGGACCAAGAATTAAACTTTGGGGCACGCCCATCCCCCCAATAGTCTTAAAAAAGTAATTATATTACCACTTCATAAAAAAAATAGCTAATGAAGACATGGCTAATTATAGGCCAGTAGCTTTAATTCCAGTGTTTTCCAAAGTTTTTGAAAAAATTTTATACGAGGCAGTCTATAAGTTCTTAGCTAAAAATAAAATATTATGTGACGAACAAATTTACGATTTACTGAATAACGTCATGCCGAGTGTGGACCATAAAATGCCTGTATGCGCTATCTATACTGATATGACGAAGGCATTCGATTACGTAAACCATGAGGCTTTTGAAAATAAACACTACACGTACGGCATTAGCAAGTGATGAAGTGAAGTGATGAAGGCAAGTGACAGAACATTACCTTTCCTCTATACTGTAATATTTTGATATGTATTATATAATTATATTCTGATATATATCAGAGGTGGAGCCTTTAGATTGTCGCCACACCTATCTTCACAAGATTCATAGCTGATAGATTCTGACTCACATTCGCAAACGCAACAAAACAAGTGACGATAACGGACCGAAGTATCGTTCTCTCGTTCACTCTCATACTCGAGTGCCACCGACTGTCGATGAGTCTGCCACCGCGCCACGTTACTGGACGTTATTAGAAAATATGGATGACACGAATTTAAATTCAATACAATCAGTGCAGAGTAACAAAACTATGGTGGAAGTATTAATGCAATGTGAATGGCCTAAAAGTCATTCTGGAGATGGTAAGGCGCTGGTTCAAAATAAGAAGTTTAAGAATTGGTCCGAGGGAAAAACGGGAACCGCAAGCATTAATGCGAACTTTAAATTTAGGGTTGCTGGTTCAAAAATTACGCTTTTTATTTACTAACTAGCTGTCCGGCGCAACTTCGTTTGCGTCATATTTTCCCCGTTTTCACTCCTATTGGTCGTAGCGTGATTATATATAGCCTATAGCCTTCCCCAATAAATGGGCTATCTAACACTGAAAGAATTTTTCAAATCGGACCAGTAGTTTCGGAGCCTATTCAATGCAAACAAACAAACAATCAAATCTTTTCTCTTTATAATATTAGTTTAGATGTTGAAAAAGAGACTTCCAAAATTATATTTGTGATAATATAGATACAAGTATATACCTACTTTGAGAGGCAGGGTTTTTCCATATTGTGTACAGATTTCAGATCTTAGATTTTATTGCATTGTGTTCCTACCAAAGCTCATTTAAATTGTCTATGTATAAAAATTGTTAAATCTCATCATTCTCTTGCCCTTATCCCAATTCATTTAGGGTCGGCGCAGCATGTCTTCTTCTTCCATACTTCTCTATTACTTGTCACCTCATGGGATACCTCCTTTCTTGCCATATCATCCTTCACACAGTCCATCCATCGTTTCTTTGGTCTTCCTCTACCCTTATACCCATCCACATTCATACTCAAAACTTTCCTCATCCCTCCGCATCACATGCCCATACCACGACAATCGATTACCACACATCTTTTCAGTCACCGGCGCCACTTTCAGACTTCCTCTAATGTACTCATTCCGTATTATACCCATTCGCGTAACACCACACATCCCCCTTAGCAATCTCATCTCAGCCACATGCAAAAGTCTTTCATTCATCCCTTTTGTGGCCCAACATTCTGATCCATACAAGACAAGGGGAAAACCAAAACTTAAGGGGAAGATTTATAAAACAATTGTTAGACCACCATTGTTTTATAAATCTTCCCCTTAAGTTTAAGGGGAATGCGGGAGTCGCAGATAATTCCCGTGACCTGCCGCCATTTCATCCATCCAATGTTTATTCTGTGCTTAACAGTACGATCTATTTCGCCATCGCTTTGCACGAGTGAACCGAGATACCGAAAGTCGGAGCAGACAGGAAGAAACGCGCTATCTAGTGCTATGACTACAGGACTTGTTAAATCTGTTATATTATTATTTCCTTTATTCATCTTTTCATCTTATCCATATCCATGCTAATATTATAAATGCGAAAGTCACTCTGTTTGTTTGTTACTTTTTCACGACTAAACGGCTGATCGGATCTTAATGAAATTTGGCAAGAAGATGGGTTTCAACATGGGGAAGGACATAGGCTATATATCATCACGCTACGACCAATAGGAGCGGAGCAGCAATGAAAAATGTTGCGAAAACGGGGAAAATGTGACGCAGACGAAGTTGCGCGGGACAGCTAGTTTTATATATTTTTAAATATTTTTTAAAAACATAAAGAAAACAAAAAAACCTTTAAGAATTAAAAAAAAAAGGTTTCTGCCGGTATCGGGAGCAGGGTCCAAGCTATCGGTAGTTAGGGCTGCAGGGATAGGAACCTCCTCACAATGCGGGCCGTATCGAGGAGTACTGCCTTCTGAATCTGGCTCTCGATCCAACTGCCAAGTGAAAGCTTCAACAGATGGTCGTCGAGGCTTTTAGCCATCAGGCCATTGGCCGTTACGACAATCGGCACAATGATAGCCGATTTCACATTCCACATGCTGACAACCTCGTGTACCAAGTCGAGATATTTTATTTGTTTCTCTTTCTATTTTTAAGATGGCTACATCCAAAACCGTTGTCAATTGACACGGTCATTGTTTACGGGTACTTTAGCAGTTGACAGTTGACACCTCTGCGGGTATACTTCGAGGCAGACCGCACGGTGGCGTCGCCTTATTGTGGAGAAAGACTGTGGTCGCCGTTGTGAAGTGTGACAGTGTGCGTTTGGCCGCGTAAAAAATCGAATTAAGCAATAAAATTTGCTCGGCAAGCATATTTTCTGTTTATATGCCTACCAATTCAAAGGACAACTTGATTGAGTTTACAGAATGTTTAGGTGAGATTAATGCCATAATTGAAAGACAAAATGTAGAATCAGTGTATTTGCTTGGTGATTTCAACGCGCATCCCGGTGAGTTGTTTGCATCTGAATTATTAAGTTTTTGTGCCGATCAGTCTTGGTCGAGTTATTTAAAGATATTCAGTTACTACCAATAGATACATTTAATTTTACATTTGTAAGTGATGCTCACGGTAGCCGGCGATGGTTGGATCACTGTGTGGTCACTGAAGCTGCGGGACACTCAGTATTAAGTAGCTCAGTTTTGTATGATACATACTGGTCTGACCATTTACCCATTCTATTAAAATGTTATTTCAATCTCTTGAAATCCAAGGTCAGTGCGTCCAGCACCATTCTCGATAGTAAAATAAAACGGGGGAGCGTGACACCACAGATTGGTGTATCATGATAGCTGCAATTCTAAGTTAAAGGACATAGACTTTCCAGGTGATTTCTCCCACTGTGCCGATCATATGTGTAGTGATCCTACACATAGATCAATAATAGATAAAATGTAGGATAAGATAAGATAAGAGATATTTATTTGTCAAAAACACGTGTAGGCTTTCAATCAGTTGAAATGATTACATAAAAAAAAGTTTCAACATGTTTTGCCTAGAAAGGCGTACAAATAGCATAATAAATTAATAATACAATTCAAAGCACAAGCGCAATAAAAATAATATTCATATGTCAAATGTCTTAAAATAATAATAAAAAATCTAAATTACACCAATTAAAAAAAATACAGGAAAATGTCTACAATAATAATTAAAATGTCTAAAGTACATCATTTAAATAGTCATCAACATTATAGTAGCATTTATTTACTAGAAGTTTTTTCATGCTTTTATTAAAATTATTAATATTTAAATCTTTGAATGCCTTTGGTACCTTGTTATATAATTTTGGGGCCATGCAGAATATACTCTTACGCATGAGCGCTGTTTTAGCACCATGTATACGAAGTCTCCGATTATCACGTTGACTTCTTTCGGAACCCTCTGAAGACCTCGGAAAGGCTCAGGCGCAAAATGTCGCTTTCGCAAAATGTCTCTTTCGCAAAATGTCTACTTTTAGTAAAATATCTCTTTCTCATAATGTCGCTTTCGCAGAATGACTCTTTCTCAAAATGTCGCTTTCGCAAAATGCCTCTTTCGCAAAATGTCGCTTTCTCAAAATGCCTCTTTCGCAAAATGTCGCGATTGTAACTTAGACAAAAATTTTGCGGTTAGTGGGTCGTCTTAGGGGCAAACAGAAATTTGAAAAAAATATAAGATTAAAAGAGAAGATTTTGTTTCTGTGTCAGAAACAAAATCTTCGAAAATTTGGCTGTCTTTGGCTCTTACGATACGCAAGCTGAAAGATCGGCCGACACTTAAAATATTTTTTCAATTTTTTTATTTTTTCTTAATATTTCTCATTTTCTTTTACACCACCTCATAGTTTTCTACTAGAGCAACAGTTTCATTCCAGAAAAAAAAATCATCTGACCTACCATTTTGGAAATATAGATCGTTTTATAAAAATTAAATAAAATTCGGAGGCCTATAATTCGGAAACGGTGCGTCTTGGGTCCATACTTCTCAGAACCTAAATGGTTTCTATGGTCAAGGTTAACCCGAAACTGATATTTTTTTCAAATTTCTGTTTGCCCCTAAGACGACCCACTAACCGCAAAATTTTTGTCTAAGTTACAATCGCGACATTTTGCGAAAGCGACATTTTGCGAAAGAGGCATTTTGTGAAAGCGACATTTTGCGAAAGAGGCATTTTGCGAAAGCGACATTTTGAGAAAGAGTCATTCTGCGAAAGCGACATTATGAGAAAGAGATATTTTACTAAAAGTAGACATTTTGCGAAAGAGACATTTTGCGAAAGCGACATTTTGCGCCTGAGCCCTCGGAAACAGTTGGGGATTCTTTTTAACAAATAATACTGTTTCTAATATATACAGGGAAGGAAGTGACAGAATTTGATGTTCAATAAAATATGGTTTGCAACTGTCTGTAATTTTAAGACCAAACATAGCTCTTATGCATCGTTTTTGCATTCTAAATATGACATCTTTATGTGTAGAGTTTCCCCAGAAAATAATGCCGTATCTAAGGATCGATGCAACAAGTCCGTGATAGGCAGTTAGCAATGTATCCGTATTTACGATTGGGGCGAGTTTATACAATGCGTAGGAAGAACTACTAATTTTCTTACTAACTTCTTCAATGTGATCTTCCCAATCAAGTTTTTGTCAATTTTTAGTCCAAGGAATTTGGCATTACCAACTCTACCTATGGTGTGATTGTTATAGTTTAAGTTAATGTCATTTCTTACTGGTATTATTTGACTAAAATGCAAGATTTGTGTTTTATTTAAATTAATTTTTAGATTATTATTGTCTAACCAGTGAATTATTGAAGATAAAGCATTATTAATGTCAAGTTCGTAAGTGTCAGTTTTTTTACATGCTATTGTGACTG
The DNA here is from genome assembly GCA_949152445.1 of Cerastis rubricosa. NCBI lineage: Eukaryota > Metazoa > Arthropoda > Insecta > Lepidoptera > Noctuidae > Cerastis > Cerastis rubricosa. Next base: position 22,898,174 of record OX424537.1, on the reverse strand, counting down.
TGCTATCGTCTGCAAAAAGAGTCATTGGATGCTCAATAGATTTCGGGAAGTCATTTATATATACCAGAAATAATGGTGGTCCCAGAACGCTCCCCTGGGGTACGCCGAATTTCACTATACGTTCTTGAGACAAATACGTAGTCGCTTTTTTGGTACGATCTATCCTTGAGATTGCTGTGATTTGCCTTCTATTAGTCATGTAGGATTCAATTAATTTAATAACATTGCCTCTAACTCCATATGCATTCAATTTATTAATTAATATAGTGTGGTCAACGTAGTCGAATGCTTGTGTCATATCGCACAGCACAGTGCAAGTGGGAGTCCTTTCATCCATTCGTAACATTACCGTGTGTAGAAAATCAAATACCGCCATATGTATAGTCTTATTTTGTCTGAAACCTTTTTGCTCACTACAAAGAATATTATTTTTTTCCAAATATTTTATAATTGTTTGTAAATGTATTTTTCAAAAATCTTTGACATAATTGGTATCAGTGCTATTGGTCTATAATTTTCGATTAGGTCTCTGTTTCCTTTTCAACCGACTGCTTTAAATAGTGGTTTAACTATTGATGTTTTCATACCATCAGGAAAGGTGTACTGAAACACATATTCATGATGTGACTTAAGTGGCTGCAAATTATATCACCGACAGATTTAATTATTTTGGTACAGACCCCGTCATATCCTACGCTATTAGTATGTTTTATTTGTTTCATAATGTTTAAGATATCACACGGTAAACTTGGGGCCATGAACATTGATTTTTGTCTGTTCAAAATGCGTGATGTGACGTTTTTTCCCGACTCTTGTATAGGGACAACTCTGTCAATGAAGTAATTATTGAATTGATTCGTTAATTCTGGATTTGTAAATATATTGTTATCAACATTAATCTTAAATAAATTATCCCGAGGTACATTTAATTTCTTATTATTTATTATTTGCCATGTCGATTTAATTTTATTCTCAGACGTTTTGATTTTATAATTATTTTGAGCCCTTTGGGTAAGTCGTATAATTTTTTTTAATAATTTACTGTAAATAAAGTGGAATTTATTGGTTTCAGACGGTTTAAGCCTATATTGCCATAAGAGATGCCTCTTTTTCTTACTACAAATTTTTACACCACGTGAGATCCATTTAGCCTTTCTGCTTTAAATGTTAATAGTAATAAGTTTATAAAATAATGTAAACTCCTCCACAAATGAATCATATACGATGTTAGGGTTATCTCTATTATAAACATCAGCAAATGTCAGACTTTCTTAACAAGATCTGAACTTCAATATATTTTCTTTTGCATAATCTCTCTGTGTTTTTTTTCCAGTATTTACTATTGTATGTATTTTTCACAGGACATTTTAACAGTTGCGCCGTATGGTCAGATAATGCAAATTCTATCACTTCAGTCCCACATCGATTTTGAAAATTATGTGCGAAATTGTCGATGCAAGTCTGACTTTTTAATCGAGTTGGTTCATTAAATGGCTAATTTCAGATTGTAATTTAATAACAAACAAGTAAAATCAAGGCATACACTATTTTTTTTCATAATGTCAATATTGAAGTCACCAGCTATTATAATATTGCTATATTTTTTATTACTTACATTTGTTAATAATTGTTCTAATTTATTCAAAAATCCATTCACATTTGTAACTTTTCCACTAAGCTTCCTAGGCACTCGAAACGATTCTGGAGTTCAAGCTGAAAGCTCTCGGGGTTTCGGATCTGGATCTGTGCTGGTTGGAGCCTAGACTTTATCAGTCGAGACCTTTCAAGCTTAATATTTATGTTCAATGTGCCTCTTACCATGCGGTGATCGCTTCCCGTTTTCACTGAATTGATCACAGAGACATCATTGAACATTTGCTTCTTGGTTGACATGATGAAGTCAATCTCATTTTTTGTTGCATCATCGGGGCTCTGCCAGGTCCACTTCCTGTGCTCACGCTTTCTGAAGAAGGAGTTCATCATAATAGAGGCCATCCTTCTCCATATAACTAGCCAGTTGGTGTCCCCGATGGTTCCGACGTCCAACCCCAAATTGCCCCACCTGCAGCTCATCCCCGTCTCGTTTGTCCTGTTTCGCGTTGAAGTCCCCCATGACAACGGTGAAGTGAGTTTTGAAACCATGCATGGCTTTAGAGATATCCTCATACATCTCTCGTCTCCACTTCGTCATCGGGGTGTGCCGAGGTCGGGGCGTAGACCTGTATGACCTTCAGCGAATATCTTGAGGATAATCTGAGTAAAAGGTACGCCACCCTGGTCGACACACTCTCGATCTTCACCACGTTATTCACAAGGGACTTGTGGACGATAAACCCAACACCACCCTGGGACTGCCGGTCACCCTCTTGAAAATAGAGCAGGTTGCCGGATTTCAGGATCATCGTGTCCTCCCCCTGTCTTCGGACTTCAGATAATCCTATAATACTCCATCGCAACCTGCTCAATTCCTCTTCGAGTTCGGTTATCTTCTCGTCAGTTCGGAGTGTTCGCGTGTTGTATGTTGCCAGGTCAAGTCGTCGGTATAGGCAACCGGATCCCTTCCGGAGATTCTTCGCACCCCTTGCCACGCCATTACCTCGACCGCTACCATAGTCGAGGGTAGACGGGCTGCCGGGTACTAGGGGCCATTTTTGTATTGCGCTCATTAGAGGGCGTTTTGCCATAATCGCCACGCTTGGCAGACGGGTTGGCGATCGCAGTACGGTTGTTGCAAAAAGCACAGAGAACGCTGCTGCCCATTCTCTGGCAACTCTCTTAGTCGCCTCTTGCGACACCCATGGGAAGATATGGGATAGTGCTATTCTTAACGTCCGACGCCATACAGAACAATTAAAATAATGTTTTTAATAAATTTTGGAAGGCAACTAACCAGATGAATCTTAGACCGAGTCTTCCCGTGAGCGTGGCGGGAGGCCATGATTCTACTTATATAGCTAATGTGTTTCGTCCCTTTTTTATATAAAATCTCCTCTGGGATCGGCTTTACCGTGATGCCCGATGCTGGGGCCCAGGGCTTGGAGGTAAGCGTAAGATTTACTGCTGCAGAAGTAGCCACCATAATAAGGAAAATGGTGAGTGGAAAGTCGCCAGGGCATGATAGTCTCAGCATCGAGCATCTGCAGTGTGCTGGTTTCCATCTTCCAAGAGTGCTGTCATTGTTGTTTAATTTGTGTTTAAGTCATTCGTATTTACCTGAGAAATTGATGCAAACTTCAGTAGTTCCTGTTATTAAAAATAAAACTGGGGACCCTTCAGAAGTTTCTAACTGTAGACCGATTTCTCTGGCTACAATAATAGCAAAAGTATTGAACAGTCTTATTGACCGACACGGACACACTTGGAACTGAACGATGCACAGCTTGGGTTTAGACCTGGCCTCTCAACAGAAAGTGCTATTCTGTCACTCAAACAGACGATCCAGTACTATACGGCCAGGAAAAATCCAGTCTATGCCTGTTTTTTGGACTTATCTAAAGCCTTTGACCTAGTGTCCTATAATAAGCTATGGGTGAAGCTTCAGAATACCAGTGTACCCAGGGAATCAGTGTCTGTACTGATGCATTGGTATGATAAGTAGAAAAATCAAGTTAGATGGGCAGGCACACTGTCAGTCCTTTAACACGTGCAGCCTGTGGGTTGACTATTTGCAGAGTGCATACAGTGACCAGGAGGCCTACCATGACCGTTAACAAAACAATCTTGTTGCAGGAACGTTTTGTTTCAAGCTTAAATTAATATTACTTTGTTTCGTACCATGAGCTCAACAAAACAATCTTGTTTTACTCCTGCTAAAAGAACGAATGATTTATAAGATTTATGTATTCCCTGCAACAAGATTGTTGATGGAAGACACAATAAGCAATATAAACTGTATAGCGCTGTCTCTTTCATAAAACCCCTCTGCTAGGTTGAAGTAGTGCTGCCAACCTAGTGGATTTTCCACTAAAACTGGTAGTTTTGACACCCCTTTTAGAGACGATATATTTTAGTGATAAGTGGATTTTCTACTGGTTTAAAATAATTCAGTTTCAAGACTGAGAAAATGCGATCACTCAACCGCTAGACCTCGTTTCGGTATACTATACGGGGTGTATGGGATACCGACGCGAAAACGCTTACGACGTACTCAGAGGTACATCATTCAGAACTGTTGCGGGTGTTCCTTTTCACATAACCCTGTTAGAGAATCTCCTCTATGGAGATTCTGTTAAAACATCTTGAATACCTTCTGATATATTAAAACTCAATAAATCGTTACACTTCTTTTATATTTACTCCAACATCAAAAACCCTTACAAAATAAACATTACTATCAAAACCTATCAGTGACCCAACATGTTAGCGACACACTGCTAGACTCCATTTGACATCTCGTCTGACAAAATACACACGTAATTTTTCCTATCAAATTACAAACCATTCCTATTCTAAAACTCCACTTAAAGGCCACAAACATAACCTGCCAGTATAACAATTAAACCTGCCAGTTATAAGAAGTACATTAAAATTCGACAATTACTAATTCCATAACAATAACAAGAACCCCCCATATAGAAAATTTTCATCGGTAATTTTAAAAAAAAACTGTTGGGCCCTACTATGAATGACCTCTTGGAGCAGTCTTATTTTAACCTTACTTCGTTCGCACCATCACGTCCTTAAGACCTCTGCCTCAAATCTTGCGGGCAGCGGGGCGGCAGCGGCGGCGACGCGGGAGTGGCAGGATCTAATGCGTAAAATCAAATGGACCGACCGGCGGGCCTCGAAAACACCGACGAGGCAGCGGGCAACGAGCGGTGCACTCCAGTCAAGCGGAGATAGCCCGCGCCGCGCCGCCGCCGCCCCGCAGACTGCAAGATTCGAGGCACAGAGGCAGAGGCCTGCTAGAATTAGCAATTTTGATGACGTCACCTCAAATAGTTCATTCAATTGGTACCATGACGTGTCTTTTGACACCCAGCAAGAATGTTTTTAAGTCAAATTGCAGGAATGTTTGACAGTTAAAAAAAGTTGATCCGAGACGACTTACTATTTATTATTGTTGTACAAATTATACTTAAAAATGTATTGTCGAGATATATATTGCATTAAAAACGTATTTATTTACGTGTGAGGGGTGTACTATACACCTTTGTACAATCCTTCGAGAGGTACAGGCGTGATGTTATGGTGTGGTAAACTAGTCGATTGGATAGTATTTCTAGCAATATCAGTGCATCATTATCATTATGATATCAGCCAAAAAACTACTGCTGCTGGACGTGGGCATGTCCCATGCATCGCTACATCGACCGATCTTGTGAATCTCGCATTCAGTGAATTCCCGCCACGTTTGCCAGGTCGCGGTTTTCGGAAGTGAACACAGATGGCAAAGGTACGCGAAAGTCGCGTCACTTGAGGCTTGTATAATGAATGTAGTCATTTCAAATAAGACGAAATGTACCTACGCAATGGATGGATATTCAAAGTTAGAGCACAAAGCAGCTCATCCAGGCAGGACTATGCCAAATTGTGTGTGATAAACTGATACCTAATAAAAGTTTGTATCTACGTCCTAAACAATGTTGTGAAAATTGTACTGTTGCTATAACTTGTATTGCTTGAGTATCAATAAACCTTTACCATTATACCTGTGTTTGTTTGCATGCTTGTACATAACGGTGCTGAGTACTATGATGATATATTATATGTTATGATGATAACTAATTAAACCACTAGCATCCACAAGAATAATGACGTGTGTCTGTATTACAACATAAAGAAGTCATGTGTTGTTGCAATAGATTATAACCAGTCTTACTGATAATCAATCGGGGGGCACGGTAGTGCCCCCGCCAAGTCGAGCGCGAAGCAAACACTGCCGTACCATCCTTTACTGGAACAATTTCGCCGCATTTTCAGATCCCTATTTGAGAACCTCTGGATAAGACCAGAACGCAGAAATTTTCGTCATCCAGTAAGCTATAATCACCTACTAAAATTCCAAAATTTCAAGTGTGTAGGTCATTTAGTTCCGAAGTTAAGCGAAAGCTAAGTTTCGCATTTATGACACTCACTCACTCATGATTATCAAAATAGAACTAGTACTTCCCATAAACTCAGAGAGCTTAAATTTGGTACAGAGTTAGGGTTTAATGGTCACATAAAGGGAAAATCAAAATCAAAATCAAAATCAAAATATTTTATTTTACATAGGCCTACATGGGCACTTATAAAACGTCAACAGAAGAGGCACGGTTCGGGTTGGTCGTTTCCTATGGAGAAGAACCGGCAAGAAACTCCATGGTTACTCTTTTAAAATCATTTGGTTCTACAATATTTGGATGTTACAGCGCTAGTACTTAAGTATGAGAGGACAGCGTAGGCCCGACAATAAGTCATCGCTTACTACAAAAGGTAGAAAAAGATGAAGCTGAAAAAAAAAAAAAAAAAAAAAAAAAAAAAAAAAAAAAAAAAAAAAAAAAAAAAATTACAAAGCCTACAATGTCCACACATTCACAAAAAAATATGAATGAAAAAGAATCTATACAAAAGTAAAAATAAAACTAAGAACAATTAAATAAACAATTGACACAAATGTAGTCATCAGTACTGTAACTATTCTGCACAATGAATAAACGGTGCAATGATTTGAAAACTATTGTAAAACATCTGAAAAAAAAATGAATAGAATAAATAAAATTCGGAATAGTTAGAGACATCCACATATTTGTGTCGTTTTTGAGCTACCAGGGAAGCCGCATGAGCAGAGGGAACTACAGCCAAACTTCTTTATCTTCAACATAGTCCTTAATTTTGTAATATGCTTTTTTAATAAGGACACGTTTGATGCAATTTTTAAACTTTCCATCGGTCAGTTCAATAACTGACTTTGGCAACTTATTATAAAAGCGTATACTGTTTATAAGAAATGACTTGCTAGTTTTTGTTAATCTAAATTTGGGTATTACAATTTCGTGTTTACTGCGTGTGTTTATATTATGGAAGTCGCTTCTAATTTTGAAAAGCCCTCGGTTTTTGCGGACGTATAAAATACATTCTAAGATATAAAGTGAAGGCAGAGTCAGTATATCGATCTCTTTAAATTTTTCTCTAAGGGACTCGCGAGGACCCATTTTATAGATCGCGCGAACTGCCCTCTTTTGCAATATAAAAATTGAATCAACGTCTGCTGCCGATCCCCACAGCAGAATTCCATAAGACATAATACTGTGGAAATACGCGTAGTATACTAACCTAGCTGTGGCTACATCAGTCAACTGCCTTATTTTCCTAACTGCATAGGCGGCTGAGCTTAACCTCCCCGAAAGAGTTCCAATGTGCGCGCCCCACTGCAGTTTTGAATCGATAGTAATTCCTAAGAATACAGTTTCCGCGATAACATCAAGTTTTTTGCCGTCAAGATTTAAATTAAGGTCACGTTGAGTTACATTTGGTAAAGAGAACTTTAGACATTTAGTTTTGTTCGTATTCAGTAAAAGATTGTTAGCTGCGAACCATTTCGAGAGAACAGTTAGACTTTCGTTGACATGTATGACATCCTTATCTTTCCTATGAATTTTAAAAATTAGCGAAGTGTCATCAGCAAACAGAATTATATCCGATAATTTGGCCATCATATATGGGAGATCATTAATATAAACAAGAAATAGGAAAGGACCAAGAATTGAACCTTGGGGCACACCCATCCTGACTATAGACCCAGAGGATGTCGCCCCGTTTACATTTACTTTTTGCTGCCTGTTTGATAAATAGGAAAGAACAAGATCAGCAGCTTGTCCACGAATTCCGTAGTGATGTAATTTACAGATCAGCGTGTTGTGGTCGACGCAGTCGAACGCTTTTGAGAGATCACAAAAAATGCCAATAGCGTCCTGGGACTTCTCCCAGGATTCCAGAATGTGACTGATGAGTTTTACTCCCGCGTCCGTTGTCGACCTACCCTTCGTGAAACCAAACTGCTGACTATGCAGTATCCCATTAGAGTTAAAGTGAGACAACATCTGGTCCAGCATGATTTTTTCATAGATTTTACTCAGTGCTGGAAGCACAGATATCGGTCTATAATTAGAAGGATCACTCTTACAACCCGATTTGAAAATTGGTACCACTTTACTATGTTTCATCAAGTCAGGAAACTTGCCGCTGTCCAAACATTGATTGAATATGCCTGTTAGGACAGGCGCAATTGAGTCAATAATGTTTTCAAGAACCTTGACCGAAATCCCCCATAAGTCTTCAGTATTTTTGATATTGAGACTTTTGAATGCGTTTTTGATTGTGGCAATACATACTGGTTTAAATTTGAAGTTTGGTATGTCTTTTGTGAAGTTCTCTTTAAGAAGGCCCTCAGCTAATTCAACCGAAGAGGGGAGAGATTTCGTAACCTCTAACGGAATGTTAGTAAAGAAATTATCTAGTGTCTCAGCGACTTCTAAATTGTCAGAAATTGTTTTGTTATCTATGTTTAAAGACAATTCACTCTTATCTTGTTGTTGAGTCTTACCGGTTTCTCTGTTAATTACCTGCCACACCGTTTTTATTTTATTATTAGAATTACCAATTTTATTACTTATTATTTGAGATTTTGCTTGAGCGCAGACACTTTTGAATATTTTCGAATAGTTTCTAACATAAGTGTGAAAGACTTGATCTGAAGTCAGAGATTTTTCGTGATATAAATTATATAAAATATCTCTGCTTTTTCTTATTCCCGTAGTGGCCCATTCGCTAAATTTAGATTTTGAATTGAGTTTAACTTTTTTTATAGGACACGTTTTATTGAATTCATGGCAAACTGTGGAAAATAATGTACCGTAGTTTATATTGGGGTCTTTTGAATCAAAACTAGCATTATTAAGGTTGCTAAGAACATTATTATTGAAAGAAATTAATTTATTTTTGGAAAGGGGTCTTAATTGAATTGTTTTAACTAAGTGTAACTTTTTGTCTAACTCAAACGACACAAGTTGACCAGTATGGTCTGACCTGACGCCACTAATTATTAACGACTCTTTTACTATGCAATTAGTAAATACATTGTCTATGCATGAAACCGAGGTTGCTGTTATTCTAGTTGCTTCATTAAATAAATATTTTAAATTAAATGATTTAAACAATGAGACCAGCCTATATTTTTCTGGTGAATTGACTAACAGATCAATATTTAAGTCACCACAAACAAAAACTAATTTATTATCTAAGAAAAGTTTACTTAATATTTCTTCCATTGTGATTAAGAATAATGACAGGTTTGATGCTGGTGGTCTATAAACACATAAGACAGTATGACCTTCAATCTCTGCACATGCTACCTCACATAAGCGATCAACAGAGTAAGCAGTGATATCCTTCCTCTCCTTATACCTGAGACAGCTATTACAAAGTATCAGGGTACCACCGCCCACTGAGGATCTGTTGTACGCACTGGCAACTGAAAAATTATTCACATTAAACAACATCCTATCTGGTTTTAACCAAGTTTCACAGAAACATAAAATATCCATGTGGTATTTATCAACTAACAGTTCCACGTCTAAAATTTTGCCGGAGAAGCGATTTATATTCTGGTGATAAAGTAAAATATTATTACCAGGCTTCTCTTTTGTCGGCTCTAATAGTTTAAAGAATCTGTAACAGTATTATTGGAGACACAAGATAATACTGTTTCATCACAATCATCACTTAACCTAGTCTCAGTTAAATCATTAATAACCGCGTTTATATAATATGATAAAAGTGAAGCCAGAAAATGTTGACTTTTCTTTGGAAGAAACATATGATCCCGAATCAAAACAAAATCTCTAACAAAATTGTTAGTATCAAAAAACAATAGACGGTCACTATGACGACATGATAAAATATGCATCAGATTATTTAAACTAGAAATATAAACATTTTCTTGATCAAGAAGATTGTCGGAATATGGCAATGCACATAAAATTAATTTGCCTAATCTTAACTTAAGTAGGGTGTCGACACCGTTAACTATGTCCCTTTTAGATATATTCAGGCTATTTCCAATTAAAAGTACTACTGTGGTCTGCTCATTTAATTGTGTATGTTGAATTTTATTGATAAGCTCATTAAAATGTAGGTTATGGTGACAATGGTTCACTACTGTGTGTTTAGACCGGTTATTTAACAAAGATCCAAATCCTGTTCCTAATCTATCAGAATACACTAAGATATTACTTTGGATGGGGTTCAGACTTGCTAGATTATGATTTAAGATGGGTAAAACAGAAGGAGCAACATGCTGTGACATGAGAGGTGGCGGAGGGGCAACACAACTACAGGTGAGATTGTTAGTCAGCGACTCATACCTCTCTGCATTGTACTTCACCAGGTCCACCAACTCACAGGCCTCCTGCATTCGCACACTCAACATCTGTTGACTACACTCATACTTACAAAAAATTTCCTTTAGTGTATTTTCCCTACTCAATAATTCCCTTTGAAGGCTCAGAATGTCAACATCATACATATGTTTGCTACTTTCTAAGCTACTGTTACATGCGTTTAACTGGTTTTTTAAGCTTCTACATTCGCTTCTTAGGTTGACATTATATTTATAAACATTTTGAGTTTTTAAAAGTTTCTTATACTTCCTTATACTTTTACTGATTTTAATATATTTCTTAATTTTATTATGACTATTTAGAATTGGACATTTAGTTAAGGTGTCATCCCCAGTTAGGTCTATGGTTATGGTGGGCTGCTCACACTCCAGTCCGGATACACTATCTATCAGCTCATTGTACAGGTTAACGGTGTTAGTAACCTCTTTGCTGGCTTTCTGAGAGTTGATGGAGGCAATGGTGTTTTGTGCCTCGCACAATTTCGCTTCTAGTTGAGAAATATGTTTCAGTGCCTGGTCATGAGTGTCATGGCATTGTTGAAAATCTGACACTAGTTGACGGAGATGGTGATGCTGGTCCAGTATATCAGTGTGCCGGGTGTGTAGTTCAGCTAGCTGGCTCTTGAGTTGAGTGTTTTTGGTCACTATTAGCTCAATTTCAATTTCACTTTCTTCACGTTCCCGCAGCAGCTTGCTGCACTCATTTCTAGAAGAATCCAGCTCTCTCAGCGCTACTTTCAGTTTGTCACTCATCTCACGAACAGTGGCTCCGCGGGTCATCATATCGACTGAATACCTCAAGCAACACCTGAAATGTGACAAGAAACAACTGAGTACCTATGTTAAGAGAATATTATGTAAGTTGAAAACTTGGGAAGTTGACAGAACAAGAAATATTTAGAGAAAAACAATAAATGAAGTTTTCTAAAAGATTATGAAAAAATGAAGGTATAAGAAAAACAAATAAAAAACAAAAAAGAAAAGCTATTTGATTAAATATTCTCAAACTTATTATAGGTAAAACTTTAAATAAAGACTTCTTTTACATTTATTTTAATTGGTAAACTAGTTAATTTCTACAGGGAATGGTAAGAACATGAGTTTATGTGAGAACAAAGGTTTTGTTTACTTTACTTATGGACTAAGTGGTTTACATAGTATTTACAGTATATTAGGGACACATATTTTGTGTGAAGTGGGGTTTGCAGTGAATGATTTGTCTGGGGCAAGTGTTTGCGTCCTCGATTTTGCTTCCACAAATTGTCAAGCAAAAGGAGACATAAACGTAGCCGGTGTGTACTGGACGTTGCTCAGAACCCTGAGCAGTGTTTGTGTGATGTATAGTATGGAAATAAGGCAAAAATAACAATTAAATTAAAACAGAATACTCTCCCGGTTCGTAGAATTCAAATCCACAGTCCAAACTTTGACAGCCGGTAGATGACTTAGCGAAATATCGATTGTTATGAGTTATCACAATATAAACAGTTCACAAACACTACGTGAGTCACTTTATAGATTGATTCTAATATAAAGAAATGATTTAAAGCAAACTATACACATTTAATTAATATTTTTAAAATAAATTAACTACGAGGTCGTTTTTTCACGACCAGTCGCCAGTGTTGCCAGCGCAAAAAAAAGAAACTATAAAAACTAGGATAATCGAAGATCTGGAGTACCTGGTGCCCTGATTAGAAAACACAAGAGCTCAACCAAACTATTAGAGATCGACATATACCGCCTTTACAAAAAATATTCAACTTAGTGGGCCGCTCCATTTGATGTCAAATATCGAAGGTCTGAAGTATCTGATGAAGAACCCTCAGCTGTTCTGAGCTGTATTAGAGATATGGTAATGCCCTCTTCTACTATTGGTACATAAAAAAATCGAATGTCAATTGCAAAAATCCAGCGTAGTCGAACACATCTTCTAATCAAATTTAATCTAGCCTATAGCGTCCCACTGCTGGGCGAATGCCTCCCCTTTTGCTTATAATCTAAATATATCTAAATTACTTGTCACGTTGTAACTCAAGATCGGATGGGCCAATTTAGCTGATTTTGGTTTTAAAATGTTTGTCGTAGTCCAGAGAAGGTTTAAAAGGTGAGAAAGGTAGGGTAGGTAGGTAGAGTAGAGTAGATAGGTAGGGTAGGGTAGGTAGGTAGGGTAGGGTAGGTAGGTAGGGTATGTAGGGTAGGTTGGTAGGTAGGGTAGGGTATGGTAGGTAGATAGGGTAGGTAAAAAGTGCATTGCAACGCATGCCGGTGACAGCTAGTACGCCTATAAATAAAATTAAAGGAAAACTCTGGATAAGACTAGACTGGCTGTTATACTTATACTTACAAGTTTACGAACATTACACAAATTAAAATAAATTAATTACACTAAAATATTAATTTCGCTTAAGTTTTGGTCTAAATAATGCATTGGAGTAAGAGTGGCGGTGATACCCGCACACGTCGTTAGATGGCGCTGATCGATATAAAAACGCGCTTACGTTTGTTTTCCGATAACTTTATATATGGTGAAGTGGCAACCGGCCGCTTTACACCCAGATGACCAGGCACTATTACCGGACGTACTGGACATCATTATCCACAGGGGCCTGGGATGCCAGATCGCCCAGCAAGTAATAGACGACGAGTTACAGTCGGACCACCAACCTGTACTCGTCGTCCTGTCAGAGATGCCGACGAGACTTGCTCCTCCAGCGCCACGTCGCAAGACAGACTGGAAAGAATTCTCCAAAATGATGGAAACCACCACTCCTACTTGGCCCGTCACCACCGCCGCGGACGTCGACGGGTTAGCGGCTGAGGTCACCGCTTGTATCCAGCGCGCCTACGAAGAGGCGACAGAGACTAGCACGCTACCGCAGGGGCTCTTTTACAAGCCTCTGCCTAACCATCTGAAGCGAATGGTCGCCCAGAGGAGGCGCCTTCGCAAGCGGTGGCAAACATTAAGATGCCCAAGGCTTAAAAGCGAACTAAACCGCCTCGCCGAGAAGGTGAGGGCCAAGCTTCAGGAGCTAAATACCGAGAGCTGGGAGGAACGTATAGACGCCGCAGAGGGAGACAGGGCGTCCCTGTACAAGTTGTGCAGGCAACTCACGAATACCCCGGCTCCGGTACGTCCGCTACTCCATAGCGACGGGGCGCCTAGATATACCGCGCCAGACCGCGCGGAGATCCTCGCCGAGCACCTGGAGCGTCAATTCGTCCCGAACCCGACTGCTAACGACGAGCACATCGCAGCAGTCGAGCAACACCTTGGAGAGCTCTTCTCCACGCCGATAGCCTCCGATGAAGATCCAGTCGCCTTCTCGCCTTGCGCGGTAAGACGCGCCATCCTTAACACTAAGTTGAGGAAGGCCCCCGGTGCGGACGGTGTGACCAACACAGCGCTGCGCCACCTGCCCTACCGTACAGTAGCGGCATTGGCGCGCCTGTTTACGGGCATACTACGCACGGGCGCCTTCCCGACCTCGTGGAAGGAAGGGCGCGTCATCATGCTGCCCAAGGCGAACAAGAACGTGTTGAAGCCGGAGAGCTATCGGCCGATCACGCTTCTCTCTGCTACCTCCAAGGTGTTCGAGCAACTCCTGCTGCGACACCTAAAACTACACTTCTCCCCACGAGCGGAGCAGTTCGGGTTCAGGGCCGAACACTCTACGACGCTCCAGTTGTCGAGGATACTGCTTCTGCTCACCGCGGCACTCAATAAAAAAGAGCAAGCAGTAGCAGTATTCCTCGACATGGAGAAGGCCTTTGATCGGGTCTGGCACGCCGGCCTGCTGTACAAGATGGCACAGGCTGGCACGCCTCGTCGCTTGGTAAGGGTGGTTTCCTCATTTCTATCCAACAGGACTTTCAGGGTGGTGGTCGACGGCGCGCTATCGGGCACTCGCCCGATCGCTGCGGGGGTGCCGCAGGGCAGCTGCGTCTCGCCCCACTGCTACTCATGTTACACCGACGACATCCCCACAACATCTGACACCACGCTCGCGCTGTACGCTGACGACACCGCGTACATAGCGACGTCGCTAAACACGCGGCACGCGGCCGTCAAGCTACAGCGCGCGCTCGATCTGCTGCCTGACTGGCTGTCAAAATGGAGGTTGTCGGTGAACGTGGGTAAGACGCAGGCGCTTGCCACCGGCGGCACCAAACTCCCACCACCCCTCAGATTACTAGGAGCCGACGTCGCATGGTCGCCCCAGGTCAAGTACCTCGGGGTCACCATCGACCGCCGACTCACGATGGGATGTCACGTCCGTAGCACCGTTGCCAAATGTAGGAACGCCCGCTTCCTACTTCGCCCAGTGCTCTCGTCCCGCCTCCCGCTGCGTGTCAAGCTGGGCGTGTACAAAACGTACATACGCTCACTGATCACGTACGCTGCCCCAGCTTGGTTCGCCCTCACGAGCGAGACCAACAAGACCAGCCTCCGCGCGCAACAACATCTTGCGCTGCGCAAAATCGCCGCCGCCCCTCGCTACGTGAGGAACTCCACTATACAGCGGGACATGAGGATTGAGAGCCTGGACGACTTTTGTAGCCGCCTCGCGTCCACCATGTTCGCGCGTGCCGACGCCTCTGCCTGGCCCCACTTGGCGCAAATAGCGCCGTGGCACACGCGCCCGCCTGACGCGGGGCGCGCCAAGCGCACCCGTCGCCTTCCGCGCGACCTAGTGCCTGCGGATGTGACATAACCATCCTCCCCCCCCGGACTGACTCCCCCGGGCAGGCCGTCCCACTCTACACGCGACCTGCCCACCCAATACTACTCCACACTCGCTACATACACTCGAAACGCGTCGTGTCCTAAGTTAATATAGGCATGACGCGCTTCGAACACACACCCATGTACTCAACATGCGACTACTCACGCGACGAACGTGCGGCGCGGGCTCGCCTTTCGTTCGCTACATGAGCGGTGTTACACAAGTACATTGCCGCTCACACTCATTCATTACGGCCCCTTAGTCTGGAGCGTAATCGGCTAGCTCTGAGAGCGTTGCAGACGGGGGCCAACATCCTTAGCGGTAGGATGCGCCAACAAAGTCACCTCCGTCGCTGGTCGTCATCCGCTGGGCCTCCCCCGGGCAACCGGAGGTTTCACCTGGCGGTGACAGACCGCCGAGGTGGCGTGAAGAAAGCGGCGCTCGGTACGGTAAAGTTTCACCGTACCTAGGCGCGCGGCGCCCAGCGCCGCTGGCGCCTCCTACCGGACAAAATATCAACCACACATTGCGAGTCGCGCCTTTACACGCGCTCGCCACTTCCATCGCCTATAAGGCACCCTGCTGAGGCACCTGTCGTTACAGGTGCATAATGACTACCGCGGGGAAAGGGTTCAACCCATATCCCGCCAGCCGCGCCCCCCTGCGGGGGCGTAGCGACTTCTACGACGTCTACGACGGCCGCTTTACAGTCGTTTACGACATTCTTCTACTGCGAGCTGCGCTTGAAAACGTTTGCTAGGGAATAGGAGGGATTATTTGCATTTCGTTGATTTAGCTTATTATTTCGTGAGGTTGTCCATAATAATACTAAAGGTCGTTGAGTTTATTTGTGTTTGGTGTATGGTAGAACTGACTCAACTTGCAGTATCAGATCTGCTATAGTTGCATACGTTGCTGAACATTGGGACGAAATGCAAGTGTATACGTGTGATGCTGATGGTGACGTATACACGAGCGCGCAATCCTACACGAGCGATATGATGAAACACACTACTTACGGCTCAGCTTCTGAGCTTATGGCTGCTGGAAAAATCTATCCCTTCACTTTTGAAGTGTATGAGAACGGTATACTAAGAGGTTCCTTTGGTGATGCTGGCCAAAAAAAGTGTTTACGTTTTAAAGGTAGTTACTTATGCGGCCACTACGATTTACTCATTCCTATACGAGATGCCTCTCCATCTTTTTCCCCTTTTGATACCATAACATTAAATTCTGTAACATCAGATACTGCTGTATGTACATTATATGACTTAAACTCTACTCTAACTAAAGTGAATTGAACATAAAGCATAAGGGAAAAGGCGGTAGACCGACTAAAACTAGAAAAGGAAGACCTAAGGTATCCGAACTGTCACGATCTGAACCACTTCGAGAAGCTGCGGCTCTTTACCGACAAAAACACCCTGAAAAACGTCGAGAAACCGTAGAATTTTATAATTCTTTACATCCAGGCGCCAACCGGGCATCTGTAGCACAGTACAGTGCTTCACATCCTGAAGTAAATCAGGCTGCTGTATCTCGATACAAAGCTTTACATCCGGAAGTCAGTCAGGCCGCAGTATCTCGCTACCGTGCTTTACATCCGGAAGTAAACAGACAAAACTTAGCGCGAAAGAGATCTACTGACAAACTTAAGTTTAAGGGAAACACAGAAACAATCACTAGAGTTCTGACAACTAAACTTAAAGATAGATTAGAATCAGAAAAAAATAGTTATGTGGACACCTCATAATAGGCAAAGAACTTTAGAAGATTTGAACAAGACTGCAAATAAATTAAAAGAAAAAATATTAGAGGCATTAGAGAAGTTAAAAATATGTCCTGAAAGCACGGATATTAAAGACAAATTTGAAGCATTTCTTGGTAAATCAGAACATCGCAGTAATCAGGAGGCATTTTATTCTGAACTAGCTTATAAGGTTTATGAAGATAAAGAAAAGGCTATTGAGATTGATGATGCTGGCAAAGCAAAAACCTTTACAAATGTTAAGGAAATGTCCGAAAGTCTAACATAGTCTTGTTCTTCATCGTGCGTATTAAATGATGGAATCTAACTAAAAATGAAAAACATTTTCGAAGTATTGAGCCTCCAAACTACTGCGCTTTACTCGATGTCTGTAGAAACAGGAAAACTGCAAGAAAAAGATTTCTAATAATAAAAAAAACTACTCCTAAAAAGAAAAAAAATGTGTCAAATAAAAAAAAAAACTAATAAAATAAATCAATATGCCCGCCCACGTTTCTACAAAAAGAAGTGAAATCCCACCAAAAACCTTCTGTAAAAAACTAGCCAAGTCTCGATGGAGCTGCTTGTTTATCTCTAAAAAGTAGTGAAATCTAGACAAAGTCGTGCCAAGTCTAAGGTTCCTTACTGCGATTTATTTATCATTATAGTTAATGTTGTGTGACTTGGCCGTTGAATGGTACACAAGGGTACTTACAAAACCAGGTGCTCCATGACACCATTGCACCAATCTGTCGACAGAACCGCTACCCATTGACGATGGAAAATTGCCACTTGGAAAACGTTGATTCAATGACCAGTCAATTGTAAGCTCGATAAAGCTGTGTATTTCAATAATACTTATGTATAGGCCAGCCTGAAACAAACAATATAAGTACTACTATTATATTATATGTATTACTATTTTAGTAAATAATAAGTTGCACAATCAACAACAGCCTAAAAAGAGACACTAGCGTCCAATTACCAATACCAGTATGGGCTATTATCTCGCTTAACAAACATAGGTAGTTACAACCGATATAACATTACGTGTAAACAAAATTGACTTGTACCCACTAACGTATAAAGAATGTTCAACGGCCAAGTCACACAACATTAACTATAATGATAAAGAAATCGCAGTAAGGAACCTTAGACTTGGCACGACTTTGTCTAGATTTCACTACTTTTTAGAGATAAACAAGCAGCTCCATCGAGACTTGGCTAGTTTTTTACAGAAGGTTTTTGGTGGGATATAGTTTTACAATTTAGGGCATCCACTCCACTAAAACTCGTTTGAACATCCTCAAGTCATCTACAAACTCTTACGCACAGTCATCCATTCTACTAGTCCGACAAATGCCTAGATCCAAAGATTAAATAAAAACAATAAAGCTACAATTAGTTTATAATCAGAATTCTTTATTATACAATTTAAAATATAGATTAATGACTCGAAGATCAGTCCATAATCAATTTTCCTGGAATTATTTCAACGAGCTCATGCTTCCTCCATGGTATGGTTTCTAAGACGCATCGATGCAGCTTCAATGATCCTACATTGGTTGGTCTTTCCCTCTCAAAGGAACAATCTCAATGTTCGTAGTATTCCACGTTCACGTTAAGGTTTTTATTCCAAGCCAACTTTGCCAGCGTTTGCTAAGTAAGACAGACAGCGCGAAGCGACTTTGTTTTACAATATGTAGTGATTTTATAATACAGAATTCTGATTATAAACTAATTGTAGCTTTCTTCGTTTTATTTAATCTTTGGATCTAGGCATTTGTCGGACTAGTAGAATGGATGACTGTGCGTAAGTGTTGGTAGATGACTTGAGGATGTTCAAACGAGTTTTAGTGGAGTGGATGCCCTAAATGGTAAAACTATATTGATTATCAGTAACACTGGTTATAATCTATAGCAACAAAACATGACTTCTTTATGTTTTAATACAGACACACGTCGTTATTCTTGTGGATGCTAGTGGTTTAATTAGTTATCATCATAACATATATAACATCATAGTACTCAGCACCGTTATGTACAAGCATGCAAACAAACACAGGTATAATGGTAAAGGTTTATTGATACTATATCACAATGATAATGATGCACTGATATTGCTAGAAATACTATCCAATCGACTAGTTTACCACACCATAACATCACGCCTGTACTCCTCGAAGGATTGTGCAAAGGTGTTTAGTACACCCTCACACGTAAATAAATACGTTTTTAATGCAATATATATCACGACAATACATTTTTAAGTATAATTTGTACAACAATAATACATAAGTCGTCTCGGATCAACTATTTTAAACTGTCAAACATTCCTGCAATTTGACGTAAAAACTAGGCATGAGATGTACTTGCCACATTCAATACCAGGGCTTCCAAGTACGAGTGTACAAAAAAACCAGGGTTTAAAATACATGAAAGTGTTTGGTAAAGTTGGGTCTAGTTCCTACCGTGCTAGAATATATTTAGACTGTCTGCTTAGGCATTTTAATTTTAGATTAAATTAAAATTTTAAATTTTAGGCTTAACTAATAATGAATTGAAAAATGCAGTACAATGGCTACAGCAGAATGGTCTACATGTCAATCTAAATAAAACTAAAATTGTACAGTTTCAAACATATGACACTACACTACTCCACTTACTCCGATTTCAATACTTTACGACAATACCGTTTTAAAACCAGTACAATCAACTACATTTTTAGGTATCAGTAGTGATAACAAATTAAACTGGAAAGACCATATCGATAATATATGTAGTAGACTGAACAGATTTGTATTCGCTCTTCGTAAATTGAGACGTATAACCAGTAAAGAAACAGTTCTTAACGCATGTCATGGATATGTCTCGTCGGTGCTGCGTTATGGTTTAGTTGTGTGGGGCAACTCGGTTGATGTAGACCGGGCTTTTATAGTGCAAAAAAAATGTTTTAGAGCCATATGTGGAGCTGACTATTTAGACCACTGTAAACCGTTATTCAAGCAATTAAAGATACTTCCCTTACCGTGTCTCTACATACTTGAAATCTGTTTATTTGTGAAAAGACATTCCTATTTATTTCCCATAACTGAACATGTTTCCAAAATAATTGAAAAAAAAAACCCAAACAGCTACTAGTACCAGCCCAAAGACTTTGTTTGTATAGTCGAAATGCCTACTGCATGGCTATAAAGATTTTTAATAAATTACCATCACATATTAGACAGCTGCCTATAAATAAATTCAAACGTGCATTATTTTCGTGGCTTCTGGAAATGTGTTTCTACTCTGTAAGCGAGTTCATTAATCATAAGTTTTAATAATTAATTTATAATAATAATAATTAAAAAAAAGGAAATGTATTGTAAATGTACTTATAATTTATTTTTATTTGGTGGTTTCTCTTAATAAGTTTAATATTTGTTGTATCCACATTATGATTATTTTAAAATTCTAATATTTCTACACCGGCAACGGTAGTATATGTGAACTATTATAAATTGTAAGATCTGTATGTACCTACCATAATACTCAGAAATAAATGATATTCTATTTTATTCTATTTTTATAGAATGGCGGCTATATTATTATTCAAAGTTTTTCCTCGCTATTTATTACATATTTACAATAAAAAAATCATCTTTCTATAAATCCACGAAATAAATATTTACAATTCCTAACTCATAAACACACAAAAAAAAACAGTTTTATTTATTTACACACTTTTTCTAATTGTTTAATATACTCGCAAAATAACTTCTTTAAAATGAATTACGTCAGAGTCAAAAAAAAAACGGAAACAAAATATTTACTTGACTTTAAACGTAACTTAGTAATACTATACTGTTCACGCTATTATGTGTCTTATTTCTATAAAAGTGTGGAAAAATGGCGCGAACCAGTCTACAAAATGACTGCGCTACCCATGCCGCTAGCCGACCGCGACCTGAGCCCCGCGGCGCAAGCCTTGTGACGCCCGCGCCGCGAGCCCTACTCCCGCACCCGCGCCGCGAGACCCGCGCGGCCGCGACTTGCTAAAATTTTCATACTTGCAAGTATTTCACACTCATACCAGGGCGTCCTGGTTGGAAGCAAAGCCCTGGTTTCAAAACCTGGTTGCGTAAATAAGTCCCATCGCTAGAAAAGCATTCTTGCTGGTTGTCAAAAGGCACGTAGTGAATGAACTATTTGAGGTGACGTCATCAAAATTGCTAATTCTAGCAGGAATATAACAAGCTTGTTTTAAGGACGTGATGGTACGAAAACGCAAAGTAAGGTTAAAATAAGACTGTTTTAAGAGGTCATAGTAAGGCCCCTGAGAGTGCAGTACAACAATTCATTCAGGATGCTGGTGGGGCTGCCGCGGTATTGCAGTGCCGACCAGTGGGATTCTCCAATGCTTGAGCGCTGGATAAGACTACACACTGTCAAGTAAACATGCGCACAAGTATCGGAGTATCCAATAGGTCATGTTATTTTATTTTTGTAATAATTCTTTTAAGTGTCATGTCTTGTAATTACTAACATTAGTTTCTCATAATGTATTACTCACAACTTTATGGATGTATATCAGAAAATAAATGAATATTATTTAATAATAATATTACTACCAAACTACTACTATTACTATTTTTACTATCCAATACCTTAGCAGCGATAGTAGCTTGATAAAATTCTAGCTAAACATATCGTTCTCGAGGATAATTAGTTTGGTTTTAGACCAAACTTTTCTACGGAGAGTGCAATATTATGTCTAAAGGAGACTGTCCAATATTTTACAGACAGAAAGACTCCTTGTAATAGTTTGTTTTTTGGATTTATCGAGGGCTTTAGACCTGGTCAATTATGACCTGCTCTGACATAAGCTCACTTACGATACTTCTGCCCCATCTGATGTGATATCACTGTTTAGATATTGTTACAGAAATCAGACCAATAGAGTTAAGGGGGCAGGCTCTTATTCTGTTATTATGTAGATTGTGGGGTAAGGCAAGGGGGACTGAGCTCCCCCCGTCTGTTTAACCTATACATAAATAAGTTGATAGGTGAGCTCAGTAGTAGACTCTCTCTCTCTCAAAGTCTGCTATTTTTATAAACATTGTCATTCCAACACGATCCTATTGTCATTTTCGTAAGTTCGTAATCTGCTAAATTCATAATGATCTGTCAAATTCTATGCCATTTCTTTCAATGGAGTGTCAGTGGTTGATCATTGTGAATTCATAATGACGCCATTATAATAAGTAGATTACCAAACATGTCAAAATCAACAATTATGAAATCAATGATAGGCCATTCTGACACTATTGTAATAGCAGACTTGAGGCCCAGTTAAATTGTTCAGTTTTATTTTTATTTTTTATCTAATATACGAGTAATTTGATACTAACATAAGTGTAAGTTACATTACTACTAACACTATATGGATTTTATCTGAATCAAATATTTGAATTTCAATCATTATTACTTGATACGGTGAAGGAAACCACACGATAAAGAAAGATGGTAGACAATGATAGTTTCTGTGGGCGCAGGTTACCTGGAGGGGTTGCCGGTCGAGATGCCCGTGACGTACCTGACGCCCGGCCTGGCCGACTGGAGAGTGGCCGTCCCGGTGAGTATCATCACGCGGTACCCTCATGGAGCACGGCTTCTTACTGAACTGGCCAGGCATCGTGAAGCCAATATTGTGTATGAACCAGCGCTCTAGGCGTTGAGTCGCAATATTTTGTGTCCCCGTTATTGAGGATATTGTGAATTTTTCTACTAGACAAAGCTGTTACGAATTAACTCATGGGTATGTGATAAAATTTAAAGAGTATCAGCGCGTGTTACCTAGTTAAATTTCCTTTCTGATATATATTTTAAACAGACACAGAAATAAACTAGAATCATGAATATATTATTTATTAAAACATACAAAGTACCAAGGAAATAAAGTAGAACTTTAGCTAGCTTAGCTTGCTGCTTTTTTGCATTGGGTCTATTTAATTTAACACTTGCTAATAATTAAAGGGATATTTTTAAATGCACATCTGTATAATTTTTCAGCACACTAGGTAACTCCACTAATTAACTGAATGCATACCAGAAAAAAAAATAGTGCGTGCGGTCCCTCCGCACGGAAGAAGTGAAACGTCGTAATGTGGAAATGAGTGCTTTCATACCCCCTCCATAGTAGCGTTAAACATTCAACGCAACTTTGATCACCCATCCACATACTGACCTCGGCTACCATTGCTTAACCTTGATCACCCATCCACATACTGACCTGGGCAACCATCGCTTAACCTTGATCACCCATCCACAAAATATAATTTAGGCTATTATAATTTAGGCTGGCACAAAGAGAACCACGTTCGCGCTGGCCTGTAACAGGTATACTACGGCCCAACAAGCAAAATAATCCTGGAATGCGATTATATAATGCTACGTGGTCTTATATAGCTCCGATGATGGTTTTGATGGTTGCTACTGCGCTTTTAACAGCATAAATACATGCTGTTTTTACTCAAGTACGTTTAATTCTATAATTTGTACTTATATCGGTATATAGGACCGTATTTCCTGGCCAATATAGGATCAAGACTCCTATAAAAGCATGAAACAAGAGTAATTGCACTCAAGAGTAATTACTCCGGTAACGCAGACTTATATGCGCCTATAAGATAACATCTGCAGACCATTTAAATCGTAATACTCCCGTAGGAGCATGTACTAGGAATATATGCACTGAGGAGTAATTACTCTTGTTATTTTTACTTATAACCTCATATAAGCTAATATTTTATGGCCAATATAAGTAAATTTAAGTTAAATTACTGTAAATCATTTATATATCTGGTTTGGTTTTACATAAGCTTAAAAGTAAGTGTTACATGAATTTCACATCCACGTTTTAAAAATAATTAGTCACCAAGATTATAATAGCACTCGGTAGGATAAAAGTTTCTCTATATCGATTTATCGTGTGCCGTTTTAAACCTAGACTGATTTATATGGGCATTCCATAGTACTGTTATTGTCTAAGTAATCTCAAACAATCCTGGTTAAAACTTTTATGAAACCACTTTTGCTTGTAACGACCAGTATAGGCGAAAACTGGTTTTGTCTACAAATTTTGAAAATGGATTTAAATAAGTGGAAGTGGTTTGAAAAACTAGATCTTGCAAAAGAAAAGTAAATAAAAATCTAAAGAAATGTTAACCGCAGTGAGCACCGATTTTTTAAATTAAATTGGTTAAGACCGTAACGCGAATTCTAGCGAGGGTTCCGGACAAGATAATTATAGTACTGCTTTAGATGGAAGAGGTTTGGACTATGAAAGTACCACGAAAGTACGAAAGGACTGTGAGCGATATAGAAAGCGATAATCAGGAAGAACTTTCGGATTATAACAAAAAATTCCAACTGCGGAATCTATTAAACACTGGGCTTTAGACTTCAATATTTCACAGGCTGCATTGAAATCTTTACTTGAAATTTTAAATATTTCATGAGAATTAAAAATGTTTTGCCTATGACATGTATTTGCAAATGCGATTTCAGGGAACTTAACAAGGTCAAAAATGTGTATAAAATTGCATGTCAAATGTGTAATATAATTAAGTCAAATAAGAACAATGTTTAAGCTAATGTTTAACCTAGCACGTAGAACAAACTCTTAAAATATTACTTTAACTTACTTATCCATAAATATCAATCGATTTTCATCTGGGCATTGCGGAACCCTAATCGGTTACAATGGCGAATCTTCCTCGGTTTTGTGATAACCCAATATAGAACCACTATACTAATATTGGTACTATATCACACTTGTAAATGCTAAAAGTACTTATTTTAGCACTATATCGCACTTGGAAATGCTGACCAAGAAAATGGCAGCTGCCTACATAATATTTATTTAATATTAATTAAACTAAAATGTAAATAAGCATATTTTAAGAGGCGCTTTAAAATTTTGATCAAACCCATGATAGATTTCACAGAAAAATCAAGTTCCCCTACGAATAAGCTATAAAAGACTAACAATTTGACAACAATAAAATTTTGTATAAGGTTGACATTAATAAATTCTGATTCATATAAATACTTAATCTCAAGATGTTATTTTTTTTTACAGAATACAACAATGTGCGATACACTCACTTTGACTGTTCACAATATATGAGCTTAGAGAAGCATTTCTAGGCGCGTATTAATCTCACTTTTTACTAAAATTTACTTATATTGAGATTTACAGGAGTAATTGCATTGACGTAATTCAATTACAGGAGCAATATAGGCGTATATGGCATTTCAGCGGTCTAATATAAATACGTTATAGGTAAAAGTAGACTTATAAAGTGGGCCCTTTTCGCGACTTATGTGCGGATATAAGTCTCATATAGTCCTCGATAAATTATGGTTCTAGGATAGTTTAAAAACCACTTTTTGCTAGTTGGGGGCGTTCGAGTGCCACGCATTCACTTTCACTCTGTCTCTTTCTATTCCCATATATACCATATTTCCATATTTCTATTCATGGTAGCGTTAAACATTTAACGCAACCTTGTTGGAAGTCGCATAAGAAGTTTCACTTCAATAAATGCTGTGCAAAAAATAAATGCTGTGCAAAAAATAAATGCTGTGCAAAAAAACCAATTGGTTAACTAAACATGTCCTACAATAAAAACTAAAAAATCACACAAAACTAGATGACCTTTTTTATAGGATTCACACCAAAAATGTGGTTCGGACATCGGATATATGATTTATAAAACAAAAACCGGCCATGTGCGAGTCTTAACTCACACACAGGGTTCCATAGCCCCAAACAATATTTTGAACTGTCATTCATTAGTTAGTAGTATTAGTTAGTAAACTTCCACTCAACCGCAAAACTAAATTGGTTTTTCATAGTATGTTAATCAAAAACAAAGTTAATGCTGCAGTTTGATGAAAAAGTCCCATATATCAAAAACTAAACATCATATCTTATTGAAACCAATTTTCTTTGATAGTTTTTTTTACGTTCTACAATCCTGAATATTTTCAGAATTTTCCTCCTCTTACTTTAGAAATTAGAGGGGGGGGGACACATTGTACCACTTTGGAAGTGGCTCTTGCGCAAACTATTCAGTTTAGAAAAAAATGATATTAGAAACCTAAATATCATTTTTGAGGACCTATCCATAGATATCCCAAACGTATGGGTACGATGAAAAAAAAAATTTTGGTTTTCAGTTCTATGTATGGGGAACCCGAAAATTTATGGCTTTTTTTCTATTTTTGTGTGAAAATCTTAATGTGGTTCAACTGTATAGTTCGTATAGTTTCGGAAAAAAGTGGCTGTGACATACGGACGGACGGACAGACAGACAGACATGACGAATCTATAAGGGTGCCGTTTTTTGCCATTCGGCTACGGAACCCTAAAAATGACGAATTGTTTATCAAAAATACTAACTTGCACTCTAAATGCCATTCTAGCACAATACTATTACGAGACCATTGACAGACCAATGATTGACCAATAAAAGCAGATTGCGAACTTTTAGCAAAATGACAATGGGATCGTGTTGGGATGACGATGTTTATAAAAATAGCAGACTTGAGGCCCAGAATACGTACGTTAATTTCTTGGTTATGTTGCTTGTTGTTTTTAGGGTTCCGTAGCCGAATGGCAAAAAACGGAACCCTTATAGATTCGTCATGTCTGTCTGTCTGTCCGTCCGAATATCACAGCCACTTTTCTCCGAAACTATAAGAACTATACTATTGAAATTGGTTAGTAGATGTATTCTGTGAACCGCATTAAGATTTTCACACAAAAATAGAAAAACAAAACAATAAATTTTGGGGGTTCCCCATACTTAGAACTGAAAACCAAAATATTTTTTTTTTCATCAAACCCATACTTGTGGGGTATCTATGGATAGGTCTTCAAAAATGATATTTAGGTTTTTAATTTCATTTTTCTCTAAACTCAATAGTTTGCGCTAGAGCCACTTCCAAAGTGGTAAAATATGTGTCC
Source organism: Cerastis rubricosa (assembly GCA_949152445.1). Taxonomy (NCBI): domain Eukaryota; kingdom Metazoa; phylum Arthropoda; class Insecta; order Lepidoptera; family Noctuidae; genus Cerastis; species Cerastis rubricosa. Next base: position 22,871,301 of record OX424537.1, on the reverse strand, counting down.
CTCCTCTAATTTCTAAAGTAAGGAGGAAAATTTTGGATTATAGAACGTAGAAAAAACTATCAAAAAAAATTGGTTTCAATAAGATATGATGTTTAGTTTTTAAGATATGGCGTTTTCATCAAACTGCAGCAGTAACTTTTTTTTTCATTAACATACTATGAAAAACAACTTTAGTTTTGCGGTTGAGTGGAAGTTTACTAACTAATACTACTAACTAATGAATGACAGTTCAAAATATTGTTATTATATTGTTTGGGGCTATGGAACCCTGTGTGCGAGTAAGACTCGCACTTGGTCGGTTTTAGAATACCTTTCGGAGTCAAACAAAACAAACAACTTCCATAGGCCTGATCGATTTGAAATCCAGTCACTTGTCAATGATATTACAAAAGTATGATAACCTTGACCTGATGCACTGGTATCACCAGGATCATGCAGAGGAGTTCTTCTGGCGGGTTCGGTATCTCCCAAACCGCCAGAAGAACTTTTCTAAGGAGTACGGCATTTACCTTTTTTTTTTTTTTTTTTTTAGGATGGGAAATCATCAAATGACTTCTTCCGCTCTGGGCGGAGCGGAAGGGAGTGTCAGACTTGACTGACTAAAACCCATCCATGTTCCTTCTTAGCCCTTTGCGTTCCAGGGGCACGGTATCTCTTTCGAACAACCCGCAGCCCTGGCAGGCATCGGCCCTCTCGGACCCCTTCCGATTTGCTGACATCTCCTTGAGGCGCGCGTGGAACACGAACGCGCCGTCGGCACGGTCTGTCGTCATAAGACGGACGGACGGTGAGCTAGCCCATTACTCACCGTCCACAGGCCCGCGCCTACGGTGGCCGGGGGCCACTGGTTGCCCCCCGACGCCCGGGGCGTCTCCCGCGGCGGCTGGGACGTGAGGTTCTCTCCCTCTCACGTTCCACCACCTCCTTCGCTAGCATGACTGCTTCGCAGAAGGAGGCGACGGCTTCCCATTCCCTCTCGCTCCGGACCATGGATTGAACCAGGGCCGGACGCGAGAGGTCGCCGCCGCCAATCGCCGCTACGAGGACACGGCGGTGCTCAACCCAAGCGGGGCATAGCTCCACAGTGTGCTCCACCGTGTCCTCCGGCCGATCCTCGCAGTGGTGACACCCGGGCGTTTCCTCCTACCCGATTCGGTGCAGGAACCTCCCGAAACAACCGTGTCCGGTGAGGACCTGCGTCAGGCGGAAGGTGAGGGCGCCGTGGTGCCTCTCTAGCCACTCCTCAAAGAGGGGACTTATCGCCACTATTGTGGCGTGCCCTGCACGGGGTTGCGACAGTCGCTCTCTCCATGTCGCCATGAGATCGCGCCGGAGGTCTGTCCGCTGAGCGACAATTTGCCGCGGCAGCGGAGTTTCCCCCCGGCGTAGTGCCTCCGCGCGCCATTCGTGCAGGCACGCGAGGACTATCGCCTCCAGATCCCATGGCGGCAATCCGGCCAAGAGGCTCGCCGCCTCGCCGGAGATCGTGCGGTACCCCCGGATCAGCCTTACGGCTACCACCTTCTGGGGCGCGTTCAGGTAATGGGCGGCTCGCCGCCTCAAAGAACGCGCCCACACCGGGGCCCCGTAAAGGGCCATGGACCGCACGACCCCCGCGTAGAGCCTCCGGCAGGAGGCGTTTGGACCCCCCAGGTTGGGCAAGAGCCGCTTGAACGCAGCCCCTGCCCGTTCCAGTTTGGGGGCCAAACGTCGGAAGTGCTCCACGAAGTTCCACCGGCTGTCGAGGACAAGCCCTAGGTACTTCAGCGTCGACCCGACGCCGATGGGAACCCCTCCTACCGTCAGTATGGATCCCGACGGTGGCGCATTCCGAGGCCCATGAAAGCACATGGCCTCGGACTTGTGCAATGCCACCTCGAGACCCAGTTGCCGGATTCTCTCCACGACTATCGCAACCCCGCGTGTCATAAGTTCGGCCGCCGCCTCGTGCGACCTCCCTTGTGCCAGCACCAGCGTGTCGTCAGCGTAGCAGACTACACTGACACCGCTAGGGAGGTGTACGGCATTTACCTTGTGTTTGAGCTCATACGTAGCGATTTGACGAGCACATGATATTACAAGCTGGCCGATTAGGGTCATAATCTACAGGCTACTCTAAATATAAACATTTTAAATGTTGAAGTTCAACACTTAGTACATAAAATAAAATTAAAAAAACTCCCGACCCAAAAAACCTCCAAAAAATTAAAGAATCCAAGCGTCGTTGCGTCGGGGGTCTGCTTTGTTTTGTGCTTGTGCTAAGTGTCTACTTACTGGTCCCCCGACGCTACGACGCTTGGATTAATTTATTTTTAACCCACGACCAAAAAAGAGGGGTATGTATTTGTTTGTCTGTCTGTGGCATCGTAGTTCCTAAACGGATGAACTGATTATGATAAAATTGGTTTCGTTTGAAAGGGATTTTAATTAAAAGTGTTCTTAGCTGTTTCGAGAAAATCTGCTCAGCCGTTTGAAGGTTATCACCTCTTTTCTAGTTGTTAAGGGATATAAACAACTTCTACGGGTCTGGTCGATTCGTTTGCAATCTTGTCATTTGTCACCATGGGTATCGCCTTCCCCCCTAAAAGATCGTGATTTTTTTAACCCCCAACCAAAAAAGAGGGGTGTTTTAAGTTTCACGTGTGTATCTGTGTATCTGTGCGTCTGTCTGTGGCATCGTAGCTCCTTAACGGATGAACCGATTTTGATAAAATTGGTTTCGTTTGAAAGGTATTTTAATCGAGAGTGTTCTTAGCTATGTTTCAAGAAAATCTGCTCAGCCGTTTGTAGGTCATCACCTCTTTTCTATTTGATGAAGGGAAGAAAGGGGTAGGCCTATGGCCAAGAATTTTGCTGTCCAATGTCGTAGTTTTGCTACGTAATAATTAGAGATGTTCTGACTAGTCGGTAAAGCCGATTATCCGGCTTCTTACTTTGTATGTATTTCTCAATTACACTGAATAAAAACCAAGATAGTAATAAAATAAAAATAACTTAATATTTTATTTTAGAATCGAAGATATAGAAAATAGAAGAAAGAAAATAATTGAGCTGTTTTACTTTTATGTACAATAACAGTATTGTCTGCTGTAAACGCAGCGTCACGGAAATATCCCAATACACCCGAAACCGTGATCGGCGCGGCCGACTAGTCGGCCAAGGTCATAGTCGGCGCATCTCTAGTAATACTTAATATATTAGTTCTCCATCGATACAACTATACATGCACACCGTTAAAATTGAGTAAGCGACACTGCGTAAATAAAATAACCCGGTTCCGCGACGGGTACCCGCGACGGGGACCGTCACTTTCCCACGGAGCCCACGTAGAGACGCGACGGGCATTCTTTGACAGAGTCAATGGTAACGCTACCATCGACTCTATCAAAAAGCTAGAAAGCTGGTCTACTAATAATATGAGTTTAGAAAGTAGTTTTTTTGAAGTTTCCTTCGGTCAGTTTAGTAAACTGACTTTGGCAACGTGTAAGTGCTCATGAACGCAGACGTGAAGTGTCGCACGCGCTGCTTCACGCCCCACGTGTCCGTAAAGTATATCGTATACTTTGTAATTATGTTTGTGTTTGCGCGTTTGATAACGCGGGCCGCTGCACGCTCCGCATCTCCGTAAATAAAAAAAACTTCTTTATTTTCCAAATAAAAAATAACAACATTGCACAGTTCTTTAAGTTACATATAATGTACTTACATAAAGTCGTGGTTACAGTATTTTTGCTAGTGTCGGTACTTATTTTGGTTATTAACAGAATTGATTCACCCTGTTCCCCGTACTAGTATAAACTGTATTACGGTGGAACAGTTTTCCTCGTTCAAGTTTAAATTTAAAGTAGAAATAGGTCACAAAGTGTGTGGGGTATGTAATGAATTGACATGTGTGTGTGTATGTTGTATGTATGTGTATGATGTATTTTAGTGAGAATCGAAATTAGTAAGTTAAGTAACTTACTAATTTCGATTTTACAAGTATGATTATTAAGATTATGAATTTGGATTAGCTTGGATATTTTATATATGACGGAGAAAATGTCTCCGTTCCGTTTTTAAAAAGCGTGACGTCAGCATAGCTGACGTCACTGACTATGTTCAGGGTGATCACTCATCTTCGACCTTCCAAGTAAAACACCACAAGTACACTGTATGACTCGTTTATTCAACCGACAGCGTAACGACTTATTTACATAGATCCGTACAGTTCGGCGGCTCAAGCAAGACTGACTCGATCGCCTTTTTTTTTTTTTTTTTTTATGAGTGGCATCTCGCAGTTCAACCTAGGAGGTTGTCGTCTGCTTAACCGGACTATCCTGTGGGTGCCTTAAGAGTAAGGCCTCCAGCCAGGGCATAAAAACTTACAAACTAAGCGACTATACGCTGAGGGCACCCCCTGTGGGGTACGAGCCTCGGCTCAGGGCGTCGCTGGGGGAGGACTGCATGGGGACAGGCTGGATCTGAATGATATCATTATTTAGGGGCTGATTTAAAACTACTGGCACAGCATCGCGGGCTGGCTCGAGCGAGGGTCGGGGAGGACATGGACCGGGACGTCGCGACGGACCTCGACGGCGAGGTCGGAAAGACGGCGGTTTGTGTCTGAATTTTTTAAGAGTGCTAGTCTCTTTGCTACTCTCCTGGAGGAGGGTGATAGCATCATCGGGAGTGACGAGGGTATGCCGAGGACGGCGTACTGTACTAATGCGCGAGGGTTCGTAACGGGCGGCCGCTGCGATCAGGGGATTACGGTGTTTACTGGCGTTATCGAAGAAACGCTTCGAAAGACGTTTCATAAACTGAAGGACGGTGGGCATTCTAAGGTCTACGTGTAGACGGTCGTTACGGACATAAAAAGGGGCTCCCGTGACTCTACGTAAGAACCGGTTCTGCAAGGTTTGCATCCTATGGATGTATTTAGGCTTGGTGTGAGCGTACACGACGCAAGCGTACGTCATAATGGGGCGGATCACCGCGGTATAAAGGCGCAACTTGCACTTGAGTGACAATTTGCTTTTTGCCGAGATCATGAAATGAAGCCTACCCATAGCAAAGGCAGCTCGGTCGCGAGCTGCTTTGATGTGCGCCGCGAAAGACAGGTGGTTGTCAAGTAAGACTCCTAAGTACTTGGCTTGCTTCTCCCAAGGGATAGGCTTACCGTACATTGTGATCGGGCTGAGCGCGGGTGGCTTATTTTTACGCGGTTTAGAGAAAAGAACTGCCTGGCTCTTGTCTGGGTTCACTTCGATTCTCCATTTCCGGAACCAAGCGCCTAAAACGTTGGCTGAGGTTTGGAGGGTGCTGTAAATAGCGTCGTGACTGCGGCCAGTGTAATAGATGGCCGTGTCGTCCGCGAACAGGGCTAACTGAGCCTTCTTGCTCTTGGGGATGTCACTGGTGAACAGAGTAAAGATAAGGGGAGAGAGCGGGGAGCCCTGAGGGACTCCGGCTCTAATGGGGTGGGGGAAAGACAGTGCCTTCCCGATGCGATAGCGGAAGGTGCGATCCGACAAAAAGTCTCGTAAGATGAGCACGAGACGGTCTGGCACTCCCAGTTTGTACAGCTTATATAATAAGCCGTTGTGCCAGACTTTGTCGAATGCCTTTGCTATGTCGAAAAACAACACACCCGTCATCGCTCCACGCTGGAAGCCAGCGCTCAGGTGTTCTACGATGCGGTGGGCCTGTTGAATGCAAGAGTGTCCGGTCCTGAAGCCGAACTGTTCGTTGGGGATGAGGCTCTTAGCCTCGGCGAAGTCTTTGAGTCGCTTATAAATAAGTCTCTCGTAGATTTTACCGAGTGCATTCAGGAGACTGATAGGTCTGTAGCTTGAAGGCTCAGACTTGGGTTTGCCTGGCTTGGCGAAACCGATGACAGTGGCGTCTTTCCATATTTGGGGAAACGCGTTGTTGCTCAGGGCGCCATTGAAGACGACGAGCTGAGCGGGGAGGAGTTTGAACACCCTATTGGTGATTCCGTCGGAGCCGGGTGCTTTCCACGGTTGAAGTTTGTTAATGATATCTTGCACTTCGTCAGCTGTGACCGGAGGCAGAGGATCATCAGGGTCTTCTTCGGGGGGCAGGGCGGCTCTACGTTCGACGAATGCGTTCACCTCATCGAGATGTCGCTTGTCTACTGGTTGCGAGCTGGGGGAGCACTGGGACTCCAGGCTGTCGGCTAGGCATTCGGCCTTCTCAGAGTCGTCGAATGCGACGCTCTTATCGGGTCGGGTCAGGGGAGGCATCGAAGCCTCTTCGGTGGAGCGCATCTTGCGTTGCAGCTGCCAGAAGGCTAGGTGGGTAGGCTCGAGTTCGCTTAGCGTTTTTTCCCATTGATTATTACGAAACTCACTGGTGCGATCCTTTACAGCACGCTGTAAATTACGCATGTGGGCTTTGTTTGCCTCGCAGGGAAAGCTGCTGTAGGCACGGATGGCCGCGTTCTTTTCGTTTATCAGTTCACGTATGTCAGCGGGTAGTATCCAGCGTTGATCGCTCATTGCTGGGACTTCCCGTGAGCAGTCCTTCAGTACGGATTGCACGTGTTCTGTAAACGAGTTGATGGCGGCCGTCGTGTCTGCGACTGAGACTATGTGGTCGGGGATGGCCTCCAGGTGAGGCGACGTGGTGGATTTCAGCTTTTCGCTGACTTTCCTCCAGTCGGTTATCACTTGGGTCGGCGGGGGCTGGCTGGGGTCAGAAGGACCCGAGCGAGGAACTAAGTGCATGAGCACTGGTCGATGATCTGAGTTAAGCTCATGTAAAGTCTCGATGGAATGCAACTTAAGGTTGACATTCTTGAGAAGCGCTATGTCGAGAACGTCCGAACGTTGGTCGGGGTCGTGGGGATAGTGGGTGTGCTCCATAGGAGCGATGGGATCGAAGTTGAGGGACTCGCCCAGGTTATACAAGTGACGACCTCTGGCAGAGGTCGTCGTGCTGTTCCAGGCGGGGTGTTTGGCGTTGAGGTCGCCCGCTATGATAACGGAGTCGCTCAAGCCGAAGAGGACGGCAAGGTCTTTGGTGAACAGAGTGTGCTCCTCGGACGTGCCGCCGGGAGGGATGTACGCAGAGGCGATAGTGATCGGTTGATGGCCGGTCATGCCTAGTCGACACACTGAGGTCTCGAGTAGAGACTCCATGGGAGGGGGATCTAAGGGGATGCAATGCAGTTCTTTTCTATAATAGATTAGAGTCCCGCCCTTGTGGCAACGTGACCGATCGTTGCGAACTATGCGATAGTTGGCAATTCTCGGATCGCGGTGACTGGGCTTGAGGAAGGTCTCCTGTACGAGGAGGATATCAATTTGATGGTCGCGGAGGAAGGTGGCGATCTCATCACGCTGGCCTCTAATGCCATTGGCATTAAAGTACCCTAATTTTAGGGATCGGGGTTTGGTGCACGTTAATCTCGTATTATCCATTGGAGTTAGTCGAGGTTAAGGTTGCGGAGGAGGTCGCCTAAATTAAGTAGGGACTTGAGGATAATTTTAAGTTTATCGCCACCAGTGTTAGCCGCCCTGAGATCAGCCGCCATGCGGTCTGCTTCGGGGGTGACTAACTCTGCAAGCGATTCTAAAATTACGTTGTGAGAGGGGTCCACAGCCGTGGGGCCAGGTGGCGTGGAACGAGCGGAGACTCGATCGCCTACAGTGCGGCCGTATTTATAGGGCTCGACGTACGTGCACGTTTAATTTTAGGTTAAGTATTGAAATTACAATGATGACATTCATTTTACATCGTAATAAATTCAAAGTAATCAACTTATGGTTTTTAAACTAATTTTTAGGACAATTAAATGATTAAACTTAGTTATTCTAGGTTTTTCTAGACGAATTGTTGTAGTTGCGCCGATACGGCCATACTGACAGGCGGTGCGCGCTCTGCACCAGCCTCGTTGGTTCTCGTCGATTTTTGTGGATTCTCGTAGACCTGAAAGAATAGAAACAAAACTTCCTCTGAGTAGTACATCTGTAAACAACTTGCGTTGTTTTGTCTTTTGAGAATATCGATTCTGATAAGGTTAGTAGGTTCTCGGAGATTTTATTAAAGGGTTCTCGGAGGTTCTCGTAGAGTTCTCGGAGGTTCTCGTAGAGTTCTCGGAGGTTCTCGTAGAGTTCTCGGAGGTTCTCGTAGAGTTCTCGGAGGGATATTTAGAATATTTGAATTAAGTTACTTACGGTTTTATTCTGATGAATTACGGTTTTCCGATTCCGATACGGCCACACTGACAGGCGGTGCGCGCTCTACACCAGCCTCGTTGGTTCTCGTCGATTTTTGTGGATTCTCGTAGACCTGAAAGAATAGAAACAAAACTTCCTCTGAGTAGTACATCTGTAAACAACTTGCGTTGTTTTGTCTTTTGAGAATATCGATTCTGATAAGGTTAGTAGGTTCTCGGAGATTTTACTAAAGGGTTCTCGGAGGTTCTCGTAGAGTTCTCGGAGGTTCTCGTAGAGTTCTCGGAGGTTCTCGTAGAGTTCTCGGAGGTTCTCGTAGAGTTCTCGGAGGTTCTCGTAGAGTTCTCGGAGGTTCTCGTAGAGTTCTCGGAGGTTCTCGTAGAGTTCTCGGAGGGATATTTAGAATATTTGAATTAAGTTACTTACGGTTTTATTCTGATGAATTACGGTTTTCCGATTCCGATACGGCCACACTGACAGGCGGTGCGCGCTCTACACCAGCCTCGTTGGTTCTCGTCGATTTTTGTGGATTCTCGTAGACCTGAAAGAATAGAAACAAAACTTCCTCTGAGTAGTACATCTGTAAACAACTTGCGTTGTTTTGTCTTTTGAGAATATCGATTCTGATAAGGTTAGTAGGTTCTCGGAGATTTTATTAAAGGGTTCTCGGAGGTTCTCGTAGAGTTCTCGGAGGTTCTCGTAGAGTTCTCGGAGGTTCTCGTAGAGTTCTCGGAGGTTCTCGTAGAGTTCTCGGAGGTTCTCGTAGAGTTCTCGGAGGTTCTCGTAGAGTTCTCGGAGGTTCTCGTAGAGTTATCTGAGGGATATTTAGAATATTTGAATTAAGTTACTTACGGTTTTATTCTGATGAATTATTTTCACCCTGTACATAACAATGTCTCGGGAGTATCTGTTCTCAGGTTCAAATGTGGTGATGATGTTCTTTCGTAACTCTTCCCAGGTACTACTGGTCACCATCCAATCATCGATCCACATTTTCGCACGTCCCTTCAGCAGACTGCAGACTTTCATACGAACGTCGAAATCACTCAACTTATATGCCTCAATGGCCACTATCAATATGTTGACACCACTCACGTACTCCGACATGGGTATCCGGGTCGAAAGATGGCAGGTAAATGCCTTTGATCCTTATTATTGATTCGGTAGGTGGAGCACACAAACGCTCTGACATTCTCTGCATCATTTCCATCATCTGCATAAGGAATTGTGGTGGTATTCCGTCCATCCTTTCATTCCTTGATCAGGGTATGTATGCGGTCTTGATTGATTCATGGCTTCCATTGATGTATTGGAGACCAGTCCAGGCTCCTGACGCTGAATGTTGGCTGGTTCCAGTTGCTCAGGTGGTAAACGAGCTGATGAGGAAGTGGCTTGAGTAGAAATCTCTTGCGATCCCACTTCTGATGACGGAGAAAATGTCTCCGTTCCATTTTTAAAAAGCGTGACGTCAGCATAGCTGACGTCACTGACTATGTTCAGGGTGATCACTCATCTTCGACCTTCCAAGTAAAACACCACAAGTACACTGTATGACTCGTTTATTCAACCGACAGCGTAACGACTTATTTACATAGATCCGTACAGTTCGGCGGCTCAAGCAAGACTGACTCGATCGCCTACAGTGCGGCCGTATTTATAGGGCTCGACGTACGTGCACGTTTAATTTTAGGTTAAGTATTGAAATTACAATGATGACATTCATTTTACATCGTAATAAATTCAAAGTAATCAACTTATGGTTTTTAAACTAATTTTTAGGACAATTAAATGATTAAACTTAGTTATTCTAGGTTTTTCTAGACGAATTGTTGTAGTTGCGCCGATATATATGAATGGTCCTAGGAAATTGAAAAATCGGTTTGCAAATGAAGTTTTACAGTAAGGCACAGAGTAAACAATATCTTGCCTTCTTCTTGTTGTGTAGTCAGGTGAATTTTTGTGTTGGCTTAATATTAGGTCTTTGACGAATAATTGTCTCACTGTAAGTGTTGGATTCCGTGAGCTACTCAATAAAAAACACATTATAAGATTCCAAATGTATTGTGCACCGCACAGGCAAAACGATCAGACTAAAGTAAAGTGACATCTGTCTATTAACCTTACTCTAGACAACATAGAGTTTACAATGGAACACATACAAACTCCTTGAAGGTATATTTCTAACACTGGCCCTTGATCCAATATAAATTCATGTAAATCACATTACCCACAATAAAATATCTAAGTGTAGACACATCCGCTGTCTAAAAATATACTATAATATAACAACAACAAAACACAGCAAAAGCATAAATTTATCAAAGCATCCGTCACATATAAACAGTAAATATTCAAAAAACTATGTGATACGGATCTAAAACAAATTATACTTCTGCAAGTATGCCTTATCTACTGCTTAGAACCATCGCATATCATTTATTTAATGATAGAAATAAATGACATACAAACTTATCATGTTTTTCCTTTACCAACGGTTTCGTTAAAACATCGGCCACCATTTCATCAGTAGATAGGTATTTTATAACAACTGTACCTTCCTCAACAATTTCCCTAATGAAATGATGTCTCACGTCAATGTGTTTCGTTCTGGCATGGTACATAGAATTAGTGCACAACTTCAGTGCAGACTGATTATCATTAAACAACGTAATCCTATACTGTACCCCGTAAATTTCGAACAGAAACTTGCGTAGAAAAAGTGCTTCTTTACAAGCATCCGACAGACACATATATTCGGCCTCTGTGCTTGAAAGAGCCACTGTTTTTTGTTTTCTACTCTCCCAAGAGATGGTAGAATTTCCAATTTTGAACACATAACCGGTATAAGATCGGCGATCGACCTCATTTGATGCAAAATCAGCGTCAGCATATGCGACGATATCCAAGCCTGACTTCTGAAAAGTTAAATAATGATCAGGCGTACCTTTTAGATAGCGAAGAACGCGTTTTGCTGCCTTCCAGTGAGTCTCGTTGTAAGCGTCGTTGAACTGACTGAGCGAGCTGACAGCATGTGCAATATCCGGCCGCGTACATACCGCTATGTACATCAGACATCCTATCAGGCCTCTGTAGTCGTGCGTACAATCCTTCTTTGTAGATTTCACGAGCTTCAGACCTTTCTCCATAGGTGTTCGTGCAGGTTTGCAATCTGACATGTGAAATCGTTCTAGCACCTTCTTAATATAGCTTGACTGGTCTAGAGTTATTTCCTTGTTCTGTCTGCAAAGCCTCATTCCAAGAATGTGGTGTGCTGGCCCTAAATCTTTGATTTCGAAGGCCTTCTTTAATTCTTCTTTGATTCCTGCCACATCTCGGGAACCAGCTGAAGAAAACAGCATTATATCATCAACATAGAGAGCAATTATAATCACAGATTTCCCGCTCGACTTGACATAAACACAAGGTTCGGAAGATAAACGTTTAAATTTCATTTTGCTCGTCAAAACGCCATTTATTTTCTCATACCAAGACTTTGTGTCGCGGTCAGTCAGAGTCCAACACTTATTATCGATGAAGGATTTATACTCTTCCGCCATCGCGGCTTTCCACTTACTTGCTTCGTGGCCATTCAGTGCCTCGCGTACTGTCTGAGGGTCTTCAGTGTCACTGCAAACAGTGCGTGCTACACTAGCTGACTCAAACTCACTACTTTCGTCCGTAGAGTTCTCGTAGTCTTCCAGTGTGGAATCTCCTGGGACATACGTCTCATCCGCAGAGTCATTCAGAGTCTCACTACTGCTCTCAGAATCATCTGTCGTAATGACGCTGTTATCTTGACAGTTTTCGTTAGATATTTCTGCGTGCTCTTGGGGTAAATCGGGTGAGGCAGGTTGCACTGGAACATTATCGGTGACAGTTACATTGTTCGGAAACAAACCAATCGTGTAACGTGAACTATCATCCTCATCCGATGAAGTGTTATTCCAAAAAACATGTTCTAGAAAAATGACATTTCTTGTTTTTATGACATTCTTCGAGCTCGCCGGATCTATCAATCTGTAACCCTTCGACTCGTCACAGTATCCGGCAAAAATATATTTCTTACTTTTGGGATCTAATTTGTCCCGTTTGTGCTGTAGGGCATAAGCTTGACAACCAAAAATGCGTAGGTAACTCAGATTCTCCTTTTTACCTGTCCATTTTTCTTCCGGTGTACTGCCCATCACAGCCTTAGTTGGAGAGCGATTCTTCAGGTAGACGGCAGTGTTGACTGCTTCTGCCCAGAATTCCTTTTTCAAACCTGCTTCCTGGAGCATGCACCTGGCTTTCTCCGTAACGGTTCTGATCGCGCGTTCTGCGACCCCGTTCTGAGTTGATGATCTTGGAACCGTGGTTTGATGTCGAATCCCATAATTCTTCAGGAACTTCTGAAAATTAGAATTGACATATTCACCACCATTGTCTGTACGAAGAACTTTTATTTTCTTATTGGTTTGGTTTTCTACGAGAGCTTTAAATTCTTTAAACATCTCGAAAACCTCATCCTTCCTCCTAAGAAAATAAACGAATGTTTTTCGTGACAGGTCGTCAATGAACAACAGAAAATATCTTTTCCCACCTAGGGACGGGCACGGCAGTGGTCCCATGACGTCACTGTGAATTATTCCAAGAATTTCCTTGGCTCTGGTCTCCGATTTCTTCGGAAATGGCAACTTAGTCTGTTTACCTAAGATGCAGGAAACACACGACCGAAAGTTATTGTTGTCATAAGAAATACCCTTGACCATACCTTTTCGCAGTAACTCCATGCTTCGGGTGTTCAGATGCGCTAGACGATGGTGCCAAATTTGTTGCGTTGACTGGCTTCCAGTAGCAGGGGACTGCGGCGCTTGCTTCACGCTCACGGCAACATGACGACTATCAACCTTCAATTGACGTATCGGCACTGCTTTGCTGTCACCTGTACCTACAGACAAAGACGAACACATTGCCTGCGAGGATGGCTCGCTACACGAAACAGAAACAGTTTCAATGGCATCAAGTTCATAAATACCATCTCTCAGGGTAGCTGTAGCTAAAACCTCCCCATTGTCATAGACTGTACACACGCCAGAACGAAACACAATTTCGAAACCTTTCTTATCCATCGCACTAACAGATAACAAATTAGCAGACAATTTTGGGACTAAGTACACATTACTTATCGATCTCACACTATTGTCCTTTAGCACAGTTTGCGCAGTTCCTTTTCCAGCTGTCGGCAATGCTTCACCATTGGCGATTAAGACCTTCTTCGGCTTTTCAATAGTAAAATCTGTTAAATACCTGCGATCATTGCAAAAATGCTGCGCTGCACCACTGTCGACGTACCAAACGTCTCTCTTGACTCCTGCGGCCAACGCTGTGAGATGCACCTGGCTTTTCCTGCCACTCTTCTTGCCGTCAGAGTTGTCAGGACAATCCTTCTTGAAATGCCCACTCTTTTTGCATCTGAAGCACTTAATTGGCTTGGGTGCTTTCCGAGCTGCTAAAGCCGTAACATTTTCGCTTTTTTCGTCGCATCTCGCATTTTCTAGAAGCAATTTTGCTTTGACATTTTCACTTGACAGTGACACGTTCGAATGTTCTAGAGCCATAATCAACGGGTCGTAATCGCTTGTCAAACCGCTGAGTAAAATCACGGCCACGAAGTCATCTTCTAAAGCCGCTCCGATGTCGCTCAGTTGTTGCGATGTATCTATGACCTTGTTCACATATGTCTCCATACTCGCACATACGCTTAATTTAATGGCGAACAATGTGCGAAGCAATCCGAGTCGTCGTGACAAGCCTCGGTCCTCGTATGCCTTCTGCAGGTTGCTCCACGCTTCGCTAGCCGACTTGGCATTTCTAATTAGTGGAAATACACAAGGCTTCACGCTCAAGGCGATTTTCGCGAGCGCCTTTTCCTGCTTCTTCGCGTTTTCGTTTTTATTTTCAGTTGTGCCCACACAATCCCAAAGATCGTCATGGATGAGCACCATCCGCTTCATAAATTTCCAGGATGGATAATCTTGAGTGTATAACGTGAGGTCGACACACGGAAGCGCGATTAACGCTTGTGCGACAAAACTGTAATGCGACTAACTATAGGTCGAATGCACGCTTGTGCGACAAACTGTAGCTCGACATCACCCTAGTGCGACAAACTGAAGATCGACATCACGGTAGTGCGACATGAATCTAGTGATAACTAAATCAAGTCAGTTTATTAGAGAGTGGACATAATAACAAGTTCTCACTGAAAATTTTGTGAGATTTGACAATCAAGGAATCGACTTATAAGGAATATAGTAAAAGGAAAAGGAATTAAAGAAAACGAACTATTGACGCTTTTTAGGGTTCCGTAGCCGTAGCAAAATGTGCAGTCAGGATTGCACACAGCCGGTTTATTCCGAGACCATTGGCACCACATCGATGAAAATTGGAGAGACGGAGTATTCTGTGCACCGTGCACACTGAAATACAAAATAATTTTGCTGTGATTAAATTAATGCGGTGCATGCGTAAACCCCTCGTCATTGCTCTGTATGGTGTCGGACGTAAAGAATAGCACCATCTCATATCTTCCCGTGGGTGTCGTAAGAGGCGACTATGGGATTAGCCAGAGAATGGGCAGCAGCGTTCTTTGTGCTTTTGTAACAACCGTACTGCGATCGCCAACCCGCCTGCTAAGCGTGGCGATTATGGCAAAACCCCCCAAAATGTCAATGTGGCGACACTTGGGGTAGGCCTATGTCCAGCAGTGGACGTCTTTTGGGCTGAAATGATGATAATGATGCGTATTCATTCCGACTATGGAACCCTGCATAGTACAAGGTGCGACACGCGCTTGGTCATTTTTTTGGTTTATCTGTCATTTGTCAGTGGATGACCAGAGTAGTCAAATGTAAAATAATCATGGAAGTAAAAAGTACTAAGAAATAATTTAAAGGAACTTGATTCGCAAAGTTCAATCGATTGATATAATTTCGTATTTTATGGATTATTTTGTTTAAAATTATGCTGCTTTTCGCGCTTTCTAGATTATAATTATTTTAATATTGATAATAGTAGCTGTATTTTGGGATTATCTTGAGAAAATATAGACATTGAAAAAATATTACATAAATATTTGCTAATGGTTCATCATTTTAATTGTCTTTACTTAATTTAACTATTTCTGGAATTATCAAATTTTGTTTATCTTGTAATATATTTTGTTTTGTTTATAAACTGAAGTTATTATTTTGTTTCTTATTTTTATTTAAAATATAAAAGCCCTTATCGAAGCCGAAAGGCTTTCCCCTTCATTGCGATCATTTTTCTGTTGCGGACCATACTTAAGCTAAAGTTCCATCTTTTTAAAAAGTTATTTGTTTTAATACAATTTTTTAATAATATACGTTCAAATACTTCATGACCCCTATACTATTCAATTCATTCATCAGCAAGATGTTTTAGTGCTTTAAAGTGCACTAAAGTACAATTATATTGAAATTTCACATTTGTCCAACAATAATAATTATATAAGAACAATAATTGTTGAGCGATGCTGCTTAGATGATGTACTAAATGCACGAACCTTTCAGTACATCAAACTAAGCAGCAGCGATGGCTTGTGAAGGATTATTTTACACCCTATTTAGGCGACAGTGTCGCATAAGCGTTTGTCGCACTTGAGTAGTGTCGCACTTCAGTAGTGTCGAGCAAATGTCGCACAAGCGTTTGTCGCACTACCGTGATGTCGATCTTCAGATTGTCGCACTACGGTGATGTCGAGCTACAGTTTGTCGCACAAGCGTGCATTCGACCTATAGTGAGTCGCATTACAGTTCTGTCGCACAAGCGTTAATCGCGCTTCCGTGTGTCGACCTCACGTTATACACTCGATAATCTTGAATCCCGGATAATTTTTCTATCAAAACATTTTGATTGACGGTTGTCATTGTTCTTTGTTTTTCTTGCGAATAAATTTTGAAAATAATTTTACAAAATCACACGCGCATACTTGGAAAATAATAATAAGAGTAGTGAATTTAAAGCATAACGCTCTGCTACCATGTTGGATTCCGTGAGCTACTCAATAAAAAACACATT
Organism: Cerastis rubricosa; assembly: GCA_949152445.1. Lineage (NCBI taxonomy): Eukaryota > Metazoa > Arthropoda > Insecta > Lepidoptera > Noctuidae > Cerastis > Cerastis rubricosa. The sequence goes on along the minus strand of OX424537.1, from coordinate 22,855,039 downwards.
ATAAGATTCCAAATGTATTGTGCACCGCACAGGCAAAACGATCAGAGTAAAGTGACATCTGTCTATTAACCTTACTCTAGACAACATAGAGTTCACAATGGAACACATACAAACTCCTTGAAGGTATATTTCTAACAGTAAGAACTGATAATTTTCCGAGTATAACAAATAATGGGGTATCTACATTTTCTAAAACTCATCACCTTAAGGACAGCTCGTTGTGCTCGTTCTAAAGAAATGATATAATAGCGTATACTGTTTATTAGAAATTACTTGCTAGGTTTTGTTTAGAAGATTACTGCGTGTTTTTGTATAATACGGGTAATGCTTTTAATTTTGAAATGCCCTGCGTTTTTATGGATTTGCAATAAAAATAATATTAAGATACTAGCTGTCCCGCGCAACTTTTTTTTTCTTTTTTTTAAATGCGTTGCCTCACACTTTGTCTGCGTAACATTTTCCCCGTTTTCGCAATATTTTTCATTGCTGCTGCGCTCCTATACAGGGCCATCTATTGAATACTTACTCAATCCAGTCAATAGATACCGCTATCTGCTATAAATCGTTTAGAGCTAACAGATAATTGTGACTTTATTTGCAATAAAATAATATTGCGAGTATGAATTGAGATGTAAGCTATCCTATATTTTTCAAGTTGGATCAAACTGCACACGGTGTGAAAATTTGATTAAAATCGGTTAAGTAGTTTAGGAATCCATCCCCTACAAACAACGGGTTAGTCCATCTAGTTATACAGTGACACGCAATTTATATATATAAAGGTAAACTGAAGACAGAGCCCGTATATCGATCTCATTATTTTTTTTCTCGCTGATGAACTTGCGAGGTTCCTTATTATACAAAGATCGTGCGAACTGCCCTCTTTTATATTACAACTAGCTGTCCGACGAACTTCGTTTGCGTCACATTTTCCCCGTTTTCGCAACATTTTTCATTGTTGCTCCACTCCTATTGGTCGTAGCGTGATGATATATAGCCTATAGCCTTTCTCGATAAATGGGCTATATAACACTGAAATAATTTTTCAAATCGGACCAGTAGTTTCGGAGCCTATTCAATGCAAACAAACAAAGAATCAAATCTTTCCTCTTTATAATATTAGTTTAGATATTGAATCAACGTCTGCTGCCGATCCACAGCAAAATGCTATAACACATAATACTGTGGAAATAAGCATAGTATGCTTACTGATACTAGCTGTGGGTAACTCACTTATTTTCCTTACTGCATATTATGCAGCTGAGCTTGACCTACCCGAAAGAGTCGTAATGTGCGTGCTCCATTGCCATTTTAAATCAATGCTAGCCTTTTCTAAAAGTAAAGAGAACTTTGCGTAAAGAGAACTTAAGACATTTTGTTTGGTTCGCACTATATTTAAGTACCTACTGTACTAGCTTAAGTTGACTTTCCAAGGTCTGAGGGTTACACAGTGATACAGCCAGCTTTGAACAGTGTCTCGTGGTGCAGGTGCCGGCGCAGTGCGGGGGCGCGGCGGGGCACGAGGCGCTGGTGTGCGACTACAACACACGGCCGCGCGTGCGCGCCGGCCGCGGCGATTTGCGTGTGCGCCGCGCACCCTCGCCCGCCGGGTACGCCACCGTGCAGCTCACGGTATACTGCGGGCTCCCCTACCCACCGCCCGCGCTGCCCCAGCCGGCCCCGCTCCACACCATGCTCAACATTTTGCCTAAACTGCCGAACAGATTCCAGAATTTAAGTGGCCCGGCGCAACCGTCAATGGCCCCTGTACCAGAGCAGCCGAACGACTTGTTATTGCCGTCCTACGATGCAGAGGAAGAATCTGAAGAAGAATCAGAAGAGGAAACGGAAGAGCAACTGGTAAACGAGGATCAGCCGTCGAGGAAAATGCACGAGTGAACACCGGCGCAGCAGAACCAGCAGCAGTTACCGATAACATTATCCCGCGATACTGTTATCGGTTTACGAACTTCCTACCAGCGGATTAAATGCTTGTGACATTACCTTGAACGCTTGTTTTTAATTCGGAAAGAATGTATGATACAAATCCTTTATTATTTTTATTTTAAGTTACAACTTACAAGGCCGATAAAATCTCATGATAAACATACGATCAGTTACATGCTACGAGTACTATCGTGAGGTCTCGTACAACGCGTTACGGAAAGTAAGTTCTGCTTGCGCTTGTTGGACTTGCTAGTTAGTATTTCATTGTTTTTTGAATTTGGAAATCAGGCCACTTCTACTCGTATCGTCGTCTGTGTTGCAAGCGTAGAGCCCGCGTGTGTGCGTTGGCTGGGGGCGCACACTCGCGACTGCTTGGTGTAGCCAAGAACTATTCCGAGTCAATAAACGCTTGTTTGCTGCGCATACAGATAATTGTGGTAACTAACTATTGTATCGGTTTCAAACATCAATTATATCATTTCACCGTCAACTTCCTTGTAAAAATAAGTAAGTGCATGTTATAATTCGCTCCACGTATTAGTTACACTGATTGTTTGCATACAAAACAATTTTCGGAACATGAATAGAATATAGAATATGATTCGTAACAATAAGTCGGCGATGTGGCGGAGCGCCTTACTCTTGGACAGCCGCGCTAGTGCAAGTAACACGGTGCGCCGCACCCTGCAGCACGCACGAGACATGCACGAGCCGGCTCGCACGGCGCTCGCGGCTCTTGTGCTCGTCGCGAGCGTCGCCGGGCTGCGTTCGCCTAACTACAGCCTTCGGGAAACGCCGCCAAGCAGTTGTGGGTTTGCCCATTACGGTTAGTATTCCTCTTCTTTCTATGGACTCCGTACCCTAACGCCCACTAATCATGATCCTAACGGCATAAGATGCAAGGCGGTAAAGATTTCAGGACATGCGTAAATCGATTTGTTGCCGAGTCTAATATGTGTGCAATAACAATCAACAATGCCACATACCACCACCACCCCTACATCTGGAACTACTGCACCACACGTCAATGTGGAACAATTCCTGTAGATACATTAAGTATCCATTTTGTTATTCTATGTCTTCCGATATAATGGAACACCTGCGTTTTCGTTGGTGGAATCAGCTGTGGTAGCGTGTTGTAGGTACGTACAGTCACGAGCAATAATATATATGTTACCGGAAATGTGTGAAACCTAGGAATTGTATGTATACAATTCCGAGTCTATGTAGGAAATGTGTTAAATAGTATCATAATTATTTTTTACTCCACACATTTCCTAGGAATTGTATGCATTTCCTAGGAACTCTATACAATTCCTATATGACAGAAGGAAATGTATAAAATTAAAAACTATACTATAAGTTAATCTGAAGAATATATTAGATGTTGTGAGACTTTGGGTGAAAATGGTGGTCGTGAACTTGTAGTGCCCCATACATAATTCTAATCAAACCAATTTGCTATAGTTTCTGTAACAATTAAATAATATTGTTGGTTAAAAATTGAATATGCTTTGCAACAAAAGTTAGTGACAGAACCGAATTGCTGCAAAACCGACTCCACGTAGTCTTGTTTGTCCTACCCCTAGAGTGTAATTTAAAATCGCGTAGGTGCGGAGGGGCGAGGCGGCCCGCGGGCTGAGGAGCAGGCGGCTGCGAGCGAGCCGCCGCGGCTGAGGCTGGCCGGCGAAGCCGGCCAACAAGCCGAAGTTGCGGTGGTGAGCGAAAGCCGTCTGCGAAGATTAGCACGCGTGGGGCCGCCGGAGGCCCGCAGCGCCGGAGCCGTAACAGAAACCCTGCCTGCTGCATGTTGCATGCTCGCTTGAATGGAGCGATCGGCGCAGCGATGACTACTGATATACATTTCCTATCACGGTTTAGGAAATGTATAGATTTCCTAGGAAAAGTGTTAATTAAAAAATATTTCATACATATCCTATGGATTTTAGGAATTGTACACATTTCCTAGGAATTTTATACAATGACGGATTTCATACATTTCCGTTAACATATATACATTGTCACATTTTCTGAAATATCTTAATGTCCAAATTATCTAACCATCAAACTGTGTCAAAACTGGGTATAAGTACATTGGTTTCACAGTTATCTAGACGAAACAAAATCAGTAAAAAGGTTCCACTTCCAATGTAGTTTTTAAGTATCCATGATAATTTCAAAAACATGTATACATGTAGTACCTAATATTAATTGCATACCTGTTATAATAATAATAATAAGCTGGCAACCCCATATGTCATCAGTCATCAGTTGTATCATCGTATTTCTAACTAGCTGTCCCGCGCAACTTCGCCTGCGACACATTTTCCCCGTTTTCGCAACATTTTTCATGCTGCTCCGCTCTTATTTGTCGTAGCGTGATGATATATAGCCTTCCCCGATAAATGGGCTATCTATCACTGAAAGAATTTTTCAAATCAGAATTGTAGTTCCTGAGTTTAGCGCGTTCAAGCTGACAAACAAACAAACAAACTCTTCAGCTTTATAATATGTACTAGCTGATACCCGCGACTTCGCTCGCGCGGAAATTTTAAGGTGTATGTGTGAGACTGCCTCGTTGTTCGATTGGTCGCAAGCACGAGTGCTGAGCTTGAGGTCCCGGGTTCGATTCTCGGATCGGGCAAAGTGTTATTGGGTTATTCCATCAGGAATTTCTCAGTAGCAGCCACGAAGTCTGGATTTAATGTCGGTCCCGGTTGATGGGGCTCGCCCCCTATTACATAGAGCTTCAACACAACTGGCGAAATGTGGATGTACGATTAAGTACACCTTCGGGAATTACAGGCGTGATGTTTTGTTGTTATGTGTGAGAACTGACGGTCTGATCGTAATGTGATTATGTGGGTGATGACTACAAAGGGCATGCTTTAGGGTGGTGTAATTCTGGGCGGCAGAGGTCCGAAACAAAAAGGCGTTGAAGCGACACTATCAATATGGCTTAAAAGCTGGAACATATTTTTTTAAAGTGAACAATACGGCGCATTGTTGGGCACTATTTATTTATATTTTCCAATAGTTTTGTATAAAATAAAAAATGTCGTAACAATGACCGTCACCACGTGCAAGTTTTGGCTTCATGAAACACGTGAACAATCAACAAATGATTGACCGTCTGAGAAGCATGGAGTAGGTACCCAAAAGAATGCCTGCCACTTTTTAGGTATGGCCCTGACATTTGTTGATCGTCATTGCTAAAGCTTATTTTAAGGGAAATTACTACCTGTTAATTAAAATTGGAATGGCAAGTTATTTGGAATACTTGGCATGCGTCGAATTAAAACGCTCTCTCATTTAGCAACTCCTGTAATAATGGTGGTTTAGGGGTATGAGGAACAGGGTGTAAACTTCCTCAATACTCCATTGAAAAGGGGAGGATCCTCCAACCAGACAGGTGTTGTGTTTGGTGGGCAACTGCCCGACAGTTGTTATCGGGTTTCTCTATATAGTCTTAAGTCGATGTAAACTTTGCTTGCGAGATGTAGGCAATTGATGTAAGTTCTTCCGTCGCGTCATAGATGGCGCTGTAGTACTTTTTGTAGGGCGCTACATCGCTCTCCTCCGGAGACCAGAGTTGATAGTCGAATGAGTCAGCTTGTAGTATTATGCCGTGCCAGTTGGAATTTCGTAGCCGCATTGTTCACGGTGAGTCGGAACAGACTGCGGTGGTGAGGCGAACCCCAGTGAGTCGGGGCTGGCGCTGCGTTTGCTCCAGTGCGTCGGACGTAGTGCAGCGCCGCGATGTGGCAGACAGTTAGAGAGGTGTCGACCGGGAGGTAGAAGCTCTCGACCGGCCGAAAATGCAGTGTGCTGTGCTAAGGTCGCTTGATGAGAGGCTGAGGGTGCTGACCAGAATGCGCTCCGGCTGCATGCTGGTGGTCAGGAATACCCATTTGAAGCTGGCTGGCTGTGAGACTCGCTGCTCGAAAGCTTGAGAGAAGTGATGATGATGACGTCACGTTGCTCGAAGGCTGCGCTGACGTCTATTTCGGGGTCACCAGTTTAGGGGTATGAGGAATAGGGTGTAAAGTTGCTCAATACTCCATTGAAAAGGGAGGATCCTCCAATCAGACGGGTGTTGTGTCTGGTGAGCAACTGCCCGACAGTTGTTGTCGGGTTTCTCTATATATAGAGAAACCTGAAAATCCGAATCGAATTAAGACTTTAGTCTTAAGTCGATTTAAGTTTTGCTTGCGAGATGTAGGCAATTGATGTTAGTTTTTCCGTCGCGTCATAGATGGCGCTGTAGTACTTTTTGTAGTAAGTTGCTTTTTGTAGGTCGCTACAGTGACTTTTATAATATTACTGCTAAGCCTTGTGATACGAAGCCTGGTGCCGTTGCACAGTCTGGGTACATCAAAGTTTCGCATCAGCAGAACTAAAACGCCAAGGTTAAGCTTCATCTTATGGGAACGGTACGCCCGTTAGCTCCTGGGAGCTGAAAAATTCAACGGGGTGTGCAGGACTACCGTCATTAGGCATCATCCTAATAGAACGCGTTTGCGCGATCATCGCGCTAGTAAGCGATGCGAGCGAGCAAGGGGCGCGGGCCGCCGACGCAATTATCGCGCAAATTTCAATTAGGACACCTATTCAAGTTCAATATGTTTAATCGCGCGTTCGTACGAGTAAAATTCGCGCGAACCTACGATGATCGCGCATTCGCGTTCTATTAGGACGATGCCTTAGCCATCACAGTGTGTACTTTAAAATCGCCGACGATCATGTCTTAAATTTCGTTTTGTTTATGACCCACTCGTTCTTTAATCACTATTTATTTTGAATGGTAAAAAAAAACGAAAACTATTTTGTAATGATTTGAAAATCATAAAGCATCAAAATAAAAATAAATACCTAGTTACAAAAAGTGAACACCGTTTGGGGATCGAACTCGCGTTGTTTTGGAAAACTTACAACATTAAAAAATTACCACAAAAAGTGCATACTGACTGCGGATACGGACTTGAAACCTTTTGCTTGGCAGGGCGGTCATAGAACCGCCAGGCTACTTACTTTGATGACAAATTGTTTAAAATAGCCGGTTTATTCTAAAGCTTGTCATGGCAGTTGTCAGTTGTGAAACAGTTGAGAAATGTGGACTTAATGCAATATTGCTCATCCCCCTAAGTTATTAGCGCGATAATATATAGCCTATGTTACTCGGTAAAGATGTAGCTTTCTAATGGTGAAAGAATTTTTAAAATCTGTCGAGTAGTTTTTGAGTTTATTCGTTACAAACAAAAATACAAATCTTTCCTCTTTATAATATTAGTGTAGATTAGTATAGATATTCATTGAAATCGAATGATGCAAAGGCCAATTTTGTTTTAATTAAATATTTGTGATGGATAACGTATTTATTTGGATATAAGGAATAATATCATGTTTATAAGAAAATAGTGCGTGGAGTCCCTCCGCGCGGAAGAAGTGAAATGTAGTAATGTGGAAAAGAGTGCTATCATACCCCTTCCATAGTAGCGTTAAACGTTTAACGCAACCTTGATCACCCATCCACATACTGACCTCGGCTACCGTCGCTTAACCTTGATCAGTATCCACATACTAAGGCAACCGTCGCTTAACCTTGATCGGGTGATCAAGGTTAAGCGACGGTTATGTGTATATGTGGATACAGATGGGTATCCACATACTGACCTGGGCTACCATTGCTTAACCTTGATCACCCATCCACATACTGACCTGGGCTACCGTTGCTTAACCTTGATCACCCATCCACATACTGACCTGGGCAACCGTCGCTTAACCTTGATCACCCATCCACATACTGACCTGGGCTACCATTGCTTAACTTTGATCACCCATCGACATACTCACCTCGACTTCCGTTGCTTAACCTTGATCACCCATCCACACTCTGACCTCAGCTACCGTTGCTTAACCTTGATCACCCATCCACACACTGACGTGGGCAACCGTCGCTTAACCTTGATCACCCATCCACAAAATATAATTCAGGCTATAGCACAAAGAGAACCATGCTCGCGCTGGCCTGTAACAGGTATACTACGGCGTTCGAGTGCCACACATTCACTCTCGCTCTATCTCTTTCTTTTCCTCCTCCATGGTAGCGTTAAACGTGACCTTGTTGGAAGTCGCATAAGAAGTTTCACTTCAAAAACACCTTCAAAAATAATGCATTATTTTAGAACAAATTTGGTTAGCATAAAGAGGTTATAGTGGGTCAACCTTAACAGATAGACATATGCTGTCGCGGCGGTTTTTAGAGCTTTTAAAGGGAAACAATTCTGTAATACATGATTTTTGTGGAACTTTAACCGTTTACGCAGCGCACGCAGCGGAAGCTCTCAAAAGGAAAATAAAACCCCCGATTTTGAAACATTATTCATTGCTGCTCCGCTCCTATTTGTCGTAGCGTAATGATATATAGCCTATAGCCTTCCTCGATTAATAGGGCCAACCAACCCCGAGCCGGGTCCCCGCTGCCGGTGGTTGTGTGCAGCGCATGAGATGGACTTAGTCTATAAACGAGAACGTCATACGCGCATATTACGGGTCTACAGAGGGGGGAACTAACCTCACTGCGTACCGTGTTAGGATGCTGTCTCTTTTTCAGACTCTTGAACCAACCGCCAACGTCTCGGTCCAACGACTGTCGGATCAGGTGCGGGTCATCTAACGCAATCATATGTTGGACGACGCCGCACTTGATAGTATGCGCTCAGAGGTACCGAGCAACCACATCCACTTGAATCCGGCGCAAACCACGGTGCAAGAGTCAACTATTGACGCTATACCACCGCGGTCCAATCTTGGTGCTGTAGGGGAGAATGATAGGGTTGCCACGGTAAGAAGCCAGTGCAACGAACGTTTGAGCAGCGCTCTGGAAGATGCGCTTCACGAGTATCGATCCACTCCTGCCCAAGTTAGGCCCCGATTACCGCGGCTTCATGGGAAGCCGCGGTTTCTCATAAGAAAAATAGAGCGCTGGTGGAACCTTGGACTCGCAACTCAAGAATATTTTTGAGAGTAGCGAGGAACTCGTTGATACGAATTCGATACTGTATTGTGGGGCTGTAGCGGCTTGTCGTTTAGCTAACGTCAAATTCCCAAATTTTGACGTAGCTACTCGACCGAAACCAGCCGTACCAGCCTGGTAACGCAAGATCGAGTGCCGTACTCATCGGCAAACTATACTGCTTCAGGGAGGGCAACACACGCCCACGTGTCATGCGCTTTGTGAGGCGGGCATTCTTGGGGACTGGAATCAGCCCTCAAGAATATATATCCCGGGTCAAAGAACGCATCGACTTCCTGAAGCAGAAAGTTTATGCATGGGCGAACCGTATTCGGCGGTATAAGAAGCGTGTTGATCGGTACTCGCAGAATCGCATATTCCAGAGTGATGAGAGGTGGGTATACGGAGTGACCCGAACAAAATATGACGGACGTGTGCCGCCCAGATGATGCTGCCACGAGTTCATTCTGGCGCAGCATCTGTCATACGGAGGCTGACTGGATCCGAGATGTTGAGCGAGTGTGTGAATCTATTCCACAAATGGAAGAAATTTCAATAACACCGTTAGATGTTGCCAGGGCAGTTCGTCCTTTACTGAACTGGAAATCTCCGGGACCGGACGGACTGCACAACTTCTGGCTCAAATGGCTAAGTAGTTCACACACTAGCCTGGCATTTCAATTCCAGTCAAGCTTAGAGTCTGGTTCGCTACCAGAGTTTCTTACAACGGGTGTTACCTACCTGCTCCATAAGTCAGGCAGTCCTGTGGAACCCAAGAATTATAGACCGATCACGTGTTTGTCGACGGTCTATAAACTTCTTACATCCATTTTGATAGAGAAAATTAACAAACACATCGATAGTAATTCTATTATGTCGGCCTCTCAGAATGGATGTAGGAACAGGTCCTGTGGTACTAAGGAGCTACTCCTTATCGACATGGCCATTAGCCAACAGGTTCGTCGATCCCGCAAGGATCTGTCGACATGTTGGATGGATTTCAAGAAGGCATATGACTCTGTACCACATACATGGCTCATGAAGGTGCTGGAGTTGTACAAGATTGATGCAACTCTACGCGCCTTTCTTGGGTCGTGTATGGGGCAATGGAAGACGGTCCTTCGACATCCAGGATGTCGACAGATTCAGGGGAACGATGAGCCTTTATGGGTTAAACGGGGAATATTTCAGGGCGACAGACTGAGTCCACTTTGGTTCTGTCTAGCCCTAAATCCTCTAAGCACATTGCTGGAGGATGCAGGCCTAAGCTACCTGTTGAGGAGAGGTGGTCAGGTCATATCTCACCTTCTTAACATGGATCATCTGAAATTCTTTGCCCCTAACTAATTGCAACTGATGGAGCTACTGAAAGTAACTGAAACTTTTAGTAGCGCCATCAGGATGGAATTTGGTGTGGACAAATGTGGAGTCATGTATGTAAAGCGAAGAGAGATTATGGAATCCGAGGGAATCCAACTCTCGGATTCCATACACCTCAGATCTCTCTCCTCATCTGAAAATTATAAGTATTTGGGTATGTCGGAAGCGTTAGTAGCTGACATGAAGCAGTCGTTGATGGAGCGCTTCTTCGGTTGCCAGAAGAAGGTATTCATATGATGATGGAGCCTTCTTTTAGGCGGAAACAAGGTGCACGCCTTCAACGGTTGGGTCATGCCGGTTTTAATGCACTCTTTCGGCATACTCAAATGGACTCAGACCGAACTGGACGCTCTAGATATGAGAGTCCGTAAATTACTGACCGCAAACCGGATGCATCACCCACGATCATCGGTGATGAGACTGTAAATCCCGCGGAAGTGCGGGGGCGACGCTTTTTAAACGCGAAGACCCTCCAATATGCAATCATTGTCTCATTTCAACACAAGTCACAAAATTAAATATTCCAACAAAAAAAATCTCGTCTGGAGCGACCTTTACGGCGGCCATCTTGCCGTAATTCACGCACACATACACGCTCACGCACACATGCGCAGGCCGCCGCCCGGCACCGAATCTGTGAGGGAAAGGGTTGATTGTTTTAGTTCATTGTGTTACCCAGAACATTCCAAGTAAGGACATATGGGTATCAAAAAAAAGGTTATATAGTCTAGTTTTATAATAAATAGGTTTTATTGACACAAAGTACAAAATAATTGGTCAAAACTTAGTAAGAACAAATACTTTACTGAAATTCAACACATATTCTCAAGTTTACATTTTTTTCTACGAACCTGTAACAAGTTGTTGTAATTAGTTTTAACATAAATAGATTCTGTATAGTTTCAGCTATACACCGTATTTTTTATTTTGGTGTAGCTGTAACAGTTTACGAGATATTAAGCTTTTAGTGCGAAGCGGCACGGGGCGCTCGCGCGGCTCAAATTTCCGAGTGCGCGGAGGCGCGCAGGTACATCATGCGTCGATTTGAACAGCGGTTCAGCGTTCCACTCAGCAGAGCCTTTGCCACTGTTTCAGCGGTTATGTTTGCTAACGGTATTGCCTCAGGCCAACGCGTAAAGCGATCGATGGCTGTGAGACAATCGGAATCCTTGGCACAGCGGCAAAGGACCTACGAGGTCAATGTGGATAAAGGCAAACCTTGATGAAGGTAGTTTGAAGTTGCCTATTGGGGCAAAGACATGTCGTGTGGTTTTTGCACGTTGGCAATTCAGGCAAGAACGAACCCACTCACGGCAGTCCTTCCTTACTCCAGGCCAGACGTACCGGTCTGCGACCAACCTTGCAGATGCTTTGGTACCCGGGTGACTCAAGGAGTGCAGGCTTGAAAAAATTGACCTGCGCAATTCCTTGGGCACAAAAGGTCTCGCTGTGGAGGTGCTGACATCGCAGTATAGTTGACAGCTGGAACCTGGAATTCTTACTTGCTGCAGACGCAAAGATGTGTCACCAGCTAGGAGTTGCTAAAGCTTTAGTAAGTTACTAAGTTGAAAAACACAGTTGAAAAACCAATTTACCAGCAGAATGGGACAGCCTTGAGGTTGAAGGTATACCTTCGGATACCGGTGGGCTAGCTGCTGCAGGGACCATCACACATGGCCGCCGTTCTGGAGAAGGACGCCTGTTGAACAAAAAAATAAAACATTCACATATGACAAACTTTTTTGCAGCTAGGACTTCAGAGAACAAGACAATACAGAGAAATATAAATTACCTTGTTGCCCGCTTGCGTGGTGGCGCATCGGGCATCAGCATGCGTTCAAGCTGGGCGCGCTGTTTACGTTCCTTCAACTCCTGCCGGGCTTTAGCTGAAAGTGCATTCACCCGGCGGTTGTGTTGAAGGCGCGCAGCCCGAACTTGAGCTAGCTGATCCTCCAGAACGGTACTGCCAAAAATTTAACATTAAAACATAACTAAGATTAAGACTTTAAACAAAGTAAGTTGTACATATTAATATACTGAATAGGATACATACGCCTGTGCACCACTCCCACGGCCTCTCCCACGCCCTCTCCCACGCCCTCTGCCACGCCCCCGTCCCCGTCCAGGGGCTGCAGGGGCTGGTGGATGGTATTCATCATCAGACCTAAAACATAGAAACTTGACATAGATTACATAGTTCACTTGTAAAGACACATGCACGCACAACACCAACCCGCACTAGGCTCGCATGGTGGATTACAGCCCTCATAGGGAGGAGGCCTGTGTCCCAGCAGTGGGAACATTATAGGTGATGATGATGATGACATGCACACATACAAAGCCACACACAAGTCTGAAGAACTGAGGGAAAATTTGCAAAATTTGACCGTTTCAGGTAGCCTGACCTGCTGGTGTCAGTAATTGCATTCCAATAGCATTAAAAGACTTAAACCTACAGACCAAACAGGCAAAAGCATTGAATGACGGAAACCAATTGACAAAACACCAAGGCGAAGAAACGTGCATGGAAACAAATCATAACCTTCCTTTTTGGTTCGCCGTAGGTCGGGTAAACCAAAAACGCCGTGTCTGGAAGGCCTTTAGATGTGATCAATGTATACGTGTGTAAATTCAAGCTAATCAAAACCGTTACATCGGGTTTTCGAAATGGCTTGGGGGAACGAAATTTTCAACACCTGAAATATTACATGATATCATTGTATTTTACTGACTTATTCTGTGTAAATGATAGTAATTAACTAATTTCTATATTACGAGCATTATTTTAACGAAATAGGCAAGAAATACAATAAAAATAATCAAAAAACTTATCGAAAATGACCACGCGCAACATGGCGCCTTTTTTACATTTTTTCATTTCAATATTATCGTTTTATTATACTTTAAACCTACGACATTTATATATAATCGGAAAGCTTGAATCTTGAGGTTTATTTTAATATAATACACTATATATATCGCTTTTTAAATATAATTCTACTTACATTTTAACTCGACCCGTCGACTGCGTCGCCCAAGAAAAAGTGAAAGGACGCTTTGTGACGTTTGACAATTTTATTCTCGAAAAATTTGCGGTCTTGGATACTCGGTCTTTTAGCAAAATGCACGGAAGTTAGTACTTAATCGCAAAAGGCGACCGTAGACGAACACTCTTAGAGATGTTGCCTGTTATTTTAAGTTTTTTCGATACAAATCGATATGCAACAAACGGGGCCTAATCGTTGGACCGGAATATATTTTTGGTCCTATTTAGGGGGTAATCATCACAGCGGGTAACAATATGTGATTCGGGAATAACCGATCATGACACTGTTATCGTTAGAATTTTTAAAGCTACTCCCTGCCTGTTGCCTTGCGGTAATAACAGAGTGAAGGTAGACTACCCAAATCTATCCAAGGCAATCGCAGAATCTGACTGGAGCCATATTTCTAAAAACAGTGACGTTACCGAAGCAGTTACAGATTTCACAGAAATGCTTAGTGAGAAAATACGCGCTTTTACAACAACGGAGACTGTACGAAATTCAAAAGCGATTAAAAAACCTTGGATCACACAAGGGTTGCTTAAATGTGTCAGAAAAAGGGACCTGTTACACATAGAAGCGAAAAAATCCACTGACAAGGACAATCCGATCATACAGCAGCGATACAAAAACTACAGGAACATTTGCAATAATATAATACAAAATCTTAAAACAGATCACGAAAGGAAACTACTGGAAGATGCAAACGGAGACAGTAAGAAAACATGAGCAGCTGTTAAAAATATCTGTAACATTAAAAATAAGATCTCGAGTGGCCTAGATCTACTGCACACATGCCCAGATCCTACTGAGTCACTAAATAATGTGAACCAATATTTTACTAAATTAGGTGAGCAGCTAGCTGAAAAAACATTACTCCGCATCAATAAGACTGAAGCAGAACTCGCTGTTATGAATCCCTTCCAGGATACAAACCCACCCAGCAATTCTTTTTTCGCAACGCCAACTGACGACGTAGAGGTTAAAAAGGTAATAACAAACCTCAAAGAACACTCGGCACCTGGATGGGATGGTATCACGAATAGGACACTTAAGTTAAGCAAAAATTACCTTGCAGCGCCAATTACCTTTTTGTGCAATTTAAGCATCTCGACTGGGAAAGTGCCATCGCTCATGAAAAAGGCGAATGTAAGTCCCATCTTTAAATCAGGTGACAAAACTGCCCCATCGAATTACCGTCCAATTTCCCTACTTACATCTCTATCCAAGATTTTGGAAAAGATCATGAATAACAGACTCCTCAGCTTCCTTGAAAAAAACGGACTGATATCTCAAAATCAATATGGCTTTCGCAAGCATAGGTCAACGGAAGATGCAGTCACTAACCTAGTTGATTTTGTAGTAAAGAAAATGGACAGTGGCTATATGTGTACTGGTATTTTCCTTGACCTGGCAAAAGCCTTCGATACGGTGTCTAGGCGTATTCTTCTCAAAAAGATGGAAGCTGTTGGAATTCGAGGTGTAGCTCTCGAGTGGTTCCAGTCCTACCTCACGGACCGCACACAAAGAGTCTGTATGGGTGACAAATGCAGCAGTTATGCCAACCTCAACTACGGAGTTCCTCAGGGCAGCGTGCTTGGGCCCACCCTTTTCATCCTTTATATTAATAGCCTCTGCACTCTGGAACTGGACCGAGCTCAAATATTTGCCTATGCTGACGATACCGCCATAGTTTTCTTTGATAAAACCTGGGAGGGAGTTCAAGAGGCTGCTAACTCGGGTTTGAAACTGGTTTCCAGTTGGCTAACACACAATCTACTGACGCTTAACGTAGATAAAACAAAAGTCCTAAATTTTTGCGTCAGCATATAATAAGAACATCCTGCCCAGGTAATCTATCAGTAAAGCTGCACTCTTGCAATACAAATGTGACAACAAGATGTACCTGCCCAAGCCTTGAGCGAGTCAAACAAATTAGGTGTCTTGGCGTCTACATTGACCAACACCTTAACTGGTCAAAACAAATAGAGCATGTAAGCGGAAGGGTCAGAAAACTTCTACACATCTTCAAAAAAATGGGTCAAATTGCTAACGTACCTGTTCTGAACATGCTCTATTACACACTCTGCCAATCTGTTATCAACTACTGCATTATTACGTGGGGTGTAGCACACAAGACGCGTCTAATAAAGGTTGAACGTGCACAACGGTCTCTTTTAAAGGTAACCTACAAGAAGCCAATGCGCTTCTCAACTGACACTCTGTACCAAGAGTCCGGTGTTTTACGTGTGCGCCAACTGTACATAATGGCTGTGGCACTGACGTACCACAAAAACGCCCATAGCGCTAAAACCTACCCCAAAGTTCGCTATCTAAGAAATGCAGATAAGCCTCGATGGCAGAAACCAAAATGTAGACTCGGCTTCGGCAGCAGATGTTTCCATTATATGGGACCATTTATTTATAGTAAGCTTAATAATGAAACGGATTTACTGCCTATGACTAGAAATAAATGCAAAACTTACCTCTTAAAATTTCTAGCGGGAATGGACTATGAGAGCACGGTGAAGTTCCTTGACTCATGATAACACACCAACACATACATTCACCACACATATACATAAAGGACGAGTTGGACTAAACGTAGGAATTCTCTTACTATCCTCAATCTTCTGGTATATTTTTGTATTCGCTTGGTTGAGACCAAGCGAATACAAGAAATACTTCAACCACCAACCACCTTTGCTCAGTCACTCATCACACACCCACACCTCACTTAAACACCACACACATTACACGACACACTTTTAACTAATGCCTAAATAAAATTTAATTTATTTTTTACCATGGCTCTGGAATTGCGCACACGACACACTTTTAACTAATGTATACCTTAAAATTATTTTTTTTAATTTTAATTTTTACCACGGCTCAGGAATTGCATATTTTCTTTTTACTGTTGCATAAGATATCTTACCTATAGGATGCTATTGTATAGTATGCCTTACTTGCTAGTTATTTTGTAAGACGAAGGAGACTAGTCTCCACGACACAGGGAATCCTAGTGTGGAGGCTAGTGATATTTTCAGCTTGTGTAATGCTCTCTTGAACAATAAAGCTTTTTATTATTATTATTATTCCGTTTATTCATTTAAACAACATATTTTTTACATTTTTAAATATTCCTAAATAAAAACAAAACAAAAAAAAACATTTAAAAATATAAAAATTTAATTTTATTATTATTCCCTTTATTCATTTTACAAACATACGTTTTACATTTTTAAATATTTTTACAAAATTATATACAAAAACATTTAAAAACATAAAAAATAGTAGCCCACCGGTATCGAGCACAGGGTCCAAGCTACCGGTGGTTAGGGCTGCAGAGACAGAAACCTCCTCACAATGCGGGCCGTATCGAGGAGTACTGCCTTCTGAATCTGGCTCTTGATCCAACTGCCAAGTGAGAGCTTCGACAGATGTTCGTCGAGGCTCTTGGCCATAAGGCCATTGGCCGTTACGACAATCGGCACAATGATAGCCGTGTCCACATTCCACATGCTGACAACCTCATGAGCCAAGTCGAGATATTTTATTTGCTTCTCTTTCTCAGCCTTCACGAGGTTCTCGTCATGCGGGATGGTAACATCGACTATCATTACGCGGCGCGCTGATCGGTCTATCACCACTATGTCAGGCTTATTGGCAACAATAGTCCTGTCAGTAATGATAGGCCGATCCCAGTACAGCGTGACATGGTCTTTCTCGAGAACTGGGTCGGGCACATACTTGTAGTACGGTACCTCAGATTCCACAAGGTCATATTTCAAGGCAAGTTGCTGGTGAATAATCCTGGCCACTTGGTTGTGTCTGTGTAAGTACTCGCCGTTAGCCAGACGAGAACAACCAGAAATAATATGTCTGATGGACTCACCCGGACGGTGGCATGCCCGACACACGTCCACCGTCCCGTCCTTCATAATATGTTTCCGGTAGTTGTTCGTCAGCATAACTTCGTCCATAATCGCACAGACAAAACCCTCAGTTTCCCCAAAGAGGTCGCTGAATCGTAGCCAGGACACGGATGCTAGAAAATCTACATCAGGCCCATGAAGAGCCTGGTAGAAGCGACCGTGAAGCACCTTGCCTTGCCATACTTCCTTGCGGTCATCGGTAGTAAGTACGACAGGTTTGCGCCAGTTCTCTTTAGCCATGGACAGCACGTATAAAATGATTGGCAAAACGCCCGAAACAAAGTTACTTTTACTGCCTCACTGCAGCGTGCAAATCTACGAGCCAACATATTAAATCAAACAGCCAACGCCCGGCGCTCCCTCTCAATGTCCTCGTGGTCTGAGTGGTCATCCGAGACCCAGTGGCCCAGGTACTTGAATCGCGAAACTCTGAGTAATGAAACACCATGTATGCAGAGGGGTGGTATGTACGTGCGTCATCGTATGACCAGGAGATTGAAAAACCAAGAGTTCGCTTTTCTTAACATTATACCTGAGCCCATGAGCCCCGGCATAATCCACACATATGGCGAGGAGTTTTCGAACCGTGTTTATGGAGGGGCCCAGCAACACCATTCGTCAGCGTAACTAATGTTATTGACATGCTTTCCATCAATAAAGCAGCCAACTTTGGTATTGCTCAGCCTCTCGATGAGTCCGTTGACGTACAGATTGAAGAGACGGGGCGAAGTTAAACCTCCTTGCCTTACTCCACACTTCAGTCTGTACGTTTCAGACATCGCGCCCACCCACCTTATAGCATTTGTTTGGTTGTTGTACCAATAATCAAAAATGTTACTTCTTCTGGAAGGCTGGTTTCTGTCCTCATTTTGTTCTACAGCACATTATAGGACACCAAATCGAAAGCTTTTGAAAGGTTAAAAAACAGGCATAGACCGGAGTTTTTCTGTCGGTGTAGTACCGGACAGTGTGCTTGAGGCATAGAACTGCCATTTCTGTCGACAGCTCGTTTCTAAAACCAAACTGAGCATCATTCAGTCTTATATGACTGTTCAGAAAACGATCAAGCAGACTGTCCAGCACTTTTGCTACGGTAGTAGCTAACGAAATGGGCCTATAATTGCTCTTATCTGAAGCGTCACCAGTCTTATTTTTGATTATTGGCACAACTACGGTCTTCATACAATCATCAGGCAGGTAAGAGTGTCTTAAACAAAATGTATAAAACATAGCTAGAACTCTTGGCAGATGAATTCCCGCATGCTGTAAATGCTCAATACTAATGCCGTCATGCCCTGGAGACTTACCGCTTGTCATTTGCTTTATAACGGCAGATATATCTTTAGCAGTAAAAGAGGGTAATACTGCTGGCCCAAAGTTGTTCTGCCCGACTTCATTAGTACTGAGCGTCCCCGGCATACAAGAAGGAGGATCTAGCCGGAAAAGACCTTTAAACATGTTCGCAATGTCACGCGGCTCTGTTATGCCGTTGATATTTAAAGGGACTGTAGGTTTAGTGTTTAGCTTTCTCGTGCCTTTCCAAAAGCTTTTGAAATTTTTATCTGCATGGTGTGATGCTAGAATATCCATTTTAATTTGTTCTGAATTATTTTGACACCATCTTGCCTCGATTTGCCTCGCGTCATATTCTTGATAATTGAGGCTATTTATTAAGCCAAGAATCGAATCCCAACAACCTAATTCGACAACCCAGCACTGAACACTCCACTTGCCGCCCCCAAAGGCGATTGTATAGAATAATGCTCCTTAAAAACGTTCGCAGTTTCCTTATGGTCACTAACTCCATCAACGGTCACAGGAAGACTCGGCCTACGGTTTGCTTTGCTCGTGTGTTTCCAAAACGCACGGAAGTCACCACCAGAATGCTTCTCCGCAAGGGTGTCCATCCTAATCTGTACTTCACGATCTTGACATGCCTTCAATCGTAATTTAAATACCCTTCTGGTCTCACACATTTCTGCATACATGATGCCAGACTAAGGCCTACCACACGCTACCCACTCTGAAAACTTCAACCGAGCCTTTCTGTGAGCCTCTCTGACAAGCTCGTGCCATCCCACTACACGCGGACCACTACCACCCGCCCTGGTGCCCCCTCGACCCACCAAAGACGCACCACGAAGGGCAGACCCAATGTCACAGTACAAACTGTCCAGAGTACGCGAGTGACCATAGTAATTACAATGTTTATCAGCACAACTCATACATTCGGCAGGAAAATCAATTAAAATCAGTCGTTTATGACACTCATTGGTATATTCAACGACCTGTTTATCATTTCTAACACCCCACACAACGTTGTTATAAGAACTTGTAGTATTGGGTAACTTTGGTGTCAATAGATTTAAGTTACATTCAAGAACTAGGGGAAAATGGTCAGACCAATTTAGTGTCATATTCAATAAAAACATTCACAACAGCTCGCTTGGTCGCCTGAGTCTCAATACAGTGATCCAACCAGCTACATGCGCGCCGCACTAATAAAAGTGTAAGCTCCCGAATCAATACTTAGAAAATCAACATCTACACACGACCAACACTGCTCACTACAGAAATGCCCAAGTTTAGTTATACAGTTATAGAAATTGTCATGGATACTTTAAAATGATATTGAAAGAGAGAATAATATACGCTATATCTACTTTTTCGTATTTTTAACCCCCGATCGAAAAAGAGGGAAGTTTGACGTGTGTATAATATATACACGTCAAACTTCCCTCTTTTTTAGATACACATATTATGTGTATCTGCATCTGTCTGTGGATGTAGCGGATGAACCGATTTTGGTGGTAGGCAGGTGGAAGATAGGTGGTAGGCAGGTGGTAGGCAGGTGGCAGGCAGGTAGTAGGCAGGTGGAAGGCAGGTGGTAGGCAGGTGATAGGTAGGTGGTAAGCGGGTGGTAGGTAGGTGGTAAGCGGGTTGTAGGCAGGTGGTAAGCAGGTGGTTGGCAGGACTTCGGCACGTGGTAGGCAGGTGTAGGCAGGATGTAGACAGGTGGTAGGCAGGCGGTAGGCAGCAGGTAGGCAGGTGGTATGCAGGTGGTTGGCATGTGGTAGGCAGGTGATAGGCAGGTGGTAGGCAGGTAGTAGGTAGGTATTTATATTGGAGTGGTAATTCAAATTTGAAGAGATAATAACATTATCAAGCTACACTGCACGACAACAAAAAACAACCGTAATGCGTCCTAACCCTTCTGTATGAGTTGCAATGTTGCCGTAGTAGGAATCTAATAGCACAATAGTTTTACGACGGTAGACTGAAATAAAAAAAACCGGTCAAGTGCGAGTCTTACTCGCACACAGGGTTCCATAGCTCCAAACAATATAATAACAATATTTTGAACTGTCATTCATTAGTTAGTAGTATTAGTCAGTAAACTTCCACACAACCGCTAAACTAAATTTGTTTTTCATAGTATGTTTATGAAAAACAAAGTTACTGCTGCAGTTTGATGAAAAAGTCCCATATCTCAAAAACTAAACATCATATCTTATTGAAACCAATTTTCGTTGATAGTTTGTTTTACGTTCTACAATCCTAAATATTTTCAGAATTTTCCTCATCTTACTTTAGAAATTAGGGGGGGGGGGGGGACACACATTTTACCACTTTGGAAGTGGCTCTAGCGCAAACTATTCAGTTTAGAAAATAATGATATTAGAAACATCGATATTATTTTTGAAGACCTATCCATAGATACCCCACACGTATGGGTTTGATGATTTTTTTTTTTTTGGTTTTCTAACCAAAAAACCAAAAAAAAAATTAATTTAATAATAATTAATAATTTATTGTTTTTTTCTATTTTTGTGTGAAAATCCTAATGCGGTTTACAGAATACATCTACTTACCAAGTTTCAACAGTATAGTTCTTATAGTTTCAGAAATAAGTGGCTGTGACATACAGACAGACGGACGGACAGACAGACAGACAGACAGACAGACATGACGAATCTATAAGGGTTCCGTTTTTTGCCATTCGGCTACGGAACCCTAATAAAAACAGTCGACTGGCGAGTCGATGCCGCTCGCTGATAGCTACGAGTACTAGCTACCTTACTATAACACAAATCAATGATAAAAATCCGATAAAAGATCCTCTAATTATGTACCTACACTAGTTTTGTCGATTAGATAAAATCACCATGTGGGTTCCTTTTGAACCCAAATTGCGAGCTCAAGCTGCTTGAAACTGCTGCTTTTTAATTGTTAACATAATTTAGAAACCATACTGTCAACATGTTTTTTAAACTTCCTTGGGTACATAATTATGTAACTTAAAGTCAATATATATTTTTGGTACTCTACTGTTGACGAAGTTTTGATGAAAATGTGTAGTTAATTTTGACACAATGTAACGTTTACATAATTATTGGACACAGTTAGCAGTTAGTTTCTATGTTATTAGACGTGACTGTACATACATGTAGTGTTGTTTGCGGACAGGCAGCGCCACGGGTTCGGAGCAGCACCTGGTGGAGACGCACCTGTCGGCCGGAGTCGCTGACTGGAACATCGTGGTGCCTGTGAGTAATATACACACTACTACAAAAAGGTAAAACAACCTACCGAGCAGTAAGTCTTAGGAGCCATTACTTAGAAACAGTAAAGTGGAATTAGTTTTGGTCTTGGTGCAGATGCCGCCGACGTGCGCGCAGGCGCCGGTGACCGGCGTGCACATGCGTGTGTGCGACAACGACGAGCCGCCCGACGTGTCGCTGAGCGACGCGCAGTCAGCGCGCGTGCACCGCACCGGCGCCCTCGCCGGCTTCGCCACCGTCAACGTGACCGTGTACTGCATCTTGCCCCCTCCGTCACCGCCGCCACCGCCGCCGCCACCGCCACCCCCCTCAGACCTAGCGGACTCGAGGACCACATACGAGATATTCTCGAAAGAACTGAGCTCAAATGAAGAGAATTCCAACGAAGAGATTTTGAACGAATCGGAATCAATGGAGTTGACGTCGGCCGAGCTGATAACAACTACAGTGAAACCAACTTCGAGCACAACGCTGGCTCCGGAGGAGACAACAGCGAAGGTTGAACTTACATCACCGACTGAAGTGATAACACCCCCACCGCATAAGACAGTTCATCGCAAAGAGAAAACACCACAATCACTGAAAGTAACAATTCATATTTCACCAACCAACCAAGTTTCCTCAAAAGAAGATGTATCACAATCTTACAACACAGAGCTACCTTCGCTATCGAACAAACAAAAGTCAAATGAAGTGATGTCATCTCAGGGCCCCACGTTGTCATCAGTACCAATTATAGCGACACCGCCACGAATCTCTGAGTGGCCCCAGCAGAAGCGCATCAAGCGCCCGCGAGATTCGAGCCTGCCGCTCGGCGCGCCCACTCCTCGCGCGCCCCGCCCGCCGCGCCGCCACCCCGCCGCGCCCCGGCCGCCGCACTACATGCACGCGCCGCACTACGTAGCGGCACCACCGTATAACCTGAGCCCGCCGCCGTACCCGGTCGCTCCGCTATACAGACCGCTCAGCTGGCTCGGACCGCGACTGTCGTACCTGCAGCATCACCAGCCGCTATTGATTTTTCGACACTTTTAGCTCTGCTCGTTAAAAATGTTCATATATGCTAATATTTCACTCGCGATGTTGTGTCAACAGTCTTCCTTCGTCCTATAGCCAGGTGGGCTGCATCATCCTTAAAATGCTCGCTATATGCACCACAAGCATTTTTATAGCTGTATCATGAGAAAATATGTACTAATAGACAAATAAAAAATATATAAACTGAGTATTTTTATTCTTTTCATCATACTTGCACGTAAACAGTATCTAAACATACACGTTAACTTGGCCGTAATACCCCATATAAAACCCTCGACCTTTTTTTTGCCATGAAACCCTAGGGCGGTAAGTATTTTTTTTTAATTTATAGCACAGCACATAGGTCATGCAAGTTCAAGCAAGGAATACAAGGTATACACGCAATTGAAAAATTGTCTTAAAACGTTATACAAAGTGTTGTTTTGCATCCTCGTCAAATTTCAGGAGGTTGTCATAAAACACATAAATAATCAATTTAAAGTTCGGTACCGGTCTATAATTAATAAGCGTTGCTTTTTTTAACCGACTTCTAAAAAAGGAGGAGGTTTGTATTTTTTTTTATGTTTGTTCGCGCATAACTCCATCGCTTGCCAACCGATTTGAAAAATTCTTTTTTTGTTTGAAAGCGTATAATTCCCAAATGGTCCCATGAAAATTTTATCGAAATCAGACAAGCCGTTTCTGAAAAAATCAACAAAAATTAAATATTTCTAACTTTTCGTTTACTCTGCATTGCGTTTTTTGTTCGCGCATAACTCAGTCATTTACGAACCGATTTGGAAAATTATTATATTTTTATTCGAAAGCCTATGCTTTCTATTTGGTCCCATAGTCACCAAGTCGGGATCTGATGATTAAATCTTGGCGAAATCGAGGGAACTCTTCAAGTTTTATAGGAAAACGTAAAGCGATTTTGGTATTTTCTACAACAAGTGAAGCATTTGTGTTCAATACGAACCATTCTACCATCAGATCTGATGATGAAACCAAGAGACAGGCACCGGAACTCCATAATAAGACAATGTATCTTAGCTGTGTTTGGGCTTGTTGCAATTGTAACGGTATGCACTTTCCAGGTGTACTGTGGACTAACTTCTTGAGTTTCCTTATTCAACCTACGTAACATGTAGGTCCTCTGCTTTGACAGTCTGTTTTCGCGATGATCAGGGTTCTTATTCAAAATGCGTTGATCATTTCTTTCCCTAATTTTTTTAAATCTTTTTCCTTTTTCTCAGTTTCAGTTCGACGCCTTTTCTCACACGAGAAGCATCTTTACTAGGCCTACTCATATTGTATTATTAGATTAAAAATATGTCACAAAAAATTAACAAATATTTTTTTTTTTTACAAAAAAAAAGTAACCGACTTCAGAAAACACTTAACGCACTAAAAAGTTAAAAATAATACTATAACCTACCTATATTAATAAACCTAACCTAACCTACGATTAACCTATAATAAAATTTAATAATTCTTTGGAGTAAGCAATAGTGCCAAGCAATATACGATACCTAAATGACTATATGCAGACTAAGGCCAGAAAAAGCAAAAAAAAAAAAAAAAAAATACTTTATTTCAGACCTTGATCCATATGATGTTAGTAATACACACTACTTATAAACTATGTTAGTAACAAACGAAATAAAAGATTCTAATTCATATATCTGCTGCACTCACTTGACGCACCGGGTACCTGTACATGTACACGTACCCAATGGGCCATAATGGTGCAGCACGGCTTTTCACTAATGACCTTCAGAAAGTCATTGCCGCTCCCACGCACCCTGCGCATCATAGAGGCAATCTTCTTACGTAAGACTGTACTGAAACCGTCAGTACGTGCTTCCGCAAACATTCCTGATGGGCTACAGTAACGTGGGAGCCCCAACAACATCCTGAAAGTATTGTTGTACTGAACTCTGAGGGCGTTGTATGCCCTCTGCGTATATCGAACCCACAGGGAGCACGTGTACAACGACTGACAAAAAGCCGTTATTTAAAGCCGAAAGAGTTATTTTAACTTCTGGTGTACAACGTGCAAACCTGCGGGCCAACATATTACATCGGACAGCCAACGCCCTCCGTTCTCTTTCCATATCAGCATCATCATTTAAGTCCTCCGTAACTATGTGCCCCAAGTACTTAAAATCAACCACTCTTTCAAGGGCCACACCTTTTAACATAACTGGTGGCATATTATGTGTTGGCTTTTTATGCTTCGCCCTAAACACAAGCAGTTTGCTTTTTTGTACATTGTATACAAGTCCGTGCGCTTCTGCATAAGCCTCACAGACCGCCAACAACTTCCTGAGTGCACTAATTGACGGACTCAGCAGCACCATGTCGTCCGCATAACTAATACTATTGACACAAAGTCCGTCAATAGAACAACCAACAAGAGTGCTACTGAGCTCGACAATCAGTTGGTTAACATACAGGTTGAAAAGCGCTGGCGAGGTCAATCCCCCCTGTCTCACCCCGCATTCCAACCTGTACTCTTCAGACAACTCGTTGCCCCATCTAACAAAAACAAACAAAAACAAAAAACAAAAATCAAAAAACATAAATCTTACAGCTTCTAAATATTAATTCATTCATAAATTCTAATTATATTGCTTGGCACCGACTCCAAAGAATTATTAAATTTTATTATAGGTTGATCGTAGGTTATGTTAGGGTTATTAATATAGGTAGGTTATAGTATTATTTTTAACTTTTTAGTGCGTTAAGTGTTTTCTGAAGTCGGTTACTTTTTTTTGTAAAAAAAAATTTTTGTTGTTGAAATTTAACAGTATTTCAGAATAAAACCCTTGATTCAAAACACTTAAAACAGAATCACCCAACTACGCACACAGCGACAATGCAGCTGCTCTGTGTGCGTGAGAGTCAACAGTCGACGTCTTACCTACGAAATGCAACAGTGTTGCGACCGTGCGATGACCTACGGCGACCGGTAGCAATTTTGCCTAATTTTATTTCGAAAATCACCTACATTAGACATACATAACTAGGTTTTAAATGTACTAAGTTATAATAATAGAAGTCGATAGAATTGCTTTAAGGATGTCAATCAATCAACCAATTAGTTTATTTGTGAAACGTAGGTGCTTACATAAATAGAGGGTGCGCTATATTTTGTCATAATTATGACATAAAAAATTTATAAGTGACCCATTAGGTGTCATATATAGTTATTTTAGAAGCTTTCTGCTTGAATAGATAAATCACAAATATAGATGCTAAAAAATAAAAATCATACTGAGACTATTTACAGTAGCTGACATCCATGATATTTGGTGCCTGAGATAGTACTTTTTACTTGATGATTGATTGAGATTTATTGTACTTGATGGTGGCTGAGTTAGTAATTTAGAGGACGAGTTAGGAACTTAGACGACAAGTTATTTATTTGGACGACAACAATGTTATTAAATAGGAGCCGGTTAAATAACTACCCTAATTTAATTGATTTTAAAACAACACGATTTATTGAATAACTAGTAGTTGTTTTACAAGCTGAAGTTGGCGATATTCAAGTTCTTTGTTGTTCCAAAATCTTATTGATGTTAACATACCAACGTTCAAAGGTTCAGGACTCGGCTCGGGAGGTGCCGGCGCTGTCCACTGCCGCGTGATGGACGGATGCTGTCCTCGTGTCTAAGAACATACATCTAGTGTTACGAGTAATGTAATCGTAGCTCGATTGGTCACGCGAAATCTTTATAGATGGTTTTTAATAATTCCCTGCTAACTACTTGCAAAATAATTTTCAGAACATGATTGTAGGAATTAATGAGTGATGTTGTGGTGACGTGCGGTGGTCAATTAGTGGCGCTTCGTGGCGCGGCTAAATACCGGCGCCCGTGACGCCGCGGCACAGTGCAGCGCCCGCGCCGCACACCGCACACCGCAGACCGCACGCCGCACACATGCCGCCGCGCGCGCCCCTCGCCCGCGCCGCCGCGCTCTGCGCACTCACCGCGCTCACCACGCTCGCGCATGCGCAGGAACTGTGCGACTCCGTGCAGATCGGTGAGTATCAGTCACGTACAAGTCATTCCATGTCAATGCTAGCGACAGCTGCATGATAATGCCTAGTAAAAGGATGCTCACGGTTGGGACGCTGAGCTCGCCTGCATGCGGGAATGGATTGTATTCTACCACGTCGTGTAAGTGGTAACAGAGTATGCCTTCGAATTTTTGCTTTTACATATTATGTGCCAGTTTCGATACGATTTTCCTTCACTACTTTGAGAGCAGTGGTGATAAAATATTCTTTTCGAAGGTCGAGCTTACATCATCATGGCACTTAATTGTCTTCAAAGTAAATCCCAGCTTAGTAGTCCGTGGCGTGTAATGCGTGGTGCTCGTTAAATGTAGCTGTTAATATTTATTGCAAGTATTCCATGTTACTTAGGTTTAAACCGAATTCTAAAAAAGGAGATGGTTATGTAATCCACCGGCTTTTTTTTTCATGTATATTCCGATTTCGACAAGATCTGTCAGATTTTTTTCTTACACTTTCATACATCAATTTTATTAACTTTGCGTCGGCTTTAAGACATTTCTCTTCTTTGTCTATAGATATAGATAATGTTCGTAAAAGTTCTAGTTACAAATTAAAGTTGATACCACAACTAAAATGGGTAAAATAAAAACTTATTTTGGAAGTCGGTTTTTGTTTTTATAATGTAATTGTTCAGGGAACGAAACGCGCACCGCGTTCAGCCTGGCGGAGCGCCGCGTGGAGCCCGACATGTTCGCGCTGGAGATCAGCGAGCCCGACGTGAGTACCCGCGGCCTGCCGCCATCCGCACCATCCTCACTGCCATGCGCTCAGTTGGCGTACGCTATCATTTCTATTAAACGTTGGTCCGACTCGTTGACACATCTAGAGCGATTTAATTTACAAGATTACGTGACACGAGTACCTGCTGGTATCATTGTTGTTCATTCGTGGCTCAGTAATAACCGCGCACGGGTCGGTTTGGAATCCGACTCAAGTATAAGTATAGTTGAGAGAAGGTGAGGCAGATATAGTATAGATATAATAGTCAGTGATAGGTAGGTGAGTAATAATTAATTGTTGTGGCAGGTTTGTCCAGACACGGAGGCCGTGGGGTTGAAGGTGACGGCGTGCGACCGCGAGCAGGCGCCGCGTGTGCTGCTGCTGGACACGGCGCGCGGCGTGGTGGCGCGCTCCGGGCCCGCCGCCTCCACCGCCTTCGTTTACGTCACGGTGTACTGCGCCGACGCCGACGAGCCGGGGGGTGACGCTGCGGACTTCCCGAGCGTGCCAAACCTGTTCTCAGAACAAGAATTACCGCTTCCACTACCAGAAGTCGAACCTTCATCTGTACAAGATACGATGGATGATTATTTGCCGCCAGTAAAGTTGGAGTCACGGTTTTCTTCACTGGATCAGCCACCAATACCAACAAGTTTAACATCAATGTTAAATAATTTATTGAAAAAACGCGCTACGCCATCACTTGGTCAGCTTGGCACAGCGCCGAGGTTGACGAAAAATTGGCCTGATACGTCATCGTTGGTAAAGCGCCTATCAGCTTTACGGCCCAAGCAACCATCTGCATTGGTTGAAAATCGATCACCGGCGTGGCAGAAACAACCGGCAAGGCGCCCTCCATCTCCGTGGTTGAAACTGCGATCCTTGCCTGATGTGAGAACACGGAAATCGATGTCACGGTCCCGTTCCCGTCCAGCATATGTTTCTTATGATTACGGAGATGCATGGTCTCCTTACGATGACGGGCCACTATACTTGCACTGGTCGGAAGATCAGACTGATCCAATTTCCTGGAACAGAGAAGATGAGCATATTGCAAACAGACCTGCGTCGCATTCCAAGCACCCACAACATGGGAACACAGGAACACATTCTCCACTACTACTGGAATACCCATCGCCACCGTCGATAACACACATCTCGAAGAAGCAAAATAGATATGTACCGCCAATACATGAAGACCCTGCTCTGTTAGCGGAGTGGAAGAAAGAGCTACACCGGTCACCACGACCCTCACTGCCGAAGCTGCTGCTTTTGTTGCAGGAGCAAGATCGTCCGGCGCCGATTCATAGGGACTGCGATTCAGCGCACTCTACTGAAGATGCTGAGCAGTTGTGGGCGCACCTGCCGTACCAAGATAATACTGATGACAGCAATCCGTGGCAACCAGATTATCCAACAGACTATTCTGCCGACGACGGCGATCCGTGGTCACATTCACCAAAGCATGACACTGATGACATGTACAGGGGGCAATACGCGTACCTTGCGCCCACCTACCTCGAGGAGCCAGAGCACGGCAAGTCGGCCTGGTGCCTGCACTGCAAGACCGAGCATGCGCCCGAGCACGCGCACGTGCCTCTGTACGGGCCCGCGCCTGAGCACGCACACGTGCCCCTTTACGGGCCCGCACCCGAGCACGCGCATACACCCCCGCAGGAGCACGCCGCAGAGTATGGGCCCGTACCCGAGCACGCACACGGGCCTCTTTACGGGCCCGCGCCTGAGCACGCACACGTGCCCCTTTACGGGCCTGAACCCGAGCACGCGCATACACCCCAGTACGAGCACGCCGCACAGCATGGGCCCGTGCCCGAGCACGCACCACATCACGGGCACGCAACTGAGCACGCGCACACGCCCGAACACGCACACGACGCGCACCGCCTGCCACATGCGGAGGACGCGCACTCGGTCGATTATTTTAATTATTACGATCCAAACCCGCATACAGAGCGACCCATGCTAACGTCTACAGTACGCCATTCGCTGGCGTGGGTTAAAAGCTCACATGCCGCGACACATAAACCTCATATGAATCTGAACCAGGCTACCCATGAGCCAGCGCCAGGCGAGCCGACGGAGCAGCCCTGGACCTTCCTGTCACGACTGTTGCTTTCGCATCCCACCTTTCGAGACTCCACTCATGTGATTCGGATCCGATAGTCACACACATAGCCAGGCACTGGCAGTGTAGTGTGTAAATTACACACATTTTAATAAATAAAAATCTTGAATATAACATTGGCTAGATAGGAAAATTATTGTATTATTTACCACTTCGGAAAATGTAATGGTGAGGAGCTGGTTTACCATCGTAGTGATGGGGGTGATGGTCGCGATGCTGAGCGCAACCGAGTGCTACCTGTGCTGCCGTGCAGGGTGCGCCGGCTGGTGGGAGGCTCACGACGGTTTACACAACCGCCGCTCGGGGAAGCTTCTTCATGCACACTCATTTTGTTGGTCAATATAAGGTTTATAAAAACAATGTGTTTTATTTATGAATATTCACTATACACACAATTCACAAAATATATACAGGGTTACTGGTAACTCGACGTATTCCTTGCAGCACGTCATAGTAGGGTTAAATTGCAACAAATGAAGCCACCAAATGTTCTATCAAAATTCTGAAGTTTTTGAGTTTGTTGGAATTTTAACCCTGATTTGCCTTTTTTTTAGTTAGCCTGATCTTTCCCACTCCTGGGCAAAGGCCTCCCCCATTCCTTCCAATTTTCTCTGTTTGTTGCCTCTTCTCGCCAATTAACAAGAAAGCCATCCAAGGCGTCCCGCCACCTTCTTCTCGGTCTGCTGCGACCCCGTTTAGCTGTCTCAGGGCTCCAGTTTTGTGAAATGTAGGCCCACAGATTTGCCGGCATCCGGCAGACATGGCCTGCCCAGTCCCATTTTAGTTTACACCACACTGCGCCAGCTTTATGAGCAACGTCAGCAATTTGAGTTCTGGAGCGCAGTGTGGTGTTCCTTATACGATCGCAATTATGCAATTATAATATTTATGCAATATTTTTTTTATTTGATATTAATTCAAGTTACACTTTTTGAGCGTGGTGACCGATAAGAAAACATTTTTTTTGCATGAAATTTTTTCACCATTTTTTTTTCAAATTCGGGGTGTTAGGTTTATTTCGTTACGGAATTTCTTGATTCGGTCGCCGCGCTCAAAGCCCGCGATAAAAGTTATTCAATAGCTTAAAAATATACGTTCTTATAGGATAATTGCAAACTGAAACGATGACGTTAGAAAGAAAGTTTTGTATTATTCATAAACGAGCCAAATTAAACGATTAGTTCTAGAAAAATTGCTTCTAGTCCGGGGAATTTACGCCGAATATTTGGCCAACTTTGCATTAATTAAAAGGAGCAATTTTTTCTTTGAATGTATAGGTTATGGACAAGAGAGTATATTAAGCTGTATCCTGCGAAAAGTTCACCTCAGTGTATATTTTTTTTTTTTAAGAAAATGTCCAATTTGTATCAAACTTGGTTGAAAAAAAATATAAACAGGTATGTTTATTTGGAGTAATTGTAGAACAGATTGAGTACTACAAGTAAGTCAGTAAATTAAATATTTTTCGTCCACGGAACGTTCGTTTTTTTTTTTTTTAATCTTAAAATCTGACATCGTACTTAAGGCAAAAATATTAACAGGACAAAAATAGTGATAAAATGATTCATATCAACATTACTAACTATTATTACGAAAATTAAACAAATTCTATTCCGGACTTCACAGAAAATATAAAAACCAGCCAAGTGCGAGTCGGACTCGCGCTCGAAGGGTTCCGTACCATTAATTATAAAAAAGAGAATCTCATTAGAGAAATCACTTTTTTGTATGGGAGCCCCCCTTAAATATTTACTTTATTCGGTTTTTAGTATTTGTTGTTATAGCAGCAACAGAAATACATAATCTGTAGAAATTTCAACTTTCTAACTATCACGGTTCATGAGATACAGCCTGGTGATAGTCAGACGGACGGACGGATGGACGGACAGCGAAGTCTCAGTAATAGGGTCCCGTTTGACCCTTTGGGTACGGAACCCTAAAAATATCTTAAATACTACTTACGGCAAAAATGTTACAGGACTGAAATTCATTTAATAATGAGAAATATATATATCCAAACCTTAATCTCTCAAAATTAGACAGATTAGAGCGTTAATTAATATTGTCAAAGTAAAAATTAAATTACGATGCACGGTGTCAGCGCTAAGCAGCGTGCGGCGTACGGCGTGTGCTAGTGTGCTATCCAAGATAAGCGCTGCGTTCATTGTGTGCCAATGACTGTGTTGATGCTTGAAAATCTGTGTTTTTATTGAGTTACGCGATTGTACACCTTATTTCATTGAAGGAAAGATCAAATTCCTATGAAAGCGCTGCGCCAAATACAATAATAAAGCTTCCAAAAGTATTTTACGTAAACATTAATTGATATGTTTTTCACAATTTGCTTTAAAGTGTTTCATTTTCGTGTAAATAGGTTAAAAATAGCCTTTAGAAGAAAGTTAAACTAAATTAAACCCTGTTACCATTTTGCCCCAACCACTATTGTAAAAAAACTGATATTAATAACTTCCGTTAGTAAATTTTGTTTAATGGCGGTTTAATATATTAATTTAAGTTATTTTGTGTAAAAAAACCGCTGTTTATATTTTTGCCTTAAGTACAATACAAAAATTTCGTAAATGTTTTTTCATCGTAATTTCCGTGGACGAAATTGTTTACTTCTTAAACGAAATTGGGGTATTGAACATGGACGTCGCGACGGGCCTCGGCGGCGAGGCCGGAAAGTCAGCGGTTTGTATCTGTATTTTTTACGTTTGAACGTGCTGGTTTTCCTACTACTCTCTTGTAGTAGGGTAATAGGGTCATCGGGAGTGACTAGGGTATGCCGAGGACGGCGAATCCTACTAATACGCGATGGTACCTATCGGGCGGCCGATGCGATTAGGGGGTTACGGTGCTTGACCGCTGAGTCAAAGTAAACGCTTGGAAAAACTTTTCATGAACTGAAATATGGTCGGGATTTTAAGGTCAAGATGAAGGTTGTCGTTACGGACATACCAGGGGGCGCCCGTGATTTTACGTAGGAAACGGTTCTGCAATGTCTGCATCCTATGAATGTGACGAGGCTTTGTGTGTGCGAACACGACACAAGCATAAGTCACGATGAGACGTATTACTGCGGTATAGAGTCGCAATTTGCACTTAAGTGACAACTTGCTCTTAGCCGTCAGCATGGAATGGAGCCTATCCATAGCAAAGGCAGCCCGGTTACGGGCCGCTTTGATATGTGACGCGAAGGTCAAGTGACGGTCGAGGGTGACTCCTAGGTACTTGGCTTGCTTCTCCCAAGGGATAGGCTTGCCGTACATAGTGATCGGGCGGGGGGGGGGGGGGGGGGGGTTGAGACGCGGTTTGAAGAACAAAACCGCCTGGCTCTTATCGGGGTTAACCTCGATTCTCCACTTCCGGAACCAAGTGCCTAGGACGTTGGCTGCCGACTGCAGAGTACCAGCGATGCTATCGAGACTGTAACCAGTATAGTAGATGGCCGTATCATCGGCGAATAGGGCTAACTGAGCTCTGTTGCTCTTAGGGATGTCACTGGTGTACAGTGTGAAGGCGAGTGGGGATACGACGGAGCCTTGAGGGACTCCGGCTCGTATGGGGTGAGAAGAGGACAGAGCGTCCCCGATTCGGTAGCGGAAAGTACGATTCGACAGAAAGTCTCGTAAGATGAGCACGAGACGGTCTGGCACTCCCAATTGATATAGCTTCTATAATAAGCCGTTGTGCCAGACTTTGTCGAACGCTTTCGCTATATCAAAGAAGAGTACTCCCGTCATCGCTCCACGCTGAAAGCCAGCGCTCAAGTGTCCTTCTTCTTCTTATAGGGTTTTGGTTTCCGCACTTAGTCCCTTAAGTGGACCATTGTGCGTGAGCCATAGTGGCCATTACTCCAACCAGCCCACCTCCCTCCAGAATCAGATCACACTTCCTGCATCCGCAAGGGATCCTGGTGTTCCCAGGGTCGCCTCGCGAATCTTGGTGACACCGGTGCACTCAAGCAACACATGCGCCACCGTTTCCTCCGCATCCATGCATGCTCTGCACAGGGGACTGTCAGTGATTCCTAGAGTGTGGAAGTGTTTATTCAGTGAGCAGTGTCCAGTGATGGTCCCCGCCACCAGACGCAGGCCATCCCTGCATAGTATCTTTTATTTCAGTTCATGAAACGTCTTTCCAAGCGTTTCTTTGACTCAGCGGTCAAGCACCGTAACCCCCTAATCGCATCGGCCGCCCGATACGTACCATCGCGTATTAGTAGGATTCGCCGTCCTCGGCATACCCTAGTCACTCCCGATGACCCTATTACCCTTCTACAAGAGAGTAGTAGGGAAACCAGCGCGAAGTCCATGTTCAATAACCCCCCCCCCCCCCGACCCTTGCTCGAGCCAGCCCGCGAAGCATAAGCTTTTTGCCTGGCTGGAGGCCTTAAATTCAAGGCATCCACAGGTTTGCCCGGTTAAGCAGTAGCCAGCCAGCCAGCAGTAGATGCCATTATCAAAAAAGAAAAAAAAACGTTAGGTTGCCTCTTCTTTTTCCCGTCACAACTCTCGGGTAGGCAGGTATAAACAGGTAATTCGATACTAGTAACTTGCATCGGTCTGGTTAATGAATAAAAAGGCAACCTAACGTTTGCATATTTTATTTATGGCTTATACTTTCGATTGGTAAGGTTTTTGTTTATTAACCAAACCGGTAAAATGTTTAAATTTTTCATTTTATTATTTATTGGTCATATCCAAGACTATACTATAGACTATTTTTTAGAGAACCCATAAGCAATATATTTATTGACATATTAAATTTAATATAAAATAAGTTTCATCCATTCACCAGCTCGGTGAAGATTTCTAAGTACTTTGCTGTCTGTGTGTAGTCGTATCTTACAAGCGTGTTTCAATCTTACGTTCCACACAGCAAAACTAAAGGAGATGGCTAAATGGAAGTATGGACGACTGCCCCAGCAACGTATAAATATGGAACCTTGCAATATGTAAAGCTAAATAGGTGAAAATTAGTATTTCATATGAAAAAAGTTTCAAGAACTTCTCATATCTTTACAATCCTGAAAATATATTCGCGGAACTCCTACACCAATAGGTATAAAAACTGTTAACAAATGACATATTGCTATGAACTTTTACCTAGGCGTTTGGGTATTTCTGTAATGATTTACGATATTTTTAACTAGCGAGTAGCGACACAAGGTGATTTCACATGGTGGTACTTGAGTATATATCTACAAAGAGGTAATTACGGGCTTTCTACAACCTGCGCAAAAATCTCTCCCGCCCGCGTGTATATTTATTACTGTAGGTACTATCTAGCAGTATTCTTTATCTATCTCAAATACAAAACTCTAGTTGTTTGGGTCAGTTTGCTAATATTAATCGCTATTTTCAAATACGTTCATCATTTCAACCACTTATTTATTTTTTGTCTGTGAAAACTGTCTTTATTTCAACTCATTATAAGTATGCTATAACCTGTCAGTATGCCTAAACCTTACTAAAGAACCAATACTACTAGTGACAACCCCATAAAAATCTGTTTGTTGATACATCCGTAGGCAGACAGGCTTGACAGACAAACGCGCCAGGGTAGGTAGGTAGGTAGGTACCTATATGGTGATTGATAAATCCTGCCTAAACTACGTTAACTAGTTTAGGCACCGAGTAACCAATGACATAAAAGATATTAAAATAAAACAACAAAAATACGATTTATTTATTTATTATTTGTTTTTTTTTTCTGTGATTCTTACAAGAACATTATCTAAAAATGAAGCCGGGGCTGATAATGTATTCTGGTGTCTCATCCACCCCAGATACCAGATTACTGTCATAACATGACAGCAACAGTCCACAGTTTATGCATCGCATGATGATTTTGTTTCAAGTCCGTGTCGAGTAGCGAGAGGTCAGTGGATAGGCGAACACACACAATAAGTCCAATAAACAAGCGTCGATGAAAATCTAAAATAAAAAAAATACGTTACGTTACGAAAAAAATACGGCGTCTGTTGTCTGTTGCTGTTGTATGACATGAGTTGACATGACATCTGACCATAGATAATAAACTAGCATATAGATGTTTCATAGAGAAGGGATTGAACTTCAAGTGTTACAGAATCATTAGAATAATCGAATAGGTTGAAAGAAAAAATAAGAATTAGTTTTTATCGACCACTCTGTTTATATTTTTCGACACAAAATAGGTAGTAAGATTAAACGAAGAAGCACAGTCCGAAGCTTTCAGTTAGTTTTATTTGTTTGATTTTGATTAGAACAAAGTGGAATTGAGTAAAGTCGAATAAGATTTTAAAAACAACCCCATTTTCCGAATCAAAACCCTGTAAAAACATAATAACAAGCAACTAAAGGACACCGAATTGAACGCCTTAGTTTCGGAAAATAAATCGTTTTGATACCTGTTGTCAAAAATCGATATTTAAGTAGTTTCATTTGACATTCTGGAAAAGTGATACGACCCCTCCCTAGCTTGCTGTAGTGTTATTTCCCCTTGACCTTGTCATGTTTAATCAAAAAAGCAATTAATATACTTTTTTATGTTTTACAGTTTACGCAAGTTCTAGGAAATTATTGAACACTAAACAATTCATGAATGATTTTTTAAATATTACGAGTTATTGTGAGATTCTTAGACATGCTTGGGGCAGTCGTTTAGCCATCGCCTTTGTTTTTCACAGTATGTTAATGAAAAACAAACTTACTGCTGCAGTTTGCTGAAAATTTCCCATATCTCAAAAACTAAATATCAATGTCAATCTTATTCAAACCAATTTTCGTTGAAAGTTTTTTTACGTTCTACAAACCTAAATTTTATCAGAATTTACCTCCTCATACTTTAGAAATTAGAGGTGGGGGGGCACACATTTTCCACTTTGAAAATGTCTCTCGCACAAATTATTCATTTTAGAAAAAAATTATTTTAGAAACCTCAATATCATTTTTGAAGACCTAATCTATAGATACTGCACACGAATGGGTTTGACAAATAAAATTATATAAAAAAAAACAAAAACCGACTTCAAAAACCTAATAAACACTAAAAACTTAAAAATAATATTAAATTGAATAACTATAATAAAGAATTATTAACCTTAATAACCTTACCTAACTTTAATCTACACTATATTTTACAATTTAACCGTTTTTAGAGTCGGTGCCAAGCCAAGTGTATCTAATAGGGCCGTAAAATATTTTTCCTTATTTTTTTTTACAATATTTACGAGAGTAAAATATCATATTAATAAGTACTGATATTTTTACAAAGCGGTTAAAAGTTTTAGTCAGCGCTCGATAGATGGCGTTGTACCGTATTCTGAATCGCGATATATTTTCGTTACCGAGAAACCTATGAAGATCTAATTGTATTACTTTCGAGTTTCACATTTCGTCCGCAACAGCGCACCACTATCCGAACAAAAACAACTCCGTCTTCTTCTGTTGATATTCTGTTTTGTGTTGTATTTTTTTTGTCTGTTTGTTATTTTTTTTGCTGCTATAGTACCCTTTTTCAGGTTAATATAATATTTTGTGAGTGCGGGCTTGGCGCCGACTCCAAAAACGGTTAAATTGTAAAATATAGTGTAGATTAAAGTTAGGTAAGGTTATTAAGGTTAATAAATCTTTATTATAGTTATTCAATTTAATATTATTTTTAAGTTTTTAGTGTTTATTAGGTTTTTGAAGTCGGTTTTTGTTTTTTTTTTTTAAATAATTTTATTTTCTAGTTTTTAGTTTAAGTTTGTACATAATTCATTGTTTTGAAGTTTCTTTTTAAATTTTTAATAGAAGGAAAATTCATTTTGTTTAATATGGGTAGGCCTACTAAACGCGCTGCTCAAATGAGACAGCGCCTTTTGGAAGAAAGTTACGACGAAAGGGAAAAAAACTAAATACTAGAAACATTTCAAATGAAAGTGATGAGCAGCGAACCCCATGATATACACAACTTCACCAGTTGTACGAGAAGACATTACGAAGGCTAAGAGGCAAGGTGGTCCTGTATGGAAACAGTTATTTGCAGTCTCAATGGCCATTATATCTCAACGCCTTGTAAGTGCTCCAGAATGCGCATATAGATTGTGTCACTTACCGCTCAAAATGTCTTCCCATAGAACAGTCTTTATTAACAGTTGTAAGCCAACTGAACGTTTTCGACTTCTACGATACGACAGTGATGATAGGTACATCAGTTTACAACAACATTTTTGAACGGTATATATTACGCCCAGACGAACTAGAAGACTTAAGCCTCGCTGAATTCGCAGTGAGCTTCGAAACAGTGGTGTCTAGCTTTACATGTGATGAAGACGATGGCGATGAAGAACAAAGGCGTGAAAATTTTGTAGATGTAACAATGATAAATTACACCTTATTGTATTATTGTTACAATTTAAAAGCGCCCTTAAAAGCGAACTGGCGTAATGTTATGTTATGGTATGGCGTAAACTATGCATACACAAACAATCGCAGCAATCGCGAGACATTTGCTGTCGTTTTTTGAAGATTTCTATCGTCTATGGTTAATTCATCACCTCCTGACCTGATGATCACGAGACCAAAATGGTAAACGCCCTTTCAAACATCAAAAAAAATATTTACTAAATTAGTCGATGCCTACTCCTTACTGTTAAGGAGTTGTACCTTCCATCATCAGCTCAGCTACATGAGATGATGATTACCATACGCAAGTACGTAGATTACTTCATAACATTTGCGAAAAACGATGTGTGGGCGCATAAAATTTGAGGGTTGCCCTCATTTTCTCCAGGATCCAATCATCAGATTCTGACTTGGTGACTATGGGACCACTTCAGGAGTATCTCCTTTCGAACGAAAAAATAATTTTGAAAATCGGTCCACAATTGGCGGACTAATCGCGTAACAAACACACAAAAAAAAACATACCGTCGAATTGAGAACCTCCTCCTTTTTTGAAGTCGGTTAAAAAAATGAGTTTCTGTTCTATGTATGGGGAACCCCCAAAATTTTTTGTTTTTTTTTTCTATTTTTTTGTAAAAATCTAAGATTTTTACCATGTTTCAAAGTTTCAACCATATAGTTCTGATAGTATCGGAAACAAATGGCTGTGACATACGGACGGACAGACAGACAGACATGACGAATCCATAAGGGTTCCAGTTTTTGCCATTTAATTTTGGCTACGGAACCCTAAAAACTGAAAAATTTACATAATTCCTATTGTGTAAATTGGACCATCAAACTATAAACACCAGTTTATGCGGATTTCTCATTGTACGGGAAATGTATACAAAGTGATGCCATTTTATACTGGAACTGTCTATCTTGATGTGTAGCCGTGTGGACAAAAAAATCTCTAATAAGTTTAAAATAAAAAGAAAATTCTTCGGGCTTTGGACTCTCGCATACTTTTAAGATAAAACCGAAGCTTTGATAAAATGATGAAAGTTCTTACGTTTCAAATTCATGGACGTTAATGCAATGATGCAGCAAGCAGACGTGCGAGGTGCGGCAGGGAGGAGGGGGGTTGATTACGTCCGCCGCGTCACAATGCGCTATTGTTGGGAAACAGAAATAAATACAAGCACAAAAGACGACGCTTTCTTGCTATAATGAGGCGCGCCCGGCGCTGGGTGCCTGGTGCCCGGCG
Organism: Cerastis rubricosa; assembly: GCA_949152445.1. Lineage (NCBI taxonomy): Eukaryota > Metazoa > Arthropoda > Insecta > Lepidoptera > Noctuidae > Cerastis > Cerastis rubricosa. The sequence continues at coordinate 22,815,556 of OX424537.1, read as the reverse complement.
GCCGGCGGACGCAGATAGTTTAGTGAGGCGCTGCGCTTGTCGTCGTGTAGCGTGTAGGACTAGAGCCGGGGGCGCCACGCCTCGCGCTCGTCACGTGCGCGTGGCGTGCTCGTGTCTGACTCCAACGTAGTTTGGATAAGGGTAAGCCTTGTCGAGAACTGAAATACGGACTAATTTAAGCTATGTTAACAGAACCTCCTTATTCATTAATATGATATTTGCTATGCTTTGACCGAAACCGCTGTACCGTGCCCTCAATAGGAGGGGGGCGGAAGGAAAGAGCATGAGGTCCCGTTTGATCGATATGGTCAGACAGATCTCACGATGCAGAATATTGTAAAAACATCTTTGCATTGTTTAGACAATGCAAAATTATTCACCATCAGCGTGACATTTAAGTGAGCATGACATTCACTCAACTACCAGGGTATATTCGCGTCAATGAAAGATGTAGGTACTCAGTACGAGGGCGGCACTGAAAATTTCGGGAATCAAGGAAGTGACACAACATTACTATTTAAAAATGTATTTATTGCTTTTCGAAGTATTCTCCGCGAAATTTGACACATTTTTCCATACGATGGTTTCCGATGGAACCATTCCATTCAGAAGTTGGGGTCTCCAAAATGGCCGTTTTGTAGGCGTCCACAGCTTCTTCAGGTTCGTTAGGTCGGGGCTGTACGGCGGATGGTCTAATAATTCTATGTTTTCTTGTTAAACAAACTCTTTTTTTCTGTGCGCGGTGTGAGAACTCGCATTGTCGTGATGGAGGATGATGCGGCGGTTGCAGTTCTCTTCTACGGAGTTCAGAAACGACCTGTGGCAAACAAATGCTAGCATACTATTCTGCATTAGCCGTTCTTTGTCCATCAAGAGAAATAGTCGCAACATGGCCGGTTTTGGAGACAAACGTGGCCAACATTTTTTTTGCAACACTCCGTGAACGAACAATTTTTGTTGGCCTTAACTTATTTTCGAACAGCCAAACTCGTGACTGGTTTTTTGTTTCGGGTTCGTACGCGTATATCCAGGATTCGTCACCTGATGATGTATACAGCATTTGAGGATCCTGCGTGGAATCTGTCGAGAGTTCTGACGCACCAAGTCACGCGAGCCACTTTTTGCTCTTCACAGAGCGAATGCGGTATCCATCGGGAAAACAACTTTTTTACACCTAATTGTTCATGCAAGATTATTTGTATTTGACTCATGCCAATGTCTAAAGTTGCCTGAATTTCGCGGTATGTCACATGTCGATCTTCCTCAATCAGCTTACGCACAGCATCAACGCTTTCTTGGGTGAGTGCAGTTTTTGGACGACCTTGACGGGGATCATCACTGAGCTTGACACGTCCGCGTTGAAATTCAGCAAACCAGCGATAAATTGTGGTTTTGGATGGGGCTTCATCACCAAATGCAGAAATCATCCGGTCAACACACTGTTTTTGTGTTAAACCACTTCGAAAGTCATAAAAAATCATCGCTCTTGAATTTTCTCGAGTCTATTCCATTTTCTCAACGACTAAACAAGTTTGACAAAACCTTGTGACAAGACCGAGAATCTTTTTTAAAATAAATAAATGGTATTCGATTTTTAAAACCAAGGAGTTTTCAATGAAAAAGATTTTAATGTGTCAGAAACAGTGGAAATATTCCATTCCCGATACTTTTAGTGCAGCCTGTGTAAATGGTCGCCTTTCTGTACATAGTATATTAGTAGTAGTAGCATGTGCCATACAATTATTTAATACTAGATTGAATCTTTACAAAGCAAATATAATATTTTTTTACAATCTTCTGCTGTTTCCCCATTAACTTCAAATGGTAAATCAGATAATTCAGATTGCCCCCCCTATGGGCAAGGCCCATATGGTTTCTGTTTCTAGTATTATAGTGGTGCCGGTCACTTCTTTTACTAAATAAATGCAGTTTTTTTCCTAACGTGCATGATATTTTCATAGATGTATTGACAAGGTACCGTCATGATGTTAATTTCGTACGTAGATTATATATGGCTCTGATGGCTCTTTTCTGCAAAATAAATATGGACTCGATGTCTGCAGCCCGTCCCCATAGTAAAATACCATATGACATATTACTATGAAAATACTAAAATACACTAGCCTCGCGGTATCTACATTAGTAAATTGACGGATTTTTCTGACAGCCTACGCTGCTGAACTCAGCCGTCCTGCAAGAGGTGTTAAATAAGGATACCATTGTAGCCTTGAGTCGAGCGTGATCCCCAGGAAAAGTTTCATCGACAAATTCAAGTTTCTCTTGATTCAATACTATGTCACAATCACAATATTTGACATTTGGTACTACATTATTAGCGGTAAACCAGTTATGGACCTGCATTAGAGCGTTATTTACGTCGTCAAGGTTTGTGGCATGTCTTTTTATCCTAAATATTAAAGAAGTATCGTCAGCAAACAACACCATTTGTGGTTGGTTTTTAAATAAATGGGGTCGGTCATTTATATATACTAAAAAGAGGAAAGGACCCAATATCGAACCTTGTGGTACATCCATTTTTACTTTTAAACCCATTGAATTTACACCGTTTACTTGTACTTGCTGCTGTATATCATTCAAATACGATGTTACTAAACTGAGCGCAAGTTTACCTAAACCGTAATGCTTCAGTTTCAAGAGCAAGGTTTGGTGATTTACGTAATCAAATGCCATAGAAATCTTTTATGACCTCTCGAAGGTCACAAAAGATTTCTATGGCATCTTGTGCCTCTTTCCACGCAGTATATATGTGTTTTGATAGTGTGACACCGGCGTCAGTCGTACAACGTCCTTTGGTGAAACCATACTGTTTGTCGCGTAAGATTTTATTGGTGCTAAAGTGGGTGAGCATTTGAATAAGCATAACCTTTTCAAACACCTTGTTGAAAACCGGCAACACGGATACGGGTCTATAGGTATTGGTATTTTTACTGTCCCCCGACTTGAAAAGTGGTATTACCTGTGTATTTGCTGTATTTCATAAGGTCCGGAAAGACCCCTTGGTCCACACACAAATTAAAAATTAAGGCTAAGTACGGTATAGTGTCAATAATAGCTGACACACTTTAATAGACATTTCCCATAGATCTTCGATAAATTTGATTTTGATTTCCTTAAAAGCTTTAATGACTGCTATGGGGTTTATATGCTTAAATTGAAACTCAACCAGACAGGCTGAAACGTTTGCTTTTAATAAATCAATAGAAAGCAAGGAATTTAAGGTTTCGGTAGTTTTAGTGGGATATTGAAGAAATCTACAAATTCTTGAGTGTGTGTCGGGTTATTTAGTTCTCTTCAATATGGTTGAGTTGAATGGGGTTGAAACATGTGTCATGTTCGTGAACGGGCGCTGTCAGTTGTGACTGGTCATCTCTTAGCTGCCACGGTTTATTTTGATTGCTTTATTTTTGAATTATTGATTTTATATTTCACTCTAAACGCTCTCAACTTGCAAGTATTTAGTACACCGTTCTCATATATTTGTATAAGCGCAACATGAATAATGTAACCAAGATTTAGAAACAATATTTTGAATTAAAAAAGTGTCCTTGACGTTTCTTGTCCATTCTTCTTCATAGAGAATTTGGAATGGGCAACTAACTATGTGTTGTAGCTGGTAACTTTTAAAAGTGCCGTTGAGTTGGGTTGATATCAGTTTATAATATTTTAAAGATATAGCTTCGTTATAACGTGAAACTGTAAACAATACGTTTTATTAAAATTGTAGAATAGAATAGAATAGAATAAAACTTTATTGTACACCAAACATTAAACATAACGGGCTTACAAAACTAATAATTTTATGGTTACAACGGCGGTCTTATCGCTGATAGCGATATCTTCCAGACAACCTTCGCATGGACATTATGGAATTAAAATTAAAAAAATACCGGCCAAGTGCGAGTCTTACTCGCACACAGGGTTCCATAGCCCCAAAAAATATGAAAACAATATTTTGAACTGTCTGTAGCGACCAACAAAAAGCAACTTACTACAAAAAGTACTACAGCGCCATCTATGACACGACGGAAGAACTAACATCAATTTCCTACATCTCACATGCAAAGTTTACATCGACTTAAGAGTATATAGAAAAACCCGACTACAACTGTCGGGCAGTTGCCCACCAGACACAACACCTGTCTGGTCGGAGGATCCTCCCTTTTCTAAGGAGTATCGAGGAACTTTACACCCTGTTCCTCACACCCCTAAATGTCATTCATTAGTTAGTAGTATTAGTTAGTAAACTTCCACTCAACCGCAAAACTAAATTTGTTTTTAATAGTATGTTTATGAAAAACAAAGTTACTGCTGCAGTTTGATGAAAAAGTCCCATATCTCACAAACTGAAAATCATATCTTATTGAAACCAATTTTCGTTGGTAGTTTATTTTTACATTCTACAATCCTAAATATTTTCAGAATTTTCCTCCTCTTACTTTAGAAATTAGAGGGGGGGGACACACATTTTACCACTTTGGAAGTAACTCTAACGCAAACTATTCAGTTTAGAAAAAAATGAAATTAGAAACCTCAATATCATTTTTAAAGACCTATCCATAGATACCCCACACGTAAGGGTTTGATGAAAAAAAATTTTTGGTTTGCAGTTCTAAGTATGGGGAACCCCCATTTATTGTTTTTTTTTCTATTTTTGTGTGAAAATCTTAATGCGGTTCACAGAATACTTACCAAGTTTCAACAGTATAGTTCTTATAGTTTAGGAAAAAAGTGGCTGTGACATACGGACGGACAGACAGACAGACAGACATGACGAATCTATAAGGGTTCCGTTTTTTGCCATTCGGCTACGGAACCCTAAAAAGGGGGGTAGTCAGTGGTGTACCTACTACACAAAACATTTAAATAACAAAAGTAATGTTATCTACTTATGTATAATATACATATTTAAAAAAAGTAAATAAATATATATGTAGATATTTGTGTCTTTAACATTAAATCGCAAAAATAAAACTAGAATGGTTACAAATTTAACTTAGACTGTGTTTAATAACCCGTTGGGAGAAATAAAAGTGGACTGTATAAATGTATAGGCTTGGTGTATTACCGATTAAATTACAATATTGAACTGTTCCGGACAAACATAAAATAATTTAGGAAGGCGTTTGAGAGATCGTCCGTCGCGGTGGTGTCCGAGGAAGCGAGTGTCCGCAGGCCGGCCGGCACCGCCGCCGCCGCCCGCAGCTCCCCTCGCTCGCCGATGATGTGGACGATGACGCGTAGGTCGGTCACGTCGCTTGCGCGTGTCGCCTCCGCGTGCCGACTGCGTGGTTGTTGGGTGCGATTCCCAACAGACTGCATGAAATTACAGAGACTGAAAATGATTTGTAACTAAGCTTTTAAAAGCGACTGTGCTTGTCTTACCGACTCCGGCAATTCGTTCCATAAACGGACAGCCTGGACCGTGAAGGACTGGTCATAAAATTTGGTGGAATGAGCAGGCATCTAAAGTCTCAAATTCTCCGATGATCTCAAGTGTCTACTGTGAGTATCATGTAGGAACTTGAAACGTTCTTTGAGATAGGACGGCGTTGTGGGATTAAACAGAATACTGTAGAGAAGGGATAAAATATGGGCATTCCGGCGAAGACGGATAGGCAACCACTAACCACCACCACTACACACACCACTAGCTAACACTACTCCACCACCACTACTAGGTAATTTAATTTAAAAAAAAACCTTATTATTATAACATCATAACATAACAATGATATTATGTAATGATGCCCTTTTGGGATTACAGGCATAATCCTCAAAGGGCAGAGGTGTACCTAATAGCACACGCACATTTCGCACGTTATGTTTAAGTCTCATGTAATAGCGAGTCTAATCATCAACCGTGCACAAATCCAGACTTGACCAGACGCATTATAGTAGTAGCCACGGGGCTACTACTATAATGCGAGGGGAGCGCGGGGAGCGCGGGACTGTGTACAGTAATCAGCGAGGCACTCACCCACACACACGCACTGTGCGTGCAGCAGCACCAACACACACAAACACACACACACACGCACACACAGACACACGCACAGCGCCAGCCTCTGCCTGCTCTTCGGGACAGTAGATTGGTTCGAACGCATTGACAACACTTGACAGACATGTAGCTACTATGTAGCTTGTTTGTTTGTTAATGAGACCCCAGACAATTGTGTGCTAGGATGTGCGGGAGACACATGCATCACGAGACATGTGTGCTGATACACTCATCGTTCTTGACATCGTTGTGAGCAAACATAAAGTCCTATCTCAGATTCAGTATGACTGTTAGTCATGGGATTGAAATCACATCGTTAATGACTAATCTTTTTCGATATCGAATAATATCGTATATTATAACTATGTCAAACAACACAAGTAGCTAGGTATGAGTAGGTACTCGCAGGTACGCACCAAACTTTGTCACGTGTTCACAATACCACCGCGACTTGTAGAGCTTCACATTTCGTAGCAACGTGGACCTTGCTACGGAGGTGCTACGCATTGCCACGGCGAGTCAAAGGTGCTGTGATCAAAGTTTTCTGTTTCAAAGTAAATTTTACGTTGTATTCATTGTGTTTACTTAAAATCCATGATTGCATCGAGCCGAGATGTAGTTTCCCGAGAGGGAATCAAATAATTATGTTTATTAAATGTCTATTTTACAAAAGGAATCTGAACTGACATTGGAACTTACCTACTAAGGCAGCCTATTCCCAGGGCCCAGGCGTAGCATTCACTGAAAACCTGTAATCCTTTCTTTTGGACGATATTTATAGCATAACCAGCAACTAAAACGTAATATTCAGTGTATGTTAGTTAAGCCCAGATAAGCGCGGCAGCGTTTCATCTATAATCAATGTTTAATAGAGAAACTAATCGAATATTGTAGGTTTATGTGTAAAACAGTATTAGCGGTTAATCTTAACAGTTACAACTACATCATGTCAAATACATATTCTGTGATATGGTTTAGTGGTCCTAGCGGCCACTACACGCGCCACTAGATACAAGCTTACACTATCGCGTTGAAGAATAAAACAGAAATATTTGTGAGCGAGCAGATATTGTGCCCGTAAGGACTGTGTCACTCGTGTCCTGATGTTGATGATGATGACAGTTGTTGTCTACCTAGTATAGTGCACGGACGTACGATCGCGCGCGCGAGCTCTTTCGCGAGAGTTTTCTGCTGACGGATCACAACAACGTCGCGTCGCGGCGTACCTACGTCAATATATCGGGGTCAGTGTCATGACCTAGTTACAAGTGCGGAAATCATGAAGTGTTTACAATAACTTATTGTATAGGTGTTAAACTCGCCTTACAACTTAATAATGGCTACAAAAAAGTCTATTACTATTAAAACTGACCTAGAAAGGCAGTTATATGACTGTTATCTCCAAGAGAAAACAGATAGAGAAAACCTGCAAGTCATGGTACGTAAATTGAATGTACAAATTGATGCCCTGCAGGAACAAGTTCAGACACTTCAAGGAGAATTGAACTGCATCAAAGAAACAAAAGGGACTACAGAACCTGCTCAGACTACAAAAAACGACGTGGAATACTGTACAGACGAGGATGACCTTGCTAAAGAGACTGAGTGGATTAGGGCCAAGAGCAGGAAGAAAAGGAAGCTTAACACCTCCCTCTCTCCAAAACAACAACCCGGAAGCGCCCAACAAGACAATCATCAAAAAAATGAGAAAGTGACTTCGGTCAAAAAAGTGCCCTTACCACCGCCAATCATAATAGACGGAATCAAGAACTATCAAACGTTCTACGATTCGTTAATTGAAAGCCAACCAGCGGAATCATTCACAGCAAAAATGATGAATGGGGATTGTGTGAAGGTTAACGCCAAATCAGAAGACTCATATAGAGTAATTGCCAGGTTCTTGTCTGAAAAAGACTACCACTGGCATTCATACGAAAACAAGCAGGCTAGACCAATTAGAGTTGTGGTAAAGAAACTACACTCTTCTTGCCAACCAGATCGAATTAAGGAAGATTTAACAACCCAAGGCCTAAAAATAGAAAAGGTAGATAGTAAATTGAGCTGGAAGACCAAAGAACCACTCAACATGTTCGTTTTATCATTTTATAACGATGAAGATGTCAACAAAATCTACGGCATTAAGTACATATTAGGGTGTAAAATTGAAATACATCCACTCAAAAATCCAGCACTCATTCCCCAATGCAAGAGATGCCAAGCTTATGGGCATACACATAAATATTGTCAAAAAGAGCCAAGGTGTGTGAAATGCACTGGCAAGCATCTTACAGCCAATTGTACCAAATCTCCGCAAGAGAAACCAAAATGTATCCACTGCGGCCTACCTCACCCTGCCAATTATAGAGGGTGTGAAGTAGCCAAACAGATGCAAATTATGAAAAATAAAGTTTTAAAAAAGAAACCTACGGTGCCTAATACCCAACAGTTTCCTCCTATAACACACCCTGGTAAACAGGCGCAGAAAGCAAGTGTCCAGTCAACTGCAAAACAACCAGCCATGCAAGTAACCAACATTGGTACTTACGCACAAGCTGCAAAACAAGGATCTCAACCTCTGAACTTAGAGGATAAGATTAACCAGATCTTGAAGTGCATTACCTCATTTGATAAGAGATTAGAGAAGCTAGAATCCAGCACTAAACAGCTGTCTTGAATAATCAAAAATGAATAACACACTCAAAATAATGGCGTGGAACTCCAATGGACTCCTCAAACATCAGCATGAGTTGCAGGCGGTCCTAGATACAGAAAATATAGACGTGTGTTTAATCTCCGAAACGCATTTCACAAAGCAATCTTTTATCAAATTTAGAGGATACATGATATATAATTCCCTCCACCCTAGCAACTCTGCCAGGGGGGGTAGTGCGGTTATAATTAAAGAAAACATTAGTCACTACGTGCAGTGTAAATATGAAGAAGAAGACATTCAAGCAGTGGCAGTATCTGTTAAAACTAAGTTTTGTCAAGTGTCCATTGCAGCCATATACTCGCCTCCTAGGCACATGATAAGAAAAGAGCGATACTTACATCTTTTTGAATTATTAGGCCAGCGATTTATCCTAGGCGGCGATTTTAATGCTAAGCATACGCATTGGGGTTCAAGACTTACTACAACTAAAGGAAGACAGCTCTTAAGTGCAGTTAAAGAAACACATTGTGAAGTAATGAGTACAGGCAAACCTACATACTGGCCCACTGACCACCAGAAAATACCGGATCTTATAGATTTTTTAATCTGCAAAAATATATCCACCAATTACATCAGTTTGGAGGAAAGTTTTACTATGAACTCTGACCATTCTCCGATTATACTAATGCTAAGTCAAAAAATCCTATTAAAAGAAAGCCACTTAACCTTGGTTAATAAGTCCACAGATTGGGACAGTTTTGCTCTTGATCTAGATAATATTATCGACCTTAAAACTCCGATAAAATCGCAAGATCAGCTTGACTCAGAAGTAAACAAATTTATTATTAATATTCAACAATGTGCGTGGAGCAATACACCTCAGCTAAAACGCAAATATAAGGGATTTATCCATCCTAAAGAAATTGTGGATTTACTATCAGAGAAAAGAAAACAAAGGAAGTTGTGGCAGCAAACAAGGTTCCCGCGTCATAAAACAACACTAAATAACCTAACTAAACGACTAAAGAGAAAAATTCTACAATTTGAGGATGAATCTCTGAATACCAACCTTCTTCAGCTTACCAATGACAAATCAACGGATTACTCACTTTGGAAAGCAACGAGAAATCTAAAAAGGCAGATTATACAAATACCGCCCATCAGAGATAGCAACGGAAAATGGGCAATAAGCAATGACCAAAAGGCGTTCCGATTTGCTCAACATTTAGAAGAAACCTTTCAACCCAACGAAAGCTCTGTAGAAATACATGAGAGTGTAAATTTATCACAAAACCAAAGAATCAAGCTTGTGACTCCTAAGGAAGTAATGAGAGAAATTCAAAACAACATTAGCTCAAAAAAGTCTCCCGGTTACGACCTCATCACAGGGGAAATTCTAAAACGCCTCCCACGCAAAGCCATAGTAAAGCTGACCAAACTAATAAATGCTTCATTTATCTTAAAATATGTACCTGAGCCATGGAAGGTTGCTGAAGTCATTATGATTGCGAAGCCTGGGAAACCTCCCCACGAAGCATCATCATACAGACCCATTTCTCTGTTACCCGTACTATCAAAGTTATTTGAAAAACTGTTATTAAAACGGATAAAACCAGTAATAGAAGATAAAAATCTAGTTCCAGATCACCAGTTTGGCTTCAGAGAAAAACACTCAACGTTAGACCAGGTACATAGAATAACTAATGTTATTGAAAAAACGCTAGAAAATAAAGAAGTCTGTGCTACCGTGTTCTTAGACGTCGCGCAAGCTTTTGACAAAGTTTGGCATGAGGGTCTCATATTTAAGCTCAGACGCATGCTACCAGAATTTGTAGATATCCTAGAGTCGTATTTAACTAAAAGAATGTTTAGAATACGCCAAGAGGACGCATATTCCGAGCTAAAAACCATAAAAGCTGGGGTGCCTCAAGGAAGTGTGCTTGGCCCAATTTTGTACTTGTTATACACTTGTGACATCCCAGAGCTGGAAAACAGCACCATAGCGACCTTTGCAGATGATACTGCTATTATGGCCACCGGATCAAGCCACAGAGAAGCAGTAGAGAAAGTTCAACTAGCTGTGAACAAAGTTTACGACTGGACACAAAAGTGGAAGATCAATCTGAATGAGTCAAAATCAGTTCACATTAACTTCACAAACAAACACAGTGACTACCACCCACTCTACATAAATGGTATGCAAATACCTTATGCTAATACAGCCAAATACCTTGGCATAACTCTCGACGCCAAGCTGCGTTGGAAAGCCCATATCAAAAAGAAAAAACAGGAACTCGATATTCGTTATAAACGTTTGCATTGGTTACTGGGAAGGAAATCCTGTTTATTCTTATTCTTATTCTTATTCTTTATTGCACACATAAAATTAAAAGATATACACACAAATAATATATAGCTAATGTACAACGGCGAGCTTAACCCAGAAATGGGTTTTCTTACAGCAAACCTTATTTAACAGGAGTATTTGCCAAAGAGGATACAGCTTTGTGCTTTGTGTTTATCAATACATAATAAGCTGATAATATACAAGCATATTCTGATGCCAATTTGGACGTATGGTATCCAACTTTGGGGCTGTACTAAGCCAACCAACGTCAAAATAATTCAACAGTTCCAAAATAAAGTACTCAGGGCTGCTGTAAATGCACCCTGGTACATAAGAAACGATGACCTCCACCGTGACCTCGACATGGAATTCGTCACCACCATCACACAAAAATTTGCTGAAGCCCACGAACACAGACTCCATCGACACGTGAATGTTGAGGCAATCCAGCTGTTAGACAACACAGGCATAGTGCGTAGACTAAAGAGAACTAAACCATTTGAATTAGTGTAGTGTAAGTGAATCAATAATAGTAACAATGTTGTGCTATTTATATAACACATGAACAAAGTGTTTTATCAATTTTACCAGACTCTAAGGAAGTGTTACGAACGTGTGTAAAAGTGCATACCTAATTATGGACACTATTCTTAGCATTAACATAATTTATAACGTAGCATAATAAGTTAGATTTAAATTGTTTATTAGTCTTCTTAGGCTAGATTGCAATTAACTAGTAAGAACTTGGTTCTTACTAATAAGGGAAAAAACAAAAAAAAAAACTCGTGTCCTGATGACGAGAGGATTAAGGTTCACCACGACTACACAACTCGCTGTGAACGTGTCGCCTCCTATAATTAAAACGTTGTCAACAGGTAAACAATAAAGTGCATAACGAGCTGGGGCATATCCTGCAGAGGGGCTTCACACTGGCATTATATTTGGGACGGGTCGATGATTCTCCATTTTGACAGACTATTTCTACAGCGGCCAACATGGGCTGCAAACGGCTAAAAGATTGGCCACTGCAGTTCCTGCCCAGGAGGAACGTGTTAAGCTGGTTGAAGTGGAGAGGGGTCGGAAGTTTGTTTCTCCACAATTCACATCTTTCATCTGACGCACGCACGCTACTGCTGCTACTAGCTACTGTATCTGTTGGTGTTCTGATGGAGTGAAAATAGTATTTTTTGTTTGTTGGTGGACTTATGTATGTGGCATGATCTCACACCACCATGCGGGAGTAGCCACGGATAAGAACTAGTTAAATACAGTGTGATTATTTAAGTAAGACTGGTACAATACGGGAAAATCCTAATCGGGAAAATTTCTTAGTACATTTTTGGTTGTTTTGGTGTAAGCTATTAAAAAAACCGGTCAAGTGCGTGTCGGGCCACGCGCAGTTTAGGGTTCCGTAGTTTTGATAACAGCCAAGTGCGGGTCGTATTCGCTGACTGATAGTTTCATACCATGCTATAACTAAAAGCCAAACATGACTACCCACCTAATTTGACTTCCTATACAAATTCTCACCTGATCCGACAATTTTGCACGGAAAGGTTTTTTTTTTTTTTTGAGGTTTGGATCAGACTTGCTATAGCCGGTGTTTTGAATTTAAATACAGGGCACAGAGCTACACTACTCACTGGTCACCAAAAAATAATGTAATGTAACAATAGCGCGATACAACTCACGCTTAGCGCCATCTATCGAGATTTCTATGGAGTTGTTCGAAATTTTCGAGTCAAATACATTTGGTCGATTATTACTCGTAAACTTGTAAAGCCCACTTAAGTGTGATGGTTTTCCTTCAAATTTCGTTATATTTAGGTACTATTGCCGTGATATTTGAATTTCTAACTACAACCGTTTAGTTGGTAGAGGGGGGGGACTTGACTGTAACGAAAATTGGTACTATAAAGCTTGATAACTCACGAACGGTTTACTTAATAAAAAAACGATCTTTCCAAACCCCTAATATTTTTGAAAGACCTATCCAACGATATCCCACACTATGGGAAAAATGAAAAAAAAATTATAATCCCCACTTTACACGTAGGGGAGGTACCCTAAATAATTGTTTTTTTTTTTCAAAATTTTATTTTACCACTATTTCGGCGTCATTCACGTTTATACTCATGCCAAATTACAACTTTCTAGTACCAATAGTTTTTGACCTAAACCGCGGACAGACAGACAGACCGACGGACATGGCGAAACTATTAAGGGTTCCTTGTTGACTACGGAACCCTAAAAAGTGTTATGATTTGCGAGTCATCCATAAGATAGTTAAATATAAAACTTTCAAAAGTTATTTATATCTTATGGATGGCTCGCAAATCATTACACCATGAAAATATTATACACGCCATCCGATTCAGTTTCACCTTCTTTTTTCACAGATTTTGTATTTCAAAAATGACCCATTTTTTAGGGTTCCGTAGCCGAATGGCAAAAAACGGAACCCTTATAGATTCGTCATGTCTGTCTGTCTGTCTGTCTGTCTGTCTGTCTGTCTGTCTGTCCGTCCGTATGTCACAGCCACTTTTTTCCGAAACTATAAGAACTATACTGTTGAAACTTGGTAAGTAGATGTATTATGTGAACCGCATTTAGATTTTTATACAAAAATACAAAAAAAGCAATAAATTTTGGGGGTCCCCATACTTAGAACTGAAAACCAAATATTTTTTTTTCATCAAACCCATACGTGTGGGGTATCTATGGATAGGTCTTCAAAAATGATATTGAGGTTTCTAATATCATTTTTTTTTAAACTGAATAGTTTGCGCTAGAGCCACTTCCAAAGTGGTAAAATGTGTGTCCCCCCCCCTCTAATTTCTAAAGTAAGAGGAGGAAAATTCTGAAAATATTTAAAATTGTAGAGCGTAAAAAAAACTATCAACGAAAATTGGTTTCAATAAGATATGATTTTCAGTTTTTGAGATATGGGACTTTTTCATAAAACTGCAGCAGTAACTTTGTTTTTCATAAACATACTATGAAAAACAAATTTAGTTTTGCGGTTGAGTGGAAGTTTACTAACTAAAACTACTAACTAATGAATGACAGTTCAAAATATTGTTATTATATTGTTTGGGGCTATGGAACCCTGTGTGCGAGTAAGACTCGCACTTGGCCGGTTTTTTTAAGAGCTAGGTACGCTAAGTTTCCTAAATATTTATCTCGATATCTCTTATGGATTCAAATTTGTCCATATTGACCAACTTGAAATAATCATACTGTCTAACACACACATTGTAAATTTTGTTTTGCGTGTGTTTTGTTGCAGTCGTGAAGCGGACGTTTACGCGGCGCAGTTCAGAGTTGTCGCCGTTTAGCAGTACGAACATTAATATTTCCACAAAACGGTTTGTCGTTCAACTTATTTGCACTTAATCTAGCTCAGAAGACCTTTTTTCGTTTAGCGACAGCGCGACTGCTTACAACCAAAGCGACCGACAGTGTTGCACCGACACACTTCCGCTGCCTTACATTTTCCGCAGAAGTTCGGTAAACGTTTAGCAAGTTATTTGGGCCCGCTATTGTGATAATCCGTTGTTGGATGTGGGAGCACATGAGTATGCGCGCAATGTTAATAATGTCGTAAATTACAAGGTCACCAGAATGAGGCAAAAGTGGATCCAATCGCATCAGAATCAACACAGCCGTGTATTAGTGCGCGCTATCAGCACGACCAATCGCTACTCGTCACCGCGTCACACGTCGTGTGTTCGTATTAGTAGAGCATGATTACACCTGCTCATTATAATGAGCTGAACAATACAATTACTCAAACATTATTACTGCTGTAGTTAACAAGTATCCACGAGATATGTTCTTGTTGACACCGAGTGATAATCAGTAGGATCTTACATGTTCAACAATTCAGCAACACAATGCCGCCCAACAGTTCAATATGGTACTATGTTACATCCTCATCGAATTGATGTTTTGAAATAGATTCCCACAGTGATCACAGAGTATCGCCTCATGTACTGAGAGGGCCTCATCTTGTGCAGTAATCCCACAACACCGCGCAGAGCACAGGAAGGCTGCTGGGGAGCACACTACCAGCGCCACAGCGCGCGCGGGGCTTCTATAAACAATAGACCTATTTTTCTACTGCCTTCTATATCTAAAATATTGAAAAAAATAATAGGTCTTTACCTATGAAATTGCCCTATTGCAGTACAGACTTTTTCAAACAAAAAAAAGTTTTGATTGGCTATGAGTTCTAAATTCAAATTAATTTTGTTTTAAAAATATGACATTCTATTTACAAAATCAGTCTTTTGTTTATTGATTAGCGTTGTATTTTCATTACATTTCAACATTTTTCCTCATAATGGATACTTTGAAATTTCGTGTAATTATGGAATATGAGTTCCGTCGTGGCACCAACGCGGCACAAACGACCCGTAACATCAACGACGTTTACGGAGAGAACTGTACAAACGAACGCACAACCCGTTATTGGTTTGCTCGGTTCCGTTCTGGGAATTTTGACTTGAAAAATGAACCTCGTGGTCGTCCGGAAACTTTGGTCAACAATGATGAATTAAAGGTGATTGTTGAAGCTGATGAAACTCAATCTACAGCTGAGCTGGCAGCAGCTTTTGATGTTAGCATTAAAACAATATTGGTCCATTTGCGACAGATTGGCAAGATAAAAAAGCTTGATAGATGGGTGCCCCACGAACTTAACGATCGCCAGCGCAACGTACGCGTCGAGACTTGCCTTGGGCTGCTTAACAGGCACAGAAATGAAGGAATTTTGAACCGAATTGTTACGTGCGACGAAAAATGGATTCTTTTTGACAGTCGAAAGCGCTCAGCAAGTTGGTTAGATCCTGGTTCGGTACCAAAGCAATGTGCAAAACGAAAAATGACCCCTAGAAAGGTGATGGTCACAGTTTGGTGGTCTAGTGCTGGTGTGATTCATCATAGCTTTTTACAAAACGGCGAGAGCATTACTGCAGATGTGTACATTGAAGAACTGACCACAATGATGGCGAAACTCGCACGTCTGCAACCAGCTTTGGTCAATCGGTCGTCTCCACTGCTACTTCACGACAACGCGCGGCCCCATACTGCACAACAGACCGTCTCTAAGCTGCATGAGTTGGGTTTGGAAGCTCTCCCTCATCGGCCATATTCACCAGATCTTGCGCCTTCCGACTATTACTTTTTCCAAAATTTGGACAACTTTTTAGCGGGAAAAAAATTCAATTCCCGAGAGGCAGTACAAAACGCCTTTGAAGAGTTCGTTGTCTCCCGTCCAGCTGATTTTTTCAAGAAGGGCATCCATAAACTGCCACAGCGTTGGCAAAGATGCATTGATTGCAGGGGTGATTACTTTGAATAAAATAAATAAATAAGTTCGAAAAAAAAATACTTTAACTTTTTTCAAACAAAACGGCAATTTCATAGGTAAAGACCTAATATAAACAAAAGGTTTTTAAAATATTTGGAAGACAAATCAAATCTCTCTGAACGGCATTTTGGATTAGGCCTAAAGTTTGAACTGCTGATGCGGTAAACCATCTGACTATATAGCTCAAAACCTGGAAAAGGGTACCACACAGTAGGAATTTTCCTGGACATCGCTAAAGTTATCATCGCTACAGTTTCCATTCCAATACTGTTGCGCAAGCTTGAGATCATGGGTATAAGAGGCACCCAGCTGAAATTGTTCAAAAGTTATTTAGAAGATGTTCCCAATGCGTAAATATTGGCAACGACATCACCGCTTTTCAAAAAACACATGTTTTGGTGTTTCTCAAGGAATTATTTTAGGGCCCCCCTTCTTTTTGATCTACATAAATGACCTTTGCAATCTAAAGCTAGAGCATGGCACTGTCATAAGTTCCGTTGACGAAACTGCTCTAGTTTTTTCAGCTGAGTCAGAATATGAAATCTATAATCTTGCGCAACACGGATTTAATATTGTAAATAAATGGCTTCAAAATAACTTTCTAACTCTAAATGCAGAGAAGACAAATTACATTAAGTTTTCGATGCACAAGCAAACATCGAATATCCCCTTATCGTTGCATGCTTATAGTTGCCCAGTCCCTGGAGATAACCAGTGTAAATGTCCCAATATTAAAAAGACAGATACATTAAAATACCTGGGAATTATATTAGATGAAACCCTTTCCTTCAAACAGCATATGGAAGCTCTAAATAATAGAATTCGTAAGCTGATATACATATTCAAAAAGCTAAGATTTATCGCAGATCCAAAAATAATGGGGCAAGTATACTTTGCTCTTTGCCAGTCAATTTTGACTTACTGCATCACTTCATGGCATTGTATATTTCGTGTTACCGCGACAGTTGCAGTGTCTCGGTTTGATAGCTGATAGAGCTTTGTACACGTTCTATTAATCATAATATTTTACCGATGAATATCTGTGACGGGGGAGCACCAGCCCAGTCACTGAAGCAGGACGAGGAGATGGAGGTGGAATGAATCTATTTACGATATTTGACTGATTTATTAGAGACCACATTCAGAAATATTTTTTTGCTTTCTGGTGATACAGCCAAGGTAAAATATTACTGTATTGTTAAATAAACGCTTTAGAACCCATTATAGCCAATTTGAGCGTGACAAAAGAGATTAATTTAGTAATTTGCTTCACTCGCTGATTAGGTACGGTTTCTGTGATAACGCAGTTTATTTGATTTTGAACAACGTAAATCATTGAAATTGTAGTTAATCGCGTGATTTCGCGTGTCGCACTTGCGACGCGTGACGGATCATTAGTGTGTTCCCACAAATGAGTTGTAGTTTGCACCTGATAAGGATGACATTGATAAGGAGCACGCTGTAACAAAAAATTATCTCTGTACCCTTAAACACTCGCGTAATGCGTCAGCGTGCGCGATCGCTTTTGGCATGCGGCAATTTTTGTTTAGTTATATCTGTCAGACCTGAAAAATTGATGGACGAACCGCGAGCGGTAGCGTTCCACAAAGTAGCGCGTACGTGCGAGCAGACGCGGCGCGGTGAGACACAACAAAGATACAGTTACGAAGCTCGTCTTTCCTCCGCTCCACGCGGCGGCAATTCGTCTGCAATGTCTCTTTGCGGTTTTATTTGCACTAAAAATATTTCAATGGGGCCATCAAAATACAAAAATTGCGCCGCGGATGCCTACATAATACTCTCATAGAGAGCTCAGTTTATTCACTAACAAAAATTAATCTCGTCACCAGCCTGGGCCGGTTGTTCGTAACACGAGCACTCCTGGCACGTCGTGCGGGAGAGGTGACAGTGACGTGGAGGCGCTCGGTCACTTCTGGTCCCATAGTACGTTTGATGGCACGCACCGATTGTCGCCGATGGCTCATTAATCCGAGCTCGTCTCAGATTGCGTCGTGACTCGCGGACGGTTCACAAGCGTCCATAATGTGAACGTGATCAGTATTCCAGCGGCGTCTTCGGTTCCATTCCGTATCGGTTTCAAATGAAAACTACAAAGAATACAATTTGGTTGCAGCTGCACCACCCGGGTCCGTGTGCACTAAGGACACCGGAGGGGGGGGGGATTAATGTTATTACTTAATCACGATGGTGTGGCCGGGCTGTGATTGCTAGTTGGAACAACGGACAATTGTTTCTTTTCATTTGTTTGTTCGTGGAGCCGCCACCTACACCTTGTTTAATTTTAGCAGTACGACAAGAATGGAGTCTTTGTTGTTTTCGGCCGTTTAGTAATGCTTCTATATTATAAATTTGGATTTACTAAGACCGTTACAAAAAGAAAAGTATGTGGTACACTGTGCATGTACTACTGTCAGAAGTAGTTTGCTGAAGAATAGCTGTATTATCACAAACACGTAAGGGCAGTTAGCTGTTCGACGAGATCAGGTCATACCAGTGCCAACTATTATGTATTCTGTGCCAGTGCCTCATTCGAATCAGTCACAAGATACAGACAGTTCAGGCGAGTACACTGGCATCAATTACCGATCTGTCATTACTAATGATGGGGCGCTCAAAGACACGTCACACTCAATCTTTGATGATTCCTTGAAATAAAAACTTAATGTGATATAAACTACTCTCTCAGAACAGAAGACCACTTGTATCTCCGTTACTATGTATTTGTCCACGTTTACTTCCATTAGGGATCGTCTCCGTCACCTCACAATGGCGAAACAAAACGCAAACAATTACGGAGGTCCCAAAAGCGCGCGGTGACGTGTGGCCGCGCATTGTTCGCGCGGAGACAAATCGCGCGAGTGCTCGAGTCGGTGTAGCCCGCGCGGGCCGGGGGGGAGAGGGAGTAGGACGCCCCGTGGCGACCGCTCGGTACAACAAATCGGTGTCCGCCACGGAACGTTTGTTACATTGTGAAGACTTGACATAACACTCTGTATGTCCACAATTGATGATAAGTAGCTAGTAGCTGTTGTATTTTAGTGTAAGTCTCGAAAGAACAATTTATGTATTCAACCTAAGTTACCCGCCTGCCACAGCGTGACCTATTAACTTGTCACAAGTTATCATAATTGCTTTAAGCAGCAAGTCAATATTATATGAGTTTCCCAATTAGTGCCCCGACACTAATTGTAATGCTTCATTAGTTAGGAGTCATGATCAAAGTATTTGCTATGTATGAGTGCTAATGTGTTGCATTTGTATGGCCCAGCGGGCCCGCGATTTGTTTCTTCGCATGTTCAGCAGTTCATTGGCGGTGCCGCACGACGCCCGGTGGCTCGATTGCTTATTCAATCATTATAGACACTAGATTCTGCCATTTAACCTACTGATGATATCATTAAGCACAATTGCCGAATGTCTTGATTGACAAGAATAGCCATAGTTTATTGCGCGTTTTTCTCTGTAAAAAACATCTACCTAGCTGCAACTTTATGACCAACTCTGAAAGGGTGGTGCTTACTGATATAATTGAAACGATCGAATTAAAATAAATGCCTTGATGGTATAATGTTAACAAGAGTCAGTGTATTCTTCTCATTGTCTTGGAGGACGAATTATTTTACGAAATACAGAACTAGATGTAGGGATTAATCGGTGTTGTATAATCACATGCGCCCTGCTAATGTAAGTTTATGTATGCGCCGCTCCCGCGTCGTCGTCGGATGGATTACAATCGTACTGAATAACTACTAATTTTTTAGTATATTGAGTTCGCGATGTCTACGCCTGGCTGTACTGATCACATAATTTTATCTAGTTTTGTTACTGACTGCAGCATGTGGCTAGTAGCTACTATGTTAGCTATTATGTACTCAGCTGTGTCCTTTAGAGAAATGACGGCACGGTTGGCGCAGTGGTTGAGCGATCGACTGCTGCGCTGCGTGTCGCGGGTTCGATCCCCGCACGGAACAAATATTTGTATGGCCTACAGATAGTTGTTCCGGGTCTGGATGTTTGTGTATGTTAGTTTAAATGTTTGTAAACGCACCCACGATACAGGAGAAATTCCTAGTGAGGGGCAACGTTTTTTTCAAAAAAAAAATATATATATAACAGCCTATAATACTTAGCAGGGTAAGGGCTCGTAGGTGGATGGCGTACTAGTGAAGTCCGCGAGACTACAATCGTAATACTCGAACCACTTAACTCGGGGTGAGGGTCGTAAGGAGGAATAAACCTAAAACAACAAACCCTTGCAGTTCAAAAAAGTTATTAATATATTACAATGTGGTTGTTGTAGGTCTTAAGGCCCCCCCTGGTTAACCGGCGGGTAGTCACCGCTCGTTGTACACGAGTACAACGAGGAGGAGATTTAAGGAGGTTCACATGGTGCGACATTGGAAACAATGTGACGCGTTGCGACAGCAGTTCCCTAAGCTGCGTCTACAAGGCGAACTGAGCACGTAGTGTGTAGTATACTGACTTCGGAGCGAACACACGTTGAGTGCGTTTGTCGGAGTCGCGCAGTGCGCTCGTAGACGCGGTATGTGAGGGACGCGAGCCATCGCGTGAGCATCGTGCACAACTTGTCTAAATATACGCTACTTCATCTTGAGCAAATCTGGTACTTTTCTTCACTTGTGGCCAGAGCATGGCATAGTTTGACACGTTTTTGTGAGTAAAGCGTTGTGTCAGCAACTCAGCACTCTCTCTTGTCAGCATCACACAGTATAGTGATAGTTGTGACGGCACGGGCTCGCACTCTGCTGACACACATACACACTGCTTGTATGTTTGTTTCTGCTTAGCCATGCACAACTGCATAATGAATGAGTCTGTAAATCTCACTGGGTGATACTTTAAACAACGAATAAAAGAGGTGTCGTAAATGGTTTCTGTCACTGATTTACCTAGACTTGTTACGACGTGTTCAATAGCGCCTGTCACCTGCGGATGAACGCGCTCCGTACCACACACAAACAAGATTCAAAACATAGTCACCGTAAAAATAATTTTTCATCACACTTGCACGTAAACAGTATCTTAACATACACGTTAACTTGGCCGTAATGCCCCATAAAAAAACCCTCGGGTTTTTTTTTTGCCATGAAACCCTAGGGCGGTATGTAATTTTTTTTTTAAATTTATAGCACAACACATAGGTCATGTAAGTTCAAGCAAGGATTTTACACGCAATTGAAAAATTATCTTAAAATGTTATCTAAACAGGAATTTCATTGCAATCTCGCTACATGTTACTTAAATACTCAACTAATGTTTTAATCAATAGTTTTTTGTATCAAAACGTAATTTTTTTTTACACTCCGTCGTGGTTGTATACCACTTAAGTATTTGCCCTTAACGTTTCTAAACGAAACACTTGTATAATCTGTGGTGTAGGTGGAGCCCGCCATCCGCTTAAAAAAGTTCACGTATTTCGTAATAATAGTTGTGCTGACGTATGTATCAAAGCTATAATTCATAATTATTTACTCGCAAACGTGATGAAAGACATTGTATTGTGGTGTAGGTTAATAACTTAAGTTTATAATGTAAATATTTACTCTATGCTTAAAGTAGTTGCCTAGCAACAGAAGATTTAAAATAACACGTTTGTCAGTTAAGAAAAATATATTCGACTTGGAAAAGCTCTTCGTATTTAAATTATTCTTTTATATCTCTTATTGTCTGCTTACACCGCATGAACATTAGTGTACGTAATTGCTTCGGCAGTACATACGCTAAATTGGTGACCCCGAGTAAGAACACTACAATGACAGACAAAAGTGAGCAAAAATTAAACCTTGCGGGACCGGGTGTCCCCGAGGAATTTCTCCGCACCATTTGGACGAGCCGTCTACCAAGCGGGACGCAGGCCATCATCGCCTCGCAGTCCAAGGCTGAGATGGAGGAATTGGCAGAGCTAGCAGACCGAATCAACGACGTCGTCGGACCCCAGGTATCATCTACATCCGCCATCACCAAGACAACACCTACGAGCAGTGTGAATCCTGAGATAGCCCCACTGGCCAGGCAAGTGGAAAAGCTGACCGCAAAGTTCGACCGTGTGTCACGACACTCACGAGCGCGGCAACGTTCTACCAGCCGTTCAAGTCATCGTTCCAGTTCGTCGAGATCACAGTCGAGTTACAGCAAGTTCCCACAATGCTGGTACCACCAACGGTTTAGAGAACGTGCGAAGAAATGTCAGAAACCGTGCGACTATAAAGCGGCGGAAAACTCGAAGGGCAATCTGTAATGGCGGCCGACGATTGTCTAAACACCGGTCGCTTATTTGCCACCGATCGACGATCAAAAACACAATTTTTGGTTGACACCGGTAGCGACCTTTGTGTTTACCCACGATCGCTATTACCGGGGCGACGTGAATCTACAGATTATCAACTGTGTGCAGCTAACGGTACACCCATCAAAACATACGGGTATATTAAATTAAGTTTAAACTTGGGGTTGCGCCGTGACTTTGCTTGGTCATTTATTGTAGCCGACGTTACGAAAGCAATAATAGGAGCGGATTTTTTGTCATTTTACAATTTAATTGTTGATTGCAGGAACCAGCGTCTTTTAGACAACTATACAATGCTTGCGACCCCGGCTTCACTTACCCGTTCGTCAGACATTATTTCCTCGGTTAAGGTAATTATTGGTGACACCACATACCACAACATACTACGGAAATATCCTAATATTACCCGGCCACATGGCATACACCGTACATTAACACACAATACAGTCCACCACATACAGACTACACCTGGACCACCAGTTTCATGTACACCACGACGCCTTGCCCCCGACAAATTAAAAATAGCCAAAGACGAGTTTGAAGCGATGCTGAAAGACGGCACCGCCAGACCCTCAAGTTCACCATGGTCATCACCATTACACCTGGCTCCTAAGAAGAACAGTGGATGGCGACCCTGTGGTGACTACCGCGCGCTAAATTCCAGGACGGTACCTGACAATTATCCAATTCCTCATATTCAAGATTTTACACATAGTCTGTCAGGATGTACAATTTTCAGCACAATTGATCTTGTCAAAGCATATAATCAGATACCCGTAAGCCCAGAGGATATTCCCAAGACCGCTATCACTACGCCGTTCGGACTTTATGAATTTCCTTTCATGACTTTCGGCCTTCGCAATGCTGGACAGACTTTTCAGCGTTTCGTCGATGAGATGCTACGAGGACTCGACTTCTGCTACCCTTACCTTGACGATTTCCTGATCTTCTCCAAAGACCAGAAGACTCACGAAGACCACCTGCATCAACTTTTCACCCGCCTACAGGAGTATGGTATGGTGATCAATACTGCTAAGTGCGTATTCGGAGTAAAGGAAGTGACTTTCTTGGGTTATAGGATCTCGGCCGATGGCACCAGCCCGCTACCCGAGAAGGTAGAAGCCATCACAAAATACCCGGCACCCAAAACTGTCCGGGAACTTCGCAGATTTTTAGGGATGCTTAATTTCTACAGACGATTCATACCCGACGCAGCTCAACACCAGGCCCCCTTAAATGCTCTATTGGTAGGGTCAGTAAAAGGCTCTCACCCTGTGCATTCCACCACTCCGGAAACGGAAGCCTTTAATGCCTGCAAGGAAGGCCTATGCAAAGCAGCGTTGCTCGCCCATCCCGACTGCGAAGCCAAATTGGCAATGGTGCCGGACGCCTCAGACATAGCAATAGGTGCAGTGTTACAGCAGTGCAAGGACGGAGAACCATGGCAACCGCTAGCATTCTTCTCCCGCAAGCTAAGTCCGGCACAGAAGAAATACTCACCATACGACAGGGAATTGCTAGCAATCTACGAAGCGATAAAGTACTTCAGGCATATGGTCGAAGCACGAAACTTTGTCATCTACACAGACCACAAGCCCATATGTTTCGCGTTCCACTCGCGGAAGGAAAATTGCTCACCAAGACAGTTCAGGCACCTGGATTACATCTCACAGTTTACGACAGATATAAGACATATATCAGGCAAGAACAACGTCGTTGCTGACAGTCTCTCAAGAATCGAGGAGATAACTCAGCCGGTAGACCTTTACAAACTAGCTGAATCACAGAAGCACGACACTGAACTGGAACAACTGCTCAACAGCAGCACGTCCTTATGCCTCACTAAAGTAAAACTGCCAGGATCAGAGACCGAACTGTACTGCGATGAGAGAAGCAAGATCCCTCGACCTTATGTCACAAAAGAACACCGTCGCAGAGTTTTCGAGAGCGTACACTCGTGGAGCCACCCAGGTGCAAACGCAACAACCAAAATGGTTACTGAACGGTACGTTTGGCCAGCAGTTAAAAAAGACTGCAGAGAATAGAGCCGTTCATGCCTAGCATGCCAGCGATCTAAGGTAACCCGTCACGTCTCATTACCAATGGGAACCTTCAAGCTGCCGAGGGCTAGATTCAACTACATCCACATCGACCTCATAGGCCCACTGCCGCTATCACAAGGTTATCGTTATTGCCTCACAGCCATCGATCGTTTCACGCGTTGGCCTGAGGTGATACCTACACCCGACATAACTGCAGAGACAGTAGCAAAGGCCCTAGTAACTGGCTGGATTTCTCGATTTGGCTGCCCCGTCGATATCGTAACGAACCGCGGTCGACAATTCGAGTCTGCACTCTTCAGGCAACTATCGAAGATGACTGGATTTCACCATAAGCGTACCACGGCTTATTATCCTGCCTGTAACGGCCTCATAGAGAGATTCCACAGGCAATTGAAAGCTGCTATAACCTGCCAATCCGCAGAAAAATGGGTCGAGTCTTTGCCACTAGTTCTACTAGGTATTAGGAACGCGTACAAAGAAGACCTAGGTTTTACATCAGCAGAACTTTTGTATGGTGAAACACTCAGGCTGCCAGGGGAATTATTTCAGCCACAGGTAGATGACACAATTGATATGTCAGACTATGTGGCACGGTTAAGGGCATTCGCAAGAAAATTGCAACCGTCACCAGCATCCCGACACGGTAGTAGATCAACATTCGTGTTCAAAGATTTAGGTACATCCAGTCACGTTTTCCTCAGAGACGAAACATCAGGCTCCCTAAAATCACCATACACGGGACCGCACAAAGTCCTGCAACACGGGGACAAGACCTTCAAGCTCCTCGTTAATGGCAAACCAGTTACAGTTACTATCGACAGGCTTAAACCGGCCTATATACTACACGATCCAAACACTCACACAAACGACAACACAAAAATACACCCAAACACACCATCACCCACACTACATAAAACAGCACCAACCACCGAATTACCTGGAAACACAGGAACTAATGTCAGAACGACAAAATCTGGTCGTAAAGTGCATTTTCCAGACTATTATCGCCCGTAGTGACGGTCTCTGGAGGGGGGTGATGTGGTGTAGGTTAATAACTTAAGTTTATAATGTAAATATTTACTCTATGCTTAAAGTAGTTGCCTAGCAACAGAAGATTTAAAATAACACGTTTGTCAGTTAAGAAAAATATATTCGACTTGGAAAAGCTCTTCGTATTTAAATTATTCTTTTATATCTCTTATTGTCTGCTTACACCGCATGAACATTAGTGTATATAAAAAAATCAGAACTAGGAAGGCGAAATGAAGCACAGTATTACTTTTCTCAATAATATTATTTGCAGTGCTTATAACAAAAACATGTAGAACCGCTCCGGTCAAAACGCCCGCCAAAACCATAGACCTCCACGCTGACTATTCCCTTTTCTCGCCATTTGTTTTTTTTATTTTAAAATCTTAACTGGGCACAGATAAAATATAACACTTTTTAGCAATTGAGCAACTTATTCTAAACGTAAAACAAATAAAATATAACAGTCGGCCGTTCTGAACTTTGCGAGTCCTCTCGTATCTGTTAATTTAATTTAAACAATAAATACAATAATCAATCTTAAAACCAAATTACTCAAAATAAAATAGAAACTGAAATCTTACAACAATTCATGTTTCTTTTTACATCATATTTTATTAAACAATACAATAACTAATCTTAAAACATAAATTACGCGAAATTAAAAAAAAAAACTATAACTGAAATTTTACAATAACTCATGTTTCTATTTTCATTAAACTTTACTGCTTCGGCCATCTATTATACCTAAAATTGTTCCATCAATTTAAGAATGAAGTGGACCTCTTATACAATATTAAAAATAAATAAAACTATGCACATAAATGTAAAGTAATTTCAATCATTTGCAGACTCTCTTAATGTATTTGCACACTCCCTTATTAGCTTTACGGCCTCTTACGTGTGGAAATACCATTGTCAAAATATCTTACATACTCCTTCGTTTGGCGTATGAAGTAAAGGCCTCTTATGTATGCAAATACTCTACTTAGGTATACAGATGCTCCCAAAATTGACTGATCGGCCTCTTATGCATCTTACACCGTCTTACAATTCGTGCCTAATAAAACGAAACAAACAAAACTATTTCAATATCTATTCAAAATCAAACGTATTTACACACTCCCTTTTTGGCTTATCGGCCTCGTGTGTGGAAATACCGTTGTCAAAATATCTTACATACTCCTTCGTTTGGCTTATCGGCCTCATATGTATGCAAATATGCTACGTGTATACTGATGCTTCCAAAATTGGCTTATCGGCCTCATATGCATCTTACACCATCTTACAATACGTGCCTAGTAAAAAAACTAACAAACAAAACTATTTAATATAATATTCAAAATCATTAATCAACGTATTTACACACTCCCTTTTTGGCTTATCGGCCTCATGTGTGTGGAAATACCGTTGTCAAAATATCTTACATACTCCTTCGTTTGGCTTATCGGCCTCATATGTATGCAGATATGCTATTTAGGTATACTGATGCTCCCAAAATTGGCTTATCGGCCTCATATGCATCTTACACCATCTTACAATACGTGCCTAGTAAAAAAAAACAAACAAAACTATTCTAATGTAATATTCAAAATCATTACTCAACGTATTTTCACACTCCCTTTTTGGCTTATCGGCCTCATGTGTGTGGAAATACCGTTGTCAAAATATCTTACATACTCCTTCGTTTGGCTTATTGGCCTCATATGTATGCAGATATGCTACTTAGGTATACAGATGCTCCCAAAATTGGCTTATCGGCCTCATATGCATCTTATACCTTTCAAACTTATGTTAATAACTTTACATTCATATATCATCGTCATTGTCTACTTCCGATTCTTTGTTGGACTGATCTGAACTCTCATCTGTGTCATCTAAATACTTTTGGGTATATGTCAACCAAGGATACATTTTATCTATTGATATAACTGCCTCCTACCTTCTATTTTGTTTCCGCGTCAAAGGAGTGTCCTCCACGACATTTCTATCATGATCTAAAACTTTGATTGTTCTATAGAGACCTTGTATTATATGTAAAAAGTTTTTGATTTTCCGTTATTACTTGCTATTTCCCTCTCTATCCTAACCAAATCTCCGACTTTATAAATTTTAGCGTCTTTTCTCTTCCGATCGAATCTGTTTTTCTGTTTAATCTGTTCATTTGACACCCTTAAATTTACTTCGTTCCTTACCTCACTTAATGTTTTTGATCTGTCTCCATCGCAATCTAACAATGAAGCTATCATCCCATCCCCTTTTGTTCGTACTCTTATACCAAATAATACTTCTGATGGACTTTTGCCTGTAGTTTTGTTAACCGTTGTATTAATAGCTAACAATATAAAAAAACTAAAGTATCTCCTCTAAGTGTCTATCCCATTCATTTTCGGAGCAATTATGGTTTTTGGTGGCAAGTGAAGCTAAAATTGTACGATTGAAACGCTCTACTTGACCATTCGCTCGAGGAGTTGCAACTGCGTTTAAAACATGACGTATACCTAATTTATTCATGTAATCTTTGAAACCCTTACTAGTAAAAGTCGTACCTCTATCACTTATTAACCTACTTGGAACACCAAATAGACTAACGTAGTTGTTTAAAACTTTTAAAGTTGTTCTTGTTTTAGTGTTTTTAACGGCGTATAGATTGATTTATTTTGTATAGGCATCGATTAGGCGTAATATGTAGGCATTTTTAGATTTACTTTTGACAAACGGGCCTAAATGATCTAAATTAACGATGTGAAAAGGTTGGTCAAGTTTTGGGATAGGGTGAAGCATTCTCTGCTTTTTACCGCCAGGAATTTTGTGGTAAGAACGCTCCAGACAAAATTGAACATATTTCTTCACAAATTTCCTCATTTTAGGGAACCAAATAGATCTTTTAATTTATCTAGAGTTTTCTCCATACCGAAATGACCTAATTCATCACGTTTTTTTTTTTTTTAGTAATTGCCACCTTGCTATTTTAGGTATAATATCTCTTTTTGACAAGGTTGTTCGTAATGCATTACAATCTGTTACTATAGTAAATTTTATACCTAGAATGTAAACGGGGAATCTATTTAAAGAGGCAATTACCGCTAGTGTCTCGAGCTCGAAAGAATGATACTTTTGCTCTTCGATATTAGTTTGCCGACTGTAATATGCAACAGCTCGCCACCTACCCGATTCGTCTTCTTGCAAAAGTATTCCAACAATGCCCGTCTTACACGCATCGGTATGAACTTGCGTTTTAGCCAGATGATTATATATTGCCAAAATTTCGTTTAATTAGTTCCGACTTTAATGAGAGAAATGCTTGGTCTTGGTCTGGGCCCCACTCCCATTTTCTATCTTTTTTTTAATAATTTTGTTAGCGGTGAAGCTATGATTTCAAATCCTTTAACAAACCGCCTTATATATTATATATTGCTAATATTATTATCATTGGTGTTTCTCAAGAGTCGCTTACACGAAGTTGACTGATGTCCAAGTTTCTTACAGATGTTACAGGTTACAAGTGGTTTCGAGCATTTAAAACTAGGATGACCTAATTCACCGCAATTAAAGCATTTGATCGTACTACTAATCTTAATATTGTCACTTTGCCCTTCGAAACGCGTCTTTAAGAATGGTCTCCTTGATTCCTTATTATCTTCTAATTTAACTGTTTGTAAGTAAGCTAACAACTGTTCAGGCTGACTATAGTTAGCTGCTTGAGCACCTAAACGCATACTCCTATCTTCTAACCCGTTTATTATACAGTCTATAGCTTTCTTATCATATATTTCACATCTGTTTAATAAATTCATCTTGTGATAAAAGTATGTCTCTAATGTTTCATTGGGTTTAACTTTCCTATCTAACATTTCTTGTAATAATTGTGCATAATTTTGAACAGATGGAAAAGTTTTAATTAATTTATCTTTCCATTCCGACCAAGTGAAATTGACAGAAGAAAGTCCTTGATACCACACTTTTGCTAACCCCATTAACTTGGGCAAGGAATAATGCAATAATTGCGGTTCACTCCATCCATATAGTTTAGAACATTCCTCTAATTTATTTATCCAAATATCGACAGACTGTTCTTTGTTAGAGGGGTCAAATTCGGGAATAGCATTATTATTAATTGAAAAATGATTTTGTGAAGTAGGCAATGACTTTAACAAATTTAATAACTCACGGGCAGACACATGCGTCACAGATTCACCGGTTCCTTGTTTAGTGTAACGTTTTTTTGAACGTCTTCCACTAGATTTCATAGTAGACGTACTTCTTGAAGAGGCATTATCAGTGGTAGATGACAAAGTACTCACAGTTGATGACCGCCTCTTGTTACGCTGGTGTCGAGTGTGATGCTTCCGGTTTCGGTCACCACACCTGCTGGGACGATCCTTTGGTGTTTCACTTTCGCGTCGCCTACGTCGCCTACGTGGCGAAGATTTAGATTCGCTGCCACGGTCGCGACGTCTTCGTGAAAAACTCCGCTTTCTCGAACGACGATGACGGTGCACTGGATTTGGAGGCGTCCCCGACGCCTGCGTGCATCCTCGTTCAGCTTCCTCATCTTCAAACATCACGAAGACAGTTAGATACTGTCTTAATCAGCTTCAAGTTTTGAGTTTTTCTTTTCTATCTAGGTCACTAGTTGTAGGCGCGGTAGGAATAAAATCCTTTTGTAAACCCAATTCTGAACTATCAGAACTAGGAAGGCGAAATGAAGCACAGTATTACTTTTCTCAATAATATTATTTGCAGTGCTTATAACAAAAACATGTAGAACCGCTCCGGTCAAAACGCCCGCCAAAACCATAGACCTCCACGCTGACTATTCCCTTTTCCCGCCATTTGTTTTTTTTATTTTAAAATCTTAACTGGGCACAGATAAAATATAACACTTTTTAGCAATTGAGCAACTTATTCTAAACGTAAAACAAATAAAATATAACATGTACGTAATTGCTTCGGTAGTACATACGCTAAATTGTGCGTAATAATAGTTGTGCTGACGTATGTATAAAGCTATAATTCATAATTATTTACTCGCAAACGTGATGAAAAACATTGTATGTTTCACGGGCCGTCCGGGATTACGAACCTCGACTCAGAAAGAGACTACTTCTACTAGAGCCTCGATCGTAATTCCTTACTTACCGCCCTTAATACACAATGTACTAAAAAAAGAATAACCGAACATATTACACTAAAATGAGTCATTACTTGCCCACACCGCTGCCGCTGCGCCGGTGGATCGAACCGCTCCAAAGCACGACCGCGACGTAGAAAAACTATCGCGAACACAGAATCGAAAATTGTGTGATCAGTGTTCATCGTACCGAGTCCCCTGTGACCCCCCGCGCCTTACTACACAATTTCACTAGCTTATTAGAGGTTTTCTTTTATAACTTTTTATGTGTTTCACTTTGGTTCTGGGGAACGTAATCACGGGTTTCGTTGGGACTCTCACACAACAACGGCGTAATTAATCAACGCATAATTTGAAAGCTGCGGCCCTAACAAATAAAGTTGAAACTCACAAGTACAGTCTTTTATTGAATGAAGTAGTATTGTTATGAGAATGTGGAGATTTGTCAGCAGCGACCGCCCCGCTCAGTTGTGTCGCCCAGAGTAAGAGCTGCAAGACAATGTCAGCCCCCTCCACGCGCACGTCAGCGGTACCAGGACGGATGTCGCCCTAAGTAGATGGATCTGAAATTCTGAAAGGAGAATTGATCCTGTTAAGTAGCGTCAGTAATAAATTAGTTTGGGAGGTTGGCAGGGGAGCGATACCGGCTGTTTTGATAGACTTGGTTTAGGTATTTGGCAGTTAAAAACAAACTCGCAGAATATTTCATTTTAGACTGAAGAGAAAGTCTCGGGGCGCAGCGTGTAATTCAACGTTGTATA
This sequence comes from Cerastis rubricosa, assembly GCA_949152445.1. Lineage (NCBI taxonomy): Eukaryota > Metazoa > Arthropoda > Insecta > Lepidoptera > Noctuidae > Cerastis > Cerastis rubricosa. Next base: position 22,783,848 of record OX424537.1, on the reverse strand, counting down.
CAAATTGTTAGGTTTCGGTAACGAGCTGTGCGGCGGCCGGTCACCGACGTGTTTGTTCAAGGGGAATATAACCGAAACTATGGGTAATACCTATCTACTGTCAATGCGAGAATGTTTACGACACAGACATACATATACATATTCGTACCTACTCTAACGAACGGCACCTTGACCGCTTCATAAGATCTATCATTATCGGTTTTAGTAACATATTATTTGGTACTACGGAACCCTGTGTGTGCGAGTACCACTCGCACTTGGCAGGTCATGACCATATTTTTGAAAATGGACAAGATAGAATACCATTTAAGGTGTCGGAGAACTATGTGTCAGGCGTGTGTCGCCAGGCCCGCGGTGGCCCTTATCTAATACTGCGTGTTCCTGTTCTGTATGAATCGCGTTGTCAGATAAATACTCAGAACAGTGTGCGATGTGCCAGTTAATATATTGAGCAATCCATTCGGACACACGGCCCTGTGAGTGCGCGGCACGTCACAGCACTGCACGGTACAGTTCGGCAGGGTTCGGGACGCTTCGGCACGGTTCGTCACACGTACGCATACGCGCCGGCCATTTATCTTCTTACTACGGATTGATTTACATGTTCAGCGCGCCACATACATTACGCTGAAAAACAGATTTCTTCCCTCGTCAAAAAATAATGAACGTTTCACCGTGATGCATGTTCTAGATTAGCGAAGGAGACAAACAGACGCACAGAAAAAATTGCTCACATAAATTGCTAAGATTAGGAGCGGTACGCACCGGTGCGGGTGACGCGCGCCTTGCGGTGCGGGTGACGCACGGTGCGAGCGGCGCGCGACCATTCACGACACGCAGCTATGAGTTCTTGTACAGCACTTGTAATATACAATTCTAAGATATTATATTTCAGCTAAGTCTAGTCTCAAACTTAGCTGTTTGACTAAGTTATTAGTTAATACAAAGTATTAATGAAACAAACGAATCAGTTGAATGGTTACTGTGCGCAATTCTCCGGCATTTTAATGCAGAAGTCTCATTGTTCCACGCAGTGACAACAATTTTGCTGGTAACAGGAAACATTATAAATAAGTGTTGCAATAGGTGCTGGAGCGAAGTGAGCGCTGAGAGCGACCGAAGCGGAGAGCACTCGCGGCTGTCTCGCGAGGGGCGGCGGCGCTCATCACACGAGATCACTCAGGGAAATACGTTATTATGTCACACTACGGTACTCATTTCGGTTTTATCCAAGTCATGAAATTTCACAGCATGTTTGTTTGACACAATGTCGTTATTCTAGCTGGTAATAATCAACTTATGAGTTATGCCCGACTCGTCACTGTTTCGATTTGACACCAATTTTTTCCATCCGTGATGTCCCAAGTCGTCATCCTATGAAAACAAATGTTTTTTTTTTTATAAAATTGATTTTCCCGATTCGTCATCAGTACTAATTTGCGTGTCAAAAACAGTCTGTAAGAAAAACTTGCATGTCTTTTAAATCAATTTATTTACAAAAACCGGAATTTAAAAATTCTTACAAACTAAAATATATTGAAGATATTATCTTCAATATATTTCGTTGCTAAGCATCAGTATAGAAAACGTGCTTGTCTGTTAAGTAGTGTCTGTTAAGTAGTATAAATAAGTAGGATCTTATCTCATAATCTGTTATCTAACATTGATTTTACATTAATTCAAGTAAGAAAGGAAGTTGAAGCACACGCAGGGAAACATGAATCTAGGGATCTTTACCGCAAAATTCGTCATATCACCAGAACTCTACCTACTAAAACCTGGGCTATCGAGCACGATAAAGGCGAAGTTCCCCTGTAATGTTAGTAGTGTTTGCGATAAATAAATAAATAATAAATAAGTTGTAACAGAACTAGACCAAATCTCGCAAACGTGGAAGAACTACTGTCAATCACTGTTCCAGGACCCACAGTCGCGATTTTTCCCAAATACAGAGGTAAACGAGGGAGAGCTAGAACCGGATATTTTTCTGTCTAAAGTAAAGGCCGCGATTAAACATCTTAAAACTAAAAAAAAAACACAGGGAGAGACCGAATCCCCCTAGAAACCATAAGGGCTTTAGGAGAACGTGGCGTCCATATCTTCCATGCCATTTGTAACTGAGTATGGCAGACAAAAACTTGGCCATCGGAATGGACTCATACAGTTTTCATAAAAGGCTCCACAAAGAAGTGTAACAACTATCGCCATATTGCACTGATATCCCACGCCAGCAAAATCTTGTTACGTATTCTAAATGAGCGACTGAAGGTTTATCTGTCCTAAGAAATCGCACCAGAACAAGCCGGATTTGTGAAGGGAAAGGGCACACGGGAACAGATTATTATTGTTCGCCAGATTATTGGGAAAGCTCGTGAATTCAACAAGCGAACATACATCTGCTTTAATGATTTCTCCAAAGCATTTGACTAGGTAAAATGCCCAGTATTGTGGAAAACTTTACTTAACATGGGCACGCCGAAACACCTAGTTCATCTTCTGAGGAAGTTGAACGAAGAAAGCACAGCCTCAGTACGAAGAGATGACATTCTGTCCAGTAACTTCCACCCCAGTGCAGGTCCACCAAGGATGTATTGTATCGCCGGTCTTATTTAACATCTACACAGAGCTTATAATGCGCATAACTTTGAAAGATTGGACGGTTGGGGTTACAGTTGGTGGCTACAATATGGCGAATTGGCGCTACGATACCGCTCTTTTTGCATCTGATGCTCGCAATATGGAAGATCTACTACGAAAAATGGCACAAGTGAGCCTTGAATTTGGATTAAAGATTAATCGCAGTAAGACCAAGGTGATGATTGTGAACCGTGCCAACAATAATTCGCCAGAAGTTAGTCAGATCGCGAACTGCAACGTAGTCGAATCCTACGTATATCTTAAAGCTTTAATTTCGAATAACGGCGGCTGCATTGACGAGATAAAGAGACGTATGGCGATCACGATAACTGCAATGGACAAAATGAAAAAAATATGGAAGAACAGAGACATCACCAAAGCCACGAAGACCAGGCTCGTGCGCAGGTGCGCACTTTAATTTTACCCATAATTCTGTACGCTGCAGAAACGTGGACGTTGCGGGAGGTAGAAAGCAAAAAGATAGATTCTCTGGAGATGTGGTGCTGGAGAAGGATGCTCGGAGTGTCGTGGACCGAGTTCCGCACAAATATCTCGATACTCCAAAAACTTCACATCAGGTAGGTAGCGTTGACATCTTTTTCTTGACATCGCCAACGCCTTCAACACCATGCCCTGGAGCTGCATTAGGGAGGCACTCCGGTATCACCGGGTGCCGACCTACCTTCGTCGTGTGGTCGGGGACTACCTGACGGACAGGGCCGTCATCTACCCCGGTCGCACCGGAGAATGGAACCGGCGAGAGGTGTCGTGCGGTGTCCCACAGGGATCGGTTCTGGGGCCGCCCTTGTGGAACATCGGCTACGACTGGGTGCTGCGCGCCGACCTCCCTAGCGGTGTCAGTGTAGTCTGCTACGCTGACGACACGCTGGTGCTGGCACAAGGGAGGTCGCACGAGGCGGCGGCCGAACTTATGACACGCGGGGTTGCGATAGTCGTGGATAGAATCCGGCAACTGGGTCTCGAGGTGGCATTGCACAAGTCCGAGGCCATGTGCTTTCATGGGCCTCGGAATGCGCCACCGTCGGGATCCATACTGACGGTAGGAGGGGTTCCCATCGGCGTCGAGTCGACGCTGAGGTACCTAGGGCTTGTCCTCGACAGCCGGTGGAACTTCGTGGAGCATTTCCGACGTTTGGCCCCCAAACTGGAACGGGCAGGGGCTGCGTTCAAGCGGCTCTTGCCCAACCTGGGGGGTCCAAACGCCTCCTGCCGCAGGCTCTACGCGGGGGTCGTGCGGTCCATGGCCCTTTACGGGGCCCCGGTGTGGGCGCGTTCTCTGAGGCGGCGAGCCGCCCATTACTTGAACGCGCCCCAGAAGGTGGTAGCCGTAAGGCTGATCCGGGGGTACCGCACGATCTCCGGCGAGGCGGCGAGCCTCTTGGCCGGATTGCCGCCATGGGATCTGGAGGCGATAGTCCTCGCGTGCCTGCACGAATGGCGCGCGGAGGCACTACGCCGGGGGGAAACTCCGCTGCCGCGGCAAATTGTCGCTCAGCGGACAGACCTCCGGCGCGATCTCATGGCGACATGGAGAGAGCGACTGTCGCAACCCCGTGCAGGGCACGCCACAATAGTGGCGATAAGTCCCCTCTTTGAGGAGTGGCTAGAGAGGCGCCACGGCGCCCTCACCTTCCGCCTGACGCAGGTCCTCACCGGACACGGTTGTTTCGGGAGGTTCCTGCACCGAATCGGGCGGGAGGAAACGCCCGGGTGTCACCACTGCGAGGATCGACCGGAGGACACGGTGGAGCACACTGTGGAACTATGCCCCGCTTGGGCTGAGCACCGCCGTGTCCTCGTAGCGGCGATTGGCGGCGGCGACCTCTCGCGTCCGGCCCTGGTTCAATCCATGGTCCGGAGCGAGAGGGAATGGGAAGCCGTCGCCTCCTTCTGCGAAGCAGTCATGCTAGCGAAGGAGGTGGCGGAACGTGAGAGGGAGAGAACCTCACGTCTCAGCCGCCGCGGGAGACGCCCCGGGCGTCGGGGGGCAACCAGTGGCCCCCCCCCACCGTAGGCGCGGGCCTGTGGACGGTGAGTAATGGGCTAGCTCACCGTCCGTCCGTCTTATGACGACAGACCGTGCCGACGGCGCGTTCGTGTTCCACGCGCGCCTCAAGGAGATGTCAGCAAATCGGAAGGGGTCCGAGAGGGCCGATGCCTGCCAGGGCTGCGGGTTGTTCGAAAGAGATACCGTGCCCCTGGAACGCAAAGGGCTAAGAAGGAACATGGATGGGTTTTAGTCAGTACAAGTCTGACACTCCCTTCCGCTCCGCCCAGAGCGGAAGAAGTCATTTGATGATTTCCCATCCTAAAAAAAAAAAAAAAAAAAAAAAAAAACTTAACCCATGCGTTAGACCGACCAGATACAGCCTGCTGTGGGCGGTCCCGTGCACGAATGTACCCGGATAACATCTAATCGGGCGAGGTGGCGGGATATTGTGAGACGCATTGCCACAAATAGTAACACTTCACGACGACCATGACCGCTCTGTCAATACCGTAACGACGAAGAAGAAAAAATAAGATACAGCTAATCTGATGTATTCTATCAGCTATCATTACTAACAAAGCCTAAAATGTAACATGCTGTAATTTTTCTGTCAAATTGAACCGACAAGGCCTTACTTTAAATAAATCAAAATTAAATGCGTTCAAGTTCGTTGGTAAGCGCATTACATGAGAAGAGCTGGACCACTTTGTTCTGAATAAAGTATTAGGGAAAGAATAAATCGAACAGTGGACCAGTAAAGAAAGAAAGAAAATAAGTTTATAGTAGTAAATTTAAAACTTAATTCGAATCTTATGATTTAAAAATATAAAATATAATAAACGCTAGTGAAGTATCTTAGTTTTAAGGTTTATTGGCGGGCAGTCACTTTGCAGGTTCGTGCCAAGATTTATATATAAAAAATATAAGTAAGTAAAGAGAATACACAACACGACTATCTTACGTTACTAAACATCACTAAAGTAAATTAGTCTTAAATCTATGGAAGTCCTTTGGTTTTTGACAACATAACATTATATTTACGTCATAATTCGAAAACAAGTTCATAGAGATTTAACTACTCCACTATATTGGAAATTATTAAAATACCATCATGCAAGCTTAGTAATTTTTACAAAAAAAAACTACAAATTCTTAGGTACCAAAAGTAGTTTAAAAATCAGGATCTGTAAAAATACCAACTTGAATTTAAGCCTGCAATTTTGCCTTGAATTTATGCTTAAATGTATAAAAATAATTGTATAGTTTGTTTTTTTGACGATACTTTATTATCGATGACGAATCGGAACTATGAAAACCAAATTATTTGAAACAGTTGTGAATAGTGAACTTTTGTTTTTCGATAACGAGTAGGAACAGTGACGAGTCGGGCACTACTTTAACTTGTTAGTTATTACCTACTCAGAGCCAACGTCAGTCGGGATTGATAGTATTATATCATAGATAGACGCATACATACTATGTTTATAAAACAGCATATTTATCGAACCATATAAAAAGGCCGGTCTGTGATAGGAAAATTCCGCGGACGCTTGAAACCTCAATGGAACAGTGAACGAGTTCGCGCGCCCTTCGTCTGACTCACCATAAAACATTCGATTTACAGTTATCTGGCAGACGAGACATATTCGATTACCGGCCGCCTACTTACCGCGCTGCAGCCGCGCCGCAATTCGCTTGAATTTCATTTAAACTTACGAAACGAGTTATATAATTCTAGTTCACGATAGTAAGACGTTTGAAAGAGCCTCGCAACGGAAAATGAAAAGTAATTCGTGTCGGGATGAAAATAGTAAATATGATATTTTGTGGACGAGACGAGGGACGAAGCGGGACGGCGGCGGGATTGGCGCGGGGCGGCGGAACAAACGCGCAGGCCGCTGTATCGCATTAAGAGCTCTAAACGGATTTAAGTGCGACGAGTCCGATTTTAATTTCGTCTCGGCGTCGTCACTTTGGCATCACGTTATATTAAAGTTCTACCGCTCCGGTACATTGCTACAGTACTGTGGCATAATCGCCGTCTGCTCCTGATTCCGGTATAAAGCCCTCTATAGCTGTTTGGGATTATTTACATAATGCTGGAGAATACAGAAAAACGTCTTGAGATTTCATTGCTTTAATGAAATCTTGAGAACTGAATGTTGAGTGGAGCTACTCCTTGGAAACGCTTATTTCTTTTAAAGTTCTGGATAAATATAAACTGTTCTTAAATCTGTTAAAAGCAAAATATACACAATCTTACGAAAATGCAAAGTGGTGAAAGCTTGTGCCCATATCGTGTTCTGCGTGTAACGGGACCTACATGGAGAGAAGGAAGACCTGGAGAGACGGACATATGAAATAAAGCCGCATTTGATGAGAGAATAAATGAGTCACATCATTGTACTACATTACTGAGTGTATCCAGTCGGTTTTAAGATAAAGTCTTGTACGTGTGATGTTGTGACGTCACACGGGTAGGTATATAGAAGTTAGTTTTTTCCCCAATACGGCATACAGCTCGTTTATAATAGTTCTGTACCTACAAATATAGCGCTGGGATAGTGCAACACTGGTAGTGCTCTCGGTACAACAACACGCGGATTGGCAGCGAGAATCGGCGTTTGGTTTCACCGGATTTTGTCCAATGTGTTGCTACTTTATGCAATGAACAAATCCCGTCTCACTATCGTCCAGGCGCAGTCCTCTACGTATGAATAAACATAAACATTTCAGTTGAACCTGCATCCAATGATTAACTGCTAAACCTGAGATACTTCGGTGAACTCGCGTAAAAACAGTACAACAGCAGATTAGCCGAGTCGATGTCGAAATGATTGATCAAGTGCTGGAACTTTGAAATTTATGAACGGCGTCGTCTGAAAGGATTACTGCGGAAGACTTTACCGTTCGCCTTTAATCATCGGAAACGACGGACGGCGGGTGACGGGTCCGGAAGGCTGCGAGAGAAATGACGAGAGAGGAGTTCGACGATTACATCTGTTAGCCACAGACCCTCGGGGAGACGGTGTGGACTTGCAGCTATGTCACTCGCGCAGTCAATGAAGTCCAAACCTTACCGTCATCAATTTACTACAATTGATCTTTAGAGCTAATAGTGTTGCACCTTTTCATAATGAACTTTATAACATAATATATAAATTGACTACAAGTGGGTGTAACCTCTCTACCCGATCCTAATAAGGGAATATCGCCGAGAGTTCATAAACTCATTGATTAGTTTAAACAAAGTTTTCGTGTTCGAAAATAAACGAATTGATTTGTTTCGAACATAAACCGGCTTCGGCTACTGTCTGGATTAGAAATTAGAATAATTTAGGAATGTAATTACGTTCTACAGCTGGGTTCCTTCAATTTCAGTAATAAATGTACGAGCAATCTTGAAAAAAGTTCGACTAAATCTGTCCACTTTGTACCTGGATTGAACCATTCATTACGTTTATTGAATATCCAAGTTTTGGATTGAATCGCACTTTTCCAATCACAGCAAATGAATATTTAAATATATAAAAGATGGAGATAAATGAAACAGGCTAATTGCGAGTTGTGCTGGAAGAAAGGGTTCCTTGACGAAAAGCCAAAACTTCATGGCGAAGACCAAAATCCAATTGATGTGACTACTATCAAGACATTTTATGATTAATGGTAAACTGCAGGAAGTCTAATGAAACAAGAGATTTACTCTTATCAGTGATATACGTCGGTATTGATTACTAAACTTTTCCACAAAACACTTAACTTGAAAAGATAAATAAACATTTCGAGAGAGGCAAATAAAACAAACTATAGGATCGGAACCCTAACCCGGTGCAGCATCGTAAACAGTGCTCGTAAACAGCCACGAGAAGCTGAGCAGTCGAGCGATGGACAATGGCTGATAAACTGGTAAACTGGCGGAGCGGGGTAGACCGCCGCGAAATATTGCCATGTTATGTTATTCTGACCACGAAGCAAACAGCGAGCTGTGGGAACCACCGCTAATAAGTTCGCTTGGCTCACCATTTGTCATTCTTGATCGTATTTCGTATCTACGTTCTGTTCCGTGTTGAGTGGCCGAGTCCTCACGACGCCGTGCGACTCCGTCAAGAGAAAGCGCGAGAAATAACAAAACACGTCGATTCCGCTCGATCGGGACGCAGTCGCACGGAAGAGGTCGCGACTCGCGGGAAAACGCGCGGTAGTGAGCTGGCGTGATCAATACATCCGGGAAATATAGTTATGTATAAAACATGTGTTTACCCTTGTACCTAGTTACGAGTGTATGTATGGTTACTTGGTGTGATTAGAAATTTATATTCAGTTTTTAGGAAGCTTTACCGCAATAACTGCGCTCGCTTCAGTGCGCTATCAGCGAATATCCGCCGCTTACGTCCGCAGGTATCCGCCATGCATGCGTAAACAATCACAGCACGATCGCGCGGCTAAACCGTTGTAAATTGATTGCACGCGCGTCAACTTGACGAGGAGCGATCTGACGCTCGAGCCAGGGAGTTAGTAGGGCAAACAGACGCGCCGCAACAAGCCGCAACACCCCGCGGCGGGCGGTGACTCCGCGGCGCAGGTAGACGCGAGCGAGCGGTGCCTGACGCGTTGAATTGAATAGGTACTGACGCATTGTGACACCTCGCTTTGTTTCTATTGTAGGCGGTATCTCTGACTGTCTAAAACTCAGGATTGATACAGCCGATATCTGACAAACCATATAGCAGCCGACAACAATTTAAGCTAATTAAGAGGATACTCTTCATTAAAACGATACCTCTAGAGCCATCATCTAATTTTGTAGGAGTTCAAGCAAACTAATTGAATCGTTGGCCGCCTATTAATGATAGTGTTAATATTCGAAGCGCATCGCGTCGGTATGTCTGCCCTGATGATCACAACATGGCGCCGACTGCGCGCCTCAATGTTATTGATAAATATTAATATCTGCACCAAACATGATTTATTAGGTAAATAGAGCCCTACTTTGGAAAATAGCCTAAATGCTGTTCGTTTGTATCACATAATGAGCCTATTTTCTTAGCAGGTAAGTATTACCTCTTGAATTGTGGTTACATTTTAGACGCGTCGTCCATTCACTTTGACGAGCCAAAAATACGTTGAACGTGGCGAGGTTGTCGAGGTGGCTGTTCGCACGGCCGCCGGTCGCGTGGAGCGTAGCCGCTGCATCACCTCAACGCTTTTATATAAATGCAGGGCGTTTACACAATGAACAATTGTTTCACGAGCAAGGGTTATTATAAGGGGTATTTAACCCATTGTTACAACAATGTTTTCTTAATAGTGCAACAATAATGAAGTCCAAGCTATTGTGACTTCGAGATCTTCAACCAGTATATCTGCCGCCATAAGGAAAAAAGACGTATCTAACATTTTTTTCTTAATAGAGTTACATGCATGTTCAAAATCTGTAAAAAAAAAGGCATTCATCAGTATTTTCATATTTCGCATAAATAAAGCGGAACACTATGGACTTACATTATGTAGAAATAATTTGAATAAGTCTGAACTGACTAAAATTCCCGTCAGTGTATACTTTACCGGAATGTTGGAAGTAGGCCGGTGTTCATCCGTAATCACACGTCACATAAATTGCAGAGCGGCTCGCGACGTGCGGTAACGTGTAAAGACGTGCAGAGACGTGCGGAGACATGTCCCGATGTGTAGCGGAGAAGGCGGAAACCAATCTGGAACCAACTCGAACTTACGCACGACAACTTTTGCTGAAGTTGACACGAGTTAAGTCGCGGCAGAACATATAGGGGAGTGCGGGGGTGCGGTGCAGGGTGTTGGGGGGAACACATAAAGAGTTTTTTGATCTTCCCACTCCCCGCACAGTCACGTGCACGCTCGGTTGGTACCGGTCACCTGCGGGTGTCACCTTGAGGGGTCACTCAATCACATGCAAGTTGTGCACGGGTTCACTTGATTTAGTCGATATTACACATCGTGAAGCGTTGTGGCAAGCTTGTCGGAATGTGTTCAAATGACCATTGCGCTAGATCAGTTGGATCAAATTCTATAACTTATACAAAGCGGATAGGTATAGACAGTTTTGTATACCTACTATGAAATAAGTAGAAGCTATACTTGTAATATTCTGTTATTGCGTTCAGTTCGTTTCACACTTGCAACACAGGTTTTACAATAATCGGTACTCCAGACTTAGTTTTGCACTGCACACGAATACTGAGCCCTGTACTACCTCCGCGACTTGGCGCACAGTTCATTAATGGGATTCGTTCTGATTTCATGAAGGAACACTTACTCCCGCAGAGCGTTGCTTGTCTTCGTCGCTTACTGTAGAGTGCACACAGTGAGAGCTAGTTGTCCATTACTTTTCATTGTACCAGAGGAATACTCTGCAGTGTTTGCGTGGTTTCTTGTATTGATCTTAAGGTCATAATGTGTCTAGCCCGGATGCGGCTGAATACCAGTATTTTACATGGTTGTCAAACTTTCAGCCCACTGGCTGCCTGTAATGATTGTCAAAGATGTACGATTGAAAGCTGGGTTCAGATACGAAGATATCTGATCTGTTTAGACCTATTTAAACACACATAAAAGTGTACGTTTGAAAAAGTTCAAACTTACATTTTGGTGAGTTCCCAGCTATGTTTGAGAGAGCTTAGCTGAATACAGCATCCATCAGTTCTCTCCCCTCCCTCGGCGCCACGGGCCTACGAGTAGGTACGCGTGTAACAGTTACAGTAACTGTGATTAACGGAGACAGAGCGCCCTCATTTATTTATTATTTATTTGGCGCTTTTTCACCAGTATTATGTGTGTGCTGCGAGACAAAGGACGTAATGTTATCTATTATGTATGGCGGCGCTACACAACACGTGTGCTGTTCTCAAAACGTTATGTGTTCCCGCGGGTGCCGTCACCGACCCTGACTTGCTGTTAACAGCGTCACTTGGATGGACGTCTCATGAAAAATCTGTAGTTATTATTATTCATAATACCTATTATATACCATATGCGATGAATACTCTAGAGTTTGTAATTATTACGAAAGCCGAATCTATTGTATATGAAAGTGTGTTTGCATGTCGGCTGATATCAAACATTCTTGTTTGATATCAGCTTCCTTCAATATAAATGTAATATTTGTGGCGCTTGTTTCTTTTTTCGAGATACAAGGCGTTACCAGCAAGTCATTTAAACCATTTCATGATTGAAATTATCTATCTGTCACATACACAGATCGACCTTAAATAACATGCTATTCCGAATAACCTCAGAGTGATAAAGCTATTAAGTCATCATCTGCCTAGCCTTTTCCCCAAACTATCTTGAGGTCGGCTTCCAGTCTAACCGGATGCAGCTGAGTATGAGTATTTTACATGAAGCGACTGCCTATCTGACCTCCACAACCCAGTAACTGGGTAATACGGTACCCCTTGGTAAGACTGGATGTCAGACTTTTAGCTTCTGACTACTCGTAACGACTGTCAAAGATCTACAAATAACAGCCGGGACCAACGGCTTAACGTGCTTTCCGAGGCACGGAGGAAACTCGATATGTAATTATGGTCACCCATCCACAGACCAACCTCGGCAAGCACGGCTTAACCCTAAAGATTGATCTGGGCGGCTGTTATTATTTAGCCACGAGCTTCTCCTGATAAAGCTATTAAGTACAAAATCGATAATAGGAACACTGGGACGAGACGCGTTGCGTCGTGGTCGTGACTATGCGCTACAAGGGTACAACACAGCTCACCCCGCGCGTCGGATACAATCAGGTAACTTACTTGATAAACCTCCGGTCGATTGTTTGCAATTGTGTTACGGAACTTTCCCTTGATTTTTTTTAACGTAGAGCGGCCCACGCCGCTCTTGTTCTTGGTCGACTAAGCAAGACTTTTGCGAAAAGAGTGTGGTTATTCGTTAAACGAAAACTGTTTCAAGCGCACATGCAACAACCTGCTTTGTTACATGACTACGGTTATGGTTTTCTTCAGTCGTGTCATTGTGGATATCTATACAACGTGTAACGTTAAATGCGCAAAACCTCAGACACCCAAAATGATTTTTAATTCAATTGACCTAATTCAGACAGAAAAAAAAACATTCAAAAAAACGTAAAGGTTTTATGTGCTCTTTTAGTTTTACTGGCAATTTTGATCGTTTCTTTCTTTCTTTCCCGCGTATGAGAAAATTTTAATTGGACGACAAACTTTTGTGTTTGTTTACCTATTTTGGCGGGTTTGCGCACGTGATGGCTTGACCTATGAACAAAAATAGACAGGGCAACATTTTTTATGAAGATTTTTGCCAAATGTGACCTTTATTAAAAAGTGGTTCAATTGATTCTGCTCGTTATTCTGATCAAACTATTTTCAGGTTTTGCGCATTTAACGTTACACGTTGTACGTGTATATATAAAATTCAAACTCCTGACTGACTGACTGAGATATCAACGCACAGTCTAAACCGCTGGTCCTAGAGACATGGAATTTGGAGGATGAGTTTTTTGTGAGGAGTAGGTATCCGATAAGAAAGGGTGTATCGAAATTCCACCCCTAAAGTGGTAAAATAAGGGATGAACGACTGTATGAAAACCGGTCAGTTTTAAATTTAAAAACCTGAAATTTCATATAAAGCTTCTGGTAAGAAATTAATAAATAGGTTCATATATCAGCGTTTTAGAAAACCTACCCTTATGAGGTAGGTTTCTGGGTGCGATGGTGTAAGTAATATAATATGATATAATTACAAAATCTCTAATATTTACATGATATAACAACTGAATCTATAATTTTATTTGATATAATGATCAGTTAATATAAAAAAAAAAACCGGCCAAGTACGAGTCGGACTCGCGCACGAAGAGTTCCGTACTATTATTTATAAAAACGAGCAAAAAAATCACTTTTTTGTATGGGAGCCCCCCTTAAATATTTATTTTATTCTGTTTTTAGTATTTGTTGTTATAGCATCAACAGAAATAATATACATAATCTGTAGAAATTTCAACAGGCTAACATTCACGGTTCATGAGACAGCCTGGTGACAGACGGACAGCGAAGTCTCAGTAATAGGGACCCGTTTGACCCTTTGGGTACGGAACCCTAATAAATTATCTAAAGAAACAGAAATTTCCAAATCTTTTTTTATTTTTAAATTTCCAAAATCTTTTTTGACCTGTGTGACCTGCATATGCGTATTAAGTTTAATTAAATTTGGTTCAGTCATTTCAAAAATAAGGACTACTAAGTGAGTTTGTAAGAAAAGTCGTAAAGTGTAAACGCTTTTAACCCTTCGACCCCAAAGATTTTTACATCATTCCCATAATCTCTTACAGTCGTGATGTTTATGTTGTGATGTTATATTAAGAAACGTTCTTTCATGCATAATAATTGTCCTCTTTGAATTATTAATCATAATTATGTAGTTAATTTACGGTTCTGTTCTAACGTGCGAATAGTGTTTCTTTCACTCTGATCTGCTTGAAATTTACTATTTGTGTTTCTTGATTCACATCACACATCATTTCAGCCGAAAGACGTCCACTGCTGGACATAGGCCTCCCCCAAGTGTCGCCACATTGATCGGTCCCGTGCGACTCGCATCCAGCGGATCCCCGAAACCTTCACCAGGTCATCCGTCCACCTAGTGGGAGGCCTTCCAACGCATCGTCTCCCGGTTCGCGGTCGCCATTCCAGAACTTTTCGGCCCCATCGGCCATCTGTTCTGCGAGCAATGTGCCCTGCCCACTGCCACTTAAGTCTGGCAATTCTTCGGGCTACGTCGGTAACCTTGGTTCTCTTGCGGATGTCCTCATTTCTGATTTGATCACGCAAGGAAACTCCGAGCATAGCTCTCTCCATTGCCCTCTGGGTGACTTTGAGCCTTCTGATGAGGCCCATTGTGAGCGGCCACGTTTCGGTCCCGTATGTAATCACTGGCAACACACACTGGTCATAAACTTTCGTCTTGAGACACTGCGGTAAGTTGGACGAGAAGATACCACGCAGCTTCCGCTGCCCAGCCGAGTCGGATTCGACGATTGACCTCTTTCTCGAAGTTAGACCTACCCAACTGGACCGTTTGTCCCAGGTAGACATAATCGTCTACAACTTCGATAGTAGAGTCTCCGATCTTGATAGGAGTGGGTGTTACATGGGCATTCAACATGACCTTGGTTTTGTCCATGTTCATTTTAAGACCCACTCTTTCGGAAGCTCTACTGAGGTCATCGAGCATTGGTACTGAGGTCCTCCATGGTCTCAGCCATGACCACTATATCGTCGGCGAATCGAAGGTGAGAGATGTACTCGCCATTGATGTTGATGCCTAGCCCTCTCCAGTCCAGAACCTTGAAGATATCTTCCAGTGCAGCGGTGAACAGTTTCGGAGATATGACGTCTCCCTGTCTCACACCTCGCTGCAGAAGGATAGGTTCCGAGGTCTGGTCCTGAAGTCGTACTGACATGGTTCTTGATTGAATTGATAAAAACGTATTTCAACATTTTTGAAAATTCCACCCCTCAGACGACAAAAGGGGTGGCAATTTTTTTTTTTTGTTTTTGATGTTTTAGCACGTTTGTATGGACAAATACGCTAAAAAACTTCATATACATACTTCTAGGGGATCTGGAACATTTGCGCGAAATACATTTGTGCGAAGGACACTTGCGGGAACCCATTTGCGCGACTTACACTAGCGTGACAGACACTCGCGCAACTGGAGACTGGCGCGACTCAATGGTTTCATTCATGGGTGTCGTTTTTGGTGTCTCTGATAACAAAATGAGGTCAAAATGAAAATCCAAGATGGCGCCGACTAAAATTTTCTGTTTTTTCTTCATGGGTGTCGTTTTGTGGTTTTCCGGCTCGCTGGTAACAAAATGAGAAAATTTTCTTTTTGATTTTCATTTTGACCTCATTTTCTAGGTGCAATTAATGAAATTTAAAATACACAATGTCTCAGTATCCTCCCCTAGGCTATGGCTGGCATTGATTTATGTGAGAACTGTTTCTCACATGGGTAGTTTTATGTTGCATGCTCCGAAGTGAGCTTTGTAACTTAGTAATTTTAGCCCCAATAGGAAACACCATTTAAAACTTTTGCAAACTTCATTTACAACGGAGTGATTCTCATATGTGATGATTATTCATTATTAATATAGTTTTCCGGGTGTTAAATAGTTTTGTCTAATCTGAGTACTATTGTTTTAAAAAAAATGTTAGCTAGCTCATTTACACCATTAACTATACCGAAAGGCGTGGATGGATGTATAAAATAAACTCTGGTTCAACCCATTTAGGTCACTAACAACCTAAAATAAAAAAATCGCCGTTGTTTTCTAATCAGAATGAATCTCTGGGTTTTTACTTTGAAAATCACAGACACTTAATCTTACGCGCGAGCGAAGCCGCGGGCAACAACTAGTATCTATCATTTTAGTAACTATTTTCGACGTTATTTTACGAGGGTAAAGCACACGTGGGCAATTGCCGAGCTCCACGCGGGCGAAACCGCGGGCAGAAGCTAGTTATATTATAAAAGCACCTTTCAAGACGGTCTCAGCCGACACCCTACACTTGGCGTGACTCGTGTAGATCGTGTTTTCGCTTTCCGCCTTGCACATATTTACCGAATCAAAGCAATATTTTACTTAGATATAAACACTGTGTAGGTACAACGGTTATACAAACACGGTCGTCTCCTCAATTGATTGTGATGAAAATATTTTCTTTTGCGCTGCGCAAATAAGGAAGTGTTCCGTATCTTCGACTGATGTTTATCTTTCGACTTGTCGAAGGGCTTCTGTGTTTGTATCATCACGGAAGCAGTCCGAGGCTCACGGTAGTTGGTGAAGAGTTGTTGTGCCTTTTTGTAGCTGTAAAAGTTATTCCTGGGGATGAACACGATAGATTTTAGGAGACGACTACATAGTTTTTTATCCCTTCAAATGAGGTATGGCGTAGCAGTACCAATAGAGAAAGGCTTGAAGTTACGTTCCTTTTAGAATATTGCCGGAATGTTATGACGACCAATCCCTTTGCTGCGTGCTTGTTACACTGCCGACACGGCGGGGGTGCCTTAGGACCTCTTCTTTGAATCGTGCATTAGGGGCATGCCATGTCAGTTCCGCACTGGTGTACAACACATTTGGCTAGTGCGTGTGGGTGACCAGCACGCTATTCCCGACTACGACACGACTGGCATCCATCATGCGACACGCGCGTGCTTCGCTAGTTGTTTCTGCGTGAGCACCGTGTTGTGCCACGTCGCGTCGCGGAGACTTGTGGCAAGTTTCCTCAGCATCACGCGTGTCGCTGGCGCGTGCAGCTCCTGGCGCGCGGTGGCGACGTTGTCACCGCTGTATGCTGTACACTGAGCGGCGCGGCGGTGCATCTGTCGCGCCACCGACACCGTCGTCGCCGGGCCGCGCTAACCGATGGACCACCCGCGCCGCGCTAGCGGTGATCCATCGGCGGCAGTCACACCTCTGCCAGTACCGACATATGCACATACTGCATGTAACTGCATGGCTAGTGTTAAATGCAATTTTAGTGCTTTGTAAGGTACATTGTTTTTGCCGTGTACAAACATTTAGTACTGTAGTCTCGACTACCCGCGGAACTATCTTTCGAGTTTAGTTCGTCCAATACGTGAACATCTTAGTGCAAACTAGTTTCAACAAATTTCAAATACTTACAATACCGTGACTTCAGACGGAAAGACGCTCCTGACTAGATAATATCTAAGTTTGTAATACTGTTCGCAGATAAACTGCATCGCCGTAAGAGGCACGTACAAGTTCAAAATCCACTCTATTTACTAACATCGTCTCCAACCAAACAACATACTGCGATTACTTCGCCGGGCAAAAATTTGCTCGCAGGTAAATGTTGCCAACTTCTGGTAGTAGTGGTCATCCAGTCCGCGCGCCCCCGCGCCCCCTGCCCCTTTTTCCCGCCGTGAGTTACTTACCAACCATTCGCACATACACCACACAACCACTTTGAAAACTTTCTCCCCTTTGAGTGCGTCCGTAGCACCGTAGCAGCTCGTAGCTCGTAGCCGCTTTGCTCCCGTTTTTAGCGAAACGAAAAAACTACACAACGGATATAAGTTTCCCCAGTAAGACACACGTGACAGAACGCGCCTGTCTGTAATAAGCACACAGTTTTCACAATGTTCCCGCACATCTCGCGATGAGTTCACTCGCAGTCCGAGCTACAAAAACAGAGACAGTTTCATTTCAGTTTAAAAGCATAATTAAAACTAAATGACATTATATAAATGAGAGTAAGGTGTAGTGAAGTTAATGATTTTGTTCATTAAAGAGAATTCGGCACGGGATGCCCCGAGGACCGGATTAACGAGGTTCTTCCTGAGTGTCCGCGCGGGCGAGGCGGAGGCCCGGCGAGGCCTCCAGCGGCCCGGGGGCCTCCAGGCGCGCCAATTAAGAGGACACAAAGAGGCTCACCGCGAGACCTCCCGGATAATTACGTGAGCCGATGACTCGCGCCCGTGCCAAGTGCTATCTTTAGTGTGTTTAATTATTTTCTGTTCCACAATTTGGGCGCTGCCATTATTGAGAACGTTAGCGGTGGCTTTCAATTAGCAGTCCTATTGTACGCTGGGTGACGTGAAACTGTTCAGAAAACGTCTCGTATTGTGTGTGTAATACACCTGTGAGTTGTCACATTACCTGAGTTAGTGGTGACGTCAGCCCCGGTGACGGCTGTGCGGCTGACGAGCGATCGACATGTGATGCACGAGCGACGAGCGTGTATCTACACAATACATCATGCAGCTTCATGCACGCGATGTTTTTAATTTATCACAAAACTGATAGCGTGTACAACAAACTTGATGGATGCATAATTTGTAGAACTTTTATTCCGAAAAATACCAAGTACGCAGATTCAAGAGGCACAAAATATTGCGATATTTCAAATTTGTATCGGACATTCTTTTTGACACATAAACGTACAGACTAATTCAGTTTGAAAACAATTCACCTTTCGCTGCCTGAAACTGGCCTGTGTAAGTAATAGTAGTGGTCGTCCGGCGTCGGAACAAAGTGTTGCAAAAAGAGAAGAATTCCTCCTGTTACCGAGTTTATATTGCAAAAGAGAGCTACGACCCTGTGCCCTGTGTGTGAAGTGTACGGCGGAGGCACAGCGGGCGGACTGGGAGCAATTTTGTGAGAGCGAATATTGAATAACAAACGGCGATCGGTACGCTGTGCACCACCGCGCCGCGGGCCGAGTCGGAGCCGCCCCGGTGCGGACCGGTCACGTTAATACAAAGGCGGCTGCAACTCAGACAGTGGCTGTTCCGTAACGCAGCCGCGTCCGTATTAATAAAGTATTATAAACTCGACTACACCACAGACACTTGAAAACTGTCTGAAATGTCATTGGGTCAACAAAACACCACACACACATTGTTTAAAAATGCATGAGTGCACCCATGGACAGAACGCCATGTCCCCAAATTTTTTGATTGAATATACGATATCCGACTCAGAGCGGAAACTGAAGATTTCTCTGGCCTCGATGAAATTAGGATATACACACACGGCTCCAAAACCATTAACGGTACTGGAGCTGGCGTCTTCTCAAATGACTTAAATATCAAAATATTAATCTTTAGACAAACTAAACACAATCTTCCAAGCAGAATGCATTGGAATCACCAGAGCGGCTCAAGCAGTTGCAGCCAGAGACGTCAGAGATCTTAACATCAAAGTCATCTCAGACGGTGCATCAGTGCTCTAAGCTCTACAAAACAATACTCTAACCTCTGCCCTCTTATTGGAATGTCATAACGCACTCCAACACATTGCAAACACAAACAAAGTAACTCTGCAATGGATAAAATGGTAACAATATCTCACTGGGGAACGACGCAGCGGATGAACTGGCCAAAAGGGGAGTGGAGACAAAAGCATACGGTCCGGAACCACTGCTGCCCATACCCCAAGTCCAAATAAAAGCATGGCTGCGTAAGAAAACCGAGAAAATACACCAAATGTAATGGAGAAACAGTGTAACCTGCAGGAAAACAAAAAGTGCAGTTCCGGAAGCATCAAAATGACTTGCCCGCAGCATCACTAGACTGAAACGGGACAAAATCCGCAACATTATAGGTATTATAACCGGCCACTGTCCTCTTAACAACAACAACAACATACATGTATTTTCAGGCAACTTTGGCCCAAAGATATATACCAACAACACCTATTTACCATAGGTGTGACGGATAGCCCTGTGTGCAGAGGATGCATGGAGGCGGAACAAAACACCACAGTATGTGCTCATGGAGTGCAGAAGCGTGGCAGATCAACGGGCACGGATTCTTCAATCGCCGGCATCGCTCCCGGAGGCTTGTAGCAGCCTGAAAAGGCTGCTAGCTTTCTGGGAGGACCTGGGATGGTTGGAGTAACCAGAGGATGTTTTTCATACGTGCAATGGCCCAATAGAGAGGCTAAGTGCGGAAACAGCCCGGTAAACTTAACCTAACCTAACCAAGTGTAGGTGTTTGTTCGGAATGGCAACATTGCGTCGCACGGAACAGACTGATCGCGCAACAAATTATCATCTTATCTTATTTAGACACGCGGCAGCGTGGCAAAGCCAAGGTCAAGCCAAGAAGGAACTGGCGACGCAGCAGCTGTGTGTTATATTACACTAGCATTTCACCCCAGACTTCGTCCGCGAAAATTGTAATGTAATATTGACTATCTTTACGATGTAGCTTTCTAATGGAGAAAGGTTTTTTTAAAATCGGTCGAGTAGTTTTTGAGCTAATTCGTAACAAACAAATAATCAAATCTTTCCTCTTGATAATATTTGTTTAGACGAACCATTTGGGACCACTTTTGACCACTAACTCAAAATCTATGCAACATGAACACATGGAAATAATATGGTTTGTTTATTTAAACCCCTTAAATGAGCTAGAATCCAAAATTTCATACTTTTAAAGCTCAACCGGTTATTAAAATGAAATTAAATTAAATGATGAAATGATGTTTATTTTGTAATAAATAGATTTTAACAAAGACTTTTACACTTCGTCTTTTTTTCAATGAGGCCGGTTTTTCGTACCTGACTACACTGAGAAGAAATAGCCGAAACAAACACAGAGCTCACAGTCTTTTGTAAGGTCCAGACATAATCTTGGTCAGCTAACATGAGGACTATGCGTATAAGTGCCTGAGGTGGGCTTTTGATGAAAGCACCACAGGGCTTCGAGTGGACCTGTCCAGTCAGTGCAAGCATTTTGTCAGTTATCGTGTAGCTCGACTCATAACTCAAGAAGCTCATCATAACGACTAGTAATACCAAAGAAAATACATTTGTGTAGGTAACTTATATAACATAAAGTACCAGGGAATCCCAAATTGAAATATTATCGTCTAAAAATCGGCATTTTTATCACTGCCTGACTGAGTGTCATTTAGATCAAAACCTAATCAACCAGATGACCTAGAAACTTGAAATTTGGCGTCCAGCTAGGTAATGATGTGTGTACAAAGGGTAAAATCAGAAAACAGTGTTTTTTTTTTGCAAAAAAAATTATTTTGCTAGTATAATTTCGACAGGCGCGAAATAGTGCAGAAGAATATATTCCATCGGAAAAGACCGCTTTCATCATATTGCCTAGGTTATTTATAAAACTTAGGCATCCAAACAAACTGTCAGCGCCGGCGATGAGCGATCTGACATCATTGTAAAAATTACAACAACAATTTTAGTTGAAAACTTAGACGAAACAACAAAAATAAACCAGTCGATGTTAACATGAGTAAACAGAAGCATTATTTCCTTTCTTGTTACTACGGATTTTAGAAAAGGGCATTTTATCAACTTTAATAGTATATTTCATTACGAGTACGGAAAGCCTGTCTTTGCAAAGAGTTCCGACAAATGTCTACCCGAGCCGAGGCGCAGCCGAAGGTGAGGGTTGACAGTCAGAACAAAATGCAATGACGGTTCCGTACGTGTACTGAACAACTATTTTTAATACAGTTGCGAAAAAATGAAGCAATTTAATAAAGAACATTTTTGGAAAATGGCGCCAACCTTAAAAGAATATAAGCAGAGATTTTTTTGTTTTCTTCACCCATTCTGAGTAGGCTAACGGAACTATGCCCATACAGCCAAGTCTTTAGTAGATTTTTTTTATTGATATGAAATGAAAATGAAATGAAACCTAAGCTAACTCATTGAATCAAATCATTAAATCTGATATTGAAACAAATTAGTAGCTTCTTTTTAGAAATATTTGCATGAATCATAAAAAATTCTATGTTTTTTTTTTTTTGTAAAAACTCCGTGGTTGGTTTTTTTCTTTTTAATAGACATTATTTTGACAGTTGGGAAAGAGAACGCACTAGTTCGGAAAAGGTAAAGAAAAAGCTCGAGTGTGTAATAGCCCACATCCCGAACGCTATACGTCCCTGCAATACGCCACTTTTTGAGCAACTGTATTAAAAAAATCTTTTTATAGTTCTATCTTTTTTCCAACATTCCGTATTTGAAAGATTTTTTGCTTGTGTGTGTAACAGAAATTGTCTTTTTGTGAACTTTCAGCTGGCCCAACTCCGTAAGTCCATTGCTACAACTTTGCTTACCAGACTGCACATTCCGTTTTTAAACTTGTCGCTGAATCTTGCAAGCGAAGATACCCCAACATGGAACATCACCAACAACAGCAGCCGGGGAGACATTTTGCAGTAATGCAAGTAATAGTATGGGACGAGTGCACAATGTCGCACAAGCATGCATTAAAGGATCAGCGTTAAACAGCAGCTTGCAAGACATTCGCGGCGACCAGGTTCTGATGGCAGCGTTGTCGTTTTGCTCGCAGGCGACTTTAGACAGACACACTGCCAGTCATTGAGAGGGGTACATCGGCTGATGAAATAAACGTGTCCACCTGTTCAACGACCACGAATCAGATGTCTTTGCGAATAAACTGCTGCAATTGGAAGAGGGTCGATCGTCTGGAATCGGACACAGATGGTAAAATTCTGTTTTCCGAATAATTTTCCCATCCAGTGGCTATAGAGGAGGAAACTTATATGCACGTTTTTCTCAATTTAGAGGTTGATACAAATAATGTTGAGTGGTTAAAGAACGAGTGCGTCAAAAACATAAACAAAACAAAATTTTAGACATTATTTATTTATTTATTTAAACTTCATGTACAATAGTGGTACATAGGCGGACTTAATGCCACAAGGCATTCTCTACCAGTCAACCTTTGGGTTAAATCCTCCATGCTTTATTTGGTTTAGTCCTTTGGGTTTTGGGTTTGGGCATTATCGTCGGCGATTCAAAAGTATACACATCCATAGACACTGTGATGGCTAATGACGGTAGTACTACATACTCTGTTGAATTTCTCTACTCTCTGGAGTAAACGGACGTGCCGTTCCCACAAGCTGGAGCTTAAAGTTGGCATTTTCGTTCTGCTGATGCGAAACCTTGATATACCCAGACTGTGCAACGGCACCAGGCTTCGTATCACAGAGCTGGGCAGTAATATTACAAAAGCCACCATTATTACAGGAACTGTTAAAGGAAACAGCGTTTTAATTCACCGAATAACTTGCTATTTAAATTTAAAACGTAGCCATTTCTCTTAAAATAAGCTTTTGCAATGACGAACAACAAATCCTAGGTCCAAACCTTAAACCAGTCAATCATTATGTTGGTTGTTCACGTGTTTCAAGGAGCCAAAACTTGCTCGTGCCGACGGACAGTAATAAGTCATTTTTTGTTGTATATAAAACGATATTGGAATAAATAGTGCCAAACAATGCGTCTGATTGTTTGAAAAAAACTATGTTTCGGTTTTTAAGCCATCGCGTCGCTTCAACGTCGTTTAATTTTGTTTCGAACCTCTGCCGCCCAGAATGACAGCCCCCAAAAGGACGCCTTTTGTTGTCATCACCGGCATAATAACATTTTGATCAGACCGTCAGTTCTCACATATACAACATCATAACATAACATCACGCTCGTAATTCCCAAAGGGTTACACACAGGTGTTAGGTACAGAGCGTACATCCACATTTCGCCATTTACGTTTAAATCTTATGTTATAAGGGACGAGCCTATGGTTGTTAACTCCAGACTCCGTGGCTGCTACTGAGAAATTCCTGATGGAATAACCCAATAACACTTTGGCCGACCCGAGAATCGAATTTCAAACAGGCGATGTGAATACATTCAAGGTAGTTAGTAATATTTAACTGTTAGGTACAGATTCCAGTTCTAGTTCTTTATGATAACAGTTCAACATTGAACCGTTCAGTGACCAAGGGTCAAATCCCGTTACCTCTCACCTACATCGCTACAAGTAATTCAACTACGGCTGTATTCCCGGCGCGTCTCACTGGCTTCCAACCCACCCCACCCGCGCCTCACCGGGACAACCCTCCACCCTCCCCCCCGTCATGTGCCATCGGAATTATAATCTGTAATTTATTGTCTGTGAGAAAGTTTGCTCGTCCGCCTCCGTGGTTACCGGCTTACCGAACTTATGGCCAATTGTTGGCGCTCGCACAACTCAATAGTCGAAGGAATTGGCATCTTGTAATAAATTACATTTGCAAGAATTATCTTTTTGGCTTCAGAACTTCGAAATGGGACGCTTCCGTATTTGTTTAATTCAAGCATTAAATGAGGATTTCTTATAATGTTGCCTAAGACAGTTTATGTTTTGTAGAGTAAATCCAAAAACAACAAACTAATATGGAAATTTCAGATACCAATCCTAAAAACCGTTTCAAAAACAAACTAAAACATGATTTCGCACATTGGGAACAAACATTTTAGTTCTGGAACAATAATTATCATAGAGCAAAGAAAGAAAGAAAGAAAGAAAAAACGTTTATTGGCGCCATCGCCACAAGTACACACAATATTAAAGAAAAAAAAACTAATAAAAATAAAAAACTTAATACTAAACAAGAAATACTGTGTGACTCAAGGTAGCGCCAAATAGGCCCAGTTCAGCATAATGCCGGACAACTAGTATAAGTTCGTTAGATCGGTTCACAAAAACAAAAAAAACTTTACTTTCATTGAATTTTATGTTCAGACTTCTGTATTCGTTCGGTTCAAACGAAATAAACAAGTGATACGTCTGATATCGGCTTAATCAAACTGAGTGAAGTTCTCGCGGTTGATTCACTCGCGACAATTAACGTTCTGCGGCTATGTTCACGTTATAACGTTTTCTTAACGTTTGCAAAGAATCTGTTTGCTAACAGATTGGAAGAAGTTTGATTTCAATTTCGGATTTTATGTTTATTGTGGTTAATGGAACACACATTAGAAACAGTTTGTATAGCGCACACATTTGATAGCTATTTGATTAAAATTGGTTTTCTTAACGACAATATTCAATAGTTTCAACTATAAACTAAGGTGCTCGCGTTATATAGGGATCACGGTTCATCATCTGCCTAGCCTTTTCCCAAACTATCTTGGGGTCGGCTTCCCGTCTAACCCGATGCAGTTGAGTAACAGTATTTTACGTGAAGCGGCTACCTATCTGACCTCCACAACCCAATAACTGGGTAATACAATACCCCTTGGTAAGACTGGGTGTCAGACTTCTGGCTTCTGACTACACGTAACGATTGTCAAAGATCTACAAATGACAGCCGGGACCAACGGCTTAACGTGCGTTCCGAAGGACGGAAGAAACTCGGTATGTAATTATCGTCACCCATCCACGGACCAACCTCGGCAAGCACAGCTTAACCTTAAAGATCGATAAGTGCGGCAGTTATTATTTAGCCACGAGTTCCTCACGAAGTGATCAGTGATCTCATATAGAGATCACGGATGAATGAATGAATGAATGAATGAATAAGCTTTATTTAATTCCATACAAAATAATATTAAAAATAAATAAAAAAATAAAATAAAAAATAAACACTAGTTATCAATTATCATCAGCAACAAATAAATAATTATATCAAATCCATAATTACTATTAAAAAAATAACAATGATTGATATTCAAATAACAATAATTAATGAAACAGTAATCAATAATTAGTTCAAGCAAATTACTAATAACAATAATCGTTAACTAATTCCAACAGATTAATAACACAAAATAACAATCAATAATAATTCAATCCAATTAACAATAACTAACAATAATCATTAACAATCAATAAATAATTCGATCAAATCAATAATAACAATTAAAAATAATCAATAATTAATTCCAACGAGTCATTAGACAATTTCCTCAAATTGATAATGATACTAATTGTTCAGAACCATGCTTGTTTAAAAACCCGCTCACCAAGTTCGTAGGTCAAAGTGTAAGAACAAATTGTAATTTTTGTACATTGTCTAACTAGATGGCGTTGTCGTCGAAATAGAAGTCGGTGTTAAGATTCTCCTCCATTTTAGTTAGGCACTTTGTCAATAAAGTTCATTTTAAGATCAAAATACATCTCAGATCAAAAGATCAGTACATAGTAACAGTTGTTTTATTTTACATTCGACCTTACTTTTGTACACACTAAGTTCAATTTACGAGTACTTGACCATCCTACGCGTCCGGTACTCAACATTGGTCCACCGAGCCGGATGAAGAACCGCTTTTTGCCCGAGTACTCGTAGTGGAACGCTGCGGCAAGAGTACTCGGTCCTCCGCATTGGCAGCGACAGCTCCGTCCAGGGCTGTGGACGAGCTCGGCAGCAGCAGCAGGAATGTGGTGACCAGAGGGGCACCATTTGCATCCAGATCAAACGGGAGAGGCGATCGTATACGTCACCCCCCGCAGTTCAACGTGTCGTCACACTCCAGTTCAACGTGTCATCACAGGTGACGTCACGTGCAGTTCAGATAGTGGCCAGCAGAAGGCGCCACTAGCAGGGAAAACGGTGTTTGTGTGAAGTGCAGTTTTGTGAGTACATTTTATTTATTTACCTTGTCCACGAATTGGATGTCGAGTCAGACGATTTTGAACTCTATTCCAATAAGGTGTTAAACTTAAAGAAATTGTGAAGTAGTTTAGACTTAGAATAATTTCGTAATTTAGGACTTAGAATATTTTAAAGAAAACGGGGGAACGGGGCACCTATGCCCGATTTCCACCAGATTTTGTGTTTCCAAACACTTGTAAAATTTTAAGTAGTGATGTGGGACTTGTGTTATTTTTGTTTGATAAGATTTTTCAAACTAAGATAAATTTAGTCAGCTGTTATTAACTTATAAGTTTACTACTTAAGTTTGCAAAACTCCGAAATTTTATTTCATTTGAAAAAGTTGTTATTAATTTTATTCTTAAATTTTATGAACATTTGTTGTGTTAAAAATGGAAGGATTAATTAACGTTTTAAAAGATCAACAGAATGTTATCACAAAGGGATTAACCAATTTTAAGAAATGTAGTAAAGATAGATTAACGCTGGAATATATTGAAACAAGGCAAGAATTATTAGAAAGGGATTGGGCATTGTTTAAAGAAAGTAACATCAAAATATATGAATGTAATAAAGCAGGAGATATAGGACAGAAAGTGGTTGATATCTATGATGCCACAGAGGACACTTATGTTATTTATAAAAGTTTAATGAAAACAGCTCTTAACAAAATTCGGTTAGTTAAGGGTCCTGTACATCAAACAGAAAATGCTTCAACTAGTGGAAGTAAGTCAAATAATTCTTTTGTTAAGTTGCCCAAAATATCCATTCCTATATTCTCAGGAAAATATGATGAATGGACAACATTCCATGATCTTTTTACATCATTAGTACACAAAAATGATACTTTAGATAATGTGCAAAAGCTCCATTATTTAAAAGGTCACCTTTCTGGCGAAGCAGAGCGATTGATACGTCATACTCCTATAACTGATGCCAATTATATGCAGTGCTGGACTCAGTTACAGAAGCGTTATAGTAATAAAAAATACCTAACAAATTGTATTCTTAGGAAGTTGTTTGGTCAAAAACGTATGCAAGTGGAATCAGCTACAGCTTTGAAAGATTTGCTTGATACCACGTGCGATTGTCTTAATGCGTTGGGTAATTTAGGGATAAACGTGAGTACATGGGATGTCATTATCATAGACATTGTTACCTTTAAATTGGACAACGAGACGCGTAAACAGTGGGAGCTTAGTATTTGCAACGATGACTCCAACAATGACTTACCAACTTTCAATCAATTTAAAACTTTTATGGAAAATCGGTTTCGTGCGTTAGAATGTTTGGAACCTAAAAGGACACCAGTTCATCAGGGCAACAACAATAATAGAGGTTCATTTGCTCATACTCCTAAAGCAATGGTGGCTACGAGTACATCAATAAAATGTGAGTTCTGCTCAGAAGATCACAAACTATGTTTCTGCAAGAAATTCACAAAGCAGTCAGTTGATGCTAGACGTGATTTTGTAGCGAAACATAAGATTTGTTTCAACTGTTTAGGCGGAAATCACATTGTCTCTGAATGTAGAAAACCTACCACATGTAAGGTTTGTCAAAAGCGCCATCATTCACTGTTGCATTTAGGTCAGGAGTCGGACAAAGGGGACCGTCCTTCGACATCATCGGCTATCGACAGTGTTAGTTCACCTAATACTAGTCCGATTGTGTCGTGTCTGTCGACAGGTAATATTCCCAAGCCCAGACAGGTTTTATTAGGCACCGCGCTAGTAAAAGCCGAGTCACGCTTTGGTGAATTCCAGTATGTCCGAGCTTTGCTAGATCAGGGTTCGCAGGCATGTTTTGTAACAGAGGCCGTAGTTCAACTACTCAACCTGAAAGAAATCCCTATTCAAGGAACTATTTCAGGCCTTGGTGGTAATAGTTCAACCATGGCAAAGTACATGGTACATTTGAATATCCAATCTCGGATAGATTCAAATTTTAATCTAAACATTAAAGCTTACGTACTGAGTAAAATTACATCGTACTTACCGGAGTGTAAAGTCGACACTACCTTAAATTGGTTAAGTGTTAACACGCTGCAGCTTGCAGATCCACAGTTCGACACCCCCAATAAAATAGATGTTTTACTGGGTGCAGATGCTTACTGCTACATTGTAAAGGAAGGTATAGTCAAGAGTCCATCTGGCACTCTCATTGCACAGAGCACCACTTTAGGGTGGGTCCTTTCAGGTGTAGTCAGTTCAAAGCATAACACAAAAAATATAAAGGTACATTGTGCGCAGTTCAATGAGAATGATATGTTAAAGAAGTTTTGGGAAATTGAAGAACAAACTAGTACTAAAAAGATATTTACACCAGAGGAGAAGAAATGCGAAGAGTTTTATAGTGAGACTACTAAGAGACATAGCGATGGTAGATATGTAGTCAGGTTACCTTTCCGAGACGAAGATCCTCCTTGCAAGTCTGGAAATTCACGTGGCATAGCCAAATCGAGATTTATATCATTAGAGCGACGATTATCAAAGAACAAAGATTTAAAAAAAAAATACACAGAAGTAATAAATGAATATTTACAGTTAGGTCATATGAGGCACGTGAAGAAAGATGATGACAAAAAGGAAGAAGCAGTGTATCTACCACATCACGCAGTCATCAGGGATGACAAAACCACAACTAAAGCTCGTGTTGTTTTCAACGCTTCTGAAAAGAACAACAAAGGAGTGTCACTAAATGATACGCTCATGGTTGGTCCAACACTACAGGCTGATTTACGTCACACGGTTTTAAAATGGAGAGTACATCCTATAGGACTTGTAGCGGACATAGTTAAAATGTATCGCCAAGTGAAGGTAGCTGAAGAAGATGCAATGTTTCAAAGAATACTGTGGCGTGACAGTCCAGAAAAAGAGATACAAGATTTCGAGCTTTTGACTGTAACCTTTGGAACATCTTCTGCACCGTACCAAGCGGTCAAAACTTTACGACAGATTGCTGTTGATGAAGGTAAAAACTACCCATTAGCTGCAGATAAGGTTTTAAATTGCTTCAACATGGATGATTTAATGTCAGGATGCAACAGTGTAGAAGAAGGCATTGAAATATATAAGCAAATGGTAGCATTATTAGGAAAGGGTGGATTTATATTACAAAAATGGAATAGTAATAATCAAGAACTACTTAAGCGTATAGAAACAATTGAAAACAATGAAGATAAAGAACAACGAGATCAAACTAGAACAAATAGAAATAAGGACAAAACAAGAGGTCAAACAGATATTATACAGAATAAGGTTTCAGAGAAAATAGATAACATAGAAGGGTTAGAAATCAAATTAGATAGTACAATAAAAATTCTGGGACTTACCTGGAACCGCAACGAAGATACCTTCCAGTACTCTTCTGTGAATCTTCCGTCGCTGACGACTGCACCTGTAACTAAAAGGTCAATTATCTCGGACATAGCTCGATTGTTCGACCCACTAGGTTGGTTAGCTCCTAGTGTGGTTTTAGCTAAAACGTTCATCCAAAAATTATGGCTTGCAGGTGTTAGTTGGGATGAAGAACTAAAAACTGAATTAATAAACGAATGGAGTACTTACCGCAAAGAGTTGACACTACTTAGCAAAGTTCGGATACCTCGTTGGGTTGGAACTAAGCTGGATGATGATCTTGAGGTGCATGGCTTCAGTGACGCCTCCAAAACCGCGTACTCAGCCGTGATTTACTTGAGGATAGTAGATGTTGTCGGAAATGTTCATATTTCGTTGTTGGTTGCAAACAAAACCAGAGTAGCCCCCGTCAAGCATATTAGTATACCTCGTTTAGACTTATGTGGAGCAGTTCTGCTGTCAAAACTTCTGATAGAAACAGCAGATGTCCTGAATATTTCGAGGGACAAAATCAAGGCCTGGACAGATTCCACTGTCGTGTTGGCTTGGCTGAGCAGCCATTCAAGCAGATGGAAGACGTTTGTGCCGAATCGAACCTCAGAAATATTGACCACGATGAAGGCATCTCAATGGTTTCATGTGAAAACCAAAGACAACCCAGCAGACTGCGCCTCACGAGGTGTTTTACCTAGTGCATTAATAGATAATGGTTTATGGTTTTCCGGACCAATATTTCTACCTCAGAGAGCAATAGTTTATAAAAGGCCAAATGATTTGAATATCGACTTAGAGGAAACACACATTGCTGTAATGCCAGAGTTTTCAATGTTTGAGCGGTATTCGTCATTACAAAAAACTAGTTAGGGTAATCGCATATTGCCGCCAATTCGTTGGTTGTTAGGTCGCGTAGTAGAGAATCATCCCGGTGCTGATAATATCACACGTGTAGTCACATTACGCACAAAATCTTCAACTATTAAGAGACCAACTTCCAAACTTTGTATTTTACCAGTTGCAGATCACTGAATTTATGTTTTATTTTTTAAGAACTGTTATTTATTTTAGAAGCTTAGCCAAATAAGTAATTTTAGTTCAAATGTTAGATGTTAAGATAGATTTAGTACATTTTTTTAATTTAAGATTTAAAGTTAAAGATACATTAGATCAAATTTATGTCAGAACCAGGACGTAGCTCATGAATGACATTCCTTCAGTAATGTCCTTGGTGGGCGGTATGTTCAGAACCATGCTTGTTTAAAAACCCGCTCACCAAGTTCGTAGGTCAAAGTGTAAGAACAAATTGTAATTGTTGTACATTGTCTAACTAGATGGCGTTGTCGTCGAAATAGAAGTCGGTGTTAAGATTCTCCTCCATTTTAGTTAGGCACTTTGTCAATAAAGTTCATTTTAAGATCAAAAATACATCTCAGATCAAAAGATCAGTACATAGTAACAGTTGTTTTATTTTACATTCGACCTTACTTTTGTACACACTAAGTTCAATTTACGAGTACTTGACCATCCTACGCGTCCGGTACTCAACACTAATCCTTCACAATTACTATCACTAATAGTTCAATAAAAATTAAAAATAACACTAAACAATAACTAATAATAATAATCCATAACAATCCATAAGTAATTCGATGAAATTAAAAACAACAGTAATAGTTAATTAGGGAATCGTTATCCCTGTTATTTTTGTATGGACCCCCTTCGGGTAAAAGCCTCCTCCAAAGATTTCCACTTCTCCCTGTCCTTAGCCATCTCAGACCATTCTCGACCTACCGCAGCCACAATTTCGTCTATCCATCTAGCACTAGGAGATCACGGATAGTAGAAGCATATTATGTGACAGATTTTCGCTTAGATTACGAGAGGAAGACTCCTCTCTTTGCTCTTCCCTTTTTCTATTCCCAGTTGATCGTGGCAGCAACTAAATCCACGTTAACTGGTATTAGTATGGACTGTTTAAAATTATTTTCTATTAGATCTGCCTGTGTGCGGACTGCAGGTGGAAACTTTTAATTGACTCCGTTTGTACTGTTCCGTACGTATAAAATAATGAAATAAACTGCTCTGTACAACGCGAACCGCGGTGCCGAGACCGGAAACGAATTAATTTATATTACTTTCCCACATATATTTGTTTTATAGAGTTAAACTATCGTTGTGCCTGCGCTGTTTCGTGCAATCGCAGCATAAAGGAAAGATTCTACGTCTCTTGCACACGTCCTGAATGAAAAAATATTATGCTTTTGTTGTCAATTGACAACAACATCACTTGCTTTTGGAAATAACTTTGGATTGCAAAGTTATAAGTTAGAAGCAAGTGATGTTACATTCACAAGATATTTGACGAAGTTTACACGAGTCATCAACCAAAAGTTTCTCTCTTTATTTTGTATTATGTCGAAGTGACCTTCTAAACCAGGCTCAGGTGCGTCCGATCTACCTGTATGTATCCGGTACTATTGTCAAAACAAGTTAGAGTTCAAACTTGAGTAACTACGTACCAAGTCATAATTGTAGTTACAATTAAACTTCAATTGGCAGTTGCCAACGAGCTTTTGCTCTTCAGAAAAGAGCTAAACGTTTTGCCGTATTGTCCGTATTTCCCAAAGAGAGAGTTGTCGTCCACATTTCTTAGATTTAAACATCTTTACAATACCCAGTCTCTACGTTCTAGTCCTTCTGACTAATTTCCAAAAGTACATGGATGAATATGAGACGGATGAGGAAAGACTGGTCAGGGAGAGTACACGTAGGAAAGATTTGAGAAATAAGGTAAGTCCTCATTACAACATTGTTAAGCATAGTTCACAATATCAGGCATTGCAATTATTCAATAAGTTACCATTACAATTAAAAAGCTTAATTTATACATCATCATCATCATCATCATTTCAGCCGAAAGACGTCCCCTGCTGGACATAGGCCTCCCCCAAGTGACGCCACATTGACCGGTCACGTGCGCCTCGCATCCAGCGGATCCCCGCAACCTTCACCAGGTCATCGATCGGTTAATTTATACATCTTCATTTAAAACTTAGCTTCAAGCATTTCTACTGGATACGTGTGTCCACTCCGTTGACGACATGTAATATTGTGACCATGCGTTTTTCCCCAATCAACTTAAGAAATAAGGTCTTATGTTACTTAGCCGACTGATATTAATGATGTTATTGTCCTTTTTGTACGAAATAAACTTATTTTTTTAAATGACCAGTATTATATACTATTGTTTATATTAAACTGACAATGAACTATTATTATATAATTATGATGACATTGAATAATTTTATTGTATTTTTTATTTTTTTTATGTTTTGGTTACTTTATTAGTTTTGGATTTGACGTGAGATAATACATAAGTTGTTAATTCGTAATTGTGTTACTTTAATTACGAATGTTTTTTTTGTAGCCTTTATTATTATTTCATCATTTCATCATCATTCATCATTTCAGCCCAAAAGACGTCCACTGCTGGACATAGGCCTCCCCCAAGTGTGCATTGACATTTTGGGGGTTTTGCCATAATCGCCACGCTTGGCAGGCGGGTTGGCGATTGCAGTGCGTTTGTTACAAAAGAACGCTGCTGCCCATTCTCTGGCAAGTCCCTTAGTCGCCTCTTACGACACCCACGGGAAGATATGGGATGGTACGGAAAGAATACTTTACGTTCGACACCATAGAGCGCTATTATTAT
Source organism: Cerastis rubricosa (assembly GCA_949152445.1). Taxonomy (NCBI): domain Eukaryota; kingdom Metazoa; phylum Arthropoda; class Insecta; order Lepidoptera; family Noctuidae; genus Cerastis; species Cerastis rubricosa. The sequence continues at coordinate 22,750,167 of OX424537.1, read as the reverse complement.
TTATGTTATTTCAAACATAATGTAAATTGTTTGTGAATAAAATTGAATTGAAGTCAAAGGTTTACTTGAAATGTTTTGTTTCCAGCGACTGTGAGTGTAGCAGATAACAGTTCTGAAAACGTCTCAGTTTACCAATATTCATCGAACTCCGTATCAGCGAGCGCGTCTTTACTGCTTTTGAGCAAAAAACCTGCATTCTGTTGTGTATAATAATGGGTGTAAAAGTAACCTAGCGAAGCCGAAAGGCGCTTGTTCTCAGCTAATCATTTTATTGTTCTAGATCTAGACCTGGGAACCTTCCTTATTAGGACAATAAAACAATTTTTACTCCAAATTAAATATTGTTTTGTTGACAACACTTCGTTCGACGACCCGATCTTGCAATCACTTCATCGCGATGATTTATTATTAGATTTCATTATTTCAATAATAATGCAGGGCATTGGTACGATATGTACGCATGATGTTAAAATACATAACACAGAGCCAATTATATACATGATGTACCAACCGGGCGACGGTACGTACAGTGTACACCTTTGTGTGTTGTGACCCACACGGTTGTTGTTCTCATTGTGGAGCGAGTGTTGCACCCACCGTCAGCTGTCGCATGTCGGGGCGCACACATACAATGCATCAGTACGACTACACCATCTATCAGCTGCTAGGGATATCTAACGAAAAACGAAAATTTCTAAAATCAGCAACTATTAATTGAAATCCCTATTTAACCCGATTTTATATGCCGCCAAGTAAAAGCTAGTCTAATAAATAATACATGTATATTATTAGGCGAGTACATCATGTTTTCATTAAAACTGCGCCGAGCGCCGCCCACGCCCAGCGGTGCACATGTAACGCCGTTATTAAAGCTAATTCGTGTTCCTAACTACTCCCGAACACAGTTATTAGTTTAACAGGTTACTACGCCGTAGCCTCCCCGCTACGTGTGCTACGCCGTAGCTTCGAGTTACATCGTGGTATTGTGCTACGCCGAGGCTACAAGACACTTTCGTCGCGGGAATTCGCTTTGTTCTAGGATAGTTCATTTTATTTCCCAGTCAACGATCTCGGTAGTAATCGTTTACAAAGTACAGCGTGAGGTTGGATATTTCATTAAATAAACAACAAGTACTTTGCGGAAGGTCTTCCATATGTGAAATATAACTCTCAGACATTAATTCCAGACATGTTAACTTTAAAATATGAGTAAAAACTCACATCAAAGAAAAGCTGGCTAAAAGTAGCCTTTTTATTTATGAAATTTATTTAGTGTTACTAGATTGTCGTGCACAACATGTACACTTGGAGTTTCTCCTCCACTCGAAATATGGTCCATATAACTACTAAAACAAAACTCACAAACACCCATCACTGCAACTACTCTCAAAAATACATTCATTGTTATTTATTGTAAATATATTGTTTGCTTTTTTAACACTGACAAGATAAACAGATAATAATAATTATTGTATCTTGATCTGGCTCGCAAAGTTATCGTTCTGTGGGACGTGAGTACAGCAGTAATTGATCCAATAGTCGTGTCAGCCAATGGCTTAATTGCCAAAAACCTCGACCAATATCTGAGGCCGCTCTCGCTTGGCAGCTGGATCAAGGGCTTGATTCAGAAAGCAGTACTTCTGGACTCAGCGAGTTTTGTTAGGAGGTTCCTCTCTCAAGAGCCCTGACCACCGGTAGCCCGGACCCAGTTCCCCATGCCAGTGGATTACTATTTATTTATATTTTTAATTGTTTTTAGGGTTCCGTACCTCAAAATGAAAAAAACGGAACCCTTATAGGATCACTTTGTTCTCCGTCCGTCTTTTCGTCTGTCTGTTTGTCAAGACCCTTTTTATTAGGAACGTTTGGAGGTATCAAGCTGGAATTTATATCTAATACTCAAATCTACTGTCCCTTGGAGCTGTGAAAAAATTAAACTTCCAAGCTAACGCAATCAAAAGATACAGCCTTTTATGCCGAAAATGTCCGCAAATTTTCGGCATAAACGGCTGCATATACTCGCAAGGGAATCAAAACCTACAGGGTACTTCCCGTGAACTCAGAAGCTTGAAATTTGGTACGCAGCAACGTCTTATAGCACAGATAAAGGAAAAATTGCGAAAACCGTAAATTTTTGGTAACATCATATAATAAAAATATTTTTAATAATTTTTGCACGGAACCCTCGGTGCGCGAGTCCGACTCGCACTTGGCCGGTTTTTGTATATAAAAAATATGAAATATGTAAAAAAAATGTATCAAAATGAATAAACGGAAATATTGAATGTCAAAAAATCTGTTGTCTATGAGTCAGAGAACAAGTGCACGCCTGCGCGCACAGAGAACAATCCATTCTGTGGTGCTGTGCATCTGCGTGTGAGTTAGCAGCAATGCAACGTAATACTATCATTCGATAAACAATATAAAATAATATTAAAAAATAATGTATTAAAAGTACGGGTAACCTCAACAATAGACCACCAGTATCGGGAACAGGGTTCGAGCTGCCGGCAGTCAGGGTAACAGAGAAAAGAACCTCTTAAATATAAGAGCCGTGTCCAGGAGTATTGCTTTCTGAATCAAGGCCTTAATCCAGGTGCCTAACGAGAGCCTCCTCAGGTATCGGCCGAGGTTCTTGGTAATTTAGTCATTGTCATCCGAGGTTTTCGGAACGTAGCCATGCAATTGGTCGACATCGGGTCTATGCAGGGCTCCATACTCGGTCATACATCCCTGCGGTCGTTTATGTAAAGCACTACAAGCTTGCATCAATTCTCGCCATCTCTCTAGGAAATATTCTTTAAGACTGCATACAGGAACAGGGTGTAAAGTTCTTCGATATACCGTTGAAAAGTGAGAATCCTCCGACCAGACCATGTTATGTCTGGTGCCCAACTGCCCGACAGTTGTTGTCGGGTTTTTCTATATTCTCTTAAGTCAAGGTATACTTTGCTTGCAACTTGTAGGAAATTGATGTTAGTTCTTCCGTCGAATCATAGATGGTAATGTTTTACTTTATGTTGTTAGTTGCTTTTTCAAACTCAAACTCAAAGCGTTTATTTCAATTAGACCATTACAGGCACTTTTGAAAGTCAAAAAACAAAACAAAATGCTAAGCTAAAGCTACAGTCCCAGTCACAAGACATAATAACTTGTGAAAGTACTGTAGTTGCCCATTCCAAAGCGTAGATCTCTATGGAGAAGAATGAGCAAGAAACTCCATGGACACTCTTTTAAATCAAAATATGTTACAAAATCTTGGTTACATCATTCATGTTAAGAATTACAAATACGTGAGAACGATGTAGAAATACGGGCAAGTTAAGAGCGTCCAGAGTAAAATATTAAATCAGTAATACAAAACAAAGTAATTAAAATAAACCGTGGTAGCTAAGAGATCAGTCACAACTAACAGAGCCCGTTCACGAACATCACGCATGTATCAGCCATCATTCAACTCAACCATATTGAAGGGAACTAAATGACCCGACACACCCGCCACCATCAGCGTGACATTTAAGTGAGCATGACATTCACTCAACCACCAGAGTATATTCGCGTCAATGAAAGATGTAGGTACTCAGTAAATGGTGGCTTTGCAGTACATAGTACTCACACATGTGCTATGCAATTATATAATACTAGATTGAATCTATACAATGCAAATATATTTTTACAATGTTCTGCTGCTTCCACAAGAACTTCAAATGGTAATTCACATGATTCAGGTTGCCCCTATGGTTGTGGAGCAGGACCAGCACTTCTTATCATTTTTGTACGTCGCTACATCATTCACGGACCCTCCTAGTCTAAGTATCCAGGATTGTTTGAGACTATTTGGGTATGCTGAAAGAGTACATCAAAACCGTTATGGAAAACACACTAACCGTACCATGACCCAACCGTTGTAGGCACGCTACGTTATTTCCATCTGATAAAACAATATTTCTATACTTTTTACAGGCGGCCAAATAAGCGCTTCTTGAACGATTGCTTCATGTCAGAAACATTGATGCCCAGCGCTTCCGACATACCCAAATACTTATAGGCTTCGGTTGCTAAGAGGGATCGAAGATTTATGGAATCCAGGAGCTGGTTTTTCACAGATTCCACAATTTCCCTTCGCTTTACGTACATGATCGCACATTTGTCGACATAAAATTCCATCCAGCTGGCTCTGGCAAAGTCAAATGGCTGGAGCAAAGAGTTTCAGATCATTTATGTAAAGGAGGTGAAATAAAACTTTACCAACTCTCCTCAACCGATAGCCAAGACTTGAATCCTCCAGCGCCAGAGGATTTAAGGCTAAACAGAACCAGAGTAGACTTAACTATTCCCTTGATATACCTCGCTCTATCCATATCGGCTCGCTATTAATCTGCATTTGCCGACATCCTGGATAACGAAGGACTATCCTCCAGTGCCCCATACACGACTTCAAGAAGGTGCGCAGAGTTGCATCAAATTTATACTACTCTACCACCCCCATGAGCCATCCATGTGGCACTGAGTCATAAGGCTTCCTATTGTCTTTCAATCAGTAAACAGATCACTTCGGGAGAGGCAAACCTGTTGGCTCATGGCCATATTAATGAGGAGCAGCTTCTTAGTACCGCGGGATCCGTTCCTGCATTTATCTAACTACAGAAGCGGTCATAACAGAATTTTCGTCAATTTGTTAAGTGATTTTAGCTCTCAAAATGGATGTAAGAACTATATAGACTGTCGAAAGACACGTGATGTATTATTATTATTATATTACTGGGCAATACACGCAATACTCTGTATTCCCGTTGTCCCCGTAACCTGTGTCCCCATCACGGGGACAACAGCACGTCATATAATTCCTTACCGTTGTCCCCGTTATGTACATATGGGCAACGGGGACAACGGAACTATCAATTATTAGGCCAATTTTGCGCTTCAATGAACTGAATTGCTTCTCTTTTTATGAAGAAATCATTTGTAGCTAATCCTACAATCTGTTTATTCTAACGAAGGCACGAACCTACCTTTCATTTGTCATTCAAAGCCAGGAAACAGAATACGGAATACTTTGAAGGGTAGAATTTTCCTTTAATTTCAAAGAAGTTGAACAAGAAAACAAGTTGGGTGGAGTTTTCCTGGCATTTATTTTATTATCCAATTACAGGCGGTGCGTTGATAAGCGGCGCGTTAATATTCGGGGCAGCGCCGCGCCGCCGCCGCCACGCGTGTGTGCGTACCGCCTAACAGCCGCGCAGCGCCGCGTCCGTGTGTCTACCGCCTAAGAACCTGATCACGATGATGCAACTTGCAATGCGACTCGCGTCAAGCGACAAGTAAGTGTATTGCTTGGCGCCTTAACATGAGTAACATCGTGTAATGTTGCGCATCTTTAAGCAATTTCTTGTATTATCCTTGTTGTTTAGCTCGAGACTCAGCGGCAAGGCCGAGCCGCGACCGTTTTCCCGCCGCCTATGGTACCGCCGCGAGTTTGGAAATGTGTTTTGAAAGCGACTGGCGTTGAATAATGTATGCAGTGAGAGTGTCGCGACATACCGATGTCTGCCGGGTACGCAACTGATGCAGAACTACAACTAGGTAACTATGAACAGTTTCAGGCTTATTCAAATCCTTTATTCATTTATATATACAAAGATACATTTTTAAATATTTAATATAAAAAATTAAAAAAACATTATAAAATATAAAACCTTGTAGCCCATCGGTATCCGGAATAGGGTCCAAGCTACCGGTGTTCAGGGCTGCAGAGAAAGGATTCTCCTAACGATAAGAGCCGTATACACTGATACCGCTTTCTGAATCAAGCACTTGATCCAGCTGCCTAACGAGAGCCTCATCAGGCTGATACGACTATCGGCACCATGATCGCTTAGTCCACATCCTACATGTCGACAACCTCGCGAGCCAAGTCAAGATACTTGATTTGCTTAACGGTTCTCGGCTCTCACGAGGATCTCGTCATGTGAAACCGTTATGTCAACAATCATTGCGAGCTGCTCTGATCAGTCTACCACCACTATATCAGTCTGATGGATTGATTGATCAGTGATGATGGATTGATCCCAGTACCGTGTGATGTTGCCATTTTCGAGAACTGGGTCGGGAACATACCTATAATACGGCACTTCCAATTCCACAAGACTGTATTATGGCTGTGGCATGGCTTATTCTTATTAAGTTTTACTTCCAAGTAGCAAACACACACAGTACAAAAACTAATTGAAACAAATATTTCGACCTAACATGATCTTTGGTGTAAACAGAAGGATATAATTGTTATCTGCATGGATACATGCAGACCCCCCAAAAACTGCTCCCTACAACTGTTATAAAAGAATATTTGATGTGCTCGATTTAAACTGTCAAAAGGGACATTGTTGGTAAATAATAGAGTTTTTTTTTGTGAAATGCATTGAAGAAGCATTCACGTTGGTTCTGATTTTATCTACACTTTTACAGCTATTTATAAAAAAAAATACCATTAGACAATGTTTTACTCTTAGTCACATTACCAGTTGAAAATTATAAATAAACTGTAGCACAACGCCGTCGCTCATCTCAACAAATAAGTCAAGTTTCACGAGCCCCACCGGCAAGAAGAAGTTACCTATTCATCGCAGAACCGCGGAGTTGACTTTAAAGGAGGAAGTCGTCGAATAAATTATAAGAAGAAGTGTCTAAACAGTGCGAAGCCAGAACGTGTGGTGCATGACGATCAGCTCGACAGTGGACAGGGAGCAGTGAGCAGTGGGGGCAGGCTGACAGACGGACAGCTTGTGAGGGAGCGAGGTAAGTTGCGGCGGCTTTGCATGTCATTACCGTCGGCTTAATGACCGTCTTGTCGGACGTAACGGAGAAGGGCGGGCAAACAGCCACTGGGATATTTTTAAAACACCTGATGAATGTGATTGGTTTTGGTCCAGAGATTGCAAACATAACAGCTGGGTCATTATCAGGAAACTCATTATTTGGTTGACTTCGGTGTAAATTTTTTCTTTGTTAATTTTGGCATTATTATCATGAAATAACAAATCTGGAGTTCATTTAAAACATGTTATTAGTAGAGGGTATCTTATAGACCGAATGAATAAATAAGAGATTTTTAAAAAAAAAACAACGTTGAAAAAAATATCAAGTTGTTAATTACCCATTTAGTACTACATTTTGCCTCGGGCACGCCTTTTGAGCCGTCTGTGTAAGACCCAGCTATAAACGTATTAACGACATGGAACGTTCTCACGGTCTACTTCAATCATGTGTCTTCTTCTTATTTCATATCGATGGTCTTATCAAATAACTTGGGCCGTGGTGTTTTAAGTCACGTAAAGAACACCAGCATGCTCTGGTATCTAAACAACTCATAGTGCTTTATTGTTAATTAATATCCGATCGAAGTCAATGAAACTATCATTGAGTTTAACTTAAAAATTAAACGTAACAAGAATTACTTCAATACTGTTGCTTATATGAAATCTATTTTAACCTCAGTAAGTTTATTAGTTTGAACAATTCGTTCGCTCGTCGTAACAATTTGAAACAAATCATAATGCGTCTGTGAAGTTACACGAACTAACAAGGTACTATTACAAGTTTTGCCGTCACGTACACACATACACACACACACACACACACACACACACACACAGGCATCTATCTCTGAATTAATATATTACATTGTTTAATCAAATTGTGCGGTTTCGAGTTGATGTAGACATTGTATTTCCATATCAAAATTTCTTAAAAAACTTTATAAAACCGATTAGCCGGTAGATAAATTAATAAAAAATCGGCCAAGTGCGAGTCGGACTCGCGCACGAAGGGTTCCGTACCGTTATTTATAAAAAACCGGCCAAGTGCGAGTCGGACTCGCGCACGAAGGGTTCCGTACCATTATTTATAAAAACGAGAAAAAAAAATTACTTCGTTGTATGGGAGCCCCCTTAAATATTTATTTTATTCTGTTTTTAGTATTTGTTGTTATAGCAGCAACAGTAATACATAATATGTAGAAATTTCAACTGGCTAGCTATCACGGTTCATGAGATACAGCCTGGTGACAGACGGACGGACGGACGGACGGACGGACAGCGAAGTCTCAGTAATAGGGTCCCGTTTGACCCTTTGGGTACGGAACCCTAAAAACGAGCAAAAAAGTCACGTTTTGTATCATTCATCATCATTTCAGCCCCAAGGGCGTCCACTGCTGGACATAGGCCTCCCCCAAGTGTCGCCACATTGACATTTTGGGGGGGTTTTGCCTTAATCGCCACGCTTGGCAGGCGGGTTGGCGATCGCAGTACGGTTGTCACAAAAGCACAGAGAACGCTGCTGCCCATTCTCTGGCAAGTCCCTTAGTCGCCTCTTACGACACCCACGGGAAGATATGGGATGGTGCTATTCTTTACGTCCGACACCATACAGACCAACGTTTTGTATGGGAAATATTTATTTTATTCTGTTTTTAGTATTTGTTGTTATAGCGGCAACAGAAATAGTCATAAGTAGTCATAGTCATCATTTATTGCATTCATGTAGTTAACAAGTATAATTATATAGGTTTCATACATGAACCCTGCTAGTGCACAGCAATATAAATAGTTAGAGTGCTACAGTGTCACAATAATAAACAAATCACTGAGCTTATAAAACAAAAATTCTAATTTTAACATGTTTATAATTTGTTGTAACTGTCATAATATAATATAGGATACGGGGAGCAATTAATTGGTCATTATTTCCATTTATAAATTAAATTAAGATAAAAATTAAATTAGAACAAATAGCTATAACAATAATAATCATAAAATAACATAATATCTGTAGAAATTTCAACTGATTAACTATCACGGTTCATGAGATACAGCCTGGTGATAGACGGACGGGCGGACGGACGGACAGACGGATGGACAGCGAAGTTTCAGTAATATGGTCCCGTTGACCCTTTGGGTACGGAACCCTAAAAATAGAAAGGCTTTGGCACGTAAGTAAAATTTACTTTGGTGTTTTTTCTCCTCAAGCAAAAGAATAACCATTTTGCCGCGACATAAATACTGCAACAAAAACACAGCTTACAATATAAAAGTGTCATTAAAGTCTCATTAGTACGTCTAACCAGGCGCTCACTTTGTTGACTTTATTCGATTAAACTCCCACTTCTGCAACTAATACTAAGCTATCAATAACATTATTGTAATGGGATATATACCATGTAGCTATTGAAATGACTAAATATAAGAACTTCAACCGGGAGGATGGGTTTCAACTGTCAAGAGCTAGGTAAAGGTGTAAAAACCGAAAAAGTGTCGTAAAAAGTTCGCGAGTGGACACAGTGAGTTTCGAGTGTCGGGAACAGAATCGAGTTGTGTGTGACAGTGATAGTGGTACGGAGCGCAAAAAAACCGGCCAAGTGCGAGTCGGACTCGCGCACCGAGGGTTCCGTAAAGGCAATTAGACCTAAGTTTCAACTTGGAAAAGGGTAATCTATCTATCTATACTAATACTAATATATATTATTATATATAATATTAAAGCTGAAGAGTTTGTTTGAAAAATTCTTTCAGTGTTAGATATCCCATATATTGAGGAAGGCCTATAGGCTATATATCATCACGCTACAACAAAAAATAGCGGAGCAGCAATGAAAAATGTATCAAAATCGGGATTTTTATTTCCTTTTGAGAGCTTCCGCTGCATACGCAGCGTAAACGGTTGAAGTTTCGCAAAAATCATGTATGACTGAATTGTTCCCCTTTACAAGTTCTAAAAAAAGTTTGCGACAGCATATATAAGGTATCTTAGGTATCTTTAGAGGTTAAATCACTATAACCTTTTTTTAGGCTAACCAAATTTGTTCTAAAATAATGCATTATTTTCGAAGGTGTTTTTATAAACACGATATTAATCCTTATCCAAATAAATACGTATCCATCACAAATATTTAATTTATTACAAAATTGCCCTTTGCATCATTCGATTTCAATGAACAACTTAGTAGATATCGTAGTTTTAAAATAACATCGCAGCAAAATAATGATCAAGAACTGCGCGCACGTTTATGATGTGCAAGGCCGACCAGTCATGAGATTTACGCCAAGAGTGTTTTTCGCACGGGCAACTATATTATGTTGACCTACCGAGATCTGGTTTTGGTGAAAATCAATATCTACTTCTGCCGAAAGCAAACAAAACTAAAAATATACAGTACACACAAGTACTTTAAAATATAGAGTACACAGAAGTACTTTAAAATAAGTAACATTAGTTTTGAGGATAACCAACAATCTACATGATATATAGCCTGCGCAGACGACGGATTTTTGTCCGCTGATTTTTTTGTTCGCTAAAATAGATCGCTTACAACTGTATCGAGTAACGCAAACGAGGGAAAAGAAAAAAAAGTAAAAGTACCACGTACAAAAAGTCCCCCGAATAACCGAGGACATGCAGAGAGCGGACGGGACAAAAGTACGGGGGAGTCCCCGAAAAAAATAAAACTCGTGTGGTTAGGCGAAGCAACGCACATGACGGACTTTATTCCGCGTTGTGCGCTCGAGAGTGACGAGATCAGATATAAGGGGATGGACCCAGCATTTTCTTTTAAAATGTCTGCGCAGACGACGGATTTTTGTCCGTGGACATTTATTTTAACTTTATATGATACTTCAAAAAAAGAGTATGACGACCGAAATTTAAAGAAAAAGTTGTGGTAATGATCGTTGAGTTTGCGGTACATCCGCGGCGGACTTTTTATTCGAGGAGCCTAATTTTTTTCTCCGACGCGGAGAAAAGTCCGTCGTCTGCGCAGGCCCTTACTGATAAAAGCGTGATGTAGATACCTAAAATAACTCTTTAACGTACGTATTATTTAAAAATACTAGCTGTCCCGCGAAACTTCGTCTACGTCACAATTTCCCTGTTTTCGCAATATTTTTCATTGCTGCTGCACAGGAGTGCGCTGTATAGGAATACAGCGCCATCTATTGAATACTTACTCAATCCAGTCAACAGGTACCACCATCTGTTAGAATCGTTTGGAGCTAACAGATAATTGTGACTTAATTTGCAATAAAATAATATTGCGACTATAAATTGAGATGCAAGCTGTCCTATCTTTCAAGTTGGATCAAACTGCACACGGTGTGCAAATTTGATTAAAATCGGTTAAGTAGTTTAGGAGTCCATCCCCGACAAACAACATCATCTGCCTAGCCTTTTCCCAAACTATCTTGGGGTTGGCTTCCAGTCTAACCGGGTGCAGCTGAGTACCAGTATTTTACATGAAGCGACTGCCTATCTGACCTCCACAACCCAGTAACTGGCTGTTACGATACCCCTTGGTAAGACTGGATGTCAGACTTAAGCTTCTGACTACTCGTAACGACTGTCAAAGATCTACAAATGACAGCCGGGACCAACGGCTTAACGTGCTTTCCGAGGCACGGAGGAAACTCGATATGTAATTATGGTCATCCATCTACAGACCAACCTCGGCAAGCACGGCTTTACCTTAAAGATCGACCTGGGCGGCTGTTATTATTTTAGCCACGAGCTCCTCAAAAAACAACATCCCCGACAAACAACGTGACACGTAATTTATATCTTTATAGATTTTCACCTTCTCGGTAAACAAAGTCGCGGGTAAAAGTTAGCGTTAGCCCAAAGTAACTATTCCGTGCGGACGAAGTCGCGGGAATTATTAAAAAAATATATGTGATGTAATAAAAAATTAAAGGTTTCTAGTATAGGATCCCGCTATATAACGACCTTCACCGAGCTGGTTATTGGATGAAACTTATTTTATATTAAATTTAATATGTCAATAAATATATTGCATATGGGTTGCCTAAAAAATTTCAGTCAGGACATTTTTTTTTTTAAACTTTTCACCGGTTTGGTTAATAGACAAATTCCATACCAATCGAAAGTATAAAGCCCATAGAATACGCAAACGTTAGGTTGCCTTTTCTTTTCCCGTCACAACTCTCGGGTAGGCAGGTATAAACAGGTAAATCGATACTAGTAACTTGCACCGGTCTGGTTAATGAATAAAAAAGGCAACCTAACGTTTGCATATTTTATGGGCTTTACACTTTCGATTTATATGGAATTTCTTAATTAACCAAACAGGTGAAATGTTTCAAAATTTTTTGTTCATCAATTTTTTTTTATCATAACCTGGACTGAAATTTTTTAGACAACCCATATGCAATATATTTATTGACATATTAAATTTAATATAAAATAAGTTTCATCCAATAACCAGCTCGGTGAAGGTCCTTGTATGGCGGGATCTTAGGCCATTCGGATTTTTCCTTTATATGTGTTATAAAACAGCGCTTCATGCCAAATTTCAAGATTCTAGGTCGACTGGAAGTACCCTTTAGGTTTTGATTCCCTTGCGAGTAGTTTCGAGTTTTAAAGTTTGAATTTTTCACAGGTCCAAGGGACTGTAGATTTGAGTATTCGATATAAATTTCAGTTTGATACCTTTACGCGTTCCTGAGAAAAATGGTCTTGACAGACAGACAGACGGACAACAAAGTGATCCTATAAGGTTTCCGTTTTTTCCTTTTGAGGTACGGAACCCTAAAAACGAACAAGACAGAGGGTAAATAGATTTGTCTGATCATAAATAACCACCCGCAATAACTTCAGTTTATCCGTGATCGTGGCGTTTGTAACAGCGCAGAAATATTGGGAACTCAAAACAAATAATAAACATGGTAAATATCCCGTTACAAGTGTTAATGATAGTGTTAGTGACCATGTCAGTTTAAAAACTTATAATATTAAGCTGCTCCCACACCCATGCACAAAGCATGATCAGCCTATAGTGTTCCTACGGCTGGGACAAAGGCCGTTTTGCGTGAAGAGGTTGGCCGTAACCATAATTCACTACTCGGACCCTGTGCGTGTTGATGGAGGTCATATGTGACTTATCGTTTTTAGAACATATCGTTTCCTCGTGAAGTTTTCCATCACCGGTCATTAAATAACAATAAAATATTTAAAGCGTCGCAGAAACACTATCACAACACCAACACAATTAAATTGTACTAGCAGTTGCAAAGTAAACTGTAGCCGCAGAGTTTGAAACAAAATAATAACAACACGCCAGGTGTACGAGTGAGACAAAAATTAGTTGTTTGTGCGACGCAATACAATTGCGACTTACTGACGGACAAGTTGCGCGCGCTAGGTTTATTGCGCGCCCGGCACGACGCGCGCAGGATGTTACTGTCATATACACTAGTTGTTTGTACGACGTGATACAACTGAGACCTACTGACAAGGTTTATTGCGCGCCCGGCACGATGGGCGCTATCTACGGTCAAAACAAGACCTTTTAAATCCCAATATGTATCTTCCACAAGATTAAAGCAACTCAAGTTAATAACACTCTACACCAAACTAATACAGAGTTTACATGTACCAGCATATTGCAATTTTGGAATCTAAATATAGTTACATACACAGTTTACGAGATAACTTGAGTAATGGCAATCATACATTCGTGCGATACTTGCATTCAGAGTACTCGTACGGATACTCGGAACACTCTCTCGTGCGTCTCATCTATCTCTTGGCGTGCTCCGCTGCTGTTCGTATTTATCTAGTAGTTGGCGCGAGGATACTTTTGTAATATCCGCCGCTTGTCCGCGGCGATGGCGGCTTTAATCAGTTCCTGCTCAACTCTCAGCGCTCCCAGCTGTCTAGCTTTTATAAATAATATCACAACATTACTTTGGATATTGATGGTTACTTTAATTAATTTTGAATTTATTTTAAAAACTCCAGATTCCTGATAAACATATTGGGATTTAACTCTATTATTAAATCAACGTAAGAATGATAATATCCTTGCCCTGCAATGTTAGAACTGATCACAAGTGTTGAACAACACTCTACTTGTAGAAAATTTTACAATGCATGTAGGTTCAAAAGTTTACATGCATTATCACACTTTCTTATGAAATCTGTTTGTCATTAATTTGATTCCATAAATAATGAATAGGTTCATTATTTACTATAGTTTACTATAACCAAACAATCCCAATATTGGTTCATACGTCAGTCACAACCAAAAAATGTGTGGCGTGTGATTCAGTTCGTCGGAGTGACTTCAATATTTGCGTAATGTTTGCGCGAGCTCACTGGAGGAGTGTTTGTTCAGCGTTATGTTGGCCCATTGCCTTTGATAAGTGGCTTTGCTTTGTCTTTGGGAGGAGGAAAGTATCCGCGATTGATTAGCTGACGATCTCGGCTAATCGTGTGTACTGTTCGATTGTTGGAGGGGTTTATGGTTTGCAGATAAGAGTTATTCGTTTCTACTGCTTGCGGGAATCGAAATTATATATATACTGAGAAATAGTATTTGCCTGAATATCCATGTAATTTTAAGGATATTTGTTAGTAAATGAAGGCAAAACATTCTTTATACAGTAAAATTGCTAAGAGCTAGACTGCTAGAGTATGCCTCAAGCCGGGGATTTTGTTACTCCTCAATAATGTTAAAATGATTACTGCCAAGCCAGTATGATGAAAGGCTCTCTGTGCAGAATAACTTTATCGTGTATTTTTTGTATCAAATTGAATCGTATCTATGGAGCTTATCGACTGAGTGATGATTGAGACGATGTTCAGAATATTCAACACGACGATGCTTAGTACATTTGTACAAACAGAAAACATTATTACATTACTTTGATGTACTTAAAAGTGGTTTACATTAGAAGTATTTTTTTCTAAACAAATTCGTTATTTGTGCGTGTAACGATCTTAAGAGTAGTGACTGAACGTGTTCTCTGAAAGACTTCGTCGGTCGGTCGCGGCGACCTTCAATGGCGAATGAAGCTACATAATAAGGTATTTCAGGAACCCGCAAAACGGCTTTAGAATTAGTTTTTTATAAATTATACACATTACTGTGTCTACTCGCTCAGTGGGAGAACTGTCGAGTCTCTTCTTGGCTTCTCTTTTCATCAACAATATTCTCGATTAATGAACATGGAATTCTTTTATTTTATCAAAGGAGAACAGCAAACTGCTACATTCTGTAATATTACATACGAAAAGACATAGATGTTAATACGAGTAATTTCAAAATTTGTTTATATCGCGACAAAATTCGTAAAACACCATTTTAATGGCATTCAGTCGCAAATTACTAAAAAGGGTTCATTTACGTTTGCAATATTGAATAAAGTTAACAGTTTAAATAAATTACCGAAAATAAAAAGTTATCTTTCCGTGTCGGCGTGGACTGGCATAAGAAACGCTCATTAAAAGTCGCCTTTTTACTTGACTCGCGAGTCGCGACATCCCACACTTCAGACAAATACCGCGCGATGAAGTACACTCGTAATTATTGTCAACTAAATAAACAGTGCCTCGTGAGGGAGCGCGGGGGTGCGCGGCGGGGCGAAGGGGGCGCGTGCGGGACTGCGATTAGCTCTGCTAATTAACGTTATTCAATATTTGTTTGCAGCGAAAAGGTTCATTACCCCGCCTCTCCCTCTCTCGGCGTCTCAGCGTCGTCCTAAGCAAATAGAGGAATTACGCGCGCGCCACACAAACAAGCGAACAGACAGACAGGATACAGATGAGTTTTTCTTATCGTTCGCGAGGAGGACGCCGGCGCCAGGGGGAGGGGGGGTGTTTGACTAACAGCTCAGATTTGTGATTAATTGTTCAACATTGACATTCTAATTATTGTTATTTGCGATACAGCTTGCTTTGAATTGCGTTATTTTTGAGAAGGGGTCTGTTATGGCCAATTTCATCAATGAAACTGAACGCAACCCGCATATCTAAACTGCGGGCTGCGTTCAAGAGCTGTCAGTGGCAATATTCTTAGCAACGATGACACTCCTGGGCTCTAATCCAGAAATCCGCTCTTAGCAAAACGATAGTTAATATAAGTAATGAATGTTTCTACTTTTAGTTTGCTGCCACAATTCCTCACAAAATAAATATTCTGTACAAAAGAACCCCAACAACTGCGTAGGTACACAGTAGGTACACGCTTGAACTACACGACTCGAGTACTTTCCGAATGAATGGACTAAGTTATCGAATTCCCGAGAAATGATTCATGAGACTTATATCTGTATTTGTATTCAGTTTCTTTTACAAGCAAATGTATTTTGGATAACATATTTACTTACAAATCTTGCTTAACTTCATAAAAACGATCTTCTAGGCGTTTCCACTAAACGGAAAATATGTTTCTAATAATTGTGACATTTATTAACTCCGACGAAATTTACTTCTGGGAATTAGCTGTTTGGAAAATGTATCGATAATTATAAAGTTATTTTTTTTTTACTATTTATGTATACACAACAGACAACACAGGAAAATAGCATATATTATTTGAGTACATTAAGTACTGCTGATTACTTAAGAAATTTCTGCCCGCACACCTGCGAAACGAGAAACGTCGAAAAAAAGTTTAGACGATAGTGTGTAGTGTGGTTTAGAAATAAAAAACCGGCCAAGTGCGAGTCGGACTTGCGCACGAAGGGTTCCGTGCCATTATTTATAAAAACGAAAAAAATAAAAGTTTTTTGTTTGGGAGCCCCCCTTAAATATTTATTTTTTTCTGATTTTATTATTTGTTGTTATAGCATCAACAGAAATACATAATCTGTAGAAATTTCAGCCGGCTTACTATCACGGTTCATGAGATACAGCCTGGTGACAGACGGACGGACGGACGGACGGACGGACGGACGGACGGATGGACGGACGGACGGACAGCGAAGTCTCAGTAATAGGGTCCCGTTTGACCCTTTGGGTACGGAACCCTAAAAAACAAGTTAAGATTACTTAACATGTTTTTTTTTAAATTTTGACCTTGAAACACGGATAGCTTTTTTGGCACACGTGGGATCGATGGGGACTTTTGACACTATATTTTTTTATACTGGTGTACTCAAGCTTTCTACCAAAATTCAGCTCACCCGAGTTTTTGGTTATTTGAAATATCTATTTTGACCGGATTATTAAGGGTCTCTCAAGTTTAATCAGAGGTTATGTATAATAATACCGTTGCAAACAGAGCTAGTCTTGTCATAACGTCAGTCGATGCCGCACATTACAGTCGAGCTCACGGGTTATCCATATCAATACATCACGTAGTTCCGCCACGGGCCCAACAAATTAGTCAACCGATCGTTTCCGGAGCCCGTTACCTATACACAAGTTAGCTCGACATATCGTAGCGCTCGTAGCTCGTAGCACTTTGCTACGCCGTAGATCATCGCAGAGTTCCTTCACCTCTGTGCACCGTGCATGTTCCGCTCACATACTTGAGGCCAGGCACAGGGGAACTAAGCACAGCACATAAAAACATTACAATTGGAACAAGTCCAAGTCATAAATAGTAATAACAACGGTCGGCGCATGACGTATAAAATACTCTAAAATATATGACTGCAGTTACTATAATTACTTGGGAATTTATTTGGACTAAAAATAACGAAAGAGTGTGGTGGACTGCATTTTGTATTGCACAATTGCTGCAACTAGCCTATTTGTATGTTTCTGTGAAGTAATCAAATTGATATATAGAATTGTTTTTGAACGTTGCTCGTGACTTGTGTACGTTCTAATCATTCATGTCAAGAAACGCACGTAAATGCCTCAGGTTATACTGGGCTATACACGGTTCAGTTTACGAGGCGTGGTAACGGATTTGATCAATCAAGTGCCCGCACGGAGGAGCAGTCGCGTCTCACTGCACGCACACACACACAGACACCAGTCTCACAGATGTGTCAACACACTAACACAATGCGCGTTGTGTGTCAATGATATCACGTTTCAAAGGCCGGCAGCACATGTTGAATTATATTCATGCAAACTACACTGAGTTCAAAATAAGCTTTGT
This sequence comes from Cerastis rubricosa, assembly GCA_949152445.1. NCBI lineage: Eukaryota > Metazoa > Arthropoda > Insecta > Lepidoptera > Noctuidae > Cerastis > Cerastis rubricosa. The sequence goes on along the minus strand of OX424537.1, from coordinate 22,732,268 downwards.
AAGGTTTAAACATTGTCGGATCGACAGGATAATTAGTATTTGGTAGTATTTGGTACACTTAGTATTTTCCTATTTGCCACAGTTATAACATATCGCCGTTGGTTTCGTCACCGTGTAGCCGTTCGACAGCGTGTCCTTCCGTCCTGGCCGTATGTCCGCTACACACACGCAGACACACTGCACTAGGTACTCAAAAGATACATTTTTTATTTCGTGGTTGCTTGCGACGTATGCGGTCAATGAAGTTCTGGGTGCTGTATTATGTTGTCTATTCGTTGGTACTTTGAATTTGTAAATGAAAAGCGACGTGGTTCAGTAGGTACCTACACTATTGAGTGTTGTAGGTAGTCTTGCATACGTGAGCTACATACCTATCTAAACGTACAGTAGGTGTAGTCTAGGCAGGTGGACACTGTAGACAGACCGCCGACATTTACACATACTTGGCAGAGAGCGTCCTTTGATGCACACACTGTGAACGTCGAGGCCGCTTTAAAGACGATCTACTTATATGACTGTGATTGCGAGTATTGGTTTTAATCACAAGAGTAGATATCAGGATCCATTTGAGTCGGCAAACAGTTAAATAAAACAGTTCTCCGAAATCCATTGAGTCTTGATTCCTTGAAAGATATCAATTCCTCAAATTAATATGTATTTTTTCAACAAATAAATATCTGCATTATGGTATTTACACGTGTGTGTGAAGTAAATTAAATATGAAAATACAAAGTGTTCTGAAGTTGGCAGTCGATTTAAAGATAATGCTGACACAAATATAAACACAGACGCTTGTTCATGCTAGGTATTTATTTAAGCGCTAAAACAATTAATTTTCATTAATATTTGAAAATAACTAAATTGTGTTTAATAACAAATCGCTTGTAAAGCTATCAATCAGTTATATGTACCCTTATCAATCAGACGTGAATGATTGATAAGGATTACAACTGGATGTGTAAACATACGGAATGTCCGTTGATTATGTTTAAATGTTATATTTCCATATTAATGTTTTACCCTTAGGAATCCTTCTCATTAAATTGTGGAGAACCAAATCTATTGTGTACCTAGTTAAAAAGATCCTAGCGATCACACAGACAGGCACGGAATGTGGCTTTGTTTTATAATTTCTAAGATAGCACAGCATTGTTCTGTATGGTGTCGGACGTAAAGAATAGCACCATCCCATATCTTCCCGTGGGTGTCGTAAGAGGCGACTAAGGGACTTGCCAGAGAATGGGCAGCAGCATTCTCTGTGCTTTTGTAACAACCGTACTGCCAAGCGTGGCGATTATGGCAAAACCCCCCTTATGTCAATGTGGCGTTGGGGGAGACCCAGCAGTTGTCGTCTTTCGGCTGAAATGATGAAGATAACACATATTGGCAGTATTTTCTCCACGACACCGATTCCTCGAAGGTAGCTATTTGCGCAAGAGCTCGCCGCATTTATACGATATATAGCGATCGCTGAACGAATGCGTGTTTGGTTTCACCCATTGTGTAATGCTCATATTTGAGGTTTAAAAGCACAGCGGCGATAAAGCGAACAATGAGCGCACTCAACATCATATGTATTACAGACACAATGTGCTTATAAATTACTAAAAGTCTTTTGATATTTATTTTTTTCGCTTTATTTGGTTTGGTTAAAACCTTGGAATTAACAACATAAAATAGCCAACAGCTTTGTATGTTTTTCCTGTATTGAGTTTATGCTGACTCAAATTTCGCATGCATGAATAGCTAAAAAAAGAAGAACTAAAACATTAGGGTTTCGTTAATATTGAGTATTTCAATTAAAACTACCTACCTAACTATCTTATGTTCTCAGGCTACCTGTAGCCGTGAATCGTGGTATTTATTGTGACTCTTTGTTTTACCTCAGCTCACAAGATAGATGTGACTGCAGCGCCCCGCGGGCACCACCGTCGCAGTGCCTCAGCAGCTCTGCAGCTTACCCTGACTAAGAGACTAACTGACGAAGACTAATGCGCGGCGTGATAGTTCTGCCAGAGAGCATCGAGCAGGCGGCGCTAAGTACCGCCGAGAGAGAGGTTGGCGACGAATTATACAAGATGTGCCCCAAAGCACCATTTGTATGCATTAGAAGAAGCCGCACCTCTAAGATTTTTGCACTCCTTACAGGTAAGAAAGCACACATAAAAGCAGAAACAACAACAAAGCTAATTCAAACAAAGAAATACCTTCATGCATTGCGATTGCGGTGCAATATGGAGTCAATTAGTGTCAATTAGATACAACTTAATTATTTTTTTGTTAGCCTCTCGTTTGTCCCACTGCTGGGCAAAGGCCTCCCCTTTCTATTTATTTCCTTTCAATAAATTATACCATAAAAAAACTGCCGTTACCGTAAGTGCCTTAACGTATTTGTCTTACCTTTAAGAATAAATACAAGCAGAGAAATGGCTTTTAAAGCACAGAAGAAATGCATTATGGCATACAAAACACAAACAGCTGTAAGCCACATTTTCAAAAGCTTCAGTTACTTACACTTCCGTCTCTTTATATATGAAGTTGCCAAATATGTTGAAGCAAATCTACATCACTTTTCCGAATTTTGTTTGTACGAACTTAATTTTACCGAAAACTATTAACCGACGTCTCTTTTGCTATATGCGTTATTTGACATATTTTTAGATACTGGAAGTACCATATTATTTTACCGAATCTTATTTCGCCGATTTACAAAATAACTTTTTGCTACTGTCCGAAGCCTCTTTCGAACTTTTTTCATTTGCCAAATGATTTTTTTGCCATATTTTACCACGCCGAAACAACATTTTACGGAATATTATTTGGTCACAAATATATAGCCGGTTACTTGGTAGTTGACGATGTTTCGCCATCTCTGTCTTCTATTCTTGGCCAAGTGAAGCGCATCATGGAATTTCGTAGCAAGACCAGAGCTTATCTGGTCGGACCATCGCAAAGGGCTGCGACGTCTTGGTCGGTTACCATCCACTTTGCCACTCCATACCAACCATCAGTTGTTCGAGGTTATTGCCATCTTTTCTTGCTATATGGCCGAAAAATTCCAAAACTCTACGAAGACAGGTCGTAGAGAGTCTGGTCTTTATTTCGAACTCGGGTAGGATGGACACATAGGTGCGAAATGCAGTCCAGGGTACCTGAAGCAACTTCTTCCAGCACCAAATCTCTGTAGCCTCTGTACGAGCTCGGCCAGCCTTTCTCTATGTCAACGTTTCTGCTACGGATATATATTTGGGGATACAGATCCGCAAATTGAAAAGACCAGAGTGTTGACAAAGCTCACTTTGGTATTCAGCGAAATTTTGCGATCTCTCCATATTTTTTTGGAGCTGAGACATAACATTCTAGGCCATGCCTATGCGTCTACGAATTTCGTTTTCGCATGACCCATTGTTGGATATGCTAAGGCCCAGGTAAAGTATGAAGTCATTGACCGTTTTGAAATTACGAGCGCCAGTAAGCTCTAATCTATAGAGTTTGTCGGCGCGGCGGGCGTTCTCAAATACTACGCATATTCTAAATATTGAACTTGGCTCCCATTTTCACATTTATGTTTTTGATAGAATAATAAATTACCTAAACATAACCAAGATAATATATTAGGTCTTTACCTATGAAATTGCCGTTTTGTTTGAAAAAAGTTAAAGTATTTTTTTTTTCGAACTTATTTATTTCTTTTATTCAAAGTAATCACCCCTGCAATCAATGCATCTTTGCCAACGCTGTGGCAGTTTATGGATGCCCTTCTTGAAAAAATCAGCTGGACGGGAGACAACAAACTGTTCAAAGGCGTTTTGTACTGCCTCTCGGGAATTGAATTTTTTTCCCGCTAAAAAGTTGTCCAAATTTTGGAAAAAGTAATAGTCGGAAGGCGCAAGATCTGGTGAGTATGGCGGATGAGGGAGAGCTTCCAAACCCAAGTCATGCAGCTGAGAGACGGTCTGTTGTGCAGTATGGGGCCGCGCGTTGTCGTGAAGTAGCAGTGGAGACGACCGATTGACCAAAGCTGGTTGCAGACGTGCGAGTTTCGCCATCATTGTGGTCAGTTCTTCAATGTACACATCTGCAGTAATGCTCTCGCCGTTTTGTAAAAAGCTATGATGAATCACACCAGCACTAGACCACCAAACTGTGACCATCACCTTTCTAGGGGTCATTTTTCGTTTTGCACATTGCTTTGTTACCGAACCAGGATCTAACCAACTTGCTGAGCGCTTTCGATTGTCAAAAAGAATACATTTTTCGTCACACGTAACAATTCGGTTCAAAATTCCTTCATTTCTGTGCCTGTTAAGCAGCGCAAGGCAAGTCTCGAAGCGTACGTTGCGCTGGCGATCGTTAAGTTCGTGGAGCGCCCATCTATCAAGCTTTTTTATCTTGCCAATCTGTCGCAAATGGACCAATATTGTTTTAATGCTAACATCAAAAGCTGCTGCCAGCTCAGCTGTAGATTGAGTTTCATCAGCTTCAACAATCACCTTTAATTCATCATTGTTGACCAAAGTTTCCGGACGACCACGAGGTTCATTTTTCAAGTCAAAATTCCCAGAACGGAACCGAGCAAACCAATAACGGGTTGTGCGTTCGTTTGTACAGTTCTCTCCGTAAACGTCGTTGATGTTACGGGTCGTTTGTGCCGCGTTGGTGCCACGACGGAACTCATATTCCATAATTACACGAAATTTCAAAGTATCCATTATGAGGAAAAATGTTGAAATGTAATGAAAATACAACGCTAATCAATAAACAAAAGACTGATTTTGTAAATAGAATGTCATATTTTTAAAACAAAATTAATTTGAATTTAGAACTCATAGCCAATCAAAACTTTTTTTTGTTTGAAAAAGTCTGTACTGCAATACGGCAATTTCATAGGTAAAGACCTATTATTAAAACTAAAGATCAATTCAAAAAATGCTTCAACGGATTTCTACTTGCAAAATGTTATTACACAATTAACGCTTATTTGAAGGAAAGATAGACCTGTTACTTCCGATTTATTTTATTTCATTATTATAAACTTATTTCTGTATTAAATTATTTAAATCAAAACGAAATGCTTACCCTTATATTTAAGTGACATGACGTGCTTATTCTGATAATTTTATTGTTTTATTTAATTTTATTTAAATGTTATATTTAATATTATCGTTATTTTAATTAATGTAAAACAAATGACTATGTACCTGTGCATTTTTATTTTTTATTGAATTGTTATAATTGAGTTTTATTAATTAACTAGCTGTCCCGCGCAACTTCGTATGCGTCACATTTTCCCCGGTTTCGCAAAATTTTTCATTGCTGTTCCGTTCCTATTGGTAGTAGCGTTATGATATATAACCTATAGTCTCGATAAATGGGCTATCTAACACTGAAAGTATTTTTCAAATCAGAACAGTAGTTTCTCAGATTAGTGCGTTCAAACAAACAAACAAAAAAACTCTTCAGCTTTATTAATAGTATATTTGTATTTGAATATTTAAACGCCGTTAACGGCAAGACATAGCATTCATATAATTAATATTGACAACTGTACCTCTATTACATATGTTGTACAAATAAAAATATATTTTGAATTTGAAGCAAACAATGTTAAATCTGTGTGGTGCGAGTAATGTGCGTGCCGCACCGCACCGATCGTAAAGCGCGCCATAAACGCAGCGTCTGAACAAGCGAGCGTCTCTGGGGAGCGCACGATGAATGCCAAGATTTAACGTTATTTAAGAGTTCTTCCGTGTTTACTAAATCTCAAGTGGTCCCCACTTTTACTCGAATTTCTGTGAGTACGATTTTACAGTAAACATAATATTATAACATCTTACAAACGTCACGATAGATGCTGTCTCTATTTGTTAGTCAATCCTTTCTAAGTCGTAAAATGTAGTTTAAATCAAGAGTAAAAATTACTTATCCTGAAAAAAAATCTTTATTTTTATTTTTTAAATTCTTTCTATTTAAATACATAGCAGCTTAGCACTTGCGCGTGTTTTCATTGCAGTTCGGTCAAAATAGACATTTCAATTAACAAAAACTCGGATCTAGTTGGTATATAAATACCTTGAGTACACCAGTCGAAAAAAGTATTTTTTGCAAAAAAAAAACCAATTTCAAAAAACCCTAAAAGCTCTAAAATGTTAAAAATAATACTAAAACCTACCTATATTAATAAACCTAACCTACGATTAACCCATTATAAAAGTTTACAATTTTTTGGAGTCGGTGCCAAGCAATATACGATACCTAAATGACTATATACCTACAGAAAAAGGCCAGAAAAAACGAAACCATAGCGCGATTCATAAGTGAGGCCTCAATTTCGACTTTTATTTTCGTATATTATTTTCGTTTTAAAACGTATTTTGTGACATATTGTTAATCTAATAATAAAATTATAGTAGGTAGGATTATGGTAGGTAGGCCTAGTAAAGATTCTTCTTGTATGAGAAAACGGCGTCGAACTGTAACTGGGAAATGAAAAAGGAAAACGATTAAAAGAAATTAAGGAAATAAATAATCAAATCATTTCGAATGAGAACCCTGACCAGCGCGAAAACAGACTGTCAAAGCAGAGGACCTACATGTTACGTAGGTTGAATAAGGAGATTCAAGAAGGTTATATTGCAGGTTACAGTGCAGGATCAGCAGCAGTATCTTTTAATGCTATCAAAGTCTGCTGAAGAATTATTCTACAAAGTCATACCTGAAAGTGGTGGAAACCTTGCTGCGTTTAGAATTCAAAGGGATCCTCTGGAGATTGCTTAAACGTATGTCAGCTCAATTTCACGAACATATGCGATATTCATGTGTTAGAAGAGTTTTACAAGACGGCTCCATTGGAAATGTTGAATTCAGTCTCCTTTATCTAATGATTAGTGGTACACCTGGAATGTGTATACCGTTACAATTCCAACAAGCCCAAACACAGCTAAGATACATTGTCTTATTATGGAGTTCCAGTGCCTGTCTCTTGGATTCATCATCAGATCTGATGGTAGAATGGTTCTTATTGAACGCAAATTCTTCATTTGTTGTAGAAAATAACAAAATCGCTGTACGTTTTTCTATAAAATTTGAAGAGTTCCCTCAATTTCGCCAAGTTTCACGTGCCGACGGATAATACTTAATCAGTAATTTTTAGTTATATACAAAACGTTATTGGAACAAATAACGCCCAACCATGCGTCTGATTGTTCAGTTTGAAAAAAATATGGTATTTAAGCCGTAGTGTCGTGTCGCTTGAACGCCATTTAATTTTGTTTCGGACTTCCGTGAGTGTTTCTAAGAAATTCCTGATGGAATAACCCAAGAAAACTTTGGCCAACCCGAGAATCGAACCCAGACCCTCACGCTCAGTAGTCGCGCTTGCGACACTCGAACAACGAGTCAGTCACACACATACACCTCGAAATTGACGCGCGAACGAAGTCGCGGGTAACAGCTAGTTATTCAATAAATACATAATTATGATTGTTTAGCCGGAGTCGTGTGGGAGACACACGACACGACCTCTCCGCCCGACACATCAACGACGATAGCACACCCGCGCGCCACACGCTAGCCTAGCAAACCTATCTACTTTCAAATTGAACCAATAATTGAATCTTTATGATAAATGGAGGTAATACCTTATAAATTACAGTGCAAACCTTCAGACTAAAGGTCACGGCTATTTTCTGATCGCGCGACTTTTAACCTCTCTATGGGCCGACAACGACAGGCACCTCTGCGACCCAAACCGTAATTAATCATTCGCCATTCATGCAATAAAAAACTCATTTCAACCCTAAACTGCAAGGGTTTAATTCGAAACAGATGGAAGAAAGGAAGACCGCGGCCGCAATCCTGGGGGGATGCCGGGACGATCCCGGGGCGCGGGATTACCGCGGGAGCGCGTTATTTATAGATCCCTGTAGTGCACATCGACAATATTGTAGTAACAGTGAGTGCTTAACTGAACATTATGATAAGCAACGGCTGGATATAGTCGTTTTCCTCTAAGATACGCTTGATGTCATAATCTTGGAGAATATTTCTCAACAAATTAATATAACAATCCTCTTAGCCCAAGTGTTTACTTGATCGGATTTAATATAAAGTATTTATTCAATAAATATATTTGAACAGTCTACGACTGTTAGAATACAAAATTTGGTATTTTGATCTAATAAAATAAAACAAGAAATGCCGCGTTTAAACTAAACACCGAGCCGAAGGAAGTGGTTAGGTTTCGAAGAGACCCGCATCGTACCTCGCGACCAGCACCTTGCCTTGTTCTACTCCGTAACACACTTAGTTGAGAAACAAAACGAGAGTTAAGAGTTCACCAACAAGCGCCGTTAATAAAACTAAAGTAAAACACGGCCCCAACGAAGCAACCTTGCAGAGGGCGCGGGTAGTCCACGGCGCGGAGGGAGGTGAAACTGGAAAATCACTGGAAATGCATCTGTACGCGGTGCAATAGAGATTTTTCCCGCGAATACAGCGGATAATACCCGCCGAGATATATAGAAGACATTGGGAAGATATTCCCAAACGGACTAAAGCAACGATACAACCAATCAAATTAAGACTCTATATTAATAAACATAAGATGCATAATTGGTATGCTCGCAAGGTGACATGAGAAGAAAAGTGTGAAAACAAAGCTTAGATCGGGCTCGAGGGCACTTAAACGTTGCTAGTTCGGCGAGTGAATTATTCGCGATGGTAAATGCTTTGTTCGCTTAATGCCTGCTGCTCGCACCTCCTGCACTCTATAATACACGCCGCCGCGAGCCGTGCTGCTCAGCGCTGGTATGTCGGAGACAAGACGAAGCGATGACGTCACAGTTGCGAAACTTTGAACAATAATCAATGAATACGATTACGCTTACAGACTGACGCTGATACAAACTTCTTAAAAACGTATTTAATAAAACAACAGACAACATATTTTTTTTATCTTATCTAATTGCTGCATTGCATGCTCTTTAATAATTGTATGAAAACACATGTTTGAGCAAATAAATATATCTTATCTTATTAGGTATGGTTCTCAAAGACGATCTTTGATAAATCATCGGAGGCCCACGCTCGAGGTTTGCTTATGCCCTTAGACCAGACAATCCTAGCTATTAAATTTACAGACCGAGTTACAAATACAACAAACCCTTCCTTAACTAAAATAACTGATGTCAGTCAGCAACCCTTGAATGTAATTGGGCTCGTTAAATTAGCTCCATGTCAGAAGATCAACAGGCCAAGCTCACGACCCCGTGTGTCCCCCAAATTGGCAACCGACAACGCGGTCGCGGGGGCTCTAGACTACCTTAGTATCGAGTGGTCCTTGGCAGGTCTGGACAGAGAAAGGTGGAAGGAGACTACGAAGGCCCCCTTTCGTTGGCCCGACACTGGGGCAAAAAGGGCCCAGAACTGTAGTAACAAAAGTTGAATAAACACTTTTGCATTCATCATGAATGAATTAAACTTAATCAACGCCTTAATAACTCTGATCTTATTGGTTTCGTATTTCAACAAACAAAATTAATTTAGCTTGATGACAGCTCGGTTTTCAATAGCAACATGAAAAATGAATTTTGTATTGCACACTTTGCGTGTTGATATAAAAGTTTAAATATCAAATATCGAACCAACGTGTTTAGTGTTTATTGTCATACCTGTCAACAATAGGTATACGGTGAATAGTAGTGAAGTGTTGTACAAAAATAATCATTGTGAAATCCCATTGTCCGCTTTGGTCATTTTAGTAAAGTCAGAGGGCCTAACAAGCGGTATTGCTTTCAAAGTGTTTCGTCTGCGTTATCTAACAGCTGTTTTATGATTTTCAGAACCTTTGGGTAGCTTACATCACTGCCACCCGTTCTTGACGTTTCCATCATCACTGATACAACTATAACCGTATTGACTGTGAACTATAGTTATTTAGTGTTTTTTCGACTTTAGAATTTACGTAAATAAATAAAAAGCTAAATGAAAAACATTATTGGAATACAGAAATCCCAACCGATCCAAAGTGAAAAGCTCCACAATACCAAACAATTACTTTAATATAGACACGTAAAGACGTCGCCCCCTAACCTGCCTCCTATATCTCCATCTGATTCCCAATCAAACGCAGGTATCTTTCCTCCGCAACAATTATAAAACAATTAATTTCTTAATAGCCCCTCGGGAACAAACGTAATCCCCTTTTTTTAAGAGCATTCTACAAAGAGGAACAAAGGTAGGTACCTCTGTACCGTCCGCCGCCCGCCGCCGGCCGCGAATCAATTAATTCGTTGATTACCCGCGTTTTTCCAATCTTTCGTCCTCCTCCCGCGGCCGTCGCCTCACCCTCGCAGATCTCCTGTTTTACATCACAATGAACATTTTAATCGCCCCATTAAAACGAATGGTGGTAGGTAGGAATGGTGTCTCAACAAAAACTGGCGCTCGCCATAACCGATAGTTACCTGGTTACGATCACTATCAGACGAGCGGTAGGGTTGTGCGACTATCTGTTACTTGGGACGATGAGAAGAGGACGCGGGAAGGGTAATGACTTTCTTGTAGTCCCTCGTCCACAAGCCCGTGACCGCTTGATAGCAATCATGTTCTCTGACTAATTGGCGACGTAAAGACGGAACCCCCGCGAGGACCGCGCGTTATCTAACAAAAAGGTGAAGTGGAACCCTTCACTTATTTCTTTAGTGTTGGTAATTTATTGTGAGGGCGTTGACCCGGTGACATGACGGACTCCTTTGTTCTATGGACGTGCGAGAAGACGATAACTCTCTATGACTCACTGTCTCTAGGCGTATACGCTACATATATTTCGGAATCAAAGTCATGTCAAGGAACGGACAATTGGATACCAGGATTCTTGAAGGAAATTCGCATGAGAGATATTATTTTGGAAAATGTCTTAGAACTACAAGACTAAATTACTGACCAGGCTACAAAGAAAAGCTTCATAGAAAACTATACGTAGGTAGTTATACTAATACACATAAGTAGTTCTTTTTTTAACAATTCGTAATATGATACTTGCTTGTTATTTACCTAAACACACACAGAACAGACACAGATATCGCAAACCCTGAAGCATGAAAGCAACGCACAGTTCCTTCCCACTGTATGGATGTAGGTACTGCAATCAACTGTAAGTGAAGGTCATCGCCCCAGTCATCACGGCGCGGCACGTGACTGGTGCCACGCGGGGCAAAGCACTCAGAGTACTCATAACACCAGCTAACACTCAGCAATACGGTCAAATAGTATATGAATGATGCTAGCTACGCTAGCACGGAAAATTGTGCACAAGGAGTAAGAATAAGACCAGCTATGTCGGACGTACTGTCCGCGGAATTTATAGTTGTCATGTGGAAATATGAATAAATCATCAATCGTGGAGTCACAAAACTACTACAATCATCTATATATATAAAAGAAAGTCGTGTTAGTTACTTCGCTTATAACTCAAGAACGGCTGAACCGATTTAGCTGAAAATTGGCAGGGAGGTAGTTTAGAGCCAGGAGAAGGACATAGGATACTTTTTTTTTTTTTTTTTTTTTTTTTTTTTTTTTTTTTTTTTTTTTAGGTAGGTAGTAGGTAGTAGGTAGGTAGTAGGTAGTGCAGCATTATCACGCTGTTTTCGGCTGAATAAAAACTATTCTGTTCGTGTAAGTCGACCTCATTTCTAATCAATTTACTTTTTCTTACTTCGGTTCAAATTTAAAAATATGACGATTCCATGGATGTGACAGAGGAAAATTTTTCTCAGATGGACGACAAATCTTTGGAAATAACAGACATATTATTCCGTTTCGTAATTTAATTGATAAAGTAAAAAAGGACCTAAGAAAGATAAATTTTGTAGTGCTGTACTGTATAGTCGGTTATCAGTGATTTCACCAAGAACCGGTATGTATTTGAAACATTTTAAATTTTTTCTGCTTAAAAGATTCTCTCGGAGCATGGTGTTAATTTTTCTGTATTTTTCTCACCATAGATTCGCTCAGAATCGGTTCTAGGATTTTTATCCTAGCTAAGATCTAGTGACCCATATACTTTCGGCGCCGCGACTCAAGGCCGACCAGGGGTCGGGAGACGCGTACTGGCGGTTGGCTCCGAGGCTTGCCGCCTGAGACCCGGAGCAACAGCGAAGATCCGATTTCGAGCGAGGATCCGGACCTTCAGGGAACAAATTTTGTTTTAATCCTTTTTTTAAATCTTTAGCAATAGTATAGTTTCTCTTTTTTTTTTTTTTTTTTGTTGTACAATCATTTAATTTATTTAAACCCTATTCGTGTCAAAAGGTCGCGCAATGTATTTTTTTCCGGTGTAATATTTAAACTCGTATACATTTTGATCGCGCCTAGGGCTGAGTACCTTGTTTTAATTTTCAAAATTACAGATTTTATACAATTCTGAACAACCCATTTCGCTGCTTTACATAAAGTTATATTACATGTCGTCCATTATTTAATTCCTTTTTTTGATCCTTTTAAATTTTTTTTTATAAAAAAATTGTATTAGTTTTTTTATAACAGCAAAATTATACGTTTTAACATGTAGCAGTGACGACTTTTATTTTTATTTTCGCTACAAAATTTTGCTGTTATAAAAAAGACTTTTTTATAAAAAAAAAATTTAAAAGGATCAAAAAAAGGAATTAAATAATGGACGACATGTAATATAATTTTATGTAAAGCAGCGAAATGGGTTGTTCAGAATTGTATAAAATCTGTAATTTTGAAAATTAAAACAAGGTGAGAAAGGGGTTGCAACGCCTACTCAGCCCTAGGCGCGATCAAAATGTATACGAGTTTAAATATTACACCGGAAAAAATACATTGCGCGACCTTTTGACACGAATAGGGTTTAAATAAATTAAATGATTGTACAACAAAAAAAAGAGAAACTATACTATTGCTAAAGATTAAAAAAAAGGATTAAAACAAAATTTGTTCCCTGAAGGTCCGGATCCTCGCTCGAAATCGGATCTTCGCTGTTGCTCCGGGTCTCAGGCGGCAAGCCTCGGAGCCAACCGCCAGTACGCGTCTCCCGACCCCTGGTCGGCCTTGAGTCGCGGCGCCGAAAGTATATGGGTCACTAGATCTTAGCTAGGATAAAAGTCCTAGAACCGATTCTGAGCGAATCTATGGTGAGAAAAATACAGAAAAATTAACACCATGCTCCGAGAGAATCTTTTAAGCAGAAAAAATTTAAAATGTTTCAAATACATACCGGTTCTTGGTGAAATCACTGATAACCGACTATACAGTACAGCACTACAAAATTTATCTTTCTTAGGTCCTTTTTTACTTTATCAATTAAATTACGAAACGGAATAATATGTCTGTTATTTCCAAAGATTTGTCGTCCATCTGAGAAAAATTTTCCTCTGTCACATCCATGGATACGTCATATTTTTTAAATTTGAACCGAAGTAAGAAAAAGTAAATTGATTAGAAATGAGGTCGACTTACACGAACAGAATAGTTTTTATTCAGCCGAAAACAGCGTGATAATGCTGCAATACCCTCTTTCTAAGAAAAAAAGGACGTAAGTACGAGTGAGAAAGAAGAAAAAAACTGGATCAGGCAAAAACAAAAAAAACAGGCATCATATCTGAATCAAACGATATCGAAGTGCAACAAATACTGAATAAACACGGAGGCCACCATATCTAAACGTTATCCGCGCGAACTCGCGATATCTCAATTACATCTATGGAGAATATGAAAGAAAATAACGAACTCCTAAATCTAAATATATATTGTTCAGTTAGAGCCAAACTCTAACCTGCCACATCCTTACAATTAGTAAACTTTAGATCTAAGTAAAATTAACCTAACTTAACATAAGACTTAACTATTACCTATCAACTATAAGAAAAAACTTGGGAATCCCCAAAAATAAATAACGTGAACACGTAAAGTCCAACCTCTAGTTATAGAAACTAAGACAAGTTGAACAAAAAAAAACTAAGTTTAAGAAAGAAAACCTAAATTAATTAAGTCAAAGAAGAACTCAAGACAGAACTTAAATCAGAGAACTCAAGTCATAAAACTCAAGTTTAAATTCAAATTTAAAATTAAATGTTGAATGTCACGCCATCTGTGTTAAACTAAAAGAAACAAAATAACCTTAGAACACAAGTTGACATAACACAGAAATAAACAGATGTCTCTATTAACAGATAATCTATGAAGTTTTTAATCTAATCGAAAAACTATGCAAAGAAATATTCCAAAGAGGAAAAAGGATTAGAAAGCAAATGTCAATGTCAAAATGGAACAAAGAGAATTTAATCCAATTTATTTTAAGATATCTTTGATATGATATTGTCCGGAGTGGACTGAATCACAATCCTGTAGCAAATAGGTGGTCCTTGAAATGACTCTTATTACACGGCACTTAATAAAACGTGGAGCAAGCTTCCCAGAGAAAAAATCACCTCCAGAAGACTTGGAAAAATTCCTTCTCCATACAGTATCACCAACATTTAGAGTGACAGCTGATCGATTAGAATTATATGCACGAGAGTTACGGAGAAAAGCTAAAGAAAGATTATCAGCAACCTTTGCATAAACTTCGCTGAGAGAGGATAGGTTTGAAGCATGACGAGCCCGACTGTCTGCCAAATTAGAGCTTCGAGTCTGACTATTTACATGACAGCTATCCATAAGGACCTCTCTACCAAGCATAAGAAAGTTAGGCGTAAAACCAGTAGCTAGATTAACACAAGAATTGAGGTAAAGCTTCACTTTAGGTAACATTTTAGCCCAACTTCTTTGGTTTTCACCAACCAAAATACCTAAACATGTTATAACGCTTTGGTTGTATCGCTCAACCGTATTTGCTTGGGGTGTATAATATGGCGTAAAAGTAGGTGATTGAATATGGAAAGATCTGAGAAAATTAAGGAATTGATTACTACGAAAAACTGTAGCGTTGTCACAAAGAATAGTACGCGGAACCCCAAAATTAAAGAAAATTTCAGACTCTAACGCTTTTATAACAGAAAGAGCGTCAATCCTTTTCAGAGGAACTAACCAAACATATTTGGAAAAAACATCTACCATAGAAAGGATATATTTATAACCATAATAAGCGCAGGGCAACGGACCAATTATATCGATAGAAATCATCTGTAAGGGCAAGGAAACCTCTTTAGGGTAACACATCTGACCGCGAGGTTGTGTGTTCGAAATTTTATAGGCTTTACAAACCTCACATTGACTTAACGTCGAAGTAACGTCACGGAACATATTTGGCCAGTAGAACAACTCCCTAAGCTTTAGATACGTTTTAGTAACACCGGGATGTATCGAAGGAAATCTATTGTGAATTTCCCAAATAGCGTCTGGAACCTTTTCAGCTGGTAACACCACACGCCATGGTTCAGAAGATAAAGGACTAGAAACAGGCATGCGTCTCATAAGGATACCGTTATTTATAGCGTATGCTGGGAACATTTGTGGCGTATCTCGAGCACCTATATATATCTTCTTATACCAACGGTCATTAGTATGTTCAGGACCCTGGTCAAATGACACAGGATTAGCATGGATCCTGGAAAGAACATCGGGGACTATATGTTGCGAACCTTTACGATGCACAATATCAAAAGTATATTGGGAGATAATAGTAGCCCAACGAGCTAAACGACCAGATGGGTTGTTAAGAGAGAGGAGCCACTTAAGAGCCATATGGTCTGTTATGACAGAAAACTTCATACCATCTAAATAACATCGAAAATGTTTAATTGAATCCAAAACTGACAAGAGTTCACGCTCTGTAGTACTATAATTGCGTTCAGTTTGAGAGAATAAACGCGAATAATAGGCGATTGGATGTTCCACATCGTCTATCTTCTGTGTCAGTACCGAACCAAGACCAACAGCTGACGCATCACACTGCAGGATGAATGGCTTCGAGAAATCAGGACATGCCATAACAGGCGTATCAATTAGCGCTTGTTTCAACTGAGTGAAAGCTTGATCGGCTGCATCGTTCCAACTTATTGGATCATTACCCTTTCTCTTACCGATAAGGGCAGTAAGCGGAGCAATTATAGAAGAAAACCCTTTAACGAAACGCCTATAATAGGAACACATACCAATGAAACCGCGTAATGACTTAGCTGAAGTAGGAGTAGGATAATCTTTAATAGCATCAAGTTTGCCGGGATCGGTTTGAAGACCCTTTTCATTAACAATATAACCCAAATATTTTAGTTCGCTTTTACAAAACTCGCATTTTTTTAAATTTATAGTTAAGCCTGCTTCTTTAAGTCGAGCAAGCACCTTCCTGAGCAGCGCCATATGACTAGAGAAATCTTTAGACACGATTATCAAGTCGTCGACGTACCCAAAAATACAGTCGTCGCTGGTAGAAGTAAACTCGAAATTCACGATCATATCAGTAAGGCGTTGCATCTCCGAAGCAGCGTTCGTTAGACCAAAAGGCATCCTAACAAACTCAAAGAGACCACGTTGTGGAACAATAAACGCTGTTTTCTCACAACTTTCTCTATCAGCGAGTGGAATTTGCCAGAAAGCACTTCTAAAATCCAATGAGCTAATATATCTAGCACCACGAAGGTTGTCGAGGATATCGTGAATACGGGGAAGAGGATATGAATCTCTAACTGTCACACTATTCAGTTTTCTACTGTCGACACAAAACCGAACAGAACCATCTTTTTTTGTCACCATTACCACTGGACTAGCCCATGAAGAACGAGATGGACGAATAACACCCATACCTAACATTTTGTCAATCTCTTCATTGAGAATCTTCAACTTGACAGGGGATAAGGGATAATATCTTTGACGGATAGGGTAACCCGTAGTATTAATTTTATGGGACAACCAAGATGTTTTACCAAGACCAACTTTTTCCGAAGAGATAACTTCGTACTCTTTAATAACTTGTTGAAGACAAGCCTCTTGATCCGGCGATAGGATGTTACGAGGATGAATATAACGGACCTCGCTGACAGAGGAAACTTGAGGGGAAGAGTGCTGAACAGAAGGGATAAACATATTACCATCAATATTTTTATTAAAAGCCTGACTAAAAATAGACGTCAAACCGAATTTATTCCAAAATTCGATACCTAAAATAACAGAAGATGACATCGAACTTGCAACTAAAAACTCATGAATAAAAGTTGTACCATTAAATTTAACTGGAAGGTACACAGAACCAAGAATATCAATCGGCGAATTATTAGCCGATATAACACGGGGACAAGCGTCTTTTGATGTCAAAGAAACACCAAGTTGCTGAATAAAATTATCGCTAACAAGCGACATCTGAGCACCAGAGTCGAGCAATGCTTTAACAACTCTACCACATAATAATACTTCTATAAACGGTCGGTTATCAAATGAATCTGAAGTAAACACTGGGGATACTGTACGGAAAGAAGCGTATCGCCAGTGGTTTATGCATTTTTTTGGATTACATTTCGGACATTCCCTAGTAATAAATCCAGGAGTGCGACACTTAAAACAAATCATGCCTGTGATCTCTGGGCAAGAACGGTAAGAATGACCAACTTTGTTACATTTTAAACAAAGCTGAGACTGACTACAACCAGGACAAATCTGAGAGTTACTAGATGTTGGCTGATGGGAAGTTTTGTTCGGCCTAGGTTTTGGTGGGTTAAATACTTGAGAAGTCGACTGGTCGGCAACACAGTCGAGACTGGCTACCGCCTTTGAAGGTTTTAAAAAGGACTCGAAATGAGTAACGGCCTCGATTAAATTATTGACATCATGGAATTTTTGAATAGACAAGCAAGGAGTATACTTTGGCAACATGTTGTGAGTGATGATCTGCAACAACTCCGATTCTTCAATAGGCTTGCTCAGTTTAGCGTTTAAGTAAGAAACTTCGATAATAAATTCTCTTATTAACTGTTCCGGTTTCTGCTTGAGGTTACGGACCTCCTGGCTTGTCTTAAATTCAAAATCGGTCGTACCGAATGTCTGAAGAAAGGCATCTTTGATCACAGAAAAAGAAAGACCCGGTCGACGGATCGACCTAAAATATTGAAGTGCGACACCTGACAAAACTTCATGAAATCGCTTAACTAAATAACCATCGGACAAATTGTCGGCCTCCCTGCACTCCTCTAAACTCGTGAAAAATTCCCGTACGCAGGTCTTACCATCGAAAACAATCTTCCACTTAGTAAGAGAGAACTGCCTGGTAAATTGTAGGCATTCCTCAGATCTTATTGGGGAAGGAATGATACTCTGTGAAGAAGCGTGAGAAGGTCTTGGCGGAATAGGAGGAGGTGGTGGTCGCGAAATAATGGGACTAGCACGACGTGGAGTCTCAACAATAGGGAACCCCTCTTCTGACATGATGTAACTAGAATAGACCTAATAACGTATGAAAGAACAGACAAAAGGCGATTGAATCCTAGCGAAAAAATAGGCACGGCATGAACAGACGGATAAAAATAATCCAGCAACCAGCAGTCAGTAAACGCCAAGCTATTAAACAAAGATACAGGCTACATAACCGTTCATACTAAGCTTACCTTGAAAACCGACGCCTATAAATTCATACGTCACCATATATACTCTACGGGTTCTAACTACCGCTAGCTAAGGATATGGAATAAAAATCAGGAGACCTATCGTTATATTTGCTGCGATAAGTGGGTAAAATAAAAGACAGTTATGTGTTATATAGTTCACAAAATTATTTTTCCTTTAAAATAAATTACATTTAATGAAAAAAATATATATATATGTCAAGGAAAAATGACAGCTTCACAGATCTGAACTGGTGGTAAAAATCCCAGAATACCTTTCTAGAATGAAAGAATATCCGTATCCTGAAACAAATAAGCTTAAGAATCATTAGCTCCCGGAGGGAGTGACCATCCTCAATAAGGCAAAAAAAATTTTATGTAGAATCATTCAAATTTCAAAGTTATTAGGTAAAAAACACTTACTTTAGTTGTTCGGGCGCCATTTTTGTAGCGAAAATAAAAATAAAAGTCGTCACTGCTACATGTTAAAACGTATAATTTTGCTGTTATAAAAAAGACTAATACAATTTTTTTATAAAAAAAAAATTTAAAAGGATCAAAAAAAGGAATTAAATAATGGACGACATGTAATATAATTTTATGTAAAGCAGCGAAATGGGTTGTTCAGAATTGTATAAAATCTGTAATTTTGAAAATTAAAACAAGGTGAGAAAGGGGTTGCAACGCCTACTCAGCCCTAGGCGCGATCAAAATGTATACGAGTTTAAATATTACACCGGAAAAAATACATTGCGCGACCTTTTGACACGAATAGGGTTTAAATAAATTAAATGATTGTACAACAAAAAAAAGAGAAACTATACTATTGCTAAAGATTAAAAAAAAGGATTAAAACAAAATTTGTTCCCTGAAGGTCCGGATCCTCGCTCGAAATCGGATCTTCGCTGTTGCTCCGGGTCTCAGGCGGCAAGCCTCGGAGCCAACCGCCAGTACGCGTCTCCCGACCCCTGGTCGGCCTTGAGTCGCGGCGCCGAAAGTATATGGGTCACTAGATCTTAGCTAGGATAAAAGTCCTAGAACCGATTCTGAGCGAATCTATGGTGAGAAAAATACAGAAAAATTAACACCATGCTCCGAGAGAATCTTTTAAGCAGAAAAAATTTAAAATGTTTCAAATACATACCGGTTCTTGGTGAAATCACTGATAACCGACTATACAGTACAGCACTACAAAATTTATCTTTCTTAGGTCCTTTTTTACTTTATCAATTAAATTACGAAACGGAATAATATGTCTGTTATTTCCAAAGATTTGTCGTCCATCTGAGAAAAATTTTCCTCTGTCACATCCATGGAATCGTCATATTTTTTAAATTTGAACCGAAGTAAGAAAAAGTAAATTGATTAGAAATGAGGTCGACTTACACGAACAGAATAGAAATCTTCTGTGTCAGTACCGAACCAAGACCAACAGCTGACGCATCACACTGCAGGATGAATGGCTTCGAGAAATCAGGACATGCCATAACAGGCGTATCAATTAGCGCTTGTTTCAACTGAGTGAAAGCTTGATCGGCTGCATCGTTCCAACTTATTGGATCATTACCCTTTCTCTTACCGATAAGGGCAGTAAGCGGAGCAATTATAGAAGAAAACCCTTTAACGAAACGCCTATAATAGGAACACATACCAATGAAACCGCGTAATGACTTAGCTGAAGTAGGAGTAGGATAATCTTTAATAGCATCAAGTTTGCCGGGATCGGTTTGAAGACCCTTTTCATTAACAATATAACCCAAATATTTTAGTTCGCTTTTACAAAACTCGCATTTTTTTAAATTTATAGTTAAGCCTGCTTCTTTAAGTCGAGCAAGCACCTTCCTGAGCAGCGCCATATGACTAGAGAAATCTTTAGACACGATTATCAAGTCGTCGACGTACCCAAAAATACAGTCGTCGCTGGTAGAAGTAAACTCGAAATTCACGATCATATCTGTAAGGCGTTGCATCTCCGAAGCAGCGTTCGTTAGACCAAAAGGCATCCTAACAAACTCAAAGAGACCACGTTGTGGAACAATAAACGCTGTTTTCTCACAACTTTCTCTATCAGCGAGTGGAATTTGCCAGAAAGCACTTCTAAAATCCAATGAGCTAATATATCTAGCACCACGAAGGTTGTCGAGGATATCGTGAATACGGGGAAGAGGATATGAATCTCTAACTGTCACACTATTCAGTTTTCTACTGTCGACACAAAACCGAACAGAACCATCTTTTTTTGTCACCATTACCACTGGACTAGCCCATGAAGAACGAGATGGACGAATAACACCCATACCTAACATTTTGTCAATCTCTTCATTGAGAATCTTCAACTTGACAGGGGATAAGGGATAATATCTTTGACGGATAGGGTAACCCGTAGTATTAATTTTATGGGACAACCAAGATGTTTTACCAAGACCAACTTTTTCCGAAGAGATAACTTCGTACTCTTTAATAACTTGTTGAAGACAAGCCTCTTGATCCGCCTTTTGTCTGTTCTTTCATACGTTATTAGGTCTATTCTAGTTACATCATGTCAGAAGAATTGCAGCATTATCACGCTGTTTTCGGCTGAATAAAAACTATTCTGTTCGTGTAAGTCGACCTCATTTCTAATCAATTTACTTTTTCTTACTTCGGTTCAAATTTAAAAATTTTCCTCTGTCACATCCATGGAATCGTCATATTTTTAAATTTGAACCGAAGTAAGAAAAAGTAAATTGATTAGAAATGAGGTCGACTTACACGAACAGAATAGTTTTTATTCAGCCGAAAACAGCGTGATAATGCTGCAATTCTTTCTAAGAAAAAAAGGACGTAAGTACGAGTGAGAAAGAAGAAAAAAACTGGATCAGGCAAAAACAAAAAAAACAGGCATCATATCTGAATCAAACGATATCGAAGTGCAACAAATACTGAATAAACACGGAGGCCACCATATCTAAACGTTATCCGCGCGAACTCGCGATATCTCAATTACATCTATGGAGAATATGAAAGAAAATAACGAACTCCTAAATCTAAATATATATTGTTCAGTTAGAGCCAAACTCTAACCTGCCACATCCTTACAATTAGTAAACTTTAGATCTAAGTAAAATTAACCTAACTTAACATAAGACTTAACTATTACCTATCAACTATAAGAAAAAACTTGGGAATCCCCAAAAATAAATAACGTGAACACGTAAAGTCCAACCTCTAGTTATAGAAACTAAGACAAGTTGAACAAAAAAAAACTAAGTTTAAGAAAGAAAACCTAAATTAATTAAGTCAAAGAAGAACTCAAGACAGAACTTAAATCAGAGAACTCAAGTCATAAAACTCAAGTTTAAATTCAAATTTAAAATTAAATGTTGAATGTCACGCCATCTGTGTTAAACTAAAAGAAACAAAATAACCTTAGAACACAAGTTGACATAACACAGAAATAAACAGATGTCACTATTAACAGATAATCTATGAAGTTTTTAATCTAATCGAAAAACTATGCAAAGAAATATTCCAAAGAGGAAAAAGGATTAGAAAGCAAATGTCAATGTCAAAATGGAACAAAGAGAATTTAATCCAATTTATTTTAAGATATCTTTGATATGATATTGTCCGGAGTGGACTGAATCACAATCCTGTAGCAAATAGGTGGTCCTTGAAATGACTCTTATTACACGGCACTTAATAAAACGTGGAGCAAGCTTCCCAGAGAAAAAATCACCTCCAGAAGACTTGGAAAAATTCCTTCTCCATACAGTATCACCAACATTTAGAGTGACAGCTGATCGATTAGAATTATATGCACGAGAGTTACGGAGAAAAGCTAAAGAAAGATTATCAGCAACCTTTGCATAAACTTCGCTGAGAGAGGATAGGTTTGAAGCATGACGAGCCCGACTGTCTGCCAAATTAGAGCTTCGAGTCTGACTATTTACATGACTGCTATCCATAAGGACCTCTCTACCAAGCATAAGAAAGTTAGGCGTAAAACCAGTAGCTAGATTAACACAAGAATTGAGGTAAAGCTTCACTTTAGGTAACATTTTAGCCCAACTTCTTTGGTTTTCACCAACCAAAATACCTAAACATGTTATAACGCTTTGGTTGTATCGCTCAACCGTATTTGCTTGGGGTGTATAATATGGCGTAAAAGTAGGTGATTGAATATGGAAAGATCTGAGAAAATTAAGGAATTGATTACTACGAAAAACTGTAGCGTTGTCACAAAGAATAGTACGCGGAACCCCAAAATTAAAGAAAATTTCAGACTCTAACGCTTTTATAACAGAAAGAGCGTCAATCCTTTTCAGAGGAACTAACCAAACATATTTGGAAAAAACATCTACCATAGAAAGGATATATTTATAACCATAATAAGCGCAGGGCAACGGACCAATTATATCGATAGAAATCATCTGTAAGGGCAAGGAAACCTCTTTAGGGTAACACATCTGACCGCGAGGTTGTGTGTTCGAAATTTTATAGGCTTTACAAACCTCACATTGACTTAACGTCGAAGTAACGTCACGGAACATATTTGGCCAGTAGAACAACTCCCTAAGCTTTAGATACGTTTTAGTAACACCGGGATGTATCGAAGGAAATCTATTGTGAATTTCCCAAATAGCGTCTGGAACCTTTTCAGCTGGTAACACCACACGCCATGGTTCAGAAGATAAAGGACTAGAAACAGGCATGCGTCTCATAAGGATACCGTTATTTATAGCGTATGCTGGGAACATTTGTGGCGTATCTCGAGCACCTATATATATCTTCTTATACCAACGGTCATTAGTATGTTCAGGACCCTGGTCAAATGACACAGGATTAGCATGGATCCTGGAAAGAACATCGGGGACTATATGTTGCGAACCTTTACGATGCACAATATCAAAAGTATATTGGGAGATAATAGTAGCCCAACGAGCTAAACGACCAGATGGGTTGTTAAGAGAGAGGAGCCACTTAAGAGCCATATGGTCTGTTATGACAGAAAACTTCATACCATCTAAATAACATCGAAAATGTTTAATTGAATCCAAAACTGACAAGAGTTCACGCTCTGTAGTACTATAATTGCGTTCAGTTTGAGAGAATAAACGCGAATAATAGGCGATTGGATCCTAGCGAAAAAATAGGCACGGCATGAACAGACGGATAAAAATAATCCAGCAACCAGCAGTCAGTAAACGCCAAACTATTAAACAAAGATACAGGCTACATAACCGTTCATACTAAGCTTACCTTGAAAACCGACGCCTATAAATTCATACGTCACCATATATACTCTACGGGTTCTAACTACCGCTAGCTAAGGATATGGAATAAAAAATCAGGAGACCTATCGTTATATTTGCTGCGATAAGTGGGTAAAATAAAAGACAGTTATGTGTTATATAGTTCACAAAATTATTTTTCCTTTAAAATAAATTACATTTAATGAAAAAATATATATATATGTCAAGGAAAAATGACAGCTTCACAGATCTGAACTGGTGGTAAAAATCCCAGAATACCTTTCTAGAATGAAAGAATATCCGTGTCCTGAAACAAATAAGCTTAAGAATCATTAGCTCCCGGAGGGAGTGACCATCCTCAATAAGGCAAAAAAGATTTTATGTAGAATCATTCAAATTTCAAAGTTATTAGGTAAAAAACACTTACTTTAGTTGTTCGGGCGCCATTTTTGTAGCGAAAATAAAAATAAAAGTCGTCACTGCTACATGTTAAAACGTATAATTTTGCTGTTATAAAAAAACTAATACAATTTTTTTATAAAAAAAAATTTAAAAGGATCAAAAAAAGGAATTAAATAATGGACGACATGTAATATAACTTTATGTAAAGCAGCGAAATGGGTTGTTCAGAATTGTATAAAATCTGTAATTTTGAAAATTAAAACAAGGTGAGAAAGGGGTTGCAACGCCTACTCAGCCCTAGGCGCGATCAAAATGTATACGAGTTTAAATATTACACCGGAAAAAAATACATTGCGCGACCTTTTGACACGAATAGGGTTTAAATAAATTAAATGATTGTACAACAAAAAAAAAAAAAAAAAGAGAAACTATACTATTGCTAAAGATTTAAAAAAAGGATTAAAACAAAATTTGTTCCCTGAAGGTCCGGATCCTCGCTCGAAATCGGATCTTCGCTGTTGCTCCGGGTCTCAGGCGGCAAGCCTCGGAGCCAACCGCCAGTACGCGTCTCCCGACCCCTGGTCGGCCTTGAGTCGCGGCGCCGAAAGTATATGGGTCACTAGATCTTAGCTAGGATAAAAATCCTAGAACCGATTCTGAGCGAATCTATGGTGAGAAAAATACAGAAAAATTAACACCATGCTCCGAGAGAATCTTTTAAGCAGAAAAAATTTAAAATGTTTCAAATACATACCGGTTCTTGGTGAAATCACTGATAACCGACTATACAGTACAGCACTACAAAATTTATCTTTCTTAGGTCCTTTTTTACTTTATCAATTAAATTACGAAACGGAATAATATGTCTGTTATTTCCAAAGATTTGTCGTCCATCTGAGAAAAATTTTCCTCTGTCACATCCATGGAATCGTCATATTTTTAAATTTGAACCGAAGTAAGAAAAAGTAAATTGATTAGAAATGAGGTCGACTTACACGAACAGAATAGTTTTTATTCAGCCGAAAACAGCGTGATAATGCTGCAGTAGGTAGGGTAGGGTAGGTAGGGTAGGGTTGGGTAGGGTAGGGTTGGGTTGGGTAGGGTAGGGTAGGGTAGGGTAGGTAGGTAGGGTAGGGTAGGTAGGGTAGGGTAGGTAGGGTTGGGTAGGATAGGGTAGGGTTGGGTAGGGTAGGGTTGGGTTGGGTAGGGTAGGGTAGGGTAGAGTAGGGTAGAGTAGGGTAGGGTAGGGTAGGGTAGGGTAGGGTAGGGTAGAGTAGGGTAGAGTAGGGTAGAGTAGGGTAGAGTAGGGTAGGTAGGTAGGGTAAAGTAGGGTAGGTAGGGTATGGTACGGTAGGGTAGGTAGGTAGGTAGTAGGTAGTAGGTAGGTAGGGTAGGGTAGGTAGGGTAGGGTTGGGTAGGGTAGGGTTGGGTTGGGTAGGGTAGGGTAGGGTAGGTAGGTAGTAGGTAGGTAGGGTTGGGTAGGGTAGGGTAGGTAGGGTTGGGTAGGGTAGGGTAGGTAGGGTTGGGTAGGGTAGGTAGGGTTGGGTAGGGTAGGGTGTAGGGTAGGTAGGGTATGGTACGGTAGGGTAGGTAGGTAGGTAGTAGGTAGTAGGTAGGTAGGGTAGGGTAGGTAGGGTAGGGTTGGGTAGGGTAGGGTTGGGTTGGGTAGGGTAGGGTAGGGTAGGTAGGTAGTAGGTAGGTAGGGTTGGGTAGGGTAGGGTAGGTAGGGTTGGGTAGGGTAGGGTAGGTAGGGTTGGGTAGGGTAGGGTAGGTAGGTAGGAAAAGTGCATTGCTTTAACTTTTGACAGAACGAAGTCTGTCCGGGCAGCTAGTAATAATATATAGCTGTACACAAAAATGACCTCTAGAACGGTCGTATAAGAAGACATTATCATTGTAACAAAGATTGATTTCAGCGATCATTCTATGCACCATAATTCGAGCGTCAGGAGCTAACGACAGCGTTAGCTAGATGTAAGCAAACATACAGAACTACTTTAAAGTAAAACCCAGTACGCAACATTGTGTGGTAATCTCATTACCCGGTGTTTGTGTTCAGCTGTTGTGTTATGATTCAGTTTTATACCGCGCTCGTAAACCAGCCGCCGACGTTCTCGCCATCCGACAACTACCCAAGATGGAACCCTTCTCTACCCCGACCAACCCTTCCCGAACTGAACTCGTAAAGTCTTCTGCTGTAGGTAAGATTCCCATATTTATAACCTTCATACGCTTAGAACATAATATACGTATGTACGAACAAATGTACAGCGATATATTTTTTACTATTCCGTTTGACTGTTTCTATGTTGGAGTATAAAACGTGTAGGTACTGTGTATGTGAAACATTCGTGCAAATACAATGTGTTGTTTTGCATTCTCGTCAAATTCAAGGAGGTAATTATGCTAATGATTCTCGACCCAAATCAACAATAAAATGGGTAGGTGTTTTTTTATATTTTTTTTCTTATTTACGGAAATCCGTAAGTGTGAACCAGCCGTATTAAAACGCGGCCCGTCTGTTACCGCGCTTAAACGCACACAAAGAAACGCTAACAATACATACACAACGCAAACGCAACGAAGATACGATAATTTCATAGGTACCTATTCCCTACCACCGGCGGGGTGCGCGGGCGCACTCTGTCGCTCGCGCGCCTATCCGTCCCCGCCGCGCCGCCGCCGTCCCGGAACCAAATAGTGTGAATTTGTCGCCGACGCGTGCATACGCGTTGCGAATTCCGCTCCTAGGTACATCGTTGAGACGTAGGTGCAAAGTGCAAGATGACGGACAATTACTCAAACGTCGAGTTGGTAGAGATGGTCCGCACGTATGCCATCAGTGGAGACAGCCTACGTGGAGCAGTACGGTGTTTCCTCTCAATATGGTCGGCATGTACGCGAGTAGGTACTTAACCGGAAGGTTTGGTGACCATTGGATGGGTCGCGGAGGACCTGTGGCCTGGCCCGTTCTCCGGACCTGACGTCTCTAGACTTTTATTTGTGGGGAGACGTTAAAAGGTTAGTTTACTCGGAGAAAGTGGCAAGTGTTACAGAATTACGTGAAAAGATAATTAGTGCTTTCGACACTTTAAAAAGGAATGTGATAGTGCTACGTAAGCTGAAGGAAAACCAGCTACGTCGTTGTCGACTGTGCCAAGAATGTGGTGGTGGCAACTTTGAACATACCTCCGGGTAACTTAAGTAGGTAATTTATTTATTTGTACATAGACTATCATTTTGTAAATACGTTGCTAGCTTAATCAATTTTATTAGTGTAAATAAGTTGATTTCTAATTTTTAACTACGCCAATAATACCTAACAGTCGAAAGTATTTCTACATACCTACTTAGCTAGCACATCTTTCCAATTCCAACAAGAGTAAAAAACATTTTTAGATTTAGTAAATCGGTACCTACACCAACTAAGGTACTAAGCACCAATAAATTCAATCCACAAATTCAAACAAAATCATTACGAAAACTTTAGGCTGAATTTACCTACGTACAATGTTCAGAGTGTTAGTGTAGATAGCAATAAAGCAAAACTAACATTTTATTACTCATCTGATAACTACCGAACTTAGGTAAGTACAGGTCAGTGAACTTTTCTTTGGCACACTAGTATTGTCGTCGTTAGTAAGATTTCCGTATTCCAATGATGCTTAAAAATTAGTTTAGTATCAAGCGAAATTTATGACAATAATGGAGGTGATTTTCGAAATAAAATTTGGTAAAATTGCTAGGTACCGGTCGCCGTAGGTCATCGCACGGTCGCAACACTGTTGCATTTCGTAGGTAAGACGTCGACTGTCGACTCTCACGCACACAGAGCAGCTGCATTGTCGCTGTGTGCGTACTTGGGTGATTCTGTTTTAAGTGTTTTGAATCAAGGGTTTTATTCTGAAATACTGTTAAATTTCAACAATAAAAAAAGCAACGCTTATTAATTATAGACCGGTACCGAACTTTAAATTGATTATTTATGTGTTTTATGACAACGTCCTGAAATTTGACGAGGATGCAAAACAACACATTGTATAAGCCGAGGGAGAAAAATGTTGAATTTGTTTTGTGTGAGCCAGGCTACTGCGCTACCAACGTTGGACCATCTGATATCTTTATGTACTTGTAGGCACTGCTAAAAATACCTAAATATCCTGTCTCTTTCAACATATTTTAAGGTGTTAAACATGGATTTCCAAAAATATAAGTAAACGAATGCAAAAAAAAACATTTTCGTAACAGACACGTATGTTACGAAAATGTTAAACTTATCTATCCCTATGCTTCTCTGAACACTATCATATGTTATATCGCGTTACACAAGTATGTCACACACTAACATCCTCTCGGACGCGAGCTCCGCGGTCCTTACAAAATACGCAAAAATTCGCCATAAACTGTTTTACGACGGTATGTTCGGTAAAACACGCATCGTCCGCACTTCGCACGAGTTATCGTGGAAATATGGAGCTATCCACAAATATAGAAATCAATCAGAATCTCACCACGTGACGTAGGTGCTGCTAACACGGGCCTCTCTTTGTCCTGTTCGTCTTTGTCTTGCAATCACGTTGTTATGTAAGCCGGTAACGACGGCATCGATTGATGTTGTGTGCGGTTGCTTTTAATATAATTAGCACGGTGTTAGAGCTACGGCTTTCTGAATCCTACACGTGTAGGATTAAATTATTCAGAATATTACTCTTATGTTTAGATTCATGTAAGTACTTGAATTGTGACTTAATGCACAAGGCTAACAATTTTGTCATAAAAATATAGCATTTCACTAATACAAGTTTAATTTAGCTTAGAGAGTCAGAAGTTTCACAAACATATTGTGCCATTTAAATATGCCAAATCCTTTATTTAAATTATTACTGCGGTATCACCTTTATCAATTATTTTAATATAGATATTAGAAGCAGGTGATTGTCGAACGTGATATCATTATTAACTTTACTAAAAACCAATAAATTACGAATATAATTTCAGTACTGCGCGTGATGGCCGCCCACAAATTTTACCTTTAATATTTCAGCGCAGGCACTTTGATTAAATTTACCAAGAGGGAAATAATTTGGGGGATATAAAGGATAGTCGATGAAGCAGGTACAGGTATACACCTGCACCTGTGGGGTGGCACGTGTCGGGCTGGAGCAAGGCTTTGTGCGAGCGCTGCAGGTGTTGTGGCGAAAACAGTTTGTGACTTAAAACGTGCGAAATAAAATCACAAAGTAAAGTTAACTAAAGGGGAAGCCTCTAGCTATATTTATATGAAAATTTCTAGATGAAAATGAAAACAAACTGTTAGCAACCCGTAAAACATAACATTCATCTGTTTTAACTACCATCATCTTTTGACATCAAATAATGTTCTTAATCATCACGCTTTATTAAATTTTAAACCTTTAAAAAACCATCACAAACTTTTTCAAGGCATCTAGAAGTCTTTCCAGAATAATTAATTAATCCAAAACTAGAAAACGAAAGCCCCTAAAAGTAATTATGTCCAAGTCATAATATATTGCGATGGAATTTTCTAATTATCTGACCAACTTTCAGTTACAATTCTATAGAGAATATTTGATTTAAAATAGAATTTAAGTTAGTAAATAACTTTGCAATCTGTAATTAAAACATCAGTTTAATACCTCGCTAAGCTTTGAAATTAATCTTATGTATCATTGTTTCTACTTAGAAGTATAATACCTACGTGTTAAACCCAAAAAACTATTGATGTTTCGACTTACAGCATAGTACACTAGCCCCGGCACTAACGAACAACAGAACTATCTCAGCTGGTAATGGTTGCGCCAATTACTTGAACATAATGTTAAATGGAAAATCACACAATGCGATCTTCCTTTATTAGAGTAAAATAAGATATGGAGTGATGTTATGGGGGAACAGCGTAAATGCAAGCGAAGTATTAATGATCGTAAAGAAATGTGTTAGAATACTGGCCCATATTGACACCGAAAGCTGTAAGCCATGTTTCGTTAAATTAAAACTCCTAACTTTACTTTCTACCTATAAATATACATGACCTTTGCATATTTGTATTTAAAAATAGCAACATATCCCCTTAAACAAAAGACATCGATAATGTAAACACAGGCCATAAAAATAGATTATATGTTCCACCCTCTGGGATCAAAATGTCAACAAATTACAGAAACAAAGTAAAGAAGAACCCAAATAGTACATTTAAAAAAAATCCAAATAGAAAATTTAAAGAATTTATCTAACACAAAAATGCTTTTACTCGGTCGCAGAATAATTAGAACAAAATATTTAGTACCTAAATATGAAATAGATAATTACTTATAGTCATTGAAATAATACTTCCACAAAAAGCACACTTACATAACACTTACACATTATAAAACAAATTAATAAAATATAATTAAAAATATAAATTAATAAAATCTAATAATTAATACAAATCAATGAAATGTAATAACTAATATATTTATAACTATAACTATTAATAACTATATAAGTATTTGTTTAACAAACTTGCAATCCAGTGTACCTTCTCACTGGATGCTTGTTTTGTCCAACCTATTATGTTGCCATGCCCTAACCGGGTTTCGTGTTTGAACTTACTTCCAAATATTATATTTTTAGCAACTAAATGTACTCATGAATGCAATAAAGAGTTTGAGTTTGAATATTTATATATTTTTATGTTTTAAGTAACATTTTGATTTTGTATCGGAAGTCGTTTTATCTTCGCTTTTAAATAGAACACAATCGAATATTACCAACGTAAAACATATTGCAGCAACACGATAACAAATCTTGCTCTCTCATACATGTATAAGTGGAGGGGGGGGGGTTTGTATTTATGCTTTTGCGGTTGCACAACGACTTGCTTTGCCTACGCTTTGCTTGGTAGTATAAATGCAAGCCTACCTTATCGCTTCCCTCAGAGGCGATAAGGGGGCGGGGTCTTGAGGGGGAGCGCAACAGTCGCTAAGATCCTCAAGGCAAGTCCGGTGGATTCACCTTCACGAGGTTGCCTCCCTGTTCTTGGTCTAATTCCATAAGAAATAGACGTAACAAAAACCACCGGGCGCCTTTTCTCCTAACCATGACCCTCTGTGACTGGGTGGTTGTGGGCTCGGCCGTCACTAAACTGAGCTGGCGACGGGTAGGTACATATAGTCACCTGCGCTAGGACCTGCGCAGTCGAGCGCCGTATGCAGGGATGAAGGAATCCTGGGGGGCTGAGTCGAACGGCGCTGGCGGTAATGTGTCCGTAAGGCAACACGCCCTCTTTGGTCCGGATTTCAAGCAAAACGGTGGCCCTAACCAATAGCCAAGGGTAGGGAAATGGCCAGAGTGTCCCGTCAGAGGGGCACGGCGAGGAGCGGGGGACAGTGTGGCAGTTCTCGGATTGCCACAGCGGTGGGTTAAGGTCATGCTGACGGTGTAAGTGAGGGTTGATCAGTTCGGGAAGGGACCAGGCGTCCCTACCGCCAACCCGATCAAGCACCCGATGTCGCACTGTAAGCCAGCCTCTCGCCCCTATATCTCGATGGTACTTCTAACGGTAAGCTAGTTTGTAGCGAGACGTTCCCAGGTGCGGGCTCCGTGGAGGGTGGGAGGCCAAAGAGATGAAACAAAAACGACAACTAACTATGGATACCAAAAGCCCATACGACACCAAACACACACACACACACACAAACGCTACACAAACAAACACACCCACCACACACACATACACACACACCACACAACCACACATCGGAGTGGAGGCGAAAGCCAAGGATACTCCAAAGGGGGGTGCATACAGCACCTCTCTCGCCCCTGGGTGTTCCGCTGTCACTACAGCGGGCTCCAGCGCGGGTGTCGGTCCGGCTGCGGCGAGAACCGCGGCCAAGACCAAAATAAAGTCCCGGAAAATACAGAGGACATCGGCGCTGACTGGGACCAGTACCGATCCTCTTTTGGTTGCAGGTGTACAGCCCCCCACGACGGTTAATACCGGTGGCAGGCCCCCCCTACTGAAGACACCTCCACCTATGGCTCCTCAAGCCACCCCTCCCCCGCTGGCCGTCACTGACCAACCGGAGGAGATCAGCACCGCCGGGGACACGTCCGCGTTTACCTGGCAGGTGCAGGGTAATAGGCGGAGGACGGCCAAGAACACTCCGGCTACACAACGTGCTGGACCCTCAGCGCCAGTAGCTCCGGCCCCTACTGCGGGCAACGGCTGGAGAAGGAACAGACCGTCCAAAAAGGAAAGGCGTCAGAAACGGTGGAAAGGTAAGACTCCACTCAATCAACAGGCAAACGCCGCAGGTTCGGCTAAACCGACCAACGGTAATGTCAACTTCTCCGCAGGCAGGCGGGAGTAGGCCAAGGTCGACTGTAGTCGCCCAGGACCCAGCCAACCGTCGACCAGCACGAAGGGACCAGCCCAAAACACAGCACAGGGACCCGATCGGAAGGATCGGGCTGCGGCCAAGCGAGCACTCAACGAGACCTCGTCACCTCGAGGGGAGCACAAGCGGCCGCGGCTTGATAAATCCAAACGGGCCGCCAACCGCAGTTACGCCCAAGCAGTGGACTCCGAGCTGGACGTAGCAGTAACCTGCGATCGCACGGGGTTCATCACGAAGGAGACCTCAGAAGAGGTGCTCGCGGCCATCCAAAGGAGGATAGTCACCGAGTGCCTCTCCACCAAACACGACTCACCTGCACCGGCCTTCAGAGCAAGGCCGATGTTCACCGGAGGGGTCCTGAAACTGTGGCCTGGCAGTGACCACACCTTAGCTTGGCTGAGGACCGTGATATCCGAGATGCCTCCCTCCACTAGTACCTCGCTAGTGGTCAGGAGGCAGGCGGAAATCAAACGACGTGTGAGATGCGGCATACTCATCCCGGATGCACAGGGGATTTTCGCAGAGCAGTCCATCATTGGGCGCGCTCTGTGCTACCAAAATCCCTGGATCGACATCAAGGGATGGGTATTGCTGCACTCTAGCAGACAGGCCGACGCGTGGTTCGTGGTGGTCGGGATCCCTGAGGACCAAATTCCCACCCTGATGAAGGCCGAACGTCGTCTCTCCTTCGGGGTAGGGACGGCGTACGTAAAATTCCAGGGTGTGAACGGCAGATTTGTCGACGTCCCTCAGGGATGGGACCCGGCCACGGAGACGATCGTGGAGGTGAAGAAGGAGGAGAAGGCAGCTTCTCCCCACCACGACACCGCGGTAGCAACCGCGGTTGCACCTGCGGCAGCGGCGCCGCCGGCGCCAACGGTGCCAGCAGCGCCAGAGGCGCCAATAGCGCCAGCGGAGCCGGCAGCGCCTGCGGCGCCAGTGGCGCAAGCATCTACGGCCATCCCGGCCGCCGCCGGCGTGGACGCCGTCCTCACATCGGGTGACGAGCTCGATGGCAATAACTTGTCGTCGGTCTCGGGCTCGGACGGGGATGGCTTCGACGCGGGCGACCTGTTTGCCGGGCTGCGTCTGGAGGGCGACGAGGAAGGCACGACCAGTGATGGCGTCCCCTTCGTCGACCTGTAGAGTGCTGCAGGCTAACCTCCACCACAGCCAAACCGCAACGGCTCAGGTGCGCAAGTGGTTGGAGGTTCAACATACGGCCATTGCTCTGATCCAGGAGCCGTGGATCAGGGCTGGCCATATACAAGGCCTCTCCAATCTGGGAGGTAAGCTTCTCGTTGGTACAGATCATGATCACCCAAGATCGTGCATATATACAACAGGTAACATCAAAGCACAACCACTGACAGACTTCTGTTGCAGGGATATCTCTGCAGTAAGGTTGGCCATACAGCGTGACGACACAGAAGTAGCAGTCGTCTTCGCCTCGGTATACATGCCTGAGGCTGAGGAGCCGCCGCCGCATGACCTCGCCCGCCTCGTGAGACATTGCGAGAGCTTGGGGCTGGAGGTTGTCATAGGCGCTGACGCAAATGCACATCACCCTCTGTGGGGCATGGACACACAAAACGATCGGGGTAAGGCTCTAGTTGATTATTTATTCACTACGAACTTAACCCTACTAAACACAGGCTCCGAACCAACCTTCGTAACCAGGCGCAGTCGCACAATCATAGACCTAACCATGGCTTCAGAAGGTGCAGCGGCCATGGCCACAGGGTGGCAGGTGTCCAGGGAGGCCTCCTGCTCGGACCATAGGTGGATCCGTTTCGACTTCCAGGTTAGTGTCACGCCAATACTGCCACGGCGTAACCCACGCAACATAGACCGTGCTGCCTATACACGAACCCTAGAGTCCAAGCTTGCGCTGACCGAGTATCGGTCGACGTTCGAGGACATCTTGCAGATTGACGACCAAGTCAATCACCTCACAGAATCAATGTTAGACAGCTACCACTCAGCCTGCCCAGAAACCACTCCGTCCTCTACACCGGGGCAGCAACCGTGGTGGGGAGCGGATCTGGAACGCAAGCGCAGGAAGGTAAGGACAGCCCTGAACAAAGCCATGAACAGCTGTGCTGATAAGGACTGGGACGCGTACAAAGCGGCCAAATCCTGCTACAAAAAGTGCATCAGGTTCAGGAGCAAAACCGGATGGCGTAAATACTGTGGCAACATCGAATCATGCCAACAAGCTAACAGGGTAAGGAAAATACTGGCACAGCAAAACACGACTGGGCCTGCTGTTCTCCGAAAACCAGACAGTACACTCACCACATCAACAGAAGAAGCGATGCGCGTCCTCATTGAAACTCACTTCCCAGGATGCGCTTTCGCTCAGGTAATTGAGTGGACCGAGACAAATCAAACACCAACAGAGAACGACTGGTGCTACGCACACAAAGTGGTAACGCTGGAAAAACTCCAGTGGGCGATCCAGTGCTTCCATCCTTTTAAGGCGGCAGGTCCGGACGGGATATTTCCCGCCTTACTACAGTGGGGGGGTATCTCCGTTGCCGGTAGACTGGTGTCCCTAATGAGAGCGTGCCTGGCCTTTAGATACGTTCCGAAAGGATGGAGGGAAGTGAAAGTCATATTCATTCCAAAGCCAGGTAAGAGTGACTACACCAATGCCAAATCCCACCGACCAATCAGTCTAACCTCCTTCCTTCTAAAAACCATGGAAAGAATTTGCGAGAGAGAGCTGAGGGAGGGCGCGTTGAAATCTATACCACTACACAACAACCAACATGCATACAGCTCGGGTAAGTCCACTGAATCGGCACTCCACCTAGTAGTCACTCGGATTGAAGATGCTATACATCAGAAGGGCACCTGCCTTGGAACCTTCATAGACATCGAAGGAGCCTTCGATAAAACCAACTTCTCAAGCATCAGTTCCGCCCTTTCTCGTCATGGGGCGGAGCAGGTGCTGATTGACTGGATCACTAACATGCTGAGCAAACGAGCGGTTCGCTTGGAAGGAGAGCAGCAGATGGCTCTGATAGCCAGAGGATGCCCCCAAGGTGGAGTACTTTCCCCCCTTCTCTGGAATCTGGTGATAAATGATCTCATCACCAAACTCAACGCCAGTCATTTCTACACAATTGGGTATGCAGACGACCTCGCTATTCTCATCTCGGGAAAAGTGACAGGAACAATCTGTAACCTCACCCAACAGGCGCTACGCATCGTGGAACGATGGTGCAGGGAATATGACCTTTCAGTCAATCCCACGAAAACTGAGCTAGTCATGTTTACCCAAAAGCGTACTTTAGGACCTTATCGCTTGCCTAAACTATTTGATACAGAACTTCGGTTAGCCACCGAAGTCAAGTACCTGGGAGTCATCCTAGACAGTAAGTTAAACTGGAGCAGTCACTTAGACAACAAAATAAACAGGGCGTGCATCACCTTCTGGCAGTGCAGGAGGATGATAGGTAAGAAGTGGGGCCTATCTCCCAAAATAATACTTTGGCTATACTGTGCGGTGATCCGTCCCATGATCTCGTACGGGGCGGTGGTCTGGTGGCCACGTACCAGACTAGTCACAGCCTCGAACAAACTCCAACGCATGCAAAGGCTTGCCTGCATGGCAATTACAGGCTGCATGAGAACCACACCGACGGCGGCTCTCGAAGCCATGCTGGAGCTTCCGCCGCTCCATCTGTACATACAACAGGAGGCAACAATGGCGGCAGCACGCCTTAAAACTCTTCAACTCTGGAGTAAGTCAAACACGCAACACACTGCGGTACTAGAGGGACTCTACAATGAGTTCCCCCTGGCGAAAGCCATCAACGATCGGGTACCAAAACAATTTGTATTCGACAAAAAATACAAGATCCAGCTCCACGAGGACCACCGCTGCGAGGGGTTAAATCCCGCAGAATTACGGATCTTCACGGACGGATCTAAAACAGGTACAGGTACTGGGGCTGGAGTATTCTCAGAGGATCTCAACATCCACATTGCCGTACCACTGGGGGTCCACAACACGGTATTTCAGGCGGAATGCATGGGCATTTCCCTGGCCGCATCAGCCATCTTAGCCAGGAGGGCTAGGGACCACTCTATCCGTATACTTTCAGACAGCAGGGCTGTACTGTTAGCACTTGATAACCACACGGTCAACTCCGGGTTAATACACGAGTGTCACCAGCGCCTCAACCAGGTCGGTAAGCACAACAACATAACCATACAATGGATTAAGGGCCACAGCGATTCCCGGGGCAACGATGCAGCGGACGAACTCGCTAGAAGGGGTTCCAGTATGACAGCAGTGGGACCAGAACCCATCGTTCCACTCCCCTTCGGGTATCTACGGACTCTGGTAAGGAAACGCACCAGTGATCAACACCACAAACTGTGGCTAGACCATGGTGAGTGTAGGCAGGCCAAGGAGGCACTTCCTACTATAGATGGCCGCCTCACCAAACGTTTGCTTCGGCTGACCAAATTACAGCTCCGCATAGTCACAGCCGCCATCACTGGTCACGGCTCTTTTAATAAACACCTCTTTGTCCTAGGAGTCACAGATAGCCCACTGTGCAGAGCCTGCATGGAGGAGGACGAGACAGCAGCCCACGTGCTTCTACACTGCCCAGAGGTTGCAACATACAGGGCAAAGTACTTAGGTAACCCAGGTACTCTCCGCGAGATCGTCAGCAACACCAAGGAGCTGCTGGCCTTTCTCGGGGAGCTGGGGTGGTTGGAGTAATGTTCCCACCCGTACGCAAAATACGCGCTTTAGACGTGGAGTTGCGGAAACCAGCCCGCTATACAATACAATACAATACAAGTGGACCAACTTGAACATGAAGTGATAAAACTAACATTTGTTTGTAGATAGCGTGGAGAAAAGAGCGCATCGCAACAAGTTAGTGCGCGTCGGACAAGTTGCTAAACGACAAAATAGCGACTATTTTAACAGTTAAATTGAGAAACAAACAAGTTACAAGTTGTTCGCGACGCTCCAAGCGTTTCATCTTGTTATGCTCTAATGTCGACGACGTTCGGCGCATTTTTACACAAAATGCCGCGAGACAAGTTGGCACAATTGAACCCCTTGTGCTCGACAATAAGGAAACATGCATATATACTAAAAATAAACAACTAAATCGCACCGTTATAATTTCTTCATGAAGTACCTGCAATAAGGAGATATTTTAGTACATTATTATTTTTGCTTAATAAGTATTCTCTAGGCTTTGTTCACGCAAGAACCCAGCATTAAACAAAACGAAAAGTATCTAATCTACTGAGACATCAGGAAATAACCGCATTACCCTATCTTTTGTAAATCTCATATGCATTCCATACTTAACATTTAGTAGTCATTTACTTGCGTAATATGTATATGCGAGGTGGTCCCTGCCTGCCCATACTTCATACATAAAAAGCTTAATACCGTCGTAAAGTGTCCATATCAGGTATATTGGTCCTCCGTATCAATATCGCTGATACATGGAGGCGCTCGGCTGGCTCGACAGGTACGCTCAGCCGCATATAATATGAGCCGAGTTATATGACGTCTCATTATTTTTTCGACAAAGGAGGTCGGCCGGTCGGCTCTTTCCATAAAATTAAAATAAATATATCGTGTATAAAATCAACTGCCTGCTACAATGATCTGCCCGGTTTGAGTACCTACTTTTACGTTTTAATAAGGTTTAAAATATGTTCTATTTGTTTAGGTATCATTAACTTTTGATTTCGTATTCATAAAATATGACGGAGAAAATGTCTCCGTTCCGTTTTTAAAAAGCGTGACGTCAGCATAGCTGACGTCACTGACTATGTTCAGGGTGATCACTCATCTTCGATCTTCCAAGTAAAACACCACAAGTACACTGTATGACTCGTTTATTCAACCGACAGCGTAACGACTTATTTACATAGATCCGTACAGTTCGGCGGCTCAAGCAAGACTGACTCGATCGCCTACAGTGCGGCCGTATTTATAGGGCTCGACGTACGTGCACGTTTAATTTTAGGTTAAGTATTGAAATTACAATGATGACATTCATTTTACATCGTAATAAATTCAAAGTAATCAACTTATGGTTTTTAAACTAATTTTTAGGACAATTAAATGATTAAACTTAGTTATTCTAGGTTTTTCTAGACGAATTGTTGTAGTTGCGCCGATACGGCCATACTGACAGGCGGTGCGCGCTCTGCACCAGCCTCGTTGGTTCTCGTCGATTTTTGTGGATTCTCGTAGACCTGAAAGAATAGAAACAAAACTTCCTCTGAGTAGTACATCTGTAAACAACTTGCGTTGTTTTGTCTTTTGAGAATATCGATTCTGATAAGGTTAGTAGGTTCTCGGAGATTTTATTAAAGGGTTCTCGGAGGTTCTCGTAGAGTTCTCGGAGGTTCTCGTAGAGTTCTCGGAGGTTCTCGTAGAGTTCTCGGAGGTTCTCGTAGAGTTCTCGGAGGTTCTCGTAGAGTTATCTGAGGGATATTTAGAATATTTGAATTAAGTTACTTACGGTTTTATTCTGATGAATTACGGTTTTCCGATTCCGATACGGCCACACTGACAGGCGGTGCGCGCTCTGCACCAGCCACGTTGGTTCTCGTCGATTTTTGTGGATTCTCGTAGACGGTTTTATTCTGATGAATTATTTTCACCCTGTACATAACAATGTCTCGGGAGTATCTGTTCTCAGGTTCAAATGTGGTGATGATGTTCTTTCGTAACTCTTCCCAGGTACTACTGGTCACCATCCAATCATCGATCCACATTTTCGCACGTCCCTTCAGCAGACTGCAGACTTTCATACGAACGTCGAAATCACTCAACTTATATGCCTCAATGGCCACTATCAATATGTTGACACCACTCACGTACTCCGACATGGGTATCCGGGTCGAAAGATGGCAGGTAAATGCCTTTGATCCTTATTATTGATTCGGTAGGCGGAGCACACAAACGCTCTGACATTCTCTGCATCATTTCCATCATCTGCATAAGGAATTGTGGTGGTATTCCGTCCATCCGCATTCCTTGATCAGGGTATGTATGCGGTCTTGATTGATTCATGGCTTCCATTGATGTATTGGAGACCAGTCCAGGCTCCTGACGCCGAATGTTGGCTGGTTCCATTTGCTCAGGTGGTAAACGAGCTGATGAGGAAGTGGCTTGAGTAGAAATCTCTTGCGATCCCACTTCTGATGACGGAGAAAATGTCTCCGTTCCGTTTTTAAAAAGCGTGACGTCAGCATAGCTGACGTCACTGACTATGTTCAGGGTGATCACTCATCTTCGATCTTCCAAGTAAAACACCACAAGTACACTGTATGACTCGTTTATTCAACCGACAGCGTAACGACTTATTTACATAGATCCGTACAGTTCGGCGGCTCAAGCAAGACTGACTCGATCGCCTACAGTGCGGCCGTATTTATAGGGCTCGACGTACGTGCACGTTTAATTTTAGGTTAAGTATTGAAATTACAATGATGACATTCATTTTACATCGTAATAAATTCAAAGTAATCAACTTATGGTTTTTAAACTAATTTTTAGGACAATTAAATGATTAAACTTAGTTATTCTAGGTTTTTCTAGACGAATTGTTGTAGTTGCGCCGATAAATAATATGAGAAATTAGAATGAGTTCCTACGTACAAGTATTACTCTCCGTTCTGTAAGACATTTTTGTCTGTATATCTCGCCTGTGCTCACAATAATTAGGTTCACTAAGTATGTCCCCGAGGTGTCGGTGAAGTCTTGAACTTGATACTCGACTGGGTCGTGCTAAAAGAAAGATCGCTATCGTTGTGCTCCTATAATTTTAATCATTTTGAATAGTAAAAAGTGTTAGTTTAGACTATTGAGCGATATTATTAAATAGTGAGTGAAGTGGTCGATCGAGTGGTGAAAACCGGACATCAAAACTCCCAAGAACTAAAAAGTTATGGGTAAATAACTTTCAAACTTTTTATAAACGGTTCCATACCCTGACCTACCTCAACCCGCGGTGTGCCCGATACTCCTCGCGCGCCCCGTGCCTCACACCCGCCGACGCCAGTGCTGTCTCGATAAAGTTTGGCTCAGTGCGTGACTCACTCGCACAGCGCGTTCGACACGGTTTCATTACCTTATATGGCCATAAATGAGTACGAGTTGGAGACTAATTACTTCGCACAGCAGCTATAGCGTTATTTCGGCACGCTCGCTACGGAGCTCTATAGAGTAGCGGTTGGTCGCCGCGCTTTGTATGAGAGAGGTCGTGCGTTCAAATCTTGCCTCAGACTAATATTGAAGAATTGAACTTTTTGTATTTTCCTAAGTTGAATCTGATCAATATAACAACATTCAACGACTTTTGGTACTGGACACGGACATAATGGACAAGTCTGAATTGGAAAATATTACTTTTCGCAAACCACCGAGGTCGAGTTCAATGGACAGCATCTTTAATGTCAACTTGAGTACAAACTCCACATTATTAGACACAACAATGATGAGTCTGCCTAATACGTCACTAAATGACAGCGAGGCAATTTTAAGCCTTAAAGACACAATTAATAGGCTAAATATGGAGCTAAAAAGTGCTCATATAGAAATTGAAAATTTAAACAGTGAAAATTTTCGCCTTAAATTGGATATTGGACAATATCAGAAGGTTATAGAAACTTATAAAAAGGTAAACGCAAAGAGTTTTACACCACGGTCTGCAAGTAAAAGGAATAAACTACGAACAAGCGGCTCCTCCACACCGACTAAATTATATCTCTCTCCTGTAGTGACTCACCTACCAGACTCTGTCTCACAAGCGCAAACAACAGGCGAATCTGTGGATGACTCTTTCAACTCAGCTCTGTCAATCGGCAGCTCAGAGTCAAGAAGACTCATTAAGTCGCCGCCGAAATTGACACAAAAGGTCTACTCAAGCGAAGATGCTAGTCACCACTACACTCAAAATAACGGGGTGTCAATATCTGCCCCGAACATTGAGTTGAAAAATGGTTTTCAGGCAAATAACGGTATAAATACATGCCAACCGCTAATCCCCAATGTAGTGGAACCCTCTAATAAGAAAAAGGATATTCACTCGAATTCTAAACAATTCCCTCAACAGACCAAAAATCAACAAGGCAACATCAGTGAACGGCACAAGCTGTGCATCTTAAGCAGTAATAAAAGCAACAAGATACTATCAATTGCAGAAGATTCATTCCCAAATTATGAAATTTGCCACTACTTAACACCTAACTGTGGGATAAAGAAACTTATCAATAATCTTGAGCACAAATTAAAAAACTATACAATGCATGACTACTGCCTAATTTTAATTGGCGAGGAGGATTTTCGCCGAACTAATAACTACGTCGACTTGACAATCTCCATACGTGAAACTCTTTTAAAAATACAGCACACAAATGTAATAATTTGCGCACCTACATTCAAATTGAACGATTACTCAACGATGTTCAACGGAAGAATAGAGACATTCAACAGCCTGCTATATCTAGATGCATGCACTCATAATTTTGCATACTTGTTCGATTCTAATTATTATCTTTCTTATGATTTCCAAATGTTTTGGAAAAAAAGTGGATCAGTTAACAATCACGGCATGTCAAATGTATTTGCAAATCTTAGTCTAATGATA
Source organism: Cerastis rubricosa (assembly GCA_949152445.1). Taxonomy (NCBI): domain Eukaryota; kingdom Metazoa; phylum Arthropoda; class Insecta; order Lepidoptera; family Noctuidae; genus Cerastis; species Cerastis rubricosa. Next base: position 22,690,020 of record OX424537.1, on the reverse strand, counting down.
AACGAATTTGCATGTTGTGATGATGAAAATATAAACCACTTAATTGACGCAGAACTTGGAGAGCAGCCACTCAATCATGCGAATCATTTTTTTCTTTTATAATCACATACATCTTTTGCATCAAAACATAGCTGGGCTTCTCAATAAATCGGACTTATTAACAGTACATATCCAAGAATTGTTACTAAAGAATAGAATAGATGTAGATGTGATCTGTATAACGGAACATTTTGTAATAGCTGGTCACGAAAACTTAATTAACATACCTAACTTTAAGATAGCTGCGTGTTATGCAAGAAAAGCACAAAAACGTGGAGGTTCCTGTATCCTAATTAAAAATAGCTATGAATACAAAGAATTAAAAAACATATCGAGCTTTTCAGTGACAGGGATTATAGAATGTTGTGCGTTAGAACTAATTAGGCATAAGTTAATAATTATATGCATATATCGTCCGCCCAGTATGTCTAACATAGGTCTCTTCTTTGATAACCTGGATTCTCTACTAAAGACACTATGTTCTAATTCAAATAAGAAGGTGGTTTTGTGTGGGGATTTTAACATAGACATAATTAAAAGAAATAAATTTACTTTGGACTTTGAATCTTTACTTCTCAATTACAATCTTAAATTGGAAATACATCAACCAACACGACTTATGAGCAAGACTTGCCTAGATAACATAGCTCATAACTCTAAGCAGAAATGTAATAGCGAAATAATAGATCTTGCGTTATCCGACCACACAGCTCAACTACTGAAAATCCCAGTTAAGAAAACGTGTATTATTAATTCTTGGCGCGTACAAAAACGTACGATTTCAAAAGAAAATCTAATTAAATTTAAAAAACATCTACAGTGTCTTACTTTCTCAGACGTACTAGGCACCGAAAACGCTAATGAAGCATATGATAATTTCATAGACATTTTTTGTTTATTGTACAATCTTTGCTTTCCGATGAAATGGGTTATTGTTAAACCGGATAGAAAAATTAAGTGGGTATCTCGGGGTATAAGAATTTGTAGTCGGAAACAAAGAAATTTACTATGGAAGTACAGATTATCTCCTACGTGCAAAAATAAATATATATTCAAAATGTATTCGCAGAAACTCAAAAAAATTATTAGACTCACCCAAAAAGCTCAAAATAACTATATTATAAATACTTCTGAGAATAAGACCAAAGCAGCATGGCAAATCATTAACAACACTACATTCACTAAAGATCCGATTTTACAAATCAACAGCCAAAATTCTATTATTAAGGACCCTCAAGAAATTGCTGAATCTTTTAATAACTTCTTTGTAGACCAAGTACAAGATATATCAAACGAAGACACATAATCAGACAATATTACTAGGATAGCTAATAACCCAAACTCAATGTTCTTGCCGCCAGTAGTTCCACAGGATATAGTTAGAACAATAGGAACATTAAAAAATAAAAAAAGCCACGGCTACGACGGCGTATCAACATCGGTTGTCAAATTTGTGGCTGATATAATTGCTGTACCTCTATGTCACATAATGAATACAAGTATTAGCTCAGGTACCTTCCCCAATAGTCTTAAAAAAGTAATTATAAAACCAGTTCATAAAAAAAATAGCAAAGAAGACATGGCTAATTATAGGCCAGTAGCTTTAATTCCAGTGTTTTCCAAAGTTTTTGAAAAAGTAATATACGAGTCAGTCTATAAGTTCTTAGCTAAAAATAAAATATTATGTGACGAACAAAAGGGATTCAGAAAAAACAAAAATATCAATATGGCAATTTACGATTTACTGAATAACGTCATGCCAAGTGTGGACCATAAAATGCCTGTATGCGCTATCTATACTGATATGACGAAAGCATTCGATTACGTCAACCATGAGGCTCTTGAAAATAAACTGTACACGTACGGCATTAGAGGAAATGTCCTTAAACTAATAAAGTCATACCTTAATAAGCGTAAGCAATACACAGAAGTATCAAGGATTTGTTTAAAGACTAAAAAAGAACATAAATATCTATCCGGTTGCAGAGAAGTCAAATATGGCGTACCGCAAGGTAGCGTACTTGGACCTTTACTGTTTCTATTATATATTAACGACTTGCCTCGCCAAATTCAACAACCTATGGTATTATTTGCAGACGATAGTACGGCAATAGTAAAATGCGGCAATAAAATTAATTACGAAAGCGACATTAATAACACATTAAAAAACATAATAAATTGGCTTAATAGAAACAATCTAATTATAAATATACAAAAAACAAAACTTATGCATTTTCACCAACGTCGAAGAGCTGAAAATTATGGTGTTGAATTTGAGGGACAAAAAGTAGAATCGACGAACGTTACTAAATTCCTTGGTATTTTAATTGATAATAAACTGACCTGGAAACCACATGCAGAGGATGTATGTATGAGGTTAAGCAAGTCAGCGTACGTACTTTATAACCTGTCTAAAAAAGTTAGCATTCGCACCGTGCTGGAAGCTTATCACGGTTTAGTTGCATCCGTTTTGAGGTTCGGACTTATATTTTGGGGCAATTGTACTGAGAGAGAAAGGATATTCAAGGCCCAAAAACGTTGCTTAAGATCAATGACTAGTCTTAAAAATACCGACAGCTGTGCACCTGTGTTCAAGTCTCTAAAATTACTCACCTTTCCGTCTTTGTACATACTTGAAGTTGCATTATTTGTTAGAACAAACATACACCTTTTTACCCTTATGGACGATATTAGAACACGCCCAGGATCTGCTAGATCGCAATACAAAAATCTAATGTTTACAGGTAGGTACAAAACAGCATTATTAAGAAAAAGCTTGCTATCAATGGGGCCAGTCATCTATAATAAAATACCTCATGCCTACAAAGAAGAACCATTAAGTATATTTAAAAAGAGGCTAACATCCTTACTAATAGAGAAATGTTACTATTCTGTACAAGATTTTTTGAATGATAAGAATTTATAATGCTATTTTATTATTACAACTTGTTATATTTTATTTTATTTGAAATTTTATAATGTTCCTTGATGATGTAGGCAAATTATCAATTTAATCAATCATTTGTATTATATGAAATAAAGATTATTGTTTTTAATGTTTAGTCTATGTAGGAAGGATGTAGATTTATATCTGTATTTTACTGTGTTTTTTTTTTTTTCCCTATTTGTTTGATATTTTTTTTGTATAATTGAGTAGTTACAAAATATGTTTTACTTTTGCATGCCGTAAGGTAGAGTGTGTTGGAACTGCTTTTACAATGTCTACATCTTATTTTGTACCCACATTCATGGCAAATAAATGATTTCTTTCTTTCTTTCTTCTTTCTTGACAAGAGAAATGTATCGAGGCTTGTCGCTATCGCTGTAATGTTTTATCTTATCTAACTACTATATAAGTGCGAAAGTTTGGAAAGATGTTTGTTGTGAATGCATTGCTGTCTGTAACTTTGCTTACCGGACTGCACATTCCGTTTTCAAATTTGCCGCTGAATCTTGCAAGTGAAGATACCCCAACATGCAACATCACCAAAAACAGCGGTCGTGGAGACGTTTTGCAGCAATGCAAGTAATAGTATGGGACGAGTGCACAATGTCGCACAAGCATGCATTAAAGGAGGCGCGGCGTTAAACAGCAGCTTGCAAGACATCCGCCTCGACCAGGTTCTGATGGCAGCGTTGTCGTTTTGCTCGCAGGCGACTTTAGACAGACACACTGCCAGTCATTAAGAGGGGCACACCGGCTGATGAAATAACGTGTCTAACTGTTCAACGACCAAGAATCAGGTGTCTTTGCGAATGAACCACTGCAATTGGAAGAGGGTCGTCTGCAATCGGACGCAGATTGGAAAATTCTATTTTCAGAAGAATTTTCCCATCTAATGGCTACAGAGGATGAACTTATCATGCCCTTTTTTCCCAACTTAGAGGTTCCTATAAATAATGAAGAGTGGTTAACCTCTCCGACCCGAGGCCGCTAACGATAGAACGAGTGGGTCACAAACAAACAAAAAACTAAATTTTAGACATGATCGTCAGTGATTCGAAAGTATGCACATCCATAGACACTGTGATGGCTAATGACGGTATACTGCATACCCCGTTGAATTTCTCAACTTCCTGTAGTTTTACGGACGTGCTGTTCCCATAAATTGGAGCTTAAAGTCGGCGTTTGAGTCCTGCTGATGCGAAACCTTGATGCACCCAGACTGTGCAACGGCACCAGGCTTTGTATCACAGAGCTGGGCAGTAATATTATAAAAGCTAACATTACTACAGGAACTGCTAAAGGAGAGAGCGTTTTAAGTCACCGCATGCCCATTTTTCCAAGTAACTTGGTTAAAAGGTAGCAATTTCCCTCAAAATAAGCATTTACATATCAATAAATCCTATAGTCAAACCTTAACAGTGGCAGGCATTCATGCCGCGTTCATGGCAATAAGCTCTGCCCCTATTACATATAGAGGCAGAACCTATTGCCATGAACGCGGCCCGACATTAAATCTAGACTCCGTGGCTGTCTGGTTCTGAGAAATCCCTGATAGAATAACCCAATAACACTTTGCCTGACCCGAGAATCGCAACCAGACCCTCACCCTCAGTAGTCGCGCTTGCGACACTCGAACAACGAGTCAGTCACACACATTCACCTCGAAATTCCGCGAAAACAAAGTCGCGGCCATCATTATAATATTTCATTGTATTCTACTGTGAAATTCGACCAATTAGTGCCATATAGACAACAGCCCCTTTGAGATTATTTTACACAGATTATAGTTTAAGCATTCCGTCGGCTTTGTACCGACGATTTGATTGTTAGCTAGTGATCGCTCCCGGCTCGGTCCGTACCTAATTGGCCCGATAAGAAAAGAGCCAAATCTCACATGTCGGAGTACGGTCCTACGAGTACGTCTGCGTCGAAGTGATGTAGGTACAGGGGGTACTGGTTCGACGTTCTGATTGTTACACGTGTACATGTTCGTAAATAATTAGCATATTTAATAACTCCGGTTACTCTAATGGATGCGTTGTTCAAGACAGTGGTTAACAGTCTTGTCACACATAAAGCATTTAGTATTAAGTGATGTATCTAGGCAATTGGATTAATTGAATTTTATCATTTATGATTTTGCATTGAAATTTGCATTTATGTTGTAAGTTAGTAACAAATCTTTGTTCAGTACAAAGAAACCGTCATTAATTTAGTAACATTTGGTTCGCACTTCTATTGAAAATATCTACAATTATGAATATATACAAGTAAGATAGAGTTCCGTTCGCATAAGCAACCACACGCCGTTTACTCGAGTATATTACACATCACTTATTCTGAGAATCATACAACACATTGATACGCTCCATTATGTTACAAAGATAGGGAATTGACTAGAATGAATACATTTATGCGAATACGATGATATTTTGCTGGTTTGTTCGGGGAACTAATATTCACATCTCTTTACAATACTGCTTACACTCTCGATTACACACATTACACTGTCTGTCTGTCAAGTAACCGTAGCACGGGAAATATCTGTTCGAAATTAATTGTGATAAAGGCAGGAGGATGATCACAACAGAGGCTAGGTTATAACAGTAACGGTAGAAGAGTTGTTGGTCACCGACTCGCACTGAACCCACCGATGATGGATCATGACCCACACCTCCTCACAGAGAGGCGGTCCGGTAAACGTGTTGTCCGATTTGATAAAACGTACGTCACGTACACTAAATAAGTTCGCGTTTGGCCGCAACTTGCCCGATGTGAAGCGCTGATGTAGCATAGGGTGGAGCACGCGTGCCTAGAAGAAACTGAGTCACTCGAACATTGAATAGCTGCAGATCATAATGATCACAAACAACGTGTTTTAAAGTTAGCTAATCTTCCACAATCATGCTCTGTAGCACCAACTCTCTACGCACCTATCAGCTGCATAAGTACTATGCATGTGTGCAGGTACCCGCTAGGAGGCCCTGAGACCCCCCGCGGGGCTGAGTTATCGCTCAATTACTTCGCTGCCAGTTCCCTGCTCACCCCGCGGGCACGGTGACCGTGAACATGCGAGGGTTTGCGATAAATCTGATGGAAACCTTTTATGAAACGTAATCTATTACAATGTCTAACAGGAGGGGGGCACGCACCGTGTACAAGACGTACAGACAATAGTTTACTTAGTGCGGAATCTAAAAGGTTTTTTATGGCCTGCTCTTAAAACTTCAACTCACCGTCATTATTGCATTACTTTTTCCAATTCATCTCAGGGTGAATGTCCGCAAGGTTCAGTGAAACCGGTGCGGACACAATGCGGATTCGGTTACGGATACCGGACACTTACAGATACTGAACCTACTGAAGTGTCCGTAACCGTTCTGCAATTAGTCCGTACGGGTTTGAATAACCGATTTTTTTTTTAGTGTCAAGAGACCACATAATTACTGATGTAGTTATAAACTACGCTCACAAAGTTCTCAAGCGGTGTTGCATAAGCCAGGAGCTAGGAGCGTACGCTGTCAATTATTCACAGATTAGCGCTAGCTCTTTAACTAGTTGTACTCGCACTAGTTCATACCCGCGGCGGTAACTGCATCTGTGAGGTCGTGCCAAAACTACGTTCTGTTTAAGTAGTTAACTAAAATATTCAAAAACGTTTTCCTTAAAAAAGGGTAAAAAGTTAATACTTTTTAACCGACTTCCAAAGGAGGAGGTTATCAATTCGGATGTTTTTTTTGTATTTCCACCGATTTTTTTGCCAATTATGTGTCCCGACTACATCACACCATGAAGGTTGAGGAGATCATGGAGTATGTAAGAGTGAAGACCAGCCGGAACTTGAGGGTCGAGAAGTTGGAGTCGCAACACAACACGAACTTCAAATCGTTCGTGGTGCGAGTTCCGACTCATCAAATCGAGCCCTTCCTCAAGGAGGAGTTTTGACCGAAGGGTGTCATGTATCGGCGATTCCGCGGAAGGCTACGCGACACCACGCAGCGCGACAGGACGCCGTCACTTCGTGTACAATAGTTTAAAGTTTTAGTTTTATAAAGTATGGATTAGTTTATAGTTAGTCTTTTTATGCTTATATATGTATTGTGTTCTATGGGCCTAGTACCCTGAAATAAAGGATTGTATTGTATTGCATTGTATTTTATAAGTCCGGATCTGATGGTTGGATCCCAGAAAAATTAAGGGCAACATTAAAATTTCATGGGCATTGTTTGAAACAGTATACTTCCCATGTGGTCATCAGGTCAGGATCTGATGATGGAATCCTGGAGGAATCGAGGGAACTCTCCAAATTTCTCATGATCACACATGCACACATGATCTCAGGAAAATTAAGAGCAACCCTCAAATTTTATGTGAACTTGCAAATTTTTTTTTTAGTAGAATTATATAATGCGGGGGTTATCAATTCGTCTGAATGTTTTGAGTTTATGAATTTCTGATATTAATGATATGATTATGTTCATCAATATGCAATATATAGCAAAGAAGGAAGAATATTATTCCGCGGTGGTCAATGGAATTCTTGTATTGATTTGTGCAATCGCTTGTATGTTTATTGTTAACACTATATCCGAAAATTGTTATCAATTGGATGTATTTATATGTTTATAAATAATTCCTAACAAATAATATCATTTCTCCGAAACAAATTTTCCTTTAGCAACTATTGTACGTCGTTACGCTACGTTTACTCTCATAGGCGAGGAAAGACATAAACACATGACGTCATCACCGTGACGTCACCCTAATCATATCACCAACGATCCATTGAACGAAACAGATTATAATAAATGAAATAATTTAAACTCAAGTGAGGGTAGGCAGATCCAGCGCTAGTTTTAATATAAAGCGGCTTAGGACTTCGCCGCATGAATATTTAACAAATGTGACCCTTCGCCCTTGCTCTAATGAAAACATGCTCCCATAATAGATATTTTAGGATTATTTTATTTTCATAGTTTGGGGCGCGGTGTCCGGCGCTTAAATAAACTAACGTGACGGTTAGTAGCTGTCTAATGTGTGTGTAGTTGTTGAGAGTAGGGTGTGATCACACTTTTTGTTTCAAAACCTTTCGTTATAAATGACGTCCACAGATAAAAATAGTCTCATTACAATAGAATAGTTGCGTGGCGATTCTGCTACGGCGTAGCAAGCGTAGCGATGTCACACGCTACGCCGTAGTAAAACGCTACGCTGCATGACCGCTTAATTTTTCAAGCAAGAGCTAAATTTTGGAGATAATTGTTGGGCCTGCCCGTATCCGGGTACCTGTTGTCCAAATGTTTTGTTTATGGCTTTGCTCCGTGTGTGACCCGGTAAAGTTTGACCACAAGTTGTATGTTAGGAGAGGGTTCTGTGAAGTAATGAACTCTGTGACCTCTCATCCGTCTTTAGGGTATTATGAAAGGCTAATAAACTAAATTTGGTGTTCGGAAACTTTTTCTTAAAACAGAAAAAAGTTAAACTGGTCTTGTGATGTTATTTTATTTTGGAAAGAGCAATGTATAGCTTAATAAGCCACTATATCTCACGTCTTCAAAGCACACCTATTTAATAAATTAAAAATTTAAAAAACCCCCGACACAAAAAAGTCTCTAAAAAGCCAAAAATAAATTAATCCAAGCGTCGTAGCGTCGGGGGTCCGCTTTGTTCTGTGCCTGTACTAAGCGGTCTTCTTAGCGGTCCCCCGACGCTACGACGCTTGGATTAATTTATTTTTGGCTTTTTAGAGACTTTTTTGTGTCGGGGGTTTTTTAAATTTTTAATTTAATTTTTTTTCATGCTTTTTAAACTTATTTTATTTTTTCCTAGCCTTGACTGTCCTACTTCTGGTTAACGAAACCAAGGAAAGATATAAATTAAACAAAATATAAATTTTGGGGGGAGGGGGTGCACTCCCCCCCCGCTCAGCAATGCCAAGTGGCAATGGTGACAAGCGAAAACATTTCAAATTTCAAATAGACTAAATGTGAATTTTTTTAAATCCCTACATCAACTAGAAAAGAGGTGATGATCTTCAAACGGCTGAGCAGATTTTCATGAAACATAGCTAAGAACACTCTCGATTAAAATACCTTTCAAACGACACCACTTTTATCCAAATCGGTTCATCCGTTTAGGAGCTACGATGCCACAGACAGACACACAGATACACAGATACACAGATACACAGATACACACGTCAAACTTATAACACCCCTCTTTTTTGGTCGGGGGTTAAAAAGAGCTCGCAAAGTACTGGAGCACTATAGTTACACCCGAGTGTCACTACTACAAGACTACACTTCGAGCTTCCGGCAAAAAGTCCAGCGAGATGTAACGCTGCCTCCACACGGTAAGGTGCATTCGATTGTCTCTGTCTGTCACTGATAAGCAGGTTTTGCAGATATGACAGGTTTGCTTGTAAACGATGCCTTTTATACATGGCAAAGCTATGTTTACTTATTTGATTTAATACGCAGCAGCCCTCAAAAAGGCCTTGAGCTTCACACTTCATCGCACATCATTCCGATGCTGATGTATTCTACCGACACGGTGCGACGTTCACGGTTTCTTGGAAAGGCCACGTTTCGTTTTCCCTAGAGAATTGCAATCCGTCTCGCCATGCACACGCGTGTAACTTAACAGTGGATTGCTGTGGAGCTGCACCTTAAAGCCGGACACGTGCGGTTTGCCTACAAATTTGCTCTTGCGGCCGATAAATCGTTCGCTCACCTAAAGGCATTCCACTTAGATTGCAGGCGCCGGAATGTCGCCTAACTGTTGTCCTCTCCCTGCTCCTCCCTCCCTGCCTCCCCCAACCCGGGCGGCGCATCACCTCACCCCTCCGGCGCACGGTGCATAGGTGTCGGCGGGGTCAAAGTGTTACTGTGAATAACGCAGACGTCTAATAAATCAATTGTTTGACATCATAATTAATACAAAAGACATTTTTTTCTAAAAGAACGCCTTTTCGTTTTATTGTAAACTTTATACTTCACATAATAGATCTTGGTGCTATTAAGTTTAACACAGATCATAAGTTTTTCAAATATTAACACGGCATTTTGAAAAAAAAAATGCAAACAAAATATTATGATCCATAAGATAAAGAACAAGAGATTATGATACAAAACATTTTAGCGGATAGCGGAGGCTGTCATCAGCTCGCTGCTTAATAACTAATTTGTCGGCACTAATCTACGCCGGCATTAATCACTGAGACTCACTGAATCACCGGACGAAACTCCTTACAAACAAAGACATCGTTCGAGCAAACGTAGATGTATATTAAAACACATGTACTATAAAAAGGTATCTGGTCAAAAGACGTATGTTACCATTTACAAGACAGTCAATCAGTTCACTCTTTTTCCAACCTAGAATCATCAGGCTACCTACAATATCTTGGTTTGACAGGATAGCTGCTAGCTAGAACTCCTGGCTTTAGCTAACGTTAAAACGTAAACGGAGTGGTCTATCAAAATAGTTCAAACAGTGTTTACCGTGAGGTGGCGCCACTGCCAGTGCGCTCAACTGCTCACACCGGAACGCGCACGCTTCGTGACTTGCTTGCTCAACGTGCTCTACTCTGCGAGCTCTTATCTATGAGGCCACTGTTACCCGTCACCAATGGCGGAGAAAAAGCTATCTATATGGACTCTACTTCCCACTTTAAAACTAGAGTAGGTATAATGTACCGGGAGAGTTTTGAAAGATTTCGAAGTAACACTTAAGTCTGTACAGTCTATCTTGGCTTACAAAGAAACATATAAATAACTTAGTATTGGCAAGTCGAGTCCTAACAAGCGTTTAAAAACGAATTAAACGAACGAATCAGGCAGTGAGGGTTTTTTAATTTGTTACAGAACCCTAAAACAACTGCGAGACTATCGGTTTTGAGTTCAACAGCCAGCTTTAAGAGGACGCTACGCCTGAGGAATTTGAAGAATACATTTTTACCTACAAAAATCTTGACCAAAAGACGTTTTGTATTCCGCTGTTTTCTTCTTCAAAACTAAACTGATCTAAATAATTCTTAAATCAAAATTTAGAGGAAAAGTATAATATCTTAAAAATATTTCTTTTTTGTTAAAAACTTATCTAATTTGTCTGATAGTCGTCTGAACATGGCGGTAAAAACGGGCTTTTTTCGGGTTTTTGGATTGCCATAATTCTTTAAAAGATTATGTTTTGAAAAAAAAAAGAAAAGGGTCAAAATGTTACTGTGAATAACGCAGACGTCTAATAAATCAATTGTTTGACATCATAATTAATACAAAAGACATTTTTTTCTAAAAGAACGCCTTTTCGTTTTATTGTAAACTTTATACTTCACACAATAGATCTTGGTGCTATTAAGTTTAACACAGATCATAAGTTTTTCAAATTTTAACACGGCATTCTGAAAAAAAAAATTGCAAACAAAATATTACGATCCATACGATAAAGAACAAGAGATTATGATACAAAACATTTTAGCGGATAGCGGAGGCTGGCATCAGCTCGCTGCTTAATAACTCTAATTTGTCGGCACTAATCTACGCCGGCATTAATCACTGAGACTCACTGAATCACCGGACGAAACTCCTTACAAACAAAGACATCGTTCGAGCAAACGTAGATGTATATTAAAACACATGTACTATAAAAAGGTATCTGGTCAAAAGACGTATGTTACCATTTACAAGACAGTCAATCAGTTCACTCTTTTTCCAACCTAGAATCATCAGGCTATACTACAACATCTTGGTTTGACAGGATAGCTGCTAGCTAGTAGTCCTAGCTTTAGCTAACGTTAAAACGTAGACAGAGTGGTCTATCAAAGTAGTTCAAACAGTGTTTGCGAGGTGGCGCCACTGCTCACACCGGAACGCGCACGCTTCGTGACTTGCTTGCTCAACGTGCTCTACTCTGCGAGCTCTTATCTATGAGGCCACTGTTACCCGTCACCAATGGCGGAGAAAAAGCTATCTATATGGACTGTACTTCCCACTTTAAAACGAGAGTAGGTTTAATGTAACGGGAGAGTTTTGAAAGATTTCGAAGTAACACTTAAGTCTGTACAGTCTGTCTTACGGAGTAACGTAATACAGTCACTTATTGGCTTACAAAGAAACATATAAATAACTTAGTATTGGCAAGTCGAGTCCTAACAAGCGTTTAAAATCAGGCAGTGAGGGTTTTTTAATTTGTTACAGAACCCTGAAACAACTGCGAGACTATCGGTTTTGAGTTCAATAGCCAGCTTTAATGTACCCACTGCAATAGATATTTTCAGTAAAAATATCTCAATTGGAACAATGCCTAGAAAGCATTTAAATGGAAAATAGATGCACGAATAAAAACATGTATTATGAATTATCGGTAGAATAAATTCAACATTAAAACGACACCAATCATATTATTATCCTAACTAATATATGTATATATGTCGCAGTTTGATGATTTTATTCCGTTAGACTCGGTCATCATGTGGGCAAAACATGGGTTTCGTGCAATGAAAACACACACTACACACGGTACACTGCTTTTATCGAACTAACTAATTACTTGAAATTACAATCCAAAATAATAACACTTGGCACCATGAATCGGGTTACAGTTTCGGAACGTCTTGTCTCCGCCGCGATCAGACACTGACTGTCGTCGTCGCTGCTAGCTCGAAACATCACGACTCTGTAGTAAGCGCGCTTAGGTGTGGGTAGACTGGTAAATAGAGCGCTTGATGCAACCTTTGGCGTGCTTTCGATTCATTTTCTGTCCGAACTATTGACCGGATCCGACATATATTATCTTGACGCCCTAACAGTTGAGCGGATTTGTATGAAATTTGGCATATTCATAGATAGTCCATAATTAGCCAGGGTTAGTACATGCAAGTAGTTTTTTGTGGCGGAAGTAAGTAAATTTTCGACTTCCAACAACGACTTAGAACATACATGTCATATTCATCACATGTTTCCTTCAGACTCACACTCTCGCTAAGGTTATCTCGGAAAATCGGTACATCTCGTTGTGATCGCTCGCGTCACACTCACCATTTATGTATTAATTTTAATTACAAATTACACGTAATCGGCTCCGCGCCGCGAGATTCATGTTAATCACTTTCCAATAATTATCCACTTCTGTTGGAAATGGAAATGTATAAACCAAACAATATAAGAAGTGTAATTTAGTATTATATAGTTCCATGCTATTTATGAGTACATAGGTTGCGTACTTACTTGGTTTCCATACTACTTGACTTTTCTATAAAACTGTTGTATTCGCTAACTAAATATATCCACATTTATTATTACAATCCGTTGTTGTTACTATCAAAACCTATCAGGTTATGGGCCCAGAAAACGCAATAAATAAGAGTGCGTAAATATTATACATGTTTTACAAGATTATTTTGATTGTGACGTAATTTTATTCGAGATGTCGAATGACAACGTGCAGCCGGCGACATCGTCATCTTCAGGTACGAGTTCCGGCTTATCAGTTAATTTTGAGAAACTCAGTGGTATTTCAAATTACGGAAACTGGAAATTTTTGATGCGAATGTACCTAATACATGAAGATTTATGGGACTGCATCGAGGAGTCGGCGCAGGGTGTTCCCAGGGTCAATGATGCTCGCAAGCAACTACGAGCACTTGCAAAAATATGTTTAATGGTGCAGCCGTCGTCTTTTTCTCATGTGCGTAATGCAACCACCGGGTTTGAAGCATGGAATAACTTAAAAACGGCCTACGAAGACCGAGGGCTCTGTAGACGTCTTGGACTTTTACGCACATTATTTGGATTGAAATTGGAACAATTTAGTGATATGGAAGCGTATCTCTTGAAGATCACAGACTTGGATCAGCAATTACGAGACATAAACGCTCCATTAGACGACGATTTTTTGTCGGTATTAATGCTAAGCGGTTTACCACCAGATTACGATCCGCTTATTATGGCATTAGAAAATTCTAACATAAAATTGTGCAGCGAAACAGTGAAAAGTAAGTTAGTACAAGAAAATTTACGCAGAGACTTTGACAAGTGTGAAGAAAATGCAATGCTCACAAACCGGCCTACAAAATATGTACAAAAACACTCGACGAAGGTTAAGTGTTTCTTATGTAAAAAACCGAATCACTATGCAAAGAATTGTCCAAATAGGACAAATAAAAGTGATAATCGGAGTCAAAAATGTGAAAAGGCGTGGAACGGGTCATTATTGACAGCATTAGCTGTAAATATCAACTCGGATTCTTGGTATGTCGACTCCGGCGCGACCTGTCACATGACGAACAACAAAAATACATTACAAAATTATGTTGTGGAGGCTCCGCGGTTGGTGACAGTAGCCAACGACCATATTAAGATGCATAGTGAAGGCCATGGTGAAGTGGAATTGTTGTTGAAAGGGCACACTCAAAACCTATCAGGTTATGGGCCCAGAACGCTTCCACTGCGCGCTTCTATATTATGGACGTGAGTGTTATGATTTGTGTTTCCTGAAGGCCTAAACAAAACGATAGCTATCAACGAAAATTCGACAATGTATTGAATTGACATGAACTGGATGTTAAAAAAAAAAAACGTGGTATCATTTTGTATGCATTTATTCTACATTGTTCACAATGCATGTCATGGTAATAGGCTTATCCCCAATAAAATGGAACGTACATACCTAACTAACGAATTGTGGGTCTACTGTACACATCTGCGTACCCCCTCAGAGCATATAGCGGTGTGGTTATATGCTAAGATATTGTGTAAACAATAAACATCCAAGCGAAATAATATTCTTCCTTCTTTGCCGAACATACACACAGACCATTCGGACGAATTGATAACCTCCGCACTTTACAAGATTGTTAAAAAAAAATTGCAAGTTCCCATAAAATTTGAGGGTTGTTTTTGATTTTCCTGGGATCCCATAATCAGATCCCGACTTAGGTATACCTTTCATCACTTGCTTAGCATCATGTGATGATTATTACCAGGCATAATGCCTATGTGTGCATATGCGCACACAAACATTATGCCTGCCTATAAATTTGGAGAGTTACCTCGATTTCTCCAGGATTCCATCATCAGACCATGACCTGAAGACCATGAGATCACATGGGAAGTATACTGTTTCAAACAATGCCCATAAAATTTTAATGTTGCCCTTATTTTTTCTGGGATCCAACCATCAGATCCTGACTTATACCTTCCATCATCAGCTCAGCAAAACGAGATTATAATAACCAGAAACAAATATATAAATTGCGTTAGAAAGTATATGAAAAACATGCTATGGGCCTATAAAATTTGAAGGTTGCCCTCGATTACCCTGTGATCTCATCATCCGATACTGAATTGGTGACAATGGGACTACCTCAGGACTATAGGATTTCGAATAAAAAAGGATTTAGAAAGTTGGTCTACAGTTGGCGCAAAAATCGGTGTTCTAACAAAAAAAAAATTAAAAAAAAACATCCGAATTAATAACTTAGTCCTTTTGGATGTTGGTTAAAAATACGAAACACTTTGACAATGATTGCCACTTGTCAAGACCCTCGGAATTCACTTTGTATGTAACATATTAACGTGCATAATAACCCTTATATACCCTTACCCTTGCCCTTGCTGGAGCACGGGCCTCCTCTCTCTGAGAGGTAGTAGGCTATGATCCACCACGCGGACCCAGAGCAGGTTAGTATCGATGTTTTGGGTCTTAGGTATCCGTTTCTTCATGATGTTTACCTTTACCGTTTTGAGAGCAGTGGTGATGAAATTTGTATCTTTTCAAGACGTAAGGTTTTGAAAGTCACCTACAGAAATCAAAGGGAGGCGTAAAGAAAAGTCGCTTTTGCTATATTTTAAAGATAAAAAAACCCATGACACAAACTCGGCCGCTCAGTATAACTTTGTCAAAATATATGCAGATGCTGCTAACAGTACACCTAACTAACTACCATCTACTTTGCCGTCAGTACGAACTCACCAACTTTCTCATTCATAAACATTATTATAGTTAGGATTATTTCAAAGCGGATTAGTCCCCGAGCTTCTGGGATCGTATAATACCTACAAGAGAACAAAATTCTGAAAACTTTGAAGCAGTCTTCAAAGAAATGATCCACCATTTTAAGTCCAGTGAAGTTTTATTATCCGACACCCCTCACTGTTTGGCGAAGAGTTTCAAATTCACTGTATTATGATGAGCTAGGTGGTGGTGTGCTGGTGTGGTGGTGTGGTGGTGTGGTGGTGGTGTGGCCATTCGCAGCTATTTATCAAGTAGTTCCGATAGCTGGAACATCGCGAACTGCGCAACTGCGGTAAATTGCCTGAAGTTGCGCGCCGTGTATCAGCCGATGGCATGTTATTGCACTTAGATTGTATTGTGAACTAGAATCACTATCTACTGCTATGGTACGTATATTTAGTTCTGTGACGTAACGTATTCGAACTTTTGTAATACTTTTGTTTACTTAGAAGAGGTGTGCATTGAATATTGAACTTAGTGACATTTTGTTATTATTTATAAAGGGTGTAAATCAACCCTAGACAATGGCACTTGTTCCCTCCGTCATTGCGATATGTTTTTTTGATCTAGACCATACCTGGGAACCCTCTAGTTACGGAGATATTGGAGGTCCAAATGCCTTTTTAAAAAAATATTAGATTATAAGGTTAGAACTGTACTTTAAATGCCTTCTTAACCTATTCACTAGTAATTGCATCTACAAGCACAATGTTTTGAAAGCGTTACATTGAGTTTTACCGTAAAACGTGATATTTCACCCCAAAAAAAAGCCGTTTACTCGCAATATTTTTTGCGTAGGAATACTTAGTTTGATGTACGGAATGCTTGGTTGCCAGCATAGTGAAGTCTCTGTCACCTTGTATTAATACGAACGAAATTATTACGCGTGATTATATCAACCTATTTCAACTGGAACAAACTATATTTTTTTACCAAAACGTTCCAAATATTTTTTTTATTTATTTTTTTAGCTTTTGAGTTAATTTTTTTATACAGTGTTCACAGTTCCGTGTTGAAGACAAACTTTACTCAAAAGTGTTCTTTGGAGAGAACTCACAAAAGCACGACTATTAATAGACCTATAGAACAAATAGTTCATTATCTTGCATTAAAGATCAGCCGCAACACTCGTGTTTAACTTGTGCTCGATACAAGCTGTGAGCACGAGTTGAGTCGACTTTGATCACTCGCGCTTGGATTAGTCTGCCGTTACACCACCTCGCGTTCAAACAGTGTTCAGTGTTTGCCAACTACTGGCAAACTCAGCTAATTAACTATCTAAGCCCGGTTTTTATTAGGTATTACTTAAAAATGAAATGTTGTAGTTGGGTTTTTCCATTTAGAATTTCTAAGTAGTAGCTAGATTTGCGCCCGGTTAACGGGTAACAGATACCTATCATATGGGACTCAAACAGAATGACCGAAATGTGAATGTAGCTGGAGCACACCTCTGCCTCACCCTTCGGGATTGAATTGAATTGAAAATATTTATTTCAGAGCAAGCACACAGTAATGATACGAGTCCATTACGTTAGTCCGTGAATACTTTTAACTACGTTAGTAAATTTAAAGTAATTATTATTTTGGACATCCTGAAATATTTCATAATATACGTTGTCAGGTGTACATTAAACGGACATAGGGTACCTTTTTTCTTTTTTTTTTTTTTTCATCCCGAAAAAAAGTACTGTCCCGAGCAAAACCACAACAACGTTCTTGATGGTGCCACTTGCAACGGTCAAACAACAAGCAGAGTACAATCCAAATTGATTGTCAAATTCTAAATTAACGAGGGCGAAGCTGCGGGAAAAAGCTAGTATTGAGAAAAAAATGGTTGTTAATCTTATATTTTCATATTTTTTATTTCCAGATGTAAGCTGATCAAGGCATTATAAGATTTGGTTCGACCTCCGGAGCCAGATTAATGACGTCATAAAGTTGACGTGACGCGACGCCGGCGGCTACTCGCCTATCATGAAGTTTTTATTATACCGCGGTACGATTTTAAATATCTTTATGAGTACTTATTTCAATGTAAATCTCATTAAATTTTGGCTATCACAATACAAAATACTTACTACAAAATATTATTTAAGGAAAAGAACAGACATTAAAATAGCAAGCGCTAAGCACCACTTCGCTGTTTTCTAGAAGGTGGCGGCTAATTCTTACAACCAGTTAAAAATCAGAGAAAAGATAATCTGCCCCGAGCTCGTCCGATGCACAAGCTGCTGTCAAAGGCCGGCCGGCGCCAAAGCCGGACAAAGGGCACGAAAACGAGAAAAAAGTGCAGCCGAAAAGGACGAAGGAGGACAGTCAGTAGAGGACTGAGGACCACTTCGTGCACAACTCGGGACTGCCCCGTACTCGATACTGTAATTACCTACCGTGATCGAATTCAAACCGGTACTTCATTAATCGGTTGTACAGGGTTGCCACATTATGACATATTTCGACGAATAAGTAAAACAGCTTTATAAAGGTTATTGTTGAATGTCAAAATAAAGCGATCGTAAAATATAAATATTAGACGAGGAGAGTTTAGTACAGCTAGTAAAAAATGAAGGAGCATCAAATATTAACAACGTGCGCTCCTCAGAGGAAAATAAACAAAATCGTTTTATTCATGCTTTGCTAATAATTTTCACGGTGCCTAAGCCGAAAATCCTGAAACCTCCTCCCAGGGGACGAGCGGAAGCGATCTCCTGACTTATTCAGACATCACACCTACTGGTACTACGAGAAGGTAACACATGTACTTAGTCCTCATTATCTTCGATACTTGTAACATGTACATAGCTTAATAATTAATTTATATTGAAGTGCGTTGTGGATTCAGCTCAATTATAAATAGACCGTGATCCAGCGACCTCTCCTCATTATGGTGTAATGTCGTTCGTCCCTCTTACAAGGCTATTCAGTCGCGTCCCTAACGAGCCAGTAATTAATAGATCCGCACTAACTGGCAGTAGATTGCGGCGCGGTGTGTGACTGATGCCTACTATCGGCGCTAAGGAAGCGGTGAGAGGGACGGAGGGTGGGGATGGATGGCGGGCGACGGATGAGCGCCATCACTCAGGGGATAACCCCGCCAGCCAGCAAGGTGCGCGGACAGGAAACATTCACTTGAATTATCACTGGCACATCGATTCTTTGTACCTTTCTAATAGTACTACGCAGTCATAGCTAAGCCGTAGTCCGCTACGCCGTAGTCCACTACGCCGTAGCCAGTGCTACGCGTAGTCTTGTCGCTTGTGCTCGCACTGCACAGAAATAGGTACTTGCTACAGATTTAATGTAAACATTTCGTAGTCTTAACCCGCTCAAGTTTGAGCAAGATTTTGTTAGTAAAGCACCGATCCTATCCTCTAGCACAAGTACTTTGTACAAGAAAAGTATGAACTTTGCTATGAACTCGTAAGCACCGAGGAATATGGTTCTGGATAATGTGCAGATAAGGTCCTATCGTAAGGAGAAAATGGGAAAAGACATTTCAGATTATTAGTTTTCGTAATCTGAACACTCTACTGGTAATTAATGGCGAAAGTAGAAAACTTAATTTTCACATACTCGCAGCATCAAAAGTTAGCTAGTTACATTACTTTTGAATCCAAGACATTACACATTACATTTGAACTCAGCGCTTCGAATTAGCATTCAGTTGCTAAGGACTGAATACACAAGAACCATGTTTTGTGTCCACTTGAAAAATAAGAGTCACTAAATTTAGTCGCTTATAAATAATAATGTGGTATTTATAAAGGCGGTCGGCGACGCCCGATGCGCGACAAGTCTCCGCGACACGCGCGCGCTCGCATATTCATCGCGCATAATCTGTCGCTAAGTGATAGCATGAATATTTAAAGATATGCACTTGCGCTTAACTGTTGCGGCCTCGACGAGGCGACGAGGCGGCAGCGCGACGGTGACGTAAGAGGCGACAAGTGACATGGCGCCCACAAAAGGCAGATAATAGCCAGGTTACTGTTGACGGTACTTGGTTGTGGCGTTGAGTTTACCTGATCGCGTACACGTGTTCTGATAACGCGCCCTGGAGATGTTATCATTTATAATGAAAACATTGTAAGTTTCACATATATGTATTTATGTATATATTATATTATGACGGCTGATTTACTGACGAAGAAAATTAAGAATTGAAAGGTGAAGGGTAGGATACCGATGATATTGACAATGACAATTCAAGTAAAAAAAAATATATTCAATAACAGACAGCCTGTTATAAACTTCTGATGTTAACAGTGCAGTCATGGACTAGTAGCTAGCCATTTGCATAAGAACTGGCAACAATATAAATGTTCTTCTGTATAGCTCATTGCACATTTGATCATTTCCAAGACACTACGCGACTGTAGAGCAATGATCGCCGCGGACATATCTGACTGCAACCCCCCCTCCCTGCCCCCTATCCCTCTGCCCCTCAGCCGGCACCCGCGCTGATGGCCGCGCACTGATAACGTTCACAGCTTTTTATGCAGTTTCTCCGAGAATTTTCATTTAAAATATAAAAGGAATTGTGCAGTCTATCTTAATAAGTCGTATCCATTAATAAACAAACGTACTAAGAGATTTAGAATGTTTATAAATTGAAAACACACCACCATCAACATTTATTGCATGATGCAAAAACTCTATACAGCCAACTCCTGAACATCACGGAACAAAGCTAATAACGAACAAAATAAGTACTTCAGTTTGTTGACGCATCCAAGCAGAATACTTAATAACGACGAGAAGGCCTGAAATACCGGTTTTCCACGACTGAAAAAATACAATATTATATAGATATCGTCTGTATGGTGTCGGACGTAAAGAATAGCACCATCCCATATCTTCCCGTGGGTGTCGTAAGAGGCGACTAAGGGACTTGCCAGAGAATGGGCAGCAGCATTCTCTGTGCTTTTGTAACAACCGTACTGCGATCGCCAACCCGCCTGCCAAGCGTGGCGATTATGGCAAAACACCCCCTTCTTCGGGGAGGCCTATGTCCAGCAGTGGATGTCATTTGGCTGAAATGATGATCGGATCCGGTCATTAGTACGGAAAGAAAATGAATCAGCAAGCGCGCCAAAGGTAGCATCACGCGACCTACTTACCAGTCTACCCACACCTTAGCGCGCTTCTACAGAGTCGTGGTGTTTCGAGCTCGCTGTGAGGCGGTCTGTGTCTGATCGCGGCGGAGTCAAGACGTCCCGAAACTGTGTCCCGACTCATGGTGCCTAGTGTTATTATGTTGGATTGTAATTTCAAGTAATTTGTTAGTTCGATAAAAGCAGTGTACCGTGTGTAGTGTGTGTTTTCATAGCACAAAACCCATGTTCTGCCCATATGATGAACAAGTCTAACGAAATAAATCGTGACAACTACGACATAGATATAATGTTTTTTTTTTTAAGAAAAAAGAAACACTTCCCAGGTATGCGGGATGAGATTTCTTAAGGAATAAGCATCACCTTTGTACCTTTTTTTCTGTATTCAGTGTGTTCAAACTGTTAAATAAATAAATAAACTTTCACGCGTATTATAACCGGCTCACACGCAACGAGCCGACAACAAGTGACACAGTACGACACAACACGCGGCCCGCTTTCAGCCGAATAACAAATATCAACAATAATGGCAACAATTATGTGTCCCTACAACACAAGATAATATCGTCAGAATAGAAGGCTCACTCGATGAGTCCACCAATCACCCAGCATTGGTACTTAGGAAGCTTCGATTTATATCAGGAATAATTGTGTAAAGAAAAATACTGCTCAGATTGTCGCGTCTTGTAGGTCCTACACCTAGTTAAGGTAATATAAGGTAAAGTGGTTTATTTTAAAATAGTTTAATGTAGTTGCACATTGTACCTGTGATATAGTCTCAATGTGCAACTACAGTAGGTAAAGTTTGTAAGTTTGGATGTAAGAGACAATCTCCAAAACCATTCAACTGATTTCAAAAATCTTTTAGTCATGTCAAGCTACACTATTTCAATAACCGAGTGCCATAACCTATGTTTCTTCGATGCGGACGTAGTCACGGGCATTAGCTGGTCTAAAGACTTATAACCCCATCACTTACTTCCAAATAAGTACTGGTCAACACATCTGCCAGATAATTTCACACAAAAAGTGAGCCTTCTGTTCCTCATTACTCCCGGGCTCAACACTCAACAAACAAGGGACGCTTTCAATTTTATGGCTTCATATCTGCGATACATTCGCGATCGTTGGCATACATTAAATGGATTTAAGGCCGTAAGCTGCCGAATGGAGCGAATATCGTCGGGAATACGATGTAGGTGTCATGCCTTCAGTCCTCACACTGTAGCGGGTCAGGTTTCACTGGGCCAACATGTCAACTGTCTCAACAATTATAAGCTTACACGGGGTATCAATATTCACAAGTTTACTTAATCTTATCTCAACTTATTTTTCTATTCACTAGCAAAGCACAGTAATTGCCGCACCCATCTAACGATAGTTTGTTTTGGTTCAGAGCGACACGTATTATAATTTCGGGTTTGTTTGACATTTGACACTGTCAGACTTTCGATATGCACGTTGTTCGTTGAGTGCACGTCAACTGGCATGTGTCTGATGTCAGTCGCGTGTCGCATAGACGCGTGCGTTTTACGATATGTGAGAAGTAATGCCAACCAATTTACTGCGTGATGCCGCGGCCGATTTAAATGGTCGCCATCATTCGCTGAAGCACATTTTTATTCCAAGCCGCTGGTATACGTTTATTGCAGCCGATAATATGCACATAAAATATTGTACAATTTATGATTCGTGAGCTTTATGCTCGGCTTTAAATAAAGCTTCAATTAAACTCGTAAAGTTGTGGAGTTCGAGATCTTGTGAAGTTACGAGCTTCATTTCAGAACAAGTTTTTGACGCCAAAAGAGTTGTGTAACTATCAAAGCTTTGGATAAAGTTATCTTTAAGACAATCCGGATGATGGTAGTTGTAATACTGGTTCACAAACTGGTTTCGTTCCTGGGACAGTCGTATTTGAAATCCGTCAGAATGAATTAGTGGAATATTTGGGTGTCTCTAAAAATTTGCTCACATCATTCCTAAGTAGTGCTTACGAAACATCAGTGTTTTTAAAGCACGGCGTATAAAACTGTACAAAATGTTACAGATGCACACAAATTGTTAGAACCGAAGTGTAACAAAACACGCCCCCGGGATACTACGGATTGTGTCTCGGAGAAAGAAAATCTAGAAAATAAACAGAGCACAGTTTTAAGATAAGGTAAGATTGGCTGTTGCTTGAATTCTCTATTTCATTTATATTATCATGTACTTTGTGATCTTCTATTCATTACTGCCTTCAAATAAGGTCTGAGACGTCATCATTATAATTGGACTCGCACAAACCACCCGCGAGACTTGAGAGCCTGTAAAGTAATGCGAAGTGTAATGTAA
Source organism: Cerastis rubricosa (assembly GCA_949152445.1). NCBI lineage: Eukaryota > Metazoa > Arthropoda > Insecta > Lepidoptera > Noctuidae > Cerastis > Cerastis rubricosa. The sequence goes on along the minus strand of OX424537.1, from coordinate 22,666,575 downwards.
TGCGAAGTATAATGTTATGTTATTTAATGAAATTCATGCAAACATCGCCACGAGTGTCACGACTCTAATGACGTGTTTGTGTCGCGAGGGACTGCCCACCAATGTGGCAAAGACTACGGGATTAGTTGCATTTTCGAATTAAGTGATGCTAACAAGATTTGAAGGAAGTAACAGTGTTCTTTTACTCATATACAAACTATAAAAAAAAACCTTTTCCCTTTTATACATGCCACAAGCGACTCATAACCTCCTATATATCTATTCCCGCCTCGTTTAGGTTGGTTTAGTAGTAGCATACGCTACTGTCTTACGACATAGTAATAGCGAGGTCTTGGGTTCGATTACCAGGTCCGGCAAAGTGCTGTAGGGTTTTTCTACAAATAATTTTTCAATAGCAGACCGGTTGATGGCAATAAGCTTGCCCCTTTTACATGAAACTTAAACATGACTAGAGAATTGTGGGTGCACTATTTTAGAGGTACACCTCTGTCTATCCTGGGGTACAGGCGTCATGTACGTAATACATAATGTTATCTTATGTTCATGTTTTGTTTCTGTTCCAGCAAACCCATTACCGATGCCACTCGTTGTAACGCAATTCGCACTGGACAATGCAATGTAATGCCCAAGTATAAAATCATGTCAGCCGTATATCCAATAGCACTGGTATTGGATGATCACTGTACAAATATTTGTGTTGGCGAGTGTCGCGCTGTGATTATCTCGCATTGTGCTTCACCCACTGTATAATAAAATAGGCTGTGGCAGGAGCAGGGCTGCTGCTATCTGATTGTCGGATAATCGAAGGGGGATTATGGCCAAAACAAAACACTGCGTAGTCTGATGAGACCATCTCAATGAACAAAGTCTTTACCTCCGAGCCAGGCGCTACACGCTCACACGACAAGTGTCTTGTGATAGCAACTGCGGACAAACAAATTGAATAAGTGGTTTAGAGAATTATTCACGAGTGTGCCTTTACAAAACTTTATAAAATCAATAAATTCTTATCATTGTTTTCATGATTAAGTTGCTAATTAACCATAGCAACCAAACACAACGCGCTGGCGCTTGCAACAGCGTTGAAATATCGGGAGCTTACAATAAATAAAAATCACGGAAGATACCGCTTTTTTTTCGGATGGGAAATCCTCAAATTACTTCTCCCGCTCTGGGCGGAGCGGAAGGGAGTGTCAGACTTGTACTAACTAAAACCTATCCATGTTCCTTCTTAGCCCTTTGTATTCCAGGGCCAGGTATCTCTTTCGAATACCCCTTAAGTGATAGTGTAAGTGTAGTTATAAGCCTTGACAGCTTAAAACATTGAAATAAAGTTTGTAAAGACAGTGCGCAATCGTACTTAAGTCATTTAAGAGGCAGACGTAGTTTTAACCTGAGTAAAGTCTTATTTAAAGACCGGGAATTTCTTCATTTAGATATATTTGTCATCTAGATGAGGCCATCCATCTTCACCGATCCATCGAAAACGTTAACTAGTTGATGTTCGATACTATACCGGAGGCTCGACAACCCTGAGCGTAACAACGTTATACATATTAATATTAATGGCAACTGATTGTGCTGCTCGCTGAGCGTTGATTGCAGTGCAAGAAATACACCAGCGTTGTGTCATGGCGAGGAAACGCAACCGGTTGTTGTGCACGGAAAAAATGGACATAATTTTGTTCTACTGTTTTATCTGTTATGTTCTATTTATTTATCGTGCGCCATTCCCAGGTATAAATGATTTCAAATTCAGATTTTTATTCAAATAGAATGACTAGACACTAGACTTTTACCATTGCAGGCAAGAGTTACCATATACCAGAATACAAATTTTACCACACTAATATCTTCTGCAGACATTCCCTAATAGGAATTAAAACTCCAAACAATTCCCGCTCAACCCAATCGCCAAACCACTGCGTCAATGGAACCTCTCAGATTAAACTAAGGAACTTCCAGCTCCACATTAACGTCGACACCTCTCAAACTAGAACCAATCCCTGCTAAGGTGATCGATCATAGAACAATGTTGTAGTGATCAACAGTTAGGCACAGGTCCCACTTTCCGCGTCGTCGCGCGTGGCGAGAAGCTATCGACTACTTGCCCGCTCAAAAAACGTACGAAATATTGCACGTGCCGTGTCGGTAAAAGAAATACATTGTGCCGCTGCTGCCATTGAGAAAGATCATCACCTGCCTAGCATTTTCCCAACTTCATTGGGGTTGGCTTCCAGACCTAACCGGATGCCGCTGTATACCAGTATTTTAATTGACGCGACTCTGAACTGCACCGCCAAATTTCATGAGTTATGTAACAAACGTTACCCATTGGAAAGAAAAGCGGGCTCTCAGATATTTTGGCCTCTGACTACCTGTTACTGTACGACTGTCAAGGAACAAATAACAGCATATTATTTCAGCACCAACGGCATAGATCAATTTCTTTTGGCTATCTATACTCACTTCTCGCTAATCGCTAGCGGTGGCACTGGTGCCCCAAAGACTCACAGTGATTCATCGACCGACACGTGTGGATCAACCACTGACATGTAACAATAGATGCACAGCCACACACGAAGCCGCCATTACCGACACAATGATGCGCGTGATCGCAGATCAGATGAGCGCAGACACACGTAATTAACTTAATATTATTGTCGACGTATCTGAGTTGAGGATTACATGTGCTCTTGGATATTAATGAGCCGCAACAGTGCGTTAAGTTAACGATTACACGAAAGATTCAATTTAGTATAAGTCGAATGTGATTTAACAGTATTCTGCACGTAAAGTCACATTCTGTATTTTTTTCGATAAACATCTAGTATTTGTAATGTGGCTAAGAAAATCTTGTACGTGTGAAACCATATAAAGGTATCTTAAACCCAGATTACTCGGTCTCATCTTTTAAATCACAATCAGTGTGAAGGTATAGCCGCATGTGGGAATACAGTGAGTCCCAGTATTACAGGAATTCTAAATTCTATGTGGGTTCAAAGTTGAGAAGTCCTTCTCCTTTTGCGTTTTAGAATTGAAACTTGTTCTGATTGAAACCTGTTCTAATTAAAAGGTTCGTTTTAGGTTAAAAGCGACTAGAATATTTTTTTTACTTTAATAAGAAAAGTGGGTTTGTGTTTAAATCTGCCCAATCCTTCATTGAAATACAGGCGTATCTAATGTTATGGTATGTTTATGTGAATTTAGGAGACTGAGGTAAAATCTGGAAACTTCCTTACTAATTAATACAAGACTGATGATGAATCTATCTTCTAAAGACAGGCTAAATTACAAAGGCAAATGACTGTCGAAATCCTCCTACTTACGCGCGCGCGCTAATGAAATCATCGTAGTTCGCGATAATCGTGCGGAACCAGCCCCGCTGTGACGTCCCAAGTCGTGGCTCATCCGCATAGTTATAGCAGAGAACAGATTGGCACAGAAGGTTGACTCCATGTAACGAGCGGAAACACGCACACACACAAACACACAATTGAGTGCTAAACTTTATTCATGTAATCTAAATGCGGTTTAATGACACGTGCGTGTTTCACTTATTTCTCGTGTTCGGGCGAATGTCGAATCCTGGCCGAAACCGATGCCGATTAATCATCTATCGCTAAAACCTTCGATCCACGACGAAACTGAAAGTTGAATAACCCTATGGAAATTCAGTTCACCCACTGTATAATGGCTAAAAGTGAATAATACTCGTATAGTGTGAGTCGATATATGATTCTTTTTAGGGTCTGTACCTCAAAAGGAAAAAACGGAAAACTTATATAGGATATCACTTTGTTTTCCGTCTATCCACCGGTCTATCTGTCTGTCTGTCTTTTATCTCGGGAACGCGTGGAAGTATCGAGTTGACAGTACCATTGTCCTTTGAATCTGCGAAAAAATCAAACTTCTTAGTTAACGTCAAAAAAAGATACGCCCATTTTATACCGCATATATATTTCGATACTGTCAAGGGAATCAAAATTTATAGAGTACTTTCATTTAACCTAGAACTACGAAATTTTGCAAATAATAACGTCTTACACTACAAGTACAGGGAAAAGTCTAAAAGAAAGAAAGACAAAAAAGACAGAAAGTCTGTCGTTTATAATAAAAAAGCTCGGAAATAACTGTGGGACGAGACCTGATTCCCGAACTATGCATTTATAATATGTACCTACAAATTTGTACGGAACCCTCGGTGGGCGAGTCCGACTCGACTTGTCCGCTTTTTTATTAGAAGTACTGTCTTTTCTCCGGTTGTACGCAACTTGTCGTTGCGAACCTTGTTTGCACTTTGCAGTGCAGGAAGATTTTATGGTATGGATGAAGAATGGCAATTTAGAGGAAAAACTTCATAACATAGAAGTTTTTGGTAAGAAAAGGGAAAGGGTCGAAAGTGTGTTTATTGAAACAGTATTTTTTTTATTATTTATGGTGTAAAGCAGGCATCAAGAGCCGGTTATACAAAGTTAAAACAAAATTTGTTAGTTATTGGTTCTGTGAAAACATCTGAGCTGATTTTAAAAACAATAAAAAGTTAGTCTCCTTGGTTCTGGCTGTATACGTCGACGATGTATCATCGTTGTATAAAAAAATAATTAAGCTTGACAATTTCAAATGTTACCGTACCCGTTATGTGATTATTATATTTTCGATATTTATAACTTTAAATTAATAATTGGCCTAATTATTTCTGTACGCGAATAAATACTTACCATGATAAATGATGGAATTAAGCTCCAGATTACATATATTGAAAAGATGATGATACCCCACTGGTGAAGAAAATGCACGAACCTGAAATAGGTGAGTGTATGTACTCTTAGTGAGAGTTAATTGTCTATCTAATATTGTTGGCTGTAAATACCAGGTACAGCCTACACCATGAGTTGCTTGAGTCAATTCAACTCTAAATTTGATCAGTCACATCAGAATATTGCTAATCTACGTCTTCGTTATCTGAAAGCGACAAAACATAGTGGTATTACATACAGGAAAGAAACAGGTTAAACTAAAACTATGACGGGTCTTTCAGATGCAGACTGGGCAAATTGTCCAACTGATGGACGATCCTGGGTTCTGGTGTAAACTTGCAGGTGGCCCTATTTCGTGGAAAACTGAAAAAACAACCCGCAGTGACTTAGTCGTCGCTGAACAAATGACATTGGCTACAACAGAAAAGGATGCGTGCTTCTTAAAAGGACTGATATCCGATACAAAAGGTAAGTCGTTAAACAAAGTTTTGTATATACGGGTAGCCAGAGCGCAAAAAAATAAGCTATTAACCCGATTCACCACAATAGAGCAAAAGAGATGACCGTACAGTTCAATTGTTTCCAAGATAAAAACTGACCGATAAAACCGTTGAATTTAGGTATAATATGCCCACCGACAGGTTAAGATGTTCTGTTGAAACCTTAGGGTCCAAAAAAGCATCGCAGTTGTTTGTAAATATTTAGTCCGAGTGTATCTTAATGGTTTTCTTTACTGGTTTTAGGCCTGTGTGTTATCAGTGCAATGCAATTAACATTATAAGGGAGCATGTTGTATTTTCATACTTATTAGGTGTGTATCTTTATACAAAAAGTAATGGTTTATTCTCTTTATTATATTGCGGACAATTTCTGTTTTTTTTTCTATTTAAAGCTATTCGGTTCTACTGAAGAAAATTCAATACTTCTAACATTATTCTTTTAACAAGATTATTCCTTCTACAAATTGTGTGTGAAACTATCACTCTGAGTCTAATGACTCTAAGGACGTTTCACTCTTGATATGAACCCGGCCTTCTATATCTGCCTGTTTTGTGGTGATGGTGTGATTAACTCGTCCGGGTTGTACGTTGGTGTTGTAACGTAACGTGATACGGCGGTTGTTTTGTAAACACGTCGCGAACGTTTTATTACACCTACTAATATTGATATCGTCTATATGTACCTATATGTCAACTTAGATATAAGTGGTTCTCAGAATTGTTTAGTATCTACCTTTGATCTTATGTAAAATACGCGGTATACGATTTCTCAGAAAGCCCGATACTAATGTATTACTTAATAGTTTGCAAAGACGCTATGCATGATATGAAGAGGCATTAGCTATCAACAGGATCCCAAACCTTCCCGCTCCCAAAATAAATTTCTTCAAATAACTTAATTTTCCAAAATAGTTATCAAAGCCTTATTAATGGACGGGCGAATAGATTCTTTTTTTACATTTATCCAATTCCATTTGAATATTCTATCTAAATACCTATTGATAGGTTCCAAAAATAAGAGTTCAATCTCATTGATATGTCTTGGTACCCTCGAAGAATAAATACTTATTATGTTGTTGTCATAATAATGTCTGTACCTAAGTGAGTACCTACCCAACCAACAAAAGTTATTTTTATAGAAGGCCATAGAACGTTTTCTAAAAATTATTCGGTGGTCAAAATAAAAGGCCAAAGAAGGTGCACCTACAAAGAAAGTGGCGCAATGATGTCTCCATTCAGTTTTACAGTACGACTGTTGTGCGAGTTATTAGCGCACTATTAAATAGCTTATGTGCTATTCCAGACTATTATCTATATTTTTGCCAAATTTCATCCAGATCCGTTCCGCCGTTCTGGCGTGATCTAGCACAAACATCCATCCAAACTTCCGCATTTATGTGGTAGTACGATAAGATAAGATTAGAATTAGGTAATTTAACATAATTTGACGTGTCGACATAGACGAAGCGAAATATAATATAATTTATTAAAACACATCCCTATAAGAATGGTACCTACTATATCCTCAATGACCGGTGAAACGTCCAAGGCCACAAAATACGCCTCATTATTTGTACATTACGCATTTTTTAAACTCGGGAATTTTTCGACCCGTGCCACGGCGCACTTAAAGCTTATTATCTCGTTAAATATTGCAGCTACACCAAAACAAAAAATACGTGTGTATAGCTGAAACTATACAGAATCTAACTACGCTAAAACTAATTACGACAACTAGATATAAGTATTTCGAAAAAAATGTGAAGTTGAAAATATGTGTTGAATTTCAGTTTCTCCAATAAGAATGTCTAGTTTTTTCCAACTAGAATTGTAGTTCGTATCAATAAAACCTATTTATAATTAAACTAGACTATATAAGCTTTGTTTTAATACCCATATGTCCTTACTTTGGCACTTTCTTAGTAGCCAAATTAACCAAACCAATCAACCCCTGCTCTGATCGATTCGATACCTACTGATTTTGTCGTGTTGTCGTAAAAAATTTACTAAAATTTCGTTTTTTTTTACTGTTTTATATTGCGGAGATACTAATAATTACTTAATTGAACTAATTTTCATAATACGAGCACTATTTTAACAATTTTTGCAAAATTTTTGAAAAATAATGATCGAGGCCCATAATTACGCACGGGACGTTTGACTTACCTGAAAAAATTTTAGGCATATTTGTAAACCCGAAGGTGATATTCTTAGATATTCGTAAAGCTTGATTAATGAAGTTTATTTTGATATATAACACTATAAACATTGGGTTATAAATATAATAGTACTAGCTTCTGCCCGCGGCTTCGCCCGCGTGGAGTTCGGAAATTGCCTACATATATGTTACCCCCGCAAAATAATGTCGAAAATAGTCATTTAAATGGTATAGATAATAGTTGTTGGCTGCAGTTTTGCTCGCACGTAAGTGTATGTATAGGATAAATAGTTGTGTTAAAGTCTGTGATTTTCAAAGTAAGAAGTCAGATAATTAATTCTGGTTAGAAAAAGTATGTCTTGGTATTTAACTCCCGGAAACCAATATAAATAATGAATTATCCTACCACCTCTTTGTAAATGACGTTTGCGTTGTTTCCTTGTGGGGTTAAAATTACTAAGATACTCGCAGAGCTCATTCCGGAGCATGCAACATAAAACTACCCATGTGAGAAACATGTTCTCACATCAATGAGAAATAGCCTAGGGAAGGATATTGAGACATTGTGTATTTTAAATTTCATTATTTGCACCTAGAAAATGAGGTCAAAATGAAAATCCAATACGGCGCCGAAGAAAATTCTCATTTTCATTGTCAGCGACCCCGAAAACCACGAAAATGACACCCATGACGGAAAAACAGAAAGCTTTCCTCGGTGTCATCTTGGATTTTCATTTTGACCTCTGCTTCATTGTCAGCGACCCAGAAAACTACGAAAACGACACCCATTAAGGAAAAACTGAAAAGTTTCCTCGGCGCCATGTTAGATTTTCGTTTTCATTGTCAGCGACTCGGATACCACGAAAACGAATTTTGTACTTTTTTTAACATATGTGTCCATACAAATACAATATCGTCTTGTCTTTGCATTTTGACCTCATTTTCGTTATGAGCGACCCCGAACGCCACGAAAAGGACACCCGTGAAGGAAAAACTGAAAGTTTTCTTCGGCGCCATCTAAGATTTTAATTTTGACCTGATTTTTATTGTAAGCGACTCCGAAAACCACAAAAACGACACCCGTGAAGGAAAGAAAGTAAATTTACTTCGGTGCCGTCTTGGGTTTGAATTTTGACCTCATTTTCGTTATCAGCGACCCCGAAATCCACGATAATGAGACCCATGAAGTAAAACTAAAAAGTTTCCTCGGCGCTAGCATCTTAGATTTTCGTTTTCATTGCCAACGACTCGCAAAACCACGAACACGACGCCCATGAAGGAAAAACCAAAAGTTTTCGTCGGCGCCATCTTGAGTTTTCATTTGGACCTTATTTTCATTGCCAGCGACCCAGAAAACCACGAAAACGACACCCGTGAAGGATAAACCGAAAGTTTTCCTCGGCGCCATCTTGGATTTTTATTTTGACCTCATTTTTATTGTAAGGGACCCCGAAAACCACGAAAAAGACACCCGTGAAGGAAAAAAGTATATTTTCTTCGTGGTCGTCTTGGATTTGCATTTTGACCTCATTTTCGTTATGAGCGACCCCGAAAACCACGAAAACGACACCCGTGAAGGAAAACCTGAAAGTTTTCTTCGGCGCCATCTTGGATTTTAATTTTGACCTGATTTTTATTGTAAGCGACCCCGAAAACCACAAAAACGACACCCGTGAAGGAAAGAAAGTAAATTTACTTCGGTGCCGTCTTGGATTTGCATTTTGACTTCATTTTCGTTATCAGCGACCCCGAAAACCACCAAAACGACACCCATGAAGCCATTGAGTCGCGCCAGTATCCAGTCGCGGGAGTGCCTGTCGCGCAAGTGGGTTCCCGCAAGTGTCCTTCGCGCAAATGTCTTTCGCATAAATGTCCCAGATCCCCTAGAAGTATGTATATGAAGTTTTAATAGCGTATTTGTACGTACAAACGTGCTAACACAACAATACCAAAATAAAAAAAATCCATCGTCTGAGGGGTCGAATTTCCAAAAACTTTGAATTACATGTATATCAATTCAATCAAGAAACACATTGTGAATTTCAAGCAGATCAGACCATTTTTGTTATACTAACGTTTTCACCCCTTTTCGCCCATTTGGAGTTGAATTTCCAAAAACTACGAAATACATATTAATTTTTTTTTTACTCATATACTTCAAAAATGACTGAATCCACATATAAACTTTCAACCCCTATCTAACCCTCTTAGGGGGTAGATTCTCAAAAACGCTCAAATACTTATTTATTTATTTCTAACCAGAACCTTGTATGTGAATTTGTATGCTTTTAACTTAAAAAAATTACCGGTTTCCATACAAACTTTCATCCCCTAATTAACTCCCTTAGGGGTTGAATTTCAAAAAATCCTTCCTTATTCCTTCTCTACATTATAAAAGGAACCTCTGTGCAAAATTTCAGCCTTCTAGGTCCAAGGGTTTGGGCTGGGCGTTGATGAGTCAGTCAGTCAGGACTTCTCTTTTTATTTATATATATATAGATTCACGTTTTAAAACCAGAGAACATAAATCACACCACGAAAATACGGTGACATTTGACACCTTTCTTTTAAAACTTTTTTGACATTTAATTTTGTACGGCTGAGATTCTCGTACTTTTTGCATTCGACGCGGAATTTAATACAGATAATATAGAGGGCAAAACCATAGATACAGCACGACGTGGAACATTTGTGAGTTTTTTCGGAACTAATCGTTTGGGTAACTATGGTTACTGGGACGTTTGACGGTATTTATTTTTGGGTTACTATAGTTACTTGACTTATTCACCGGATGACCTTGACCACTTTCTTTAAACTCCCAAGCGTTTCGAAATCGTAAACTCTTGAATCATACCGTCCGAAAATATAGCTCATTCTGTAATTGAAATCGTTTATTTATTAAGCAGGGCCGCGCGGGGCCCGGAGCCCAGGGGCCGGGGGCCCGGCCGGCAGTAGGCGCGCCCTACAGGCGGCAGGCGGTTCAGTCGCCCCACAGATTTATGAACACCTTGCCTTTATTCTAAATTGCTCTTTAATTTGTAATGACTTTTAAATAACCAGTGAAAAGTAAAATGATAAGCCTGCTAGCGCTTAAGATTGAAAATGAAGGCTGTGTTATGTTTGTTTCGCACGAAGATTTTTAGAACTGAATATTTGTTCACTAATTAATTATCCTCCGGAAAAGAACAGTTCTTCTATCAAACGATTACATTGTATAGCTACCTACTTATCAAACCTCGTAAAATTTTCTTATAAACAAAGACGGGCTGAACATTAACTGAAACGCAACCATTACTCCCGAATCCTCCATTTATCTGATCCCCACATGTTTCTGTATGATTGCCGGCTATTATCGGGCGCATTAACAAAGAGTTCCGTGCACGATACGCACTCGGCATGCCATCCATCCATCATGGCTGACACGCGCACAACGCGCGTATTACCGATAAATACGCCATAACCGGGCGATTCCCGCGCGGCAGCGGAACTCCGTCTGAAGCCGTTTGATGTATTTACAGCCCTTCTGGTAACGAGGGCTACGGGGATATACCGCTCGGTTGTTTTGATGCGCACTTCAAGATTACTTCGTAAGTACATGAAGGTTTTATTGTAAGAAATAAAGAAACAGCATTTATTGTTGTAGGTTCATAGCTAATGTTGGCTTAGTTTAAAGAAAGGGGTCCGTGGGTTACGCCCCCGGTGTGTTTTGCCCCCGTGGTGGAAGCCCCCGATTTTAAATTAAGTTATTATAGTTGATTTCGCCGAAATAAAAATATTTTTTACTAGATACAGACGATGAAAAAAGTGTTTCGGAACCAAATACGTAGACAAACTTACTAAATAAGTATTCTAACTAACACAATATTGGATACTATAAACATGCTACAAGGATATTCACTTTATTACTATATTACAATTATTTACTTTAGATGCATTACTTTGTACTTTGTCTAAACGAGGCGCCCGTGCCCGGCCAAACTGGTTTTACACAATAGCCAGATCGAATTCTAAAAGAAAGAGATAGGTAGTCAAAGAAAGGGAAAGATAGGGTTGAAAACAATAGAGTCCAGGGTGACGGACAGTGAAAATAGCAAACATAGCGATGGGCACTATTTCTATCCCTTTCCCACATAGTTGCAATATGTTACTGATAAGAAAGTTTAGTCGGTCATGTTAACTCAAAATGGCAAGTCCAGGTCCTTCACGGGGTTTAGCACAAACCAATTACAAAATAATTTCAAATAAACTAGGTGGAAGAACGTTACTACATGTCGGATTTGCTTATAATCTTCATAGGAAAAATAATAAATCGAGTGTGTGGACATGCGTAAATAAAAGACATGATGCAAGTGTAGTGGTTCTATAAAATTAAGTGAGGAAAGTGACAATGTACAAATCCAAAAGTGTCATAATGCTGAGTGTCAACCTAACTTAATGAAAAATGAAGTTAGAGTTGTTATGGAAAAATTAAAAAAGGAAGTGAAAACGAGTTTCTCGAGCTCTATACAACAAAAATTTGAAACAAAATTTGCCGAGTTAAAAAACACAGACACAGCCTTCGATGAATACATACCCAAATTCAATAATATCAAGCAACAGTTATACAACTCTCGAAAGAAAGCCTTAAATGTAGAAAAAACACAGTTTCGTAATCCAGCTGAAGTCATTATACCTGAGATTTTTCAAAAATATCTATTAGTTGATTACTGTGAGAACGACAACAGAATTATAGTATTCGTATCAGCACAGGCTTTAAAACACATCAAAAATATACAACACTACTTCGGGGATGGTACATTTGATTGTTGTCCAGGTCCATTTTACCAAATATTTACCATTCATGGAGATATGGGAAGTGATGCACAAGCAACCAATATTGTGCCTATATTTTATGTGCTACTAGTTAATAAAGAAAAAAGTACATATGAAGTCATGTTTAAAAAAATTAAAGAAGCTGTGCCGGACTTCAGCCCCATGAAATTCACTGTAGATTTTGAATTAGCTACAATGCTGGCAATAAAAGAGGTATTGCCAGCGGTCACAATACATGGCTGTAATGTTCACTTCCAAAGAGCCATTTACAGAAAAGCGAAGTCTTTAGGTTTATTGGCACACGAAGAAACAACATTGTATGTGAAACTGTGCACCTGTCTTGCATTTCTTCCTAAAGAAGATATAGAAGATGGTTGGCTTTCCGTAATGGAAAACAGGTAATTTTAATTTTCATTTTATTTTAAAGTTTTAACAGCTCATAGATTGTTTTTATAAGTACGCAAAAATAAAAATAATGCTTAGGTATATACGACATGTCATATATATCATAATTTTTGTTTTCAGTATTCCCGATGAAAAAGTCACCCAATTCAACGATTATTTCGTTGAACAATGGCTTGAGCCTCCGGGGATGATCTCAAAGTGGTGTTGCTATAAAGAACGACATAGAACCACAAATTTAGTGGAGGCCTGGAATCAACGGCTTCAGTGCTATCTGGGCCGAAAACCATCATTATTATCGTTTTTGGAAATTATAACAACTGATATTTCTACGTATAGCACAGGTCAAGTGAGGTAAAATGCTGATTACTTACATAACGCTTAATATATCAGTAATTCATTTTTTTTACTCTTAGTAAATAATCTTTATCTTATACTTTCAGATTACGAAGAAATGACAGTCCTATATGTAAAAGGAAAAAATCTTCAATAATCAATGACAAACTCATTGCTAAGCTGACAGACAAATATGAAAAGAAACAAATTACAATTATGGAGTTTTTGGAACAAATCCGTCCGTATGTGCAAGTCAAGCAAAAATAATCACCTACTTACTTAGCTTAAAAATAATGATTTTGCATGTTTATTGTTACATAATTACTACATTTTAATTTTATATCTATATCAATGTTGTAACCCCCATAGTCACTGCATATAAATGACTTAAATTACATAATTTAATTACAAAGTTCAAATCATCCTAATATTTTTACTATGTTTTTCTTCTTTTGTTACTTTTGTTATCTGTGATTTTAAATGTTAATTGTTTTTATTATATTTTAGTGTTTGAACATTCTGTTACCAATCTTCTAAATATTTAAGTAGATGCCTACCTATATACTTAGTACGTAAATAGTATATAAGTACTTAAAATAATCCTAATTTTAAACTGTGATTTTTAATTTCGTATCTGTGATTTTGCATGTTATTGTTGCTTTATTTTAATGTTTGGTTTTATTTGTTATCAAAGTTGTATTTACGTAGATACCTATTATTATTTATTAGACATTTAATTTAATTTTTATTACATATTAAGTACCTACGTATTACCTATTATTACCCATTAGTACCTATTATTAGATAAGCAAACGTTTGTTACACCGACATTGTTAATAAAGATTTATAATAATAAACTATGATTTTGATTTTAATAATGAACCATGACTTAGACATTTTTTATAATAGGTTACACTTTGCTATCTGACTGTACTTTTGATAAAAATATTTAACTAATAAATATTATAGTACTAAAACGAAATCGGGGGCTTCCACCACGGGGGCAAAACACACTGGGGGCGTAACCTACGGACCCAAAGAAAGGTATATAACAGGTGTGAAACTTTTGATTATGGTACTGTTAACTGTCATGGTTCCCACTTAAGTTGTATTAGATCTTATGATAGCTTATTTTAAACCTATATCTGTATATGTTTTATTTACATATACTGAATTTAACAAAAAAACTAGCAAAGTTTATTTGAATAAAAAACAAAGTCTAAGTTTCAGCTTAAGAGTGACGCGCTGTGTTAAATTCTTGTACAAAATAAACAAGCAAGATTCATCAGTTCGAGGATCTAAATCTACATTAAAAGTAAGGGAAGTCATCCCTCGACACTAGTTAGATCTAATTTCTGCCCTAGGCACCAGTAGTGAGTACCTAAGTTAATGTCTATAATGGAGCTGACTTGCACAAAATCGTACTAAGTACAGATATCAGCTAATATCCCGAATCACCCGTATTATAGATCGTAGGTACAACGTTTGAGTCGGCTCTCGGGTCCTATTCGATGTTACATCTTACGCGAGGAAAGTGAATACAAATTCGGTTATAGAATTTTATGGGTTCAATGGAAGAATACTTGAGATGCTGGCTCGCGAGGTGCTGTGTTTGTATTAAAAATGTATGTTGCTACAGGCAAAAGAGATGTGAATTTGGTTACATTCGTGTCCTTTACAATGTTTAAGGATATACTAAACATTGTAAAGGGCTTTTGCCATTGGAAAGTTTCATTAGAGAAGGATTTTTGATTCACGGTCCCGGCTCTAACAGGCCGTTACAGGAGACCGAAAGAAAACTGTTCAAATGTGGGTGTATTACTGGTAATGCACTCATTAGCTCTGCGTAACTCTACAGAGCTAACGGATGGCGTGATGGATGTTATGTACTGCAAAAAGGTGACTTTTCTTCTGCAGCTAGATGCCTCTGTTGTTAAGTTGTTTCTTTAATACTTACTTGATTGTCGTCAGTTAATTAAAACCTAACTGTTCATTAAAACTAACTGAGCGCAATGAGCTCTCAGCAGCAGACGAAAGCTAAAAATATCAAGACTGTTAAACCATTTAAAAACTAATTCATTCAGAGTAGTTTGAAAGTTGAAAGAATAATAGTGTCCCCCCCCCCCCGGCCTGCCATCAGGTAGGAAAAGGCGCAGAAGAACCTGTACAGAATTCACGAACATTGTTCAAATATACAACATTGAAACTGTTGTATATTTGAACAATGTTCGTGAATTCTGTAATAAACAAACCAAGATTATAATCAGATCCTTGTATTTATCTATGAACTAGCTGCCCGACCGGGATTTGCACGGGTATTTAACAAAAATTTCAATTTATTTAAAATTATTTATTTCAAATCATAATACACACAAATACACAATCATTTCTTGACTTTTTCTCCCCGTCCCGTACCCTAGTGCCGCCTACATTGCTTAAGGTGTTGCCTAGCTAGCTGAGCAGTGTGAGTGGCGACCACGCAACTTTTTTATAATACTTACATTTTTAAACTCATGATAACTTTCGGATAAAATATCCGAACTGAATAATTCAAAAAGTTATATAAAGGTATTGAAGCAGTCTTGAATATGAAGTAATTTATTTTGATAATGCCAAGACACAAATAAAGAGCCTTTTCTAGCGGCGGCATTTCGTGTTATTATGGAATAACTATAATAGTTAGACATATGCAGTTGCGACATTTTTTGTAAATAATGATGTGTTCTGCAAAGTCGTAGTACATTATTTTATTCATATTTCATCAATATTTTTCTCAGCGCACGCGATGTAAAGAATATTTTAAGTTTTTTTTTACACCTTAGTTTACATTATTGGAGTTTTAGTGAGGATCCCTAATTTTTTGAAAATATATAATAACCTATATTTTCTCTTTATAATATTAGTTTAGATAAAATTGTTGTCAGACACAGACACATCATGACATCAGTTTTATATTTTTAGATGACGCCTTCGTTCTGATCTTTACGCCATAAAAATATTGATAGTCTGTGCACTAAAAACTGAGGACATAGGAATAAAGTGGACCTTTTGCACAATTTTCATTGTCACCAAGCTGTGCCACCCCTTAGCCCCCAGTGTCTCGCAAGCGCAACCATTAATTACTGCAGGCGCCCGTCCGGCACATCGCATCGGGACGCATCGACTCGCAGGACCCCGAGACCCCCATAGTACCCCGAGACCCTCGGGCACAGTCGGGAGGAGCCCGCAAGTTGCCGGCGGCTGGAGCTGGTGAGACACGAACTCGCAGGTCTTAGCGAAACTGTATTTATAATGCAACTTGCACTGCTTTTTATGTAAGTTTCGGACTTGACAGAGGATCGCTTTTAATCTTTTTCTCAACAACTTGTTGTTTTATACGAAACGGTGAAAGAACCTCAGTATGCATGCATGTTCGTTGCAGTTTTACGATAATTATCAGTATCCATAGAGTGTGTTATAAGATCTGCCGTAAATGTGTAGGTACGTTTATATTAGCACTGCTGCACTCGTCGTAAAGTGCGATATTATTTTTAGGCACTTTATTATACATTTATATATATAAATTCTAAAGATTGCTTGCACGCTGATGTAGAGAATCTCTCCTCCTTACATAAAATATTAACAGCCTTATGACAAAACATCATCACTCTCGATGTTGTGCAAAATAAGCGTGAGCTGTAACAAAAGATAAAGTGAGTTCGGAACTGTAATTATAACTGTAATACTGTGCTAATTGAAACCGATGGGAGTTCCGGCGATGTGGAGCGATATGACGGCGAGTTGTGTACAGACGCACAGCAAGCTACAACAAACGGTCAAATTTCTTTAATAGATTTTCAACCTTGTTGTTAAAGGATACGGTTTAAGGTTGATTTGGAAAATTTGATGGTTTCGGGTAGCTTGACCTGCCGGTCTGCCTGTCTGTACATTAGCGACATCCATCACGCGATATGATCGGCGATAACACGCGGCGCCGCCTGTTGCTATCGGCCGAACACGACGCACTAACGTGTGATTTGAAAAGTCACCGACACGCTATCACTACACTATTACTGATGACAGATTCAGGCCAGATTTGTAGTCTTGCATCCCTTCTAGTAACAATGACTAAAAGCACTTTCTTTTACGTAGTGAGAGGCAGCCTAGATGAACGTACACTGACATTAATGGTGATGTTCTTCAAAAAGGCCAGTTGCGTACCTAGTGCTCGAAACCGACGTGCGTCACCAGATATATGGACTCGGCCGAATCCATGTCTGTAACTTTCTTTATAAGGCTAAGGTTTTGCCCACGGGTACGCTCGCGTTATGTTTACAAATTATTCATCAGGGACGCTATTAATATGTAATACCCTTTGACACTCGATAATGTAGCTTCAAAGAATACCCACTATCAACTATAATAAGTGTTCTGTAAATCGAACTATGTTCACTGCGCAAACACTATTGCTAGGAATCACATTTTTTTGTAATGAAAAATCACGGTCTATGGTAGCGCTCAATGTAGCGGACTAGGTAACTAGAATATTCGGGAAGTTACACTCCAGCACAAAAAAAAACTGATCGCATTGACGGAAAAAAACCCTTTGCCCTTAACCTTTCGGCTTCCTTAATGGTGTTTTAACACCCGTTATTAGATCACGGGCTTCGCGTAGTCTTGACATAAATTCTTTAACGAATGTCACATTGAAAATTTAAGATGTGCATTACAATATGACACAAAGATATCAGCAGCGTAGTACAAGTCTCACAGCAGAGCCCAAACTAAAGCATTCTCACCGCCCACACGTACACGTACAAGTACTAAGTACACACTCATCATTACAGCAGGTACGCAAATGTTCTCCGAATGGGAATTTTTCGTCGCAAAAGTACGCGTCCATATATTTTTCTATTTATAAAGAATTTTCATTAAAACTCCGCTGTTTGTGTGAGGCGGAATAAACAGATTTATTTCGGATGGACGCCGGTTTTCCTATTATTATGAAAATATGACGCTAAGCTCGAAATTACTGAAGTTTGGCGAAATAAATAATAACGATATAATATTCATCATGATTAAGAGGGATGCGTATTTCCTTGAATTTTGCTACCTGGCATGGTTGTACAGAGCCGAGTTTTTTTATGCAGTGCAGTCAATAATTTTATGCTAAAAATATCCACATGTAGCTACATTAGCTACGGTCCTACATAATTATTATGATAATGTTAAGCACCATAACTTTAATAAAGAACCGACGTGTGTGAGATAACGCTTATTTGCAAGAAGAAAGCTTTTTCGCAAGTTATGCAGTATCGGGATGAGAAGGTTTCACCACCAACCCACAATTATACTAGTAAACAATTTATATCCTCTGCTTAATTTTGATAAAGACAGTCTGCCTAG
The DNA here is from genome assembly GCA_949152445.1 of Cerastis rubricosa. NCBI lineage: Eukaryota > Metazoa > Arthropoda > Insecta > Lepidoptera > Noctuidae > Cerastis > Cerastis rubricosa. The sequence goes on along the minus strand of OX424537.1, from coordinate 22,648,222 downwards.
ATTTTAACTATTTTCATCCCAGAACATTGTTATCCTCTACCTCAAGGAAGTACAGCATCAACTTAACAAAACCTTTACAACTGTAAATCCCGGCGAGCAGCGATTAACCCGAGTCAATTATCCGCTTAGTTAAAATGTATTGTGTAATTTAGAACAAGACTCCTGCCTCTCTGCCGGGGTACTAACGGATTGTGCGCGAAGCTACACCCGCGCGCCGCGCGCCGGTCGACGGCTAAACCACTTTCTGTAATAGATTATGATTTACGAGCTGTCGTACTTTATAGCAACGGCTCAGTATAATAGAACACAGAAGGACCGCGTTTAGATAACATATCTTGATAAACTGGAGATGTGGCTGTACTAGTATGGTCAGCAACGACAGTCGCTACACATATCCAAAATTATAAAAGGTCTTAGTTTTATAACGATCCATATTAACAGGCTGGAGTAAAAGTCATAACAATATTTTCATCAATGAGTACACAAATTCGCAAACCAATTTTACATCAGATCACACTGATCAGCACAAAACTTGGTGCTGTATTGATAAGTGTTAACCGACTTCTGATGCCGAATTTACCTTGTTTACACATCCTTGTACAATAGCAAGTGAGTGCTAACTCGGACAAGATCTTGCAGACGCCGGCTATCTCGTCACCGCACTCGATACGTGTGAAGACTGTCTCATTGGTTTAATCGTCTCAAGCGCTACAGCTGACCATGAGGTCCAGTGTTCAATTTCCGTGTCGGGCTAAATAAGTGATATGGTTTTTTCCATCAGGGATTTCTATGTCAATAGGCTCGCCCCCTGTTACATGGGACTTAAAAATTACTAAATGTGGGTGTACCTTTAGGTAAACCTCTGCCTCCTTCGGGGATTACAAGCATTATGGTATGTTATGTGGAGGCATTCTTCTGCGCTAACACAAACAGAGCCAAGACAGCGAATATGGAACACTCTTCTATGAACTCGTAGAAATTATCCGAGTTTTTTCAATATTTTTTAGATTTTTGGTATACATTACAGTTATCCTTCTGTTTAGTAAGTGAAACGTCTTTCGAAGCGTTTCTTCGATAACGCCAGTAAACACCGTAATCCCCTGATCGCAGCGGCCGCCCGTTACGAACCCTCGCGCATTAGTACAGTACGCCGTCCTCGGCATACTCTCGTCACTCCCGATGATGCTATCACCCTCCTCCAGGAGAGTAGCAAAGAGACTAGCACTCTTAAAAAGTTCAGACACAAACCGCCGTCTTTCCGACCTCGCCGTCGAGGTCCGTCGCGACGTCCCGGTCCATGCCCTCCCCGACCCTCGCTCGAGCCAGCCCGCGATGCTGTGCCAGTAGTTTTAAATCAGCCCCTAAATAATGATATCACTCAGATCCAGCCTGTCCCCATGCAGTCCTCCCCCAGCGACGCCCTGAGCCGAGGCTCGTACCCCACAGGGGGTGCCCTCAGCGTATAGTCGCTTAGTTTGTAAGTTTTTATGCCCTGGCTGGAGGCCTTACTCTTAAGGCACCCACAGGATAGTCCGGTTAAGCAGACGACAACCTCCTAGGTTGAACTGCGAGATGCCATTCATAAAAAAAAAAAAAAAAAAAAAAAAATGTTTAGTAAGTTCTATGTTCTTTTGTAAAGTCCTAGATTTGTGGTGAGCCTGATACGCGAAACTGTTCAGAGATCTACTAAATTAGAATAGTGTATATTGTTGGTCAGTATCATACCTACATGATGTCGGGATACAAACAGGAATGTAATTCTGTGTGTCAGACACTTTTTAAAGATTTAACGGCTGAATGGATTTCGATGAAACTATAACGCCGATATTCCATGACCTAGGTTAGGATATAATCCTGGTACTCGTAGAACTTGGTCGTGAACTTAAACGGGCTAAACCAGGGAAAAAAGTTGACTATAAAAACACAAATACTATATTTACCTTCAAAAGAAGCAAAAAGGTCATGTTTTTAGAAACATTTTCCTTATTCCTGATAACTTTAGCAATATATGAAGAGATTTTCTTCTACGAACGTTTCCGAGTTAATAATGATAATAACATTCCCTATGTTTCTCCTTAGCAACGTTACGTAGGAGTAGGTCTCGCCGAAGTATTCCTTTGTCCGCCTTGTGGTGACTTCAGGAAGGTGGTGGAGTTACGATCCCACGAACTGTTTCACAACAATATATGCGAGAAATATAATCTCAAGCAAGCTGTATCAGGTACCAAAAGTATTTACAGCTAAAAGTCCCGCAAGTAAAATAATTAAATATCACAGATTTATACCTAACTAGCTGATGCCCGAGACTTCGTTCGCGTAGAAATTTTGATGTTTGTGTTTTGCAGGGATAAATTATGCATATAATATAAGCCTTCCTCTTAAATCATTCTGTCCATTGATGAAAACCACATCAAAATCCGTTGCGTAGTTTAAAAAAACCTAAACGTACAGACGGCGTGAAGCAACTTTGTTTTATACTATGTAGAGATAACGCCTTGTTCTTCGACCTCGGGTGATAAGATTTGCAACGTCATTTCTGTCAAGCCAATAGCACTTGTTTCTTACTTACCGTCGCAAAGCCGCATCGAGGTGAGTCACGGCGGCTGCTTTAAGCAACCTCTTTCGTTTGTTCGAGGTGAGTTGCGGCTGCTTTAAGTACCTCTTTCGTTTGTTTCCACCATCGCACATTCGCGTTGGTGTCGCTTGAGTGCGTAGGTTGTGGCCGCATGATGATGTGTGGCGCTCTGTGACCACCAGTGCGGTGTTCTAGGTCTCGCCTGATTTGCCAACGTGACGGTTCATTGTGCGGTCCAAGCTGGTATAACAATAATATTGTCTTGATTGAGTTTTTAAATTAAATTAAATCGTTATTCGCAACACAAGTATAATATAGTTATGTATTAGAATTCATTCAATTCTAACATCTATGGGTATTTGAGTGTAGATCCAACTGCACTATTTAGAAAGTATTTGGTAAAGTAGTAATACCTCAGCTCTTGAGTATATTACACGTTGGTTGCTGCAGACAATCGGCGGCAGGGGGCAGTAACTAGTGTAGTCATCTGACATTATGCTGACTGGAGGCCATTATCAAATAAGCATTTTAAAAGATAGTAATATAAACTAAATAGTATGACTTTAAATTATATTAATTTATAAATTAATCAACATACAACGTGTAAAGTTAAATGCACAAAACACGAATTGGACGACAAAAATTTGTGTTTGTTTACCTATTTTGGCGGGTTTACTCACGTGATGGCTTGACCTATGAACAAAAATAGACAGGGCAACATTTCTTATGAAGATTTTTTAAAAATGGACCTATATTAAAAAGTGGTTTAATTGATTCTGCTCGTTATTCTGAGCAAACCATTTTCAGGTTTTGCGCATTTAACGTTACACGTTGTATATTCCACCATTAATGTTTCAGTTTTATGAAGTACAAAGCTGAAACAAATAAAAACAGCTACAATATATAAAACATAAGTATATTTAAATAAAAAATAATGTCTGTATAAAATAAATATTTAATGAGATAATTTCCGACTCAAAGTTCGCACTAAGAAAATATTAAAAGTTTAAGTGTTCATTGTATTCTGAGAACTTATTTGGACATGAATCTCTTATCTGAGTTCTAAACTAATGTTTCTTGGAATGGAGGTAACTCTAGAAATAGCTAAATAATTTGACGTTCATTGTCAGAATAACGTAAAAGAGATCGCTTTGGGCTGAGGAACCTTTCTTCTTTTTTCTTGAAATTAAATTATAAAAAATTCCGTAGGCATGCCTATTTTTAAAGTACCACTTATCAAGTAAAAAATAACCGTCCATCCATCATCAATATAATTAGGCTTAGCACTTAGTACTTTAACGTAAATCACATCCATAATTTTGTCATAACTTAAGTTAAATCATTTTAAAAACAGACTGTTGCTATCCATTCTACAATTTAAGGACAAACTCCGAGGGCCAATCGCCAATGTAAACAAGCAGCCTAGTAGGAGTTCTAAACTATGAAGTGTTCTGAAATTGAACTAGCGCCGTCTGGTGACAAAGATGGAAAACATTCTTCAATACAAGTTGAAGTTCACTTTAACGCGATTGCGTAGGTTCTGTTATTGACAAAACTCGCACTAGGCCCACTGATGTCCATGTAAACAGATATCTCATAAAAAAATATTACTGATGACGTACGTCTGAACACGCAATGCTCACATTAGGTATGTATTGTACCCATTATCAATCGTAACTCTCGTCAGAATACCGGCCATTATCTCCTCAATATTATTTTTAAGTTACTAGCGACCGCCCCCAGGCTGCCCACCACGGTTTTTAAGACTTGTTAAAACATCAAAATTGAAGATTATTAATATGAATGTAGTAGTCCACTGCTGGACAAAGGCCTCATCCCATAACTCCAAAATCTTTGGATCCAGGGCCAATGTGGCCTACTGGGCCTTGGTTCTGCCCAGCTCTTCCCACCATCTCCTGCAGTGGGAGGCCACAGGCCAACAGTAACAGTAGATAACGAATGTATTATACACAGACATTTCGGAATAAACTCTCTACATGATTGCGAAGTTTTTAATGGTTTTCATACTTAGAATATTAAAAAGAGGCTCTATTAAAGAATTGCTTTTAAAAACGTTGGAAAGTACCTATTTTTCTGATAAAATAATTGCATTACCTGTCAATATTAAATGATCGTTTCAGCTCGCTCAGTAAATATAACAACTGAACAATTTCATGGAGAAAATGAGCCTGAAGAATTATCCTCAATTGACTAGAGAAGGGATCTTTCTTTCCATGATTGGATAGAATAACTTATATTTAGTGTTTACCACTAGTAGTAAGAACCAAGATATTTAACATGATGTCCCAAAACGTTTTGATTTGATCTGAGAACATTGTCTATGATTATGTAAATGTGTAACTGATAAAAATGATAATTTGTTATTGATGCATAAACACGTTGGTTACGCACGTACTGACAGGTTACTTGTTTAGCGCAAAGTGCCTGCCGAGTGGCCTGGTGAGTCGCCTCGAGAGTAGCTCCTTACATTTTCGCATGCTAGGCGATTAGCGAAGTAAGGGTAGGCGCCAAACAGCAGTGCGGCCTGTTTCGAAAATTCTAGAACGTTCTTGAATAATTACTTCTCGGCATGTTAGGTGAATCGCTAAGCTCTAAGCATTAAACAAATCCATCTGCCGGACGTTAGCTTATCGGTAGCGTTTAATTTGTTCAGTATACGCATGTGTCAGTAATCGTGTGGCTCAACTGAAGCAGCTCAACGATACCGTGAACTACTTACGTAACTACGTTTCTCTTCTACTATTACAAAATCTACAATTATTAAAAAAAACCGGCCAAGTGCGAGTCTTACTCGCACACAGGGTTCCATAGCCCCAAACAATATTTTGAACTGTCATTCATTATTTAGTAGTATTTGTTGGTAAACTTCCACTCAACCGCAAAACTAAATTGGTTTTTCATAGTATGTTAATGAAAAACATAGTTACTGCTGCAGTTTGATGAAAAAGTCCCATATCTCAAAAACTAAAGATCATATCTTATTGAAACCAATTTTCGTTGATAGTTTTTTTTACGTTCTACAATCCTAAATATTTTCAGAATTTTCCTACTCTTACTTTAGAAATTAGAGGGGACACACATTTTACCACTTTGGAAGTGGCTCTAACGTAAACTATTCAGTTTAGAAAAAAATGATTTCAGATATTTCAGTATCATTTTTGAAGACCTATCCATAGATACCCCACACGTATGGGTATGATTAAAAAATTTTTTTTGGTTTTCAGACATAAATTTTGGGGAACCCCAAAATTTATGTTTTTTTTTCTATTTTTGTGTGAAAATCTTAATGCGGTTCACAGAATACATCTACTTACCAAGTTTCAACAGCATAGTTCTTATAGTTTCGGAAAAAAGTGGCTGTGACATACGGACGGACGGACAGACAGACAGACAGACATGACGAATCTATAAAGGTTTCGTTTTTTGCCATTTGGCTACGGAACCCTAAAAAGTAAAGTGAGAGTCAATAAGAGTCTTTTTCTCTCGACCCTGCAGAACATCTTCATTCACTCGAGCTAATATTAAAAATCATCAGCAAATGTTTAAGTTTAGCGGACTTGGGAGCACTCGGAGCCGACTGCTGCACGAGAAACTTAACTTCTTGTTCCAAACGAAGCCTCTTTGTTCTATAGATGAGGCAGGGCTCGAATATAATGCTTCATACGTCTAGTACATTACATTGAAAATTTAAACTAGTGAGTTACACGCAATTAATCACAATGGGGTGTCAGTTTACGTAAATAATTATTATCAATAAATCTTCTCGTATTACTACAGTTGGATCACTCTCCGTCAAAGTCAATCACATGTCTCACTTGAACAAGATATAATAATCTAAAGATATCTCGAAATAAGCACAATGCTTGAACATCTAAACGATGTAGTCGAGTAAATGATTCACCATTTTGTTCGGAAAATGCTGGAAAATTTGCGCGAAGTTCTGACAAATATGTCTGTCCATTCTTTTCGCTTTACGTTGGCGGCGGACAATGTACAAAGCGCTTGAAGTCGGTCCATCTCATCAGGGTTAGTGCTTGTTCAGCGCTGCAGCGCCATCCAAGTCTGTCTGCACTTGTTACCGTGTGTACGCAGAGAGCGCTGTACCGCTGCGCTGGGCGGCACCGATGCGCTCTTTTACTATTCAAACTAACGGAAATTCATTATTTTAAAATATTACTAACAAACAATAAGTTGTCGGACACCAGCTGTACCGGTGTACCGCTGTAGCGCTGTACAGTGGTGGCAAGCGCTCGAGACAGCCGCTACAAAATGAAGAGTTTGTTTTGATGTCAAAGCAACAGATGAAATTGTTTTGACCGAGTCTGTCTTATATTTTAATTTACCTCAGAAAGTTCTTTTTTGTTTCAATTCATTTCGTTAGGGAAATTCTATATAGGACGCGTTTCTCTCGTCAACTATTTTCTTTGAATAAGCTTCACGTTTTTCCATACGAAGTAACGTGCTCTTAGCAATTCCGATACGCGAGGGAAGCGCGCTGCATTGCAAAGTACGCCATTCGTTAAGTGCAAGCTATTTATGTAAAGAAATAATAATAAAAAATATGTACTATTCATCCTGTTTTTATTTATAGAACGGTATGCTCATTAAGTAAAATATATTATTATTTTCAGTCTCGCGTTACCGAAATTTTCATAGAATCGTTAAAATATTTCATCCCAGCGAAACAATACGCGTTGAAAGAGATAATTAAAATAACTCATAAAATAGTTTGTTTGTCCGGGACGCTGCGCGGTGCGCCGCTCGGCTGCAGCGGTCAGTTTTACGGCGCTAGGTTTTAATGGGCGCAAGTTGTGCATGCCTGGCTGGTGGGTATTGTGCGGCCACGCTCCCGATGCACGGTGGGCGCCAAACAACGCGCATTAGTCATACCGCCGCAGCCGCAGTAGACATGCGAGCCAAGTTGTGCGCCGGCCAGTTTGTAAGACATTGTGTGTGCGGCGTTAAGTGTTTTCGCTAATGGGGGGAGGGGGGCGGGACAATGCACTCGCTTTATTTGCATTGTGTATGCCGCGAACAGTGCTATTAAATTAAATGTGGGGGTAGATAGAGAAATGTAAAGCTATTACCCTGAACATTGTCTACATTAAACTGTTCGTTTCGTTTTTAAAAATACATGTCTATTATTAAAACGCGTCTAAATGTTAAACACCACCTCTATTTTACTTGACAATAATGCATTTTTCTTTTACCGCGTGTGTCAAGCTCTCGTCTGCATAGTCCTAGTCCTTGTCCGCACGCAAACAAAGCTCAACCGAGCAATCCAGCGTTCGACTCCATCCGTCGCTGTTTGCAAAGGGTTGCGAGCGTACGCAAGAGGTCGCTGGCACACGCAAGTGCGCTGAGAGCGGTCGAGTGCTGCCTTTGCACTGCCGCGGCCGGGATGTACCGCCTCAAAGGAAATCACAATTGAAGCGGAGTACGCAATTAGGTGGATAAAGTGCGTGGAAAAAATTGAATGATATACTCTTAGTCAGGTCGCTGAGCAATTATAATCATATTGTGTGCTCGAGTGCCACCGAATAAAATAACTTTAGTCATTAGTAGGTCTTTATTATATGTACTTGCAAAGCTCGACTAAGTCTAGAGTAAAAAATTCAAATCTCGTGTTATGTCTGTTACGTTTTTGGCTAAAGTAAGCTTACCGTGTTAACCAGCATGAAATTGAAATTCGCCTTGTCATTTTAAATCTGGCCTAATTTGCACCGATTCCCCATTTGCACAGGATACAACGCGCATACCAGGCACACTTACCTCCCGCCCTGTGCTGGTCACATTTGCGGGGACATTGAGCCTGACTTGCAACAAGCGTTAAATCGTCGACAATCGCAGCCAGTCGCAGGTGAACGCGGTCATACGGAATCGTACGCAATCTGGCCGGATGCTCCGACATTCATAAAGGCTCATTTTGCAGACGAGACAAATTGGCGCGGATTAGTGTGTGCTATCGAGTTTGTTTGTGCGGTAGAAAATCAAAGTTCACATCGGTTCACGGTATACTTGTACGAGTATCTATAGCTGTGTGATTCAATTCCCAGTAATGAGCTACATGACGACATTGCACATGTTTATATTGTTAGTCTTCTTTTTGTAGACTGCGTAATTTAATTGATTATAGCTAATGTATTTTTTTTATTACCACAAATGCTTGTTTGGCTGCGATTTGCCTGATGCAAACTGATGATGCTGCCTAGGGTGAAGCACGCTTTGAGATCCAGATTGCTCACTCCTCACAGAGAAGAGACTGTGTCGCGGTAGTGCAGCAGGGGGAGCATTATAGGCTGGAAATGTAAGTAACGAAACAGCCGCATGTATCTTAACTGTTACGTATCTGTCACTTCATCAGTGTATGACGCGTCGGCGAGCAAGAGGTTCCGCGGCAGCCGCGCCGGTTATGGACAGAGTGCAGGGAGCACTTAGACCTGCGTAACTAGTGTAGCCACATGGCTGGCCTATAGTATGCACGACTACTTACAACTTGTGACACTGCACTTTAATTTAGGCATCGATTGGTTGTAATCTGGTTTTAGTTTAGACAGGCATAAGTGAGAGGGAGGACCCAAGGACCGTGGAGGAGGAATTAAGTGTGCTACAATATGTTGGACAAGTATGCGACAGAAACATACTAGCATGTTATCTAAATTGTTATCATATAACGTTTGTAGTGTTCCACGATAAGTTAGAAAGTAACAGTCTGTTAGTGGCCCATAATAAAATTCTAAGTAATAAAAATAATGTTTTAGAGCGCACTTGGCGTCGTTACGCGATATTGCACAACTTTGTTGTTTTACGATTAGTGTCAAGAGTACTGGGTAGTGGGTACCTCGTTATTGCGTTAAATCTAAACAATATAAATTACAACGTTTTTACAACACACAATTACAAAAAACTGAGACAGATATATTTTATGAATTTTAAGATAAGATTAGATACATTTTTATTCTGTAATTTTATTTGTGATCTATCTGCCCTTTCTTACAGGTCTTTGCTTTTTATTATGAGACCGACTGCACTAAATCTAGTCTTGACTTTAAACAACTGTACATTATTGCAGTCATAGTATTTCTATCGTGGAATACTTTCAATAAAATGGTAACTACAGGTTGTGTCAGCCCTACCCCCCCCCCCCCGGGCGTGCGAAAGCCCGTGGTTTTCCTCTCAGCGATTTGTTTTTATTGATTTGAATGTAACATGTAATGTAACGTTACGGCGCGGGTCGAGTGAGATATTGAAGCTATCGTCGCCTTGCGAGTTTTCCTCAGGTTTTCCTGTTTTCATGCTACACTTAGAGGTGGGATCACTTGCACTTGATGTGATTAATTTATGATATTCTGTTTCCTCTATAAATTACGAAATACGAGAGAAACATATCGATGTCCCGATATTGACACCTCAATAGTAATTCTATGTATTGATCAGCCTCGCAATGTTTACATTACGCAGTTGACAAACTGGAATTTCTCACTAGGTAATGAAAGACTGTAACGGGCAATTCTGTAGGTAAAAGTATATCGATGGACAAATGATTTCTATGGTGCAACATAAAAGAAACAGCAAGCATAAATTCCCAATTGAATGATAAACACTAAGTACTAGAAATGAAGTGAAGTTATGACATACATAACGTAACAACACGACTGTAATCCTCGAAGGGTTCGGCAGGGCTATGTGGGTGTACCTACTAGAACACCCACATTTCGTCAGTCATTTTTAAGTCCCATGTATTAATCTAGGGCCTATAGCCATCAACTGAGCGCAAATCTAGACCCAATAGTACTTTGGACTGGAACTGGAACGAAGGACCTCATACTCAGTAGCCGCGCTCGCAGCCACCAGACCAACGAAGCACACACAACTACTCAGAAAAAAACAAATAAAGTTAGGCAATATTATCATAACTGTTTAAGCAAATACCAAGAACTTTCGATATTCACCGTAGGTACATCGTTACTCTCGGCTCAGGCAATAAACGGAGAGAGTACCGAACGACCAAAAACCAGCTTTTATGCGTAAGGCGTAAAAACATCTATTATACTTGAGTCAACGATCACTTCACTCATAAACTGTCCGCATCTTACGATTCAGAACACCATGGACAATTTTATTTCCGCTACAAAGTGCTGGGCTATAAATCTGCCGGGCTATTTCCCGGGCAAGCGTGGGCAAGGGTGGGCAAAGTGGCTGTATCGAGGTATTAGTTACAGCTGGGCATCGGTAGCTGTGCGAGGTGAGAGATGAAGAGAATATAATGGATGAGATGTTTCGGGAACCTCCATAAATGTGACTGATGTTGAGTGAGTGCTGTGTGTTGACAGATGGTGTTCTAGTGTTGTCATATTTCAGGTGGTCGTTCTTAATGAATGTTGTGATGTTTACACACACTTTTACGGATTTAAGAAACTTGTTTTAAAGTTGGTTTAAAGACCCTAGGGCAGTTTTTAGCTTTCACGTGTTTAAAAATATACGAAAGAATAATGTGTAATTTAATAGTTCTCGTTTTTGTGAGTTAATATCGTTGTACAGTCCCATTGCTGATGGCAACAGGCTCGCCCCCCTAATGGGATTTAAGACTTAAATGTGAACGCACTAAAAGTAGGTACACGTCAGCCTACCCTTTGAGGATTACAGGCGTGATAGAATGTAAAATATCGTACAGACGTGCTCATTAGCAATATTTAATTTTACTTTAGCAATAGTGACCTCCTTTAGTGTATTAGCGTCGTAATGTGTAATCCTGCCTAGTGAGTAGTTTTAGTGAATAATGGACAATTTCGTTCGACCTAATAATTTAAGCGCTGTTGCCATTTATCCTAATGATAAATTGAAAACAAGTGACGAAACAAAAGAACTAGTGCAAAAAATCAAACGGCCTGAGCAAATGAAGCTGCAAGTACGTGGTGTCCGGAAAACGAAAAATGGCGGCGTGATAATAAGAACCGAGACGAAACATGACGATGATAAGCTGAAGAACGCAGTCCAGCTCACTACATCTGGACTTACCGCCGACGAACCCAACAAGCGCAAACCCCATATCGTGGTTGTAGATGTGTCGAGTTCCTTGGCTGAAAATGAGCTCTTCAAGTGAATTTTTGAACAAAATTTTGCCGAAAAGTTAAAGCGATGTCTTTGGAATTCTGCTTGACCTTGGTAAAATTAAGCCACAAATCTGGGAAGAGAGAGGCACCGATCAGTAACTACGTTATTGAAGTTGTGGCCAGTATACGAAAAATTTTAATACCTCAATCAAGGATTTTTATAAACTGGACATCTTGTCCCGTCAGGGACTTACGTTAGTTACGAGGTGTTATAAATGCCAACAGTAAGGCCATACAGCAAAATCGTGCAGAGAAGTAAATTCTACATGTGGCCACTGTGGTGACGCAGGTCATATGATGTCCGAATAAGCGAAGAAAGCTGACAGTCCGAGATGCGCAACTTGCACCCGCTTCAAAAAGCTCAGTGATCACAAAACGAAAAAATAGCTGAAACCAGATACATAAACTCCGTCGAATATGAGGGCACCTAGTGCGTCATACTCTAGGCCAGACCGTTTCCGTTGATATCGCTGTCTAAGCAAATTGTCGCCCGCAACAAAAATGCCTTGACGGTGTTCTTTTGTGGTCCAATATTTATTTGTTTCATGCTGAATTGCTGACTATCATAATATTAGCATTAGCAACTATGTACCACAAATTTTTTTCCTTAGAATATATTGACCGAAATTATTATCCTTTATTCATTTTATAACATATAATTTACATTTTTTAATATTTTTACAAAATAATATTTAAAAAAAAACATTTAAAAATCCGGCATCGGGAACAGGGTCCGGTTACCAGTGTTCAGGGCTTGAGAGAGGAACCTCCTAACAATGCGTACCGTGTCCAGAAGTACTGCTTTCTGAATCAAGCCCTTGATTCAGCTGCCAAGCGAAAGACTTCTCAGATGTCGGTCGAAGCTTTTGGCTATTAAGCCAATGGCCGACACGACACAATGACTGCTGTACTCACGTCCCACATGTCTGTAACCTTGCGAGCCAGATCTAGATACTTGAATTGCTTATCTTTCGTTATTGACATCACTGAAGTAACTTCCAATGCACCACGATATTCTTCAAAAAATTAAAACCAATAGAGAGTAAGAGGAGGCACATATTTCCCCGCGCGTGTAGACGACAAGTCGATAGCGGGAAGCCAGCCTCTCCGCCCCGCCAGCCGCCACACGCCAGCGGAGTGGCCGCACTCGGCGACTTCTATTACTTTATGCTAATCGCACGACAGAGCACAGCGACCGCGGCTAAGGGATCCCGCAGACGAGCGACCACGCCACCAGTCTTCCGTCCTTCCAACTTGAGCTGTTTAAGATATTGTTCTCGCAATAAGCTGTTAAAACCTCTGGTTTCATTTGATGAAAAGTGTCTTTTCTTACTTCGACTTTGAATGTGGGAGTCAACCACTTTCGACAAATGATAAAAAATGTAACTTTAGTAGCGTTGAAACTTTTATTAAATACTATGACAGACAAATAGGCCAAGCCAACAAATTAAACAAATAAGTCTTGTCGTTTTATGACATACAAATGACATGGGGGGTAAAGCAATTATAAAGTCGACTAACGTTTATGTAGTACCTAATAATATAAGTGAAAGCAAAACAATGAGGTCATTTTATTCGAAAAATAAGAGTACCTATCTTTACCTATTAAACTTCTTTTTATATCAAACATATTCGATTTATTGGCCATCTTACTGATGTAACATGACAATATTTTTATCGTTTACCTTCCCTTATAGACGTAATAGAGTCATAAATACTAAAATTGGAACTGGGAAAGTACAATATTTTACTTACGTACAAGGATTTTATACTTTATGCGCAAAAAAAAGTCTGGGACAGACAGATTGCCTCCGAGATTTTCTATTTCAGATTGGTATTACGAAATCTTAGACCAGTTTTGAAAAGTAACAGTGTGGACAAGGTTTTCATATGCCCGCTAGGCACGGTGAAAAGTAAGATATGATAAACGCGACAACTATGCAACCATTGTAATATGCAACAGTGACAAAATTATGTAGTCTGTGTGTCAGTAAACTCATGCGGGCATTACCTCGACTGCCTACACGAGGCGTGTCCCTTGGGAGCTAATATGATGTGTGATTGATTACCGATCGGTTGCCAAGCGTGACATTACGGAGGATTGCCGGAGAGGCTGAGTCCTCTGTGGTCGCTAACAGACTATTATATGTCCTTCTAATATGTAATGAACATTGACAGGTGTTTTGATTGTTTTCAGGAGATAAGAAGAAGGCAGTGTTGATCAATGGGGAGAAAACAGATGGCTTTTTTGACACAAAAGAAAACGCTATCGCAGAACGCCCATGTCTGTAGACCCTTTCACACTTCATATTTAATAATTATACAAATTGATACAAGTAGGAATGACATGTAAAATACAGGTAGGAATGACATTATGTGTGTCCAAAAAGAATCGCCCCCGGGTGGGCTCGAACCACCAACCTTTCGGTTAACAGCCGAACGCGCTAACCATTGCGCCACGGAGGCTATAGCTTAGATGCTGAAATTGTAAGCCGCTCTATTGGGTAGACTGGTAATTTGTCCCAAAATCGTACCACAGCTAGCAATGCCATTGTAAATTGGGCTTTCTGTAAGTCTTACGCGACTAATCGCAAGCTTGTGGCGCTCCTTACTATCGAATGCTCTGCCGCAGCTGTGCATGCAAGCAGACACAAATCCCTAGTGTCGCGAGTGTCAAGAGTGTCAAAAGTTTTCCTAGTGTAGGCAATGTCACGACACATTTTTATGGATCGCCGTGACGTGCTCTGCAACCGATTGCTTCATGGCGACAACTTCGGACATTCTAATCTACAGAGCGTGCATTTTTCCTCACAATGTATTCAGAGTTGGAACTGAAAATCTCTTAAATCGTAATCACGACTTTTAATATTCTAGCTCAAAAAAGTGTCATTTTTCATCGTATATTCGAAAATAATGCAAAAATATTAAATAAAATATTTATTTCGCAAAACGGACTGTTTCACAGACTAAGATTGATGAGAGTTACTGCAAAATATTTTTAAAACAGCGTCGACTTGAAGTTTTTTATGCTAGGTATTTTTTTAGTCTGACATGATCGAATTAAGCGTTCCTAAAATATATTCAGAGGACGAAAATATGCGTAATGTAGATTTTCCTCGTGGTTCGCGTCACGAAAATTAAGTAGCTAGGGAAACAGGCAACCGTGTGAAATATAAAGAAAACTTATTTTGTAATCAGTTCTCGACGTCTTTGTGGGTCTACTAGAGGACCACCTGATGCATGCTGATTTAGAACGGACTAGATTCATTAAACACTAGCTGTCCGGCGCAACTTCGTTTGCGTCACATTTTCCCCGTTTTCGCAACATATTTCATTGCTGCTCCACTCCTATTGGTCGTAGCGTGATGATATAGCCTATAGCCTTCCTCGATAAATGGGCTATCTAACACTGAAATATTTTTTTAAATCGGACCAGTAGTTTCGGAGCCTATTCAATGCAAACAAACAAACAAACAATCAAATCTTTCCTCTTTACAATATTAGTTTAGATTATAAATACACCATACGTCTGAGTAACATTTATTTGCGCAGTTAGTGAATACTAGTGAATTCGATAACGGCTTGTGTTTCCATGATAATCGCGGCCGACCGCGGCGGTAAATAATTGCTATGATAGGGTTCGGATCTATACCCCTTTCTTATAAAATAGCGCAATTTCGTTGAGGTTCCTAATTGACTCTATATTAGACAGATTAAATTTATGAATGCAGAGTTCATCTGAATTAAGCAACGCTCGATATATGTTATGTCAAGTTTGTGATTACCGTTTTATAGTTTGGTGAAAGAGGAGTCCGTATTATTATGAAAAATGTTCATCCTGAGCATACTGTTACGTAGTGGTTTATTCCAAGTTGCGTTACTATATTGATACCTGTATTGATGGTAGTAGTGTGTGAATTATTAAGATGAGCTATGTTAACGTGAACCTGAGTTATTAGCAAATGAAAGAATGGTGATTCTTACGAAAAAGTGTAAGACCATTTTTGTAGATACTTTAATGATCTATCTTTAAATTTCAATAATCTATCTTTTGTCTGTGCTATATTTTTGATAAAACTTACTGTTTTCGAGAAACATCCAAAAAACCGAAAATATTAACCTTTAATAACTTTTTTAGCACAAATGGGATCCATGGACACTTTTGACACTTTATTTATATTGTTGTCTATTTTGACGGGACTATATGTTAGTGTGACTGGGCTACATTATGTTACAGCAAGCCGGGCCTATTTCAAGAGTAAGGCTCAGATGTGTTCCACAGATTCCTAGAAATGGTCCTTCGCTGCCGTAATTGATACAGCTAATAGGAAAACCGATTTTCTTGGAATTTACTGCGAAACATACAATATTCATATCTCTGAACATCAAAGACACAATGAATGAGGGAACTACTTGATTAGAATATTCTTAGAAGAGAACTAGCACCACATCTCGGGAAATAATTAAGTATGTTTATTATAGATGGATAGAATCTACTTTGGAAATAGACTGAAAGCCGGGTCCAACCTAGATATAATTTTGTATACTGCAGGTATCACAGAAGTACCACTAAAAAGCATCAGTCTGTCTAAAATAAAAAATAATTTTCTACCACATTCTGGCCATGATAGAACGATCCTGTAACTCTAGTTCATCCAAATACTGTAATGCTTCCACCAGCACCCCACCCGCCTCCCCTCCGCCCACCTGCCCTGTGCCAATCCCTAGTAATATTATAAATGTGAATGTAAGTTTGTTTGTTACGCTTTCACGCAAAAACTACTCAACCGATCATCATGAAACTTTGTAAACATATTCTTGGAGGTATTAGAAGTAACATAGGCTATATATCATCACGCTATGACCAATAGGAGCGGAGCAGCAATGAAAAATGTTGCGAAAACGTGGAAAATGTGACGCACAGGAAGTTGCGCGGGACAGCTAGTATATTATATAGTTGACAGTGACGAGTTTCGCCTTAATGCACTTAGACGCGATCTGCTTCTTCTCATTTACCTAGAAACACACTGAAACCCTTTAACTTTGTTACGAGTCAACTAATAATAACATTGTTCTATATAATATTAATAAACAACTTTGAGAGAGTTTGTCCGGGATTGTAGAAATACTTTAAATAACACAGTATTGTTGCATTATTTCTATATTAGAATGAAAATTCAAACGTTTTTCATTCAGAAAGACTCAAGCTGTGACGAGGAAGTGTTTCCCTACCCAACCAATTTGTGCCACCTGCTGAAAATCTCCCACATGGACACGAGTTGCCTTGGCTGACCAGGACGTCTTTGAATAGGCTCCGGACACAGGTTGGCCGAAGCGAGGAAAACCTGTTCAGGTGGAGACTCTGCTCTGGAGTGTAAATGTGGTGTTGCCCCAAAAACGATAGAACACTTGATATCGTGTCCTGCCTAAACTAGTCGCCATATTCAGGGCTGACTCAATTTAAATTGTCATCGACTCGCTAAGAAGAAGAAAATTCATCAACTTTTATACATATAAATGATCGAAGGCCACCTGGTTGGATGTCACCAATAGACAATGATAAATGATAAATTAAAACATGCACAATGATAAATTAAAACTAGGTGTTGAATATGCAAAACATATTTAAACTCAGCCGTAAAGTCTTTGTGCCTTAGAAAATAGAAATCATCCTCTAAAAGACCATCAAAATATTTCCAGAGCGACCATTCAAGTTGGAAATGTATAATTTAGCCTAAGCCGTAGTCGATACGTGCGGCTTAAGCGCAACTGTCGCTGGACCGCAACGTGTCGCTTAGCCGATATTAATTTACGAGCGCGATAAGCGACGTTCGCCGTTGTGAACTCGCCCCAATATTAATCATGTTCGGATGACTTGGACTGTGCTACTCGACTAGGGAGCTTGCTTTTTGCTTAAGAACCCAATTTATTTGTCTGTGGTGGACATATTGGCAAGAGTGGGTGTTGGCGCTTAGGCAATAGTGTTATTTCCATGAAATATAGGGTCTATGATAACAACCTCTTCTGTATTCCTTGAAGGAGAAAACAGAGGCGTTTAGTACGTGTGCGTGTGGATTGAGTGATCCTTTTTAAAAGTTGATGATATTTTTACGAAATCAAGAAAGAATTTATGAAATAATTGTGAACACTTCATGATGAAGATAAAAAAAAAATGTGACATCAATGGTGAGAAAGTCGTGGTCAATTAAGTAGAACACTCAATCTGCTCACCTGAGAAAATACTAAATAAATAATAATAATAATCATTTATTTCAGGTCCGTGACCCATATAAAACAAAAATAAATAAAAATCCACACATACATTATTGGTCGGCTTGATTATCCCAGATAGCAAAGTTACATTATTGAGTTCAATTAAAAGTAAAATTATAATAGATGTCAAATTAGAATAAATGTCAAATAAGAATGAATGTCAAATTAGAATAAATGTCAAGTTGGAATAAATGTCAAATGGAATATTATTACATCATTAATTACAAAATAAGAAATTACAATTTAAAAAGAAATTAATACATTTAGTTTCAAATCAATTAAATTAAATTAAAAATCCTTTAACTACATGTCGGTTACAACAGTGCCTTATATAGGGACAATCTAGTCTGCCCGCAATCATTGCCAGGACAGCGTTGGAGCTGGCTCGCACCCTGCGCACCAAGGACGCGCACCGCTTGCGCATGGTGGCGTGGAAACAGTCGGTGCGCGCTTCCGCAAACATGCCCGAGGCACTGCAGAAACGAGGCAGCCCCAAAACTGCCCTGAATGCATTATTATACTGGACGCTCGAGTCTCTCCAAATATACTAGATTTTGTTTAACCACTATGCCCGACAAGATTTTGACACATGACACATCAGCTGAATCGGCGGGGTGATGCGAATTGTCATGAATTTCACGAAATTTTCATCAACTTTCAGCGTTCGATTTTATTGTGAAGAATATGTCACGGGATCTGTTACATACGATAAATTTGAGGTTAATATCTTCAGTATCATATTGAGGTCGGTAAAACGGAGTCAGTCTATTGCCAAATATGCGTAAAATACATATTACTACCTACACCCTTCCAAAAAGTAGGTACCTTATATATACTGGAAATAATGTACATAAGCATGCTTCTCGTTTGCTAAAACAATTCGGAAGGGCAAAATAAAAACAGTAACATTCTATCTGCATTCTTATTTTTGCCATTATTCACACACAATTTCTTAAAAAAACCCAATCAAAGTCTAGACAAATATTACTGAAAACTATGTTGTAACATAACACTTCTTAGTGCTGACCGAAAACCCGGGTTTCTTATTTACGATTAATTAGTTGCATTCAGCCTAATCGATAATCGCAATTAAATCGAGTTTGAAAAAAAAAAGTTGACACTGAATAAAAACTCATAAGTATAATTAAATTTTAAATAATTGTTAATTTTTAAATTAGTCTTAATAACCATCTTTTTTAATAATTTCATTAAGTAATTATTAGATCAAAAGCATCTTATAATTAATTAATGAACGTTGACTTCATGGGAAGGAGATTTATTACTAAGTAATAAGAACGACAGAAGACAGTAATCCCAAAAAAACAAGTCAACATTTTAATGATTAGGCTTAATTCCCGCCGATTTTTTTTCGATTTCAAAATTTAAAAAAAGAATGCGCTCGCTATTCTCATTATTTAAAATAAGTATTTTAATTTTACTAGATAACGTTTTAAGAATTTTATTGTGTAATATCTGAAGGTTGGTTAAAGAATGCCCAGGATCTTGGAAGGCATAGTAAATAATGATTATGATCTAACAAGATAAATTATATTTATTCTTCCAAGACTGTGGATCGTATGATGGGGTTATTGTTATGTTACAGCTAGTCAGTGGCCCGAAAGTATGACAGCCAGTCTTACCAAGGGGTATCGTACTACCCGATACTAACTGGTTTGAGGAGGTCAGATAGGCAGTCGCAGGTCGCTCCATTTAAAATACGGTTATGCAGCTGTATCTGGGTAGACTGGAAGCCGACCCCAACAGTTGATGATGATGGTTGACAATCGGCAATTCATAAGCCGTTTCAAGGAACATTAGTTTATTGTTTCAAAGCGGTTCACTGTCCAGTGTAAAAAGGTTTTTGAAGTGATAACTTCTTATAGGAGGGTTAACCGCTTCGTAACGTAACGCGTTACGGCACCACTCTGTGTGTTTTCCCTTTCTCTCACGCATACGGCAGCAGGCTTAGATTAGTTTAAGTTATCACTTCTGTCGAACGTCCCGAGACCCACACGTTTTTTTTAAATCTGCCGTTTTTAGTTTACTCATCAAAGGCCGAGGGCCGAGTCACTTGAATGAAGCCATGAACAGCAATAGATATGAACCAGAACCATCAAGAGTCTACAAAATATACGAGTAAGACTCTTACTCGAGAGTCTTACCGTATTTTTTGGATAGTTTAAAATGGTTTCTTTTTCATTTTTGGGGTAGCTATCCCAAAACCTAGCCTATCTAAGTAGGTGTAAAAAAATATTGGACGGTGAAGGCAAAAGATAAACTAAATTGGAAAGACATGGGCAGGCCTTTACCCGCATTGGGACAGAACAGGCTGATTAATAAAGTAAAGAGTAAATATCCATTAACCAACCCAACATCCTTACCATAATCAAACTTCATAATTATTTTTTACTATTCCTACCGAAATCCTGTGCATTCTACCAATCTTCAAATAGTTCAAAACAAAATTCACAATAAACTATATATAAATTTGAATGCCTACAATATAAATTGGAACAGCGAACGAATTCCAAATTTAAATTTTGAGATGGAAATAAAATTGGCGCGAATTTAGTCATAATATCAGTCCGTGCTGTTTATTGTTGGGTCGGAATGTACGAAAAACAATTAAGATTACCATAATAAAAGCCTAAAAAACATTATAATAAATATTTACTGCATTATACGGTTAAAATAAATTTATTTTAATTTTCATCAATCGATTTCTTAAATATCTCAATTTAATTACTCGAGTTGATCAAAGATTACAAAAAAATAATCGTTTGGAATAATCGCTTTCACACATCACAATAATTAAAAAAAAAAATGGTCGTCTATTTCAAAATACTTATTGAGCGGTGGTAATGAATATTATGTGTTATTGGTCCCGTATTCGTAAATAACGCTAAGATCTGGGCATTTTCATGCGGTTTATAATATTTGGAATGATATTTGTCATGTTTGTTACCGAATCTATACGCGTGTGTCTGTTATATGTGAAAAATAAAAATGTAAACACGCACGATTGGCGCGAAACTTCGACTTTAGATTTCAAAATTCATCATTACCACTGCTTATTTAAATTGAACTATGGATAAATTAGCCGCATAATTAAATGACGAGTTGATTATTGTCCATATAGTGGAGCTCGAATGTTCGAAAACCACAATTTTTATGATTTTTAGCCTCGACCAGCACAGCCTTCAAAATGGCGATGACCGTATTTATGCACTTGAATTTTATAAGGGTAAACTATGATACTTGCGCGCTATTTACAGAAGTTTTAATGGCGTTGTTATATGAAATTTTTATCCAACTTTCTTAATTAACGCACACTCATAGTATTTGATAATCAGAAAATAAAATATTTGCATAAATTATGATGATGACGAATGACTTAATTGCTAGCCCCTTTCGGGGCCGATACCAACCCAGCGGAGGTTTGTTCGTCGAGCCCCTTTGGGGGCCCGTACCGAACTATATGGTTAATCTTTTAATGTGCGATAATTGTATTTCATTTGTGCAACCCATTCACAAATATTCCAGTGTTTTTAACAGTTTATCTGGTTTTTATAAAGGTTTTAGGATGTTGATGAAATCCTCCTATGGTGCAGACGGAGTGTTCCAAAATTCTCCTACTTTGGCTAAATAAATTCTTAATATGAACAGGTTCACTATGTAAATATTTTCATTATTTACTGAACTATACACTTAGCAAAAATTAAAAGGTCACTGTTATTGTTTTAATGAAATATTGCTAACAAGCACGTCTGTACGTTGCAAATGGTCGCGATGCATTCAAACAATATCCTTACTCTATTTTACGAGATTCAGAGCCAATTTCTGAAACTACAACCTCGAAGTAAAACACAATAGTTAGATAGTAAATAAATAAAAAATAACTAATCTTAAAGCATAAACCTAAAACCATTTAATAAAAAATAGACAATACAAATTGGTATAGTAGGGAGTATTGAATTAATTCCTGGAATGGGTCCTAGTAATCTCGGCCACTACAAAAGTCATGGTTTTATCAACAATAAAATGGTCTGCTATGATAATTTAGCGGAAACAATCTACAATAGTAAAGATGGTCCTATTATTTTACACTCTTTATCGTACGGTCTTATAGGTTTAGGAAAGAAAGATGTTACTCCCACCGATATCTAATCAATGTCTACTATGGCATGAATAATTACTGTTACACTTTTTCTAGTTTGTCTTGTGTTTGTTTTGTTTGTTTATAAGTACAAATATATTTTCTATTACACATGATTATTGTTGAAAATAAGCGTTCACAAGAAAATAAAACGTGTTAAACTTTAATGAAAAAATTTTCACAATATCTGATGTGGCCGCCGCTGTTTGTATAAAAGTTTGGGTAAAATAAGTAAATGCTATAACATGGAACACTCAAACGGGACGTTTAAAATAAAGTAATTTTTTATTTACTCTCTAACTATTATGTTTTACTTCGAGGTTTCAGAAATTGGCTCTGAATTATACTCGTAAAATAGAGTTAGGATATTGTTTGATTGCATCGCGACCATTTGCAACGTACAGACGTGCTTGTTAGCAATATTTCATTAAAACAATAACAGTGACCTTCTTTTATTTTTTGCTAAATGTATAGTTTAGTATATAATGAAAACTTTTACATAGTGAACCTGTTGAAAAATGGAAAACAGTAGTCCAGTGCAACCTAATGCCTCGCCAGCAAAAAGCCTTGAGCTGGACTTCTCCATACCTGTTGTATCCACGCCCGATATCCAAAAATGGATATCATCTATTGAACAGCAGTTAAATGAGGTTTGCTCTATTGCCACGGATGGCAAACTCAACTCGGAGCAGAAACTGAAAATAACAAACATAAGCTGAAGAGTAGAATCTGGTACCTCTCAAATCGCAGTTCTATATCAGGCTCTGAAGCAGAAAGCCCTGTGAAAATTATCGATGACCTAAAAGAAAAACGCACCTTGACGGATCAAATTTCGGAGCTGAAGCAGGCAATTGAGGGCTCTGATACGAAGGGAAGTGCATCGTTTGCTGACATGGTAAAGAAGGGGTCAAAAGATTTCGTTCGACAAAACAATTTGAGCTCTGTAGCCCAGCGATAAATTAAAGTCGAGTGATGAAACCAGAAACCTCGTACAACAAATTATACGCCCATATCAAATGAAACTGCATGTGCGTGGAGTCCGCAGAACTAAAGATGGAGGTGTTATAAACAGCACTGAAATCAAACATGATGCTGATAAACTAAAGCAAGCAGTCCTGTCAACATCTGTACTTACAGCCGATAAACCTAAAAAGCGCAAACCGCGGATCACGGTCGTAGGAGTGCCGACTTCTTTAGCTAATACTGATGTCCTCAGGTGCATTTACGAGCAGAATGTAGCCGATAAGTTTTTAGAGATGACAATGGATTCTTTTTTGACAGTGGTTAAGTTCAGCCACAAATCCGGAAAGAAAGATGCCATGACCTGTAACTGCATTATCGAAGTTCCAGGCAAGATTCAAAAGCCCTGATATCTCGAGAAAGACTTTTTATAAATTGGTCTTCCTGCCCTGTCAAAGATTTTACACTGGTTACAGGATGTTACAAATGTCAACAATATGGTCATGCAGCCAAATCATTCAGAGAGGTCAATTCTACTTGCGGTCACTGCGGAGAAGCAGGACACTCGTTGTCCGAGTGCGAGAAAAAAGCGCTCTCACCTACATGTGCAACTTGCTCGCGCTTTAAAAAGCCCAATAACCACAAAACGGGAGACACTAAGTGCCCTGCTAGGAAAATAGCAGAATACAGGTATATCAACTCGATCGACTATGGAGGCGCGTAAAGTGTCATACTCTAGGTCAGACTTCCACGTTGATACGTCTGTCTATAACACAACAATAACAGACTACTGTGCTGACCTACTAATCAATTTTTTCAGTCTACGCACATTAGACGCAATAATACAAACAAGAGTGCCTCGACGGTGTTTTTTTCTCCATGGACTTTAACCGAGTTTATGTTTCTAATGACGCTCATTTATCCCTGTTATTATTACGTGTTGTCTATGATTGTCTATGGCAAATGATTCTTATTTGATTAATTTAAGATGTTAAATATTGTTTTTAAAAACTGTTGTCCTATAAATGGTATATTGTTAGAGCTCCTTCTGCCTGTGATACAGGATTATCCTAGTACAGGCAACGAACATTGTGAGACCTACATTGTTTAATTAAGTTTTTGTTTTGTATAATGTTGACCCATTTTTGATTCTGAATAAAGATTTTTTTAAATAATTTATTTAGCCAAAGTAGGAGAATTCTGGAACACTCCGTCTGCACCATAGGAGGATTGAGTGTTCTAAATAAGGCTTTATAAAATCCAGATAAACTATTTAAAACACTCGAAAATTATTATTGAATGGGTTTCACAAATGCCATACCGTTATTCCACATTTATAGATTAAACAATATTTATGGTATATTTTGAGAGACTCGAGTTTCAGTATTTTCTCAGGTGAGCAGATTGAGTGTTCTAGTAAATTGTCCGCGAATTTCTCACCATAGATGTCACAATATTTTTATCTTCATCATTAAGTGTTTACAATTATTTCTTAAAATCTCCCTTGATTTCGTAAAAATATCATCAACTTTAAAAGGAGCACTCAATCCACAAGCACACGTTTAGTACACCCACATTCAAATAGACTCATTTCTGTACTTTGATGTAAAGCGTACTGTAATATTATAGAACCAGGTCATACATAGTCATTGTGATTCGTAAATAAATATCTTATTCATTTCTTTGATAGCTATTTTTGAAATTGAATCTAAATTTTCGTTAGAATTTTATTGGAGTCTAGACTGTGTAACCTGATACCTACCTACGTGTGGTTCAATCTGTACCACAATCGAATCAAAGTGTAAAGACTGGAACATTACCTAACCCATACAATTTATATCAGACGGAGCCATTACATTAGCGGAGCGGGGCCTGGTCAGACGGGCAGGCAGGCGGTCAGACGGTCCGGTTTGCCGTGCAGCCGGGAAACAGGCCGTTTGTACGCATTTGAGCGTGGTCCGACACGGGCGGTCGCACTTTATTGTTACTATGGTGCCACCGGGAATACTCCACATATTTGCATCGTCTGCAAACTCGCGCAGATTTGTAACGCGCTTTGCATAAACGAACAGAGCTTCGGATTTAATTTTGCGGGTACCAAGTGAAGTTAGTGGTTCAAAAGTAATACGTACACTTGTCGCTATTCATCCACTAACGCCAGTGACTGTTAGGAAGGTAGACCGAGGTACAATTAATATTAACCAACTGCCCCTTAACCTGACCCTTTCATGTGGTCTTAAAACCGGAAAATTACTCAAGCCTTCCTTAATTACGTGAAATACTCATGTAGCGAAGTGAGTACATCTACGTAGCGTCAACACTGAGTAAGCACTAATTATCGTAAACACACAGCGAAGGGCCTGACGTGGGCCGGACAGTGGTCAGCGCGGCCCACTATCGCCCACGGACACTGTTGATTTAGGCCTGTTTGTACCGCACCTGATACATCGCGCCTAAACACATCAATTGTGTCCGCCACTTTATGAGCCTCTCTGTCGGTACCACTGCGATACAACGCTGACATGTTCCTACACACTGATTGCGGATACACGAATAGGCGAGTGGCTGTTCTGAACAAACACACCCCTAATATTTTTGCAAACCACTAATATTTTTTGTTAAAGGCTTTGAATAGCCTGGCAAGTAATAACCCCTTGGAAACAGCTAGCTTAAAAAAGCTGTATTTGTGTTTAAGAAGTGAGTTAGGAAAATTCAGAACGTATATAGACCGTTTGAGAAAATGTCGCACTGATATAACTGTGCTTGTCTCAAATTATAAGCTAACACGGAGTGGGTCAGCTGGCCCGCCACCAAGCAGTCCTGCCGTCCCGCAGCTCATACACGAAGGGTTCACAATTAAAACGTCAGCCGAAGCGCGCGTGTGTGACGGACATAATGAGGGCTGGCCCGTCCGTGTTGTTCTTTAATTTATAGGGAGCGCCACCGCGCCGTGGCTCGCGCCAGCCCTGCTAGATGCCGGCGATAAAAGCCTTCCCTTTACGAAATGGAAAACTTGCATAATAGAACATTATTCTAGAACTCCTAGTTGAAAGCAGAAGCTGCATACTCCTTTTGATCTCGGACAAAGGCCAGTAACTCGATCGCCGAGCAAATCAAATGGCAGAGCTCACGAACTTATCTAATGCGATCCATTCCGAGAGGCCTTTCACAAAAAAGAGTCATTCTAACTCGATGAGATTGGCTTTAAGGAGCAATTGGATGCGTTCGTAGACGCGCACGAGCCACGCTCGCGTTACCGCCGCGTGCCGGCCGCGTGCCGGACTGCTAACTGCACGCTGAAGTGTGTCACATCAGTTAGGTACTAAAGAATAATAAAACACTTTAAAGGTGAAAGTTTCGTCGGCTAACGAGTTTCCTCCCGCCATTACCGCGCTCCTGCCCGCCCAGGTACACTTTTTACAAAATAAATTGTGGAAGTACTCATCAACTCTTTGCTTTGTTATTTTTATGTGAAGTAATAAAGCCTCTCTCGGGGAAATTATTTAATAATGTTTATTATACCTTTTAACCGTTACGGAACAGAGGTTCGCTAGTGCGAATTAAAAAAAAAAGCTTTAACCTCTTAATTTTCATGAAAATAGCTAGGTGGAGTATTTTCATGAAAAATAATTAGGTAAGCATCCCTCACGTGAGATAATTCGCATTCACGTACATCGAGGGTCAATCACGTGCACTGATTACACAGAGCTGTATAAAAGAGTTGAGAGAAAGCGGAACATTTGGCATGCAAATGTATTCCGTTGTACATCGCGAGTTAATCCTTGACGAATGCTAAATACGTTAACTCACGCCCGTGTTCAGGAGCCGGGTGAAAAAACGTGCGGGCGCCGGACGGCGGCGCGGCGGCGGAGGCGGCGCGCGGGCGTGCCTCGCGGCAGTCGCGCGGCTCTCGCCGCACAGTCTGCACGCCGCGCTGCCGCTCCGGATCTCGCTCTGCTCGAGCTCGTCGATCGTTCAGCCGCGCTCGGTACACCTGTGACGTGATAGTGTTATGGTGGAAGTTTTTGGAATGCTAGTGTGGTGTGAATAAAAGATCGGGGCTACCTCGGAGAGCAAGCACCGCTCGAGGTGGGTCACATGTATTATTTAGGAGATCGCTCTGCTGTCGCCGTGCAGCGAGTTATTAAGACAAGCTGCGACGAGTCGCCTGAATGTTTAATGTGATAAGTTTATCGGCGAGCGGACCCGGCCGGCAGGCCTGTATTGCGGAGCCAGCGATGCGAACTGGCCGCGACAGATAAGCGGCTGGTTATTCGTCCCCTTACGTCCATTACAGAATGGAAACAGTCGGGACTACTCGTAACCGTTATTTTGAGAAGCCTCCTTTGTACAGCCTATATTTAGACTTTGCAACAACGAGAAAAGATTTTCTACAGAAATACTTCGGACTGATAATTGAACTTTTATTAAAACAGAACGTTAGTTTATTTATTTCCTAGAAATATATTCATGTTCTACCTATTTTGAGAACCTAGTGTGAGTTCGCTTACTTATTTAATATTTGTAGTACGCCACATATTAAATACTAGAACAAGTATTTTAATAATGCAAAAACTCTACATTTAAAGTTGATCTTGAGCTGCGTAGAGCGTACGCAAATAAGATCTATAAAGCTTGAATTACATTAGATAAAACATACATATTAGGTCATTTTACGTTCACCCAAAAGACACGCCAACCTTTTCAAATATCATTAAAGTCTTTTGTAAAACTTTACTTTTTCACGAGAATTTTACGAAAATATTTTCACTGACAAAAGCCTTGCTTTATTATCCACGAAAAATTTTGCTTCATACACAGTCTTGCAAATATTTGGCATATGCCCAGAATGACGGTAGTTGCGTTTTTGCTAACTAAGCGTTACAACGCCTTCTACGTCTTACGTAAACGGTAATAAAGGATACGTCTCGTTTGATACGGCGGACTCGGCTCACGAGAGCAGTAGCTAATCTAGCTGACAATAACACACATGCTCTTACAAATGGTCTGCCTACCCGCTTCCAATTAACGTTGGGATTAATGGAATGGAGAATCAGCGCAAGTAATTAATGCCAAGAGCATGTTAATTGTTATTAATTATTGTTCCACTGTATTGTTCATAGTTCGTATCGGATAACAGTTTGTTGTGTAATATTAACGTCATCGGCAGCAACCATTAATGGTTTCTCGAACTTACGTTTGAGATATACATGTAATAATTTATGTACCTATATTCTGAGACATAAGACATGAGATTACAGAAAAGAGTTACTTGAAACCAAACGCAGCCATTTAATTAGGAATGGAAAAGTGTACTACATAGGTAGCCATAGTCGGGAACTAATTGGCGACGAAGCCAACGACCCGTTTAAAGACTCATTAGGGCTCAGTCTGGGTATTTCAGAAAACCCACCTTCAATTAGTGAGCTTACAAGATCTAGCTTTAATCCCTGAACTTTGGACAAAAGTGAACACAATGCATCTAAATAAAATACATAAAGCTTGAGTACGTTTAATATTGGGAACACAGATTCAAGTTTTCGAGAAGAAAAAAGATGACTGTTTCACGACTTTATTTAATTCCAATTCTCATCGACATTTTACGGTCTCTCTACATTGAGTGATTGCAATATAAAGCTCAATTACGGACAGTCTCTGGATGTTATCAGAGTGGCGTTCATCCAACACAGCTATACCTGGGGTGGGTGTCTGCGCGACAAGGGCACACAGGCAGAGCCTCGATGGCAGGCGTGATAAGCGCCAATAAACTTGCTTTATGTCCCCAATAAAACTGCGGGAGCGGCGCACTGGCTGGCTGTGCGCACACTTCCCAAGACGTTGTTACAGATTTTAACTTACTTAGCTGCCACAATATTGTTGTAATTCAAAGAGGAGGAAAATGAGTGCATTATTAAAAGCAACTCAAGGGGTGAAATTCTCGTCTTCTTTGTTGTGAACATTAGGTTTCTTACAAACGGTTTCTATCAAGTTATACAGGAGGCAACCCTGTGTCGGTTTGTATAGTTATCAATGTATTTAAACTGGTGATACACTGGTGGTTTTATTTTCTATAAAACAACATAAATCACTTAAACTAAAAAAAGCCACAAGTTGTAATATAATATTTGTAGAACAACTTAACCGACCATCATGTTGTTTAACAATCAAAGTGATATGATATACTTAGTGATTTATTGTTTATACAAAACGATGTTTTCGTATCGCTCTGTCGGCTCAAGTAACTGTGTGCTGGTGGTTGCTGAATGCGCTGCGATGGACAAGCAATTTGTCGCATCATTGCACCGCAGTCCTACACACATGAAGTGCTCCCTACATGCACCACACACCAGCCCCTAGTAGCTTGCGTCACGTGTAGTCACGTACAGCAATTTCGCATCGGATTTAAAGATCGCCACAAACGTGGCTCGTACGTCGCACACAAACAACCAACCAACCTATTGCACCAGCTTTGATGTAACTCCATTCAGTTTTAGTTTAAATCGTGTCAAAACTTCCCTAAGTAACGAAAACATTCCGCATTATTATAATCGGGATTCTTTTTCCGAAAACAAAGAGTGGATATGTAAATATTATCAATTTATCATTGTTTTCGCGCCTTTTGTTCTTATAAAGAAAGTATATATTAACATATATCAGCAGCTTCTCAGCTTTACACAATATCACCCTACAAGGACGTTTGAATGAAAACGTTAGTTGGAACTAAGAACAGTGTGCGTATGTGGACCATTTTGTTGAAACATTTTTTTACTACTTCTTATTTGGAAGTGATTAAACGTCCATGCGCTATTGTCAGTTATTCCTTTTACTTAACGTTCCCTAAAACTTGCCCGTAATTGAGCTATAAACGAGGCCACGTACCCCAGCCAGCCGGGCAAGCCGACATGTTCCCGCTCAGCGTCGCTTCGCTGCCGGCTGTTTGCGTATGATAAACTTGGACATAACATTAATGCCACGAGTGTGTACTAGCATAACATTATCACATCATTACGGCACATGCTTGTGTACGTAGCCTTGTTTTCTTCTAGGTCTCTTAGGTGATAGCGACCCTAATGGAGCAGTCATTTGTCGACAAACTTGGAAGCCACATTAACTGAAACACATTATGCTGAAAGCAAATTCTTATTTTGTACGTACACAATGATTTTTTTGTGGACTTTTTACCAGGACAATAGGAGATGCTAACACAATGTTGCTAAGTCGTCTTTTACGATATGTTGGGAAAAGTACGGTCTGATGGGCTAGGAACTTAATGCACGGCTGCTTTTAGACAAGTTCTTCTCTCGCATCTTATTATGTTGATCAATATTATTTCGTTTTATTTACTAGGTGTAAAGAAATGCCATAAAATGCAGTTTTACCTGCTCAGTGCGCATGTTATTAAACTAGCATATTTACGAAGACGTAAAACGATTAATTGGACGCGGCTCCCGGCTCTACGATATTAAAACGTATTTCAAATGAAAAGCCAGACGTATTCATTACGGCCACGCTACGGCTCCACTAGCGCGCTTTTGTCACTACGCAGTACTCTGACTCTATTCACTTCTTTTTAATTCAATGTAAAAGCAATAACTTTTCATGAAAAACTAATAAAAATATTGAATAAAGAGGATTTTATGAAATTTTACATATTTTTTGTTTGGTCATCAAAAGTTTTAGATCTGTAGGTACATATGCGATTTGAATTGATAAACTTGTCTGGTTGATTAAAAATTGAAAATGATGTGAATATTGTTCAAACTAATAAAAGTTTTGTTAACTTTATGAGAATTTTGAAAGGTAGCTAACTTGACATCATATTTAGTTTATTAACTTTTGAAAGCAGACAGGTATGATAATATTTACTTAAGAATTTTCATGAAAAGTAATTAGGTTGTCAGCCCGTAAAACATGAAAAATGTTTTAAACGGCTATCTTTGAATGGGTAGGCAGAGATAGCAATTTAACATGTTTCAACTTTGACAGTATCACAATCGTTATTGAAAATATTGATTGTGTTAGTATTTGGAAGTAATTTAAAATTAAATAATTGGCGACTGACTCGCAATACAATCACAGAATAAATGAAACATCCGATCCGTCATTATCCTGGGTTCTGTACCCCCAGCTCAATTAGCGCTGGCGACTAGCGCGCGAGTTGCGACGCACAAACGCGCCGTTTGCAGCATTCCTTATTCATCAAGCTGATTGATACGCGCGAGCCTCGCATCCTCAAATATTCGACACAAACTATGCGCGCGTTTTGAAACCTGCATTAGTTTGTTTGACGTGTTTTTGAAACAGTTCGTATAAAGATAAAATAGCAGCAAGAGAATATACAGTTAGGCTGGATATGTTTTAAAAGCAATGTGAATACGTGCGTTATGTGCGGTTACAAAGTAATGGTAGCTTACTTATTTATCGAATAGGTTATTAACTCTACAATTCGAAGTTTTATTTTGCTTGGCTCCGCTCCCAGTTAGAGAGTGGTTTGGTTCGGTTATAGAATAGAATAGAATAGAATAGAATAGAATAGAATAGAATAGAATAGAATAGAATGCATTTATTTGTCAGAATATTGTACAAAGCTGTTATGTGAATTATGTATTACGATCATAATATTCTGCCGTTTCCGGCGTATAAATAAGGTTTTTTAAATTATGGTCCATCATTACATTTAAATTGAGAATTACAAATCATCATTAGAAATACAAATAATTTAAATAAATTGAACAATATATGTATAAGAGATTAATTATATAAGTCAAAATTCGATAAAGTCAAGGAGATAAAATATAATTTATAGGCAATAATTTCAAATATCAATATTTAGGTAAATTTCATAAAATTGTCAGTCAAGTAATAACATTTGTTTAAAAGAAGGTTAAATAATTTACATTTAAATGTTCTGAGGCTGAGAGTTTTGAAGCCATCAGGTAATTTGTTGTAGACAGTAATGGACATGCAGTATACATTATAAAAAATAATTTAATTCTACGCCTAGGAACATTAAGCATATGCACTTTTCGGCTGGGTCTGGATACAACATCATTAAACAAGTCAAATTCGTGTCTGTTTTGGTGAACAAAAATACAAATTTCAAATATATACAGTGCTGGAAGTGGCAGTATTCTAAGTTTTTTAAATAGTGGAACACAACTGTCCAGTGGGTGTGCTCCACAAATTGAGCGCACGCATTTTTTTTGAGCTCGAAACGCTCTTTCAAGTTCAACCGAATATTACCCTATAGTACCACATCAAAAGATCTGTAGGCCGAATAGTCAAATATACTCTAAAACCATATTTCAATACGATTTAGAAAATGTTCAAAAGTAGGTAAAATGAACAATTTGGAGATTTACGAGTGATTTTATGTGAAAACTTTGTATTACCGGCAGGACTAGTGGCCGTAAGGAAATTGCACTAAAGATTTATTTGACGCCAAAGTGCTGAAATAAATAGCTCCAGATAAAGGCTATCTTGCGGATAAGTGCTCAATTAAGGACGGAGACAGACGAAATGGATTAAGTATGAACGTAAAATATAATAGTGCGGCGGCGGCAATAACACTGATTGTTCGTCATTACTACGAATAATAATACGTTCCGCGAAATTAGCACTGTCTGTTCGGTTTATATAAATTGATCTACCGTTCATTATCAAATTGCGCGAGTACCACTCGATTCGATGATCGTATGGTTTCGGCCGCAAATGTGTGCGAATTGGTTCAAAATATGTACTCACTGGTAAATACATAACAAAGGAATTATAATGGGGATACAAAACCATTGCATAACGTGTGATGTTTATAGACAATAAGCAGACAAACTCCAAAAACGTTAAATAGCAAAGAAACAAAGATCGCAAACAGTAAAAGATGACATCGCAACTACTCACAGTTATAAAGTAACAAGACGGATGATGGAAATGAGAAATAGAAGAAAAACTAAAGTGAATGGACCGTTCCTCGCTAACAATATTACTTAGCAGAAAAACTGGCGTTTTCTAGAACACCGCTCTTGATGCAAAAGGTCAATTTAGAAAAAGTGGAGGACGCTTAATCACAAAGCAAGCTGTAGTCCGCAGTCAGGAGTCAGGAGCTCCGGGTTTTTATTTGATGAACGAATGAACGCAGCTGCAATACCGAGAGGTTATGATACGATTATGACATTCTTTATTGTAAAGAAGAAACGTTTATTTAATAGAATGAAGGATTTTATCAGTAAACTTATGATTCTTTCCTTAAGTCATTTGGTATGGTACAACACTAAGAATTAAACTCTGAATATCGAAGGGAAGTATTTTTTTATACTTGCCTGTGCTTGCGCCTATTATAAGTATAACTAGCTGTCCCGCGCAACTTCATCTGCGTCGCATTTTCCCCGTTTTCGCAACATTTTTAATTGCTGCTCCGCTCCTGTTTGTCGCAGCGCAATGATATATAATCTATAGCCTTTCTCGATAAATATGCTATCTAACACTGAAAGAATTTTTCAAATTCTCATTAATTTCTGAGATTAGCGCGTTCAAGTAAACAAACGAACAAGCTCTTCAGCTTTATAATATTAGTATAGATTATAATCAGCTTTATTATTCTCTAGGTCAAAACTAAAAGCGCGAATTCAATTCTAAGCATTGTATTAAAAACACACAGAAAGTTACAGCGCAAAGCTAGTCTGTTATGAAACCCCTCGGAGATATTATTTTACGTTTGAAAATGGTTAAACGTAAAACGTAACAATTGACTTTGGAAGTTTAAAGTAAAATCCAAGTAAAAGATTATAAGAACACTTAATGTTGAGTTTGAGGAAAACACCAGAAGTTGTAGTTAGTCCACGGGATGACGTAGTAGACAGTTTGGATTAAAACATGTCAGTAAACCGGCGGGCGCTTGTGACGAGATAACTAGCAAGTAAAAATATTTTAATGGATGTTGTGCCGCAGTCGCTATTCATAACATGAGATAATAATTATGTAAGTCTGACTCTCTTGATGTTTTCATGTACCAATATTATTACACAATTCAAAATTTACCTTCTGATTTGACAAAAATTTACTTGATATTTTTAAAGCTTTATTTTACCAAGCCTAACCAGTATAAAGAAAAAAACAAAAAAAAACCATTGCCATTATTTGAATACCTACGATATGAAATAATTTCCACAATTTCCAGTACGGTAATAAAACCAAAAAGACGATTAAATAAAGCGATAGGAGCCATGAATTTCTTAGTTTATCTTTTATCTAATAGCCCAATTTAATTAACGTGAAATCGTTTCAAGGAAGAAATTCGCGTTAAATGACCTGTTATAATTTCTTAATGTTAGCAGATTAGGTATATTATCACTTGAAATAAATTTGGAACGTTACTTAACATTTCTTCCCTTTTGACGTGCATGCTCTCTGTTTCGAGATATCTACAGTTACAGATATTGAAGGATCCAAATAATATTAAATTGAACTACAAAATGCAATATAATATTGCAAGCAATATGCTTACTGCTTCAATGACTTCCAATAACGGGTAACTTGGAATATTTGCGTCACATCAAACGGGTGACAGGAACAAAATTCAAATATCGAGTACGTTTTATCGCAGTAGGCCGTCGGCGTCGGCTGCACCAAAATGGCACCTTAAGCGGTAAATTATTCGCGTCACGCAGGAATATGACGCCCTCGTTCAGTCGCGTCGTGCGTTGCGCAGGCTTGAGGAGGCTTGTGGAGGAGAGGCTCGGGTGCGATCCGGCTGATAACGTGGCTATAAACTTGCTTTATACGAACAATAAAAGGCGCGGGCCCCGGCCGGGGCCTTATGGCCCTTGTATCGCGCAAATTGACGCCACTACACTACACTCAATCCTGTAGATACTCCAATACGTCATCCAACGTGTTTCGTGGTTTATTTCGATATTATGTCGTTGAATCTGTCAAGTTCAGGTTTCTTGTATCTGCTTGAATTTGAAGTTTGGATTAGCGAACCTTGTGTGAATAATATTAAAGTTAGGGACTAAGTAGTTTTCTGATGAAGTGACACATCAAAGGCTTTAATATTCACTAATACTGGAAGTAGCGCTTACGAGTTTATTCGTTTTGAACTAGCGAGGGCTTTATTACTCCAATCGATACCTAATCGAACTCTGTTACTACATTCTAGCACTATGCTGTGCATGATTGCCAAAATTCAAAGCTAAAATGATGTATGCCGTTTCATACAAATCATCCCTTTTCAAGTAGTGATTGCAATTCGTATCATCGCGTCCATATTCTGTATGTGCGCGGTTATTGCTTCTGTTTACCTCCGGCTCGATCCGAGCTGGTCAATTAGCTCCACAATAGGATAGAACTAGCTATGCTGTTCATTGAACTGCTGTTCGGCAAAGGAAAATAGGACTATTGATTCAAATAAATTTTAGTTAACGTACATAAAGGCTAAGCATACTTCGAGTTCCCATATCTTCCCGTGGGTGTTGTAAGAGGCGACTAAGGGACTTGCCAAAGAATGGGCAGCAGCGTTCTCTGTGCTTTTGTAACAACCGTACTGCGATCGCCAACCCGCCTGCCAAGCGTGGCGGTTATGGAAAAACCCTCCAAAATGTCAATGTGGTGACACTTGGGGGAGGCCTATGTCCAGCAGTGGACGTCTTTTGGGCTGAAATGATGAATGATGATGATGATGATGATAGTTCGAGTTACTTTATAGTAATGTTTCGACTGAAAAATAAATGTTTTACGGCATTCACTTACGAAAATACCTAAAAGTGTGAATATTGTTGTACCGAAGTGAGCTGCTAGTACTTATTTTTTTAAATAATGTTACGCTATTCAAGTCGGAGCTTGAGCATTTTATGAAATGGTTTTCGTATCAATATAATTCAATTTAAAAATATCGTTTGGCAGAAAAAATATTGTAGAGTGGTTTTAGAGCACTCAAATAAAATTATCAATTCTTTTTTAAGCTCTTTTGGATATGATTGGATTATAAAAAATCGATCTCTTTTAAGTCGGCAACAAATCCTACATTATAAAATTTAAATTTCGCTCTATAATAATTATCTTCCAACCATCAGATATGCCAATACCAGCTCGTTAAGCTACAACATACTTAATACTGCTGCTCCGGAGGCAGCCGCTGTGCACAACTTGTAGGATTTGACGTCACGCAGCAAGCACTTGTGCATAGTTGGTAGCACTTAGGTTTAGTACTTCAACGGAAGAAAACAATTTCGTGCGGAGTTGTAATCTGCATATCAGCGTTACCCAAGTGCGCAGATTGTGTTTGTGGAAGGTTGCAAAACAGAGGATAACCCTTTGGTTATCCTCTGTTCCACAAATACATGAATGGACGATTAATGAGCAGTGTAGATGGATTGTGATTATAAGGCTAGAAAGACAGTAATTGCTGACCGCCGTGTCACGCCGAACCCAAATCTAAGCTTTATCATTAGTTAGCTGAAGAGTTTGTTTGTTTGTTGGCTTGAACGCGCTAATCTCAGGAACTACTGGTCCGATTTGAATAATTGTTTCAGTATTAGGTAGCCCATTTATCGAAAAAGGATTTATAAGCTATATATCATCACGCTACGACTAATAGGACCGGAGCAGCAATGAAAAATGTTGCGAAATCGGGGAAAATGTGACGCAGACGAAGTTGCGCGGGACAGCTAGTACCTACTCGTAATACTTATAATAGGTGCAAGCACAGGCAAGTATTAAAAAAGACTTCTCTTCGATATTCAGAGTTTAATTCTTAGTGTTGTACCATACCAAATGACGTATGAAAAGAATCATAAGTTTACTGATAAAATCCTTCATTCTATTAAATAAACGTTTCTTCTTTACAATAAAGAATGTCATAATCGGATCATAACCTCTCGCTATTGCAGCTGCGTTCATTCGTTCATCAAATAAAAACCCGGAGCTCCTGACTCCTGACTGCGGACTATAGCTTGCTTTGTGATTAAGCGTCCTCCACTTTTTCTAAATTGACCTTTTGCATCAAGAGCGGTGTTCTAGAAAACGCCAGTTTTTCTGCTAAGTAATATTGTTAGCGAGGAACTAGTTAATTTTTAATGTAAGAGCAGGAGGATGATGATGTTTATAGATCAATTATCTAAGAAAAGCTGTGTACAATAAGAAGTCTTTATGTTGCCGATTTAGGTAAAAAGTATTTTTTTTTTTAAGGTTATTTCTACAATGCCGCTAAACTGAATTCAAATCTCAACTTCTCAGAATTGAGCGTGTTTATGTGACACAGATGTGTTTGATGTAACCATGAAAGTAATACGTTTCCATGAAGTGATATTTCTGATTCAGCCTCGCACATTTTCAAATAAAAAAACTCAAACGAATAGGTTTTGTGAAACATCTATTTAAGATTTTTCATGGAATATTAAATTATCTCCACTAATATTGTTAATGTTAAAGTGGCTCCGTCGGTTACTTTTTTCGCCTTAGCGGCTGAGTAGTCTTCACTGATGTTTTGGTACAAGGATAGACCATGGCCTGGGTTAGCAAACTACCTCGTTGGTCGAGTGGTCGCAATCGCGACCACTGAGCATGAGGTTCTGGTTTCGATTCCCGGGTCGGGCAAATTATTATTGGGTTTTACCATGAGGATTTTTTCAGTAGTCTCCACAGAGTGTGAACAAGTGCGCATCTTATTACACGGGACATAAACATAACTGGCGAAATGTACACCTACATTATCATATTAGGTACACCTCTGCCTAACCCATCGGGAATAACAGGCGCTATGTTATATTATCATTATGTAATACAAATGTCCTAGTAGTACATTCCATTGGGATTATTTCCAAGCTACGCGCGAACAAAGCTGCGCCTTCATAATGGAGACGTTAAAGACAAATCAAAACTAACCAAACTCAAACGAGCCAAAAGAATAATTCCTTTCACAAAACGCACCAGACCGCGAATGACTGAAAGATTAATTATAGAAGGGAGAATTATATTTAAGGTACGATATGATATCCTTTGTCACTGGTGACACTTGCGCACTACAAAGACAAAGCTCCTAACCTAATGACCGGCGCTTACGCTCACAAACACAAGTCCACCCACAACGTTATTAGTCGGTGCTTTTAAACGTGTAACGCGATTGGTCCGGTGTTTGATCCCTCGCTACTAAGATGTAAGTGTGGGATCAGTAATCACGTTTGGTGGATGCTGGGCGGTAGGCAGGTGGGATGGGATTACACTTTGATGTACGCCGCGCGCGGATCACTTGGCTTGTTACCATCTTTGATGTGACATGTGTGATGTGCCACTGAACTCGTCATTAGCTTCTGTGAACTAATTATGTGTAGTGGATTACGTACTTGTATTTAATTAGGTTCATTGAATTTATATTATTATGGTAGATTGTTGTTATGCAACTGTCATTTTCATCTTGAAGATAATGATGACAGCAGCATAACCTTCCCTGCCTTCACTGCCTCAGTCGCTGTCATGAAATTCATAAACATTTCAAATTATTTAATTTTTACATTGTAGTAATTTACGATTACTCATCCCTATTCTAACATACCTACCAAATACCCAGACAATAGAGATTGACCGAAAAAACCCGACATTATGGGCTTAACCTGAAATCATAAAATATAGCGGTATCTATCGCGACGGTTTTTTAGTCGACGCACGGGACCGGGCCGTTTGCCCGACTTCGCCCATAACTTAGACATAATGGGGAAGAAAGTATACGTACGATGTTCTTACAGTTCCGGGTTCACGTGTATACAGAATCTACGAGAATTTCGTGTTATAATTCATCGACGAGATGAAATCATCGCCCGGGGGCTGAACAATAAAAGTTAAAGTAGACCTCCCCAGCGCCAGGCGGCGAATCGATCCCAACTTACTTTGAAAGCTTTACTATGTTCAGTAAAGCGCTTATCGGTAAGCAAATTATGTTGTTTCGTTTATAATCTCAGAGTGTTGGAGAGTGACGCGCGCCGCTGTGTTCATGTACTAAGTAATCTTCTTAGAGGTTCATTGAATGTGTCTAACGCCTGTAAATACGTGCTATAAACTGTCTAGTTTGATTAATTACTTATAGTTTTGCGAAACTATAACGTATGTGTATTCATTCTGAAAGCCCTAGACTCATATATTTGGGTACCAAGTAGGTTTAAGAACCTTTAAATGATGTAGATATGATGCAGGCAATGAATTATAGCCAGAACGTGACTGTTATACTCAATGAAAATATTCTCAATGGTACAATTTCACAAAAGGTCGGAACATTCTTGTATTCTTTCATTTTCTTATTTATTTCTCATTTGTCACCAGCAACTGTCCAGCAAACAAAGTTGCTCGTTAAATATTCCAGCGTTGAGTTGAACAACTAAATCTAACTCGAACAACTGTTCAACAAAGTATCAACAAATACTAGAACAGATTCAATCTCGCGAGCGTCCAGCCTCCAGCGACCGGCCGCGTCTTGGGGCGATTTTTTCAATTTTAATTGAAAACGCTTCAACTTTTTAATGAAGGGAAATAAAGAAAAGTTGTAAATTAAGCGCGGCCCGGCAGAGTTTCCTCTTGTCTTAATTAAAGCTGGAAGACTGAACTATGTTCTTGTTCTATTGTTTGTTTAAGATTTTTCCGTGTTGTTGGCGCCGCTGATATCGGCCGCGATAACGCACCGACATTGTTCCCACTCCGCCAGCCGCCGGAGCCCCGAGCCCGGACTCCGGAGCCACGGCCGGGTCCCGCGAATGACGCACCGGTTGGCGCTAATCCCGTCTCTTGTTAATCTCGGATAGATCGTATCTTTGCGGCTCCGTTTAGGTGGGCTTTACTTGTAATTGTGTTGAATATTTAATTGTAACACAAGTTTCCTTTAGCCCGTCTTACAAACAACCTTATTCCACAGGGCTTAGACAATGTCAATAAACTGCAGTAAAAGAAATAGAAATGTAAATAAGAATCCTCTCTCAAGGAAACGGGAAAGGGCAAATAAAAGTCAAAGATTACAAAGAATTGAGATTGAAGATATTTTCATTGAAGCGAGTTACAAGCTGGTGTTTGCAATGTAGAATAATGTAGATTCCACCGGGCAGCACAACCACTCTTTTAAATTTAAACAAAAAACAAGGAAAAGACCTCTTCTTTTGAGAACTTAGTTGGCTCATGGCTGTATATTTTTCGCGATATATTTTTGTGGAAGTTCTACTTACTTATATTTGCATTTTAATGTACAAGACGAGAAGTTATAATAAAAAATAAAGTGCCGCGGGTGTCTTCTCAGTAAGTTTGAGATTCACGGGAACGAAACATGATGGCAATCATAATGCTTAACCTACTGAATACATATTTTTTTTATAATACATAGATTACAACACATACATAGATATACATAGATTTTAATATCTAACACGTGAAAACCAGAGTAGCAATAAAAATAATAGATTAAATAACTAGTAAAACTATATTCGTCACGCACAATGTATTACAATTTTCTCATTTAGGAATTCGTAGAATGGATAAATATGAATTGAAACTCGCAAAATATCGATTTCATTTAAAAAATTCTCTTCGTGCATCGTCAACTCTATTTCAAACTTGAAAGTTAGAAATCGATAAAGCTAGACTAGGTAGTGGAGGATATCGTAGACGACCTACTTCCGATCAGCTGTAGGTACATATCTGTCTGTGTCCCACCTATATACGTGTGAGCCTGGATCCACACGTCGCTATTCAGAAAGGTACAGAAGGAAACAAACTAATTTATTTTGAACTAGTGACAACTCCATGCTCTGCAGGAATTTTAAAACTTGAAAAAATATACGATAACTTTACCGTTACTATTTAAACACATAAATATTTCGATATATTACATAGTACTAGCTGTCCGGCGCAACTTCATTTGCGTCATATTTTCCCCGTTTTCGCAACATTTTTCATTGCTGCGCCACTCCTATTGGTTTTAGCGTGATATTATATAGCCTATAGCCTTCCTCAATAAATGGGCTATTTAACACTGAAAGAATTTTTCAAATCAAACAAGTAGTTTCGGAGCCTATTCAATGCAAACAAACAAACAATTAAAATCTTTCCTCTTTAAAATATTATATTATATTATTAGTTTAGACAATACATCGATACATTTTCTAAAGGTTGGTGAAAGCCGCTTTCATATTCGAGGCGTAGTTTAGTAGAAAAATGTGGTCACAGCCAGAAAAGAAAAGCGACTTTATTTTATAATGGCTAGAAGATGATTTCTTCCTGCACACAAACTGGGAAAACAGTTTTGTAGGACTTTGCTTGTCCGACACTTTGTTTTATTAAGGGAACTATATTTCTTGTCACCTAAATTTATATTTGTCATCAAAGTTGTATCACCTAGTAAATAGATCTATCGCCACGAAATATTTTCGTTCTCAGATAAACAAAAAGTATTCCCAGGTATGAATTATCAAATAAATGTTGATACATGTGTAAAATAAGAGATGGATTACCATTAAAATTGTAGTGCATTACATGAATATAAACTTCGTTCTTATAATAATAGTTTTATTACTTAAATAATAGCTTTGTCCTCGGAATGGTAGATCTGTCACCAAATAAATAGATCAGTTCCTTATTTCAATGAAGAAATGCTTTATACGAGACATTGGGCACACCGACTCGGACAGGTTAGGTTCGAAGAGGATGGCGGGGTCTAGTGAGCGAGCGGAGCGAGCGAACTAAGACCCCGACATCCCCTTCGTGTTAGGTTACTGTAAACCCTGCAGACAGAAATAGGAGCCCCGCGTAGCGGGGCTACGTCGACAACGCCTTAGTTTTTCTAGTAACATAATATGATTTATTAGTGATCTCTTTAAATTAGTTTGCTTAAATACTTATTAGGACACACCTATTATAATACATACAAAAACACTTATTTGGTACTAGACCTTATATCTCAGGATTTTAGGTGATTTATTGTGGAACTGATTTTGCATTGTTTGGTGACTACATTTTGGTGACAGATCTACTATTTTGAGGACAAACCCTATTATTTAAGAAACACAAAACTAATTAAATTGGTGATAGCTTAAATGATACCCTTTTATTAATAACGATGTGTACTTGTTTACATAAGCACGGTGCGATTGACTCGAGTTGTATACGACAATCTCAAACAATTTTTGATATTGACTTAGTGAGTTCCAGCCGGGAGTGCGTTTTGCGATAGTTTTTTCAAGTCAGCCTTCTGTTAATATGTTTAGTGGCGTATGTCCGGATGGCACGTGGTCGACACGGGGTGGGTGTCTGATTATGTTTGCGCACCTATTAGCGAGCTGTTTGCTCTGCCGAATTAACGCCGAGCCGCCGAGCTATTGTTACACCCTGTACAGTGTACACAGAACACAGATACACCATGTATACAGAGATACGTGATCCACTCGTTAGGGACGGTAAGTGCTCCAATTTAACCGAACGGATACGTATGTTAAGGAATTAGGTGTGAATCCGTGTAATTGAAAACTATTATTTGTGACAATAAGAAGTAGCAAAATGTGATAGAATCAGCGGTATTGCAAACAATACCACGACAAACCCAATCTCTACAATTTTTTTTCCAAATATATTTGTTCACTACAAGGACACTCATATTTCACAAGTTATGTTTGAGTCCCTTTCCTCAGTGTGTTTGAGGCAAGTCTATTGTCATCAACCTGACAGTAAAATATTATAACACTTTACCTTTTTTGCCAAAGAACTCATTCTGTGCAGTAGCGCTTGACACCACTACAAAGACAGGCAGTCGAAAATTTTAATAATCGGCAAATGTGGTTTACATTCTTAACGGAGCTCAATAATGGAAACAACAGAATTCACACAAAACAATCTCTACTCCCTGTTGTTTTAAAGTAAATAGTACAATCATTATAATTAATTATTCTGCTTATGTTACTAATATAATTCCCCGGCCGCCACTTTAGTCCGGTAGCTTGGGCGACGGGCGTTTCCCTCTAGAAAATTAAATTAACAAATAATAATTTACTTTATCAAATTGCTAACATCACCATGAGTGCTTACAACGAAATCTGTTACAGCAATGTTTTTTAGAGCGGATTTCACCAATGAAACTAAAGGCGACCAACTTCTAAACGGCGTTCAAGAGCTGCCAATGTCCATATCAGTGGTATTTGCCCTAAGCAGTTGAGTTTATTAACGTGGCATGTTTGTTTATTTTGCGTCTTTGTGGCTTTTATTTGTATTTGGTTTTAATTTCCGGTCATCCGGGAAAATCTCCGACGTTGGTTTCTGGGCGCTTCCGGAATTATCGTAAATGATTATTTTTCGTATATTTAATCAATTTTCGTCTATATCTACTTTAGTTGTCAATAGAAAGTCTGAAGTGATATCATCAGAAGCAAATCTAATAACCTTTGCAAGGAATCAGGCAGTTATTGATTCCTCCCGCTACTATTCCAATCTCTAAAACCAATACTTACAGACTGCTTGCTGAAGAAGCTTCACAATATAATTGCATCCAAAGACGCACACAGTTGTGTTTCCTGAGTAGAATCCTATGTAGGGGTACATAGGATTCTACTCAGGAAACAGAAAAGAAACTGAACAGATTTTGTGTACAGTCCTGTCTGCCTCGTACTTACATTTTTCTGGACTTAAGCCAGTATCTGTGATATTTACTTAATATAAGTCTGCTTTATTAAGAAGTCTGGACATGGCAATAGGCTCGTCTCCTATAATATCGGACTTAACATGAATGACGTACTACAGCCATACGCCTCTGCCCAACCCTTCAGGTATTACAGTTGTTTTTTTTTCTATAGGTGTGCTCTTGACTTTAGTCTACGTCAGAGATGACAGACACAGAGTAAACGATGGTACGAGATTACCTAGAAGAAGCCTGTTCACTGTAACTTTGGAAAGATTAGGGTTGTAAGCGTTCGGAAACACAGACGCAGGCAGAGAGTTCCACTCCTTTACTGTGCGCATTATGAAAGACGTTTGAAAAGGCTTAGTGCGAATTGGTGGAATAGCAATAAGGTTGGGATGGTAACTTGCAGTGCGTCTAGATGTTCGATGGGAGAAGTGAGCCGGTGGGATGAGGTCGTGGAGTTATTGGGCACACTCACCGAAGTACAGCCTGTAGAACACCGACAAGCAGGCAACCTTGCGGCGATGAGCCAAGCTATGAAGCTTGGCATCCATGAACTTTACGTCGTCAGTCAGCCTCTTTGTTCTGCGTTCCACCGAGTCAACCGCGGCAAGCTGGTATATTAGCTGAGCCATCCCAAAGGTGGCTGCAATACTCCATGCAGCAGCATGTTGTTATATTAGAAAGTTGAAATTTTGAACGTACAATTAATATTAATACAAATTGGTTCTCTGTGCTGTATTCCCGGGACAATCGTGGGTGACCAGGAATTGCTAATCCCTTAAGACGAACAAACCGAATTGGTGGCTAATTGATCTGTCAACCAATTACGACTTAGTGAACGGGTGCTGTGTTCAGTGTTGTTCATTATTCAGCGGTCCATTATTGTTGGCTAGCTTTTAGCCTTTATTGCTGGACCACGAATTAATTCCCGATAAGCTATGTAATGGGAACAGTTCATTTATTTGGTATCAGTTCAGGAGAGCCAAGGATTAACTCGCATGTGCTGACCATAATT
This sequence comes from Cerastis rubricosa, assembly GCA_949152445.1. Classification (NCBI taxonomy): domain Eukaryota; kingdom Metazoa; phylum Arthropoda; class Insecta; order Lepidoptera; family Noctuidae; genus Cerastis; species Cerastis rubricosa. The sequence continues at coordinate 22,603,474 of OX424537.1, read as the reverse complement.
TAACGATTTCGAGTTACATATTTTTTTATTTGTATTTTAATAAAGTTTTTACCACGGATCTATGAATTAATTTATGTATTGAAACTTTGTGGTAGAATTCATATTTTAACGAATATTTGTAGATTATTGTAGGAACTGCAGTTTATGAAAACGGATACTATGTATTCGAACAGAAATTCATTAGAACAATTTATAGTCCACAAGCATTACAAACTTCCCAATGGAGGTATAAATTGAAAGTTGCCTAACCAACAAAGTGAAATTTATGAGCGGTGTTCCAATAGCTTCATGGAATTTCCATACCCAAACGATCTAGCTGAAATATCTCCCAAACTAAAGTATAAAGCTGCAATTTTTAACTTAGCAAGTTTAAATTTTCCAAGATGAGATTTTTGGTGTACAATAAAGTTTTATTCTATTCTATTCTATAAAATGTAAATTTAAATTGTGCTATAGTTGTGATTCGCACCAAGCTGGCGGCTCGCCTATGGAGATCCCGTCGGAGTAGTTCACAATTTATAGCTGAACTAGCAAGCCTCTCGGTTTTGTCTGTAGTTAAGAGGGTTGGGCTCGGAATTATGGACATGTTTTTGCCAAAATATGTTGCTGTTAGTGATTGATAATGTGCGGTAGCGGTAGCGCCGTGTAAGGACAAATTAGTATTCCATTTACCCTAAATAAAAAACAGAATATATTAACGGATATCTAAATAATCACTTAACAATTTAGGAAGATTACGGAAAAATCGTAAGTAAAAAGCTCTTAACAATTTGGTCGTTTGGAAAATTTACAAAATCTTGATAAAGTATTTATACCCTTAAGTGATCATCAAAGCGGAGGTAATGCTCATAGAATTAATTTATTAGTAGTTAGTATTTATACTTCACTCTGAGGAAATTTCATAATGTTTATCCTTCTATCCAGCGGGATTCCGGTAATGATGAGTTTTAATAAATATTATTATCATCACTCAAGTGACGGGAAGCAGCTTTAAGTTAGAGTCTTATAATTGTCTTAGAGAATTGACGGTAAATGTATACTATCTATGTCACGGCACTTAACATTGTAACATTAGTATCTATGAATTTCAGTACGATACGTTGCCACTGACGTGGAGGCGTGACAGCTTTGTTATAATAATCTAGTTTGTTTGAGCTTGTCGTTGGCCGTCGGGCAGGCGTCCAAGTGCACGACACGCGGAGGGCACCCCGCGCTGCGCCGAGCAATAACACGTCGCGTCTAACATAGTACCGGCAATAAATACTCACATATGTATCCCATTGAGCGGCCAGTAGAACTTGTGCACAAGTACTGTCATCCATGCGCAATAACTGTGTTATATAGTCGCTAGCAAACTCCATTTGGTTAGTCGTTCGGAAATATTTTATTTGTAAAACTGCTCTTTTTGAATACGTTCATCAAATATTTGGACACATCACGGTTCTATTCATCGCTCACTAGCTGAGCCGTCATGTTTGTTGTTCCATTTGTCTGGTTTGTGTTTTCATTCGTCAAAAGTTACATATTGGTATGATTCAGATAGGTAGATAGATTAGATTGAATCGTCAGAATTACTGACTCACTATTAGAAATTTCTGGTTCTACAAATAACTGACAATATTCTATTTGTTCTCTAGATATTAATTGATAATATCAATATAACGAACAAGGCAATTACAGCCTGGGAACTGTATTAAAGTATCAGTAAATATTCGCTCAGATTAATGCTCTCCAATAATCTAGGGATCGCTTTATTCTCAAACAATACGCTCGAATTGTTTCATAATGAACTGTCTCATCTAGTTGGGGACATTAGTCTTTGAAGGGTTATTTGTGATGGGGCGAGTGGGTGACACCATTTGAGTGGTACATTTGTATAAAGTTTGCTGAGGATCGATCAAAGGCTTTCCCGATTTAAATTCAATTATGTAATGAAAGAACTTAGTGAATAGAAAACTCAATTATAGAAGCAATCGTTACAGAATTTGATTCCAGAATGCAAAGAGACCGTTCAAACATTTCAATCCAACGGGTTGTTGACTTTAAAGATACTTGAACTGTAAGGTCAAGATACCCACTTCTCTGTTTCATATTTTCAGTCCGAGATTATCAAGAGTAAGTTATAGCTCATCCCACGTAGATTAGTATTCTTACCTCGCGCGGGAACTAATACATCATGTATATGGCTTTGGGATGCTGTTCGTGGATATACTGCCCCCCAGGGCCCTGCACTCGCTCCAAGGAGTAATCGCCTTACTTTTAAATATAGCTACATCATAGTGGAGTAATAGACCCTTTATTATCCCCGAACATAATGGTGTTTTTAATATTAACTTATATTTTGGAGTAGTTTTTGAGTACTTTACTAAAGTCATACGTGATTTGAATTCTAAATAGTTTGTGAAAGAGATGTGGTTTTATTATTCAGAAAAATGCGATGGTATATAGAAATGTTCTTCAAAACGGTCACATGCGTAGAACTCGTAACCTGTGTGCGCGTATGAATGAGGACAAAGCAAAAAGAGTATGCATGGATCGCAGCAGGTGGCGTTCGGTAGTAGGTGGTAGGTTTCTGCCCCTATCAAGAAAAAGCGTCAGTTTAAGTTAAAAACTACTAACCGATGCTTGTATGGAACGTAATCTCAAGTTATATCGTATAATAACAATCAATAAAACAATATCTTACAGAAATAGGGTCATTTGTTACGGCTGCGAAGCAACTGGCGCTACGAGCAGCTACGCCGTAGCACCGGTGCTACGACGTAGTCTTGTTTCAATAGTCCGTTCGTTTCATTTGAACTTTGAACCGTAAATTAATATTCAATTTCAGTTCCGATACCTTACAATTTTGGAGAAGAAATACGATATTATTAGTTTGAGTTCCGTAACTCCTTAATAGGGTTATCTTCCTGTAAAGAATATTGCCTCCTTTAAGGGTTCTCTGAAATATCGGTTTACCTAAGATAACATAGTGCATATAATCCTTGAAGAGTTTGGCAGAGGTATACCTATAGTAAATTCTCATTTCTTCTGTTATGTTTAAGTTTCATGGGACGAGCCTATTGCCAACAACCGGTCTTAAATCTAACTTCTTCAAAAAAAAAACTATTTTGGGGACATCTTTCAGTCAACCGGATAGAACTGAATACCAGTATTTTACATGGAGCGGCTGCCTAAATACAGCTCTTAAAAAAACGGGTTGAATATAAACGTCGTGCATTTTTGATATTTTAAAATGGTTAGGGAATAATTTTGCACGAATTGCTTTAATTATCAGTAGTACTATCATTTATGTGGTAAAATACAGCATTCAATTATTGCGCTATCGTACACAAACATGACAATTTAAACTACATTCTAAATTGAAGACTTCAGAACTATTACCATCCGTCTTACGAATTCTACCTCTTTGGAGAAACCGAAGGTTTTGTTTGTGCATAAGATAATTATCCAGTTTTCGAAACCCAAGTCAATAGCAGATGTCGTAAAGATCAAATTCCTTCGAAACTTAATGTCAATCCGTCTTACGAATTTTCGAGTTTAACATTTTTTACCTATCACAAAAGTGCACAAACATTCATCATTCTATAAATTTATATAAACATAATATGACTTCACGTTTCCATTAACTTGTAATGACAATAGAGTACGCAGTCTCACGAGCGAAGCCGCGGGCACAGCTAGCCATCATCACTACATAGTATAAAACAAAGTTAATTTTAATTTTAGAGGTTTCCAATGTGATGTCGACAGGCATTCTGTAGTACCTATATTTATTATCAGCATTGCACCCGTGCGAAGCCGGGGCGGGTCGCTAGTACTATATATAAGTAAAGTACGTACAGATCTCCTGGGGTTACAGGCTAGTTACGCATGCTGTGAGCGTAGTATGTAATTGTCTAGACACGATAAACTATCGGATATCGAACGAAAGAATACGAACGTTGTCGTCGGGAATTAGGAGTTACTGCTCCAACACAAACCATCAAGACAAACTACATTGTGTGAAATACTGTTACGGTCTTTCATCTGGGATATATCTTTGATCAAAGCTGCCAAATAAAAATAACCCTCTAGACGTTGGCTACAGTCAAGATATAACTTTCTCACAATTCATCGACAAAAAATTAAGCACCTTCCAGTCCTAAATATCTGGATATTATTCTAATCAATATTAACCCAGAGGTGACTAATTGACTATGGGTAAATATAACAAATAATAGTTGCTGCGGCTGTTTGTGAGTTTTAATGTTTATAAATGCACTCACGACGATTCAAGACTCACGAAATTCCCAGTGTTGGGCAATGTTTTAAACTTTCTTAAAACAGAAAGTATTTATTCCCCACTCATTGACACGGATAGCTCTTGAATGCAGTACAGATGCGCTGATCATGTTCAGTTGTCATTGATAACATTCGCCCTAAATTATTTGTTTTAGTAAATTGAATCACTGACAATAAACGTGAAATACCTGTATCCGTTGGTATTTTCGTTCAACTTTGTGTTTCAGTAACAAAGTGGCCGCAGCGCCTCTCAACTGTACGAGTGGCGACAGAATTGATTCATTTGCGTTTGTTTCTGTCTCTTGTAATAATTCGCCGCAGCGCCCTCCACAGCTTGTTTGTTGACAGTTTCATTACAGATGTTTACATTGTGATTAATTATATTTGTTCACAGTGTTACCTTTATGAAAATAACTACTTTGTATTTTGTTGTTCTTTTTATTCAGTGTATATCTGATTTCAAATTAGACGCTTTTATTTACCCAGGAAAAATAAAATGGACGAATTGTCGGTCTTGTTATCTGCTTTTTACAAATGTTAGGTAAAAAGCTTGTTTTACTCTGCCCGACACTTCGGGGAAAACAGGCGTAACTGTTATCTGCGTGAAATTGTTTTAATAAGTTTATTTTTATGATAAAGTTACATAATTTAGAAGACCTGATTAAAGAACATGTCTCTTTTGGATGTTAGTCTATAAACAATAGACAGACACTTTATCATTTTTCAACAGCGTTTCCCATAAACGTACAACGTTTCTGTTATGTTTCATTTCGTTCATGTTGTGATTTCCCCCACGGGGGCAGGTCGCGATCAATCACGGGAATGGCCACCGTGGTCCGAATCCCCGGGGGCTGGGGACCCAGAGGCCCGTGGGCCTGGCCACACGGCGCGGTCGCCTGACCTCGCAACTTTGCCCAGACATTTCCATAAGTACAGGTTGTCTGACCTCTCACTTACTTATTAATATGTCGGAAGCGGTTACTGTAACTTACCTGTAGTGGATTGTTTTGCAAGAGCACCTTGTGGAGTGTATTCATTTACGTAAGGTAACATTTTGATTAGCTAATGAGCAGCTGTTTTGTTTATGGTTTGTGGGTACGAGTTTATTTATGGACATTTGTTACTCTAAATTTGGTGTGGAGGTGTTTTCTAAGTAAATCAAAACGACTACTGACTTGAAGCGGAAAAATTCTAAAAAAACGTTTGGAAATTTTTTCCATAAAGCTTGGAATCTTTTTAAGAGGTGGTGATCTTATTTCGTACAAGTGGGAGCCATTGCCAGTATTAGCTGATGAAAGGTGGGTTGCTCATCTCTTTAAATAAATTATAAAAGAAATCCTGTTCCTTAAATACATTCAAAGGACAGACATTATAATCCCACAGTTTTCATAGCCTTTTTCGCGGACCTTTGAAAATACATTTACTGAAACCTTTATATAATTCTTAGGCCTTCCAAGGGATTCTGTTACATAATGTAGCTTTACATTTTTGTTCCGAATGAAATATAGGCGAGATCTCACGAGCGGAGCGGGCGCTCCGCGCTCAATTATTGCAATGACCGGCCCGCGATGTGCCCGCGCCCCGCGTCCGCGCCCTTCTGCGGCTCAAAGTACGATTTATGTGTGTAACTGTGTACATACATACATACGTACTATCTACATGTGTATCGTTCACTTTTTCCTGTTGTGGGCTGAAGCCTTTGTGTTGAGATAGTGACAAGTGACGATCTTATTCACGTGTTTTTGCTCTTCCTTTTTTGTTCGACAATACAGGAAAATTGTTGATCCAACCTTTAAATATGGATAGTTATTAAAATAAATCTTTATTCAGAATCTTAAAAGGGAAAATACAGTATGAATCCGAAATTAACAATGAAGGTAATTTTTTTTTAAATGTTTTTTTTACCTTTTTTGTTTTTTAAGAAATATTTAAAAATATATAAAATAAGAAGTAAAATGAATAAAGGAAGTAAATAAGGTAATTTTAGATGCCTGTACTAGGATAATCCTGTATCACAGGCTGCAGGATCTCTAACAATAAGGTATATGTAGGACAGTAGTTTTTGTTTTATATTTAAAATTACATAACGGCAAACTGATTTTAATTAGCGAACTTAGAACTTAATACACAATTATTACAGGAAAGTATTTGCGTTAGCAGTAAGTATTATAAACTAGGGTGTAAAAACACATTCGAGGCACTTTTGTTTATATTTGATATTTACACCTACAGACTATAATACTGTGCTTATACATTAATATAGTAGTTAGCGATGCGCGCTCGGAAACGGACGCGTTTGCGCTACACAGCACGAATATTTTAGTCACGATTTGCGCAGCGGTAACCGCTGCCGCACTTACCAAAATAAGAAGGTCACTTTTATTGCGTTAAATAAATACTGCTAACGAGCACGTCTGTATACTGCGAATGACCGCGATGTATATCACAATGATTATAAGATTAAAGTGCTTATTCTCGTTTCTTATTTAATCCTTAGCAAGATAAAATGTTTCCGATCACTAGTCCAACCGACGAACTTCACTAGTCCTTATCAGTATCTAATGGCGATGTGATCTCATCAGTTCAGATGGCTACCGTATACTGTATCCCATACATAATTCATTTTGCACGGCTGACACTTGTGTCTATCCGCTTTGTGAATGAAATGTTACATCTCACGTACATGTGTCGTATTACCGATAAATGAGCAGACGTTGAGCGATATGATGCGCAACAAAATATAAGAGTTGAAACAAATCATTCGGATTTCAAGGCTTTAGTCAGGACACAATAAATCTGAATGGGAGCACAGTGGATACGACAAAAGACATTTTATTTTATTAAACCAGCCCAACGAACCGGTGCGAGGTATATTTCATTTATATTTTTCCATTTCTCTCGGGCCATTGTTTGGAATTGATTTTGAAGAGATCGTGTGACAGTTATATCTTTTTTTAATAAAAGGCTATCAATTATTTTTATTCAATCAGAAAAGAACTACAACAAAAACAGCTCTAAACGCAATTTATCTTTGCCGAACTTATGTTGACAAATCTATTCCTTCCAAAACATTACAAAAACAACGTTATTAGTCGGCAATATTGCAATCGGCAGCGTCCACCTTGCAGCGCTGTTTACCTCGAGTTCGCAACTGCCATCAGTTCTCCCCTCGGCCCTCACAAGTTATCAGCCGTCGACGAGTCGCGAGTCTTGATTTATGGCGTTTGACCTGCAAACAAAGCCTGCCGGTTTGTTCAGCGGCTAACAAAAAAGCGACGAATGGGGTGGCGATACTACTCATACACTATTCTCTTTGGATTCCTTTTCCTGAGGATGACTTTGTTATTTTGTTTAACTTGGTCTATCTAAACAATAAAGTATGTATGTATTTCTGTATCACCTTTTTGTTCTATATAATAACACTAGCTGTCCCGCGCAACTTCGTCTTTGTCACATTTTTCCCGTTTTCGCAATATTTTTCATTGCTGCTCCGCTCTTATACAGCTCCATATATTAAATCCTTACTCAATCTAGTCAAAAGATACCGCCATCTGTTAGAATTGTTTGGAGCTAACAAATAATTGTGACTTAATTTGCAATAAAATAATATTGCGACTATAAATCGAGATGTAAGCTATCCTATATTTCAAGTTGGATCAAACTGCACACGGTGTGCAAATTTGATTAAAATCGGTTAAGTAGTTTAGGAGACAAACAACGTGACACGTAATTTATATATATACTAGCTGCTGCCCGCGACTTCGTTCGCGGGGTTTTTTATGGATATGAAAAATAGATGTTGGCCGATTCTCAGACCTACCCGATATGCACACAAAATTTCATCAAAATCGGTCAAGCCGTTTCGGAGGAGTATGGCAACGAAAACTGTGACACGAGAATTTTATATATTAGAGATAGATAACAAAGGACTATTGGCATTTTTTTAACTCTGGAAGTAAGACCAACAGAATCGAAATACTTATCAAATAGTGGCATATAATCAGATATTCAATTCATTCAAAACAACAAGTACAGGCGCGAAAACAGTGATAGACACACTTGAAAAATGTTGCCTTTTCATGCATTTTGCTGAAAATTTGACCTTTTATTTAGACTAAAAATAAACCTGGTTTAATTAGGGTGTTATTTGACACAGCTTTTTTAGTCGTTGGTCGATTTTAAGATCTCACCGGCCTAGGTCGGATTAATTACTGTCTTTGTATGAGCTTTCGCCATGATCTACTCTTTAAAAAATATATGATTTGAGATAATTATAGTTCAATTTTGTGTGTTTTAATTTGTAAATAAAGCTATATCAGAAAGGCAATGACAAGAACAATATAAATTAAAAAAAAATATTTTAACGAAATGAGTTCCTCTTTGGTTCGACATCGGGGGGCACGGCAGTGCCCCCGCCAAGTCGAGCGCGAAGCAAACACTGCCGTACCATCCTTTACTGGAACCATTTCGCCGCATTTTCAGGCCCCTATTTGAGAACCTCTGGATAAGACCAGAACGCAGAAATTTTCGTCATCCAGTAAGCTATAATCACCTACTAAAATTCCAAAATTTCAAGTCTGTAGGCCATTTAGTTCCGAAGTTAAGCGAAAGCAAAGTTTCGTATTTATGACACTCACTCACTCATGATCATCAAAATAGAACTAGTACTTCCCATAAACTCAGAGAGCTGAAATTTGGTACAGAGTTAGGGTTTAATGGCCACATAAAGGGAAAACTATAAGAACTAGGATAATCGAAGATCGGGAGTACCTGGTGACCCTGATTAGAAAACACAAGAGCTCAACCAAACTATTAGAGATCGACATATACCGCCTTTACAAAAAATATTCAACTTGGTGGGCCGCTCCATTTGATGTCAAATATTGAAGGTCTGAAGTATCTGATGAAGAACCCTCAGCTATTCTCAGCTGTATTAGAGACATGGTAATGCCCCCTTCTACTATTGGTACATAAAAAACTCGACTGTCAATTGCAAAAATCCAGCGTAGTGGAACACATCTTCTAATCAAATTTAATCTAGCCTATAGCGTCCCACTGCTGGGCGAATGCCTCCCCTTTTGCTTTTAATCTAAATATATGATAAATTACTTGTCACGTTGTAACTCAAGATCGGATGGGCCGATTTAGCTGATTTTGGTTTTAAAATGTTTGTCGTAGTCCAGGGAAGGTTTAAAAGGTGAGAAAGGTAGGGTAGGTAGGTCGGGTAGGGTAGGTAGGTAGGGTAGGGTAGGTAGGTAGGGTAGGTTAGGTAGGTAGGGTAGGTAGGTAGGGTAGGTAGGTAGGTAGGGTGGGTTAGGTAGGTAGGGTAGGTAGGTAGGGTATGTAAAGTAGGTTGGTAGGTAGGGTAGGGTATGGTAGGTAGGGTAGGTAGGTAGGTAGGTAGGGTAGGTAAGGTATGTAGGGTAGGTTGGTAGGTAGGGTGGGGTATGGTAGGTAGGTAGATAGGGTAGGTAAAAAGTGCATTGCAACGCATGCCGGGGACAGCTAGTATAATAATATAAAAAAGTTAATAAATAAAATTAAAGGAAAACTCTGGATAAGACTAGACTGGCTTTTATACTTATACTTACAAGTTTACAAGAAGAAATAGTCGAATAATTAACTTTATTCTACTCAAACATTACACAAATTAAAATAAAAAAAAATTACACTAAAATATTAATTTCACTGAAAATTTGGTCTAAATATAATGCATTGGAGTAAGAGTGGCGGTGATACCCGCACACGTCGTTGGATGGCGCTGATCGATTTAAAAACGCGCTTACGTTTGTTTTCCGATAACTTTATATAAGGCGAAGTGGCAACCGGCCACTTTACAGTCGTTTACGACATTCTTCTACTGCGAGCTGCGCTTGAAAACGTTTGCTAGGGATTAGAGCCCATTTATGCAGACGCGGCGCGTCGGGCGGGGCGGTGCCATAGGCGTTGCGCAGCGCGTCGGGCGTTTTTGCCGAGTGCGGAGACGCGGCAACCGCTTGCAGCCCAACGTGGGACCATTTGCTTGTATTTGATTTGTTATGTCACACGGACAATACAAGCCTAAGGCAGTGCCCGGGTTCGATTCCTATACGGAACAAATTTACAATGTCATAGTTTTATCCAACAATAATCACTTTGTTTTTATTTGTGTTTTTTTTCGTAAATTCTGTCCAATCTTTTCTTATTATTTACGATTACTGTTTTTTGAATGGTTCAAAAACGATATACATATTATTAAACTAGATATTTTATAATGATTTGAAAATCATACATAATGCATTAAAATAAAACAGTAATACCTAGTTACAAAAAGTAATATTTTACAGCAAAAAAAAAAACACAAAAAGAAACATATCACATACTAAGATTTGATCCTGCAACATATTATGATTCACAGTCCGGCCGTAATACCACCAGGCTAGGTACTCCTTTGAAATTTAGTTTAAAATAGACGTTCTATTCTAATGCATGATATGACGGTTGTCAGTTTTCAAACATTTGAAGAATATGGTTCCACGGTGGGCTGTAAGCGGGCGACGCGGCGTCCGCTGCCGCGTTATGTCACACGCTCAAATACAAGGAAATGGACCCACGGTGGGCTGCAAGCGTGCCCCGCGGCGGTGGACGCGGCGTGCGCCGCGGCGTTATGTCACACGCTTAAATACAAGGAAATGGTCCCACGTTGGGTTACAAGCGGTGGACGCCACGTTATGTCCATTTTTTTTGGAACAAAGTTCCTTGTCACGCGTTGCGAAAGAGGGCTAGACGGAAAAAAGTAAGACCAAAAAAGTTGTAACGACACTTTTTGCTATTGTTGTAAGCCGTGCGGCGTACAACGACAGAGACAGGGACACTGACACGGACACGGACAGGTACAGGGACCCAGACATGGGCTCGGACAGGAACAGGGACAAGGACAGGGACACGGACAGGGACACGGACAGGGACACGGACACGGACAAGGACTTGATTGTGCAACTTATTATTTACTAAAATAGTAATACATATAATATAATAGTAGTACTTATATTGTTTGTTTCAGGCTGGCCTATACATAAGTATTATTGAAATACACAGCTTTATCAAGCTTACAATTGACTGGTTATTGAATCAACGTTTTCCAAGTGGCAATTTTCCATCGTCAATCGGTAGCAGTTCTGTCGACAGATTGGTGCAATGGTGTCATGGAGCACCTGGTTTTGTATCTTTGTGTACCATTCAACGGCCAAGTCACACAACATTAACTATAATGATAAAGAAATCGCAGTAAGGAACCTTAGACTTGGCACGACTTTGTCTAGATTTCACTACTTTTTAGAGATAAACAAGCAGCTCCATCGAGACTTGGCTATTTTTTACAGAATGTTTTTGGTGGGATTATTTTTAATCAAAGTATCAGCTCTTTGTTCTCATGTGCAAGTTAATAACAGAATCAATCTTGTGTAATTGACAATAAAACAACTGTGTTATAAAACTACGTTAGTTTTATTTACGTTGAAAACATCGCGTCTGCAATCCCCGAACGGTCACGCAGAGGTGTACCTACGTATGGTTCAGTCACGTTTCAACCTTTATGTTTTTAATCCAGTGTGCGCGCCTGTTGCCTTTAATTGGATACTAATTCGAACTCCGGGTTATTACTAGAAAATTCCTGATGAAATAACCCAATAACACATTTCTCGAGCTGGGGTTCGAACCTGTCTTGTATTGGAGTAGTGCTTCCTCTCAGCAGTAGCGCTTGCAAACACAAGATCAACAAAGCAGGCATATTTATTTCCTTTAAATGGAAGACTGAGGATTTATTAAGTTAGTTACGAAGTGCTCTTAAATCTTATTAAAGAGAAGGTCGAAGTGAAATCGCTTCTGAATGCAAATATAAGCGAGTACAAATCTGAGTGGAGCAACAACGAAGCTTCGGTTATAATCTCGAGACTATAAAATTTGAACAAAGTGCATAAATCTCGGGCGGTGTTATTGTTGGCAGTGTTGCTGTCTGTGTGTCCGGCGTGTTGTTCAGCTGTTTGAGCTGTCCGGGTTGTGGGGCGCGGTCGGACAGTGAGTGCGGAAGTTAGCGGTCGCGGGTGGCGGTCAGTGGCTTGGGAACTTGACGGTGTAGTGAACTACTTGCTGTAGACAAATGATGATAAGTTTGTGACATTAAGTGATTTGGGATCACAATCCAAGTTTCAACAAAACTTGTCTAAATGAATAAAAGAACAGCAAGCAAGAAACATTTCTACACTGTTACGAAGATGCAATCTCCAAACAATACGAGATTTATGACGCACACCCTCAGCCATCAAAAATATTTTCTAGATACTGCACTCTAGATACCTTTCACAAAAGAAACCCAAGTTCTCGCGGTTCTAAAATCTTTACGTCTCCAATAACTCTTCTTTGTTGTAAAAGTGTTGTCCTCTATTCTGGAGATATAGTGTCAGTTCATCATCATCTTGTAACACGAGGAAAACGACGGAGACAAATCCCACGAGTTATTTGAAGCAGCCTCCCGCCATCCCGCCATCCCGCGCAGGGCGACCCGAATAGAAATTGCTTTCTCACTTGTCACCCACTGATCAAGGCCCCGGGGAATATATAAATCCGCCAAATAATATCGCGTTTCAATGTCGAAGCGAATGGTAGGTATTGCGGTGAAATGGAAGAAAAACAGAATGTGTCAGCTTCTTGTGTTACGGCGCAGGAATCAGAGGGGCAGGGGCGGGAGAGGAGTATACTTGATGCCGATTAGATGACGGTTTTGTTATTTCAGGGAAGTTCCCTGAAGATTTGAGTTGCTATAACTTAAATCTTGATTCTGAACACATAAAGAAAGCATTAACAAGCTTTGTTAAAGTAGCAGTAGTTATCACTAAAGAGTAATTGTTATGCTTAGTATGCATTAATATAGCTCAAATTGCTGCAATTCACTCTAAATTCAATGCAAATATTTTCAATATTTAACGGAACATATTTGCTGGCAGTAATTCAAGTGGCGCGCGTCGCTGTGAGCGGTACGCCATGCGCGGTGCGGCGACCGAGAGGGTATTACATACTGTAAGGACACACATACACTTCTGCTAGTCGTGTACCACAAATACGAAAGATATGTGATGTCATACTTGCCATAATAACTCCTCGCATTTCCAACATTTTCAAGTAGGTACAGGCCAGTGTGTCTCTGTAGCAAGACATGGTATTTTGAGATCTCCATAAAAGTTTAATTTTAACAACACGTCGGTTTTAAACCTTGTTTGTCTGCCATCACTTTATTATTTACGTTCAATCGTTGTTGTTTGTGTTATGTAAAGAGAATGGTTTTTTATTTTGTTCTTTCTTTCTGTCGAGTGGAAAAGTGGGAGTAGTACATGAATAAGTTATGTTTAATGTTCTTAATATTTCATCTACAATCAACTGTAAACATTTTTCGCGTCATATTCTAAAGAGGATTCTATTTTCTTGAGCGCACAGTTGTACTATTTTCAAATGTTATCACTAAAAGAGTTTCAGTAAAATATCGTTGTATTATTCAGCAAGTTCTTACAATGTAATAACTGGAAGTGTACAACTTAAGTCGGCTAGAACAAAACAGAACAAAATGAAGCTATTTAATAGAAGCTCGCGGAGTCAGCAGAGAGCGAAGTTCTCCGAGTTTAATGTGCAGCCATAAGGAGGGGATCGTTGCTCGTGGCTCGTATGTACTGCCGCGTCTAAGTGTGGGCTACATGCATTTGTAGTTTACTTCTTCAAGATTTGTAACTTTTATGTTAGTTGGCAACACTCTCGGCGACACTGCAACAACGAGTACTTCGGAAACTACACTACAAGCATTACTTTTGTAGCTTTAATCTCAAAGTAATCTCATTCGTTTTTATTGTTACTTGTGAACCCAATTTATAAAACGTCGGAAGTTTAACAAAGCGTCCTCCATATTTTATATCAATCATCACGAAAAGGAGCCAATTCTTAATGATGAACTTCCGAATGAAAAGAGTTCAATAAAGATAAAAATATATTGAGAAAGTTTGTGAAAATGATTGATGGCAGACATACGGAGTCACAGCCGACGAGTGACGACTCGAGGAGTCCTGTCGAGAGGGGGCGTCTGTCGGCGTAATGCAAATCAAATAAATTCACACAGCCATGAAATTTAATATAGATGCTTTGGAAACAAACGAAATGATTGAACATGAGTGACAGGAGCCCTTGTATTGAGCACAAGTAAATATGCGATGTGGGGAGTGGACGAGACTTACCTGAACAATTGGGACTGTTTGCGGCGGGGTAGGGGATGAAGGGAGTTCACATTACATATGCATGGATATCGCTTGATATCATGATATCATGTCGAGCAGGCGTGTCGGATTGCAATAGTGGAGGAATGAGGTTCATACCCCTATATTACCCTGTGAAATCCACAATATTCGTAAACTCGAAAAACTCAATCAAATCAAAATCATCAAAATCAAAATATTTTATTTTACATAGGCCTACATGGGCACTTATAAAACGTCGACAGAAGAGGCACGGTTCGACCTCCCCGACCCTCGCTCGAGCCAGCCCGCGATGCTGTGCCAGTAGTTTTAAATCAGCCCCTAAATAATGATATCATTCAGATCCAGCCTGTCCCCATGCAGTCCTCCCCCAGCGACGCCCTAAGCCGAGGCTCGTACCCCACAGGGGGTGCCCTTAGCGTATAGTCGCTTAGTTTGTAAGTTTTTATGCCCTGGCTGGAGGCCTTACTCTTAAGGCACCCACAGGATAGTCCGGTTAAGCAGACGACAACCTCCTAGGTTGAACTGCGAGATGCCATTCATAAAAAAAAAAAAAGCACGGTTCGGGTTGGTCGTTTCCTATGGAGAAGAACCGGCAAGAAACTCCATGGTTACTCTTTTAAAATCATTTGGTTCTACAATATTTGGATGTTACAGCGATAGTACCTAAGTATGAGAGGACAGCGTAGGCCCGACAATAAGTCATCGCTTACTACAAAAGGTAGAAAAATATGATAGTAAAAAAAAAAAAAAACTTGTATTGAACTTGTATTGAACTCACGATTCTCAGAATACAGCTTCATAAAATTTTATGAACATCTTACTACCTATCTAGCTAGCTTTCATCAATTTATGAGACAGTATGTAAATTGAGAAATGATACATCTTCGTTACCTTGATAAGATATTTGAAAAGCAAATTCTTTTGTATTCGGTACTCGATAGTATCGTTAAACCGATCAAGAAATGAATCGCTATCATCTCCATCTTTGATGGGCAAATTACCATTTTATTGATTTAAGGATCGTTACGTCGCTAGGTATTATTTTCAGCGCGGGGAGCGGAGCGTGCAGCGGGGCGCGGGGCGGGTGACTGGCTCCATAGATTACGTTTGTTGCTTTGTATTAAAACTGATGGGAATTTATCTCAACATCCTGTTTTAAAGAGCAAAGTGACATTATCAAAAACCAATATCGTTGGGAGCGGCGGCGAAAGAGAAAAATATTTTTCGTCATCATTTATCAAAAACACGGGTATGTTCGCGCTCCTTTGATACAACGCGACGCCGACGTCTGTCGCGTCTTCACAAATACCACCCACAAAGAAAGGTAATTTCTTTAGAACTGTTCGGAGTGTATTAAAATCCTTTATGGAAATGAGCACTCAGTTTTTTATGTTTCGTCTTTATTTCGATATGATATTGAACAAATATTATGTCTTCATTTAAAATTTTGTTCTTGATCAAACGATATTTTTAGTGATCTACTTAAGTAACGTTGGCACCAATTAATGTTTACACACCTTTGTAAGTTTTGAAAACAATTATGTACGCGATCTGCCATAGAATATAAAGTTTTTGCGAACCGTTCGTTTAATCTTAACACGTTCGCTGCGGCAGTGATTTTTCTATACTTTCCATTCCTGCGGTACAAGGTCTATACACCTGGTAATCTATACTTTCATTGTGGCGGCACAAGGCTTATAGGCCCTGTACACCATTAAGTTATATGTAATAATACATCTTAGATATATATTTATCTCTTTCCTACACCGAACCAAATTGAAGTTATGCCTTCCGCACGACAAGGAAGTCTATACTTTTCTTATTCGCACTGTAAGCAAGGCGGTATACATGATGTTTAGGCCTGGTATCGCACTCATCGTGTTAAAAAACAGTACACGAGGCCGACTACAACAGTTTATTACGGGAAATTACAATCAAAGCAAAATAAATTCAAGCAATTCCTCAAGTTTCCGCTCGCCGAGCCGCCGCTCTCGACTGCTCGACCTCTCTGCTCATTAGACAGCCGCGCGAACGCTAAGCGTATTTATGACAATACATAAAAAGGACGTAAGAAAGGAAAATGTGACGTCATCATTTTCCTAAATCATCATCAGTCCCTTCCGGCCCTTAATGTGGAAACGAAGAATTAAATTCGTTTTACGAGAGGGACTGTTTTACGGGCCGCCGCCGCCGCCGGCCGCCGCTCCGCTGACGCGTCTCCAATACTTTCATCGTGATAGGCTTTTATTTCGGCCTCCGCCTCGAGCTTATTATGAAAATCATCTTGTTTATAGACGTCCTGGTAAATACTTATATTTGCATTTTTTCTCTCGCAAAATCTCCGAGGTCGGACATAAACCCCTAAATTGAATATTTTATACTATTTATCTTCATGCTCGGAATAAATCTATTGAAACCCCAGTCGTGGGGTACAACGCGCAGATGATTACCGCACAAAATAAATTAGCTTTTGCCTCGTGGTGCTGTATTCGCCATGGTGGATAAAAATTGGATGATGGATGATCGCTGAAACCGCGCGTGGGGCGAGGGGCGCGGGGCGACGGGCGCGGGTCGGATACATCCCGCCGGCACCCGGCGACTGCGAAAGAACAGCACACCCAGCACAAAGGAACTGGAACTTCATCAGTAGGAAAATCGTCGAATAAACCGTGATTGCTTTTTACACCGAATTACTTACGTTATTGTTCTCGGTGTGATCGTGTTATTGGATTTTATTACCAGAAAGTAGATTAGAAAAATTGCTTCGATCCGACGGAGGCCGAGGGGAGCACAGAACGAAAATATCATAATAGCGAGCCTTATCATTAGACGACGTTGTTTTTATGGAGAGGAAGTAACATATGATATTGTTCGGAAGCGAGTAGACACAGTCGTAAAACTTGGCAGATAAAACGATCCCGATACTGGTCAAAACCGGAGCCAAAATAAACAGATGAGACCATTGTGTGGAAACGAGTGAGAGAACAGACGGCCGAACAGATTCGGATTAACGTTTGCAATAATAAAGGAGGAGTGAACGCAAAGGGTCGAGGGAAGCGGGTCTTACGTTTGCAAAGATTTTCTTTTTGAACCCAATTTGGTTGGACGAATTACATATAACTACGGACATTCGTGTTTATTCGCGAGGATCCCGCACTCGCTTTGACCGTTACATTTTCCACGCAAATGCTCCGCAACGAGCTCTAATGGCCTCACTTCGATTTCGCGCTAAATTTCTATCGTTATTGCATTCGAGGAGAGTCTGAGATAAAAGCGTGGAGAGCAGACAAGCGGTGATGTCGACGCGTTTCTTTTATTGTGCAGCAACGAGAACTTGGCGAATGTCGCGTCCCGCGCCGGGAAACGGATACTTTAAATCGTTTACAAGTTGCACTCCGCCTCGCTGTGACGCTGTGCTGCAGAACTTCGCACACTGCTACAAGTCTACATCCGCAAGGTCATCTGCGAAATTAAGCGTGTTCGTATTTTTTGATGCCAAAAGTTTTGCACCCTGCGGTATAACTACACCCCACCGGCTTATTTATACGTCGCGCGAACAAAAGCCTTTGTCTCTGAACTTATCGGGAGCCTGAAAGAAGAGAAATTCATTACGGGGGCTAATAACGACCAAAATTAAACAAAGCACATTACGGGGCGGGACATCGAACCTCTACAACACTCTGACTATAAAGCCGTATTCATTGAATTAAACTTTAATTATATTATATTTGGTAATCGAAGATCATTCAGACTCGTGATAATAATGGCACAGTCAACAGCTCTGCAAATATTCCAGCCGCGCGATGACGTCACAGATGCGCGGCGCGAGCTCCGCGTGTAATAAAACTGTCACACACACCACACAAAGTTCAAAGGCAGCGGAACGATTACAGCCAATAATAATTCGTTTTTACTGAGAGAAACGTTTCCTTTCTTTTACATCAAAGCCTGTTCGCTTGTCGCGAATACTCAACAGCTTATTCACGAACGCTCGATGTGTATGTTAAATGGTGCTTCCCGACGTCGATTGCAACACTTGGCTGGGTTGATTGCTGCGGTCTTGTCTCTCCAGAATACTTTCACCTTTGACCATTCAGTATCGTATCTCTCGGAAATTAATATCTTCGGAGTCACGCTCAATCTTTTGCTAATCTAACAAAGTATTTCCATGAACAGGAACACTCGAAGATCCTCAAAGGAGTTTCCAATTATCTTCGAATCCGTCGCACTTCTCTTGTTAGCGCTGAAATTGGCTACAATGCCAAACGAGCTGTACAGCTTCGCTTTAATCCGCCGATCGTTAGGATGTGCACTCAAGGTTGGAGTGGGGCCGCCCATCAGCCGCCCAGCAGCCGCCCAGCAGCCGCCCCGAGTGACCATCTATCAAAGTAAGCCTCGTTAACTAAGAGAGTGCTCAGTTTTAATCGTACTCACTTCTGTTTCTGAAAATCGGCAAATCGGGATGACAAATGTGCGGGGATAGGCTGGCGAGGATTTTTTCTATAAGAAAGAGGCCTCCGGGACGCACAGCGCATGGCGTGATTTATATTCCATGCGCGCGCCGCAGCCGAACAGATTATGTTGTGTCATGTCGCTTGTATATCGGCACACTAAGTTTACCTGCCCCACGCGCCGGTGACTTATGTGCGATATATCGCGTAAAGGTTATTCTGAAAAAGAGATTGTTTTTCTTTGATTCCATTTTCTGTTCGGAAGGAATCCTGCGTTATCTTAAGATCCTTTTATTCAATTGCACAAATTACCTACTTGTTTCCAAAACTCCTTGGTTATAGCCGTCATTAGTGAATTAGAAGTTTTCTTAACGAACTGAGGAATCGCAGAAAGTAACAAGTTGTTTGTCAGTGACTAAGCTTGTAAGTCGCGAGATGTGTCGATTTATTTCAATAAAGCACAATATTGCTGCCGCCGACAGTGCTGAGCCGGAATTTCGATTCCCGCATTCCCGGGGAGCGGATGCTAGCCACGAGCCACAAAGAGGGGCTCAGCAGGCGCGTGTCCGGACTGCCGGACATCGTCCATACATCATTCATGTCACGACAGCAATTTTACCGAATAATCGAGAAAGGAAATTAAGGTTATATAAATGCTCTCCGCTTTCCGTCAGCTGTTCATATTGGAATATGTCGACTCACGCTCGACACTGGCGCGCTTCAGCCAATCTTGAGCGGTGGTTCCTTGAACTTTAGACATACTCTATGTATGTTAACCCTATAGCCATTCGTCTAATCCGCAATCAAAGCTGACAGGCTGCTGTATATCGTCACGCTTGGGACCCGCAAGGGGTAAACAGGGATAGGCTTGACTTCACCCCCGCTCACTAACAGCATTGCCTCGTAACACGAGAGGGCCCAAAGCTATCGACATTTGTCGGGCACGCTTCCAACTTCGTGTTTCGCCTGAGGTTTTGCAAACTACGAAAAACCACGAATGCACTTTGCTGATATGTAGATTTGCACCAACCCAGGCGGGGCGGGGGAAGAGAGGTGCCAAAGGTTTGACGTTGAGTTTATAACTATTCTAAACCAAATTGCAGCGATGGAAAAATTCGAATTGTTTCTATTTTAAATATTCTTCTAAATATTCTTCTTCCCACAATTTTATCTTTTTCAAATGTAGGTAACCCTGTCTTCCCATAAGAACACACATGGGTTCACATTTAAATCACTCTTTAAATTTATTTGAAGTAAGAATTTCACCATCAATTTAAACTGCAACGACAAGCTATCAAAACAAAAGGAACAAAACGTCTGGAAGAGTTAAAAGTGTGAAAATGGTGGAACGGTTCGTTTGCAAGAGCAACAGTAACGTGAACAGACGAGGGTGTGGAATGTACTCTCTAACGAGTTCGTGCGATCGCCACCCGCCGGCTCGCTGCGAACCTTATCTCCTGGAGTCCCTTTCTAGAAAACGCCTTCTTAAAAAACGTCATAATGACTGATATGTAGATAATTGGCCATTTACTCTACCTACAAGGATAACTTGTTAAATTACTACTACTGCCAGCAAATAACGAAATTGAGGTCAGCCTTTGAGCATGTATTCATGTACCTGTTTTTATTGCATGTAGTTTTATTTTCGAAAACTTTTAGTTAATGGCTCATATCTGGTAAAAAAAAATATCTGTTTAAACTTAAATCATAATTAATTTACTAAACAGTACATTAACTTAATTGTAATGACTACCCCGGAGGCAGTGTGTCCTGTCGGATGGCAGGAATGTACGACTCACGCAAATAGATACGCGTCATGTTGGTACACATGTTTACATGGCCCTGTGGCCCGTGGCCTTATACATGCTGTTTGGGTACGGTAATACATTATGTACTTGTTTAACTGTCCATATTATTACTTTTTTTAGCAAAATATTAGGACCTTTACCACCCAGCCCTTTACCAGCAGCCACTAAAGATGACTAAAAGATAATAACTTACGCCCTATTTAACTGGATCGAGAGATGCAAATGCTTTGGTAAGTAGGCCATCGTCGGAATTATGCCTATTATTTAAAGCCTAAGCTAGACAAAACCATGTCAGTATTTGTGACTAACATAAAATTAAAACCCCAACATGCACGTAATAATAGACGCAAACAGTTCAGACGCGGTGCTCCGATCTCGTCCATCTCGCTACACAACCCGATCGTTAGACGCCGACGGTCCTACACACACCTACCCGACACAACTAGCCGACACAACTGGCCGGCGGCGGCGCCGAGGCCTGAACCAATACAATTATGGCAAGTGGCAACATTGTGCATGGAGTGGCTGTGTTTGAATAAACATAGAGCCCATTAACATTGAACTGGGGTTTAAAGTTATAATGGCGGTGATTTGAGTATACGTTCAAATCAGCCATAAAGTGGAGCTACATTGGTTTTCGATGTAAGAGTTACTAGGAACATCGATGGACACAAATGCATTTTAGTTTCAGGTTTATTTTATTTTATGCTATTCGGGAAACTTACAGCTAATAAAAACAACGTTCTTAAACGTATTTGAAGGCCATTTACAAGTTTCCGCAGTTAAATGCAGTAACAACAAAAAGACACAACAAAACAAAAAGGTAGTTACAAAATAGCTACTGAAACATAAGTTAGGAGATAACAAACTACCAGGTTGGTTAAATATGTCGAATCAAAGCTTCTACTGCTATCGTAGAAGTCTTCAAGCAACGGAAACTTTTAGCTTCAGGGCTGTCTTGTTTACCTTCCAATCGTTCAAGACCTATATGCCATTTATTCCATTATTTATTTGAATTACAAACTTTAAATCCGGAAGCAAGTATAACGAGAACTTCGGAAACACTCGTGTTATTTGTTGTTTTTTCCGAGCAAACAGTTATGGAATCAGTCAATGACTTGAATCCGAGCACATCACAGAAAATGAATAACGCAGTCAGAATGCAAAATGCTGGAGGATAAGAATATGAAAGTGCAAACCACTGTAATACTATTCATTTTTATTTATGTTGCGTGATTCGGTTTATAATTGTGAAATCAATAAATCCTTATATAAATGACAAAACTACAATAAAATTGAAGATCTAATGCGTGTTCATTGGTTAATGTTTTAGCTTGTAAGCTAAAGTTACAACTAGTACATTTTCAAAGAGCCATGATAGTATAACACTGTGTAAATAAAAAACAGTTTTAATATAATACACCGTATACATCAAAAAGCAGCTGTTACTACGATTTATGTCCACGCAACCACCACGACTACGTTTTTAGCGTTTTATTCAAAATGTCGGCCATTAACAAACAGTTTGGAGGCAAACCATAAATTCGTGAACACGCAAAAACAAAAAGCTCTCGACCTAAAATTACAAGAACACTTATTCATTGCTTGGCGGAGTTTTAGCACGAAATGCCTTTTTACCTAGGTGGAGTTTAAGGAATTTAGTGCTAACGAAATTATTGGAGTTAGCTCTACTGGAAATATACGTTTGGGAAGTTTACGAAAACTCGTTCATTGTTTACAATATTATTAAACGTCAGAAATAAAACTATAAACGTCAGAAATAAGCTTTACTTTAACCAAGTGGGATCTGATCTGCAGAAATACACAATATCAAATGATAAATGTAAGTGGTAACAACAACGGCTCATCATAAAGACATGAGAGTTTTAAACAATGAAGAGAATTTCTGAAAATGGGTATTGTTGTTCCAACTGACCGTCACTTCTGAAAGTAAACATAGCTACAATTCTGCTGGGATTCCTTCTATTTCTACCCCTAATACGATATTTTTGAGACTAGAAAATTGCATTAAGTTAAGTAAAATAAACATAGCTACATAATTTAGTTTCGAATCTGTTTATTCAATAATAAACATTACTTATTGCTAATCGCCAAGCAGCCGAGATCCATTATTTTCTTTATTGATCATCGCTGAAGACGCTTCAATTAAACAAACTACTACAGCAGAAGTTGAGAGACGTTATTCGTATTAAAGTAAACTCAACACTTAATTGTTAATAATAACACTCCATTATTCATTAACTATGATGAAGTCGAACAACTTTGCGCAGAACTTGCAGTAGTTTTACATAAATAGTTGGCGTAGCACTCATTAGCAGCTGATTTCCATATTTAATTGCAAACAGTTTTCATTTTCGTCAATGTGATATCTGTTTGGAATTGAATTAATAAAACGCGAGGTAATGGGCGCCGGGAAGCGCGGTGGGCGACGCCGGGCGGCGCGGTGTGGCGAGCGGCGCGTCCCGCACTCGCACTCATTTGCATATTAATCTATTACTCGCTCAAAGTTTCACTCTCAGGGATTTGAAAGCGATCCGGCCTCGTTCAAGTTTTGTTCCTATTCATTGTGTTTCGGAACATTCTCTCTTTTTTGCTTAAATTTACTTAATGGATTAACAAAAGGAAACGTTTTTACGTTGCTTTTGTTTGCCGCTTGTGTGAGTTAAATTTAAATATCTGGATGTACACGGAGGAAGTTACTGGGGTGGCTAAGTGACAATTATTGTGATAAAGTGTTATTAAGGGACGCGAAAATAGGCCTTAAAACAGAAAAAGTTTGGTCGATTTTACATAATTAGGTACTTCACCAACAAAACAAAATCTTAACACATTTACTTAATTAGGTAAAGTGTTGTTCTCTAACCTTAGGCTAGTTGTAATATAGTTAGGTCCTTTACATCATAACTTCAGTCCATAGACGCCTAACGATTTAAGTTGAGTGTAAGCTTGATAAACGAGCTCGTAGCGAAGACGGGGAGACTGAAGTTATCCGTACATACATAATACACTCAACGGTCTGAGATGTTAAATAATGTATATTTAGAGGAGGTTATTAGATTGGAGATGTCAGGGCGCTCCGAGCTGGAGGAGGGTTGCTTGAGAGGCTTAAGAGGGCGCGGGGCCCTCTCGAAGGAAATCTAACATTAATTTGAATGTTATTTGAGATTGAGACATTATAAACTGACCAGATGGTATATGGACTGCTTAGGAAGAAATCGCCATCTTCACTAACTTATATATGTGATATCAATAGCAGATAGTTTGCCATAGCCAACCTGTGATCCACAAACAGCACAACATTTTTCCTTACAAAAGTAAATCGAATACGAGTACTTAAGTACAATATGCACACAATAAATAATACCCACTCTCCGCCTGACCGCCGCCGCGTACGGACGTGCCGCTACCTGCTCGCATTCCCGCTCGCTATCAGTGTGTGTCATCGGTTCGTCGCTTCCCAGTGTCGTGACGTCATCAGTAGTCCCTTGACTACACCCCCGAACAATTGTTGTCTTTTTATTAAGACAGCACTTGCTCATTTTGCTTCGGATATTATTCCGATTTAACTTCCTTTGCCCCATCAGGGAAAAGTCCTCAGTTTCGAGGTTCTTGGTGGGAAACCTAACGGTGCCAACGAAACCAAGAGAGGGTGGTGACCCAATCCTCCCGCTTAACCCCTTCAGGGTCTAAGTGAAAAAATTGGGCTCCGTCGCGAACGTGTGCGCCGCCGATTTGCTGTGCTAGTGTTTCCCGTTTCAACAAGTTCCTGAAAGCAAAGTTCCCTGGACTGGAGTTGGAGTTGCTACCAAGCCCGGACCCTCGGACTGTGGCTGCGGGAAGGTTGAAGCGGGTGAGTCGCTGGACCCAGTAAATTCCCTACATAATTGTGCAAGGAATTAGGTTGTTAGGCGCGCTGAGCTTCACTCAAATGTCTGCTAACTCTTAGCAGATAACATGGCCCTTGATGCGGATGAGGAACGCCTTTTTGCGTTTTTCAAAAGCGTTGTCCTGAAAGACCCAGATTTTTTAAAGAAATATGGGTCCGATGTCGCTGCCTTGCAGCAACCCAGTATTGCCGTCACTGACTTCAGTGACGCGCTCGAGAGCCCTTTGTCGCCGCCACCTGCCGACAGAGGCTTACCGCCAGCCGTCGCCGCCGCGATTAAGGCTACCCCAAGACCCATTCTTGTGAAACCCTTTGTTTCGCAAACAAAGGTCCAGCCCGCACCTGCGTCCATTGTTCCCGTTTCCGAGAACATGGACAAAGGCTTACCGTCAGCCGTCGCCGCCGCGATTCCGGCTAAACCGAGACCCATTGTTTCGAAACCTTTTGTTTCGCAAACAAAGGATCAGTCCGAACCTGAGTCCATTGTTCCCGTTTCCGAGAACATGGACACAACTGAGCCAATCTCCGACTCAGAGTCAATTTTAGACGCGTGCTCTGCCTCCTCATCCTCTGAAGACGACTATCAAGTCGTCGGAAAGGGCAAGAGGAAGAAGGGCAAAAATTCCCAGGCCGCCATGACCAAAAAGATCGTCGCGCTCCCTTATGCCCCCTCTCACGCGGCCTCCCGTCCCAACTCCCCGGTCCCTTTACCTACGTCCGCCGCTGCTCATACCAGTAGGCCAGTCAGCCCTAAGGCTAAACCTTCAGCCGCTTCTTCAAAGAAGCTGAAGCCCCCTCCCCCGTTGTTCATTCAGGACAAAGGGAAATGGACAGATGTGTCCAAAATGTGTAATGAGCGCCGCATACAATATACAAGCGCAAAAAGCACACAGCAGGGAATCAAAGTAGTGGTTCCTACGACCACGGACTTTAGGGAACTTACCCGCCAGCTGATCGGAAGGCACATAGCCTTCCATACCTACTCCCTTCCAGAGGAGAAGCCCACCCGCGTGGTGATCAGGCGGATCCCGAAGGAAATCCCCACGGAGGACATCCTCAATGACCTCCAAGGCCAAGACATCCCGGTCGCAGCCGTCCACCGCCTTCATAAGGCGAGAGGCGGAGACCAGTACGATATGGTACTGGTCATCTGTGACCCAGTAGAAGGTCACCACCCGATCTTCAAAGTGAAGTCGGTATGCTCACTCACAGGCATCACAATAGAGAAGCCCTACCGCTCAAGCGTAGTCGGGCAATGCCACCGCTGCCAGATGTATGGACACAGCCAAGCCAACTGCCATGCGCCGCACAGATGCGTAAAGTGTCTAGGCGACCATGGCACGGCAGACTGCCCCCGTCCCAAAGACAAATCGCTTTGCACGGAGCCACCGAGCTGTGTGCTTTGCGGCCAGTCGGGCCACACGGCCAACTACCGCGGCTGCTCGAAAGCCCCCAAAGGCTCCTCCTCTAACCTGGTGAAGCGTGCAAGCGCCCGTCAGCAAAGAGAAAGCCCTTCGGTGAGGCTACCCTCTGCCCAGATGCCGGAGAGACTCAGCCCTCAGAGGCCCTCTCCCTGGACCACGCTGAACCACCAGAGAGCCTTCCCGGCACTCAGCAAAGCCAAGTCCAGCCCCATCCCCGGGCTACTAGATGCCCCTATCCCCACTCCCCCGGCCCAAGCGAGCGCACCGGCGCCCGCTCGTCCCACGCCACCCGGCCCCGCGGCCGTGGACCCCTCTCACAACGTAATTTTAGAAACGCTAGCAGAGTTAGTCACCCCCGAAGCAGACCGCATGGCGGCTGATCTCAGGGCGGCTAACACTGGTGGCGATAAACTAAAAATTATCCTCAAGTCCCTACTCAAGTTAGGCGACCTCCTCCGCAACCTTAATCTTGACTAACTCCAATGGATAATACGAGATTAACGTGCACCAAACCCCGATCCCTAAAATTAGGGTACTTTAATGCCAATGGCATTAGAGGCCAGCGTGATGAGATTGCCACCTTCCTCCGCGACCATCAAATTGATATCCTCCTCGTACAGGAGACCTTCCTCAAGCCCAGTCACCGCGATCCGAGAATTGCCAACTATCGCATAGTTCGCAACGATCGGTCACGCTGCCACAAGGGCGGTACTCTAATCTATTATAGAAAAGAACTGCACTGCATCCCCTTAGATCCCCCTCCCATGGAGTCTCTACTCGAGACCTCAGTGTGTCGACTAGGCATGACCGGCCATCAACCGATCACTATCGCCTCTGCGTACATCCCTCCCGGCGGAACGTCCGAGGAGCACACTCTATTCACCAAAGACCTTGCCGTCCTCTTCGGCTTGAGCGACTCCGTTATCATAGCGGGCGACCTCAACGCCAAGCACCCCGCCTGGAACAGCACGACGACCTCTGCCAGAGGACGTCACGTGTATAACCTGGGCGAGTCCCTCAACTTCGATCCCATCGCTCCTATGGAGCACACCCACTATCCCCACGACCCCGACCAACGTCCGGACGTTCTCGACGTAGCGCTACTCAAGAATGTCAACCTTAAGTTACATTCCATCGAGACTTTACATGAGCTTAACTCAGACCATAGACCAGTGCTCATGCACTTAGTTCCCCGCTCGGGTCCTTCTGACCCCAGCCAGCCCCCGCCGACCCAAGTGATAACCGACTGGAGGAAAGTCAGCGAAAAGCTGAAATCCACCACGTCGCCTCACCTGGAGGCCATCCCCGACCACATAGTCTCAGTCGCAGACACGACGGCCGCCATCAACTCGTTTACAGAACACGTGCAATCCGTACTGAAGGACTGCTCACGGGAAGTCCCAGCAATGAGCGATCAACGCTGGATACTACCCGCTGACGTACGTGAACTGATAACCGAAAAGAACGCGGCCATCCGTGCCTACAGCAGCTTTCCCTGCGAGGCAAACAAAGCCCACATGCGTAATTTACAGCGTGCTGTAAAGGATCGCACCAGTGAGCTTCGTAATAATCAATGGGACAAAACGCTAAGCGAACTCGAGCCTACCCACCTAGCCTTCTGGCAGCTGCAACGCAAGTTGCGCTCCACCGAAGAGGCTTCGATGCCTCCCCTCACCCGACCCGATAAGAGCGTCGCATTCGACGACTCTGAGAAGGCCGAGTGCCTAGCCGACAGCCTGGAGTCCCAGTGCTCCCCCAGCTCTCAATCAGTAGACAAGCGACATCTCGATGAGGTGAACGCATTCGTCGAACGTAGAACCGCCCTGCCCCCCGAAGAAGACCCTGATGATCCTCTGCCTCCGGTCACAGCTGACGAAGTGCAAGACATCATTAACAAACTTCAACCGCGGAAAGCACCCGGCTCCGACGGAATCACCAATAGGGTGTTCAAACTCCTCCCCGCTCAGCTCGTCGTGTTAATGGCGGCCATCTTCAATGGCGCCCTGAGCAACAACGCGTTTCCCCAAATATGGAAAGAGGCCACGGTCATCGGTTTCGCAAAGCCAGGCAAACCCAAGTCTGAGCCTTCGAGCTACAGACCTATCAGTCTCCTGAATGCACTCGGAAAAATCTACGAGAGACTTATGTATAAGCGACTCAAAGACTTCGCCGAGGCTAAGAGTCTCATCCCCAACGAACAGTTCGGCTTCAGGACCGGACACTCTTGCATTCAACAGGCCCACCGCATCGTAGAACACTTGAGCGCTGGCTTCCAGCGTGGAGCGATGACGGGTGTATTGTTTTTCGACATAGCAAAGGCATTCGACAAAGTCTGGCACAACGGCTTATTATATAAGTTGTACAAACTGGGAGTGCCAGACCGTCTCGTGCTCATCTTACGAGACTTTTTGTCGGATCGCACCTTCCGCTATCGCATCGGGAAGGCACTGTCTTCCCCCCACCCCATTCGAGCCGGAGTCCCTCAGGGCTCCCCGCTCTCTCCCCTTATCTTTACTCTGTTCACCAGTGACATCCCCAAGAGCAAGAAGGCACAGTTAGCCCTGTTCGCGGACGACACGGCCATCTATTACACTGGCCGTAGTCACGACGCTATTTACAGCACCCTCCAAACCTCAGCCAACGTCTTAGGCGCTTGGTTCCGGAAATGGAGAATCGAGGTGAACCCCGACAAGAGCCAGGCAGTTCTTTTCTCTAAACCGCGTAAGAATAAGCCACCCGCGCTCAGCCCGATCACTATGTACGGTAAGCCTATCCCTTGGGAGAAGCAAGCCAAGTACTTAGGAGTCTTACTTGACAACCACCTGTCTTTCGCGGCGCACATCAAAGCAGCTCGCGACCGAGCTGCCTTTGCTATGGGTAGGCTTCATTTCATGATTTCGATAAAAAGCAAGTTGTCACTCAAGTGCAAGTTGCGCCTTTACACCGCGGTGATCCGCCCCATTATGACGTACGCTTGCGTCGTGTACGCTCACACCAAGCCTAAGTACATCCATAGGATGCAAACCTTGCAGAACCGGTTCTTACGTAGAGTCACGGGAGCCCCTTTTTATGTCCGTAATGACCGTCTACACGTAGACCTTAGAATGCCCACCGTCCTTCAGTTTATGAAACGTCTTTCGAAGCGTTTCTTCGATAACGCCATTAAACACCGTAATCCCCTGATCGCAGCGGCCGCCCGTTACGAACCCTCGCGCATTAGTACAGTACGCCGTCCTCGGCATACCCTCGTCACTCCCGATGATGCTATCACCCTCCTCCAGGAGAGTAGCAAAGAGACTAGCACTCTTAAAAAGTTTAGACACAAACCGCCGTCTTTCCGACCTCGCCGTCGAGGTCCGTCGCGACGTCCCGGTCCATGCCCTCCCCGACCCTCGCTCGAGCCAGCCCGCGATGCTGTGCCAGTAGTTTTAAATCAGCCCCTAAATAATGATATCATTCAGATCCAGCCTGTCCCCATGCAGTCCTCCCCCAGCGACGCCCTAAGCCGAGGCTCGTACCCCACAGGGGGTGCCCTTAGCGTGTAGTCGCTTAGTTTGTAAGTTTTATGCCCTGGCTGGAGGCCTTACTCTTAAGGCACCCACAGGATAGTCCGGTTAAGCAGACGACAACCTCCTAGGTTGAACTGCGAGATGCCATTCCCAAAAAAAAAAAAAAACAATAAATAATATCTTTATAAACAACGATATCGCAACATGCTGTAGGCTGGACACGTACCCGCGGGTATTTATTAAATTGCCGGCTGTTCTGTGTGTAATGTACAAAGAATTCGCGAGGAATGGCGAACGCGTCGGCTTACAGCCAAATATACTCACATGCAGCTCCATTCAGTATTTACACATATTTACGTAATGTTAAATGAAGGTGCCGACAGTATTTGAGAAACTTCGAGTTTGTTAGTTACATTTTAGCTCTCCACACATATTGCGACAGGAATCTGATTTACGTAGGGTTGTTGTACACGTGATACGATTTGTGTAACGGACAGAAAAGTATAGAAGAGTCGTGCCTACCGAGTACCTACTATAACACCTAAGTAAGAAAAAAACTAAAATACACACAAAACAATGCCCTGTTTTTCTATTGAAACTCCGTATACTAGGACAGCAAGTGGCAAAAGGTGTCCTGTTGTACAAAGAAAAACAGTTGACAAAAAAATTGCCACACACAAACAAAACAAATGTATGAAACAGATAAATGTGGCCACACAAATATTTGTCATGAACTCATGACAAGCGTTCTGTAGTTTCCTCCACACGTTTATTGTATCGCTCACATCCTACCGAAGTTCCTGACCGACTCCGTTCCTCAATTTACTAGAAAGCCGTCTCGGAATATTTTATTTCGCTCCACTTTGGGGATGCTATCAACAGAAGAGCTGCGGATGGATACTCTCAATTCCTTTGCGTTCAAACTTGTCTTGTATTTGAGCGGCGCCGCGGTGACAGCCCGCTTTGCACGAATACCGCCACTTTGCCGATACTGTTCTGATGGAAATCGGTTTTGCTTAGAAACTTATAGAAGATAGGCTGGTACTGACGTCTTTGAAAGAATCGAAGTCTAGATGTAAAATAAAGCCCCGGGGACGTTTTCGCAGTTATAACTGTCGATGTGATTGAAGGAGGTGGAGGGGAAGGAAGGCGGTGGACTTGGAATAGGGGTGTACAAACACATTTGATTTAAAAATCAATTCCAAGGTTTTGATAACGATGCTTGTTATACCTAATAAATCATGGTCTATAAGTTTTGTTGTTATTTTCATTATTTACAAACTTACAAGCCTAGTTTACCGAATTTCTGTACAAAAATTTATTTCACCATACACTTACATTTCGGCAGCAGAAAGGAAACTAAAAAAAGAATTAGCTACTTATGAACCCGCACAAATCGTAAAGCTGACAGGCAAAGGGTCCCGGGTGACTTCGCCGCGAGAACGTTACTCAAGGCTTTATATCAATTGGATAAGCACTTTTATCCAATAAAACTTTTCTTTGTAAAGATAACAACGTTATGAAGCATTCTTGTAATTCTTAAGTCGGAGTTGTTGGGCCTTGAAGACAAAATAAGTACCTATTACAGAGAAAAAAAAACATTTTCAACTTAGCAACGGACTTTTTGTGGCACACATTTATTGAAGTCGAGCGTACTACAAGCACGTACTGCATTCTTACACAGATTGAAGCTTTATTACACGTCTATAAACAAGTATTTACAAACGGTTGCGCGTACGAGCTCTAAGATGCAGTCAACAGTACATTATGGGTAGTTGTCCGGTGTCGGCAGGCCTGTACGCATCGCATCGCATCGCATCGCATCGCATCGCATCGCATACGCATACGCATTCAGCCCGCTCGGTTGCACTGCACCTTCAAAAAGTTAAACTGTACAAACCATCATCGTATTAGAAATCTTACTTACGCAAACTAATCATCATTTTGTTTACAAACCAACAAATCCTCCGGCTTCCAGTTGGGCATGAAGCCAGTATGAGTCGCCCTGCAAATGGCTCGCTGGAGGGAGGCTTCCGGTCCACAGGGTAGCGCGCGCTGCGGCCGAACTCTATGTGAGGGGCTGCAGTTGCGGCGAGGGATGGATTGAGGAAAATTAAATTATAACTAAGACATTGTCCAACTATGTTTTTAAATATTCCAAGCAATATGCAGTACTAAGAAATTGATCAGTCGGCCATTGCTTTCTGCTTAATACAAGAAATCGCAAACATAAATCATTAATTTTCTGAAAAGTTACCATCTCTTTATAGGTACGATAGAAATTAAGTGAGTTCAGTACAAAAAACAAGAACAATCTAGCAAAGTACCACAGGTTTTACTACCTAACCTCTATTTCAGGTAAGTACAGTTTGTAATATATAAAACGTGACTTTCAACTGTCTAAGTGAAAACGTACATATTCAAAAATTACGTAAAATCGTGTAGGTTTACGCTCACGGAGTAACCCAACCCTTTACACGAATATATGCAGCGAGGTGAATAATGGAGGAGCTCCCGTGCCCAGCGCTAGCCCTGGCTGGCCATGGCTGGCTGGTTGTGGCTGGGCCATGCTCGTATCCTGTGATTTTTGCCCACTAGTTAACCCATCACTTCCTGTTATGTTATTGTTATTGATGGCTGGACCGAAACTTACATGTTACCAAAATAGGTTACCTAAACCTACATGTTTGATGAAACGCGATGTGTATTTTGGGTTCCCGAGAGGCTTTATCCATTTGCATAAAATTTTAAGACCTAATATAACTTGGCATACTTTTGTTTCTTCTAATTATATTTTTGCATAACATTATTTACGCATAACAGCTTACGCATATTTTTTTAAGCAAAATTTCTCTAATCATAATAATGATTAAGCATTTAAAACAGGTGACCGGAACCTCTATACTACCAGGAACAGGGACCAACTAATTCAGCGAGGTATCAGGTTAGCTAAAGTAGACTCATCTTTCATGGGGTACTGTTTGAAATGTTACAATAAATAACCTCCCCTCATTCTACAACTGAATGAGACGAAATTTAAATCTTGCATAAAACGCACATTATTTAGTCAAGCATTTAAAAATTCGGATTACATTGATGACAAAAATGCTTGGCTAGATGCAGGTCTTGCTCCACAACCATAGGGGCAATCAAATAAACACTCTGAAGTTATTGAGAAAGCTGCAGAAGATTGTAAAAATATATAAACAGTGACTCCTAAGACTCAGCAAGGGTATCAGTTTAGTGTTTAATAAAATACGCCTTTCACAAATTGTGTAACACGAGCTAGATATTATTTACTGAGTACCTACAAGTTTCGTTGACGCGAATTTACCCTGGTGGTTGAGTGAATGTCATGCTCACTCAAATGTCACGCTGTTGGTGGCGGGTGTGTCTTGTCATTTAGTTCCCTTCAATATGGGTAAGTTGAATGATGGTTGATACATGCGTCATGTTCGGGAACGGGCGCTGTCAGTTGTGACTGGTCATCTCTTAGCTGCCTCGGTATATATTAATCAATACTATTTTTGAATTATTGATTTAATTCTTTACTCTGGACCCTCTTAACTTGCTCGTATTTCTACATCGTTCTCTCATTTTTATAATTCTCAGCATGAATGATGTAACTAAGATTTTGTAACAATATTTTGATTTAAAAGAGTTACCATGGAGTTTCTTGCCCATTCTTCTCCACATAGATCTACGCTTTGGAATGGGCAACTACAGTACTTTCACAAATTATTATGTCTTGTGACTGGGACTGTTATTAGGATCCTAGTGAATATTGAACAATCGGATAGCTGTAAGCCTCACTTCCAGGAACATAAAATTTTAACCCTACCGTGCCTATACATTTTTGAAATCTGTAAATTTGTACGTAAATACCCGAATTTTTACACAAAAAGAGAAGACATACAATCTAGGATTACTTTACGTCATTAAAATAGATTAAACATACCTACATCCCGATTAAAAATGCATTCTTCAAGTACCTATGTCATGTCAATAAAAATATATAATAAGTTACCGGAAGAAATAAGAAACATAAATAAACACAACATCTTTATTAATAAATTAAAATTATTTCTATTAAACAAAAGCTATTACAATGTAAACGAATACTTGAATGAAAGATTATAATTAAATATATACGTACCTAACGAAGATTATTGGGCTGAACAAAGGTAACACAAAAATAGCTAACTGCTTACCAAGTATAGCATGGAATACAGTTAAAAATATATGTTTTATTTGCTTGTTGATTTTATTTTATTATTATGTTTTGTGAATTATATGTAATTGTTTAGTTTGTCATGTATAATTTAATTTTAATTATTAGCTCTATAAGACTGACATTTTAACTTTAAGTAATTTCACATTTCTCTTTTCTTATATTTTTCTTTTGCAAATTTTATTCTTTAGTTTTCATGTGCTTTTTAATTTTAATTTTTGGCAGCTTCGAATTTTTTAAATTGATTTTATACTTCAAGAAATATGTCACCCTAAATTTTGCTGTGCCCTGACAGGGTCTACAACGGTTCTTAGCTCTAAGCCTTTTTGTTAACACCATTTTTTTACCTTGTAGTACGCAAATAAATGAATATGAATATGAATATGAACTGTAGCTTCGTGTTTTTTTTGTATTTTGACTTTCAAAAGTTCCTGTAATGGTCTTATTGAAATAATTTTTTTGATTTTTTTGTTTGCATGACATTCTAAAGCATATTTTTATTTACGCATAAAGATATTAAAAAAAATTTTTATAGGCATAACTAAGAAGCATAAAAATAACTCAAAATGAAAGACAACAATACACATAGTAAACAATATTGCTCTAATGGAATTTGTAAGCACTTAACATTGTTGGTAGAACAATAATTTTTATATAAGATATTTGATTGAACATTTATGTGGGTTTTTTTCCCTGTAAGAAGCATGCAAACAAGCATAGATCATGCATGCAGCCAGCATGCAGCATGCAAACAAGCATGCAACATGCAAGCAACCATGCAACATGCAGCAGGCATGGTTTCTGTCACGACTGTAAACTGTATGCCAAAATAAATATGGTAAATTAATATTATTCCGAAACAAATTATACTAAAATAGTTATGCCAATGTATATTAGGAACGGGCGTGCCGTTCCCATAAGCTGGAGTTTAAAGTTGGCGTTTTAGTTCTGCTGATGCGAAATCTTGTTGCACCCAGTCTGTGCAACGGCACCAGGCTTCGTATCACAAAGCTGGCCAGTAATATTATAAAAGCCACCATTATTACAGGAACTGCTAAAGGAGACAGTGTTTTAATTCACCGCATGACCATTATTCTAAATAACTTGCTATTTCAATTTAAAAGGTTGTAATTTCTCTTAAAATAAGCTTTTGCAATGACGATCATTTGGGCAGTCCATGATTCTCAGACAGTCCATCATAATGTTGGTTGTTCATGTATTTCCAGAAGCCAAAACTTGAACGTGCTGATGGACAATAATAAGTATTTTTAGGGTTCCGTACCTCGAAAGGAAAAAACGGAACCCTTATGGGATAACTTAGTTGTCCGTTCGTCTGTCCGTCTGTAGGTCTGTCTGTCAAGACCCTTTTTCTCAGGAACGCGTGGAGGTATCAAGCTGAAATTTATATAAAATACTCAGGTCTACTGTCGCTTAGAGCTGTGAAAAAAAAACAACTTCTAAGCCAACGCAATTAAAAACTGCAGCCGTTTATACCGCAAATTTTCGACATTCGCAAGGGAATCAAAACCTACAGGGTACCTACTTCCCGTGAACTCAGAATCTTGAAATTTGGTACGAAGCAACGTCTTATAGCACAGATTAAGAAAAAATTGCGAAAACTGTAAATTTTTAGTCACATATATTACAATAATTTTTGTACGGAACCCTAGGTGCGCGAGTCCGACTCACACTTGGCCGCTTTTTTGTTGTATAAAAACGGTATTGGAATAAATAGCGCCACGGTATTGTTCACTTTGAAAACAAATGTTTCTCTTTTTAAGCCATAGTTTGGCTTCAATGTCGCTTAATTTTGTTTTGGACCTCTGCCGTCCGAAATTACAGCCCCCAAAAGGACGCCTTTTGTAGTCATCGCGGACATAACCACATTTTGATCAGACCGTCAGTTCTCACACATAACAACATCATAACATGACATCACGCTTGTAATTCCCGAAGGGTTACACAGCTAGGTGTACTTAATCGTACCTAACATATTTCGCCAGTTACGGTGAAGTCCTTAGTAATAAGGGGCGAGCCTATTGCTATGAACACGGCCCAAAATTAAATCCAGACTCCGTGGCTGGTACTGAGGAATTCCTGATGGAATAACCCAATAACACTTTGGCCGACCCGAGAATCGAACCCAGACCGTCACGCTCAGTAGTCGCGCTTGTGACACTCGAACAACGAGTCAGTCACACACATACACCTCGAAATTGACGCGCGAACGAAGTTGTGGGCAACAGCTAATTCTTTATAATTGTTTCAAATGGACGAATTGTAATGAGCATTTAATACGGGAAACTTCGACAGGTGATTATTTGTTAGTTGATTGTATTATTTGCTATGACTTTGTGTTGTGTGTGCGTTGATTTTCTAAAAGGCAATAAGGATTTAGATGCGATAATCACCTCAATTTAAAAAATGTTTCGGGAAATCATAATTTGAATATATAACTTAGAAATAACAAAGAAACTTCGATAAAATATCTTACCAAGTTATCTGGACTGTGCGAAGCAGAAGTGAGTCGTTAGTTTAGATTAAATATTAACGGAACTATTTTCAGTAAAACTAGTTCAGAGTTTGAGTAACATTTACCCACATTTTGTGAAATTACTATCATTTTCCATCAACACGCTTTACATTTTCACTTTGTTCTGCCAGAAAAGTCAAATATATTGTAAAATGAAGTAATTTATGCAAGTTATAATTACACACGCTGCTTCGTGGCGCGTGGCTCGTGCGAGGTGCGGTCGACATTTGCGCTCGTTTGAAAGTCAAAGTAACTCTGATAGTTATTTTTAAATAAAAACTGATGTGTTCTGCACCGGTGGGTTTCAGGACTTCAATAACTACCGGAAAAATGAATTTTGTTGTCAAACCTCATAATGACAATTTTAATGAATGTATGTCACTCGTAGTAACAGAAACATAGAAAGTAAACTTGTCAAAAGAGTTTTCAGATACTTTATCAGAAGAAATGCCATTGAGAAAATGGGATTTCAAGAAATTCGCCTTACAGTAAAATGGCATTGCCAAGCTTGACACTATTGATACTTGTATCGACAGCAACCATTTGCAATTGTTCTTGCAAGTTTATTAAGAGTTTGTTCGAGTGGTCCCGTTTGTCGTTAGTACCTCAAAATGTGGTCAGGCATCGCCAACAGGCTTCATCTATATTAATACTAAGTTAGAACTGTCGACTCCACAAATAGTACGAAAGCAGGTGCACTAATAACCTCAAGCGGCTAGACGTTTTTATAAGTAACAACACGGTCATGTTCCTGTAACACCAATAGTTCAACACTAGCAAACACAACACAAAACTTTGTGAAACAACACAGCGCTGCATGTTTGTGTACCGTTCGACTGAAACGTACACATTATATTGGAGTTTCATATTATTGTCGTGTTGAAACCGCCGCGGATCAGCAGTTTATTTAATTATTTACAGGAAAAAGTAGGTGTCAGATGAAATAAAAGCAATGTGTTTGGTTTTTTTTTGTGTTATGTTGAAGAACTGGGAATCGTATAGTCTATCTAGTAATATGATGGAGAAACGTGTTTTGAATTAAAACCTAACCTAAGAAATGATAGGGTGGGCTTATAGCTGAAATAATTTACCCGGATATGCTCGCTCAACACATAAACACACATTACCGCATATCTACATGACATCGAGTACGGAACCCAATCAGGAATGTATTGCATTCAATTAACTGTTGACAAACGCGAGCAAAGCCGCGGGATCGCACGAGTTTTGCCTACTATTGTTTACGATGGGTTCAAGAGGGGTAAGGTATCACGAGGTAGAATGTATGCAGAAGACACAGACTAAAATCCTAATTATAGTAGTAGCATTTATACGATCTGTAGATTATTATCTGCCCGCCTTTCCGCAACCTTGGTTTCGATCGGCTTTCAGGCTAACGGGATGCAGCTGAATACCAGTATTTTACATGGAGCAGCCGCTCAGCTTGTGTAGGCTGTCGCCAATTTGACTTTCACAATCCAGTTAGTACTGTGTAATACGATACGAGTGCCCTTTGACAAGTGTCAGGCTTTCGGATCTGGCCGGTTAGTAATAGTATAGGATCCCGATATACAACGACCTTCACCCAGCTGGTTAATGGATGAAACTTATTTTATACTAAATTTAAGATATCAATAAATATATTGCATATCAACCCATATGCAATATATTTATTGATATCTTAAATTTAGTATAAAATAAGTTTCATCATCTAAAAAATTTCAGTCAGTAATTTTTTTTTTAAACATTTCACCGGTTTGGTTAATAGACAAATTCCATACCAATCGAAAGTATAAAGCCCATAGAATATGCAAACGTTAGGTTGCCTTTTCTTTACCCGTCACAACTCTCGGGTACGCAGGTATAAACAGGTAAATCGATACTAGTAACTTGCACCGGTCTGGTTAATTAATAAAAAAAAGGCGACCTAACGTTTGCATATTTTATGGGCTTTATACTTTCGATTGGTATGGAATTTGAGACAACCCATATGCAATATACAGGGTGTAACGGAAAGGGTATATACATACTTAAGGGTGTGCTACAGACCATCAAACTAAACATGTTTCTCCATCGGACAAACATCGTAATAGTGAAAAAAATATCAGCTGACCCATACATTTGGGTCAAATAGGTATAGAAATTTTGTATGGTGCAGCAGATATTTTTTTCGCTTTTACGATGTTTGTCCGATGGAGAAACATGTTCAGTTTGATGGTCTGTAGCACACCCTTAAGTTTGTATATACCCTTTCCGTTACACCCTGTATAACATATTAAATTTAATATAAAATAAGTTTCATCCATTAACCAGCACGGTGAAGGTCGTTGTATACCGGGATCTTAGGCTAAACGACTGTCAAAGATTTTCAAATGAAAGCCGAGGCCAACCGCTTAACGTACTCTCCGAGGCATGGAGGAAACTTGGTATGTAAAGTATGGTCACCCATCCATGAATTGACCTAGAAAAGGGTGGCTTTATATTACTCGTTAACGATTATAATAGGTTAGGTATAATAAATAAAAGTCCATGAACACTGTCACTCTCATTTAAAAGAGATTTAAAAACTGTAGTCTAAAAGTTATAAATTCCATCTATCTGTGTAAACCTGCAACGATTCGTTATCAAAAGCATGTAAATATTTGGCAATCATATGAAATACAGTAATATTGTGTTCATCTTCTGAACCGAGCTAAATAGTTTAGTTTGGCGAACCTACCTGGACTCTCAGGTATTCCCAGAAAGGTAAGCACATTCGCCCACTTGAATAGTTACTATAGTTAAACCTGAACCTGAAATTCTTGCCTATGTAATTCAACCAATTCCTGAAACCCTGACAATCTATTCCCTGCATCTGATTACTCTCATCATCTGTCTAGCGTTTTCTCAACTATGATGAGGTCAGCCTCCAGTCTAACCAGATACACCTGGACTCTAGTATTTTACATGTAACGATTGCAGCTGTATCTGATTTCTGTACCTATTTAAATAATATATGTGATAGGACTTCTGAAGTCGGTTTCCTGTTGAAACTCGTATTGTAAGCAGAAGCGATTAATTGGTAGATATTAATAACGTATTGTTTGTGCGCTAGTCGTAAACAGAGGTTTATGAGAGTCGTCAACTTTTATTTATATAAGTTTTATTGTTAATCGCTAGCGAATGTTATGTTGGCGCATTTTACGACATTTGTTTTGTGAGGGAGTATTTGGTGCGAACTCTTATCTGAAACAAGCTTTTGAATAATATTTGAGCTCGGAGCTGTAAGGATATTATGTTTTATCAATATCTATTCTGTCGCTGCAAAAGTATCGAAATAACTTTCAGCGCTACACTATTATTGCCTTAAACCGCCCGAATACATACCTACGTCAATCGACACTCAGATAGTAACCGAGTCTTAAATGTGACAGAAGTAAAGTAATGTACTCAACTGTCTTTCACTTCATAAACTTATTTAATCCCATGATTATTAATTAGCAAGTTCCTCCCCACATAATGAAGACTGTAATAAATCCCCCGCTTTGTTCTTCAGCTGCAGCAGCTGATATATTGAACGTGAACGTGACCGTTAACGTTACGTCATCGATGCTACAATTCTGAACATAATAACTTGAAGGCGCACTCCTGTGGCTGATGAATTGAAACCTGACGGGTTATGGGTATCTGTTGTATGTTACATTTCCGAGGTACACCTGTAGATAAAACCTCCCATAATAAATAGTCACACGTTAAGGAAAAAAAATGAATTTGTGAATAAAAACACGATAGTGTAGGTCTTCTATTAGTTATTTTTTAACTCTGAGGTCAAAACGTCACCTTAGGGGGTGGTTTTAAATCTTGTTAGGTAGTACATTTTCTAGAATCGTGTTTGTCGGATTTCCACCACAGCGCGGACCGGAGTCCCACGCAAAATATAGACAAGTCGAATTATCGAATCGTGATTTGTTATGACAGCTTTATTCGTAGGTATGTAATGACTATGTTTAGCCATAGATTTGGTTAACAGATAATGGTAAATAAAAACAACAGCTAAGTAACTAAATAATACTTGCTGCGAGACATTAATCAGCATTTCAATTTCATCAGCTTGATTAAAGCCCGCTACTATTCATGCGGCCTTATTCAACTTCATAGGTATCTGTCACAATGTAGAACATAATCGAACAAAATAAACATTGTCTCTCCAATTATACGATGAG
The DNA here is from genome assembly GCA_949152445.1 of Cerastis rubricosa. Classification (NCBI taxonomy): domain Eukaryota; kingdom Metazoa; phylum Arthropoda; class Insecta; order Lepidoptera; family Noctuidae; genus Cerastis; species Cerastis rubricosa. Next base: position 22,562,851 of record OX424537.1, on the reverse strand, counting down.
CCTCGCAGCCGCAACTGTGTTCATGATCGAGCGCCCGCCACAATAGTGATGGACTTTATAGATATCGAGTTAGCGCAATCAGTGCGCATTGAGCGGTGGCCTGACCCTGCCAGGCCTGGCCTGTGGCCTGAATCCCTAATAGCCAGACTCGTTACGTGGCCGCGCCAAATTGGCCTTTTTGTCCTGTTTGTCTTTATTGGCGCCGTTTGATGGCCACCGTGCCTTCTCATCTGTTAGTTCAGTTACAACGGGCTCGTATATCTGCCAGAGATAAGTTTGGGCCATTTGTTGCGATGGGCGGAGGTGGACGGATGGACACTCGCCGGTTGGTGCTGATACGTATTGTACTCTATAGTTCGATGTTTGCAAGTGGTAAAGGTCGAATATTAGTTTAATGAACTCCCGCAACATTCCGAAATATTGGGAAATGTTTACAATATCGCACACACGGGGTTAAAAAAAAAATAGTTTTCCCGAAACATATCTCCAAAAAATAACAAAGAAAATACCGGAGCAACATTTTAATCCCACCCGAACTCCGCACAAAACTGCCGAACATAATACGAGTTCCAAAAATCTATGACTGAATAACGCAGCCCCGAAAATGTTCCCGAATCTTAATCAAGCTCTAATCTCTTGGAAAAAGGTATCTGCCCATGGAGAAAAATCTCGGACCGATCTCATATCGAATAGAAAAGTATTGGAGGCGGGTAACAATTGAGGGTTACCTCTTACCTGCGACTCCCGATATATTTTTATACGAACTCAGACCCTTTCCCTTTTCAATGATACGTCGGGGAATATTTTGACAAACTAATATTAGCGGGGATTACCTCGACGGATAGTTATGCAAACATCGGATGATGTGGGCGATGTGGGCCCACCGGCCCACCGGCTCCGGCCGGAAACGTATTAAGGATTGGTTTTACTTAAGTATGAAAAAGGTAAGGAAGGAAGATATATCTATGCAAGCCGTAATATATTATTCTTTAGTTATTATTCCCATCTAACCCTGATTCCCATACCCGAGAGCGGATCCTATCAAAATATTCGTAAGTCAATTTTGCTTGAGGATGGTGCTTACGTATGGGATTTATGAATGTAACGTTTTGATATGGTAACTGACTTTCCTGTGTGTAATACCTCGGTTAACTTCATGATAAATCGTATTTAAATCAGTTCTTAAGAACTGAAAGTAGTTCAAAGCAAGTCTTGAAAGCAAACTGGAAATTAATTTGTAGTAACACAAAATAATCACATTTCGGGTGCTTGACCTCATAAATACTACAACTCCGTACTACTTACTACAATACTATGAGAAGAAGTAATGATAGAAACGTGTCTAGACATCGGATTGGTCTAGGCTAGGCGAGTGAGAGCTTAACTCTAACATATTAAGACATAACGAAAGGCAGAGCGAATGAGGATAACGATGTAGATGATCATTCATTGTAATTACGAGTTTTTATTAAAAATAAACATTGCGCCTTTAATCTTTGAAGGATAAGGCAGAGTGGTTTCCTATAATAGAACCACATTTAGCCAATTATGATTGAGAACAAGTGATTGATTTTACTAGTATGTGGACACGTAGAACGACACTATCAGAAACAAGTTGGACTAGTATGTTGAAAAAACGTCAATTTGAGTACTTTTCCTGTACATAAACTTTCCCTTCAGAAATATTTAATCGTGACAGTATCTACTTTTAAAAGTGCAATAACGAGACTGTATTCTGAACAAATAGATATTCATGCGGCTGCACTACACTTCCAGTTTGTTGCGGTTTTGACTATTATTCAGAGAATAGATTTCGCTAGTCATTTATGTTTGTTTCTGTATTGAATGCCAGCAATTCTTTTCCATTTATGTTGTTCCAAGCGTGTATAAATAAATAAAATAAAAATAAAAAAGACCTTTAATTCCCATTTTCCTTAAAAAGACGTTATAAATGTACATAATATTTAGTTTCATTGTTAGTAGTTTTCTTATAATCTAAGTTAGTATTTGTTTAGATATGGGCCCCTCCACGGGTGAAGGCCTCCTCCAGTTCCTTCCATTTGTCTCTGTCATTTGCAATATTCTGCCAATCGTTTCCTGCTGTATCTATTATGTCGTCAGCCCACCTTCTCTTCGGTCTGCCTACTCTTCTTTTTCCATCTGGGCCTTTCCACTCTGTCGTTTTAGCTGTCCACCGTCTTTGTATCGTGATATGTGGCCAGCCCATTGCCATTTCAGTTTTAGGGCTTGCGTAAGGGCGTCAGTTACCTTGGTTTTCTGTCTTATAACTACGCTTCTAATTTTGTGTATTTTCCTTACGTTCAGTATGCTTCTCTCCATGGCTCTTTGTGTTGTTTCAATCTTTTGTTTGGCTCTTTTCGTGAATACCCAAGATTGGCAATAATTACGTAATTTTCCTGTAACTCTTTAGCAAACGTGACGGAGGTCAGCCACACCTCTAAACATGTTATTAAAATATTCTCGTACAAAGGCTCCTCCCACAAATACCGCGCAACTTGGCTTCGGTTAAAGTTAAACATGTGGGAACAGCGGGAAGCCTGCACCAGCAGGTAACTAGCCATCCTGTCCAAACAACGACTGACCCAATTCCCGGCCGACTATTTATGAGGTGGTTACACTCGTTATCATCACTTTGGCTTCGGGAACCCCAATGTGTGTTGAAATATGTTAAGATAAACATGTCATGTTATTTGGCTTGGTATCATTTAAAAATATTTTCTATCTACAAATAATAAAATGTGGAACTCATGTGACTTAAAGAGTAAATGTTGATGGAATTGGAGGGAGAGGAAGACCAAAAAAAAGATGGTTGAATTGTGTAAGGTATGAAGGAGAATGGAAGAAAAAAACGTGTTGCGCTGACCGCAAGTAACATGGGACAAAAGGGCAGCAAGATGATAATGAAATAATAACACGACCCCTAAATAAAACATGGTGCAAGCCATGCCAACTTTCACATGTTACATCCATCATTTATTCTTCTAGGTACTCTTATAGCCATCTGCAGTCATACTTAAAACTTTCATCACGACATGTTTCACATTCCTTTGCATCAGATGTCTACACTATGACAACCGATTTTTGCACTAGTAGTTTTACTAAATATTTTAATTTGAGGTAGAAAAAAGCAACGATTCCCACAACACTCACAAACTAACGCAAAAACGACAACAACCATACAGAAACAGTATAATAATTCAAAAAGCGTTCAAAAATATCATGTTTTAGTGAGGTTCGATACAAGCCGCGCGGCCATTAATCGACGCGGCGTCCATCCATCACGTTTTTCTGACGCACTGTGGACTGCGGCCACTCTCCGCTGTTTTATTGTACGAAACATATCTACACGGTAATATAGTCGTAACCAAGCTGGCTGTATGCGTACGAAAATATTGGATATTTGGATTTGAAACACGTTTTCGTGTGTGTTTTTGATAGATTATCTTTTTTGTTGTAGCATTTTGACCTGTATTTTACTAATTCGTAATTGACTATCAAAATGTATTACCGTATATAAAACTCCAACATAGAACCGTGCCAAAAATATGCATTTCAATACTTTCTCATTATTATTTCAATGCACCAATTCAGCCTACCAAATGTAATGATGATAGCGTGGTTCCCTCCGGATTGTTCAATGAATACACAGGGGAGATCCATATTCAACAATGTCGGATAGTTCAATAACATAACAGAAAAATAGTCACAACATACGCCATACATTTTCAACGTCTGATATTATTCCAGATAAGAGGAACTTGCTGACACAAAAGCATTGAAAGCCTCCGGCAGTAGATAACAAATAAATAATACTCGTATTTGTATTATCCGGTGCACAGAGCACCGATGCTATCAACTTGATCGTCCACTCTAATAGGTAGAGCGACGATACAAAATTGTGTACTTTCAGTCGGCGCAATACTAGAATAGAAAGGTAAGTGCTTTCACTATATTGAGACGAGAGACACTTATTGAGTGAGATTTAACTTTTCTAATGTTACCTTGCGTTTCTTGATTTCTGCTGAGTGGTGAATAAGTTATAACACAAAACAATATTCTATTGTTCGTTTAACACGAACTTTAGAATGTTGTTTTAGATTATATTTTTGAACATGAAGAAGGGTTTTGTATAAAAGGGGATGTACCTACACAAATAGGTTAAAATATTTCGCTATCCTAATAACCAAACAAAAGTCCTTCGGCCTCCTACTGAGAAATTCCGAATGGAAAAACTCCAATATCAAACTTCTATTAATAAATTTCAATTACCGATACCAATGTTTCTCTAGTATTTTTCTTCAATAGCTGAATATTGTTGTCGCTGTTACCATTTGATTCAAATCGTGTATTCAGATGTTCTCTCCAGAAACTAATTCAGAATGTCCGCGGAACGTGTCCCGGGCTCCGGGATCCGGGATCCCGGCGTGTTTCCATCGCAGAGTGATTTAGTTTCTTCTTGAGAAGCAATTAGCGACCGTGTCGGTGGCGACAAGCGCGGACAACGCCGTATTTAATTATGGACTTGTAAATGTTGGTTTATTTCCATTTCCCCGGTACTTTCACATTTAGGTGACGACTCGACGGCAGGTGCTAGTACAAAGTTTCAGTCGTGTTTTTGTGTCTTTTGTACCTGTAATAGCTTTCAGTCAACATTTTAGTCGTTGATTTATTTGACTTCATTTATATGTTCTCTACAATACAGCCTATTTCTGGCTAAATCTAGGGTCTTCGCCGTTGTACACGTCTAGCTATTAATCAAATATTGCCAACAAAATATACGTGAGAAATGTATCTACATGTGGGCCCAAATCTAGCTGAATAGTACCCGTTTTCTACAGTAGGTGTCACTTAAATTGAAGCTCTTTGATTTAGGCAATATTATAGGGCAATATATTGCCTTGTGTTAGTCAAATGGGCATAGTATACCTAAAGCAAGATATCAAATTATATATTACAACATGCATTTCCTTGAACAAGTTCAAAACTATTAGTCACTGAAAACGCTAAGATGTCGAAGAAGTAAACACTGTTAGCAAGTCTTAATATCATTGCATGAAGTCACAGAAATGTATTCATTAACAGAACATCATAATATGTATATCAAAGGTTATTCGTAATGGGTACTTTTAGTAATTACGTCAGTCACTGAGAAACAGGGACACATTTACTGAATACGTATTTCTTTTTCCGTGGGTATTTCTTTATGTTTACTGATGACAATATTAACGTGATTGTATTTCTTCTCTTACAGATAAATGCAGACATGCACCGCATCACGCTTGTGCTCCCTGATGGGGTAAGTTGATTACTGTGCTTACCTAACATTTACGGCTATGTACTCGTATGTACAAAAATTATTCAGTAATGTTTTCATATACGCAGTGTTAAAATCAATGAAGTGCAAAAACATACTAAAATATTCAAGACCAAAGCAGTTGAGGTATTGTATTTTGCTTATTGCAGCCAGTCAGCTGTAGGTTCGGGCCCAGAACTGAGCCGATAGTTTCATATCCACTCCCAAAAGAGGAAGGAAAACATAATGTAGAAACCGGTAGGCCGGAAGCCAGCAACCTGCACTGGGCCCGCGTGGAGAATATGAGCTTCCCTCTCTCACAGTTCTCAGGCTGGTAATCGGTACTATGCTATGAAATGGTGGGGCTATTAGCAGACCACTGTTGCGGTCTTACTCAGAAAATTAATTGACTTACTTATAAAGTACCTTATCTATCTAATGATCCCTTTGTCAATGTTGTACTGTCTATAGAAATGGGCTAAGTTGGTATTTGCCATTCATTAGTAGGACCCATACAGTTTCCTTTAGTCCATTGTTTGTATTGCGCAGAAACATCTGATGTGTTTTTGTTTTTTCTCCTAAATATATTAATCCTTATCTACAGTTAAACCTTTAAGCACGTCTATAAAACCTCCCGATTCAATTCCATTAGTTCACAAAGAACCGATCCTATGAATTTTCATTAGAACTTATTTTTTTCCATTAGTGCGTCTTGCAAAGCCTTCGTTTTATCCATTAACGTCTTTCAGTTAATTCCAGTCTTAATGGCTCGCTTTAGCTATAATAACTGTTATTGGTCTTATGGACTTAATCTAGGGCATCTCACAGTAAGATTTTTTTAATGAGAGTGAAAAAATTGACACTTTCTCTCTATTACAGAAAATACATGTGATACACTTGTTTTATTAGGTAGGCTAGGATTATAGGATTGTGATGGCTCCCAAAAATCATCAGAATTGGTTTTTGTCATTGTGAAGTATTTGAAAACAACATTTTTTTTTATTTATACCATATGTATAAACCGAGTTTGCCACAACAAACTAATCATGATTAACGAATGAATTCGTAGGTAACTTCTTCTGTTCCATGCGCGCCTCCAGGAGGTGTTAGCAAACTGGAAGGGGTTACGATAGGGCCTGCCGGGGCTACAGGACTATTCGAATGAGATACCATGACCCTGGAACACAAAGGGCTATGAAGGAACATGGATGGGTTTTAGTCAGTAAAATTCTCCCAACACGGGAGTGTTGGCAGACTTTTACTGACCGCTCAGCCTAGAGTGGGAAGGGTTTGATGATTTCCCATCCGAAAAAAAGGGTTACTTCTTCTATTGCTTCTATCTATCTACTATAGCAAGTGAACATCATCGACCAATGCAAAGAGTAAAATAGACAAAGACAAAAGCCACATCGTGTGCATCAGTTTATTGATATATCAAAATTGAAATGGAAACTGAAGTTCAGACAAAGTAACATTCTATCACATTTTTATCAGCAATCGTGTTGCTATAAAAAAGCAATCAGCTTAAGTCGAATCCTGTTGAAATTCTAAAATTACGAAACTCGATTGCTCTCTGGTCAAACAAAAAACCGAAAAAAAGAGAACCAATAAAAAGTTTCAAAAGCACTATGTACTAATTGACAGATTCTCATTTCTTACCCCTTTTTACCTTTCGCCAACTGGTACAATAAGCCGCTTTGCTCAATATTTTTCTTTTCAAACAATTGTGAAACCTTTTAATTTATTAAACGACCATTTTATTTCCTGATCCGTTCAGCGATGGTATTATACGGAAGTCGTGGTGGATAATAGGCGATTTGCTTGTACCAACGGAATTAGCTGCTAATTGGTTTTCTCTATTGAAACGAATGTTGATATCTCGGAACGGCTTTGTTATATTCTAATGAACTGGTTACTGATTCCGTTATGCTATTACAATGGTTAACATTATCAAGGGTTGCTTGTAGATTACAAACCAATTTGAATGACAATTGGGATGATTATGGACATTCCCCTTTGACCATTAATTTGTGAAAGTTAGGTGCTCTTGATTATTACCTTAAGGGACACTTGTTTACTTACAAAATTACATAATGTCTCAAATAATTACGACTTAGACCCGTAGCCAACTACAGTTGTAATTAGCTACGGTTGAAGTTTATTAGTGGCGGCATAATTCAGATAATATGTATACGAAAAGCTAGTTTTTAAACGAAATGTAGAAACTTGTATCACAAGAAAGCCGACACATCATACATCAATCAAAATCAAAAATCAAAATAGCTTTATTAATTCCATGCATAATTAAAATAAAGTAAACAGTAAGTAATCAAAAACCTAATTGAAAATAATCAATCGTAAATCATCATAAAAATAAAAATTTAAAAATTAAAATAATAAATTGTAAAATAAAAATATGTAGTAATAAAACAAAATCCATATTTACATGCCTTAGATAATAAATTAGAGTAAATTAAATAATATAATTCAAATTGTTGGGAATTGATTACTAGTTAGGTACATTGAAAATAAATAGTTAGTTCCTATGCATGGACCCCTCTCGGGTAAAAGCCTCCTCCAAAGAGTGCCAAATATCCCTGTCTTTCGCTCTCTCAATCCAATTTTTGCCTGCAATTGCCTTTATTTCATCTTGCCATCTGGAGCATGGTCGACCTCTGCATCTGGTTCCTTGTGGTCCCTTCCATGTTGTAATTGCTAATGTCCATCTATCGTCATTGAACCTTGCTACATGGCCAGCCCATTTCCATTTTAGTCTCTGGGCGAAGATTATTACGTCAGATACCTTGGTTCTATTTCTTATGTCAGCGGCTTTAATTCTGTCTCTCAAGCTGATTCCCAGACAGCTTCTCTCCATTGCTCTCTGTGTAGCTTGAATTTTCATTTTTGCTTTGGTATCGAATGTCCATGTTTGGCAGCCGTAGGTTAGACATGGTAGTATCGCTGAGTCCATAACAGTTTTCTTCAGTTCCATTGGGAGTTGAGATTTTAGTATCTCTTTATGGGCCCAAAATTTCTTCCACGTTGAGGCTATACGTCTGTCTATTTCTTCTATGTTTCTTCTGGTTTTGAATGATAATTGTTTCCCTAGATAGACATATTCCTGAACATATTCTAACGGCTCATTCCCTATTAAAATGGGTATCATTTTGTCGTTAGTCATGATTTTCGTTTTACTGAAGTTCATCTCCAACCCTACACGGTTGCTTGCAGCCTGTAGATCGTTTATCATGATGTTTAGTTTTTCAGGATTATCTGATAACAGGACGATATCATCTGAAAACCTTAAATGACTCATGTACCTTCCATCCATGTTGATTCCTTGTGTTGACCAAGGCAGATCCTTCATAATATTCTGCAGAACCGCTATAAATAGTTTAGGGGATATTGGGTCACCTTGTCTTACCCCTCTGTTGATTTTTATGCATTCACCGGATTTCTCCAACCTGACTCTGCTTGTGCTTTTGCTGTAAATGTCTTTCAGGATGTTTATATATTTGGCATCTATATTTTGATTGGTAAGCGCCTCCCAGATGCTATTGTGAGAAATAGAATCAAATGCCTTTTTATAGTCTATGAATGCTAAATATAGAGGTCTGCGAAACTCAACGTATTTTTCGTATTTTAATGTCTCAAATAATTACGACTTAGACCCGTAGCCAACTACAGTTGTAATTAGCTACGGTTGAAGTTTATTAGTGGCGGCATAATTCAGATAATATGTATACGAAAAGCTAGTTTTTAAACGAAATGTAGAAACTTGTATCACAAGAAAGCCGACACATCATACATCACTAGAATCAAAATAAACTCGACCCTCAAAACCGGCGCAACCTAAATCTAGTCAGCACCGCAGAAGATGGATATATCTCTGTCGGTGCCAGCACGCGTCGTGTGATTGCGTAGCGTGCATTATTGAGCTGGAGGGCCCATCACGAGCCCTGAATTATTCGTAGCTACCCTCTTATTTACTACTCGTGCGGCCTTCGTTCCGACGCTACCAACAGCCTACCACAAGATAGATAGAAACAAAAGGTTCACCAAATAGCGAATGAAATATCTAATCCTCAAATTGTGTACGATAGCTTCATCATAGGACGTATATTGAAGTGGGTCTTCTACGCCATCTTGTTGCGTGCCAACACACATTAATGTTTTCTTCAACAATTCAGTATCCTTTGACCGAGCGCTCTTTGTTCCCAATGAAGTAATTATTTAAACCCGAGGCAAGCGAGTTGCCGAACAAAATAATTATAAGTACTACGTGTGTAAAGTTATATCGTACCCGTATAATTTCACTCTTCAGACTGAAGTCGGCACGACTTAGCCTTCATTTAAGGGAACTCATTTTAATTAACAGTTGGAGCCTTAAATATAAGTTGTGACGATCAATTTATTTCTGCCGCAACCTATTAATGACTGGACGCACATTTCGCAATCGCAGCACCGGATCTGTCATAAATCGTGTCATTAAAATTGTTCCCTTAATTTTCATAATGGCCGCCGTATTTCGGGGTTGTTGGCGAAACGTCGCCTTGTAGCAATTAAGAGGTGCGGCGCGTCCGCGGCTGCTGCCAATTAACGGCGAATGTATCGATACAAAAGACATTGATTGCTTGTGCGTCTGCCGGGAACAAGCCAAGGTCTTCACGACGAGAAGCAAGGGCTCCCTAATGACGTCACTTAGCGATTGTATACCAATGAAACTGAAGCGGAAAAATGACAAACTAAATAAAGAGTTACTCATTCACGGATCGTGTTTCGCTTTTATTTAGTTGTCAGCTGTCGATAGGCTAACAAAAACAACAAAAGGTCGGGGAAAAAGTTCCTTTGTGTTGGAAAATTAAAAATAAATAGAGTGTCTGCGGAGTGGGAGTATAATAACGGTTATAAATGTAGTGGATAAATCAGCGACGTCTGGAGCTTAGGTCCACGATGAGCGCTGACGTTAATGATGTTTGTTCATCAATTAAATGAGGCGCCACTTGTCAACGTCACGGGCTATAACGCAGGCATTTTGACGATGCGCCTTGTTTATGGACAACTAGTGCTCTCTCGTTAGATTTTAATCCGACGAAGTTGGTATTGTAATTAATTGTGAGCAGACTAAGCGGGTACGGCGTGAGGGACTGTGCCACTCGCTGGGGAAGTTGCTTGCGTTAGAACTACGAGAGACGTCGCAGTTAAGTATCAGGAGCGAAGTTTTATTACTGTTTGTCTCAAGTAACTGTGTCGCGACTTGACTGTTGTGATAGGCTTGTGTTTTCTTGGTATTTTTTTTTTTAGGAAAAAGTCTGTACTGTATGTGTATTCTACAAGACTAGACTATGTATTCATTCTTGTAATGGTTAAATTGGTTTGAAATTAAAACTGAGATGAGATGTTTTTTTCAAACATTCAAATGAATGAAATTCATATAAGTATCACGCGACAATTATCACCAAACACAAAAGGTGCCGAAGATATAAAGCAACGCCCCCCTAGCGGTAAACTAACCCTCGCAATCGCAGCAGAGGACACAGACAGCTAATTCTTGGGATATCGGCGCGCGGTTGATTGGCTAGCTCCGACTCCGCGCGACGCCGTTCGATCCCGTGCGGTCCGGCACGATTCCGTCCGAGATTAACGCGGTTAATGCCCACAAAATATGTTGCGGTCGCTTTCATGAGCACTTGTAATGGTAGATGCTTTACGTTTCGGGTTTAGTACGCGTTGTGTTTCATAGGTTTCGGAGGCACTCTGGTGGTCGTAATGGGAGATTTTAATTAGCTAACTAACAAAATATGCAGCAATAATATTTAAATAATCTCGCGGATCAATGTTAGTTTAGATAAGAATGATATTACATAATTATGATTTATTAGGTTACCTGGGGCCTAGATAAGCTGATACAAGTTTATGTGGTGCTAGTGCTGAAAACCCTTACCGGCGCGCAAATACAATAACTTAATTTATATTTATCTATAAAATGGGTCCTCGGGAGTCCCTCAAAGAAAAATTTAAAGAGATCGATAAACTGCCTTCACTTTATGAATGTATTTTATATGTCCGCAAAAACCGAGGGCCTAGTTTTTATTTTTTTTGCTCTATCTTGTTCTACGTTTTGAAGTCAGCAACGACTTATTGTCGGGCCTACGCTGTCCTCCCATACCTAAGTACCTACTAACGTAACGTACGTACGTACGTACTTGGATAATGTTGTCAGTGGTCTTAAAATATTTCACTTGAATATCAGGAGTATAGGCAATAGTTCAAATTTTAATAATCTCCTAATCCTACTAAACAGAATCAAGGTGCATTTTGATGCTATTGTTTTATCAGAGTGTTGGTTACGCAAATGCCCTTACCTCCCAAGTATACCGGGATTTGAAGCATTCCAGTCCGATCACGCAAACCAAAACGACGGCATTGTTGTGTATGTTAGGCAAAACCTACAAGCCACTGTCGAAATACCGATTTTTGCGGATGCGAGTTGCTTGATTTTAAAATTCGGCACAGAAATAGCCGTATTGGCAATATACCGGTCTCCGTCGTTCCGAAATACTAACAACTTTATTGAATGTCTGGATGTAACTTTGCACTCGTTAATATCGTTTAAGACTATCGTTTTGATTGGCGATATCAATATAAATATCTCCCAAAATTCTAATGATATTAATTCTGACACGTATCTAAACACAGTAGCATCACATGGAATGCTTCCTGCACATTTATTTCCCACTCGTAACAACGCCTGTCTAGACCACGCAGTTATAAAATCAAACAAACCTGCTATAACCTTAGTCCTTGATTCTACTATAACGGACCATGCTCCACTGATTGTGTTTTGCAAACTAATATCAGACATAACTAAATCACCATCATCATCGCGGCGGGTAGACCTGGATGCATGCGTTGAAGTTATAAAAACTGTAGATTTTTCTTCAGTGCTGAATTGCGATGATGCAACTACGGCTGCCACTAAATTTGTTGATATTATTGCTACAGTAGTCAATAAAAACTCTGTTACTCGCACTATCCCTAGTAAAAAAAGGATTACAAAGCCCTGGATCACACCGGGACTGTTGAGGTGCATACGAAACAGGGATAATCTTTGCCTTAAATCAAAACGAGACCCTAATGATGGTATACTACAAGTGACTTTCAAGAGGTACAGAAACTTTTGCAACAATTTACTCAAGAAAATTAAACGAGAATATGAACGATCTGAGTTTGAGAGACATCGTGGGAATCCTAAGGCTACATGGAATCTTATTAAATCAATCTCTAATCTTCAAAACAACAAATCTTCTGCTACCGAACTTCTATCCATTACTCCCGATCCTTCCAAGTCAATGGATACTGTAAATGACTACTTTGCGAATGTGGGGAAGACTCTAGCGTCAAAAATTATCAACACACACAGTACACGCTTCTCTGACGACAAAACCTGTTCTAACTCCATGGCCATGCTCTCAACAGACTGTGAAGAGATTGAACGCATCATCCTCGGCCTCAGGGCTAATTGCGCCGTGGGTTGGGATGGCATTTCTGCTACCTTGATCAGGGCTGCCCGGGACACCTTAATTCCTATTATTTCGCACATATTCAACCTTGTACTAACAACAGGGGTATTCCCGGCTGTCTTTAAAAGAGCACTTGTACATCCCATCTTCAAGAGTGGGGACAGGGGCAGTGTCAACAACTACAGACCTATTTCTGTTCTTACAATTTTGTCCAAAATTTTAGAAAAAATTATTAATAGTCGACTGCTTAACTACCTAAACTCACATAATATAATTTCAGCGAACCAATACGGTTTTCGATCAGGTAGAAGCACAGAAGACGCAGTAGTAGAAGTAACTGGAACTATAGCAAAAAATTTACAGAATAAACTTAAAACAATAGCAATTTTCCTTGACCTATCCAAAGCTTTTGACACAGTCTCTGTTCCCCTCTTGCTTGAAAAGTTGGAACGGATTGGTGTTAGAGGAGTGTGCCTCGATATTTTTAGAAGTTACCTGAGTGAACGTTCTCAAACAGTCAAAGTGGGAAATAACGTTAGCAAACCGCAATTTTTAACTTACGGAGTGCCGCAGGGTAGTGTCCTTGGACCTACCCTGTTTCTTATTTACATAAATGACCTATGTAATCTGGCTTTAACCAACACTAAAATTATCACTTACGCGGACGATACCGTCATGCTCATTCATGGTAAGGATTGGTTGGAAACCCGCTCATATGCGGAATCCGCTCTGCTTGTTGCAATGGAATGGCTGAATAAAAACCTGTTAACTCTCAATGTTGAAAAAACCAAGTTCATTACATTTGCTCCAAGTAGAGCCTCACAACCACCGTCTCCCTATACCTTGACGGCGCATAAATGCGGGTCCAGATCGAGTGTTTGCACGGGTTGTGCTCAGATTGCGCGCACCCATAGTATTAAATACTTGGGTGTTATAATGGATAGTACGCTGTCATGGAAGGAGCAAATTGAGGCTCTGGTTTCCAGGGTCAGAAAGTTAATCTTTGTTTTTAAAAACCTGAGAACATCTGCTGATTTTGCCACACTACGAACAGTATACTTTGCTCTTGCACATTCCATCATAAAATATTGTATAGCAGCTTGGGGTGGGGCTGGGAAGTGCTTAATGCTCCGTCTGGAAAGGGCACAGAGGGCAGTGTTAAAAGTCATGACTCACAAACCGGTTCGGTTTCCAACAACCGAACTGTACACTATCTGCAAGTTACCAACAGTCAGACATGCTTTTCTTCTCGCTGTAGTGCTGCGTAAACACTCAAATCTTCCGTACGATCCCGTTATCGTTACCCAAAAACGAAGATCCGACAGAGTCTGCCAGGTGGAATCTGCCAGACTTCAAGTTGTACGGCGGCAGTATCACTTTCTCAGCTCCACTTTGTACAATCGGGTAAATAAACAACTAAATATATACCCACTGACCCTGCAAGAATGTCGAAGGATCACGGAAAAATGGCTTTATACACTCACGTATGAAGAATTGGAAACAATTATAAAAACTTAATTTGACTTACCAATGTCCCTAATATGTATAACATGCGCAAACACACACCTCCTGCACAAAAGTACACCCTTCTTCCACACACAAACACACACACACACACACACACACACACACACATTACACTCCACACACAAAACATACACAATCCTTCCATACAAACCAGTGATAATATTGTTAACTTTTAAATTCTAATTCTTATTTTATTTTAATTTTATTATAATTTTTAATTTTATTTTATTTTTAATAATTTAATTATTATTATTAATTAATTTAATTTTGTTTTGTATCGACTTTTGGAGGTGGGCGTTAATGACTGCGACACAGTTTTATACTAATGCAGTTGTTATCGAACACAGAGTTTTTGTAAACAGAGTTTTTCGTTTCAATAAATTATTATTATTATTATTATTAACGTTGTAACATACAAATATTGTAAAACCGAATGATTCTAAAAGAGTAACCATGGAGTTTCTTGCCGGTTCTTCTGCATAGGAAACGACCAACCCGAACGTGCACCTTTTAGTGCCGATGTAGGCCTTAAGTAAAATAAAATATTTTGATTTTTCCTGTTGACAGCGACGTGAACGAATTTTTTGAATACCTGTAATTTTGATACTTGTACATATTTAATTTTTAATTGAGATCTATTAATAGTTTGTAAATAATGTACATATGTAATAAAAAATAAAATATTTTATGTCAAACTTATGCACTTTTCATTTTTTTTGTTTTTTTTTTGTTGGCACTTCAAACTAGGAATTTCTTAATTAAACTTAAATTATCCCGGTGCGTGGATCAAACCGACACACAGCGTAGCAGCCAATCGCTCAGCCACTGCGTTAACCGTGCGCCATCAACTTCCCATTTTTCCTTCTTCGTTATCGTTGATAGAATATCACTTTGTAAACACCCTCAGCTCGATTTGTATTTTTCTTGTTAAGTTTTCTTATATCTGTCCAAAATAGCTAGCCAATACTTTATTCTTCAGTAATGATATCCGAGTAGGATAATAGTAGGTCTTACCTATCAGAGAGAGTACCTTAAAGGTACACAAATACTTTCGGCATTACGCTATGCGTCTTGAAAGGCTGTAAAGGTAACATCCACACTGAGAGCGCAACATGGCCACTCCAGCCTCTTAACCAGCTAACCTGCACATCAAACGTACCCTGTACGACTACCCACTCAATTTAATGCCAGCTTTCTAGAATATTCCTTTACCAATTTCCAAGCTCAGCTTTATCCGGATACAAAAGAGAGGTTTCGTGGCTTGTATTACAAGTATATTTAAGACTGATTTTATTATCCTGCTTTTTGAAAAAGTATAGCATTCACAATAATTTGTGTCGTGAATTTATTTATGATACGAAAGATAGCTAATCAACTGGCAGTGCTATCAATCTTGTTTACCAGTGTGAAAACTGCCTCAGTTATTTGGGGTTCATATTCATTTATTTGCATTCTACAAGGTACAAACATGGTGGTAACAAATGGCTTAGAGCTAAGAGCCTTTGTAGACCCTGTCAGGGCACAGCAAAATTTAGGTTAACATATTCCTAAAAGTATAAAAACAAAAATTATAAAGTATATCTAATTCGAACATGTCAAAATTTTTGAATAAAAATCACATGAAAACAAAAGAATAACGTTTGCAAAATAAAGGGGTTAGCCACTTCAAGATATACCTACTACGTTTTCAGGACAGGAGTCAAATCGCTGTCTGCAGATTGTTCGAAAAAAAAAAAATACTTATAAATTACTCTTTTTATGGCTTTTCTTCAAAACTAGTTTCCTAGAGTTTTATTTATATCAACATAATTACATCAGTATGCCTACCCAAAACTGGTATTCTATTTACATTTTCCATTTCGGTAACAGCTATCGTGCATCTCACGTTACCAGGCGTTCAGAAAAGCCAGGAAGCTTTGGTAACCCTACGCGACGGCTGCGGCTTGTGTGCCCCGTGCTACCCCTTTATATTCTACAACATTTTGTTAATTAGCTGGTCTACCTACAGTGCCGCTTTGATATGGTTTGGTTTTGATGTTGTGAAGTTTTAATTTTGTAACAGATCAAAGTTTGGAGCCGGAAAATTATATCATGGTCGGCGGGGAATTCTGTCGTAATTACCACGCACTATGTAATTTAACCAACACGCACTGGGCCCGCGTGGTGGATTATTTCCCGTTTCCTGTCATAGAGACGAGGCCTGTGTTCCAGCAGTGGGATCATTACAGGCTGATAATGCTATTTACAGCAGATACCGTGAGTTTTTTTTTTCCAAAGTTTTATTTCAGCTTTTCGACATGAAAAAATATTGAACATTCAGTATGAATACGAAGTTGAACCAGACGTGATTTAATTTCGTAATACAGTTGATTTCCTGTCATTCCCTAATATAGGATAAAACTGGTTCAAATATAATATTATATCGACTTTTCCGGCTCGGCACGCAAAAGTAATTTTAATCTTGTTACAATACCAACATTGTCTAGTTTCCGGGACTTTCTGCAAAGTGAAAATTTAATTTCTCAAAAATATCGGCCGCTTTGCACATTATTCTCAACTCGTGACGCCTGTCAAACTTTGATAAAGGGTGTTCTGTAAACTGGCGGTTTTTTCTGCGAACTGTGAGCGTGCCTGCCGCGCGGCGCTGCGGCCAATTTGTGTCAAACTCGCGCAAAGTTACGCTAATTTATTTCACGCTCGTGTTCACATTCAATGAAAGATAGTTTTTTAATTTTGAACATGTTCAAGTTTTGCCTTGAATATACCTGGAAAGCTATTTTGTCATTTTGTTTTCATACATTTACGTTTATAAAGCCGCTTTAGAAGTTATAGCGAACATGGCGGTGTATTGTCATAATATTAAATTATAACATTGTTGGAAGACTTCCCAAGTCACTTGAACTCCGACATGCGTGTAAATTGACATTAAACTTCCTCCATATGTCCCTCCTCCCCCCGACCTCTGCCCGGGCGGGGGGGGGGGGGGTGAGGGGAAACCCTCACGCGCCGCAGGTTGCCAAACGTTTGCCGATTCATAATGCATGAAGTGTTAAACTTTCGGCCGCTCAACTATTCACCCCTTTCCCTTTGAGTTACAACTTTTGCGGCGTCAATATAATACATACATATAACATTCATATTATCACGGGTGAGGGAAATCTACTCAAACTGACGAATCTTTTCCACGACAACAACGTGCTGAACTTTGATACAGGTTACGTGTTACATCCGCTTTTACAAGTAGGAATGTTTTACTGCAAACAATTACTCATTTAATAACACTAATCGATATTAGTAATCTTAATCTACAATAACCAGCTCTTCTAATAAATGGCGATGGTTGGTAACCAGCTCAAATATTACGAACCAATTGGTTTGTGGACCTATTGTTTGCCAGAAATCACTTCGAGTGTGTATTAGCATTTATGTATAAAGGTATCGTATACTATGGGATTCACTCTGCAATAGCTAGAAATGGAATAATTTGTTAGATACATAACCCTGTAGTTTTACCTGAAATCTTCAGATAGCTCCATAAACCCGAATCTCTACGAATGTGAAAAATTTTCTATAAATCCCGGAAAATAGGAAAGTACATTTCCTTACCTTTTTGTTATTTGAGCGTTCAGATATTTGAGGAGACAAGACAAAGGCGTGAGAAGCAAACCCTTCCTAGAGTTTACGACGTGCGGGAATCAATCCCGCGTCAGAACAAGGACATTCCTTGTTACCACCCCGCCGTAATTTACGACGCATTTTAGTGCCGCACAAAAACTGTAGTACATACGTACCACGTTACGTGGGTACGCACATCGATCACTTTTATGACACACAATTATATCTGCCATAACTCTTTTATGTACGAATATAAAATTACCTTTTAGCTGTTTGGGACTACACGCTTTTGTTCCCGACTTGTCTGCTCAGAAATTATTTTGTAAACTTTTTATCGGTGAAAGGCTTTGCAATATTACTTGCCGTGACTTTCAAATTCTTTAGACGCTGTAATGTGGTGAAACTTTTTACGTTGCGAAGTTATTGCGTGACGCACGAATAAAAAGACTAATAGAACATTTGGGATCTGCCATTGAATAAAAAAGATAGAATTGTTTAGAAGATTATGTTGAATAAATTTGGCATACTAAAGATATAGGACTATTAGGTACAAACTAAGTTTTATTTGAGTAATCCGATTAAAAAGCTTGCTAAGATCAGAGATTAGTATTTTCAAGCAATTTCTGTATGAAGCACCCCTTTGCCTACCCATTCCTGTATGTGCAGCTCATATGTCCGGTATGTAGGTCACATCGCTATGATTTAAGACAATTGGGTCGCGAACTACCCACCCGCACGACTGTGGTCGACCATCTACGTAAATGAATATGTATACGTACGGAAACCGGTCAGTCCACGATATGTGGCCACCACCACAAAATTGTGGCTAGCCGTGGTTAAAATAATATGAACGATGTTTAAAATATTAATGAATAAATTAATATTGGTAACAAAGGAAATGGAAATTCAGAAACGGCTTAGTAGATAGAGCCTTATAATTGATACTTTTTGATAAAAAGAAAGTGTTTTTATATACGATACTTTTGTCATAAAGGAAATGTTCCGTAACTGTCATATTTTCTGCTCCCGAAAGCTACAACACATGTTCCACGCGACAGATCCGTCGCGCGACAGCCGTCCGACATCCGACAGTCGCACATTCATCACTCATATTTCATGAAACGATCAAATTCGTATCACTTTCGTTGCGAGTGATAATTTCCCCGGAGACGGCACACAAGAAAACACGCCACAATTCAGTAAAAGGGTTCCGTACATTCGTACAAAAGTATTTTGTTTATCAAGATATTTGCTAACAAAAGGGTCGGCGGGCAACACGATTGTTCAATTAATTGACAGACGTTCAAAGTTGGGAATTTATAACGAGAAACAAAATATTTTTCAGATACTAATTGGGTGACAGTTCGAGATAAAGTAATTACGGGAAACAAGCAATTGTTAGAATCGGATACTTCATTATCAGATGAGGAGCAGCTCTTAATTACTTTTATTAGCAGGGTACACAGATAATAATTGAAGGTACTTTATAGCACTTGTTAGACAGCGTAAATCTTCGAGTGGGGTTTAAATAATTATTTTTAACAATTGTTTATTTCAACGATATTATAAAGGTGGACCTTATCAACGGTGTTTCCTCAACCTTTTCTTTTCCGATTCGTTCTGCAAGCTCGCTCATTTTTCTTCCATAATATTTCCTTTCCGGCCACATCCCTTCATTTATTACATTCGTCCATCAGCCACGACTGCTGGCTGCTCTGCCCACCCCCCGCCCTTTGTTTACCGACGCTATAAAAGCTATTTAATGAGTGGTGTAACGACGCCCGTGTCACGCTCAAAAAATTATTACACGTAGAATAATTAAGTATAATTCATACTGAAACATACTTTTGTTTGTGTTGTTTTTAGGTTATTATGTAAAAAGGTGTAATGGGAGACACATTGTGGAACCTTTTTTGCGAATAAACGGTTTACTTTCGAGGAAGGGTATTTAAGGGTAAATGATTGGCTCTGGACGCCAGTATCGGTATTTTATTTAATGAGGTGTTTAAAGGAAAAATTATCTGACAAGGTGTAATTTATTGTGGACTTAAAAAACAGCACCGTTTTGTCAAGAAATACCTGCTGGTTTCCATTTGAAGAAAGAGCATCTCTGTCGGTATGTTGCCTAGCTATAATGCACCTGACTGGGTAAATGGATACATAACGTGTATGATACCCACAGATAATGTAACATCGAGCCAACTAAACAATCTGTGGGTGGAGCAACTCGCTTCTATCTGCGTATCATAGTAGTAAGTGAGCAGATCAAAGGGAATGTCCGGCCAAACGACGATAATTACGTTTAATGGCTAGATTCACACCTGATATGTAATGTAAACTCAATGTATTACAGATATAGAACACATAGCTTCAGAATTGATTGCGCAAAGTCATCATTATTCTCATTACCGTATCCCAGTTTATTTTGGATCAGCACAGCATTAATTCGTCTTCCATACATCTCTCCATAAAACTAAAATGGCATCTGTCCTTTCTCCTTCATTTTTCAAACGAGCCATACCCATCCATTCATCGTTTCCTTGGTTTTCCTCTTTTCTTATAGATTTCATAGCATTCATATTATGTGAGTTAAGTTATCGTAAAATGACACACAATAGTGAAACACTTAGAAGTTAGAAAACTATGTTAAACAATTATTTATTAAAAGGCGGACTTTTAATGCCCTAGGCACCAGTCGACACTCGATAGACTAGTGCTTATATTTGTAGAAATACTAAAAACAGAATAAAATAAATATTTGAGGGGGGCTCCCATACAAAAAAGTGATTTTTTGTTCGTTTTTATAAATAATGGTACGGAACCCGGAGTGGAGTGCGAGTTCGACTCACACTTGGCCGGTTTTTATTTCTATCGAAATAGATCAACCAACGTTGACCAGAAGATATGACCAACCTTGAACAAAGAGAGAGAGGAAAATTATACCTTAAAATAGAAACCCAAACATATCGTTGGTGACGCGGCACTAAATAAACCAGTCCACAGTATATACAAGCTGGTGTCACAGCACAATATCTCGGGCGGGAGGCTGCGCCGCGGTTATCTCGCCACTCAGGCGCTGCCGTATTTACTCTCTTGTCCAAACACTGGCACGGAGCCGCCTCAGCGAGACCACCAGCATATTTTTTTAATTACTTTTCTTGAAAATGTTACTATTTTGTTCTTTAGTCTTTTCAAGTCTGAGCGAGATAGACATGTAGTATTCATCATTTTTAACCGACTTTCGAAAGGAAGTTCAGCAAAGTTAAGTTCAGCTGTATGTATTTTTTTATGTATGTTCACCGATTTCTCCGCCAATAGAGGACCGATTTACAAAATTCTTTTTTTTCTCGATAGCCTATACTCCTGAGTTGATCCCATTGACACCATGTCAGAATCTGATTATGGAATCCCAGGAAAATCGAGGGCAACTCTCAAATTTAATAGACACATTCAATGTTTTTCATATACTATCTAGAGGAATTCAGATATTGTTTCTGGTAATCATCATCTCATGTTACGGAACTGATGATGAGAGGTATACTTTGGTCAGGATCTGATGATGGGATCCTGGAAAGTCGAGGAAACTCTCCAAATTGTATATGTACACATAAGCATTATGCTTGCTAATCATCATTTAATGTTGCTGAGCTGATGATGAAAGGTATAAGTCGGGATCTGATAATGGGATCCCAGATAAATCAAGAAAAAGAGGAGGTTATCAATTCGTCTGAATGATTTGTGTATGTTTAGCGATATTTTTGCCAATTGTGAACCAATTTCGAGGCTTTTTCTTCTTTGGAATAATATTATTCCGCGATGGTTCCTTTTAAATTTGGTGAAGATCTTGTACTGATCTCCACAGATATACCTACTATGGGTCTCTTTTATAATAGACCGCGTGTGTAATCTTTCATGATATTTATTGTTTACACAATATCATAACACGACATCACGCCTGTATGCTCTGAGGAGGAGCGCAGATGTGTACAGTACTCCAACATTTCGATAGTTATTTATGTTAAGTTCCATTTTATTGGGGATAATTCTATTACCATGATATGTATTGTGAACAAGGTAAAATATAATGCATTGCCAAAAAAAATGTATGGGATATTACAACTGAAAATAGAAAAATAAAAAACTTTTTTTTCCAAAAAATATAACCGTTTTCAAAAACACAAAACGTGAAAATTACTTATAGCTTCCGAAGTCGGTGGCAAACACTGAATCAATGAAACCCAAGTCACCGACTTCTGAAGCTAAAGTTATTTTATACTTTTGGTGCTTTTGAAGTCGGTTTTATTTGTTGCAGTAACTATTATTTTTACAAAGTAGTTGTACAGTACCTACGCCAGATAATCCTAAAGACTATCTCAACGAGTGCGAGCGTGCTTCACTGACTAACTTTATTCTCACCAGTTTTTCCAAAACATAGAACATAGAAACATGATAAAAACCAAATAAGAGAAAACCAAGTAAACACCTATTTCGGACCTAACTGCTTTCTAAATAACAAAAAATAAAACATAAAACGGATTTTACCACAAACTCCCTTATAAAACTCATTATCATCGCCATTAACAAATTAAACACAAACAAACCATTAAAAACTTAACAAACAACATAAAATGAATTAACTTCTTATCAAAAGAAACCTAATTTGCGCGTTGTCGTTAATCACGGGACAAAGCTCCGATACAACAATGTTTTTAGAAACAAAACAGAAAAAACGAAGATGAATCTTAGAGAGAATTTCTTTGTTTCTGAAAATACTAATAAATAATTGTTAATAACTGATACTGGTGGGTTTGTTGGAACAAAGCTGGCTCCGGAACAGACAATTATTATAATCCTGGTACAAAGGGAGGTAATGCTATTGAATTAATGACGTCTGAGAGAACCGTTCAAGTGGCCTCTTGGGTCACAGACTCGGAATATCGGCGACTCCGGTATTGCCAAGACTTCGTTACGTGGACCCCGTCACCCCATATCCCCGTCACCCCGTGAGGCTGTCACCCCATGTTATCCAATCAAATGTCCTCTCATTTTTTGGGAAAAAATATTTAATAAATTGAGGAGCCCCTATTATTTCCATATTGTAAGTGTGCGCTGATTTGGCTATGAATATCAAGTTGACATGAAAAGTAACTCGTTAAAGTGATTTCTTTTTGAGTGACTGAGTAATAAACAAAAGAGTTATTTTTAATACAGTGTGTTGATGTTTGAATTCGGTTCTTTGTTTGCATCGGCACTCATAAAATAGTATAGTTCTACATAAGAACATTAACAAAACATATTTAAGACCACCATTACATTTACACATTATTGAGTATATGTAAGTATGTCTAAGACCAAATTTTCGTTTATATAATCAGACGTACAGCATCTAAAAAAATAAATAAACAATCAAGCATTTCTTTGATTCAGAAATAGATACACAAAATACTCTCATCTCAAAGAGTTATTTCGACATGACATCCCAAAGAAATGTCAATAATTTATGATGGGCCCGCGACGTCTGCTGCTCACGCGGCTCAAAGCAATTTGTTTTACGTCGGCAGCCAGCGCCCAGCGGCCCTTCCATCAATCGATATCTTATTGCTTTCCATCCAATTTCGCTGCTAATGCCTTTCGGCTAGTTCCTGATCTAGTTCACTTAAAGGTTCCGAGTTATATTTTTGGACGTTTAAAATGAAAAACTCTTTAGAATGTGACAGACTGATGTCAATCACAGACATCTTGTAAGGCTAGGCTAGGCTAGGATAATGATTAGATATATACGTACCAGTTGGCCATACTGCAAGTCGCAAGACGATAATATTCTTTTAAGATTTTCATTTGGTATCTTGTTTATCTTCACCCCGTGCACTGTATATCGGTACTAGGGTACTATACACTGAAATAGGTGGTCTAGGAGATGTTGTATAATAACGCCGGCTAAGCACACACGTACCACGCTAATGACGTTATGTGTTGGCGCTTCAACTGCACTAACATAGTCTTGGCGTAGTTTACGCTAACTAGTTGAGCCACAGTTACGTCGGATTAAACTCCTAACAACGCAGGCATAAGCAAGGTGTGGCATATATTTAGAACACACGGTTACAAGAAGCTGTTCCTGATAGCTTATACCGAATACATTTATCTTTTTACATTATGTTTTTTCAGACCTTTTGATAACGTTTTAGCAGCCGCAGTTACGAGGGATTCGCCTAAAATATAATAAAAATGAGATTTACGACGACTATTACGCACTTTCATTTGACTTCGTAAATGTCTGAAACCATTGCGTAGTTACTATTGATTATTTAGAGATAGGATTGGGATTGAAGATTTATTGTAGAGCCTTTTTTTCTTGGGACATCGAAAACCAATCTCCCAAACAACTTGATAAAACATTCACAAACTAAAACAAACAATGAATGCTTTAAAGTCGAACGACCTCTCACCTTTTCACGCGAAATTCTATCAAAGAAAAAACTGGAGGTCATTTAGTAACCGAGACTCCCAGAGTCTTCGAGTTGAAACATTCGTATGCAGATGTCGGCCGTCCCGGCGTCTGACTGGTTCCCGGCCCCCGGGTCCCGCGCTCTAACGATATGGCCGCTGAGGTACCTGGGGCCCGATACCGAGCCTATATCTCCTCCAAGGGAATGCAAATGGCGGAGAATGTGGTGTATATTTCTTCGTAGATGTGAGCCGTTGAAAAGAAATTTAAAAGGATGAAAGAAGTTCGGTAAACAGACTTTTTTTTTTAGATTTTGCGAACTTATCCTCCTGTAACAAAGACCTACCTACTATGTTCGCTACGTGATAACAAAATAATTCATACTATCTCGATATAGTCAGAGTGATTCATGAACACTTACACGATGTCGGTAATAATATCTCATCCGCGCAGATTTCAGACGAAGAAATACATGTCTCACGCGATGTCTCGCGCAAGCTATTACTCTAAATTGAGGAGAATACGTTACTCTCGCTAAACTAGCTATTTATATTCATTACTCAATTTCAGTTCTAACATTTCTCGTAGAAAAGAAATTTGCTAATATTGTCGTAAGGCTGCCTGCTCACCCTCGGAAGAACGAAAGCGTTCGCCGAAACAAGAGGTAGTCGCGGGGTGGCGGCGGTCGGGGAACTGGTAAATAGTTTGATAGTGAAACCTTCCTGGAATTGAAAACCGAAGTCGTTGATTAAAACTGGATGAAAGGAGGTCGCAATCAATTCGCGTGATATTAACTGTGCAGGATATCTGTGAGAATAATGTCATGTCGTATAACGTGGAGTTAACCGTGTTAGACATGTGGCAGATGTTCGATTTACAGTTCTAGATTCTCTGATCTTATGTTGTATCGGTGACTGCTTTGGGAGGCCTGAGGAGATTATACTAGAAATGATTGTAAAGTGTTATAAGCAGAGATTTCACGAAACCTCCATCAAGAATAAACCCGAAAAGGACTTTCCACGGCATTTTTGCTGAAACACTTCTCAACATATTCTTAGTTTAGGACCGGCCATCCAATATTTGTATTTATACTACAAAGGCTGAACATAATAGATATCCTAAAGTGTTCGGTGCCCGGCGGCAATATGTCCGCTACACGTGTCCCTTCAGTTAGCCAAGTTTTAGTATGCAGGAGTCGTCGGGACAGGTCCGTGACTAACGGGTGGCCAGGTCAACGCCTCGGTACCCTCGCAGTACACAGGACACCTAGCCTTTATTGAGCCGCAACCCTTTCACAAAAAGTCATAAAAGAAACTTTAAGGATTCTGTGAACCGAAATCAAAGCGCCGACATATGCGAGGCTCAAAGTTAAAGGTCTCGAAACACACAATAACATTTTATTAGAAACGTGTTTTTATGTACACATTTAGATTTTACTTATAAGTAGGTTCATGTAGCATGACGGGTGCATGACGATCGCTCTCGAGCCCCATTCAGCGTCGTCTGCGGCCGACGTAAGGAGACTATTTGTCTTCCGACCGCCGCCGGCAAAAACTAAACCACTTTTTCCGCAAACTTAACTTTTGTGAAGAATAACCATTTGGAGGAAAACAATTCTAAAGAGTTGACGAAATTCTGTTCCACAAAGATACGGAACTAAATTAATTGGGAAAGTTGTCGTGTGACGTGAGAGCGTGCGTCGCGATATTGTTGTTTGTGTTCGATGATTGTTTCCTCACTTCCTTATTGTGTGATCGGCTTTTGATGTAAGCCCCTTTACAATTTCCATTCGTGTCGCTACAAAGAAAAGTTAATCAACGTGGGAGAGGGTCGTGAGTTCTGATCATTTGTCACGTTTTCCTGTTCCCGAACGTTTCTTTTGTCTCATATTTATGATTAAGCTAAGTTTGCGGATATTTTCAGATTTCTTACCTTTGTCGTTCATCATTTCCTGGTGTGGCAGATGTAATGTTATTTTAAACACCTTGTTATTCTTTTTTGGTCTGTTTTATTTAGTACATTGCTTGGGCTTTCAAATTACAGTTTTATACGAAAATAATAAATATTTGCGAGTCGCGGTACCCTCTTCACTCGTCTGCAGTGGGTTGACACCAGGTGCGACAAAGCCGCCGGGCATTACATTCGTTAAGTCCTCTGTGTACGGAAGCTTTTTTGTCGAGCTGTCTGTTTAAAACAATTAACATAATATTGCTGCGATGTTTTTACTTCGTTGCAGGAAAACATATTAAGCACCCAAAACTGGAGTAGATTATAAATAATGAAGTTTTTTCTGATCCATTACGTATTAATGAACTTACTTCCACTAATTTTAACGATTGTTATGTCCGTACTAAAAGTAACAACCTAGATTCACTGATGACTAGGTTCGCATTTCGGTCAGCGTACCAGAAGGGCCAACAGGTGAACCGCTGACCTGGTAAAGGTTGTAAAAATCCACTGGAAGAGAGAAGCTTAAGACCGGTTGTTTAGGAGATGCTTGGGGAAGTAGGCTCGTTTTTCAACTATATATATTTCTAGCCTTTTCCCAGTCCCTGGGTAATCCGATGATGATGATGAAGTGACATGTATCTTTTGTTGCAGCCAATCGTCGCGTGATGGCGCATGGATTGCTTGCGGACGGCGTGGTGCTGGTGCGCGGCGCTGGTGCTCGCGTCGCTGGCCGCCGCCGGCCCGCGCTACAGCTCCCGTATCGTGCACACACACGCAGGTATGTACACACCGGCCCACGCTGGCCGCCACCAGCCCGCGCTGTAGCTCCCGCATTGTGCACACACCAGCAGTTATGTACACACAGTGGCCCACGCAGCAGGTATGTATGGACAGCATGGACCATGCTAGTCTGTCAAGCTTACTTATTGGACCATCCTACCACGCTAACCAGCTCATACACTATGCTCATACGTACATGTTGTGTTATTACTATTATTAGCTTGATATACTGAACCATGAAGTGAGTGTATAGGGTCTTACCAACTCGCTATGAAGACCCCATGAAGGGTGTAAATCAACCCTTAACGAAGCTGAAGGACACTTGTTATCCCCGTCATTGCGATCACCTCACATTTTTTTGGTCTGGAACCTGGGAACCTTCTAGTTGCGGAGATATTTGGGGTCAAAGTTCAAAGTAAAAAAAAAAACTAGGTTTTAAGATTAGAACTTTACTTTAAATGCTTTCATGACCTGTTTGCTAGTTATTCATCAGCACAATGTTTTGAGTGCGTTACATTGAATTTTATCGTAAGAAGTGGTTTTTGACCCCCAAAAAAACGTCGTTTCCCAGCAATAATTTTTGCGTAGGGCTACTTAGTGTGATGTACGGAATGCTTGGTTGACGGCTTCGTGAAGGCTCTGTTTACACCTTGTATATTCACTTAAGAAACGTTTATGTCGAGAATTAACATTAAAAATGTACATAAATAAACAAAATGTACAATGAATTTTCCTACGCAGCTTGCGCCATTGAATGACAAAAGGCAGCTTCCAACAAGTCTCAGATTAGAATGTAACAGTAAGACGATGATTAAGAATTTAAGACGTTAATATAACAGAACTGACAGACATCTGAGATCGCTAGGAATTTTCGTGCGAAGTGGAAACAAGTAGCAAGCTAGGGTTTATAGTGTTACAACGCAAACCATGTTACAACAACTTACCATGCTCCTCTGTAATAAAGATATAAATGTAATCACGTTTGTATAGTCGCCGTTACGAAATAAGCGTGGAATGCTGCCGGCTCGCTGTGATACGCGAATTACGCAAATCATAATGCTATGTGTAAACAGAATCACGGCAGATTACCCGCACGAGCCGTAATCCATGAGTTGTGACCCGGACTCTCACACCCAGGTACCCACGTCCGTCAGTGAGAAGGGAGAACGTCCCCAGGGTCCCGGGCTCCTGGGACTTTAATTCCGTCAGATCCCGGGACAATCCAATCAAGCGGTCCTTCGAGCCGGGTACATGGTGGGCAAATGATGTTTCCCCGTTTTGCAGACGCGACGCAGGAATGCGGGATCAAATTAATTATTGTTTGAAGCCGATTCAGGGCGTGCCGGCAAATGGGATAAATGGCGGCTTTTCCGATACGCAGCGCGGGTGATTCGGCCAATTTATTTATTCACTTCTGTCTCGACTCGTTGCTACTAATTTAGGTCTATTATTTTTTGTTTGCTGTCGATGTGATCGATACGTCAAAGGGAAATCCTGAAACCAATTTCACGAATTCGTGAGTTTTTTGTTTGTAAATCGGACACAAAATAATGTTACTGTTTTAAATAAAAACGTTAATTTTAACTTGTTCTGTAAGTAACTTAATTAAATGATGTTTTAATTTCGTTAGTTTTGTTTGATGTTAGATCATCCGCAGAGTTGGCGAGAGCCCGTAGGTGCATGTATTCCTTAGGGATCTATCCTAGGACCCCAGATATTTACCATCTGAAACATTTTTACTAACATACGACATTAAGTGATGTGAATGTGGCTGCCTTACAACTTTAAATCTTGAAAGGCACAAGTTGCCGGGCGTAAAATTATCACAGCAGATGAAATTGTGATCCAGAATGATGATAAAGGTGAAATCTTTTACAAAACTTGGATCTGCACATTATTAACGTTCCGTTTGATCGTAGGTGCGATCCGCGGCATCATAGTAGAGCCTGCCTCCCGTCGCTTGGAGCCGGTGGAGGTGTTCCTCGGGGTGCCATACGCAGGAGCCCCGGCGCGCCTGGCCCCGCCACCCCCGGCCCCCAGCTGGCCAGGGACCCGCCTCGCCGACGCCTTCGCCCCTGTCTGTCCGCAGCGCTACCCCGACATATCCAACAAGTAAGTCCCACTTATGCAAACACTCGATTGTAAGGAAAGCTGAATGTTATTTCAATGTAGTTGACCCTTTGAAATGCCAAACCCTGCGAGCATCTTTTATTAAAGCCCATTTGAATCATGGATCAATAAATGCGTTTACTAATTATCGCTCTGTTTCAGACACAGAATTATTGAAGTTGAAAGACTTATTATAAAAGACTTATTATTTCCTTTATTTATTTACTTACATACTAATTACATTTTTAAATATTTTTAAAAAGTTATTTAAAAAATACATTTAAAAATATAAAAAATAGTAGCCCACCAGCATTGGGAACAGGGTCCGAGCTACCGGTGGTCAGGGCTCTTGAGAGAGGAACCTCACAAACTAACCAAAAGTACTGCTTTCTGAATCAAGCCCTTGATCCAGCTGTCAAGCGAAAGCCAACTAAGATGTTGGTCGAGGCTTTTGGCAATTAAGCCATTGGCCGACACGACTATCGGCACAATGAATGCTGTATTCACATCCCAAATGTCGACAACCTCGTGAGCCAGATCTAGATATTTGAATTGCTTATCTTTCTCTGCTTTCACGAGGTTCTCGAAAGACTTATTATTATTAGGAATTATGTTTAAATGTACAACAGGACGGGAAGTTA
Organism: Cerastis rubricosa; assembly: GCA_949152445.1. Lineage (NCBI taxonomy): Eukaryota > Metazoa > Arthropoda > Insecta > Lepidoptera > Noctuidae > Cerastis > Cerastis rubricosa. Next base: position 22,532,944 of record OX424537.1, on the reverse strand, counting down.
ATGTAGCCTCTGATTGTGTCTCTTTGTACCAGGAGTGCAGCACTGACAAAGATGCCGCTCGGCATATACAACGAGCTGCGCGCCACGGTGCCGCTGCTCGGCAACCAGAGCGAAGACTGCCTCTACCTCAACATATACGTGCCCGGTAGCGGTGAGTCATTCATTATCATACACCAGAAGTGCAGCTCTCACAAAGATGGCTCTCTGAAAGTGACGGGTAACTTTGACGGAACAATAGCAAGGTATGGGTATGGAGCTGTGTCACAAACTAAGATCCACTACTTTTCTGTCGTCTTTGTGAAAAGCATGTAGTAAGAGACGCCTTTGCGCTGCCACCGATGATGCAGCAACTCTGGTACCAAATCTTAAGTTTTGGGGTACCAAATCTTAAGTACTGTCGTGCTGACGGTACGAAAACGTATCTCAATGTGCCAAATGTCTATTGCTGAAAACGTGTTATGTTGGTTCAGGCGCGCGCGGCGTGGAAGCGCCGTACGCGGTGGTGGTGTGGGCGGGCGGGCCGTCGCACGAGTGGGGCACGGCCAACGCGCTGGACGGCGCCGTGCTGGCGGCGCGCGCGCACCTGCTCGTCGTCACCATCAACTATAGGCTAGGTTTGTTAGGTGAGCAACAGGAAACACTCAATTTATATCCTAATTATCTTGTTATTACCCTCAGCATCAAGAAGAAAGTCAATCATTGATCACGTTTAGAAATGATTGGAAGTCCTTGGGAGAGGCCGTTGCACAGCAATGTTTTGACGCAGGCTAACAGTAAAAAAATACCCGTGGCATATCATTCGTAGTTCGTAGTAGCGGAGACCGCTACGCCGTAGACGCAATCGTAGCACACAAATCAGAGGTGCACAAATTGATCAAATCTACCCAACTTGTGCGCTATCGACATAATGCTTTTTGGTTGCTGTTGAAAATTATCTTAACAGTGCCATATTACTGTAAGTGTGTGTGCTTCCTTTAGAAAATTACGCCTGTTAACTTGCTACGAACTTTATTTTAATATTCTTCTTTTGTTTTGTGAGCTCTGTTGAACTGCATCGTACTCAATCCTGTGGTAGAATTGCTTCGCATACTTAACCATTTCCTATACCGATGAGCCATTGACGGTCTTATTAGCCATAGAACCGATGACCGTTGTAGAAGGCGTTTTCTTGAGTGGAGACCGGGAAACGGCAAATCAGCGTCATAACCCTCCTGGATAGACGTGATAGCGCGTCTATCCAGGAGGGTTATGACGCTGATTTGCCGTTCGTTCAGCCGCTTCTTGATATCCTGTACAAGAACTCTCTAGTAAAGTTACTGTCCCATTTATCTCTTAGGTTATTTAAGTCCGGGCGTGAGGTCCGGGCCGGTGGCGGCGGCGGGTGGCGCGGCCGTGCTGGACGTGGCGGCGGCGCTGGGCTGGGTGCGCCGTAATGTTGCCGCATTCGGCGGAGACCTGCGCCGCGTCACGCTGGCCGGCCACGCAGCCGGCGCAGCGCTTGTCAACGCGCTGCTCATGCTGCCCGATAGCAAAGGTGAGTAAAAAAGAAAGGAAAAGTATTTATTTGATTCGCAAAAGACAAAAAGAAAATGGTTAAAATTATCAAACAAACACGAAATTATATAAAAAAGGAAAAAATAAATAAAAATAAGACGAATTCAACTGATCCTGTACGAAGTTCAAAAAGTCTCTATCTCAGCATGGACAAGGATTATGAATTAATCTTTACTAGTTAGGTACTGAACCATCAAACATGTCAACCCCTTTTTTGTAGTGATTCTTCATCTTGTTGCCGCCTAGGTACCTACTATAAGATTAAAATACTGAGAAATATTCATTCACTTCGATAACCGTATCACTAGTTTCTACAAAACAGCTTTGGATATTTGTGTGAGTATTTTTTGTAACAAATGTTTCTCCAAAATCATGTAGAGATGAAGAAATATCTCAAGTCTCTACAATAGGTATTCTAATAATTTATCCTACTTTGACTTGTTAAATTGAGAAAAGGTAAAGGAAAAGCGTCATTTCTTTATCTGGCGTTTTTCTTTACCCTTTTTAACACTAAACGATAGAAAAAAACACCTTTTTTCAACCCTGAATATTGAGTAAACTTGGGTTCGTACTATAAACGAGTTAAGATACCCCTACAAACATATTTTCTTACATATTATGAAGTCTAGACTCCACCTGAGAAATAGCTATCCTATTTATAGCGGGGACAGATTGCACCGCGCCACACTGAAATATTCCCAGAGCGATCGGTTGACTATATATTGCAGCGGCACGTATCAATTTTAAATCAGAAAGAAAAATGCACAAAAATACTTGAATTTTGACATGTGATTGAAAAAGTAATTTATCTCTATGAACCAGTAATACAATTTGTTATATATTGCAATATAGAGACAGTTCAATAATATCACATCTATTTGTATCATATATGAGTTTCGATTGTGTTTTGTTTCGATTAAATATCGCTGTTAAGAACTTTAAGGTTTTAATACAAAATGTTTTGCGTTATGTGAATAATCTAAGTCAGGACATCGTTTGAAATCTATAACTGTTATTTCTGAGTTATAAAGACTGCTATTTTGATTTGTTAAAAGATTCTTTTAAAATCTCTCGCTGACTCGAGCGTTGAAAATGCAAAAACCTACTTTTTAGGCATACATTTTCATGTCATCTAGTGTAAGTTACAACAGGCGGATACTTTGTAACCATATGGTTTCACTGCCACAAGAAGTAACATTGGAGAGATGTCCATCTCTCCAATGTCATTTCCGGCAGCATTTTTCATCACCCATTGTTTGCACCAGGTCTTGTTTCTCGCGTGCTGCTACTGAGCGGGTCAGCACTAAGTCCAACAGCCCTCGCACCCGACGCAGCGCTGTCAAGAGAACACACTGCGCAGGCGCTGCGGTGCACGCCAGAATCCACCAATGACGAGAACTGGTAAGATTCTGTTGTGTGAAATGTAACAAAATACATGTTAAATACTTATTCAGTTCCTTCCGGTGAGAATGGAAGCTGACCCCTACATAGTTAAAGAAAACATTTGACAGATGATAATAATCTGTTGCATAAAAATAAGAAAAGTAAATGAGTCCTGACTTAATCACTGCTTACTACGATTTTTGCATTTCAATCAGAGGCGTTCATTAATTCCTAAAACAGCGGCATACAGGTTATATGTAATTTCGAAATGAAACAATTTATATCACAATATTGCCCTAGGTTCGTGGAGTGCATCCGCGCCCGTCCTCTAGCAGCCCTGCTAGCAGTAGACGCTCCCCGGGCGCGCTTCCTGGCGGGCTGGGCCCCATCAGTGCCCGAATCCCGCGACAGCCCCTCGCAGGGCCAGGCCCCCACGCGGGCGCTGCACGCCAGTGAAGCCTTCCTGGACTGTGCGCTCGCCGTGGTCGTGGCCACCACTGAGAGTTACCAGTTCTTCAGTGAAGAGGATATTAGGCACGGATTTGAAGAAGAGCATAGGTAATGTTTTTTAAACAATATTCTCATAGATGCTTTTCAGTGGTCTTATAACTTTAATTATTATAATATAAGTACAATATAAGTATGCAAGTGATATCAACTGCACGGTACTCATAGAACTTGATTACGATTATGTCCGGACCTTATTAGAGAAATTTTTTGAGTTTGTTTAATGAATAGACCTATGTTAGTAAAAACCAATCTATAAAATAGGTAAACATATATTTTACCCTTTCTCCCATCTGATATTATTGCATGCTTTTGTATCTTCTAATTTTCCTCTGACATTTACTTCGAAATTTCGATCTCCATCTTTCCCTGCCCCAGGAACCGTATCCTCCGCACATACGTCCGCAACGTGTACCGCTTCCACCGTAACGAGATCTTCGCGGCCATCCGCAATGAGTACACGGACTGGGAGAAGCCGATCCAGCATCCCATCAACATCCGCGACGCTACGCTGGAGTCGCTCAGCGACGCTGCGGTCACCGCACCCGCACTGCGTGTCGCGCAGCTACACGCCAAGAGAGGAGCCAGGACTTACTTCGCGCATTTCGCTCATCAGAGCAAAGATGCTGATTATCCTCAGGTTAGTTGGAAACTCGAAAAGTAGACAGGATTAGCAACCAAGATTGATGATAGGTACTCACACAGCCAATTTATTCGCTGGTGATTTCAAAATCACAAGTTCCCACAAAATACTTTCACCTCTTTTCAGCCACAAATCGGCTGTCAATGCAAGCTTACCTTTGTAAAGATACATGATTAAGTAATTATGTCATAATTCCATATCAAAACAAATTAATCGTAATTAATGTAGGTGGTTAAATTACCGTGTTCGCGACAGGCTCATTATAATACTTGAATGAATTAAGGAGGTGCGAGGTCATTAATTTGGCACAATCTACATGATCGCGGAATTTGTCAAAACTTCCTCCTTTGATGAATATTAGCTCATTTGCATTCTCACTAACATCATAATATTAAAGTTAAATGAATAATTTAGCAGTAATTTATTGCTCCACGCGATTATTAATTCACACACTGTTCGTGTTATCGTGGAACACATATTGTTTCGAAGCCACATTAGCTGGTTTGGTCCTAATTAGTTCACTATTTAATTGAAGTTTTAATTAATGGGGTTATGCAGCATCGTAAGTTTTAATTTTAAATGCTAATCTTGCCTTAAAACCTTTTCCCTTCCCAACAGCGTCTAGGTAGCGTGACAAGTGAGACCCTGCCGTATTTTCTGGGTCTTCCCCTGGTAGGAGGCATGCAGTATGCTCTTCGAAACTACTCGCGCGGTGACGTAGCAGTTGCGGAGATGGCTGTTTCACTCTTGGCTGCGTTCGCCAAGACTGGGGACCCAACTCCTCGCGTGGATGAAAGGCACCATGACGGAGTGACCAACTGGCCCAGATATGAAATGAATACGCAACAGTATTTAAGTATAGGTAAGTGAACCCTATCATAAAGGTCATGAATGAAATACGTGGTACGACCAATACAAAATATTGTCAAAAAGTTTTCTAAGTAGACCAGCCAGCTGCTATTTTAAATTTTTCAACACAAATTCTAAATTTAACAAAATTCTTGGCTCTGGATGTATGATGAACAGTCATCATACATCCAGAGCCAAGAAAAGAAATTGGAACCCCGCATTGAAGCAACAAAAATACTCCACTCCAGAAAATGTTCCGTAATATGGGAACGTTTCCATATTTTGATAGCAACTTAACTCATTTATGCCAAAAACAGCTCCTTAAATAGGTTAATCAAATTCATTGTAATGAAAGTCACAAGTCGTGCGCGTACAAAACAACCCCGAGCAGAATAACAGAGGGATTTTTCATCTAAACTGATCTGAAAATAAAATCTCGCACGGCACGAAGTTAATCAGATAAAGCCCCATTCAAAGTTTGGGCGGCCATATTGTGTCGAAACTCGTTATTTTTACGATCTGTTTCCCAGCGAATGTGCGTGTTTTCTTCCCTTTCGTTCTCTGTAAGGGTTTACAACTTTTTTAATCCTTTCGTTAAGGTGCTTGTTTGGTTTAGAAGCGCGAGTTGTTTCGGCTTTCGGGGCTTGTTTTAGTAAATTGAAAATGCTTTTGCTTACGACTTTTTTCCCTAAGATGTCAATACTTTTGATTTTATTATGATTGACAGTCAATTAATTTGTTTGATATTCAAACCCGATGTCACCTGATACGGGGATTGATTGTAAAGTAATCACTTGGAACCAATTGTCTCTGTCTCTTCCGTGTCACACCTTTGTTTGAAGTCGAATTTAATTGGTTCCCTACCAATCAAATTCGACTCGGTTTTGGCAGTAATAATATGATTTAGGTAATTGCACTTTCCTGTCTTCGTTTTTCCCCGAGATTGTTTTATTAATAAGTGATATTAACCACCAAACTGTCATCTTCTTATATCCTTGAATCAAACAGAGATTTATGAAGTTACTTTCACCATCTTTTGGCGTTACTAGAACTTCACAAACCTGCTCTGGACATGTTGGATTATGGTTTACCTCCTCACTACATTACAACTCTGCTTTTCAACCAGGTACCAAGCTCCGAGTGAAGAGTCACTACCGGGGCCACAAGATGGCGCTGTGGCTGCACCTAATCCCGCAGCTGCACCGCCCCGGGGCCGCGCCACGTCATCACCAGTTCAGGTCCATCCATCCTGATATGTTCGCAGGTCAGTTCAGGTCTTAAGCTGTGTCCACATTTCAACAGACAATATTCCGTACCAGGCTATGATACCTATCAGTGGAATTTAATCTGCATAGAGGATATTGCCTTATAATTATCACATGAATTTATTGCCTTAAATGAAAAAAATGGTCCGTTAAAATGTAAACACAGCTTTAAATATGATTTAATTAATCTTATGTACTACCACATATTGAAATATTTTGCAACGGCATTTGCGGCATTTTGCATTATCACTTGTTTAAATTTACGTAAATAATGAATTTTATGATTTTAATCCATTCCATAATCAAATAAATATCGTAAAATAAAATGTTTCATCTTCGCAAGCAATGGAACGAATGATATTCTCATGATTGTATTTTAAAAATGGTCAGAGAAAATAATTACTTTTAAAGTGTTTAAAACCAGTGAACCGGATGAATAAATCAAAACATAATGCCCATTATGGAAACCGCTCGCTGAATAAACTCTTACCTTACTTAATTCGTAGTGAATAGCCAAAATTTGGCCAATCACGGCGAAACGTGGGCGCAGCTTTAATGAAAAGCAAATTGGTAACGTCTACCGCTGCTTAAATTGAGCATGCCTTATTATCCAGAACCATTAGTGCCATTTCCTGGCGCGGCGCGTAAACGGAACGCCCTCATTAACCGCTTCCCCTGCCAATGGGGAGCATTATAAATGTTCGGAGCACTATAGCTCGCGCGTGAGCGGAATCAACACCGCCGAACTTAATAACACGCGTGACATTATATTAATTGGAAGATACGTCACTGAAAGGATTGAAGTTTGGAAGCTCAACACAGTTTGAATACTAAATAACAGACGCGAAGCCATTGAGACATTTTACTCGAAATCTCTTGAAGCGAGCGAACTTGATGCTGTACAAAGACACACGCAACTATTTGTTAAGCGCTCCGCGTCTCTTTTGTATTAAAATTTTGCAGACATTACTCAGTAAATCGGTACTTAGGCGAGGAGCCATTAGGCGAATGAGGTCTCTCTAGAATTTATAAAAATAAAAATTGTCGCCGAAATATTTGGTGGTGAAGTGATTAATGGTAGAAGGTGTCACGAATGAAAATAAATCGATCAGGGAGTGTTTCGGGGTGGGAGTTGGGAACTCGGGATGTTATTAATTGTCCCGCGAATGGCTGGAATACCTCCATAATGAGCGGTATGGGAAGAATGGCGCGGTCTGCGGGTACAATGCGGCCTTTGTCACGGACAAGTTCACTCGCTGCTTCTGTCGTGTCGGGACCCAGACACGCGTACAATCTTCAAATGCGTATATTGTTGCGTGTGTGATGAGCTCTTTGATGCTCGCGTGTTCAAAATTGTTTTCTGAAGGATATTTACGAGCACTCCGTTTTGCGAGATTTTTATGAGCCCTCTTTACGCTTTTAGACATCTTAACCCTCGTTTTACATACAACACTAAATCGGTTATGTTAACATATTTATTTGCCTTCATTTACAACACGGCTTTATGCGCTGCCAATTATTCTGATTAAATGCCAAGGAACACGAAGGCACATCACAAATATTTTCTTTATAGTGTGTCAGTATTTGGACCACGTGCTTTATTAATTCATCCGCACTTGCTGGAATTGAAGTTCCAAACTAGCAATTAACCTGCTTGATTAACCAAAAGTTCTCAAAAACCCGATATTTTCCGAAACACACCGTCATTTCCGTGCACCGTCATTGGTCCGGTTCTACTGAAGTTAATTTATCGGCCATTGTGGCTCGCCGGGTAGTTGTGGCCGGCGCCGATCGCCTTTTGTTTTTGAGCAATCGCTCGCAAATTAGCGCCGTGTCGAGTGACATTGTCTAGTGTTCAGCAAAATAGGCATGAATAGGAATTGCGCAGAAGTGTTTACCATTTCTGTAGCTTTTTGAAGATTGAATTTTGCTTCAGTTTGGAAAGGTGACCCTTCACGGCAGAAAGTGAATGGTTTTATTGACTGTAGCTGCGGATTTTTCCTTATTTGAGTTTGTAACATGCGAGAATATCACATCACAGGTATCTAAATGGCAATCCGTACAAAACTCGACTTACTGGATGCTTGTTTTGTCCAATCTATTATATTGCCGTGCCCTAACCGGGTTTCATGTTGGAACTTTGCTATATACGTAACAACGAATTGTAAACACATGAATGCAATAAAGAATTTGAGTTTGAGTTACTAACGTATTTAGACTTACATTAGCTTTACAATTCCAAATTTAGTTAAAATCAGAGCGAGATATTTCAATCATTCCCCTAGACAAGAAAAATAGTCTAAAAACTGGGCGTTTAAATAGTACCACTATTTTCTTAGAAAAGTCTAGCTCTAAATCTTAAACCATTAGTTAGAATAAAGTGTTCAAATAAAAACACTATCTTGGCGAGAATAGAGTGGCAAACGAGCGCGTTAAAGTGTCGATAACTGTGCGGTGGGAGAGATGCCGCAGGTTTCCCGCAGGGTTCTTTGTTCGGTCTCGCGCCGCGCCGGGCAGGGCTGCCAAACGTACCGAAAATCATTGCAATTCAATATCATAAGAAACGAAAAAGTTTGATTGGATGTCCTTTAATGAATTTCGGATAAAATGTTTCTGAAAATTGAACTGGGAGTTTTTAATTTTACACGGAGCTTATGAATATGTTGGGAATTTCGAACTTGAACCTTTACGTTTCTTTTTAAACTTTACTAAAACTGGCTTGCAGATTGCCTATTGTTTTTTCTTTTTAAATTTAGTCGCTGAATCAGTCGCAGTAAAATTTTTGTTATATCCAATCCTATTTATGTTGTTACAAAACAGATCTCTCTTTTACATGAAGGCAGTAATCGATTGCCCAGCCCACACGATCAATTCAAGAAACAATAAGTGTAAACGCTAACCTAGGCCCAGTTCATCCCTAGCGCAACAAAAGATATCGTGCGGCGGCTCCAACAATCGGGCTTTGTGCGCGTGGGCACAACTTGGGACCGCATTGTGCCATCTTGGCCCATTCATTACCAGCCTTTGATAACTTCAGGGATCGCTTTCTTGTTCAGATATGTTCCATATTGGTGGGCTGTTTACTTCGCCATTCTATTGGCAGTGTATTGAATTTCATGCGAATATCTTATTGTGAGATGGGTAGAAATTTATAACTAGTTATGTTATCTGTGGAATCCTGGTTTTAAATTCAAACGGCTTGGACAAAGTCACATGCTATAATTGATAATAAACATAGAAAAGTCGAAATGGTATTAGATTGACTTTCTTTGTTGCCGGTATGCTCAAAAATATTTGAAAAAATTATGAAAGTAAGGCTTGTTTGTCATTTGAATAAACACAAAATTATAACCGACCAACAATTTGGTTATCAAAGGAATGTAGGAACAATAGATGCTATTGACATGTTGATTGATGATGTAGTGGGTAAGTTGAATGCTAAACTAAAAGTGGCAGGACTTTTCCTCGACCTTAGTTCTGCGTTCGATACAGTGGAACATTGTATTCTTCTGAATAAGTTGGAGTTTTATGGCATTAGGGGAACTGTGTTGAATTTATTTAAATCCTACTTACATAATAGAACGCAGTATGTGGAAATTAAAAAAGTTCAAGAAGATGGGCATGAAAAACTACACAAATCAGACACAGTTACAATAAATAAAGGCGTACCACAAGGATCAGTTCTAGGCCCTGTCTTCTTTCTAATATTTATAAATGATCTGATAGCTTATATGAAAAGTATTTCGGATGATACTAAACTTGTAGTTTTTGCCGATGACACAAGCGCTATTATAGCTAGCGACAATATAGAAAATTTAGAAAAGAAGATTAATTTTATCCTATGTGCTCTTGAGAAATGGTTCACTATGAATGATCTAAAACTAAATCTAAAAAAGACCCAATGTTTATTGTTTAAATCAACCGTGAAGAACAACGATACTGTCAAAGTACATTTATTAGGGAATAAAGTGGATATTGTAGATAATGTAAAATTTTTGGGGGTACAAATAGATGCACTTTTAAATTGGAAGAAGGAATTGGAAGTGATCAGTAACACTTTGAGTAGTGCTTGCTATGCTCTTAGGAGTCTTAGAGATGAATTAACCATTGCTCACCTCAGAATGGTGTATTTTGCACTCATAGAATCTAGACTAAGATATAGCATAAAGTTCTGGGGCAACAGCTACCAATACAATATTAATGCTGCTTTCGTTATGCAGAAAAGAGCCTTGAGAACTATGCTTCGCATTGAACAAACGGAGTCTTGTAGAGATCACTTTAAGAAACTCCACATTCTTACAGTACCATGCCTTTATATTCTGGTCATGCTTAGTCACTTTATTAAAAATATGCATAAGTTTGAGACAGAAGAACAGAGACTTAACAGAATAAAAACGCGAAGAAAGGATCTACCTAATTTCGCACAGCCTAAGCTTAATGTCGTTAAACATGCCTCAAAAGTGCAATCAGTAAATATATTTAATAAATTACCTGTACAATTTAAAAACTCTTTGAGTCCAAACGAATTCAAGAGCAAATTAAAGTCGTTGTTATTGAAGAAATGTTATTACAGCATTGAAGAGTTTCTCAAAGATAAAAGTAGTTCGAAGTAATATGTGATTATAAATTTATGACTTGAGTAATATAACCAAAATACTATCGTGACATTACATTTTTTTGACATGTTTTTTTATATATTTTTTATTTTGACATTTTTATATTATTATTTTTTTGATTTTGACATGTTTTTTTTATTTTTTTTTTTATTTTGAATTTTTATTATTAATAATGTAATGTAATGGAATGTGTCTTATGTAATGTTTAATGTTAAATTATTGTAATTAACAATTAAGACTTATAATGTTGTGACCAATGTGGAATGTAATGATTGTATTTTTTTTTCTCTTCGCTGTACTATGATTGTTTAGTTTATATGTTACATTTAATGTGAAAACCACTGCGTGTATGTTCGACACAAATGTAATTTTGTTGATGAATAAATAAATAAATAAGACTCAAGAAGGTAGGTACTCGAATATTAGTATTTTAGACACACTCTATTAAGTTCATTATCCGCAAAATTTCTAGTATTACTTTACCGGCTTTCATATCCTCGGTCTACGGCACTGAAAAATTAAACAGGAATATCCTGGCTTCCACTCTGATTGATTTTGATGTGCCGTGCTTCTCCGAGGCTTGGAAACTCGCTTGCCCGAATACTGAAAAACGCGACAATCCATTTTCCCAGAGACGTTGGGACGAGCCGCTCTGCAGAATAGTTCAGGACAATTTACTTAACACGTCTCCTACTAGTGCTGAACGTGCGCGTCTGCTGGCTGTGGGTGAATTGCAGTCGAGTATTTGGCTTCACGCACTGCCGCCGTCGAACATGGGTACTTTGTTCGACGACACGACCTTCCGCCTCGCTGTTTCTTTACGTCGTGGTGCCGCCTGCTGCACTCCTCATCGCTGTCACTGTGGTGAAGCTATCAACAGCCTCGGATACCACGGCCTGTCATACAACCGAAGTGCGGGTCGTTTTCCGCGGCACGCGAACTTAAACGACATCATCCGTCGAGCTCTTGTTACCGTCGGCGTTCCAGCTATCTTAGAGCCCAATGGCTTGGCACGCGACGATGGCAAAAGACCGGACGGCATGTCTTTGTTTCCTTGGAAGATAGGTAGGCCTTTAGTGTGGGACGCAACTTGCATCGATACTCTTGCGCCATCACATCTTCCAAGCTCATCGTGCTGTACAGGCGCTGCCGCTGCGGCTTCGGGAACCAACAAGCGGGGTAAATAAAGTAACCTTTGTGGTAACTATATTTTCGAGCCGTTTGGGGTTGAAACTCTGGGGCCGTGGGGTCCGAGTGCTCACAGTCTTTTTAAGGAAATTTCCACACGCCCAGTTGACGCTTTCCGTGACCCAAGGGCTGGGTTTTACCTTGGCCAGAGGCTAAGTATTGCCATACAACGTGGCAACGCCGCCAGTCCTCTTGGGCACCTTACCAGCTGACAGCGTTGAGGAGGAGTTTTTTTTACGCCCTTTTATAATTTGTTGTTATTTTAGTTTTTATTGTTTTATGAATAGTAATTAATTTAGTATCTGAATCTGAATAAACTCTATTAAGTCTTATTTTGTTGGTTTTAGATTTCAGAATTCCAAACAAAAAGTAATTAAGAGAAACATTCCTAAAATCAAAGCTGCTACAACTATATAAACGAGGTTTATTTTAAACAATGTTAGCTTATTAAAATTCCACGCGAACGTCAGATAGCTGCTGAAAGCACTTTATTTAATTAGGTTATATACCTAACTTTACTAACCTAACATGTTGAGCCTAGGTATAAAAACTGACAAGGTTGTTCATTACGTTCTTACGTTGTAATTAGGAGAGCAATTTTAAGCTATTTGGGCCCTTGCCTAATTAGGACCTAGTAATTGGGTCTTTAATAATAATGGCACGCATATGTTGACTATTTTCGCTCAGATTACTGAGTTTTAAACATCAAAGTTAAGAAGTAAATGTATTACCTTATATCTAGTACCTAATAATAAGATAATCATAATAAAAGCAAAAGTAAAACCAACGCAGGTATAAATTGAGGTAATAAAAATAATAGGTCAATGTACCGTGCCATCACAGATGAATGACAAAGAAGCGACGATTGAATCTATGATTAATATAAACTGTAATTGGAATTACACTTATTTGAGGACCGTGGTAACTGCGCCACGATTTACAAGTTGTTGCTTCCTTAAGCAAGAATGTACTTTGTACAATTGATTTTAGAACACTCCAATCAGTGAAAGAAAATTTGGAGAAGAATTGATAAAAGTGGTCTCTCGTTCTACGTTTTGTATTAAGCAACGACTTATTGTCAGGCCTACGATGTCCTCCCATACTTAAGTACTAACGCTGTAACAGAAATATTGTAGAACCAAATGATTTTAAAAGAGTAACCATGGAGTGTCTTGCCGGTTCTTCTCCATAGAAAACGACCAACCCGAACCGAGCACCTTTTTGTCGACGTTTAATAAGTGCCCGTGTAGGCCTATGTAAAATAAAAATATTTTATTTTTTCGTGGTGGTTTATGGCTTACTCAATTTCACTCAGTTCCAGTCTCTGTAGTAATATTTCACAACCATTTAATTTTTAATCGCTTTTCCCTTTAGGTGAAATATTCCCAGAGCTGTACACCACCACTTCAGCTCTAGATGATGAAGAGGATAGTACCGAGGCTGACGAGGATTCCTCTGAGGTTGAGGAGTGTGAGCCGTCGCCCTCCCCGCGTCCCGCGCTCTCCGCGCTGCCTGCGCCACAACCATCGCCCAAGGAAGACTCTTTGACTAATCTGGACTCTCAGTACTACAGGTTAGTATCATAACTTTAGCAAGCTTTCAAAATATTTGATGCGTTAAATCGTAAGCCATTTTGTCTACATGCAACTAAAATAGGAATAGTTTTCGCAAGTAACAGAAACGTTTTTGACGTTAACTGCCGTATTAGGCCCAAGTTAAACGAGTAAATGTTGAATTTTGTATACGCCTTCATCATCTGCCTAGCTTTTTCCCAAACAATTTTGAGATCGGCTTCCAGTCTAACCGGATGCAGCTGAGTACCAGTGTTTTACATTAAGCAACTGCCTATCTGACTTCCGCAACCTAGTAACTGGGTAAATACCCCTTGGTAAGACTGTATACGCCTTCATTGTTAAAAATTAAGCTCACATTTAGAAAATAATTATTTACTCAAAATATCGTCAACTCTAAAAATAACCGAGTATTTTTGTGCCGCGGATCAACAGTATCGTGTGCCGCGGGGCACACTGCTACACATAATGGAGTAATGCCTACGTGACGCAAAATTCGCGTCCAATTAGGAGAGTACTTTCTGTATTCCTGTAAAGCTTTTATAGGAAAAAATGAAAGAAGCGACATTGAGGGAATTCTGAAAGCTGCACAAAAATCATACGTAATGATGTTTTTACCGTAATAAGATAAACAAATAACGAAAAAAGAATTTCTTGTGAGCGTTGATCTCTGGGGTGCTGAGGCACACAAAACAACGATCCCTCGACACGACGGGCGAGGCATATGCCGCCAGTACATTATAGTCCCGAACTGTTTTGTTTTGGCTGTCATTAAGATGTTGATCCATTTCTGAAGCCCTCTTCGCTAGTTCTGATCTCAAGTTTTTCTTCAGACTCCAAACTTGGAACAACACTCGAACTTTCTCCAAGTTTCACAGAGACATTTTGCTTTTCATATACATGTTTTTATCATCGCAGAAGTTGGGGAACAGCAGCCATTTTCATCGGATGTTTTGGAAAAGTTTGCTCTAGTGACCAGACGAGTATTAGTCTCGCATTTGGAAACGGCATAAAATGAGCATACTGGCTTATACGCCAACTGTTTGTTATTGTTATTATCATCAAATTTAATTACAAGTGACCTTGTCTGCTAGCTTCCATTCAATTTGATAAACAGAGCAACGGAACGGAACAGGATAACGATCAGAATACACAAAGTGTTTCTCACGAACGTAGTTAAATTTTCATAACATGTAAATTGTGCGCTCGAGGGTCGCAGCCCTGGAGGCCGGAGCGTCACCTGAACCTCAGGCAGGACTGACTCTAAACAAGATTGATCGGAGCGTTTTGTAGCGAGCCTCGTAATCTCGCTAATGTGTTTACTTACCTGTTTACCTTCCTGAATTCTGTCCCTTTTGTCTCGCATATAATGTCTTAATGCCGACCCATTTCTCAAGGGGAGCGTTTTTTCCTCCAGACAACTGGATACTGCTGATAATGGTAATGGATGACGCCGAACTTCGGACTGAATTAACTGGACGCGCGTCACTCCGGAAATAATGATAGTAATATTTCAAACAGATGCGACGAGATATTCATATTTTTCTGGCACAGTTGACATTTTGGGTTGATGTAACCAAATTTATGCATCGCCCTTCAGTTGCTTAAGGACAATTTGATATTCTCAAGCGCCCTCAATACTTCCTCTCGGTTTTAAGAAAAAATACCCAAAAATAATGTTATTGTGTTTCCTTTACTTAAGCTGTTACAAGATCTTATTCTTGGATTATCTCTAATTACTTAGTCTGCTTATTTATCATGTTGATCTTGAAGAATGTTTTTGCTTGTTTGTGGTAGCTACACAGTGGCACTGGGTGTGACGGTGGGCGCGGGCTGCTTCCTGCTGGCGCTGAACGTGCTGGTGTTCGCCGGGATATACCTGCAGCGCGGCCGTCGGAGAACTGCGCACCGCCGCCCCAGGAGAGAAGGTAAGGATTATAAACCTTTCAACATAATTGCTTACCCAAAACAAAATTACTTAGGGGTGCAGCTAAGTCATTCCAAAGGAAGCTTACGCAAGAAGGTCCAAAATTGTTCCGTCTAAAAGAATGAAAAAACTCCGAAGTAAAGCGTCGAGTCAACCGCTTATCTTTCCAGCTCAATGAAACGTGTCAACTGCAGGAAACGGTTCCATTCTGAGATTATTGTAAACGATTTATCCCAACATAATAATATTTATGTACGTCGCTAACTTTCGCGTAGGTTCAAGGCTATGAATATTCGAAAGGAGCAAAGCAAACACATTTTTTACATGAAAGCAAAAAAGACGTCATATCTAAAACCCATTTTTTATGGGCGACCACTTGGGAACAGACCGTACTATAAACTACGCGCTCGATTCTCACTTAACCGCGGCGGGTCCGCACTGATCCACGCTGGCCCATGCTGGTAAATTATACGAGTTATGTCGCTTCCAGCAGAGAGACTTTGTTATTCATGGCCAATGGTAGGGACCGCGGACCGGTTATAACTCACGCGCTATTTGATCTGGTGCCAGAATGATGGTGATAGGCAACTGGCTGTAGTTTTTATGCCACCAATTGTCCTGTCCGTTATTGACGAATATGGTAAACAGATTGCTTTGTAAAACTTTTCACTGTGTTTTGTATAACTTAAGTTTTGGATTGGTTTCGTGTTCACTCCGCGTTTACAGCCTTATACAAGTTTTGATACTTGTGTTCTACTAGGTTTGTAAAAGAAAACATAGTCTTGTGTCAAACACGTCTCGTTATTTAACTACTTTGTTCACATTTTTGTCAAGTATTAAATACTCTTTGTTTTTGAAACTTGTTTTAAGTGGAAACTATAAACGAACCCAGTAGACACAACGTATTGAATACGAGTTTTAGGTATACCTTGTTGTAACAAAAGTGGAATAAGACTATTGTTTCCCAGTGTTTCACTGTTTCCAGTACACACTGTTTTCACTACATTGAATTGATGGGCTAATTTTTCACCCAAATAGCACATTCTTTAGAAAACCACTACATTTATTTATATAGTAGCCAGCAGCAGGATGTCTCCACAAGGCGGAGACAACTATAATATTTATTAGGGACGTGCCAACGATTTATTTGAGGCACACGAAGCGGCTGCATTCACGTGCCGAGTCAATGCACTTCCCGATCCGAAGCCACTCGACCCGGACGTTCTGTGCGGTTCTAGTATCAAAATTCTGAATTATATTTTCTTTTTGAATAGAAAACGTATTTTACGTTTGTCTTTTATCGTCTATTCTGGTTCATGTTTCTGTACTGAATATGTTGTGTCGTTTCAAAGTATTTGTTCTACATTCTTGAAAATTATATTGCAAGTGACTTTTGTAGGACTTGTGAAAGTACATCATGAAATTCTATTTTTTGTTCATTAAAGCTCGAAGCAGTGTTGTATAAAATATTATATGGTTAGAAATGTACTTACCACTGTTATGATGAATAATATCGATAGTATGTAAGAAAAAGACATGCTACGCGTAGCCCAAATTAATTGGGATAAGGACTGGAGAATGACGACTCTAAGCTGAAAGTATTACTTAAGATCAATACAAGTAAGTTGTTGTCGCAGGAAGCTGCAACAGCCGCAGCGGAGCCTCCCTCAGCAACGAACCGGCATCCATCACCTCGCCGCGCAAGAGCACCCTTAAGGTAACCATATCGTTTTGAACATGTCAAAATAATTATGGTCAGATAGGCTGTCGCTCTAAACAGAATTCTTGTATGTTCGTACTCAGCTCCATCTATTTATACTGCGAGCTGATTCCAACATAGCTGGGGACATGTTCGGAAAAAATAGAATTTTTTTAATAATTACGCGTCCCTGCTATCTCTGAAATTTGCAAAAAGTTTGTCACTTTGCTGACTGATTATTATGGTGACATTACCTGGGCACTGGGCATCAACTAACATATCTTTCGATTTCCACAGCGCAGCAGCGAGTCAGAACTCAAAGAGAGGCCGAGCAGCGCCGCCGCCGCGCCTCCAAAAAAACGCGTCCAGATCCAAGAGATATCAGTGTAGATGACTTCTAGACTACCACTGAACATTAACTGACGATCGCACAGCTTCTCTTCTTCATAGAAACCAATCACACGCATGATACGTTCAAAATTGCAAACACTATTTCCATAATCCGTGAAATAATTGTGAATGCTGATTGAACAGAAACAACGGTTGGAGACGACATGATCATAGCAGAAATCAAAATCATAATCTAGTTAGATGTGGGTGTAGATATTTCTGACGAAAAGTGTGTTGCTTGGAATAAATGTGACGCCAATATAGACGGAACTTTATGTGAGTGAGTATTTGTGACAAGGACACTTTTAATCGCGAGTGATCCGGGACGCAGTTGAACTAAAACAACGTTGAGTCATTACGTCGCGTCGGTGAGATATAAACCGATTTGTGCTCGATGTTCTCAATGGCCATAAGTCTATGATAGCGAGTGTGTATTGTGAACGTACTCGTAAGATTGTTGTGGCGTATCGTAACGTGAGATGCTCACGGCTGAGCGGAGGCTGCGCTCCGCTGATTGACTGCAGCGATTGCTGCACCATATACTACATAATATACATATGTTTCCGTGTGTACGCGGTTCAAAGGATTTCTCTCTTCACTGCTGGAATACACTGCTGGCTTACACAGACCCAACCCGCTCCATTCACGAGGTCAGTGCGCAATCGATTCGTGACTTCAGAATCCGCACGTCTGTTGTCAGTCATCACGGTAAGGGCTGTGTGTTCCGGCACTAGTGATTCTACCTCCTGACCAATTTAATGGTTTAGTGCAATTACTGTTTCAGTTAAATCTTCGTTATTGTTCATCTTGAATTTATAATAGTCTACTTCAGTGTTTAGACACTTCTGTTAACAAACTGTTTCTATATTATGTGATAGTTGAATATTTAATGGAATCGATGTTTGAGTTGTGAACTCTGGTACGTTTAGATTTTTTTGTAAAGACTTGTTATACTAATCTGTATATAATAATATAGACCGATATAGATATCTCCAAATCAATTTGTGGAAGCGATGCCGTATGATTAACTCTGTATATAAGTACTATTAGTTTCTACTAAATAACATTGTACATATTAGATTGTCGTGAATATCTGTGAACTCTGATGATTTATCATCTATGAAAAGAGGTTTTAATAAAGACCATTTTTCCTGAACTCTTGACTTCTTATTTATCACTTTCACATTGATGTTGGCATTTGCAGCTACTGAGGTTAAGTCAGCCCAGACAGGGAGTGAATGAAGGTAAATGTTACATCAAACGCATAAACGATATAATGAATCAATCATTTGAACAAACTTTAAAGCCAGATAGTTGCTTTGATTCCAGAAAACAAACCATTTACCAAAAAATAATTAAAAGCAATTTAAAATAATGAATGAATTCCTTTAACACGCGTAAGATGGTGGCGATAAGTTAGAAGTTAATTAATTTGAAAGCGGAGCGTTATCACGATCGCGGCGCGAAGGTGACTGCGCGAAAACCATAGACGTTTCCGCCACGTAAAAGTTTTAATGTCTCGCCACAAGTAAAAAATTAAAATCAAGAACTTCTACCATCAACAAAATTATGTTGATCTTAACTGTACAGTATTTTCGGAACGCGCACCTTTTTCCAGCCTTTATTATCGGGGCTCCAAGTTTGCGAGGATAAAACATCCTTTAGATTTTGATAAATCGCCTAAAAGGTCGCGATAAAATTGGGTTAAAAATTACGGGGCCATGTTACTGAACTTTGAATCTCGACGTGAAATCTCGGCAAATTATTAAAAAAAAAAAAAAAAAAAAACAAGGAAAAAAGTAACAAAAGTGCCATAAACACTTCAAAATGAAGGATTAGATTCAGCATACAAATGGCCAAATCAGTGTTCTAAATTTTGACAAAAACTGTAAGAAAATACTTAAAGGGAGACTCTTGAAGTTATGATTGTAGGAGACAGCGAAAAATGTGGAAGTTTCAAGACGAAGTTAGTGATTCAACGACCTAGAACAGTTTGGAGCTCAGGATAAAGATATGAATCTCTGCCTGAGATAAAGTTTGTGAGTTTTTCTTTTTTTAAAGAGTACCTAATCTATAGAGCCTCGAACCTTTTGAATAATTTTCCTCAACACGTTTTCTTTTCGGCTTATTTTGATCTTACCTTATTTATTTTCTACTCATGTTTAGGGTAAATGATTTTTTAAAGATTTCCTCTAGCTTTGTTGTATTGAGAATCCTGATGAGATTTCTCAGTAATGGAACAAGCGACGTGTTGAAAGAATATAAAATAATAAAATAACATAGGGTAGGGCTTCAAATATGTGAAACTTTGGTAAGTACTAACCACTATTTCCATCTAATCAAGGATCTAACAATTCCTAAATCCCCAAACGCGCTAACATAAAACGGCACCCACCTGAAATTCAAAACAAAACACGAACAAAAATGCCGTTAAAACTTTGATTACTGGCGGCCATACAAACCGAACAAATGGCCAGGTTTATTAAATTCGCACACAAAAAGCGAGGGAGGCATGACGGCCGCGTGCCGCGCCTCCAGCCTCCCTAGAACAATCGCTATTGAACTCTCGCCGTTTATTGTACCCTAAATGAGAGTGCACTTAATTTATGATCCGGCCGTGAATGCTGAGGAGCCGGGATACCGGATCCCGGATCCCGGCGGGCGCGGGATCATCAATCAGCGGTGCCTTCCATGGAAATGAGATATCTTACAGTCATTTGAATCAAATGTGCGAAATGGAGATTTTGATGTGAATTTTAGTATTGTTGAGATGAATCTGTAACAATTTGCTTCAATGAATTGTTAAGGAATGGTTGTTCTTGACAAAAGTCGGAATCTTTGTGTTCCACTACGCAAAGATTCCGATATTTGTCAAAAACGACCATTGCATATCGTGTCGCAGTCGTAGCGTTTTTGTTGTTTCGTTTCTGAAGAAACTTCTGGTTCATAATGAAATTGATAAATTTACTTACCTACTTAGTTTACCCTTACAAAATTTGTTAATTATTCAAACTGCTAATGCTACACCGTCTACTATACACATTTTTTTGACCAGTCAACTTTGCCGCAACACCAACATCAATACAAGACAAACGTGAGCTTCTACAATCGGTAACACTATAGACAAGCATTTACCTGTTTACCATACCCACTTCAGAAACACGTTCCACCGCCACACTAGAGCCATAACTTCATTTCCTCACTACACAAAGCGTGTTGCATTCCTAGTACTTCGGAGTCCCAGCTCGTTCCGTCACACCCTGAGTGCTAGCCGGCAGGACCTTTCTGTCGGGATGGGATAACCTTTGTGTCACACATCTGTAAGGCTAACTTTGTAGTTGGCGAGACACGTTCTCAGAGACGGTAGAGGCGTTTCAGATCCCTGTTGTAAATTTATTAGACTTTGAGATTCAAGTCTTTGCTTAAAAGTGTAAAAGTTTTAGGATTGTTTCCATACGGATCATTCCCTTAACGTTGTCTTATGTATTTTTGGAGGGGCTTATGTTTAAATATCAGCTCGGATCGATCTTCAAGGTTAAGCACCGCTTGCCGAAGTCGGTCCGTGGATGGGTGACCAGTGATCCAGTACATACCGTGAGTCAGAAGCCCGAAAGTTTGCAGACAATTTTGCCAAAGGGCACCCAGTAATTTACCCAGTATTTTAAAGGTCATTTATAGTCATTCCTTCCACATGGAACTAGTATTTAGCCGCAGCCGATTAGACTGAAAGCCGACCACCACATAATAATACGTATTAAAATTTGGGAATGAGCTAGTCTGATGTTGTCTTGTTTCTACCTATTCTAAGGTTGATTTTGTTCGATCAAATAAAGAATTCATACCCGAAGGCCCGACAAATACATGAATGATGAAGGCTTTTGATATAAGACCGTTATTGTGGGAGTTATAACAACGTCATATTTTATTAGGGGTGATACATTTGTAATGAGTTTGGTTGATTTATATTATGTAACGTGTAGAGTTTTATCAAGGCTTTAAATGTTTTGGTAAAATTAAATTACTGGGTCAGTATTTAATTACTAGGATTTAAATAATTAACTATTTAATTATTGGGTTTTCTATCAGGAAGAGCAGCCACGGAGTCTGGGTTTGTGTATGGCAATAGGCTCGGGATTACTGTACATGGGACGTAAAAATAACTGGCGAAATGTGTGAGTACTATTAGGAAAGTAAACCTTTGCCTGACCTTTCGTATGTAAAATTAAATGACTCAGTGAAACTCGGCAGTCGTGATGACAAAACCTAAAAAAAAAAGGTTCTCCAGAAGATAAGCCGTTGGTCCCGGCTGTCATTTATAGATCTTTGACAGTCATTACGAGTTAGTCAGAAGCTAAAAATCTGACATCCAGTCTTATTATGGGGTATCGTATTACCCAGTTGTTGGGTTGTGGAGGGCAGATAGGCAGTCGCTTCATGTAAAATACTGGTACTCAGCTGCAGGTTAGACTGGAAGCCGACCCCAAGATAGTTTGGGAAGAGGCTAGACAGATGTTGATGAGGTTCTCCAGAAGATTTTCCAGAAATACTGGAAACTACATACATGTTAAGGTATATCAATGCCCACGATTGTCAGTCTATAATTCGTATCTTCAATGAAATCAATACCGTGCACTAAGTGGCTATGTATCAAACGTTATCTACTCATTATGTAATGTATATTGCGTGTAATCCGAGGTTTCGGGGCGTTATGAAGGTATTAATGTAATTACAGCGGTTTAGGTCATGTTCGGTTCACAAACACACACTTGGGACATGTTTCACACTATACTGGTACCCAGGTATCATATCAGACGGTTATTACTGTACTGATAGGTATCTAATTTCGGTCAGTTCATTGGAGTTTGGATTAATAGCTTCTCCTTCACTTTCAAAGCGTTTAGTATTCTTCAAAATATTTTCGACAGGATTTATTACTATGTAAAATTTTGGGTATCTTAATTCAGTCTAACACTTTTGACATTTCACTGTCACTTTGTCTAGCTCCATTGGGGCTACTGTTTCAATACGCTATGACAGCCTAATCCAACGTAACAGGTTTTTGAGTGTTTTTATTCACTAAATAATATATTTTTGACGTGACAACATCTCTTAAATCGATGAACACCGGCTGCACGCACGAAAAAAACTGGCTAAGCGCGAGTCTTACTCGCACACAGGGTTCCGTAACCCCAAACAATATAATAACAATATTTTAAATGGTCATTAATAGGAAATTTGCACTCAATAGCAAAACTAAATTTGTTTTTCATAGTATGATAAGAAAAACAAAGTTACTGCTGCAGTTTGCTGAAAATGTCCCATATCTCAAAAACGATATATTAAATCTTATTCAAACCAATTTTCGTTTTTTTTACGTGCTACAAACTTACATTTTTTCAGAATTTTCCTCCTCTTACTTTAGAAATTAGAGGGGGGGGGGGCACACCTTTTACCACTTTGGAAGTGTCTCTCGCGCAAACTATGCAGTTTAGAAAAAACTGAATAGTTCAATCCTCAATACATACAAAACTCAATACATAGATATCCCCCCACACGTACGGAGTTAACGAAAAAAAAATTTTTGAGTTTCAGTTTTAAGTATGGGGAACCCCAGAATTCTTTTGTTTTTTTTATTCTATTTTTGTGTTAAAATCTTAATGCGGTTCACAGAATACATCTTTACTTACCTTTCAACAGTATAGTTCTTATAGTTTCGGAAAAAAGTGGCTGTGACATACGGACGATGATTTTAAAAGAGTAACCATGGAGTTCCTTGCCGGTTCTTCTCCACAGGAAACGACCAACCCGAACCGAGCACCTTTTTGTCGACGTTTTATAAGTGTAATTTTTGTAAGCCTATGTAAAATAAAAATATTTTGATTTTGACGGACAGACAGACAGACATGACGAATCCATAAGGGTTCCGTTTTTTGCATTTGGCTACGGAACCCTAAAAAGGATGACTAAATGTAACGTTACGCTCGACGATCGCAGCGAGAGCGCTGCACGAGCGAGCGAAAGGCACGATCGGCTTGAGCGTTCCGCTTGCAATTCATTAAAATATGCAACTATGCAAACATTTCATAAACGTTTTGTTATGACGTTGTCACGTTAAACTATCGTCCGTAAACCGACTTTACAGACAACCAATTTTTTAAACTATATTTTGTTTATTTTTATAATATAATGTTTTCTGGACATGCCGTTTTTATTTATTTTATATCTAGGACCCCAAAAAAATGTGAAATAATAAATTAAATGGAAGATTCGATGACTTTCCGATTTAATCAATCACTAGCGTATATCCTAAACTAATACTCTACAGAGGAAAGATTTGATTGTTTGTTACGATTTTATTTGGATTTTGTGTGAAAGAACTTTTTAAAGTTCTTTCACCATTAGATAGCACATTTTTACCGAGTAACTTAGGCTATATTTTATCACAATTCTCGCGGAAGAAGTCGCGGGCGAAGTACTAAGGTAAAATAAAATGCTTTTGCACAGCACAACGACAGCAACCGATGTTTTTGTGTGGGTAAGTTGTACGGTGATGGTAAATAAACGCAGTGTTTGATGGGATAAGGTTTATAATTGATTGTGTAGTACGCTCTATTTTAAGAAATGCGGGTGTGTGCGTGATTGCGTATCTATTGCTTTGATTGAACTGCATGTGTAGTAGTCGCCGTGTGGTAGAGGCAAACTGGAGACATAGGTTTCCGAAACATTTTCGTGTGCCTTGTTATATATCTCCTTGTTTTTTCTCATATCTGTTATTCTATGGAGTAAACCATCGAATGCTTTCAATTAGATTAAAAAGCAAAAGAAAGTATTTCCTGCTTCAAATCTTCCTTAAACTGTCTGTGTTCATTACAGGTTGATACTAATTTAAAAGTTGATACTAACTTTCCCGTCGAACGAACAGTCGCTTCACTTAATAATCAAGTCAATAATATTAATCTTCTCAATTCTCCTCTCTCGGGGCATGCATCGTCGGCTCACGATGGACCTACATTTTTAATTACATGTCGGAGTTTAAGTGGTCGACCCAGGGGGGGAGAGAGGGGGTCGAATTTGATTACTCGGTAATATCAACTTATTCGTTTCTGGTTTAATTGGAAATTCTTCAACCAGCGACACGTATTACCTACTTATGTCCTTCGTCTACATAATGTTGTACTTGAAGAGTGAGCACGATTCTGTATAAACTTTTGGGGTTAATTTATTACTTTTCACGTATGTTTTATGCGAGGGTTGTCAGCGTGGTGATTCACACCCTATTTAATCATTTAGCCTGTCAGCTACAATATTAGAAGTTGGTTTTGCCTCTTCAGTTCGCCTGACGAAACGAAACGAGTTTTGTCGACGGAAGAATCGACAAAATGACAAATTGTTATTGTCCTTGGTTCAACTCCCAGGTTGAGCAAAGTGCAATAGGATTTTTCCATTAGGATGTTAATAGCAACCGGGCTCAGGACTTGTGCCCGGTTGATGGCAATAGGCTCGCACCATATAACATGGCGCTTTAGCAAATTCAGCGAAATGTGGATGTACCTATTGGTTGGCAGCTGTTCCTCTGTCTATATCCCTTCGAGCATGATAGGCGTGATATTATGCATGTAAGCAGTACTTATGAAAGCTGTAATCGTAAATCTGGTGAAATAAAAAACCTTGTCTCGCTAGCTTTGGTTTGGTAGGCGCCAATTTATGATATTAATACTATCTTGAAACCCGCACAATGTTTCACAGAAAGCTACTTAGTGTCAGTATGTCGCCAGCAGACGTTATCGCGACATGTTCCTAGCCACGAGCCACGAGCCACGAGCCACCTGCCACTGATATTCACGACTCGTACTACACAAATAATTGCGGCTAGAACATGTTAACTTAGTCGAGGCAAGTAATAAATATTCATACTTAGTTAGCGACCTGTTTGTAGTCTTTGAAAACTGACAATAACTTATGCATGGCTTTTTACTTTTACTTTACTTTGCAGGTTTATGTGACACAACTGATAAAATGTAGGGCCATACGTGGGTCTAGTAAAAATACTACTTGTGTTATACATTAGTATTCTTTCAGTAGACTATAAGTTGAAAACTTTTTATCTTACAGTAAAATATGTCGGAGACGGATAATGAATCGGTAGCGCGCCAGAGGTGACATCATGCGACCTACTTACCAGTCTACCCACACCTAAGCGCGTTTCTACAGTGTCGTGATGTTTCGAGTTCGCTGCGAGGACGAGAGTGAGTGTCTGATCGCGGCGGAGTCAAGACGCCCCGAAACTGTAACCCGATTCATTGTGCCTAGGGTTATTGTGTTGGATTGTAATTTCAAGTAATTTGTTAGTTCGATAAAAGCAGTGTACCGTGTGTGTGTGTTTTCATAGCACGAAACCCATGTTCTCCCCACATGATGACCGAGTCTAACGGAATGAATCATCAAACTACGACAAATATATTTTGTTAATGTACTACGTGGCCTACTCGAGGTATGTTTAAAATAAAACATCTGTAGATTTACCAATAAAAAAAAAAACAAAAAAAAAATACTGGTACTCAGCTGCATCCGGTAAGACTGGAAGCCGACCCCAAGATAGTTTGGGAAAAGGCTAGGCAGATGATAGTGATCTGTAGATTTACTTTTACTTTCAATAAATTCCAATTTAAATAAAGCGTTGCCGCAAAATATTTATCAAACTTGATATTTTTAAATCGCTATTAATTGACTTTCGAGGAAGAGTTTCAATTCATATCAAACTTAACCACAATTTTCAGAAAAGTATTTGGATAAAAAAACTAAATAGTTTCCTGGCTACCAAATTGTTGATTTTAAAACATGCCTAGTTACTTCATCATACAATCTGTTACCTGAAAATATTTGATGAGTTACAAAAAAATCATGTCGTAGGAAATTCGACATGGATTTTTTTATCATAGCCAAATTATATTCACTCGTCCATCGCTGTACGTCAAACAGGCATAAAAACTGAATTTCAGGAAACAAATAATATGAAATTCAGTTTTTCTGGCTGTACTCGTGCGAAATGTGGGTAAATGAAAATTTTTAGACTGTGGAAAACACAGGGAACATTCAATGAGATAGATACAAAAATCTTTATTCCATAAAATATTCAAATGAACTATCTCTAGTTCAAAATCTCACATTGTTTCAAAATCAATTAACTAAAACATTAGCGAAGTATTTGCGGCCGCGCTGAAATTGCACAGATTTTCAGTATAGAATTTTGTGACATAAAAACACGAAACGACTCTTGTTTTAAAACTCCATTGTCTTATTTGCTTCAAAACGGAGGATATAAAGTTACGAACCATTCTAACTATTTAAACATTAGCAAAGTATTTGTGAGCACTGCTTAGGGCGGTGCCACACTGTTGCAGCGAGTCGTGCCGTGCTTCGACTCCACCGGTCTTCACTGTGAGGGAGTTGGTCACCGGCTGAATAATGCAGGACTTGCAAACATGCTGACATTTGACGTCATAGGAGCGAATAGCTGGCCTTTGCGTATGTATCTACACTAATATTATAAAGAGGAAAGATTTGTATTTTTGTATTTTTGTATGTAACGAATAAACTCAAAAACTACTGGACCGATTTTGAAAATTCTTTCACCATTAGAAAGCTACATCTTTACCGAGTAACATAGGCTATATATTATCGCGCTAATAACTTAGGGGGATGAGCAATAGTGCATTAAGTCCACATTTCTCAACTGTTTGACAACTGACAACTGTCATGACAAGCATTAGAATAAACTGGCTATTTTAGACCATTTGTCATCAAAGTAAGTAGCCTGGCTGTTCAATGACCGCCCTGCCAAGCAAAAGGTTTCAAGTTCGTATCCGCAGTCTGTATGCACTTTTTGTGGTATTTTTTAATGCTGTAAGTTTTCCAAAACAACGCGAGTTCGATCCCCAACCGGTGTTCACTTTTTGCAACTAGGTAATTTGTTTTATTTTAATGTTTTATGATTTTCAAATAATTACAAAATAGTTTTCGTTTTTTTAACCATTCAAAATAAATAGTAATTAAAGAACGAGTGGATCATATACAAAACGAAATTCAAGACATGATCGTCGGCGATTTTAAAGTATACACATCCGTAGAGACTGTGATGGCTAATGACGGTAGTCCTGCACACCCCGTTGAATTTTTCAACTGCCTGGAACTAACGGGCGTGCCGTTCCCATAAGAAGGAGCTTAAACTTGACGTTTTAGTTCTGCTGATGCGAAACTTTGATGTACCCAGACTGTGCAACGGCACCAGGCTTCGTAACATAAAGCTTGACAGTAATATTATAAAAGCCACCATTATTACAGGAGTTGCTAAAGGAGTAGGCGTTTTAATTCGACGCGTGCCCATTATTCCAAATAACTTGCCATTCCAATTTTAATTAACAGGTAGTCATCATCATCATCATTTCAGCCCAAAAGACGTCCACTGCTGGACCTAGGCCTCCCCCAAGTGTCGCCACATTGACATTTTGGGGGGTTTTGCCATAATCGCCACGCTTGGCAAACGAGTTGGCGATCGCAGTACGGTTGTTACAAAAGCACAGAGAACGCTGCTGCCCATTCTCTGACAAGTCTCTTAGTCGCCTCTTACGACACCCACGGGAAGATATGGGATGGTGCTATTCTTTACGTCCGACACCATACAGAGCAACAGGTAGTAATTTCCCTTAAAATAAGGTTTTGCAATGACGATCAACAAATGTCAGGGCCATACCTAAAAAGTGGCAGGCATTCTTTTAGGTACTCCATGCTTCTCAGACGGTCAATTATTTGTTGATTGTTCACGTGTTTCATGAAGCCAAAACTTGCACGTGGTGACGGTCATTGTTACGACATTTTTTATCTATACTAATATTATCTATACTCTAGATACTTAATATTATAAAGCTGAAGAGTTTGTTTGTTTGCTTGAACGCGCTAATCTCAGGAACTACTGATCCGATTTGAAAAATTCTTTCGATGTTAGATAGCCCATTTATCGAGGAAGGCTATAGGCGACAAAAAAGAGCGGAGCAGCAATGAATAATGATTCAAAATCGGGGGTTTTATTTTCGTTTTGAAAGCTTCCGCTGCGTGCGCTGCGTAAACGGTTAAAGTTTCGCAAAAATCATGTATTACAGAATTGTTTCCCATTAAAAGTTCAAAAAAAAATTCCGCGACAGCATATGTCTATATAATAAGGTTGACTCATTATTACCTTTATAAGCTAACCAAATTTGTTCTAAAATAATGCATTATTTTTGAAGGTGTTTTTGAAGTGAAACTTCTTATGCGACTTCCAACAAGGTCGCGTTAAACGTTTAACGCTACCATGGAGGGGGAATAGAAAGAGACAGAGCGAAAGTGAATGCGTGGCACTTGGACGCCGTAGTATACCTGTTACAGGCAAGCGGGAGCGTGGTTCTCTTTGTGCTATGGCCTAAATTATATTTTGTGGATGGGTGATCAAGGTTAAGCGACGGTTGCCCAGGTCAGTATGTGGATGGGTGATCAAGGTTAAGCAACGGAAGCCGTGGTCAGTATGTGGATGGGTGATCAAGGTTAAGCAACGGAAGCCGAGGTCAGTATGTGGATGAGTGATCAAGGTTAAGCGACGGTAGCCGAGGTCAGTATGTGGATGGGTGACCAAGGTTGCGTTAAACGTTTAACGCTACCATGGAGGGGGTATGAAAGCACTCATTTCCACATTACGACTCAAACTCAAACTCAAACTCAAAGCATTTATTTCAATTAGACCATTACAGGCACTTTTGAAAGTCAAAGAACAAAAAAAAAAGAACGCTAAGCTACAGTCCCAGTCACAAGACATAATAACTTGTGAAAGTACTGTAGTTGCCCATTCCAAAGCGTAGATCTCTATGGAGAAGAATGGGCAAGAAACTCCATGGACACTCTTTTAAATTAAAATATGTTACAGAATCTTGGTTACATCATTCGTGTTGAGAATTACTAGTATGTGAGAACGATGTAGAAATACGGGCAAGTTAAGAGCGTCCACAGTAAAAGACGAAATCAATCATTTGAAAATAAAGTTAAAAATAAAATAATTAAAAATGAACCATGGCAGCTAAGAGATGACCAGGCACAACTGACAGCGCCCGTTCACGAACATGACGCATGTATCAGCCATCATTCAACTCAACCATATTGAAGGGAACTAAATGACCCGACACACCCGCCGCCATCAGCGTGACATTTAAGTGAGCATGACATTTACTCAACCGCCAGGGTAAATTCGCGTCAGTGTAAGTAAGATGTGGGTACTCAGTAAATAGTGGCTTTACAGTACATAGTTTTCACACATGTGCTATGCAATTATATAATACTAAGAGATTGAATCTATACAAAGCAAAGATATTTATACAATCTTCTGCAGCTTCCACAGTAACTTCACATGGTAATTTGATAGCCCCTATGGTTGTGGAGCAGGACCAGCATTGAGCCAAGCATTTTTATCATCAATGTAATCCCCCAACTTATAATATGCTTGCCTACATAGTGTGCGCTTTATGCAAGATTTAAATTTCGTTTCATTTAGTTGTAGAATGGGGGGAGGTATTTTATTGTAACATTTTAAACAGTACCCCATGAAAGACGAGTCTACTTTAGCTAACCTGAAACCTGGCTGAACCAGTTGGTCCCTGTTTCTAGTATTATAGTGGTGCCGGTCACTTCTTTTACTAAATAAATGCAGATTTTTCCTAACGTACATGATATTTTCATAGATATATTGACAAGGTACAGTCATGATGTTAATTTCCTTAAACAGTTCTCTTAGAGAATCGCGCCTACGTAGATTATATATGGCTCTGATAGCTCTTTTCTGCAGAATAAATATAGACTCGATGTCTGCAGCCCGACCCCATAGTAAAATACCGTATGACATTGCTATGAAAATAACTAAAATACACTAGCCTCGCGGTATCTACATCAGTAAATTGACGGATTTTCCTGACAGCATATGCTGCTGAACTCAGCCGTCCTGCAAGAGATGTTAAATGAGAACCCCATTGTAGCCTTGAGTCGAGCGTGATCCCCAAGAAAACAGTTTCATCGACAAATTCAAGTTTCTCTTGATTTAATACTATGTCACAATCACTACATTTGACATTTGGTAGAGTAAATCTTATACACTTAGTTTTTTTCCCATTTAATACTAAATTATTAGCGGTAAACCAGTTATGGACCTGCATTAGAGCGTTATTTACGTCGTTGAGGTTTGTGGCACGTCTGTTTATTCTAAATATTAAAGAAGTGTCGTCAGCAAACAACACCATTTGTGGTTGGTTTTTAAACAAATGGGGTAGGTCATTAATATATACTAAAAAGAGGAAAGGACCCAATATTGAACCTTGTGGTACACCCATTTTTACTTTTAAACCCATTGAATTTACACCATTTACTTGTACTTGCTGCTGTCTATCATTCAAATACGATTTTACTAAACTGAGCGCAAGTTTACCTAAACCGTAATGTTCAAGTTTCAAGAGCAGGGTTTCGTGATTTACGCAATCAAATGCCTTCGAGAGGTCACAGAAGATTCCTATGGCATCTTGTGCCTCTTCCCACGCAGTATATATATGTTTTAATAAAGTGACACCGGCGTCAGTCGTACAACGTCCTTTGGTGAAACCATACTGTTTGTCATGTAAGATTTTATTGGTGCTAAAGTGGGTGAGCATTTGATTAAGCATTACCTTTTCAAACACCTTGCTGAAAACCGGCAACACGGAAACGGGTCTATAGTTATTGGTCTCTTTACTGTCCCCAGATTTGAAAAGTGGTATTACCTTACTGTATTTCATAAGGTCTGGGAAGACTCCCTGGTCCACACACAAATTGAAAATTAAGGCTAAATACGGTGCTATAGTGTCGATAATGGCCTGACAAACTTTAACAGACATTCCCCATAGATCTTCGGTTAATTTGATTTTGATTTCCTTAAAAGCTTTAATGACTGTTATGGGGTTTATATGCTTAAATTGAAACTCAATCGGACAGGCTGAAACGTTCGCCTTTAATAAGTCAATAGAAAGCAAGGGTGAGGAATTTAAGGTTTCGGTAGTTTTAAGCGGGATGTTGGTAAAAAAATCTACAAATTCTTGAGCTACTTCGTTTTTAGAACATAGAAGACCATGTGAAGTCTCTAGTCTGATATCATTATTATATTTTTTATTTCTATTTGTTTCACTATTGATAATTTTCCAAACCGTCTTTATTTTGTTTTCGGCAGACTTAATCTTGTTGCTAATACAACAAGATTAAGGCTTTAGCTACCTTGCAAGTGTTTTTAAAGATTTTTGAATAAGTTGCAACATATTTATTGAAAGTTTCCGAGTTGATGTAAGGCTTAAGGCCGTACAACTCAAACAATCGCTCCCTACTTATCCTAATACCCTTAGTTGCCCAGTCACTGAACATAAATTTAGGGTAAATAGATTTAGTTTTCATTTTTAATGTATTATTGAACTCTATGTTAACCACTGAAAAGAATTCTTCATAAAATTGATTTACATTTTCAATAACATGGCCCGGAATGCCTAAATTACTAATTAAGTTATTATTAAATTTATTTAAATTGGTCGGTGTTATTTGTCTAGAGTTTATCTGGATTTTTTGTAATGGTGTGTAGGACTCGAAAACAACGGTTTGCCCACTGTGATCAGAAGGGAGGTAAT
The DNA here is from genome assembly GCA_949152445.1 of Cerastis rubricosa. Classification (NCBI taxonomy): domain Eukaryota; kingdom Metazoa; phylum Arthropoda; class Insecta; order Lepidoptera; family Noctuidae; genus Cerastis; species Cerastis rubricosa. The sequence continues at coordinate 22,500,638 of OX424537.1, read as the reverse complement.
TAACAATAGATTTATCTAAGTAGTCGCAACAACAAAAAACATTATCAATACATGTAGCAGTATTTGTAGTAATTCGGGTTGGTTCTGAAAACACGTTTAACAAATTAAATGATTTAAAAAGATGTAATAATCTACTGCTATTAGAATTTTTGTCTAAAATATTAATATTAAAGTCACCACAGATAACCAGTGATTTTTTACCGGTTGCAAGTTTTGCCAAAGCATCTTCCATTACTGACTCAAATATGGAGTAGTTTTGATAATTTGGGGGTCTGTAAACGCACACTATTATATGCTTATCCAGCTCAACACAAGACAGTTCAATATTATGCTCAACCGATAGATCAACAATATCGTTCCGCAACTTAAATTTAATACAATTTTTAACTAAGATTAATGAACCCCCACGCATCTTAGATTTTCGGTTAAAGCAACTGCCCACACTGTAATTGGCGTAATTAATTAACATTTCATGGTCTTTTAACCAATGTTCAGTGAAACAAACAATCTCAAACTTTGTTTTTTCTAAAAATAATTCAATCTCTAATTGCTTTGAAGAGAAACCTTGAATGTTTTGATGGAATAATTGCAAGGAATTCTGCTGAGCCCCTTTTTTACATTTAGCTATTTGATAGCGAGAAGGTATAATGTTACTGGTCTGATCTTCTGTTGTCTTACTAACTAGTTTAAATGAGCATCCGGAGTGAGCCCCAAGCCTCCTGTGCCATCACCAGACAACAAGCTCCTATCACTAATACTACTAATACTACTACTACTATTACTAATACACCCTAATTGAGAATTTTCCATGCTCACACATGGAACCTCCTCAGTAAAATAATTGTAAATAGAAAAATCTATATTAGTATGATTACTAATTGTCGCAGTGTTTATAATACAACTAAACTTAGACATACTACTTATGTCTGTGTGAATATTATAAGCTAATAGCCTAGCTATTTTGTGTCTACATCCAATAGGTAGATACACATTACCCCGTGTCGACCTAAGTTTATCTACAAAAGAGTTGGTATCAAAATAAATAAGTTTGTCACTATAATGACCTACTAAAAAGTGCAAATGGTTATTCAATAAGACGTTTCACTTCTCACACTCACACTATTTTTTATAAACATGATATTATTCCTTATATCCAAATAAATACGTTATCCATCACAAATATTTAATTTAAAACAAAATTGCCCTTTGCATCATTCGATTTCAATGAATATCTATATTATATTGTCAGCTTGATCGCGCTTATCTCAGGAACTCCTGATCTGATTTGAAAAATTCTTCCAGTGATAGATAGCCCATTTATTGAGGAAGGCTATATGTCATCACACTACGACAAATAGGAGCGGAGCAGCAATGAAAAATGTTGCGAAAACGGGGAAAATGTGACGCAGACGAAGTTGCGCGGGACAGCTAGTCTATTATATAGAAAGAATGAAATTTCAAGATACCATTGCTGTCTGAACTGTTAGGTAAAGACAGGGGCCTTCTTTTAGGCTATATTAAGTTAACAGTATATATTGACAAACCGATCTTCGGATGTAAAGGTGAATGCAGTAACTAAGTAAATATTATTACATTTAGTCCTGGAAGTAAATGAGAATATACTTTGACGTGCCTATTACCTACTAGGCACGTGAAAGTATCAGTAAGTATGTAGATATTAATTTGGATATGTGTGTGGATCCCAGCCCTATTCATTGTACCTAAATATGTAATCCGGTAAAATCTAGAATTGAATACCGTCACGAGTGAAGTGAAATGGAGAAATTTTAAGAAGAAAAATTTTCCTTCAAATAAAAGGGTTACACTTCGACATTTATCCTATTTGTAGCATAAATCAGGCCCTAGTCTATATCTTATTCGTACTCACGGACAGGCTACTAAATAATGTGCTTTGTCTCGGGGAGGCGCAGAACCTCCGCGAGCCTGGAATTCATTCGGAATGTCGTTATGAGTCTGGTATGCGCTGTTATCGTGGCTGGACGTGTGTTCATTTGGCTAGATATCTCATTACTGGAATCCGCCTACTAAAGTTCATGTCGTGGTTGCGTAAAAAGAATTTCTGTTGATTTTGGGGTTATTGAGACATTCGTTGAGATTTCCTTACCCATTTATTGTGATCATAAATAAGTTATAGTAATGAAATGTATCCTTACTTCTTATGTGAAGGCAACTGTATCGGTATCTTCTGGATGCAAGAAATAGAGAACAGGGTGATCTGTTGACTCTTGCGTGACCAGTTGGACGTATTTTGGCTATTATGACGATGATGATTGCCATCACCACATATGTATTTATTGGTTGCTTACCCAAACAACAAAAACAACTCTACTAATTTACTTCCAAAGTATACCATTTAACATAAGTAACGAGTAACGTTCCTGTCCATTACTTCTAACCGCCGAGCACTAACCGCTTTATTAAAACTGCGGCATTTCCATAAAAATTAACGGCATAGCAAACATTAGGCCTCTGAACATTCATGCATGGCTAAGTGAGGGTTCACTCCGATCAGAATGGGTTCAAACGCCATTGCCATTTATTTTATTTATTAAGTCAAACAAAAACGCAAACATATGTTATAATGAAAAAAATGTTTTTAACTTGTTTAGGCTTAAGCAAGTTTCAAATACATTACATCTAACTATCTCAGCAACAGACCGATGTTTGCATTTTACCGTTTGTCCTAAAATGTACGTATAGGACTTACACGTACGTAACTGGAGAAACTTGTGTACTTTAGCTTGACCTCTGCCTAGCTTTTAAGGGATTACAGGCTAATGTAACGTATTTATGAAAGTTGTAGATAATCGCAAATCTGGTTTGGAAAAAAAGCTTTTATGTCTGAAATATTACAACAAAGATCAACTATTCCATATTGTTAGAGGATCTAGTATCCTAGTACGCTGTAGGTCAGTGTTAAAATGTTAAATAAAATATTGTACGAACATTTTCTATTTGCAGTAACCATGTCACGCGTCAAAAAACTTATATGCCTTGAAGCCCGTACCGAAGACATGATATTTTCATAAGATATCCAACAAGAGAGATCGTCAATAGTTTTCTCATTTTCTCGCGGCTTCAGAGGATTCCGAAGACGAACGGCTTCAGAGTCGGAAGAAACATGTTATGACGTCCTAACGACTCTGCGCCCCTGGTAGCTCAGGATTTGAGGAAAACCTAGGCTTCCAAGTTTTGCCACACCGCGGCACCGCTAAGATAAGTAACCTAAGTTTGTGTCAAGCCTGCTGAAAACAAAGTTCGGTAGACTTTGCAGTTCATATTTTTTGTGAAGGCTTGATAGCGAGCTTCACAGTATTTTATCTACGGCTCAGAAGAACTATTTTGAATATTTGTTTAATAAAGATAGTTGCGATTGCTTCCGGCTTCGCCCGCCTGGTGATTTAATATTATCTCTATGCCAATCCGTTCAGCCGTTAAAACTTATTAAAGACAGGCAGACAAAGTTATTTTCGCAGTAAAATATAAGTATGTATGAATGGATTTAGGTTTGATTTGTTTACTCTGACATATCCTTTCCGTACCAAATAAAATAAAGATCACCCAAACAACACTTGACCCACTAGCCCATACTTCAAACAACAGATCCATCCAACACATTACAATAAATACATCTTTAAAGATTTCGTCAAACAAAACAGAGTCTTCAAGTTATGGAGAAAACAACAGCGTTCAGTTGTTCACATATGTATGACAAGTCCCGTGAGGTGCCTGTCCCACCGACTACGATTAGCGACAAGCGAGTCGAGCTACCAACTATAAACGACCACGCGAGTAGCGAGTGTGTACTTCGAATAGTTTTCTCGCTGAGCTGTGAGCGAGTACACGAGTACAACGCGCCCAGGTTCTTGCTGGCATGCATGGTACCAGGTAGTTACCAAGCAAGAGTATCCCAGCGAGTGTTCTGCCCGCCAAAACTGCCACTGAAAGATTTTTTTTCTTTGAATTTTTCTTTTGACCATGCTACAAAACAGCGTGCAGTGGAGGGAGTACTCTCGCTGCCAGTATAAAATTCAGACTTGCTTACTATTTATATATATTACTAGCTGTCCCGCGCCACTTTGTCTGCGTCACATTTTCACCGTTTTCGCAATATTTTCCAATGCTGCTCCGCTCCTATTTGTCGTAGCGTAATGATATATATATATATATATATATATATATATAGCCTATAGCCTTCCTCGATAAATGAACTATCTAACACTGAAAGAATTTTTCAAATCGACTCAGTAGTTCCTGAGATTAGCGCGTTCAAGCAAACAAACAAACTCTTCAGCTTTATAATATTAATATATAATAATATATAGTATAGATACTTAATATTTATATATATATATATATAAGTATAGATATATTATAACTGCGATTAGTGAAGATGAATGGATGTTTGCTTTCACGCAAAAACTCCTGATCGAAATTGACATTTTTTTTTTTTGATATTTTATCCCTGAAGCTCGATACCTGGGACAATTACAGAACTGCACTGCTGGTGAAGCCTCGGGAATAAAGCTAGTTATTTTTATATTCATCTCTTTTACTGATATCGGACTCACATTTACTGTACGTTTCCTGTGCGAGAAGATAGCCGTCAGCTAGTCGCTTCCTCGTCGACGGTGGGACGGTTGCCTGAGGTCCAGGGTACGGTGCGCGCCGGATGAAAGATGGCCGCACTTACACGGCCTGTATCAATAATGTAAAGAGTTCGCCTTTGTCTAACTCTTGGATATTGCCTACACGATCCATTTACGTCGATCGCCGTTATTTGTCAGTTAGAGAAACTAAATTATGTTTGAGCTAGAGAACATTATTGTTTTGCTTAAGAAGGTGAAGATTTGAGAGTAAATGTTTATTTATAATTATTTACTCTTGGTACTAAACTGTTTATTTTGAAGATGCTCTAGTCTTTGTACCTTGAAAGAGTATGATGAGAGTGCTATCTTATTCCATTCGATTTTCTTTAGCTTGATTGAAAATGGTGAACTCATAAAGGTAATTTTAACATTAAATAAGTTAAAAAGTCTAAATCAAGGAAACTAGTGGACCAAGCGTGGACGTGGACATAGACGTGCGAAATTTAGTACCCAAAATGTAGTTTCGAGAAGTTATGCATAAGCTCCCCTTAAGTCCCCAAAGAAATGTACACGCTTCAAAAGTTACCACAAAGCTCCGCCGGAAGCTTTCCACTTTGTGCACCTCGGTAACTTACCAGAAGTTAATGCTACAGGAGCATTCTGGACTCTTAGCTACCTAGGTATTCCGACCCAGAACGTAAGAGCGCTTTAGTCCAGATTTCAATTTGCCCGATACTTTTCCATACACATTCCATTCGACGATCGATTTTAGCTCCGAACGTGTTCAGTTAATAAGTTTAGACGCCTTGGGCTTGTACGCGGGTTGAATCCAGAGTATACACAAACTTACCATCACCGCAACACACTCAAAAACTTCCCTTATTTCTTTTCTGTTACATTTGGTTTGAAGTGAAAAGTTATCGTGGTACAAGAGTTGCACATCGCGGGCAGACGTGCCGGGGTCGGCGACGAGAGCCGATATATTAGCGTGTCAGGTCGAAGTCAGGATGTGTTATAAACTAGCAGATGGATGGAGAGTCCACGAATCACGATCGTGCGCGGGCATTTAAATACTACTTGACTGCTCCTATTGCTTACGTCAGATGATTTCTTACGAACCGAAGTACCAACCCGAACCCTTTTAAGCGGCTTATATTATTTTATGTTTGTTGGTCTACGGGTTTTCCCTAAAATGCCTAAGAATTTCGTTTGTTGCTTTCTCAGAAACCGAAACATGAAAATGTTTATCGCTAAGCTTCTTGTTTAGAAAAAAGATGGCTACAAAAGGAATTGGCAAGAGTCGACACATCCTATAAAAAAGTTACTGGTCTATAAGCACGTATTCAAACCTCAATGGTATCATTCGATTCAATACTCTCTCCACTCTGATAATATAAAAATAAAGTGCAATGATAATAAAGCCGGCATTACAATGGCTGCCAGCTAATCGGGGAGTTTCCGAACACCGCAAATTTCCACCAGTTCTATCACATTCTGTCGTAGGATTTGAAACCTTATTCGAAAGGTGTGAAGGGTGATAGTAGGGTGTGGAAAGACTGGCTTGCTGCCAAATTTTGTCGATTGATGGCAGTGGGTTACTCGCGTGGTACGGTCAGGACTGAACTCTGCATGGAGGATTCGAGCAGTTTTAACCTAAATATGAAACTGATAAATTCGGTACTACTTTTACGTGTTTATTAAGTGCCGTAAAAGTAAATAAATACTGTTTGTGTAACATTTTCTTCCTGAAATTTGAACACTATATCTATCATAGCTGCTTAGCTGAAGATGGCAGCACATCTTTCAATCCACCGTGATTGAAAGGTTTTTGTTTGATAACATGCACGTTTGACATAACAACTTTAAATTCAGCTAGTAAGCGAAACTGTAAAGGATGAGATGTTGTAAAACTTTACAAACAATTCATCAGATAGAATGAAGCTCCCGCTATGGCTTGATTGCTAAACAAAAAAGAACTCAGTTTGCCAAAGCCAAGCTACGCTTTATACTCAAAGAGTATCGTACACATCACGTAGATTCCCGGGCACACAAGCTTTAGTATTCTTGCTTGCATTTCATATACTGCCAACTTTCCTTACCCATTTTCACGGGAACTGCAATATTTCAGGCTTGATTAAAATGGATAAATAGAAGAATAGCAGAGAATAGTGTGAAGTCACTGCCCTGAATTATTTTACAGACCTACATATAATGAAGAAGATGGAAAGGAGGGTCAGGTAAGTGAATGTCATGGCATGTTTGTACTAGGACATTAACGTCGTTGATGGTTATTCCAAACTGTGACTATCGTTAAAGAGTATAAACTCAGAACAAATACTCGTCGTCTTATTATGGGCCAATTATATTAACATTGCCACTGACACGCTAAAACGAAGAGATCTGGAACAAACCATGTTAGTGATAGCAACTAAATCACACCTTGTCAAAACATTATTATACCATCGATAGTCAAGTTCCGTGACTAATGGTTTATTTTTCCCAACATTTCCGGTCGCTTCATCTATATCTGTAGGTTCTGGTAAACGGCACGATGGTAGAAACGTCGGCTGGTGACAGCAACCCAGCGGGGACAGCTACAATGTGATTATTGTTCTATTTGGGAAGGCGTGAGGGACAAGGGTTTAGTTTGTTAGTGTTGGTTCAACTTTTTATTGCCAGTTTGTGAATAGAGTAGTGGAAGTTTGTGACTTACTTATGTTTCTTTAGAATTTCAAGCGCTACATTAAACTGGAGGAAATACCTTAATTAGAGTTTAAACAGTTCTTAATCAATTACTCAAATCTAAAACTAGACAAGAATCATTTTTGTAGGAAACCTAAAAAGCAGAAGATCTAAGAATGGACCCTTTAATTATGTTTCGTTATTTTTTGTTCTGGAACCGAAGATGAGGCACCAGAGACCTCTAATATTCACATAAACTTTGCTTATTTTGTAGTTTGTTTTTTATAGAAAGCAAACAGGCAACAAAATATGAAGCGACTGAAAAAAGCTGTAACACAAAAGTCGTAGATAGAAAAATACGTATTAGACACCGCTGCATCTTCCAACTTGGCCCACAAAAAGGAGTCTGGCGACAAAAACACGTAAAATGTGGGGCACCAGGTGTCGCCACCGTCGGGTTTAATGTGCGGACGTAACGTCCTGCTGTCATCACATGTTTTAATGACCCGAGGACTTCAGCACATCATCTGTTACACAGTTTAGAGAAACATAAGGAAGACTGTAATTTTGTGAGAAGAATGCAAGTTTAAGTCGCGAAAAATTCTTGCTGATTTGTGGTTAATAGCAATAAGCTCGCCCAAAAGTTGGTGCAATCTATACAATATGTTAAAGAAATTCTGTCCGATCTGAAGGGGGTATATAGGTATCACAATCACATAACCAAATAAAATAAAGAAAATGAAAAATGAATGAAAGTTGACTTGATAAATAAATCCCCAAAATTTAGTAATTTTTTTAAACGCGACAACACCATCATTGCTCTGTTTTGTCTGTAAAAGTGTACGTAATAAAAATCAATCAAAACTTATCGTAAAACAAGACCGTAACATAGAAAAAATACGTGATAAAAAGTGTCATCATTTGTCATTATAAAACGATGTCAGTTTTGCGTAAACATTGCTTCAGTATTTTAACACGTAAACGTGTTTAGTTAGGAGCGACGGAATTATACAGAGACTCGAAGAGATGACAAGATACGTTTCGTGGTTCCGCGCGGTACCACGGTGAGGCTCCTAGCGTACGTTTCAACGTTTGTGCAACCGTGTGTACGCTACGAGCTGTGTTCACGGCCACGCAACGGATCACGCTGATGCAGGAAGACCGCAAAAAGAATTACATAAATAGTTTAATATTGACACCTAATAATACCCTCGCGGATAGGACAGGGTTTTTTTAACATCTATATATATAAAAATCAATGCCACTTTTCGTTGTAATTTTATAACACGAGAACGGCTGGACCGATTTGGCTGCTTTTGGTTTTGAAATGTTTGTCGTAGTCCAGGAAAGGTTTAAAAGGTGAAAAAGGTAGGGTAGGGTAGGTAGGGTAGGGTAGGGTATGGTAGGTAGGTAGGTAGGTACGGTAGAGTAGGGTAGGTAGATATGTAGGTAGGGTAGGGTAGGGTAGGTAGGTAGGGTAGGGTAGGTAGGTAGGTAGGGTAGAGTAGGGTAGGTAGGTAGGTATGTAGGTAGGGTAGGGTAGGGTAGGTAGGTAGGGTAGGGCTTGGTAGGGTAGGTAGGTAGAGCAGGGTAGATGCGCAAGCCGGGTACAGCTAGTATTGTAAACGGTGGAAGGGACATCGACCCACAAACAAATACCACATATTCATTCTGAACACCCCCACATACATTTTTTATCGGTATTAAAAAAAATACGTGAAATTGTTTTTTTTAAACACGTTGCCCCACCCTCACACACGTTGTTTATGCGTCGATGTCTCCCTGTATACCTCTGCCTAACCCATAAGGCGTGGTATTATGTTATGTCAGTAATCTAGCTACTGTTTGATGATTTTAGAGTGATTTTGTTTATGATGATGGCTAGGAAATCAATGCTAATGTTTAAAATTAACAAGGGATTAAATCCTTAAAATTGTAAGTAATAATCTTCGCAGCTTGTCCTTTAGCACAAAGGTGCAAAGAATCTGTAGATAATATTCATAATACGTTGCATGTAAAAAGGTCCGCTCTATGGGTCCGAACAAAAAGCCAGTCCCTTCCTACCCAACTTCCCCTGCAGATGACGCCTCTAAGCGAGCGTGTCATTTCCTCCTCGTCATTACACTCCAACCTGATGATACTTTATGATATCGGAAACGCAGTAATCACACGAAAACGAAATCCTAAAAATTCAATCTATTGTGAAAAAGTTAGACTTACATTCTCATATTTTTCTATGAAAGGGTAGATGAGACCATTATGTCCACACCCCCCATAAGAAGTTTCAACATTACAAAAGACTTTTTTTGACAATAACCATATACGTGGAAGAAATAGGCGGAAGTGGAGCGTCGCGACGGTAAACAGAAAATATTTTATCTGTAGGAGGAGGTGCGGACGCGGCCGCGGGCCAGCCCGGCGCAGCACACTCCGCCTCATTAAATACGCCTCCATGAACTACCAGCGATGTGTGGAACGTGTCGCTACACCCACGACTCCGTCCACCGCTGCATGTATGCGACAACAGCACATGTTGGCCCCAGAAAGCTGGCAATGGTGCGTAAAGTTAACCTACAGTGCGTACCTACGTTAGTCGGGCGCGATGTCGCTTAGATCCGCTGCAAGCGACACGACGCCGAACCGACGCGTCCCAAGCGCCGGCCAAGCGGAAAACTGAAAGCAGTAAATATTTCCCGGGACTCAACTATCGCGGTAAATAAAAATTCTCTGTTATTATCACAAGAATTTAGCCCCGATACTCTCCAGGGTTCGTATCGATTGAGAAAGGGATTATTTCGTTTGAGTGTGAACCTTTCTGGCTTCTTTTCATAAAATAAGTCTAGGATATAGAAAGAAAATGTGGATTGGGGCCAAGAAAAAAGCGGAGATAATGTAATATGAAATCAGTCATGATACAACATGTTACGGTCGAGATACATCATGATACTTATCTAATAAACCAGAGGGTTGAGTGTTGTGTGTTGTGGTACTAGACACAGATGGCTCGTGGCTGGATCCATTCATTGAGAATTTATTGTGTAAGAGATATCTTACAAATATATTTTGTTACTAGCGGTTGCCCGCGACTTCGTTCGCGCGGAAATTTTGATGTGTTTGTGTGAAACTGCCACGTTGTTCGAGTGTCGCAAACGCTTGTACTGTGCATGTACGGTGCTGGGTTATTCCATCACGAATTTCTCATTAATAGCCACGGAGCCTGGATTTATGCCCTGTTGATGGTAATAGGCTCGCCCCCTATTACATGGGACTTCAAAATAACTTGCGCAATGTGTGTGTACGATTATTAGGTATTTATAGGAATTGTAAATAATAAAAAGCCTTTTCCGAAAATCTTTCGATGTGAATTTATTTTACAGAAGTCAATCTTAGAAAATGTCAAAACAAAAGCTGTGTTTCTTACCCTCTGTAAATGAGCAGCCAGCTACTGCTACATCACTCCCTCATAAGCGAAGCGTACATTTGGCTTAACGGTTCTTTCAGGTCTCGTCAGGTAGGGCTGGATGGTTTTGTTCGGGGAGGATGATTCTTCCATTTAAGTACCCTGCAAAATCTACACTCATTATTTATCCTCTCAATCTTTATAAGCTGGCGTAGTCCAGAGTTGAATCATACTCAAATGCTGCTTTATCAAATACGGACACGTGTTTGTTGAAAATTTTAGCCGACGCTGTGCCATTCGCTCAGCAATGGCTCGACGCTGATTTTCTGCCTCTTCAAATGATTCATTAGCACGTTGCGATGACAAATATTGTGTGTGCTGTAGCCGCCTCAGTTGTGACTGCTCTGGTGTTTCAGCAGATCTAGAATCAGCCTGTCACTTGCTCAATTCTTTGAAGGTCTGGTTGTAAAGTCGTCTCTCGACTTATAGAAACTTTCATACCCCGAGCTTTATTACTCCTCTGCGAAAGATTAGATTTACGTTTTCCGGAAATTTCTAAAAATTACCAAAAAACGACCAATCACACAAATCGAACATAAGAACAATGTCACAGCAATGTGTTAATGCATTGTGACGGTACTGTTGACACAGTTGCTGAGCGATAGACTGCTGCGCTGCGTGTCACGGGTTCGTTTCCCGCACGGAACAAAATCACAGCGTCGCATTTTTTTTTCCAAAATGCTAAATTTTGGTTTTAGTTTTAACTTTTTAAGTGTCTTTTTTTCGTACTTTCTTAAATTGTTTAATTTTATCTAAATATGAATGGTTAAAAAAACAAACAATTTTGTAAAGATTTGAAAATCATAAAACAATAAAATAAAACAAAACACCTAGTTACGAAAAGTGAACACCGGTTGGGAATCGAACAAGCGTTAATTTGTTTTGGAAATCATTCTGCATTAATAAATAAGTACAAAAAGCGCATACTGACGGCGGTTACTCACTTCGATGATAAATGGTTTAAAAGCAGTTCTATTCTAATGCATGTCATGACAGTTTTCAGTTGTCAAACAGTTGAGGAATATAATGTAAGAATATAATGTGTAATATAACGTAACGCAATATTGCTCACCCCCTTTAGTTATTAGCTCGATTATATATAGCCTATGTGCTATTCCAGACTATAATCTATATTTTTGCCAAATTTCATCCAGATCCGTTCCGCCGTTCTGGCGTGATCTAGCACAAACATCCATCCAAACTTTCGCATGTATATAGTAGTAAGATAAGATAAGAAGTAAGATTGGTTCGATTACAAGCGTTGTCACGAGTACAAAGTACAAAGTCGAGAGCTTAGTAGTAGTAATATTTCAAATAAATGGCTGTCATCTTCCAATTTTGGCTGAAGACACTAGCAATTATAATAGAGTGTTGTTAGCATTAGTGCTGCTTGCAAATCTCTACAATAAAAAGGCATTGAACAGATCCATTAGCGACCCAGACAATATTGAAATGGTTTGATTGGCTACTGAAGTAACCTAAGTGTACTTATACGAGTAGCTCATACACATACTCTCGCATTTTTCCATGTTATACTCCATTTAAAATAATAGGGATACGTAATCAGATGGCAGTGGTTGCGACTGCCGGGAACCTATTGTAATCCCGGTGCGCCGGGATCTGTGTCACATATCATGTCATATTTTATATCTACGTAGACACTAGGTATATTTTTTCCTATAGGAATAAATATACCTAGTGCCTACGTTTGATTTGTTTATTTTAGCGCAGATTATATCTATTGTTGTACCAGATAATTTAATTTGTTTAGGTACATTAAAACTTAAGGTACGTTTAGTTTTAGAGGTACCTCATTAACATCATCAGCATATAATGTTCCCACTGCTGGGACACAGGCCTCCTCTCTATGAGAGGGAGTGGGCTGTAATCTACCACGCAAGCCCAGTGCAGGTTGGTAGATGTCACATGTCTTCGAATTTTTAGTTCTAGGACATGCCGGTTTCCTCACGATGTTTTCTTTCACCGCTTTTGAGGGCAGCGGTGATGAAATAAATTACACAAAGTAATCCGCCTGACTGGGTTCGAACCCACGGCTTACTGCTCGTAAGTCCACGACTGGGCTAACGCTGCTCTTGCTGGGCCAACGCTGCTCTGGCTGGCCCACCGCTACTGCTCTCCTAGATGTAGGCTCTCTTAGAGGTACCTAAACAAATTAAATTCTCTTAATTATCTAAATTCAAGGTACTTTGTTCGCACAGTTTAAGATTATTTACCGCCTTTAACATGCATTACACGATTAACCAAAATCATGATGAAAGAAAATATCTTTTAAATTAGTTTTGAGTAGGTTTGCATTAATTTATTTTCTATTTTAATAGCAGAGCGAAATCCGCTTAAAATCTAACGTGAAAAAAAACAGGAAGCCATCTCAGTTCATTAAATGTTAATTACTGACAAAGCCACGTAATATTTCATCTCTCGTGTAGAGGCTGTTAAAAAACTAAGGAGCTCGTGTAATTTCGGCGGATCCCGTAATTAAGTGGAATCCCGCATAATCCCGGGTAATTCTAATATAACACCGGGAATTCCCGCCACTCGGTGTATAATGCGCGCGGAACTTTTTTATTAATGAATTCTATTTTTTGACGGGAATTTAATTAATTAGAGGATGCCGGGGAGAAGTGAATAGCTCCCGGGAAAAAAGCGTGTGACGATTTTTTTTGATATTATTGAAAAAGCAATTTGTGCGGACGCCATCTCGCCATGAGAATTTACAGGTGTGGTTTGGCCCCGTTTCTAGTTTGTGTCAAAAGTGGAATAAAAATTCTGTTACAAAAGTTTGCTGAGTTTAGTTTCGAAAGAGATACGCTTTAAATGTAAATAGACGGATTACGATGTTAGACCATGACAAAGTATGCAAACTATTTTAAAACTTGTTTAGCTGAAAAATGTGAACATGAAAAATAATGTCTAGATTAGCTGCGGTAGCTTTTAAAGTATTTTATAATATTATGCCATCGCCAGCTTGCTACGTCACGCGTCGGCGTCGGTATCAGCCAATCGTTGCTCTTGTTATTTCTTCGAAAGTTGATAATTTTGCACCGGCTCCGTTCAGTTTATAAGTTTAATCACGTTTAATCTGATCAGTACCACTTTGGCCCAGCTTCCTCTAATTTTTAAAGATTAGACTTCATTAAAACGTGTCTCGCGTTACTCTCAATTCGCGAATTTAGTTGGTTATTAATTTTGGGGATTATTAATCTTATAAGAATTTTACTTTTAGGGGTGCAAAGTTATTCGTCCAAGAATTTCCACTGAGGCTTTTTTTGTTTGAAAACACAAACACACACTTGAAAATGTAAACAGAACTCGAAAAAAACGAAAATATGAGCAGTGGAATATAAAAAAAAACACTAATCAAATTCTTATCACAAAATAATTGGCCACGGCAGCCGAGTCTTATTGCTTTCCACTTCCTGATTAACTTGTTTCACTCAGTTATTCCTTGTAACAAACTCAGTTATAAAGCTATCGACACGCTCTACCCCGCCATGTAAATGTTATTCATACTTCCGCCATTTTATTCGGCGTGTCGCGTGACAAACTACGTTGGTCACAGGCGCGTGCGCGCGGCCGTGTTCCGTTCCGGACTGGTTTAGGAAATTGACACACTTTCCCAAATATTACGTGAAAATTCGTTGCTGCGGTCTTCCTCTTCTGCTAAGCTGGACGGGCTGGCATGTTTATTAAGACATTATGCTTTTTAGAAATAATATTGTTTTTAACTTATTCAGCATAATGACCCTTAAATGTTCCCACAGCTGAGACACAGGCGTCCACTATATGAGAGGAAGTGGGCTTTCAGTGGCTTTCCTCAAAATGGTTTTTCCACCCATAACTTATTTTGTTATTACAGTATTTTCGTAGACGTGTTTCGTAGTAGAGAATTCGTAGCATTAGCTACGAATTCTCTTGACAAAAAAATATCGACTAATTTTAAATGGATTCTGCAAACAATACTTTCACATAAACAACATTAAAGACCCTTTTCACGTTAAAAATGTTACTTCAGAATTAGTCGAAAAAAGTCGCGTCACAATTCATTATAAATAAGTATATCCACTTCACATTATTTTATTCGAAGTGGTTCGGACATATACTCGTATTGTAGATGTCGGTTATTTGACGTTTATATTGTAGATATGAAATAATTGAAACAGCTGTAGAATTCACTTATGCACGATGATTACTGATTGATATTAGGTTCAAATTGTTCCTACTCATGAGTCAAATCAAATCAAATCAAAATCATTTATTTCAAGTAGGCCAGTTACAGGCACTTTTGAATAGTCAAACAACAATAACATATTAAGCTACAGTCCCAGTCACAAGACATAATAACTGTGAAAGTACTGTAGTTGCCCATTCCAAAGCGTAGATCTCTATGGAGAAGAATGGGCAAGAAACTCCATGGACACTCTTTTAAATTAATAGCTTGTTACAAAAATCTTGGTTACATCATTCATGTTGAGATGGTAAATTATGTGAGAACGATGTAGCAAGACGTGCACGTTAAAAGTGTCCACAGTAAAAACAAAAAAAAGACAATTCAAAAATAAAATAAATAGTTCGAAATAAGCCGAGGCAACTAAGAGATGACCAGGCACAACTGACAGCGCCCGTTCACGAACATCACGCATGGATCAGCCATCATTCAACTCAACCATTTTGAAGGGAACTAAATGACCCGACACACGCGCCACCATCAGCGTGACATTTAAGTGAGCATGACATACTCTTAACCGCCAGGGCACATTGAAGTCAATAAAAGACGTAGGTTTCCAGTAAATGATAGCTTTCTAGTACATAGTGCTCACACAATATGGGCTGTGCGACTATACAATACTAAATTAATTGAATTTATACAATGCAAAGTTAGTTTATACAATCTTCAGCAGCTCCAACAATACTATTTAATGCTATCAATTCATGCGCCCCTGTCCTTGTGGAGCAGGACCGGCATTGAGCCAAGCATTATTATCAGCGATATAATCGTCCAATTTGTAATAAGCTTGCTTACATAGTATGCGTTTAATGCATGTTTTAAATTTCATCTCACTCAGTTCAAGAATACTTTGTGGAATTTTATTATAGCATCTTAAACAGTACCCCATGAAAGATGAGTCTACTTTAGCGAGTCTGAAGCCTGGCTGAACTAATTGGTCCCTATTTCTAGTACTGTAATTATGTCTGTCACCTCTTTTACCAAAAAGATGCAGATTTTTTCTTACGTACATTATGTTTTCATAAATGTATTGACAATGTACCGTCATGATGTTAATGTCCTTAAACAGTTCCCTTAGAGAATCGCGCCTACGGAGATTATATATGGCTCTGATGGCTCTTTTTTGCAGAATAAAAATAGACTCGATGTCTGCAGCCCGTCCCCATAACAAAATGCCGTAAGACATTATACTGTGAAAGTAACTAAAATAGACCAATCTCGCGGTATCTACATCGGTATATTGACGGATTTTTCTAACAGCATATGCTGCTGAACTTAGCCGCCCCGCAAGAGATGTTAAATGAGAACCCCACTGCAGCCTTGAATCAAGCGTAATCCCCAGGAACACTGTATTATCGACAAATTCTAGTTTCTCATTATTCAATATTATATTACAATCACTACTTTTAACATTTGGTAATGAAAATCTTATGCATTTAGTTTTTTTTTCATTTAATACTAAATTGTTTGCTGTGAACCAATTATGGACCTGAAGTAGGGCATTGTTAACGTTATCTAGATTTTGGGCCCGTCTATTTATCTTAAAAATTAAGGAAGTATCATCAGCAAATAACACCATATTTTGAGGTTGATTTTTTAATAAATAGGGTAGATCGTTAATATATACTAGAAAGAGGAAAGGACCTAATATAGACCCTTGCGGAACCCCCATTTTTACTTTTAAACCCTGTGAATTAACACCATTTATTTGAACTTGCTGTTGCCTTTCACTCAAATAAGATTTTACCAAACTAAGTGCAAGTTTACCTAGTCCGTAATGCTCAAGTTTCAAAAGTAATGTGTCGTGATTTACACAATCAAATGCTTTCGAGAGGTCACAAAATATTCCTATGGCGTCTTGGGACTCTTCCCACGCTGTAAATATGTGCTTGAATAAGGTTACACCGGCGTCAGTCGTACAACGTCCCTTGGTGAAACCATACTGTTGATCGTGCAAAATTTTGTTGGTGTTAAAATGATTGAGCATTTGATTAAGCATTACCTTTTCAAACACCTTGCTAAAAACTGGCAACACGGATACAGGTCTATAATTATTAGTATCTTTACTGTCTCCGGATTTGAAAAGAGGGATGACTTTACTGTATTTCATTAAATCAGGGAAAACTCCTTGGTCCACACACAAATTAAAAATTAAAGCTAAGTAAGGTGCTATCGTCTCAACTATGGATGTACAAACTTTGATAGACATTCCCCATAGATCTTCGGTCTGTTTGATTTTTATTTGCCGGAAAGCTTTAATAACTGTCATAGGGTTTATGTGTTTAAATTTAAATTCAGCCGAGCAGCCAGACACGTTCGCCTTTAATAAAGCAAGTGAGACTTCAGGTGAGGAATTTAGAGCCTCAGTAGTTTTAAACGGTATATCGGTAAAGAAATTTACAAATTCTTGAGCTACTTCCTGATCAGAGTTTTTAGGACCATATTTTGTATCTAATGTATAGGTAGTGTTAACTATTTTTTTCCTGTTAGTCTCATTATTTATGACTTTCCAAACTGTCTTTATTTTATTTTCTGCGTTTTTGATCTTGTTGCTAATGTACAATGCTTTAGCAAACTTGCAAGTATTTCGAAATATGTTTGAGTTTTTTAGTTGACTCAGAAAAGTCCAGGTACTTCAACCACACCCATCACAACATATAATAAGTTTAGTTTTTCTGTTAACAAAATCAACCATTCTTGTAAAGGACAAAATATACCATCACTTCACTTTTCGTTGGCGCAGTGGTTGAGCGATCGACTGCTGCGCTGCGTGTCGCGGGTTCGATCCCCGCACGGAGCAAATATTTGTATGGCCTACAGATTAGTTGTTCCGGGTCTGGCTGTTTGTGTATGTCAGTTTAAATGTTTGTAAACGCCCCCACGATACAAGAGAAATTCCTAGTGTGGGGCAACGTTTAAAAAAAAAAAAAAAAAAAAAAAAAATGCCAATAAAATACACAGTCACACGAGCCAAGTCGCGGACAAAGCTAGTCTTTACTAACTTTTTATTTACTCAATAAAATAGTCAAACAAAGGTTGAACTTACGAACTTACTAAGAACTTGCTGTAAAATATTTTATATTCTAACTTTAATAACCTTAAAAATACTTAAGGGAAAAATTAAAAGTTTTTCTACATATTTGCTAAAACTGGCATGAAATCATTTAACTACTGTGCAAAAAAACACAATTTATTTACTGAAGATATAGCTCTATTTATCTGACATTCATAGTCAACTCACAAGTCAGCACTATCGACATCATATAAACGTATATAACGCTGCGAAATAAACAGCGTCAGTTATTTATTGTAGCCTCTTATTTACGAATACGATACGTTATTTACTTTTCTCGTGTCGACAGTTTTTTTTTTTGCTGACATCTCTAACATGAAAGCAACTGTTCCTGGTACGTTTATTATAGGTATGGATATTCTTTGAGAAAAGATGTCCTTTATGTTTGGTATATTTAGCCAAAAGGACAAAATATTTAGGGGTATGGTCTTTCGCTTACTTTAGTGTCTACTACACTCAAGGTTGATAAATGTGGCCAACCATAAAAAATGCTAAACTAAAAAAAAATTGTTCTCAAAGTTATAACCACACAAGCATGACCTTGCTTTTGAAACGGTTTCCCTTTAAAAACATTTAATTAAATACTGAGTACCCAAATGAACCTCAACTATTGCTCCTATTTTACTTTAGCACCGAAACCAGCAAAAAATAAACAAAGCCATTATTGCCAGCCTCTAAAATGCAAATATACTTACAGTTTTTATTTAAAATTCTCATTGTGGCTCGGGCAAAAAGTGGTCCATTTGGCGCTAACACTGAATAACTGAATAACAGCATAACCAGTGGAAAAACCTCAATTGGACGTAACGCGAGCGAAAACTTGCAAAGGCGAGTATTAAAACAATCGACGCGGTATGAATTGAGTGGAATTAATTAAACGGTGGCCACAAAACAGCAGGACACAGAAGGTATGCTTTTAAAACCGCACACTTTGGCAGAGGCATAGAAAATCAACTTTGGTACAAGCAAAATCCTAATAATACCTCAGGCAATGTTATTGAAGGATTTGGCTTTATGCCCAAAACACAAACTTAGGTATTCAACTATTTTGTAACCATTAGGTACTTCGCGGATATGGAGTGTGTCTCACGTTCACTTACTTTTAAATTTAATCATATAAAATTATTCATAGTATAAAATTTATTCTGTCATACTTTCTTTGTAAAGTATAACAAACATAGTACGTAGTATAACTTTGTTTGTAGTATATTTACTGACTCTGACATGCCTTTTATTGTAACATTAATATTTTCATGTAATTGTATCAACTCTAGTCTGATATTTCTATTTTGCATTGTAATAATTTATTTTGTGTACCTGAAATTTGCACGCCCCATGTGGCAGAATGTGATGAGACCTTTATGTTATTTGAGACCTTGTATTGTACCATGTTCGGACAAATAAATGAATTTGAATTTGAATTTGAATTTGAATAACGTTTAAAATATGTCCCAATAAATTAAAGTAAATTAAAATACAAAACTGTTGATAAAACAACAAAAAGAAAAGTTTATCCACTCTTGATCATGTCTTCATAATAATCGCAAACGTACTTTTTCATGGTGATCACGCTCCTACCCTTATTCAAAATGTCAGTTGGGTGCAGTCTTCTTCCTGTTTCTATTGACCATCTCATTAGTCCCGTGTCTAGCAATATCTACCCGTGATCTAATAAAGATCTACACATCATACACAAAATCCTCTGCAAGCTTGACAACCGATAAATTACACATTTTGGCAAGCAAACGCATGATTGTTGTAACAAATAAACCTTTTGCATGTTCATAGTTTGTGGCAGAGGCACGACAGGGCTCGGTAGGGATTGTGTGACTGTTGGCTCCGGGCCAGACTGTCACTGTGCGGGCGTGGGTTTGGCACCCGGGCAGCCAACTGAAGGGTTTTGACATTCTAGGTTATTGATGTTCGAAAAAGATGCGGTTTTTTAAAGGGAAATCTTCTACAGATTTTAAGGGTGTTAACAACAACTTTCACAAAGAAACTCATAACTGAATCGTGAAAAAGAACTAAATCCTATAATAGTAGACAGACTGTTTCGATGCAAACAATTTTGAAACTAGAGACAGATTTCAACAGTCTCGGCTATTAGTTCTAACCTAGATTTCAGCTCTTAACGTAAAAGAAAACCCTATCACAAACATAAAAATCTTTTCGTATCTAATAAGCACATGAGTCCACTTTAAAGCTCTGGCATTTTCCCAAAGTCTTAAGACAAAAATCTCCAGTGACAATTGGCAGAAGCCGAGGGTTGTTGCAGCATCACGTTACAGTATCAGTTGCAGCAACAAACACGGCGTTGATGTTATATTCATGTTGCGATCTGTTTGGGCACGTTCACTTCGTTGCTCACTGAAATAAAAACGAAGCAATTGTAGATGACAGAGAATAAAACTTCAAGAATTTCAAGTTACGTAAATATGGCTCGTTGGTCCAGTAGTCGCAAGCGCGACTGCTAAGTATGAGGTTCTAGGTTCGATTTCCGGATCGAGCAAAGTGTAATTAGGTTATTTCTCCGTGGCGGCCACGGAGTCTGGATTTGCTCCCGGTCGATGATAATAGGCTCAAAATACAAGGTGTTGTTTTGCATCCTCGTCAAATTCTAGGAGGTAACTATGCTAATGATTCTCGACCCAAATCAATAATAAAATGAGTTGGTAATTTTCTTTTTTTTATTTATTTACTGAAATCGGTAACTGTGAACCACCCGTGTTTTAAACACGGGCCGTCTGATCCCCGCCTTATAACGTCGTTTACACACAAACAAAAAACCTCATACGTTTTTTCGATAATAATTTTATAAGCCCTAAACTACGTTAAGGGGGTTATTCTGAAATATTGACAAATTTAAACGCAGTTTTTAATAATATACTAGGTACCGTAATTTATATTGATTATTTATGTATTTTGTGACAACATCCTGAATTTTGACGAGGATGCAAAACAACACCTTGTATAACAGCCGCTCGGATAAATCTTTAGGTTAAGCCGCGCTTACTTAGTTTGGGCTGTGGATGGATGACCACCCAAAACATACCGAGTTTCCTCGGAAAGCTCATTAAGCCGTTGGTCTCAGCTGTCATTAATAGATCTTTGTCAGTCGTAACAGGTAGTCAGTGGCCTGAAATTCTGACATCTAGTCTTACCTTGTGGAATATTCAGCTGCATCCGGTTAGACTGGAAGCCATCCCCAACATAGTTGTAAAGGCTAAGCAGATGATGTTGACGGCAATAGGCTCGCCCCTACTATTATTACAGTGGACTTAAACGTAGCTGGCGAAATGTGGGTGTCCTATTATAGTATTTTCATTTATTTTGCATTCCATATTGTAAAAAAGATGTTACAAGGGGCTTAAAGCTAGGTACATAAATATGGACCCTGTAAGGGCACAGCAAAGTTGGAGACTGGGAGAGGGCTTTAATCTGACTAATTAGTTAAAAGTACAAATATTAAAAATAAACTATTAAGTGAATCATATTTATTCAAAATTTGTCATTTAGATTTTAATTAATAGTTTAATAGCTTATACAAGGTGTTGTTTTGCATCCTCGTCAAATTTCAGGAGGTTGTCATATAACACATAAATAATCAATTTAAAGTTCGGTACCGGTCTATAATTAATAAGCGTTGCTTTTTTTGTTGTTGAAATTTAACAGTATTTCAGAATAAAACCCTTTATTCAAAACACTTAAAACAGAATCACCCAACTACGCACACAGCGACAATGCAGCTACTCTGTGTGCGTGAGAGTCGACAGTCGACGTCTTACCTACGAAATGCAACAGTGTTGCGACCGTGCGATGACCTACGGTGACCGGTAGCAATTTAACATAATTTTATTTCGAAAATCACATTATTGTCATAAATTTCGCTTGATACTTAACTAATTTTTAAGCATCATTGGAATACGGAAATCTTACTAACGACAACAATACTAGTGTGCCAAAGAAAAGTTCACTGACCTGTACTTACCTAACTTCGGTAGTTATCAGATGATTAATAAAATGTTAGTTTTGCTTTATTGCTATCCTGCTGAACGGAAAATTTTAAAATTGGCAATCTTTGATCTTTATTCCGGATCCTGAGACGCACTACTGTAAGCTATTTTGCGCTAATGTGGTTAGGATAGTCAGCGCAAGGATTTACATAATAATAATTCACTACATTATCACTCTGAATATTGTACGTAGGTAAATTCAGTTGAAAGTTTTCGTGGTGCTTAGTACCTTAGTTGGTGTACCGATTCACTAAAACTAAAAATGTTTTTTACGTTTCTTGGAATTGGAAAGATTTGCTAGTTAGGTAGGTATGTAGAAATACTTTCGATTGTTAGGTATTATTGGCGTAGTTAAAAATTTGAAATCAACTTATTTACACTAATAAAATTGATTAAGCTAACAACGTATTTACAAAATGATAGTCTATGTACAAATAAATAAATTACCTACTTAAGTTACCCGGAGGTATGTTCAAAGTTGCCACCACCACATTCTTGGCACAGTCGACAACGACGTAGCTGGTTTTCCTTTAGCTTACGTAGCACTATCACATTCCTTTTTAAAGTGTCGAAAGCACTAATTATCTTTTCACGTAATTCTGTAACACTTGCCACTTTCTCCGAGTAAACTAACCTTTTAACGTCTCCCCACAAATAAAAGACGTCAGGTCCGGAGAACGGGCCAAGCCAAAGGCCTCCGCGACCCATCCAAGGGTCACCAAACCTTTCGGTTAAGTACTCGCGTAAATGCCGACCGTAATGAGGGGAAACACCGTACTGCTGCGATGGAGTGCCAGGGGAACGTCCTCAACATCTCGACACTCCCTGGAAGTATTCTAGGATGTCTTCCTGCAAGGCGACAGGCAGGCCTTCGCTGCCGCGAGCATGAGCATGCCGGGGAACGTCGAACTGCCCATGATCTCGCAGTCTCTGTGTAGCAGCCAGCATGACGCTCTGTGATGGGGGTTCCCGATCGGGAAACATCTCCGAGAACATCCGGATGGCTCCATGTAGGCTGTCTCCACTGATGGCATACATGCGGACCATATCTGTCAACTCGACGTTTGAGTAATTGTCCGTCATCTTGCACTTTGCACCAACGTCTCAACGATGTACCTAGGAGCGGAATTCGCAACGCGCATGCACACGTCGGCGACATTAAGCACACTATTGGTTTCGGGGCGGCAGAGGGGTGGCTAGGCGCGCGAGCTAATGAGTGCGCCCGCGCACCCCGCCCGCGTACCCGCGCACCCGCGCCGTGCGTGGTTTAGGGAATAGGTAACTATGAAATTATCGTATGATCGTTGCGTTTGCGTTGTGTATGTATTGTTAGCGTTTCTTTGTGTGCGTGTAAGCGCGGTAACAGACGGGCCGCGTTTTAATACGACTGGTTCACACTTACGGATTTCCGTAAATAAGAAAAAAAAAAATACCTACCCATTTTATTGTTGATTTGGGTCGAGAATCATTAGCATAATTACCTCCTTGAATTTGACGAGAATGCAAAACAACACCTTGTAAATTATAATAAATATTGTACTTTATACATGATTTATTTTTATTTTTTATTATTATTTCTAGTAATGAGTTATAAACTTTCATTGAATTGGCTAGGGCACTTCATGAGTGCAGTTTTAGCTTAGAGCTTGGTAGGTTTAGTATATTTTTATGACAATTGAAAAGTGTCGGTGCGCCTGTGTTGTTTTCCAACAATATCACGCCGTTATGCATAAGTATATTAGGTAACAAATGCGATTTTAAGGTTGGTAGAAGGGCGTATGCGAATTTGAATAGTTTAGACTATCCAACCTTTTTAGGTACACCTCCATATATCCACCATAGGGCTCATGGGATGTGAAAAACATCTTTGTAGCGCATCTTCTCCGTGAATCAAACCTGTGAGAGTCTCTTTCCCAACTTAATGGTGTCGTACCTGGTGGTTGAGAATACTACAACTTACGAAACGGTTAGAAACCGGTGGCCCCTTATCTATGCCCCCGGGGGTAACTGCTATAGCAACGATCTGAAACGTGGCGTCTGTTACACGTTGTTCCTTAATAATATTTTTTCATTTTATCTTTAATTAAAGTAAAAAATTTGCCTATGATGTTTGTCTTCTGATTTTATTGTTTACATAGACTGCTAATACTCGTAGTTTCGTAGTTAATTAACTTAAAGCCTTCAGTATTCTTATCATAGGAACAGAAACAATCAAGGGATCAAGATTTTCCAGCTTACAGCATGTGGGGTTAAATTGGCACATCAAGCTAAAGTTATGCAGCATCGTTCTGTGCTTAAACTTTCATGCTCGGCTTTGTACAGCTTCTTCTCTTCCACTCATACCTGGATGATTGTCGCTGTCTAAATAATGTGTTAAACCAAAACGCTCGCGCACTAACAGAATGAGAACACAATGACATATCAATCAATCAGTCTCCACAACTATTTCTCGAAGTGGGGCAACCATGACAGGATCTACTAAGTACCTTGAAACCACAGGGTGTTGTTGCTCTCGAGTTGCTGATAGATAGTCCCGGTTGCTTGGTCATTTCCACAGCCGGGCGTTATATGCCCAAGAGGTGTTGTGATGCCTGACATCTGTCACCGACGACGTATTATATTATTTCAGTATGATAGGGTCCTTTCTGTTGAGAGAAAATCTATAAAAGTATTATTTAAGTGTGCCATCTAATGCGGTGTAGTATTCTTGGAGATATTTGGTATAAAGAATATTTCTGGAGTAGGGGCTATGCTACTTTGAAGCTGTGTGCTTTATAGAGTGAAATTATATTCAACCCATTATAGAAAAGTTAAACGCGTTAGACGCCTTTATTTAACTTTTCTAGTTATATGAAACGTAAAGGAACAATATTCGTTTTTTTTTTTTTATTTATACAAAAATTTCCACAACATAAAATTTAAAACGTTTGGTTGAAACCTACATAAACGAGGTGTAAACAACAACCCTACACGAAGCCGTAATCCAAGCAGTCTGTACATCAATCAAAGTAACTCTACGCAAAAATTAATGCTGGGAGCCGACTTTTTTTTGTTGGGATGTAAGTTCACGGTTTACATCGCCGTTTACGGTAGAAATCAATGAAACACACTCAAAACATGGACGGATGCATATTTAAAGCAAAATTCTAACATTAAAAACTTGTAGGTAAGCACCTGTTTTTGAAACAGTTTGTGAAAAAGTTGGAACTTTGATCTCCAATATCTCCATAACTAGAAGGCTCACAGGTATGGTCTAGATCAAAAAAATATCGCAATGACGGGGAGAACAAGTGCTTTTCAGTTTCGTTAAGGATATTTTGGCTATTTAACTGTGTTTATTTAATGGCGAACATAAACAAAAACTTTTAAAAGTTGGAGTTAATCCCCTGCAACAGTCTGTTCTAAATTCCTTTAAATAGAAAATAAAACAAAGTTCTACAACTCGCTTTTCTGCTTCAAAAGATTTAAAAAGGGGGTTTAAAGTTGAAAGAAAGATTTTCTTTACACTTTTGCAAAGAATTTACCAAAGAATTTTCAAATTAAAAATATGTTTTTTAATTGTTTTAAATGTTTTAGATTTATAATCCTAAGGGACCAATGAATAAATCAGTACCACGCACAATCAGCACAGTTCAACAGCGGCGCGGCGTTCAAGAGCTACCAGATCATGTCACTGTAGAGTCATATTCAAATATGTTTTTTGTACAACCACTCCATACGATCCAACCTCGCATATAATAGACACTGACGCCTCCTGAGCGCCGTTCAGATATTGTGTGTTGATCGAGTCTTATCGGCTTTTAGTGAGTTGTAAGTATTTTTTATTAGGTTTATTCTTTCGTTTTGACTGCACCAAATATTACAGCATAAATAGCGTCTGATTTCCATTTCTGTTCTCCTTACAATGTTTTTGTGAAATACAGAGGATTAGGGAGCTTCATTTGCGTTTTAATTGTGATTGTGGAAGGAGTGGCTTTAATTTGCATGTAGTGCTACAGAATAAAGAATATACAACGTTGTGGCTCGGGTAGTCTTGAAATTGAAAGTGTGAGAAGGATGTGGCAGTACACACAAATAGCAGAAAATGGCTTGAAATGATTTGGCTACACCATGCGAGTGCGACGATGGAAGGAAGACACAACATGTCATTAATAATTAATATTGACTCGCATACTCGCACAAGTTTTGAATAAAACTGAGACGAGCATTTTCACTATTCACTATGCAGCTTAACTGAAAGCAATAGTGTTAGAGTTGCCATTGTTGAGCTATTGTTGCGCTGGTGTTGACCTCGACTCAAACACTCGACACAACTCAAACGTGTACAACTAGGACAGTATTGTTTTACTAAAGGAGAATTATTTGTAGTATCTTGAGTTTCTAAGTAGCGTTTCTAAGTAGCTGGACTGATCTTTTATTCAAAGTGGAGTTACATAAACGAAGATTTTTTAGAACTTCAATTAGTTATTTTTGTTCGAAGTCCGTGCCAGCTTATTTTAATTCCCAATTTTCCGAGAACAAAGCTCAACAAAACTTTATCCCAGTATTTTAGCTTAAACAAACCTTAACTTTAATAGGATTATCGGTTTTGTGAAAACCCTTAACAATTCTAGCTTCGGAATAATTTCATATTTTATGATCAATAAATGATATGATATATAAGTACAATATACAAGCATAATAAGTACATCGTATACATACATACGGCATCCGATAAATATTAAACTTTTCAATTTTGACAGCGCACGACATGAGTACCAACACGCTTGTTAATTCTGCCAACATTAATCTGTAATCAAAAATTTATCTACATTTAATTATAAACTTGTGTAAACTGCAACCCTAATTTCGCTGTCAGCCATTTGTGATTACGTGGAGAGCAGCAAATTTACGTTTTATACTGTGATAATGCGTCACAGATAAACACTATCACTGCACACCCAATATGATAACGACAATCATTTCATTATTGTTATACAGCTTCACACAAAATTATCATGTTTTGAAAATATTGTTCATTTGACAAATAATCTCAAGAGGAGCAGACATGGTGAAAGTTGCAGTAGTTACCGGTTCTAACAAGGGGATCGGCTTCGGGATAGTTAAAGGACTGCTGAAGAGGTTCGATGGAATCGTCTACTTGACTTCTAGGGACGAAGGTAGAGGGCAAGCTGCCGTCGCCAAACTGAACGAGCTCGGCCTGAAGCCGGAGTACCACCAGTTAGACGTGACGGACAGGGACAGTGTGCTGCGCTTTAGAGACCATGTCACGGAGAAGCACGGAGGTATCGATATTCTCATCAACAACGCCGGGCGTGGTAGTAGTGAAAATTTCTTCAGCTCGTATGAAGTGTGCAAAACTATTATCGACATCAACTATTTCAGCATATTGACGATCCAAGAACTGTTATTCCCATTGGTGAGGGAGAATGGACGTATACTTAACATGTCAAGTGCCTGCGGACATTTATCGAATGTACGAAATATGTACTGGATACAGCGGCTGTCGAAGAAAGATTTAACGTTGGAAGATATTAATGACTTTGTCAACTGGTATTTAGACGGCATTAAGAACGGAACTTTCAACTTCGATGATATCGCTGATAATGGAACGTCAGCTGCGTACAGAGTATCGAAGGTAGCTCTCAGTGCCATCACCATGCTGCAGCAAAAGGAACTTGAAGCTAAGAACATCTCAGTGAACTCAATGCATCCAGGATTAGTCCGGACGGATATGATGCTTGGTTTAGGTTTCTTTGACATCGACCAGTCAGCTGAAACTCCTATATATCTAGTGCTGGATGCTCCTGACAGCCTCAAAGGCGCCTACGTATGGTACGACAGACGAGTCCTCGACTGGTTCGACTACAAAGCTGATTATTACTTCAAGACCGACTATTTTAAAACTGGTAAGGAGTAATGTGAACAAAACTAAATAAAACCTGTGATATTCAACTTTATATTTATGTTTGTTTATTTAACAATTTTTTTCCCTCGGCTTCGTTTATCTTTTAAATATAACCTGTGTAGAATTGGAATCGAATCAGTCGCTTGGAAGATAACTAGTACAGTAGAATCCGTTTATTATGGACTGCGCCTATATTGGCCAACCGCCTATTATGACGTAATTACACCACGAAGTTTGGTTTTCAAATAAAATACTTTGTAACAAAGTCGGATATAATCATTTGGCTTACAGTCACTTATTGTACATCCAACGGCACAAAAATACAAATTTAACCTTTTTATTATACTAGTAGGCAAAACCCCCCAAAATGTCAATGTGACTTGGGGGAGGCCTGTGTTCAGCAGTGGACGTCTTTTGAGCTGAAATGATGATGATGATTATACTAGTTTAGATTGTTGATCGTCGGCGAGCAATCAAGATTTACAAAACTGGTTTATGTGGATCTCTCATTGTACGGGAAATCTATAGAAAGTGATGCCATGTTAAATGGTATAGGTTGATGTGTCGCCGTGTGTACATACACTGACGGATATAATTATTGTCAACGCACACTTCGAAGAAGAGTCGCTTTTATCTTGGTTCACGAGATAATTAGTGTACTAAAGATTGCGTTAGGTAAATTGTAAAAGTCAAAAACGTGACTACCAAAATGGTTATGTAAGATGTTTGGTGGATTCTAGACTTGTGTAAGCAGCAAAGTTTGCTTTATTCAAATTATGGACCTGAGGGAGTTACCAAGTTCTGGGGCCGCCCTTGTGGAACATCGGCTACGACTGGGTGCTGCGCGCCGACCTCCCTAGCGGTGTCAGCGTAGTTTGCTACGCTGACGACACGCTGGTGCTGGCACAAGGGAGGTCGCACGAGGCGGCGGCCGAACTTATGACACGCGGGGTTGCGATAGTCGTGGAGAGAATCCGGCAACTAGGTCTCGAGGTGGCATTGCACAAGTCCGAGGCCATGTGCTTTCATGGGCCTCGGAATGCGCCACCGTCGGGATCCATACTGACGGTAGGAGGGGTTCCCATCGGCGTCGAGTCGACGTTGAGATACCTAGGGCTTGTCCTCGACAGCCGGTGGAACTTCGTGGAGCATTTCCGACGTTTGGCCCCCAAACTGGAACGGGCAGGGGCTGCGTTCAAGCGGCTCTTGCCCAACCTGGGGGGTCCAAACGCCTCCTGCCGCAGGCTCTACGCGGGGGTCGTGCGGTCCATGGCCCTTTACGGGGCCCCGGTGTGGGCGCGTTCTCTGAGGCGGCGAGCCGCCCATTACCTGAACGCGCCCCAGAAGGTGGTAGCCGTAAGGCTGATCCGGGGGTACCGCACGATCTCCGGCGAGGCGGCGAGCCTCTTGGCCGGATTGCCGCCATGGGATCTGGAGGCGATAGTCCTCGCGTGCCTGCACGAATGGCGCGCGGAGGCACTACGCCGGGGGGAAACTCCGCTGCCGCGGCAAATTGTCGCTCAGCGGACAGACCTCCGGCGCGATCTCATGGCGACATGGAGAGAGCGACTGTCGCAACCCCGTGCAGGGCACGCCACAATAGTGGCGATAAGTCCCCTCTTTGAGGAGTGGCTAGAGAGGCGCCACGGCGCCCTCACCTTCCGCCTGACGCAGGTCCTCACCGGACACGGTTGTTTCGGGAGGTTCCTGCACCGAATCGGGCGGGAGGAAACGCCCGGGTGTCACCACTGCGAGGATCGGCCGGAGGACACGGTGGAGCACACTGTGGAGCTATGCCCCGCTTGGGCTGAGCACCGCCGTGTCCTCGTAGCGGCGATCGGCGGCGGCGACCTCTCGCGTCCGGCCCTGGTTCAATCCATGGTCCGGAGCGAGAGGGAATGGGAAGCCGTCGCCTCCTTCTGCGAAGCAGTCATGCTAGCGAAGGAGGTGGCGGAACGTGAGAGGGAGAGAACCTCACGTCCCAGCCGCCGCGGGAGACGCCCCGGGCGTCGGGGGGCAACCAGTGGCCCCCGGCCACCGTAGGCGCGGGCCTGTGGACGGTGAGTAATGGGCTAGCTCACCGTCCGTCCGTCTTATGACGACAGACCGTGCCGACGGCGCGTTCGTGTTCCACGCGCGCCTCAAGGAGATGTCAGCAAATCGGTAGGGGTCCGAGAGGGCCGATGCCTGCCAGGGCTGCGGGTTGTTCGAAAGAGATACCGTGCCCCTGGAACGCAAAGGGCTAAGAAGGAACATGGATGGGTTTTAGTCAGTACGAGTCTGACACTCCCTTCCGCTCCGCCCAGAGCGGAAGAAGTCATTTGATGATTTCCCATCCGAAAAAAAAAAAAAAAAAAAAAAAAAAAAAAAAAGGGAGTTACCAAGTGTGGAGCACTTCCGACGCGACGTTTGGCCCCCAAACTGGAACGGGCAGGAGCTGCGTTCAAGTGGCTCTTGACCAACCTGGGGAGTCCAAAAACCTGCTGCCGGAGGGTCTACGCGGGGGTCGTGCGGTCCATGGCCCTTTACGGGGACCCGAAGAGGGCGGGTTAGAAAAAAAAAGGTAGTTACTAAGTAGTTTCGACTTACAAACATTTATGTTCTTAACATAAATGTGTTTAAGTCAATCATAGTAGCACTGACCTGTGACCATAATGTGCAAGGCAAAAACTTTAATGCAAGTTAGTGTTTTCAGTAAATATTGAATCATCACCTTTACGAGGTCAAACAATATCGTTTATATAATTCTCAGGCTAATACTGTAATTTTGTAAAGCCCGTGCCTGCAATAGGTAAGTTGCTGCTACTCCAACCAGATTTGTCTGGATATCACCAGAATTATCCTAATCAAGTTGGTGTGGTATTCTCAATCAGATAATGATTCATTACCCGTCTTCCTACACCATATGGACGACTTAAATCAATCAAGTATTAACACAATACTATGTGCTATGTAGGTGCGGCAACTAAATTAATTTATCAACATAATGTACCATTTACCATCGACACGATAAGATTGATAAGTCCGAAACGAGATATTTGGTTAACGTTAAACTTAAACATTTGCGCTTAAGTAGAAAATCTTGTTTTTTCACTTTGTTCTTTTTTATATTGAAAGTAACAATTTTCGTTAAGGTTTGTTAAGATTGTCTCTTCAGAAATGTCCTTCTTCCACGACGAATGTCCAGTTTGTCCTGACATCTCCTAAGATGAAAATTGAGTCAAATCAAAATATTTTTATTTTACATAGGCCAACAGGAGCACTTATAAAACGTCGACAAAAAGGTGCTCGGTTCGGTTTGGTCGTTTCCTATGGAGACGAACCGGCAAGAAACTCCATGGTTACTCTTTTAAAATCATTTGGTTTTACAATATATCTGTTACAGCGTTAGTACTAAAGTATGGGAGTACATCGTAAGGCCAACAATAAGTCGCTGCTAACTACAAAACGTAGAACGAGATAAAAGTTACCAAGGATCTAGGAATCTATAAGGCCTACAATGTCCACACATTTACAAAAAATCGGTAAATATACAAAAGAGTTTGTAGAAAAACAAAAAAGAACAAAATATCACAAAAAGACTAGATAAAACAAGTGACACAAATGTTGTCATCCGTGCTGTAACTATTCTAAACAAAAAGTGTAATGATTTAAAAACTATTGTAAAACATCTGATTAAAAATAACGGAAAAAATTAAAAATAAAAACTAAGATTGAGAATAGTTAGAGACATCCACACATTTGTTGCCATTTATGAGCTACCAGGGAAGCCACATGTGCAAAGGGGCTAAGGCCAAACTTCTCTATCTTCAACGTTGTCCTTAATATTGTAATATGCTTTTTTAATAAGGACACGTTTGATATAATTTTTAAACTTTCCATCGGTCAGTTCAGTATTATAACTGACTTCGGCAACTTATTATAAAGCGTATACTGTTTATAAGGATTGACTTGCTAGTTTTAGTTATTCTGAATTTAGGTATTACAATTTCGTGTTTACTGCGTGTATTTATATTATGAAAGTCGCTTCTAATTTTGAAAAGGGTCGGTTTTTGCGGACATATAGAATACATATAGAGTAATTTTATTAGGTAAGGATACTGTCTGCTGCTACACAGTTTCAACTGTCGTGTTCAGACACAGATGATTCAATGCTTCATATCAGTCATTATTTTTGTTTTTCATTGATTTCATTAAAATTAAAAAAAACCGCCGACAGAATAAAGCTCTAAAAAACCAAAAATAAATTAAACTAAGCGTCGTAGCGTCGGGGGTCCGCTTTGTTTTGTGCTTTTGTTAAGCGGTCTACTTAGCGGTCACCCGATGCTACAACGCTTGGATTATTTTTATATTTGGTTTTTTCTGTCGGGGGCTTTTTAAATTATTAATTACAGTTTTATTTCAAGCTTTTTAAACTTATACTATTTTTCTTAGCCTGGGCATAGGTCTCCTCCCCTTCCCTTCAGATATACTGATACACAGATACACGGATACACACGTCAAATTTATAACAGCCCTCTGTTTTGGTCAGGAGTTATAAAAAAACGCCACGTCATCAATGTTGATACTACTGTGCTAAATTACGAAATATCGTGAAAAGCAAAAATGAAAATGATAGTCATCACTGACTATTAATAGAAGACTGGACATATTAGATGTTTGTCCACAACTCTTTAAAATAATTTAACAGTTGGTATAGTATGTTGTTACGGCCAGTGGTATGATTGAACATAGCTAACACCTAACTGGAATCTCGTAAAGTAACTCATTACAGTACTTTGGACAAGAATCTTCTTTATTTGATTACTGTAAAGGTACCTCTGCCGTAGTTACTTGCATTGAAAAAACATAATTATACAACTGTGTCCTAACAAAAAAAGTTAACATTGAAATCCCACCCGAGCAAACCCGGAGCTGGTTGCTAGTTTTATAATATTAAGAGATACCGCAATGAATGTGTCGCCGATAAACGTTATCTCGGTTCACTGGATATTACATAGGTAATGATGATTATTTTAACATTATCTTCTCGCAAACAAATACGATATCGAATGTGTTACCACGGTACGTATCAGAAATATTGCTTTCATTCCACACACCGCATCGACACAGTGCAGACATGGTGAAAGTTGCAGTAGTTACCGGCTCTAACAAGGGGATCGGCTTCGGGATAGTTAAAGGACTGCTGAAGAGGTTCGATGGAGTCGTCTACCTGACTTCTAGGGACGAAGGTAGAGGGCAAGCTGCCGTCGCCAAATTGAACGAGCTCGGCCTGAAGCCGGAGTTCCACCAGCTCGACGTGACGGACAGGGACAGTGTGCTGCGCTTTAGAGATCACGTCAAGGAGAAGCACGGAGGTATCGACATACTTGTCAACAACGCAGCGGTCGCCAACAGTGTGGAACTTTACAATCCCTATGACGTGTGCAAAACTGTCGTCGATATAAACTACTTCAGCATTCTGACAATCCAAGAACTGTTATTCCCGTTAGTGAGAGACAATGGACGCATTCTCAATATTTCTAGCGACTGTGGGCATTTGTCGAACGTACGGAATATTTACTGGGTGAAGAAACTGTCCAAGAAGGATTTAAAGGTGGATGACATCAATGAGTTCGTGAACTGGTTTTTGGAAGGCGTTAAGGAAGAAAACTTTAACTACGACGATATTGCTGATGATGGAACATTAGCTTCGTACAGAGTAGCGAAGGTGGCTCTCAGTGCCATCACGATGCTCCAGCAGAAAGAACTTGAGTCGAGAAACATCTCAGTGAACTCTATGCATCCAGGACTCGTTCAGACTGACATGACGCACGGTGTTGGCTTTTATGACATCGACCAAGCAGCCGAAACTCCTATATATCTAGTACTTGATGCTCCTGACAGTCTGAAAGGAGCCTACGTGTGGTACGACAGAAAAGTTCTAGACTGGTTCGACTACAAAGCTGATTACTTCTTCAAAGCCAAGAACTTAAAGACATAAAATATGAAGACAATAACTGCATACATTATTTTTAATTTGTACTTAGATTTATTGGTTCGTGAAAATTAATTTTAAAGCAATTTATTTCGAGATCGTTTCTGTGTTAAATAATATAATTATGGTAGTATCAGATTTATCTCTTTGTTTATAAAATAAATTACTGCTCGTAAATTATATCTGCTGCTGGGCATCGACTTTTAATAACTGTTAAATTATTAGCAATTGTTACGAGTGCCAAATTCATTGCGAAAGAACAAGATAAAAGTTAATGTGCAAATATAACATCGTGGCGGTCGATAATTCTAACAAAATGGTTACTTCATGAAGTTCAGTAGTAGTTGACATACTTTGATATCCAACCTGTTTGCCAAACGTGGTGATTGTAGTTATCTTCAACAACTGCTGTTTTTTTAATGATACTATAATGATACTGTAAGTTAATGTTTGCATTTATAATGACAGTTTATAACCTCATGTTGCCATCTTTAATTTTCAATTTTATAAATAATCAGACGAATCTTACGATGCTTCTATTTATTTTCTACTAAACCACATTTTATCCAAAATTGTTGAAATACATATATTACTTCGTGAGTTCGGCCACGTTCTGATGTTTGTCTCGCAAAGTTTTGATTAAATTGAAACGAAATATAAGTTGACATGAAACGTGTAATCAAATAAAATGTTTTATTGTATTTGTCTTTTGACTTTGAGCTCAGGTAACCGGTGTAACTTTGTGATATATTGACTGAACCTAGACTTGAGTCAGTATACTTTTGTTAAGTTTTATACCTCGGGGAGTAATTATAACTTGGGAGTTTAGACTCGAAAAAACTTGAATTCACGACTGGAATATAATTTATTTAACGTTTTAATGCAAAATACCAACCTGTACATAATTACGTCACCATTAACAGCAGTTCAACGGTTATTTAATCATTGTTATTTTTAAATACAAACATTAATTAACATTATTTCAGGGAATGATATTTTTGTTGTGTCGGTAAGAGAACCATTAGAGAATGACTGATAAATACTAATTAATGTATTATCTCTAGATATGACATGCATTAATAATACTAAACATTCTTATCTAACAGTCCGCCCATACGTCATTCAACAGCTAATTTTAAAATAAACTAGCAAAAGTCGCCATGTTCCATTTAAAATCAAAACGGTCTTGATTGAGAAATTTATCTTTGTTATGGTTCCGTTCCCAAAGGGTCAAACGGGACCCTATTACTGAGACTTCGCTGTCCGTCCGTCCATCTGTCACCAGGCAGTATCTCATGAACCGTGATAGTGAGCTAGTTGAAATTTTTGCAGATTATGTATTTCTGTTGCCGCTATAATAACAAATACTAAAAACAGAATAAAATAAATATTGTAGGGTGTATTGTATAAACGAGCACAAAGGGAGCCCCCATACAAAAAAGTGATTTTTTTGCTCGTTTTTATAAATTATTGTACGGAACCCTTCGTGCGCGAGTCCGACTCGCTCTTGGCCGGCTTTTTTTTTATTTTTATTTGCGATATGTTTGTCTCTTGACTCTAGTCTAGGTCAAAGATGACAGAGACAAAGTCGACGATGGTACGAGCTTACCCAGAAGAAGCCTGTACACTCTAACTTTGAAGAGATTAGGGTTGTAAGCGTTCGGAAACACAAACGCAGGCAGAGAGTTCCACTCCTTTACTGTGCGCATTATGAAAGACGAAAACGCTTAGTGCGAATTGGTGGAATAGCAATAAGGTAGGGATGGTAACTTGCAGTGCGTCTAGATGTCCGATGGTAGAAGGGGGCCAGTGGGATGAGGTCGTGGAGTTCTTGGACAAACTCACCAAAGTACAGCCTGTAGAAGACCGACAAGCAGGCAACCTTGCGGCGATGAGCCAAGCTGGGAAGCTTGGCATGCACCAATTTTACATCGTCAGTCAGCCTCTCTCTGCGTCCCACCGAGTCAAGCGCGGCAAGCTGGTATTTAGATGAGCCATCCCAAAGATCGCTGCAATGCTCCATGCAAGATCGGACTTGTGCTTTATAGTGTTAAAAGCTGTCACAAAATTACACATTTTCATTGTCTATCTGTCATTATGTCGATTTTTACGTAGACAAAACTCGTTTCTACAGTGGTCATGTTACGCGAGCAGGCCTGAAGTATCGCTTCACTCTATTTAAGATGCCCAGCTTTTTAGCCGCAGTTTAGGCTTTGTTCTCAATGGTGGCGCAGAAGTTGAGACTGGACGTCAACTCCATGGCCAAGAGCTCAAGTTGACTAGTCACAGGAGCAGATGTACCACGAAAAAGAAGGGGTTTGGTCGAAACGATTCCTTTTGCTTGATCTGCCGGTAGACGAATCTTTAAACTTTAAGAATAAGTCCTTGAGTAAAGGACTTATTCTTAAAGTGTTCAGACTTACCTAAATATAGTTCCTCACAACAATACTCCCTACAACCCTAAGCCTACATACACAAGCTAGTTCATACAAACAAATTACATAATTTACGTTTATAATACCCACTAGTCTGGCTCTATTCAGAATATAAGCGTGTTCTCGTCGGAGCCGCGTTCGCTGTTTATCAGGCAAAGTTTTGATTAAATCCGACCGAAACAATAGTGATGTACTCCAATAACATAAATTGGAGCTTGTTAGTTTGTTTTTTGACTTTGTGAACACAATGTGAGGACTATAATTAGACGCGGGTGTAATTGTTGCTGTTTTAGCAGGTGTGTGTGCTGACTATGGGTGATCTTCGTTATTTACAAGTTGGATTGAGTCAGACAAATTATCAACTCTATTAAACTATCAACTACCATTGTTGATCTGGTAGTGCTAGATAGAGTATGTGTTGTTTAGCTAGGTGGGGCTAAGTATAAGCAGTAGCATGTTAAAACCCATGAAAATTAAAAAGCATACAAAATCACGCCTGTTTTCTTCGAAGAGTTACAAAGACCTGACTCAAAGTGCTACATTTCGTAAATATGTTTAAGCCGTAGAGAGGCGAGTTTATTGCCATAATTTGGACGCAGATACCTATTCCGGGCTGACACTAAGAATTTGTCAAGAATAAGAAAATCTAAGTAAGGTTTTAGTTGTAAATAGTGCAGAGTCTGCTTTAGCTAACAGCCGCATCAGGTTCTAAAATCGTGTGTTTACAGATCAGAACCCATAAGTTGTGTTAAGCACCTGGTGAGTTGTTAGACTTCCTAATGTATACCAGTCAACCACTTCAAATTACAATAAAGCCCGTAAAACTAAAAAGAAGAAAATTATAATAATATCTCAATCACAGCAAAATTCAATCACATTTGCCATCACAGTACACAATCAAACAGTAACACTACCTGCTTGTCATCCCATTTATCATTCACACATGAAAATCTCGATTACAATTCCCAATGATAATGCATTCTATCACAATCAATATTCGAGTGCAGCCATTATGAGATATTAGCGTAAAATACCGCTCTTAGATAACGCACGGAGCGATCAAATTCATCCCATAACGATCCATTGCTCGCTCACTATGAATAATGTATGAACGCCGCGCAGCATCCCATTAACGCATCCCCATGTAACTGCTGTATGTTTTGTGCGTCGTTTTTACAAACATTGTTTCTGTTAGGATTTGTTAACATTGAATATCAAGGAGCTTGTGTTTACTGCATTATGTATCAATTAAGGGTTACATTGCCGTTTTGCAGTCACTTTCTTGGTAGGGAAAGAGAATTTGGTTAAAAAGGGATTTGTACAAAGAAAGGCTCCCATTGTGACAATCAGCTCTTTTTAGCTATGGAGAGCAAATTTTAGTTACAAGTCATTTAAGTTGATTTGATGTAAAAAAAGAACAAGACCAGTACAATATCATCTGCCTAGCCTTTTCCCAACTATGTTGGGGCCAGCTTCCAGACAAGATGCAGCTGAATACCAGCATTTTACATGGAGCGACAACTTATCTGAACTCCACAACTTGTCAAATCAAATCCGTCAATCATTGAGTACTTTGAGACTTTCGCGCCACCTGACTACCTGCAAGGACTGTCGAAGATTTACAGATGTCACACACGTCGAAGATGACAGCCTAGACCAAACGGTTTATCGTGGTTTCCGACACAAGGAGGAAGCCTCGCGGACCGACCCTGGGCAAGCGTTGAAGATCGACTAGGGCGGCTGTTATTCAGCTCCTCAGGGCCAGTACAGGCATTAAGAACTTAAGAAATTATAATATCAGTAGTATGAGCACAAATGAAAAGGTTTGTGTTGTTGAGGGTTTGTAGGTACTCCGAATTTAATCGAAATACATTGATCACATTTAAACGTGGAGAGCCGTACCTAGCCGCGCGGGCGGTGTACAGCGATAAATCGAATCACTGCGGGCAATTTGGCGCCAAGCCTATTTCCTACGTTTTATTAGATTTTGTAAATAACTGCACGAGTATTGCAATGAAGATATTTCAGATTTGTTGAATAAAACAACATAGCTGCCAGGTTGTTTGTAGGCGAGACTTATGTGGCAAAATGCAGCCGAATATTTTACCGGAAAAATACTTTCCGATAATTAATCCATACTGATCTGTTTATACAAATATTATTCAACGGCACTTCTGTTTACAATGAACTATGCAACCGGTAGTTATCTTATCGCGAATGAACTTCAGTGTATCAAGGAAAACAAATAAATGCTCATTATTTTAGGTCAACAGACCGAGTCAAGTCATCTAATTATCGCATTGGAGTTAGTACACACAGTAATCATGGTGAAAGTAGCTGTGGTCACCGGCTCCAACAAGGGTATCGGCTTCTCGACTGTTAAAGGACTTCTGAAGAGATTCGATGGAGTAGTGTTCCTCACCTCCCGAGACGATGGCAGAGGGAAGGCCGCTGTCGCCAAACTAAACGAGCTTGGTCTCCATCCAGAATACCATCAGCTTGACGTGATAGACCGACACAGTGTTGCGAGATTCCGAGATTACGTAAAAGAGAAGTACGGAGGGATCGATATCTTGATCAACAACGCTGCGGTCTGCAACTGCTCTGAACTTTACTTGGGCTACAAAGAAAGTAAGGATATCATCGATATCAACTACTTCAGCTTCTTCATCATCCAAGAGTATTTATATCCATTGGTTAGAAACGACGGACGAATTCTCAATATTTCCAGTGACTGTGGACATTTATCTAATGTGAGGAATGAATACTGGATTAAAAGGCTTTCCAACAAAGATATGACTGTGAATGACATCAATGATTTTGTCAACTGGCATCTGGAAGCAGTGAAGAACGGGACCTTCAACAGATATGATATAGCTGACGATGGAACGATTGCTGCATACAGAGTCGCCAAGGTTGCTGTCAGTGCATTGACTATTATCCAGCAAAGAGAACTGAAAGGTAGAAACATTTCAGTGAACTCCATGCATCCTGGCTTGGTTCGTACGGATATGACGAAAGGCGTGGGTTTCTACGACGCAGACCAAGCCGCGGAAACTCCTCTGTATATGGTACTGGAGGCTCCAGCAAGTATAAAAGGCGCGTACATTTGGTACGACAGGAAACTCCTGGACTGGTATGATCCTAAAGCTGACTGGTATTTCAAATCTGTTAATTTTACGTGTAGTCAATAGTTTATTTATGCAACTCTGTTTGAAAATATGTTATGACAAAAAATGATTATTTTTTGACTCTTTGGAAAAAAGTTGAAGTGTATGTATGCATATTATTGAAACGAACTCCACTATTTCAATTAAATTATTCACTTGTCATTTGTATTACTGAAGGTGTAAGAATAACTAAGAAAATAAAATAACGCGTAATACAACTTCGAAAAAATATTACTTCAAGCAATTAACTCCCTGTCAGAAAACTATTCTTCCAACCAATAAAGAGAAATAGGTTTCCATATAAACGTAGTTCGCCTAAACGAGTTCATTTAGCGAGCCAATCACCATTAGCCTGTGACGTCACCAACATGGCCACCGGACAATAACGTGAAGTCAAGTTCACGTCCGATATCTTTTGAGATAATAACAGGCGGTACGTTATGTCATGCTGTATTTATGTTCATGTTTATGAGAGAGGGAATAAGGTCTATATTACTGCGTTTATTTATAAGGTCTTCTATTTGTTAGTAACTGTTTTTTTTTGTCTTATTTGTCAGAATTATTTCCTACATGTTAACAGATCTTCGACTAGCTGTCTTCTACCTCCTTATCATAATAATTGATTCAAGAACTTTACTGCTTCAAACACAAACAAAAGTTCCAACGTTACATTACCATACACCTGTGTTCCCAACTAAATAACTTATATTATTGATATGCTCGGAGACCTCTTCAATCAGCTTGATACACCGCAGATAAGTAACACTTACAACGATTAAACTAACATTACAACACAAAACTTGTACAATAACAATAATTCAAACTTTTCCTTCTTCATAAGCAATTTCCCGAATTCACGTGTCTTCAAAACATGCTTGGTGAAGGATAACCAACCTTATGGTAGCGGGTGAAGGTTTCATGTTGTGTACATGTGTGGTGTAAAATGATAATACCCAAGTGAATATTAACGCGACTGCTAATGGAGTAATGGCACTCGTACATATGAATAATTCACGTATCGAATTAAAGCGAGCCAACTTTTGTTCTGTTTACATTGGAATTAAAAAGTTTCCCAGCGTGAGCTACGGAGGGGTATGGAGTGGTGCGGCGAGGGGCAGGGGGGGGGGGGTGAGTGAGGCTAGCATTGAATTCGCAAAAGCGGCAATTTCCGTAGAAAGGATGATGACATACGGGAAGTGCGGTGAGGACGAGCCAGCTGCTTCCCAGTGGGAGAAAGAATTGAAAAAATACTCGAGCCTACTTTCGCTCGTTATTCTAGCAAAATTTTAATATCGAGTCCAAAATACGAGAATGAAAGGCAACCTGCATGTTAGAGCCGATTGTTTTAGCACTCGTTTTACAAATTAAAAAAAAAACTACAGTAAGTGAGTATATTTATCGCACCAACCTTTATGTTAATTTTTCACGGATTTGTACTTCTTTACTTGTTTTGTTTTGCCGCATGTAATTTTATCATTTATGTCAATCTCAATAGTTAATTATTAACCTGTTTACGTGTATATAGGTCATAACAAATTGCATCAACAGCTAACTGTATATTTCCGAGATTATAATATATTATCGTAATAGTGTAAACACACACGGAATTAAATTAGATTAACGATAATTTATGCATTGGCTTATCATTTTCAGCTTCTGGCAACACTATAAATCAGCCTTACTGTAATAGTAATTAATGGCTAATGTATAACCAAATTATATTTAGGTAGCGTAAGAATGGAGCTGCGTGCTAGTGCTGTAACCACCACCATGTTTTCAGAGCAATGGTAATGGAATAAATTGCGCCTGCCTGGGTTCGTACCAATCGTTAAACGAGACCATTACGACTGCTCTTGTGTAAAAGAACTCTTAAGGAAGCCAAAAGGCACTTGTTCTCATCGTCATTGCGATCAAGTTTTCTGTTCTGCACCATACCTCATCATCCTCTCCCTTGTACTATTAAAATCCATCAGCATAATGTTTCGAGTGCGTTACACTCAGTCTTACCGTAAAACTGGATTTCTAAACTAATATTATAAAGAGAAAATATTTGATTGTTTGTTTGCATTGAATAGGCTCCGAAACTACGGGTCCGATTTGAAAAATTATTTCAGTGTTATATAGCCCATTTATCGAGGAAGGCTATATGCTATATATCATCACGCTACGACCAATAGGAGTGGAGCAGCAATGAAAAATGTTGCAAAAACGGGGAAAATGTGACGCAAACGAAGTTGCGCCGGACAGCTAGTTTCAAATAAAAAAAAAATATGATGTTCAGATTGCGGCTTTGTGAAGTACGGAAGAACACATTGTATAGGTACCAAAATAATCATTTTATTTAGCACATCATCATTATCATTTCAGCCGAAAGACGTCCATTGCTAGACATAGGCCTCTCCCAAATGTCGCCACATTGACATAAGGGGGGCTTTTGCCATAATCGCCACGCTTGGCACTGGCTGGCGATTGCAGTACGGTTGTAAAAAAAAGCACAGAGAACGCTGCTACCCATGCTCTGGAAAATCCCTTAGTCGCCTCTTACGACACCCACGGGAAGATATGGGATGGTGCTATTCTTTACGTCCGACACCATACAGAACCTCACACCATACAGAACATGAAACATGAATTTAGTACATGAATTTATTATATTATTCTAAGTATATCAAAGGGTTCAATCACAAGTCTAGATAAACGAAAAAGTTTGTAAATTGAAAAACTTTTAGTACTGAATTTGTGCGGAATAAGCATTAGGTTAGTGATTTCTAGGAACCTTCTTGGAGCCAAATTCATCGTTTTTAACAAGAATAGTTTAAGAGAAGTAAGGACCATGGGCAATCTGGGCGTAAGTCGGACATAATTGATATGTATCTCAAATAGTAGCTTATAATAGGACTTCACTTCATACTTTGACAAAAGTACGTTAGCCGCCGGGGAACAGAGGCACTTGAAATAAGTTGCTTTTTCTATGCATTATGTCAAAGATTTTTGCTTAAAATATAAATAATTAAATACGACAAGAAGCAGAAGACACAAAATTTAACTACTAATAAACCTTGTTGACCAAGGGGATTCCGTTACACAGCCTTAAGACTCCTTTGTCGATTCTAGGACTCGATGGGCCTAGCTCGGGCTAAATACTGTGTACAGCATCAGCACAATGTTTTCGACATGATTTACTTTAAAAGCAAAAGACTTTTGTAGTCATTTCTTGGACAAAATACAGGAAATTGCATCATTTTCTACTGCACTAGTAACGGGATATTTACCATGTTTATTATTTGTTTTGAGTTCCCGATATTTCGGCGCTGTTGCAAACGCCATGATCACGCATAAACTGAAGTTATTGCGGGTGGACAAATAATAAACATGGTAAATACGGTGTTACTGGTGTTATTGATA
Organism: Cerastis rubricosa; assembly: GCA_949152445.1. Lineage (NCBI taxonomy): Eukaryota > Metazoa > Arthropoda > Insecta > Lepidoptera > Noctuidae > Cerastis > Cerastis rubricosa. The sequence goes on along the minus strand of OX424537.1, from coordinate 22,457,659 downwards.
GTGTTAGTGACCATGTCAGTTTAAAAGCTTATGTTTTCTACTGCCTCTACCTGTGTTCTCTATCTGTGGTGACGACTTTGGTACTTGTTGCAATGGTGTGAATTGGAGTACTCATTATGACTTTACGAGTTCCAATTTGAGATATATTTCAATTCTGTTGATTTTATGCCCATTTTGGCCATGACTCTTTCACATGACTACTATACAAAAATGTTTCCTAGCCGCGACAGCCCCGTTCAAACTAAGTTCCCGTATATTTCATAGGCGTACGAGACGTAATGTGATGTGGTTATGTCAGAGAGTTCGCGACGAAATTAGATGTGAGTCGAGAGGTCTGGCGTGTTTTGTGAACGTACGGGCGCCGCCCGGGTGCATTGTGCCAGCCTGCTTAACCTTGCTCCGGTTATATCGACGGATAACCGGATGAATCCCTTTCGCGGGGCGCGGGGAGGGAGATTCATGAATACAGGCTCTGAAACTACTGGTAGGAGGGGAGATGGTGGAGGAAAATATCGTATGACAGGTAAGTAATACCAAATTGAGTATTCGTAGCAACTGAATACTGTTATCAAACTATTTCGATATTATTATGTTATTTCGGTCATTTTATATTAAAATCTGTCCACCCGTAACTAGATTATGGATAATCATGCATTCTTAATACCCTAAATTTCGTCTTTTCACTACAAAAGGTTTGAGCCGTCCAATTTATTTATTCGTTTCGGTTTATTTACCTTACCAGAATTTGATAGTACAATGTGTTTTTTTCTCTCGACTTAGTCATTGCTTTAAAAGGCACGCGGTTTGAGGAACTGCGAATTAGAATACCAAATAGTAATTATATTATTCAACCCATGCTAATATTATAACGAAAAAGTTAGTTTGTCTGACTTTTGTATCCATAGAACGTCGATAGACAATAGAACGTCATTCCTGTGGGACAGTTACCTCTACGCGGGTGAAGTCACAGGCAAAAGTTACTTTAATATAAATAAGATTAACGTTTGCCAAAGTTTGCACTACATTACACTTCTAGGTATAAGGAAGCGGGTACAATCAATGAGACGCAGCGATGTTTGTGGAAGCCGGCGCGTTTGATTGATCACCGACTAGATAGGTACCACCGACGCGATCAGTGCCAGCCATCGACAAACTGGGAGTTTTGTTGTTGTTCTACTTAAGCGCTTATAGCTTCCATTGATAGGAAGAGCTGATTATTAGATACTAGCTGTCCCGCGCAGCTTCGTCTGCGTCACATTTTCCCCGCTTTCGCAAAATTGTTCATTGGTGCTCCGCTCCTATTGGTTGTAGCGTGATGATATATAACCTTTAGCCTTCCTCGATAAATGGGCTATCTAACACTGATAGAATTATTCAAATAGGACCAGCAGTTCGTGAGATTAGCGCGTTCTCGCAAACAAACAAACAAACTCTTCAGCTTATAGATTTAATACTTTTTATGATATTATAATTCTGCCAGTATATAAGTCTGTATAACATATTTACGCATCATGATGGCTTCCCCGAGAGAGGAGAGAAGAGGAGCTCGTGGCTAAATAATAACAGCCGCCCAGGTCAATCTTTAAGGTTAAGCCGTGCTTGCCGAGGTTGGTCTGTGGATGGGTGACCAAAATTACATATCGAGTTTCCTCCGTGCCTCGGAAAGCACGTTAAGCCGTTGGTCCCGGCTGTCATTTGTAGATCTTTGACAGTCGTTACGAGTAGCAGTAGCTAAAAGTCTGACATCCAGTCTTACCAAGGGTTATCGTATTACCCAGTTACTGGGTTGTGGAGGTCAGATAGGCAGTCGCTTTATGTAAAATATTGGTACTCAGCTGCATCCGGTTAGACTGGAAGTCGACCCCAAGATAGTTTGGGAAAAGGCTAGGCAGAAGATGATGGCTTCCTCCAGAAAAAGCACACCATCACGAGAAGTGGAAGGAATGGGAGGAGGCCTTTGCCCTGGAGTGGGACAACAAGGATTATTTAAAAAAAAAACTAAAAATATGCTAAACTGATTTGGATAACACTTCAATACGGCATTCGAGTAAACTATGACCTGGGTTAGAACATAAGTAGGATAATTAACGTGGGGTAAACCTCCATGTGGGCGAAGCCGCGGGCAAAGCTTATCATAATGTTATGGTGTTAGCGTGACAATATAATATAAACCCGTCACTCCACAGCAAGTCCTGACATCGTACATCCTAGGTCTCTTTACAGACGACGAAGCCACGTGGTGTGGAAACGGCAACAGTTATGAATCTGCTTTCACGACCTCGCGATGAGTTTAGAGATTATCGTATCAGGAGAAAAACTTCAAAGATATACTGTTTCTTATTATAATGTATTTCGCAAATACTACCTTTCTGCCTTTAAGGGACAGTTATGGCGCTTGACATAATTACTTGTAGGTATTATCTAGTTGTTTTTGTTATAGGTGGTTCGCAAAAGCACCTTCTGCTTTAGATAACGCATGGAACACCACTTTTGCCTACCGTGAGTACGTGTACATTCGTGATCACTAAAACCTTGGTTTGATGTTTTCTCTCCCGACATGCACGTATACCCACTTAACTCAGTTTGTAAGCTTTGAAAGCTTATCGTCTGCTTTTCTTAGAAAAACTTGCTTAGAAGAGATTTTTCCTACGCAAAACCAGCAATTCTGCGAACTAGTAATAGATATTTTTAGACGCAAAATATAAAAGTTAATTAAGTCATTAGCATTTTAATAACAGAAAAGAAGTCTTAATTAGTCATAGCTTCATAATCAAGTAAAACAAAACTTTGTATATTTTCAGTTTCAAAGCTAAAATATGGTTCAAAAAACAGAGAACCTTTCTAGAAGGTCAATCAATTCTTTTGTATTCTATTATCCTTCGACTTATGACTTTATCCGTAGTCTCAATTACACTAGGAGAGTTACTCGACCGCCGAGAGGTGAGGCTCACCGCTCAAATCAAGTCAGGCACCTTCAACTCTAGGCAGTCAAGTCAGGCACCTTCAACTCTAGGCAGTCAAGTCAAGTCAGGCACCTTCAACTCTAGGCAGTCAAGTCAGGCACCTTCAACTCTAGGCAGTCAAGTCAGGCACCTTCAACTCTAGGCAGTCAAGTCAGACACCTTCAACTCTAGACAGTCAAGTCAGGCACCTTCAACTCTAGGCAGTCAAGGAATTCGCCTTATTATACGAGGTTTCAATTAATAGCCGTTATTTTGAACTAGGCACAGAAATAAATCGATGCACCATTTTTTTTAACCGACTTCTTTGAGCTAAATGTTTCATTAAAATCGGAATATGAACTCTCAGAAGTAACCAGTACTTAGTATTGGAAATGCTGGAATATAATGCTGACATTTAGATGGTGTTAATTGTTGATCGAGTTTAAGAGAAGAAAAAAACCGGCCAAGTGCGAGTCTTAGTCAAGGAGTCGCGCACGAAGGGTTCCGTACCGTTATTTATAAAAACGTATTTTAGTCTGTTTTTAGTATTTGTTGTTATAGCGGCAACAGAAATACATAATCAACAAGAAATTAGAAGAGATAGTAGAAATTTCAACTGGCCAACTGTAACGGTTCATGAGCCTGGTGACAGACGGACGGACGGGCGGACGGCCAGCGAAGTGTCAGTCCCGTTTGACCCTTTGGGTTCGGAAACCTAAAAAAGCGTTCATAGGCACATAAAAGAAAACAGTTTTACGTTTGCGTAGCAGAATAAACTCAACTTTTCTACTGTTTAACTGTCACCAATAAAAAAGCGACATTTAATTTACTTTTTAAAGAAACCTTATCGGGGACATGAAATACCGCGGCACAGGATACGTGCTCGTAAATTGAGTAAAACAACCGAGTGTGGCCACTGCACTTTTACTCACGGCGAAACGAAAATGTAGATTTTAACAGAAAAATGTGCATAATTATGCAGATATTTGCATAAGCAGCCGAAGCTTTTTATGCGACTCGTGAATATACTGACCAGGTTTAATGCTGCAAGAGAGAAGAGGACGCAGTTTTAAATATGTATAAAGCAAATAATAGAACCCTACGTCAAACGGTCACGTTGGTCTACCAGTCCTGTAGACCAAATGAGAGAAACTTCCAAATAGCGACCACAAATTGGGACTTTTATAAAATCAGTCTTAATAAAGTATCTGTCGACTGTCAGTGTCCCCCCGCGACCCCTTAAAGATAGTTTTGGTTTGAATATAATATCAAAATTTCATGTGTTTCCGTTAAACAGATTTTGAGTTATTAAGAGGGTAAAAGTGGCTCCAAATGATTCATGTAATCTAAACTAATATTATAAAGAGGAGAAAGATTTTATTGTTTGTTTGTTTGCATTGAATAGGCTCCGAAACTACTGCTCCGATTTGAAAAATTCTTTCAATGTTAGATAGCACATTTATCGAGAAGGCTTTAGGCTATATATCATCACGCTACGACCAATAGAAGTGGCGCAGCAATGAAAAATGTTGCGAAAACGGGGAAAATGTGACGCAAACGAAGTTGCGCCGGACAGCTAGTATAACATACTGCTGCTGCGCCGCCAGGTTCTTCTTTGCTGGACCTTGGCTGGCAACGCTGCCGCGCGTCTAGATCACGATCTGTTCAATGTTCGAGTGACTCGGTTTCGTCTATGCGCGCGTGCGCCGCACTAGGCCGAATCATAGCTATACATCAGGCGAGTTGACCCCAAACGTAAGTCTACATATTTAGTTAAAAAAAAACCCACGCTCTTCACGCTTGCACCTAAGCACCTATTTACCGAGCGGGCGGAAATGTACGACTGACGGGTTTATGGACGCGTGACGACTGAGGAAAGGGGTACAGGGGGGAAGAAGGGGGAGAAGGAAGTTTTGTGGGTAAATACTTTCAAAATGGAGAATGACTTTTATTTAGAGTATTTACGAATGTTTTTTTTTTGTTTTTCTTTTTTATTTGGCTCACAACCATTTAATACCCTGATACAAGCATATAAGGTACTACTAATGGCCTATGCATAGATTTGTCAAGGTAAGTTTTTTTTTAATCTTGCGCAGCCCTTTGAATTTCTCCAAATAACAAAAACGTGTTATTCTTGTTAAAGCTCCTAAAAATATGAACGACGGATTATTCGATTCGGAATGACGTCTAGAAAAATGAATCAAAAATATTTATTAACTCGTAAAAAATCGCAATTATAATTAACAAATTAAGACGATAAAAGATAGTTTTTAGTTTTTCGTTAATAACTCAAAAACAATTCATATTTAAGGAATTTTGAAAACCGAAATAATAATATACCCGGTGAAAAAAAAAATACAAACACCTACTAGTAAAAAAACCATGAAATCCACAAAATTAATTATTCTATATCCTAGTCTGTTTGCGTCCGGGACTCCGGAGCGAGTCGTTCAGTACATTTGAAAGTATTTGCAAGACAAACAGCCGCAATGTTAATGATGTTGTGCTGCCTTTATATATAGAACTGTATTAATATATATACAATGTATAGTGCGGTAAATGCAATGCGTCTGTGATTTTAACTGAAAGGTATTTCAAAGTTCTAGGAGTTTTAATAGTGTTCAAAAGTGAATTTATGGTCTGAAAGCTGCATAAAGTTTTTCGACCCATGATTGTGCTGTTACCTTTTATTATAAACACTGCTGTACTGTAGATTGTGTCATAGGATACTCTCTGTTGATAAACACGGTTCCGTACCCTCAACTTAAAGTTTAGGGTTCTATTCCCCATTCGAAAACGTGTTACGGGAAGAAACCTCTTTGGTTTCGTCAAACGAACAATAACCAATAAACTCCTTTTGGGTACCTGAAGTGCTCTCACAAACTAGGAGTGTTTAAAGGTTCGTTCACACCGGGCAGTCCGAATTACGTACAGCTGGCAACGGACACCGAACTCTACTAGATATTTCAGTACATTGTTTGTCAAAGTGTGGACAGACGTCTGGTTCGGAATCCATTCGGCTCGATTTGATAGCACCTTAAAAGACACCATTTTGCAAAATAACAAAACACGGGACGTCAATTCTGCCTTCTGAAAACCCATGAAAAATAAGTTTTTCTATTTAACATGGTAATTCTTCTTATATACAAAGTGAAACATAATGTACTGGGAATCCCCTTTTTTTTTTTTTTTTTTTCGGATGGGAAATCATCAAATGACTTCTTCCGCTCTGGGCGGAACGGAAGGGAGTGTCAGACTTGACTGACTAAAACCCATCCATGTTCCTTCTTAGCCCTTTGCGTTCCAGGGGCACGGTATCTCTTTCGAACAACCCGCAGCCCTGGCAGGCATCGGCCCTCTCGGACCCCTTCCGATTTGCTGACATCTCCTTGAGGCGCGCGTGGAACACGAACGCGCCGTCGGCACGGTCTGTCGTCATATGACGGACGGACGGTGAGCTAGCCCATTACTCACCGTCCACAGGCCCGCGCCTACGGTGGCCGGGGGCCACTGGTTGCCCCCCGACGCCCGGGGCGTCTCCCGCGGCGGCTGGGACGTGAGGTTCTCTCCCTCTCACGTTCCGCCACCTCCTTCGCTATGACTGCTTCGCAGAAGGAGGCGACGGCTTCCCATTCCCTCTCGCTCCGGACCATGGATTGAACCAGGGCCGGACGCGAGAGGTCGCCGCCGCCAATCGCCGCTACGAGGACACGGCGGTGCTCAGCCCAAGCGGGGCATAGCTCCACAGTGTGCTCCACCGTGTCCTCCGGTCGATCCTCGCAGTGGTGACACCCGGGCGTTTCCTCCCGCCCGATTCGGTGCAGGAACCTCCCGAAACAACTGGGAATCCCCTTACCCCTCGACATGACGTGCCCTTAACCATCTGTCTTACTAAAGGAGGGGTGGGTAGGGGGGAGTATCATGTTATCGGAGCAAAAGTCAGTTGCCAGTAATAATAACTGTGTCTGGTCGACTATCGGCATTCTGTGTGATTGGCGTTCGATTTACAATCACATACTTCACTGAAAACCGTTTATTTATTTCCTTGAACTATTTGTGCTGGTATAATAATTGTATCAATATTGTGCTTTTCTGGAATATCGTGAATTCGAACTATATGTTGATACTACCCTTTAGAGTATACCTAGTCAGTTTAAGCTATGTTAAGAATTGCTCGAAAAACAGAATTATGTTAATGAGTTTCAGGATGTTCACTGTCTGGACTTTTTTAAATTAGCTTGCTACGTATTGCGAGTTTAAGCACTGTACATGTGTGTGTACCTACTTCATCAGAGGGCCTAGATTAGCCACTAACGCCTTCAAAGGGTCTCATAAATTTGCAACAACTTTCTTTTCCGGAGCTCAGGTCAATCCAATACTCTTTTATTTATTATCATAATTTTTGGTAGATGGTCACTTTACTCAGGTTCTTAAAGAAGAAGAAAGAAATAATACTTTTTCATTCAAATCCATTTCTAAAAATGATGTCTAATTCAATTCCACAAATCACCAACAACAGAACAAAACCACTAGAAAATGCAACCACAAGCTAGATTGCCATTAAGTTTGGCTTTTTCCCTCCATAATGGAAAAAGGCGGGAAATGTGAGGCGCCGCCATTGTTGCATAATTTGCAATCCCACGCCACTCGCCAGTATTGACGGCAATCTAATCACCGAATTATTACGAAGTCCAGGAATGAAGTTATCAAAGTTAATATCGGAATGAACTGCTCGTCTTTATTTTGATTAGATTTTGGAGGATATTGAACGTTTTAGGATTTCAAAATATCATTTCGAAACGCTATTTTCTTGAGCATTCTTATTAATTTAGCAAACACTAGCTGTCGCCCGGGACTTCGTTCGCGCATCAATTTTGAGATGTATGTGTGTGACTGACTCGTTGTTCGAGTGTCCCAAGCGCGACTACTGAGCGTGAGGAAGATCTGGTGTCGATTCTCGGGTCGGCCAAATTGTTATTAGGTTATTCCATCAGGAATTTCTTAGTAGCAGCCACGAAGTCTGGATTTAATGTCGGGTTGTGTTCATGACAATTGGCTCGGCCCTTATTACATAGGACTCCAACGTAACTGGCGATATATGGAGGTACGATTAAGTTCACCTAGCTGTGTAACCCTCCGGGAGTTACAGGCGTGATGTTATGTTATGATGTTGTTATGTTTGAGAACTGACGGTTTGATCAAAATGTGATTATGTCGGTGATGACTACAAAAGGCGTCCTTGCAAAGGACCGAAACAAAATTAAATGGCGTTGAAGGGACACTATGGCTGAAAAACCGGAACATCTTTTTTTTCTAAGTGAACAATCAGACGCAATTGCTTATTATTGTCCGTCGGGACGCGAAAGTTTTAGTTCCTTAAAATACATCCTCTTTATAATATTATTTTAGACTACCAGAGAAGCATGGAATGCCTGCCACTTTTAAGGTTTGACTCTGTGATTTATTGATTGTCATTTTAAAAGCTTATTTTAAGGGAAATTGCTACCTTTTAATCAAGTTATTTAGAAAAATGGGCATGCGGTGAATTAAAACACTTTCCCCTTTAGCAGCTCCTGTAATAATGTTGGCTTTTATAATATTACTGCCCAGCTCCGTGATACGAAGCCTGGTGCCGTTGCACAGTCTGAATGCATCAAGGTTTCGCATTAGCAGAACTAAAACGCCAACTTTAAGCTCCAGGTTTTAATGGGAACGGCACGCACTCCTGTTTTCTTCAGGGAGTTGAGAAATTCAACGGGGTATGTAGTACTACCGTCATTAGCCATCACAGTGTCTATGGATGTGTAATTGTGTATACTTTAGAAACGCTGACGATCATGTCTAATATTTTGTTTATGATTTTGACGCACTCGTTCTTTATCCACTCTTCATTATTCAAAATCAAAAATCAAAATCAAAAGTCATTTATTCAAATTAGGCTTTATCAGCCTAATTTGAATAAATGACTTTTGATTTTGATTTTTCAGCACTTTTTGAACGTCAAAAAAAGAAGTCGTATTTATTTCAACCTCTAAATTGAAAAAAATCCAGACGACCCTCTCCCAATTGCATCAGTTTATTCGCAAAGACACCTGATTCGTGGTCGTTGAACAGTTGGACACGTTTATTTCATCAGCCGGTGTGCCCCTCTCAATGACTGGCAGTGTGAAAGTCGCCTGTGAGCAAAACGACAACGCTGCCTGACCTGCCTGCAAACGACAACCTGGTCGCCGCAGATGTCTTGCAAGCTGCTGTTTACCGCCGCGCATCCTCTAATGCATGCTTGTGCGACATTGTGCTCTCGACCCATACTGTAACTTATACTGCTGCAAAACGTCTCCCCAGCCGCTGTTTTTGATGATGAGCATGTCGGGGTATCTTCGCTTGCAAGATGAAAACGAAATCTGCACTCCGGTAAGCAAGGTGCAGCAATGCCCTAGGAATCCACAGCCAGAGCTTAACATATTACGGTCTTTGCAGAGTTGGGCCAGCTGAAGATTCTGCACAAATGCGATGTAGAGTTGCGATTTACTGCTGTGCTGCGTGTCGCGGGTTCGATTCCTGCACGGAAGAAGTTTGAATAGTCGTGGGTTATTATATTAAAAAAAAGTTTTAATTTTAAACTTTTTAGAATTTTTTGGTGTCTTTTTCATGGTTTAAAAAATAAACTATTTTGTAATGATTCGAAAATCATAAAGCATTAAAATAAAACAAAATACCTTGTTACAAAAACACCAAACACCGGTCGGGTTTCGAACTCGCGTTAATTAGTTAAGTAATTTGGAAATCCTACAGCATTAAAAAATTCAAATCACAAAGGGTGCATAACCAACGGCGACTCGAACTCGGAACCTCTGGCTTATAAGCCGGGTATTAGAACCGCCAGACTACTTATTTCGATGGCAAATGGTCTAAAATAGCTGTTCTATTCTAATGCATGTTATGTCAGTTGTCAACAGTCGAGGAATATGGACGTAATGCAATATTGCTCATACCCCTAACTTACTAGCGCGATAATATATACCCTATGTACTATTCTCCAGACTATAATCTATCTTCTGCCAAATTTCATCTAGATCAGTGCCGCCGTTCTGGCATGATCTAGCAACATCATCCATCAAAACTATCGCATTTATATAGTAGAACAATTCATTTAGTAGTAGTAGTAAGTTAAGATAAGATTTAGTCAGCTACTTGTAAACTGTAGATCAATTTTATAGCAACTAATTTGGCCACCTACCGGGCTCAAAAAAATAGATAAATCCTATAATCACCGATACCAAAGAACAAGAAATTAGAACAGAGAATTAATTTTGAATTCGGACGTACTGCCCCGAATTAATGCAGTTTCAGACCAGGGTAAAGTGTTGTGCCATCAACTCATGATGCAGGATTGGCCAATCAAACAGTTGTTCAGGAGGTCATCCTATCGCATCGAATTTTTACTGGTAAACCACCGGGTCTAACCAACTAACTGAATCACTATGACAAACTATAGTGAGAATACCTCAGTTGTCCAACTAGAAAAACCGGCCAAGTGCGAGTCGGACTCGCGCACGAAGGGTTCCGTACCATTATTTATAAAAAACGAGCAAAAAAATCACTTCATTGTATGAGAGCCCACCTTAATTTTTTTTTTTCGGTTCTTAGTATTTGTTGTTATAGCAGCAACAGTAATACATAGTCTGTAGAAATTTCAACTGTCTAACTATCACGGTTCATGAGATACAGCCTGGTGTCAGACGGACGGACGGACGGACAGCGAAGTCTCAGTAATAGGGTCCCGTTTGACCCTTTGGATACGGAACCCTAAAAACTAACACTAGAGTTTACCTAAGTACGCAAACTGTTGATAGAGTGCTACAAGTATATTTTGACCCGTGAATAGCATTGACAGCAAATATTAATGATATAAGTAGTTTTTTTTTTAATAAGAAGGCGGTGTTCGTTCCTCTTTCGAAAGCAATACCTTTACATATGACAACTGGAATAAAATAAATCGCTGTCTCCCCTTACATTCGGTAACTAACACTGCTGACACCGACAAAGGTACATCGGCGAGCATCCGTGAGTACATCCGACTCCCGAACCGACACCACGGAACCGCCCAGCGTTATTACCCCAATCCCGCAACTATCACGTTATACAACCACATATTATTCCATGGGAACGCCATTTTGTGGTCGTCGATACTAATGCCTGCCGTTTGTCGGAGCGGCACGATGTGACACTTTCGGTAATAAACACGATAATGGGGTTAACTGCTATGATTTCACTGTCTAAATGTATGTTGTTATTATGAATGATCTGATTTAAAGAAGATTTAACGTTTTTTGACACACATTAAGTCAAGAACTGACACAGAAATGAAGTCGGTCAAAAAGGTACATGAAAATTGTATGAAATAATTAATGTGTCAGGTTTTAGCAAAGTTTTCAAGGACAACCACCACCCAAAATGGGCCCGCGTGCAGGATCGTGGCCCGCTCCTTCTCACGTAAAAAATTATATTGTTCTAGAGATACGATATAGCCTGATTATTCAAGTTTATTCCTAGATCACTCCACTTTAGAACTTTTCTAATGACAATTATATCCAATCGGTGTTTCCTTCGCTCCTTAAGATGTCATATTTGTAAAAAGGTAGTAGTTAAGTCATCATCTGCGGCGCCTTTTTTTTAACTATGTTGGGGTCAGCTTCTAGTGGACCCAGTGGAGCTGAATACCACTGCCTATCTGACCTCCTCAACCCAGTTTCTACCGGGTAGTAGTCAAGTAATACAGATATTTCGTCCTTAATAGGATAACAGCCCTTCCGGTTTGCGACATTATTTAACGTCTTTTGTCATTATTTTGACCACTACCTTTTTAAATTACACTTCTATAGAATAGTTCAATTTAAAAAGGCGACACCTCAGTAATTACTCCCGGCACTAGGTACACTGCTCACCCCCCCAAGCTTCAGTAACTACATTACTAGCCGGCTACCCCTTTGTCTTAACTTTGTCGAGCGTAATAAACAGTAATATTACTTTGTTGCAAGTGCTAGGCAAAAAGAATGTGACGTTTGGGACAGAGCATTCGTTACTATGGAAGGTGTTCGTTCGTGTATTCCTTTTTTTTTTTGAGTGTTTTAATATCAGAAATGGTTTCAAAAGGGATGTCAATGCATTATTTTAGTAAAAAACAGTATTACACAAAGCCACAAAAGTGTGTTCTAGCTTAAAAAGACTAATCATCAGCCTATAATGTTCCCACTGCTGGGACACAGGCCTCCTCTCTATGAGAGGGAGTGGGCTGTGATCCCCCACAAAAAGGCGGATCCCAAAAGGATGCCTAAGAACAGCACAATTTTGGTTTTCCTCGGCGCGGGGAGCTGAAACTCAAACATTTAAAATCATATTCAGGCAATCATTTCAGTATCGGTGAAACTACAGACACAAGAGTCTTTTAAACTTCTTCGAAACTAAGTTCGGCAACGTGTCAGCAACCCCCTGGGTGTTGCCTATGTCGCCAAGCAGCGGGAAATACTTTTCTCAAAAAAGCTTTCTACCTACGACATAAAAAAAAATTCAGTGTGTCCTCTACGTACAGTTGAAAATACTCTTACAACTTTCAGATTCGTAAAACACACTAATCGCTATGATGACAGTTTCACCAAAATATTTTATTCACGTCAAAAAAGAAGCACACGCTTCTCGCATATCGAGGTCAGTTCCCAACGACGGCGCATCTGAATAAATAAATACATTTAATTTAAAATATTCCCTTTGAACCTCCACATTAATGATTAACAAACCTCTAATTAGCGTCGCGAGTGGCTAACAAAATGGCCTCTTCGTTATTTGTTGTTATGCCGCGGCCATTGAAGCAGGCTTCTTTTAATTGGGCCCGTTGGACTGCCCTACTGATAGCCAAGTATGCTTAATTAATACCCCGCATTAAATACCCTTTTAAAATCGCTAGGACGGTGAATGCTCTTTTAAAACTTGCAAAATTATTTAAGGTTTAAGAGTGAACTGGAGTTTTTTTAAGAAGTGCTGAATAAAGGCAGTCTAGCGGATTACTTTGATCTCATTTCGCAGCAGTAGCGATTACACTAGGTAAGAACAACTTACACACTCATTTTGCAGTTTAAAGTACTGCCGTCATATTGCTGGTTAAGTTTTAGCCCCAAGTTTAAACTAAAATCAATTACTGTATTTTTTGTACTGTATATTTACAAACTTGCAAATAAAAAATAAAATTATGTTAAGTATCAAAAGTTTAAAAGAACAACAGAGCGTCGATTTTTTTTCATAAAATACAGTTGCAAGCATTTTTGATTTGTAAAGAAATGTATTCAGAAACTTAGAGCTAATTGCTCGTTTCGAAACATACAGAATTGCATTAGAACAGGTAAGAAACTTCATGGATTTTAAGAAAATGTTAAAAGTTCGATCGAATATTACTTATTTCATTTTGTGACGAGATCAGCCTGACTACCCATCCATTACGTTAAACCCAAAATCCGAATGTCACAACCAACAATTTATCTATAAAAAATTATTGCCTTTGTTTCTAAAAAAGGTAATTACGTCACTCATTTGTTTCCTTTGTATCTGTAAAGCCAAGTTTCCTTTTGGATGTTACAAAAGTTTTGACGTTTGCATTCTAAAAGGACATTAATAAATTCCAGAAAGTAATTAGCATTCAGAAGTTTTCTTTTTCTTCGTATATTAATAGCGGTTTGTGATTAAAATATATAGTAATTATTGTTACTTTGTTTTCTTAGTAACAAGACATGTTACAGTTGTGTAGAAGTTTAGCTTTAATGTCTAGGTTTCTTAGGGCTGAATTGCCTAACATATGTCTTAGTGTAATTATGAGTAATGCTCCTAATTTATCCGTATTTAGAAATTGTTTTATTGTCTTATATATTCGACCTTTACTCCAATTTAGAAAGTTGAATAATTTATAACTACGCGTAGTCTCTAATACGCGTAGTCTCGCACGTGAAGTGCTGTAACGTTGGTATTACAAGTGAACCTAGGGTAGTTGATTACAGTGGAATAAAATGCATATCGCGCTTACAATTTGTACGTTATAATAAATCGCATTGTTTAACAGTCTCAATTAATTAATTTTGTTAAATTACCAACATTGGTGAAATAAACACGGCGGCACGGTTGGCGCAGTGGTTGAGTGATCGACTGCTGCGCTGCGTGTCCCGGGTTCGATCCCCGCACGGAACAAATATTTCTATGGCCTACAGATAGTTGTTCCGAGTCTGGCTGTTTGTGTATCTTAGTTTAAATGTTTGTAAACGCACCCACAATACAGGAGAAATTCCTGAGCAGGGCAAAGTTTAAAAAAGAAGCATTTATTTCAAACAATGGATTTTGTGTCCGAAATCCTCCCTGTGATTAAAAGTGTTTACGGAAATGTGATAAAAAAACCATCACCAATCGGTATCCGTTGAAGACGTAGGTACACAAGTCCGGCTTTTAACCGCTCTATTATCAATTCAATAACCGCCACTGACCACCGACATCTCATAGCCCACATAGTTCAGCAGATCAATCACTACAAGCGGATCTTACAGCAGTCGACATCAATCTCAAGCGGTCGTCAACAACACGTGTGTCGCATGTGTCGGTCGAATAAGAGTGAAGCCACACGGGCGATGCCGGTCCGTTGAAACGCAACGCAATGCTACTACGTCAACTTGTAAAAATCGTTCCATATGTTAAATAATACTGCACTGCGCTGATGCGTTTTTACTCCGGCGTCGCACCGCAGCCACCCTACTCGCTTTGTCTCTCTGGCCCCTTGTCCATCGCGCATACGTTGCGTCACCGCTCCGTCCTCGCAGCGTACCGACAACGCATCGTGTGGCACCTCCGTCACAGGCACACGTGTCGCATGCACCGGTCGCGTCGCGTCTTCACGTCGGTCGCGTTGAGTGGATGTAATCAAGCGTGCAGATTGCTTGAGACATGCTAATTCCTACGTATTACTGGGACATACACACGGTTGCGGTGATCGTGGAACTGAGTTGAGTGATACTTGGGATTGATGAACGAGAAATGCACAATTGATAAAGCAAGGCTAGGGTGACCGTTTGCACGACTAAAGCAGGACATTTGAGTTCATTCAGAATGGAGTCCATCAAAAAATAATACCGTAATTAATCCTATACAATTTAATTTTCCATTTATTAAATTTGTGCGGTTGAAATTAAATAATGTAATTGAGTGAGTCCAGAGGGCATTCCGACTGATCATTCCAAAATATGACGGAAAAACCAACTCAATATTATTATATAATCGTAGTGGGATCGTATTATACCTAAAATATAACGATTCTTATCAACATCTCAAAACAGAGAGAAGAGCTAAGTGATATGACTCTTGCACATTGACAATACATCGCATTTAAAATAATACAATTTCTAATAGTACAACAACAGACAGAGATATAGCTATAGTACAACCACATATATGTTCCACGTAATCTTCGTCGTCCTCATTGGTCTAGCAAGAGGTCTGCGTTCCCAGGTCGAGCAAAGTGTTATTGGGTTTTTTATCAGAAATTTCTTTGTAGCAGCCACGGAGTTATGATTTGATGGCAATAGGCTCGCCCCCGATTACATTGGACTTAAACATAACTGGTGAAATATGAGTGTACTATTAGATACCCCTTTGCCTAACCCTTCAGAGATTACAGCCGTGACGTGAAGTTATGTGTTAAGTGAGATATTTCATCATCATCATCATCATTTCAGCCCAAAAGACGTCCACTGCTGGACACAGGCCTCCCCCAAGTCACATTGACATTTTGGGGGGTTTTGCCATAATCGCCACGCTTATTATTTATTTATTAAACAATTTTATTACAAACTTTCATTTAAAAACTATGCCCCACAAAACCGTTTCCACGGTTTGTCTGTGGGAACGGAACAATATAATAAACCCCTCTTGGCAGGCGGGTTGACGATCGCAGTACGGTTGTTACAAAAGCACAGGGAACGCTGCTGCCAATTCTCTGGCAAGTCCCTTAGTCGCCTCTTACGACACCCACGGGAAGATATGGGTAAGATATTTACTAAAAACAAAAGCATTGTCGTTGCTAATGTGTTTGCAAATATTGCTCAGGTAAACGTCAGACATGACCCTATTTGACATTAAACAGTATTAACAGCCAGTTTCATACTCGTTATCGTGTACCCGTATGAACATACTCGTATGCTACTCATAAGTAAACAGGGTTGAGGCGCGGATTACCATGCGCTCTTTACTGCGCTAATACAGAGGTGGCGCCGCGGCTCCCAGCTAGCGCGCTTATTAAATTAATACTAGCGAGATATTAAGCACTGAGCGTTTCCCTCGAGCTGCTGACAGGAAGCAGGCAGGAGGAGTAGGTTCATGGACAGGAGACAAATGGTATGAATGAGGGTGGTCAAGCATAGAGGCCATTAATCAGTTATAAGCAATCGTCAGCTGGCTGATAATTATGAAAAGGGAAAGTCGTAGCGATTGATGCAAGAAGCGATTGCAGGAATTAAAATATCTCTTCATGAGACAGTTGCAATATAATATAGCCACAAATATGTCACTATATTCTCCTTTATAAATGTTTGCTATTTTAGTTTTTTTACTTATTTTATAGTTTCTAAGCTATTCCATCTGAAATCCTCTTATATCTGTTTGGCAGCAGCGCATTTTACTAGGCATGTTAGTGTTTCCTGAATTGTTAGGTTAATTCCGGAAATACAGACACTAGAGGTGATGTTATCAAGATGATTTTTTTCATAGTTTAAATGAAATGGTCCTTCTGAGTTTCCTTCAAATCTCCTTTGAATCGCAGAAGATCGGGTTAGGTTGTTCTAACCAAATGTTCAGTAATGAGGAAGTTGCGAGCCGTGTAGTGCTTTCGACGAGCTTCGGATATTTTCGGAGAACTTCGGGATTATTACGAGCTAACAAGATGTTCAAATTGCTCCTACTTCATAGTTTTAAGATTTGTTTAGTCTGTGGGGATTTTGAGTAGCATTTATATTTAAGGAGTTTGTGAGAATTTATTTAGAGTAGGTTTTGATGACTATCGATCATCCGTCACCGTTAACTGGAATCAACATAGAAAAAAAGACCAGAACCAGTATTTCTGTGCTATGTGTTAAACATAACGTCGCACTGGAGATCGAACTCAAACCCCAGGCTCAATAGTCCCGCAGGTGACTACTGGACCAACGAAACATGAGACATTATGAGAGAGTGAAACTGTCAGTCTATAAATAAAATCGATCCTCTTCAAAACAAAGCGCCTTGTAAAATGTACGAGGCAAGCACATCCCTTTAGCACAAGAATCCAAATCAGGTGTTACCGCGACGCTAGTAAATAATGTACAGACGACGTCACGGGCGCGGCGCGGTGCGGTGACACGCGACGTGGTGCGGGACGGGACAGGACGGGAAGATATTATGTATTATTCAAGATAAGGCTCCACATTACATTAAATACTGATACTTTACTTCGAACATACATTCTTGATGCACTGTTGGCAATGCGTGTGTTTAAATCTGAGGTACCATAACATTACGCTTGTTTCTTTGAAAGGTTGGACAGCGCTATGTAATAGAGGGCGTACATACAGACCAAAAAAAATATTTGATTGAACTCAATATGTAATGCTATCTAATGGTGGTGATTCACCTCTGGTGTTAGGGTAAACATCAAAGACATTTCTTTAAGCAGAAGTGAGCCTTTTTAAGAGCACACACACCAGAACGTGACTGTAACAAACATATTCAGATGGCCTAGCAAGACTCTGTAAGCGACCGTTGGAGTTTATATGTGGGGACCTTTAAGCAAGTACCCTCAGATCGCCTTGTGTGACCGCTTAAACGGTGATTTGTATGTGTGAGTGAGGCGAAGGTCAGGGAAAGGGTTTCCATGTATTATTTATGTAACTGGCAAGTTTAAGTCTGAGGTGGAAGATGATATTATTTTGCTTTTTTTAGTGACTGTAAAGTTGTTTGGGTTTTAAGAAGATATTTTGGAGACTAATATAAAAGTAAGCATAAACCACGAATTATACCAAGGAAAACGCAGTGATAAAGGATGTTGGTCAAAAAGTTATCCTCTTCTAAGTACGAGCGCATAAGAGATTTTTTTTCAGGACGTGCGGCGATCCCGCCTGATGGAACGCGGTGGATGCGAACTACGATGGTATGATCTCAAAAGATACTTAATTGGTTTAGGGAACGTCATTAAAAACCCCATCACCCGATCCACGGGCAAATCTCAGCAAGCGCTACTTAACCGTGCAACTGCATTAGTTATGGTTTAGCCCCAGGAAACATTCCCGGAACTCGCCAAAACTTCCAGATTATGTAACAAGTAATATCAATACGGTTCTACGGCACGAGTTAACTGTTAATTCACTTTGATATTGTTAATGCAAACATTACCCGCTTTACTAGTTAGCGTGTGCTTAGCGATCGTTCGAGCGAGATTATTCAGTTATCGTTTATACGGAAATGGGTAATTAGACTTATGCAGATGTTATTGTAACTATACGAATAGAGGTGAATTTCAAATCGTTAGTATTTTTTTACAAAAGCTGTAAAACCAGCTGTTAAACCGTCATAATTAATCCTCAAAAAAAAGTTATATGGCTATTGAAAAATCAGGTTTAAATAGTTTATTTTTTAATAGTATTTTTTGAAAGTTCAGGTTAATAGTATATTAAATAATTAATCGAATATTTATTCTAAAATTCATTAAATAGTTCAATCGTTGAAGTAAAGATGTAGTGTACACCTTTTTACTTAATTTACAATTACAAAATACAAATGCAACATTATTTATTTTGGGACAACTTCATCCAAAAACAATTTCAATCTGAATAATGTTATTTAAGTCAAGAACCTAAACAATATAAATTCATCTTGTAATTACGTTCAGTATTAATTAAGTTCATCGCAGAAGCCTTTCATAACAAGTCGGTATTTCACCCGTGGCATATTATTCGTAGCCCCGTAGCTCGTAGCAGCGTAGCGGCGTAGACCAGCCGTAGACGCTCACGTAGCACACAAATCAGGGCAACACAAATCTGTTTGGAATAAATACACTGGCTTTAAGGCTTAGAACCCACAGGGTGGAGTAAAAAAACCTATTAAACGACTGTTAAATTGATACAACAGGTATTAAAAACTCGTGACGAGGGTTTATGCAATCAAATACGATTTTGTCAGTATTTTTTACATGTTATTATTAATAAGAGCTTGGCAACCTGAACAGTAGGGCTGTAAAAGCTTGGTAATATTGAGCTTCATAATAACAAAATATGCCTCCGAGATCATTGACGGGAATTTCCGAGTCAGTAACGTGTAATCAAAGATCCCCTTTCCACCTGTAACCCGTGTGTGCCGCCCTTAACCCGTCACGAGCCTGCTCGAGTTTTATTTGATATGTAATTTACTTTTGAAATATTTGAAAAGATTATTACTTTTTTGTTGTTGAACGTTGCCGTTGGTACAGTTTCAATATTTACTGCTGAACCCTCGGGACTCTTGTTATGGGGAATTATGCTCGCGTAGATTTGTGGAGGGCTTGATTTATGGATTTAATATTGTATTTTTTATATGTGAGTGGCTGAAATATTGGCTGAGGGGCTCGGGGAAGGATGTGTTGTACATCATACGGGTGCTGGAATTACGTTTGGGTTATTTTGTATGTCAAGTGTGGTGTTTTTGACACGCATGTAAATGTGGTCTTGTTAACAAGATTTTGGATTTCAAAACCCGCCATAGTTAGTTTAAAGGTTCATCTTACCAATGTACTTGAAACGTAGCTACCGCTTCATAAAACAAATCTCTCAGCGTATGAGAAACATAATTCTGGGAATGTATTGTCACACTAACAACGTAAGTTATAAACACATAGTAGGGTCGGTAAAATGATCTTTAATATCTAAAGATAAGAAGATCACTTTTGGGTTAACGTTAATACTCTCAAAATAATTCCATAATAAAAACAGACAGTATTAAACCCAGCTCCTGCTCACTTGCCAGACCACCAACTGTCGTCTATTTAGCTAAACGTCCACAATTCCACGTAATGCACCAACACGCTCCTCTCTTTACGACTACCCTCACGGAAACACTAAAACTCCCCTCTTTTATATCCAGTAACCTCTTTACAGTTCTAAATCGGATCACTAAAACTAAATCCGACTTAGATTTGGAAATTCGGAGAAACAATTGGAGATGGCAGATCCGCTTTCAGCGAGAGGAATTAAGTGGTAAGCGCCACATCTACGTATTTAAGGAAACTGTAAAAACATTTAATCAAAATATTTTATGTTAACATTTAATAAAAATCCCTCCTAAAAATAATTTTTAAGTACTTCTTTTTAGATTATTGATAGCAATCTATGACGAGTGTGCCCAGAACTTAGCTTTTAATAACACTTATAGTGGTAAAATATTCTAATATTTTACCACTATAAGTGTGAGTGCGCTTTAGACGTGGAGTTGCGGAAACCAGCCCGCTATACAATACAATACAATAATATTAGAATATTAACGAATACTGTATAGTAAATGTTAAGAGACTACAGGAGCACTTAATTTAACATAAAAGATAACAAAGACCAGTAGATTAAACTTATCTGTTTTGTATTTTCAGTCATTCTGAAAAGTTTAACGTTAAGTAACAGGACATTATCTTCTTGTTAAAGTGGTGATAAATTCTATCCATCACCATACCCGCTTAGTGAGAGCAGTCCATTAGAGAATTTAATCATTTATCATTAAAACGCTGTATTTAGTGTGCGCTGACCATTATACGTTTAGCTCCGGACTCGTGACAGCAAACTCATTAAAGTCTTTTCAAAAATATTCACCGAAAAAAGATTCAGGCGAATCCGTTAAAGCGAGCCAGAAGCAAATAAAACCTGTTTAGGAAAAATATTCTACATCATATTTTAAACGTAATGAAAAAACCGCTTAAAAATATTAATTTTTCGAACAAAATTTTCTTTTAGCTGTGTTCATGCTCGTATAAATTGTGTGCTTACACTCAGCCAATAACCGCTCAGGACTATTTACGTAATGGACCCCGGGCTTTTTGGTCTAAACCTATTTATGGAAGTAAGCTTCCAACAGACGAAATACTAGCGTCATTAGCAAGGCAAACTCATAAATCGGACGGACGTAATTACTAGTCGGATACTGGGTGTTCGCCGAATATCCACCATCCACCTATCAAATATTCAGCTATTCACAAACGGTAAACACTTACTGCTTCCTTATTGTTGACGCCGACGCCACATGAATTATTCATCAATATTACTCGCGAAGGTTTTTCTACTCAAACAGATACCTAGTAGCTGTTATAATGCGTGTTTAGTAGTGACGTGCCTCGCTCGTGAGTAATGACTATCCGGCTGCGGAGACGAGGAACTTGTTATGAATATAATAAGTGAGCACGTGCATACGGAGAGATAGATTATGTGCGGGTATTAAAGAGTTGTGGCTGAAGTTGGGAACTGCATTAAACTTTGTCTCATGCTTTTGTTCTAAGTAGAGTTTTCAAAAGCACTCGCTGTTTATTATATTTAGTTTGGATGGCATGTCTTTCTTCTATTATTAGGAAACGCACTTTTTGATACGAAGAAAATAAACTTAGTATTTAACTTAGTTGTCAACTTTGTCCACTGTTATTATGTTCATTCTGTAAAAGAAAGCCACAATTACCGTCGTGTAGTGATCGTATTTATTCTCACTCGTTCTTTTTATTTATGTCAAGAGCATGTATCACAAAACCCAGAGATTCAGCTTAAAGTTGGCAGATTTTATTCCCATCCATCCATTCGATTCTGGTAAACGAAACACAACAAATCCGCCCTCTAATACGATCACAGTGAATTGTTCGCGCTTTTTATCCAACAAACCAGATTACCGAACAACACATACTACGAATATCCGATTAACTTAAGCCGGATAGTTTTCGGCGTGTATTCGGCGGTTGCGCATCACTACTCGTACATATTTGAAGTGACGTGAAGCTGGCGTGACGTTTTGTTGGACAAATACAGACAAATTTTTTTCATAGTATTCATGAGCGAGCAAAGTCAGGGTAAACACGAGGATTTGTTCCAATCCGACCATATGCTTCTTTCTTTAGGGTCAGAAGGAAAACATGGTGCCATCATCCACTTTACAATCCCAATCATAGCTTAGTAAATTCCCATCTGACCCAAGAAGAGGCGACGGAGGAACGGATGAAAACAAGTCAACACGAGTGTTTCTTATGTTGTATGTTATGTATGGTACTGAGTGATGTGGATGTGTGGATGTTAGCAATCAATCAGCCGTCGCGCCGATGTAACTCGATATACTATGAATAAGCAATGGCTGTGGTACCGAGAGAGGAAAATAAAAGCGAATATTACGGATGTTTGTACATATTTTTGTCTGGATCACGTTCTGTTTAATTCTGGTATGTCAACAACAACATTGGCTTCAATACGAAAGGTTTACCAAAAATGTACTTTACTAATATTAAAAAGGCGTAAATTTTGTAAGTTTTGATGCAGTGGTAATCTTCGAAATTACTGACCCGTTTCCGAAAATTCTTTCTGAAATTGTAAACATTATTACATTATCCTCGAATCTCATAGGCTATGTTTAAGACATTCCCTTGGAATAATTTCGGACCGTAACGTGAGAAAAAGCCAGTAAGATATATTATGTAATTCCTCTCTTAGGATATCATTTCGCATCACCATATCTCTTGAGACTATGCATCAGATTTGATTTTGTAAAATGTAATTTATGAAATTTTGAAAACATTAACTATTTAATAAAATGGGAATATCCATGTCACCTAACCATTTAGGATGAACGTTTCCTTTCTCGGGAATGTTCATGTAACGTGATAGTATTGAGCCAGTTTTGGCTATTCTCCTGTATACCCAAAACTGGCTTAATACTATCATGTTACACAGACCTTGGATGCATGACAAACGAAAGCTGAATGATCAGAATACCACCATGGATAATTAATCCTTTGAGTCGAGCCTATTTCCACTACCACTAGTTCACACCTAACTCAATGCCTAAATAAAAGAGCGGTGTTAGATTTTTAACTTTCGTAAGCATTAGAAATGATCATTGCGCGTTTGTTTCAGCATTAATTTCGGTATCACCTATTCTAAGTGAAAACGGGCACTAAGTTCGCAAAACGATCAATCTACATCCATATACCCAACCCATACATTTTTATTAAATAAAGCACAACAAATAAACAACCTAAAAACACATTAATCATTTCCCTTTCACATGTTAAACCTATCGCCTGGAAGTGATAAAAAAAACAAACGAAATAATAAAAACATTCGTTTTAAAAAGCAGCACATACAATTTGGTCTGTTGGTCTAACAAACAAGGGATGTAAATATGGACGGGGTACAGCCAATGAATTTTGATAACAGCCCAAATTGCCGCTTACATTGGGGTGGTTGGTTATTGTGGTATCTGGATGGTACCTATTGTGTTTGTTTAGTTACAATATTGCCGCACAAGTGTTTGCAAGTCTGCTGAGCCTTGTAATCAGGTGGTTATTCGACCACCTACATACATAATAATATACCTCAACCTAAATATATCTTCATATATGTTTAGACAGTTTTTCACGAATCACGTGAAAAGAGAACAGAATAGGAATTAGGTCGTTTTATCAATCATCCACATTTTTTATTAAAATATAACGAGTAACTTCATATTATTAATAACATAATTATCAGATACATATTTAATACGGTTTTTCAGTATCCAAGAGCTAGCCATGTTTTAATGTTTACCTTTTAAAATATCAAGTATAACGAATATATATTTTATTCATTATTAATCTCGTGTTTCGTATAATCCCTCTGATAATAATTACAGTGTACCGAGGTCGATGTTTTTTATTCGATTACGGTTTTAATTGAATGTAATATAAACCTGTCCAAAGCGGATTACACAGGCATAATCAAACTTAGGCAAAATATATTAAAATTTAAAATCCTGGCATTACGTAATGTATTCAGGTTTTAGGGGGTTCCGTACCTAACTGTTTAAATTATAAATGGGATGGTACCTCAAATATTACGTTTGGTGGATGAATTGGTAATCGTTGTGGTTGAGAAGTTTTAGGTATTAGCAGAGAATACGCAAAAACTTGGCACTCTTTACCCCATGGTAAACGCCAGAGAAATCCATTGGACACAAGGAGTACAGGAACTGGAGTGGGGAACAACAGTGTTATGTTGGTATTGATGAAAGAAGACAACTGCCAATATTCTTGACATATTTTTGGTACCTTTTGCAACGCAAAAGTCAGCCTATAATGTTCCTCCTCATCGTGTGAGATTAAAACACGATCCAGCACTCGGGCACAGTGTTTTTTGGTTGATGTCAAATATTTTTAATTTTCGATTTTGAATATTAAAAATATATTTTCTTCCCGCTTGCCAAGCGTGGCGATACCCCCCAAATACAACATCATGACATTCCAAATAAAGTACTTTATTTACCAGCAGACAGCCAGGAAGGAGGCGTACTCTTCCCGTCACAAAACCTAGAGGAAGAAATATGTTGAGAGCGTTGGCGACCGTATAACAATAATATCAGGCAATAAAATGCAAACTCTATTCCAACGTTATTTCAATAAATAATACTGTGCACTCGCCACACCGACACACGGGCGCATCGTGCGATTTATACCCGTAGAATAAACGCAGCAGCCGTCTGTCGCAAATTTTCGCAGATTTTTATCGTTTGTTTATTCAATGGAACGACGAACCTGCGCCAGCTTTATGGGTGAAATTATATTTTTAGTTCCTATCTTGTGTTTATTCACTATTTTCATTTATTTTGTGACGCTCTTTTACGTCCTTGGGATGTATATTAATGCAAGGGGTAAAGTGTTACCTTGGGTTGCGGAGGTCAGATCGGCAGCCGCTTCATATAAAATACTGGCAAGACTAAAAGCCAATCCCAAAGTGGTTGACACAAGGCTGGTTAGATAACGTTCGATTTTGTTGGGTGGTATGTTAAACAAGTAGGCGGTCTACTTAATGTTAAGTTTTCACGAAACCTTCGTGAACATAGCCAGACGCAAACAATGTCCAATCTTGATCCCCAGTCTTTAAAACGTGAAATTAAAAAGCTTTTGCTAAACCTATAGTAATTTACATAAAAGTTAAAATAGTATAGTCAAGGCCTTATCAATTATCTCGCGCCATCGATGCCTCACGATCGACAAGTCTCGAGTAAGTTGCACTCGCAAATCGAAACGCTCGTAATCCCGTATGCAAACTTATGCCGGATTACGACAACTTGAGTCTTGTTCGACAACTTTAATGTATGTACTTTAGTTTAACGCTTAAATATTCTGAATATTGTACTAGTTGGTGAAGTTGTCGGGTTCGGTAGGTACTTAGGTGACAACGTATTGTGATGTGTTTTGAACAAGCCTGGGAAGTTTAACATACTTTGATGGGTTCACTTTAGAGTATTTTAGTTCTGTTGTGACCTTGTGCCTACAAGGCTACAAGGTTACAACTTGCGTGAGATGCGTGATCAACTTATTAATCTGTATCTGTGAGAAACCTAGATGAACTTTAGTTAGCTAAGTCAGTAAGTAAGTAAGTTAGTGAAGTACCATGGAAACTTAGTAACAAAAACCGGCTAACTGAGAGTCAGACTCGGCGTGTAAGTAAAGCGCTATATTAACACGTAGGGGTACACGAGAACAGTAACACCCAGACTTGTCCGCAACGTCGACTATCTGGGCCAGCCTTGAGCATCCTCTCACCATTAAAGTCATCATTGAGCGTTTTCATGTGTAATTCCACCTGCACTATTAAGGACCTGTCCGAAGCCATCACAAACGCCGTCGAGGTATTGGAGTTCTGGTTGAAGCTAATATGACTCCTGTAAAGAGAATGATAAACACGTCGAGGAAGGGGAACTATTTCAACTGCATACCTTTTACGGTTACAAAGATACTGCCCTGTCACAAACACAGATGATAGTCGGTAGATTTAATAATGTGGGTCCGTTAGTAGTTACAAAAGGTGCGGAACCCTAAAAAAGTGGGTAAAACTCTTTAAGCAATAAACCCAACGACGACTAACAAAATAACAATCAATATGGACCCAAAGAAGTTAAATCAGCAAAGTTCTCGACACAGAACTATGTAACAAGTAACAAACCGACGACTTTTATCCGCAGATCGCAATAGTTCAAAACTAAAGGATATGCGGTATCAATCCTTTGATCCCTTTCAGTCGCGCCGAGGATTCCGATACTTTCACCTGGAGCTGTTACAACTTATATCTTTACGGTCAAATAGAGTGGATGTGTTTATACCAGAGGTAAACATAAGTTTATAAGCATTTACGAGGTAAACGGATTAAAAATACTTAAAATGCGGCAGAAATAAGGACAAGATTTTTTTTTATTTTAATGGTCTTACCTGATTTTAGAATCTTTGACTAACTTTTAAAGTCGTCTCTGTGCTTAAAGTCAAAGCTCTTAAAGTTTTGTCAAGATATTATAAAAAATAAATGAAAATAATAAGAACAACGATAGAAAAAGAAAACTACATTTAATACAATTTACCTACCGTTCCATTAATTAATGTTATCAAACTTACTATGGAACTAAAGGCAAATTATATCCACTTAAGATGAAATATCTGTTCACTTATCATAAAATTATGAAACCAGCGTTTTCCTGAATTTACCTAAGTAAATTGAGAAAAACGAATGCTCAGAAAATAGACTTTCAAATTAGTTCAAACCCGTAAATTCAATCAAAACTTTCATTCTTTGGCAAGTTTTAGACTATAAATAGCAAGGTAAATTTAGTCTATAAAATAAGTAAAAAAATATTTTTTGAAGGCGAACTGTGCACACAAGGAAACCGATGATTGGCCTAGTCGCCTAGGTTGGGGAGATGCGTGGCCTTGACGGGTGTTTAAATGGGCTGCCGTAATTAAGAGCGGCCTCCGGACCTGCTCGGATCAAATTACGACAGCAGAGTATTTAACGAGCTTTTAAAATACAACCCGAGGATTGCCGGGCGGCTTGCAAATGATGGCAGGTTGTGGTGGAGTTTAGAGCTTAATGGTGTTTAAGATTATAATTCTGTCACGTCTTTAGTCAATCTGTCTTACTGACGTCGCTCAAAAAGAGACTAACCTGAATCAGGACCGAGCTGATCATGTCCGTCGAATATCCAATGAGCTGTGGGCCTAAATGGCTACCATGTGGAGCTCTGACACAGTCAGTTGGCGTCGCAGAAGATGGTGGTAGCAAAACCCAGCGATCAGTGGCTTACACCAGCCTTGGATTGAATGAACTAAAAGTAGGCCTTGCGTAGTGCCTACCCTCTCTCGACGACTCTGTCGTTCCTCGACTTTGCAAATTGTTGAATAGCTGCAGCGATCTAGTTGACGTGCACTTTGACTCATACGCCAAGTTCCATAGTACAACTATGAGTAACTTTTTTTTTTTTTTCTATTGTTTTGCTTTTTGTGTTAGTTAATATAAAATACACATAATGTTAATTTAAAATTGTTAGTTTTACTTTATTAGATATTGATTTCAATTCTTTAGTTCAGTGCTTGTGGCACACCTAAAATATGTTAATGGGGCATGCGGTGCTAACCTGTAATAAATTGTTACACTAACCTTAGATTATGGTAGATAGTTACTTTAAATTGTTAAAGTGTAAATAATTGTTGGTTGGCCAATAAAGGAAAATAAAAATAAATAATAAATAAATACCCTTTGCCCAACAGTGGATCGATGCAAACTAACAGTAACAATATTATTCAGTCAATTAGAAGGTACCTATTCTACTGCTTAATGCACAAAAATAAAGGACTTCAGCTCGTGAAAATATACAGTAGAACGTTTCCGTTATGTTTTATAATTGGCTCGTGTAATTCATTGTGAAACTAACTCATAATTTATTAAAATGATTGCAAACACGATATGAAATATTAATTTTAAAGTGCTATTTTGAAATTGTTATTATTTATTCGATTACCACTATTTCGCAACATTCACACCATTACAACGACAACAAACAGAACAAAGTTTTGTTTTATACTTCTAAACTATGATAGGATAATATATTAACACAGACTCATTCATCTCAGTAAGTTTTTAACATTCTTTTGATAACTAGAAACAATAAAAGGTGAGCGAATGCATTTACGGCGGTGGCAAATGTGCTTTCACAATCGGAGCTTCCGAATCATCCATCCCATATGCAGTGAATGACAAACGACATCAGAAAACCTCATTCATTTCCCGGTCCACACTCAAATTAACCGTTATTTATCACAAACCACTTTATCAACAGTCAGTTTAAAACATAATAACAGGCAGAACGTGTGACAGTTAAATTAAAAAAAAAACTCCCAACTTTGTCCGCTACACGACGCGCCGCGATTAAGCTGCCAGCCGCACTATGCAAATTATGTATTTCCAACGCGCAACCCACTGTTTATTTATTAAAAATTGCCTGCGTTTATTTGCATAAAGAATTTTGTTTGCGTTTGTACTAATAATTATGTGGTTTTGAAAATAATGTTTTGGGGATTATTTTGGTTTTGGCATCATGGGATCCCACATAGCGAAGTCATTGGTAGTGGAATTATTTTGGTTAGTTTGTTGGTTTATAAAAATTATTGTATTTAATCTCGTTTACTAACAAAAATTAAATTCAACATTAATCGTAAAATGTAGAAATCATGATTCAACTGGTATCTTAGGTGTTGGACAAAATGAATTGCTAAGGACCTACTCTTCAGCCTTCCCAGTACATTTTCAAAGGTCTAATGATCGTCGTTACTTTATAAAAGCCGCGTTGTGAACAAAGTAGCTCTCATTGCAATTGAATGAAAGAACTGCCCGTATCACACTGGATCCCCTTCCTCCTTGCAGCATGCAGTTCTCACGTAAAGCTACCGACGAGCACGTTGCACATTGTTATTATAGCTGCTTCATATTTTTCTTCCATTGAAATTCAATTTGCACGAGAACTTTTCTATTTTACGTTTAGGAATAATTTCACTTTTTCTCTACGTCGACATTGGGGACGAGACTATTTTGTAGTCAGGGAAAATGATTGCAAATGATATGATCCGTGACTTTCAAATCAAATCTATATAATTCTATGAATAAATATCTATAATTCAATGACAGCGTATAAAATGGCAGTCTCACGGACACGACAAATTGGTGCAATGTGTCTGCTAAACAATTACTTTCTGTGTTTATACATAAGCGTGACTTGTGTATTTTGTTTATCCGACTGCACTTCAACCATCGATGCATTGTGCATTATGCACAATCAAAACTTTATCTTTCCTTTTCAGAGCACAGGTTATTAAAACACAATAATTTACCGAAACAGTAAGCGCGTGCGACGCTCGCAATAAATCAATCATATAAGCGATAAGCGAGCGTTGCAACGACTGCCATATTCCTCCGCTATTTATTACATGAGTTATATGAATAATGCGGCTCCAATTGTACCGACACTTCGTTTGCCTTCCCTTCCAACAGATTATTTTATGAGGCGCTTGTTTTTTTGGCTTCCGTCGAAGTTTAATGAGTTCCTGCGGGGACAGAATGAATGAATTCTCTTTTCGATTCTTTCGGACAGATTTGTTCCTGCTTTGGTTGGCATTGTTATAATTAAAGTATTTGTTCGTTTATACGTTTACACATCGCAGTGGATTACGTCAGAACATAATATGAGTGTTGTGTACGTTTTATATAAGTTTATGAAATACGCAGCACATATCCAATTTACTTATTTAACGACCTGAAAATTATGTAATAAACTTTAACAAGCTTCCAGATTAAATTGATGAAAAATTCCAACATGAACGTTGGTACCATAAATAAATGATATTTTCGTATTTTTTAATGAGGTTGCCCACTTAATTTTATGTTTAAATATTTATATCCGAAGCTGCTCAGGCAAAAGAAAATCAACTTTAATTGATATCCTTATTAAAATAACATGCAACTATGGCAGCACGCAATATCCACTGCAGTACAAATAGCAGAAAATGTAGCACTAAAGAAAACTTGGACCATGTTTCAGCGGAGCAAATACTATGCACACAGAACGTTCTGAGTACATGTGAAAAGCCAAGCACGGCATACACGTGTGTTAAGACTAAAAAAAAATATCCGACTAGTTTTGATTTAACATTTATTAAATTGAACCTACGTTTGGTCAAAACTGGGGTTCGTGGTCTAATTGGAACCCACCAAATTACCGACCATTTTCAAGCTACCCAAATTCTCTCGCACAAAGGTAAAAGAGTAATATCGAGTAAAGATAAACATGTTAGTTTGGTTATTAGCTGCTACAGCGATAATCTGGCGCAGTGCCAGCTGAAGTGAGCCTCGCACCGACCGCAGCGAAAACAAGCCTTAGATTAGATATACCGGAGCTCGAATATTTCGGAAAGAAAAGGGAAAGAAAACATTCCTACCCAAATTGAATGAAAGAGACTTATGGAACAATTTGGATGATAAGTCAATTTTATGATTCAATTGTGAATAACCCATAGACCAATATATTTGGTCGCCATTATTCAACATAAACCCAATACAGCATTTTAAATTAATCCTTTAAACCATAAACAATCCAAAATGTCACCAAAACACTAAATTTTCTGAACAGCCACTGCCAAACACGTATTATCCAATGCTCGTTAATTCCCATTTATCACCACTTGGCAGGCGAGCCCGGCCATTAACGCTGTGAAAATCTCCCTCTCATCTCTCTGTACAAGGGAACATTTAGCGAGTCCTATCCAATCAGTGCATCGAATCGTTCAGCATATGAAGACTCCGGTATGTAGGTCAGGGCAGCGGGTTCGAAGCCGACTAATGCTACGCGATCCCCTAGGCTTTACACTGCGCCACAATTGTGGGGGATGATGGGGTGCGAGAGCGAGGCATGACTTTACATTGATGTGAGAAAAAAAGCAAGTTATAAACAAGTTATGCTAAGTGGTTGAGAAATATTTCTACTATACGCCTTTTTATGTTCATGAAACAAAAAAAAAATGCAAAATATAACGAGTACCTACGAGTAGAGAGATACTTTTATTTCTGTTTTATGGCTTCTAATTAAATAGAAAGAACTCATTTTCATGTATTCATTCATTAGAAGACATAGTTTCTCCGAAACTGAACCATCTCCAAATAATCCCGTTTAACATGCCACAGTATCAAAATGCAAGTGAACAATGAGCCAAAAATGGCGAGGTTCTAAAAGCGGGATTACCCCATTGTTACCTTAGAATTTAATAAACCGTTATAACCAGTAAAACCACTAAAAACCAACGAACAGCTTGTTATACTATTATTTTAACGAACAAGTCTAGATTCCGAAATTGAAACACAAACTTAAAGGTCGATTCCACCATCGGAATGAAGTCAAATGCGAGGGAGCATTTAATTAGAGCTTAAAACTAGCGCGAACTCATAACAGTGGGATTCTCTCGGACCGAAGTATTTAACTCGGCCATTAATTCTGCTGGTAATCCCTTATGATATCGGATATTTTGTGTCTGTACGTTACTGCGGGGATTCTTTCGTGCTTGTTTAATGGGGAAACATTAATGTGTGATGCTTACTAGGTGGTACGGCGTGTTTTTGTTTGTGGTTTCGTGTCTTATTGTGGATGAAATATGTGTTAGGTTAATTGTATAGAATGAAACTTAAGCCAGTTTAATGAACTTTTGAATCTCACACGTGCCTGGAAAAAGAATTTTACTTAGGTACGTTTGTACACACGTTTAATGATTCAATGATCAACGCCGACAATTGCAAACATGCCGTCATTTTATTTTATTAATCATCACCATCATTCATTATTTCAGCCCAATAGACGTCCACTGCTGGTCAGGCCTCTCCCAAGTGTCGCCACATTGACATTTTGAGGGATTTTGCCATAATCGCCACGCTTGGCAGGCGGGTTGGCGATCGCAGTTGTTACATAAGCACAAAAAACGCTGCTGCCCATTCTCTGGCACATCCCTTAGTCGCCTCTTACGACACCTATTGCTATTCTTTACGTCCAACACCATACAGAGAATTTTTTAATGGATAATTCTTAAACAAATATTGACACACAGCGCATGAATTGTCAAAACAACAAAGTCATAATCATTTTATCACCTAAAGTAGCATTTCACTAAAAAATCCAAAAAGTGTGTTAATTTGCTAAACATATTAAAATGAATTGTGCTCGACTGCATAGCACCATCCAGCCTAATGCGTTATGATCCGTGTTATACATCGCGGGATAGGCAGGCTTAGTGCTCAACACAACGACGTTAGCCCCGAGATGAGCCGCCTTGTATGTTCAACATAGCGATGCACGTGACGTAAACACATCTACTGAAGACTAAAGTGCTTAGTATTCATTCAAAATTTCTCGTCTTAGCACTACCCTGGAAATATTTATTTTTATTATGTGCGTTATCTTTTGGCATACTACCTTTAGTTGCGGCTTCGCTAGCCTGACGGTCAAAATTATCCCGTGGGTATGTATTACCGGAATAAACAAGAAAAGTACCCCATGTCCTAAACCATACCATCGTCTACCTGTGTCAATGGATTTCTTCCAGCCGTCAAGAAGTAAGAATGTAGGCATTGCAACAGTTACACAAACAGACGGAGTCACATTCACGTTTATGGTATAAGTATGTCATCATCTGCCTAGCCTTTTCCCAAACTATCTTGGGGTCGGCTTCGAGTCTAACCGGATGCAGCTGAGTACCAGTATTTTACATGAAGCGACTGCCTATCTGACCTCCACAACCCATTAACTGGGTAATACGATACTCCTTGGTAAGACTGGATGTCAGACTTTTAGCTTCTGACTACTCGTAACGACTGTCAAAGATCTACAAATGACAGCCGGGACCAACGGCTTAACGTGCTTTCCGAGGCACGGAGTAAACTCAATATGTAATTATGGTCACCCATCCACAGACCAACCTCGGCAAGCACGGCTTAACCTTAAAGATCGACCTGGGCGGCTGTTATTATTTAGCCTCGAGCTCCTCCTATGGTATAAGTATGTAAGTTTCCTGAAATATTTCTCATATATTTAAATGAAATTTAGAAGTTGGTCAGTATTCAAAATAGATTCCGACTGTACAGTCATAATAAAGCAATGTTGCTGTTTTCATGCAACTTATTCGTGCAACTCGCTTGAACTACAAACAAAGCCAGACAAACATACCTGTATTTGTCGTCATCTCTTCGGGCAGCCACGTGAAAAGTCTGACGGTAAAAAAGGCAAATTTACCTAAATTTGCTTTAGATTTAGTCATCGTTATCCTCGCTTAGTTTCAAACACAGTTAGTTAGTACGCGTAGATATAATAAAAGGACCAACTACTATCGATCCACTAAACCTACTTTTCGAGAAATTCCAATATTCTATTAACAATATATGTATGTATCTTCAATACATTCGTTTTAATATTCTTTCGAGCGACTTCTCTGAACTATGTTTTCATCTAAAATATCAAAATTCTGAGAAACTGGAAAGTCTCACAGGCATTGTTTATGTTACTGGAGGGTTAGCTAACCCAGATGAAATGAAAACCAATAAATACTAAGCAAATTGCACACACAAACAAGCCACTCACGCCATTATAGTCGTATTGTGCTAGCAGCTGCACTTACCCGTGTCCATGCTCTGAGGCAGTAACCGCGCCAGTCAAGTGCACTGACCCGACTACTGGCTGATACTTGCACGCTGTTATGTAATTTACATCTTGAGGGCTCCCGCGCGAATCGCCAACTATGTGTTGTATTAGACAAGTTGTAGATACTGCATCATTGTTCTCTTGTGTGTGTTGAGCTTTAACTTGCACGAGATGCATAAGTCAAATCCTCTATGTTTAGATTGTCTTGGACCAATTTTTCTGCGGTGCATTCTAAATCAAAACCCGCGAATTCAAATTCGTCTATTTATCGGTACTTTTAAACCTCATAAATTACATAAGAATATTCTCCAAAACTTATTTGCTGTTGAGAAGAAGTGTCTCTAATCAGTTAAAACTGAAATGTAGTACCTACGGAGAGTTATGTCGGACTACTTTCGACTAAAACCGCACAAATGTACCATAAAACTAGTATTTACATAGTGGAACCGCAAGAATTTAGAAACGTTCGACGTTCTAGGATTTAAGTTGTCCTTATTTTTTAGATATCATTAAAAGGTATCATGAAAAGGTATCGGTTATTTGCCGAGATCGTTTCTAGGGATTTATAATTTATTTCGCTTTGTGAATTCTGAGTATCAGTTTTCAAAAGGCATGCTGGTATTTTCTTTTTTCATTCCATGTTCAAGGTGGTAGGTAAAATTAATAGGTGATGTTAGTGGTAAAAACAATCCTGTCAAAAACATAATTGTGAAAATGAGAGCCAAGTTCAATATTAAGAATATGCGCAGTAGTTGACATAGCTGACAAAAGAATTGAGGTCTAAATGGGTGGCAAGTTATATAGTTACACAATCAGGTAACTTAGGTTACATTAAAGCTGCACCTGGTTAGACTGGATGCCGACCCCAAGACAGTTTGGGAAAAGACTAGGCAGATGATGATGAAAAGGAGGATGAGAAAAATGTTATTTTTTTTTAAAGAAGAATATTTTCCAAGCTATACAAGGTGTTGTTTTGCATCCTCGTCAAATTCAAGGAGGTTAAAATGCTAATGATTCTCGACCCGAATTAATAATAAAATAGATAGATAATTTTATTATTTTTGTTACTTACCCATCGTAAGAGTGGATGTCATACTTTTGGCTTCTGACTACTCGTAACGACTGTCAAAGATCTACAAATGACAGCCGAGACCAACGGTTTAACGTACTTTCCGAGGCACGGAGGAAACTCGGTATATAATTATGGTCACCCATCCACGGACCAACCACAGCAAGCACGCCTTATCCTTAAAGATCGACCCGTGCGGCTGTTATTATTTCGCCACGAGCTTAAATTTGGAGGATTTTTTCCTTTTCTTCATACACACAATGACCTAGCTGGACGCCAAATTTCAACTTTGTAGATCATCTGGAAGTAGGGGTGTTTGATCTTTAAGTCAGTCAGTGATAAAAATGCCGATTTTAGACGATCATAATATGTCAATAACCGTTTGAGCTAAATATATGAAATTTTGGATTCTAGCTAATCAAAAAAGTTTCAATGTGACTTGGGGGAGGCCTATGTCCAGCAGTGGACGTCTTCTGGGCTGAAATGATGATGATGGTACTAAAAGCATCCTAGGCATTCATATTACAGTCAGACAAGCAAAGTACCTACTTTGTCAGGTAACTTAACAAGAAAAAGAAACACAAAAAACAAATTACGAAACTCCAATCATTTTATCAATCTATCGCACAGTACGAGCAATAAAAGTCTTGAGACTGCCTTATAAACTCTCCACAGCACTTCTGCAAATAGCTCCGGAACAACTTGTAAAGTCAATCGAAGGAATGGCCTGTTTTATTGGTAATAGGATCTCCTAGCTACCTCGTGCCGGTAATATCTAGACTGCTGGTGAATTTTTTAAACTCACTAAATACGTTATTGCCTGCCCGGGCTTTAGGTCGAGGCGCGCGGGAGATATTACAGACTGCAGTACTGAACGTTGTTACTTTGCTAATAGTTTATTTTACCATTTAAGTTATTGTTTATTTATACTTTAACTATGAACTTTTTGAAAATGATAGTGGTCTCTTTGTTTGCGTGTTGATTTCATTTAATTTTTCTCCATTCAGTGCAGGTGGTTGTGCAAGCTGGGCAGGAATGGGGATGAAGCATATTTTGCAAAGAGGCTTTACACTGGAACTGTGAATTGTTAGTCAATTCTGATAAGTCGGCGCAGTTAGGCGAGGCGAACCTAGGTACGAAGCTGTTTCTATTAACTAATATTAAACTATTTAACTATTAACCAATACGCAAACGACTCAAACAAAACACTATCGAATCAACTACAAAAATAACTTGAAAGAAGTGATCGATTCGTTTAATTACTTCTCTGTTCATGAAGCGATCAATCAATCGACTCTAACTCGGCCGGATCCGTTGATTGCGTCACTAAATCTCCGTAGCCTACGCCGCGCCAAGCGACGTGGCGTGGTGTCGCACGTCGACACTCGGACGCCGCTGTAATTGCATCGCACACGCCGAAGTAAACCGCTGGCTCAAGACGTTTCGTTGCGGCGGACTATTGAATGTTGCCATGGAGTAGGGAACAACATAACCTAAACACGGTGGCCAGCCAAAGCAATATCGTTAAAATCTAAGCTGAATGTTTCAGAACAGATTATTAAGTTCTTGAGACCTAATTTTATGAATATTTATGCCTGACTAAATATTTTCCAGGCATTGCGTTTTTAAAACTCATCAAAGGAAATAAATTTAAAAGAGTAATTAAACAATTTTCTACTATGTGATAACTATCAGCGAAACAGCCTCAATTGAATTTGAAAATTTATAGCATTTTGGAATTTGAAACTCACACACTCACTTCACATTTTAGTACTCCACTTGCTAACTACTCCATGCTTTGTAAAGTCCATGTTATTGACCGGTCTTGGGAGACACAAGCTCAATCAACACGTTTGGCACGTCACTGTATGCGAACATAACATTGTTATTTATTTACTTCTAGCTACCAAAACAAGGAACATTGAAATGTTGAGTCACTTCCTTTCATATGACAGTTTCTAAAAAATAATGTCTACGATTATTATTCGTGAATCCGTCATAGAAACTTGTTCAGCATAGGAATGCAACGTCCCAGAAGAAAATAACCGTCGGAACAGCGCGGATTTTAATTTATTCTTTAGAATTCCTCGTCCCATATTAAACTCGCTATAATAACGTGCAGTCTAGGCGCCTTCCATTCCGAGCATCCAACAAAAAATACAATATTAGCAAAACTAAAAACATTCACATTTCGCTACAAAGCCTGCGCATTATATTCGTTTTAAACCGGCTCGCACAAAGCTTTCATATTTCCTAACTATTTACATTTATTCGCTTGTTTTCGCGCATTTTGCCTATTTTTAAAAGTCCATTTGTTATTAAACAGGCTGCCGTTTCAGTGTTTCAGGCACGATATATTCACCATTGCACGCACCCGGCGTTCAGCGCGTAAAAATCTGTGCATCCACGTTCTAGTTAAAGTTTTATGCGGCTGAATAAACTCAGGTTGTCGGGAGCACTCGGGAGCAGTCGGGGGAGTTCGGCAACGTTCGGGATGAGTCGCTGTTGTGCCGATCGCTGCGACAATGGCCGTTTTGTTCGAGAGTTGTTTTTGATTAATAGAGGCAGTCTGAAAAGGATTGTTTGGCGTAACAAAATATTTTGTTGTTATTTTGTTGTGGTGTTCGGTACAAAGGATTGTGGTGCTATGGAAACGATATTTTAATCCAGTTTGATTTATTGGTGTGGTCACTTCGACGCAGCGATAGAAATGATCTGCGACACCTTCCCGGTACTCATTCACTTCTCAATATAATTTAAACTCTACAAATGCCAGTGAATATTGAACATGCTCCACCTTAATCCGAGTTTAAATAGAAACGGTAAATTGGTGCACACCTACAGGCTCACTGCTCGCATTAGTTCTCCGATGCAGCGTGTTAATGCTAATAATCCGTTCTTTGTCCTTATCTTCCTTTTATAGTGGTGCATTAAGCGGATAATTCTTAAACACATGTCTTTTATAGGACTATACACAGAATAATGATTCTTTTACAAACCTATAAAACATTATTTAAACGTTTTGCAAGCCAACTTAACTAGTTCATTCT
This sequence comes from Cerastis rubricosa, assembly GCA_949152445.1. Classification (NCBI taxonomy): domain Eukaryota; kingdom Metazoa; phylum Arthropoda; class Insecta; order Lepidoptera; family Noctuidae; genus Cerastis; species Cerastis rubricosa. Next base: position 22,419,800 of record OX424537.1, on the reverse strand, counting down.
TTCTTTCTTTTTTTTACAAACGTTGTTCCACAGTACTCCTGTATCGTGGGTGCGTTTACAAACATTTAAACTCAGAAACACAAACAGCCGTAGGCCTCACAAATATTTGTTCCGTGTGGGAATTGAACCCACGACACTTTATTAATTTTAATTTGTTTAAAACCAGCTGGCAATGATTAACGGAACTAAATGAGCTTTTTATGACATTATTTAATGAATAGAGAACAATCCTCATCGTTATCGTTGTTTGTTCCATCCTCTGCTAAGTAAAGGCTTCCTCCCTTTGCACCATGCCTCCCAGGGCTATGTGAGTCTCATCCTTATAAGATGTTCTGTAGGTTGTCCAAACAAAAATAACAGATGCAATTTGCCGAAATAATTTAAAATTGCTCTAAACTCAAGCGCAGAACACTCAACTACTCTGAAGTCTGAGAGAGCGAACCCATTTACCCAATGGGAATGTAATTAACACCGTCTCCCAAACATTAGAGTTAAGAAACAAACACATCAGTATAAGAGAACTGCTCCAAACTTAATTGTGTCGCGAAGTTGTCGCCATCACTCAAGAGACACCTTTCGCAGCGGTAATGTCGTCTACAGACGGGGGAACGATGGGTTGGAGCAACTTAAGTTGTCGGGGATTAGATCATGAAGCAGATAGGGCTATAGGTAAGGTAATTGAGGACCTTTAGGTAACTCATACAAGAGTACACATGCAGGTAAAGTTAGGAGAACTAATTGTTTAATGAGTTATAGTCATGTCATACTATCTTTCGGAGAATGACAGTTAATATTTGAATACACAGACAATTTGTCAATACAAGTTGTTTTTTTACCATTTTTTGAAATTAAACTGTGTTACATTAGTTAATTAAATTGGTGGTACATACCTACTCAACCTTAGTCGCGTTTCCAAATTAAGACTTTATTATAGGAAGCGACTTTTTTATAGAAGTGGGAATGGTAGCACTACCTTCTACACTGTACAAATCATTTAAATCATAATGCTGTAACAATGAGTTTTCTCGGACAATTATATCATCATTTTCCCGGCATTATCCCATTTAGTTTGGAGTCGGCTCAGCATGTCTTCTACTTCCATACTTCTCGATTACTTATCATCTCAGCAGTCACCTTCTTTCTAGCCATATCCTTCTTCACATGGATCGGTTTTTTGTCTTCCTCTATTCTTATTGCCATTTATGGGAGTTTTCTCGGACACTGAGGAACACAAAACCTTTTCAGAGCGACGTTAACGCCGAATCGACAGATTTGAATATAGCCAAACTCTAAAAGCCATAACACAATTTCGCCGGGTGTACCGAGCGCTGAGTGCCACAGAGCGCGCACAGCTGTCGGGAAAAGTGTTGCATCTGCATCGAGCATTAAGTGCACCTCTAGCGCCGGCAGCTAGGGCGCTGTTTACTTCACAAATATTGCCGGCGTGAACGTTGAATGGCGCTCGCCGCTTCGCATGTATCTTAGTGGGTATATCTGCTTCTGGGGCAAACTGTATGGGGCTAGGAGAAAAGCGACTTCCTAATTCGCGGCTTTGTACTTAGGAATAAAGATATAGCTCAGAAGACTAAGAAGGAACATTGGTTTTCGACACAGCTCCACATTCATAGTGTATATACTTTGCGAAAACGTGTTTATCTGATCTTGTGTTCATTTGTTTTACTGCTCGACACATATCGGTCTTATACGTTATGGGAAACACACTCATAAATAACTATCAGCCAATGAACTTAGTTTAGCTAAAGTTATTGGTACCTGAGTATGTTTTGAGCATAAATCATGATGAGTTACATCCGTCATCGATCGTACGCAAAAGAATTATTACTAAGGAAAATGAACTGGTTGTTGACCTCAAGTTGAAGTAAAAATAACAAACAATAAATTTAATATAGTAAGGTCTCAACTTTTCCAGATATAGTCAAGCATGTACGCAAAAAAATACGGACTTTGCTACGGACACCATCAAATCCATGCAAAATCTTACAACAGTATCTGTCTTAGTCCAGTATGCGCAACTGGTCAGCAGTTCTCTTGCACTATTTGGATTGAACTTCGACTGACCTTCACTCCGAGTTGCAAGGCACAATGTTTTTACAGAATATTGTAAAACATTTTGGTAGACCAAAGGATCCCGCTCAATGGGTAAGCATACACCTAAAACTTGCCAATGTATCTTTTAGTCTGCCTCACTCCGCTCTCTTGGTTAAAATATTTAAAACAGTAGGTTCCTCTACATTCCCGCTGGTCTCATGCCCCGTCTAAACGCAGCGTCTGTATGCAAATGCTCGGCGGCGTTATCTGCTGCCGCCGCAGCGCCCCAGACGTCTTGATTTCACGCGCACAAGATAACACCGGGTTTTTGTTCTCACTTACAATACTCGTACAAGCTTTGTTGTTTAGCTCTTGCTGTGTAATGTATAGTTCAAAAGTTATTGGATTAATCAATGTCTTACCAGATCGACTTTATTTTTCATACCTCATACGATAAGTTTTTCAAGTTTGATCGTAGTGTATATTATAACTAGCTACGCTGTAGCACAGTATGAGCTAAGCCGCAGCAAAGTATAGGCTACGCCATAGCACAGTTTGAGCTACGCCGTAGTACAGTATAAGCTACGCCGTAGCATAGTTTGAGCTACGCCGAAGTACAGTATAAGCTACGCCGTAGCACAGTATGAGGTACGCCGTAGTACCGTATGAGTTACGCCGTAGTACAGTGCAAATTACGCCATAATAGTAATACACTAATTCGTAGCAAAGCGCGCAGTGTAGCGTATATCTCCTTTTGTTGCATAAAATAGTTGAAATTGTTGGTCCACCCTGGCTCTAGACAGAAAAGAAGACCATTGCCCTGCTGTGGAACGACGGAGGCTGAATATAATAATGAAATACTATTCACAATCCATTGTAAATTCCTTTTCAGGTATATTTACACTCCAGTCCACATATCAAACCAACAAGTGAATCCCGAACTGAACCGCTCCAATCCACAAGCCATAAATATGTCCAATCAATTCCATTCAATCATGGGTTGCATCCGGGGTGTTTTACGACCCCTCCCGGTTTCACCCCATCGGCTCGGCTCCAATGGCCCGCATTTTATGAGCTCTTTACCTAATTATGAGATTGTACAGTCGTTATGGTGCAATGGCTAAAAGAAAACGTTATGGGGATTATTTTTAGGCCTTTTTGGCTATAATGGTGAAGGAGGTCGTATAAAACAGAGTTTAAAAACATCTTAAGGTTTGTGTTGATTTTATCACAGGCCTGCTGCTTGGAGGTATTGTTTAACAAAACATTGCGATTTCTATAGTTAAAAATTATTGTAATACACGCATAAACCTTGCGAAACATAATTAAACCGCATCAAAATCCGTTGCAAAGTTCAGAAAAACCACGTGGTTACGAAGAACACCTTTAATTTTTATGTATATGTGTAGAAAAGTATTAAATGTATATTTAGAAGAATGACTAGTTAACATCGAGAATACATGACATGTTACTTTATTGATAGTATGAACGACTTGTATCTCGATCCGATACGAGAATAACAAATAAAACCTTTGTTATGCAACAAACATGCATAATGGTACAATTCACATCACCATTCAGAACGTCTTAGTAGTTTATTGTGTGATCGTTATTCGCGGTACATATCGCTAGCGGCTCACCGCGCAGCGACGGCAACGGTGGCGCGGTCGTCGCGACGATAGCCACCGTCGTCAAACTGGTTTATGGGTGTCGCCTGACTACTGAGCAGAACTAGCAGTGAATCAAGTTTCATTGGATGGTGATTTGTATATTTTCTTGATGTTTCGATTACTATCATTTACAATTTCCGTTTCTTCAAAATCATAAGTTTTATCTTTACAACTATAATTGAACTAAAAGCATTAAACCTTTTACAGACACTTTTGAACTGAAGAGGAGTCCGTTAATCAAAATGCTGAAGTATGGCTTGTTCCAAACCGCAAATCTCTATGGAAAAGAACGGGCAAGAAACTTTAGGACGTTCCTTTAAAACAAGTTTGGTATACATTCTAGGCCATCAGCATTTTCCTGCCCTTCATCATCATCTGCCTCTAGCCTTATCCCAAACTTTGTTGGGGTCGGCTTCCAGTCTAACCAGATGCAGCAGAGTATCAGTATTTTATATGAAGCGACTGCCTATCTGACCTCCACAACCCAGTAACCAGGTTATAAGAAACTCCTTGGTAAGACTGGTTGTCAGACTGTCGGCTTCCGACTACTTGTAACGACTGTCAAAGATATACAAATGACAGTCGGTACCAATGGCTTAACGTGCTTTCCGAGGCACGGAGGAAGCTCGGTATGTAATTATGTCCCCCATCCACGGACCGACCTCGGCAAGCACGGCTTAGCCTTGAAGATCGACCCGTGCGGCTATTATTATTTAGCCACGAGCTCTTTTCTCTATTCTCCTGCCCTTATCCTAATTTATTTGGTGTCGACGCAGCATGTCTTCTTCTTTCATACGTCTCTATGACCATCTCATCTATGGTCATCTCATCAGACACCTCAACCATCAAAAGAAGGTACAAATAATTTATAACTTAGCTGTATTAGGTATTCAACCCAAAAACGATTAGCAGCACGTCGGTCTACACTCCAAGTATGCCTATGGAGGCTTCGCGTAATTAATTTCCTTCCAACATTGTATAAAACAATTTCACCAAAAGTCAGGAAGTTGACTTTTCCATTCACACCGCGGCCATTATGAATGACCCCAATCTTTTTATACAACCTGCACTTAAGATAACATCAAAAGATTCAATCTTTTGTCTCATAAACGTCCATTCATAAGAACTTATCGCTGCGATCTTTTTCATGAGTCAAGCAAAGCGAGTGCAGTTAGAGGGAACAGATGACCTCCAGCGAGAGAAGTAGCTATAACTAAGCTTTTTATTCTGCAAGCTAGTGTAGACGGAAATGGACCCTGATTTTTACCCTTAGTTTTTTTAAAATGAACGCTGTTTAATTAACCGTTAAATATCCGTATAATATATATAGTGAATCTGTCTTTCATTGAAGTGGGAATAAGTTATACACACGCGCAGTTTTCATAAATTGTTGTTTCTCAGCTGATCAAATGATGTATTCCCGCTGTCCCCGTAGGCCGTGTCCCCGTTAAAGGGGACAGGGGGAATTTAATAAAATAATTAAAATTACTTCCCGTTGTCTCCGTAAGCGAAACACAGAAAAGTAAAATAAAAAATAACACACACAGTGACGTTTCAACCTCGTGTATGACAGGCGAGGCCTCTGGGTCATCACGATGATTTCACTTTATGTATGTTTATTTAATTATAGTTATTTTTCCAGCCACTGAGTGACCATTGACCAAGGAATTTTCCTGATAAAAACACAAATCAAATTCTCACCTTACGTACTCTTAGCCTAATTTGACTGGTTGCTCTACTGTCTCATATTTACTCTCTGGGCTCCCTTCAGCGAGGCTTCAGTTAACGACCCGTCGAATTAACGAGCGAGATAATACCACCATTAATCGTACACCTCACGGTTATGACGTCATCACACTGTATGGTCACACCTTCCGGGGTATTCGACACCCCACGCTATTGCTGAGCGGTTAGGGCTTAAAGTGTAGAACAGATTTTGAAATTGCTATTTATGGTTATAAAAAAGATGATTCAAACTTACACGCCCATTAAATTTAAGATCTCGAGTGGGTTCATATTAGATGTACTAGCTTCTGCCCGCGGCTTCGGCCGCGTGGAGTTCTGCAATTGCCTACATATGTGTTACTCCAGCAAAATAGTGTCGAAAAAAGTCATTTAAATGTTTTACATAAAAACAGTAGTGTAAAAACCTGTGATTCTCTGATTCCCTGTGATTATTCTGAAAGTTGGAAGGCAGAGAATTCATTCTGGTTGGAAAAAAGTTTATTACGGCGTTTTTTTATCATTTCTTTGAACATAATAATTGTTATTTCATTTCTCCCGTTAGGGGTTGAATTTTGAAAAAAACTACGTATTATGTATGTTTTTATTTCTGCTCATAAGTTTTAATATTCAATTTAATTCTTCTTATTTCTAAAACGATGATATACGTATTTATTTATTTCTAACCAGAAGCTTGTATATGAAATTTCATGCTTCTAACCTTAAAAATTGTTACTTGTTTTAACCCTTTTGTGATGAAATTTTGAAAAACCCATTTTTAGTGAATACCTACTCTTCACAAAAAACGCACCCTCCCAGGTCCAAGCTGTTTAGGCTGTTCGTTGATATCTCAGTCAGTCAGACAGCCAGTCAGTCAGGACTTTAAAAATTAAATATGTATATAGACAAAAAAAACTTAAAAAAAAACACATAATTATTATATTACCAAGGTCAATCCGCGTACAAGTGACCATTATACACACCAAGTCCCCTCAAAAAATAGGAGTTTTCATTTGACAGTCGTTACGAGTAGTCAGAAACCCTTAAGTCTGACAAGCATTTTTTCCCAGGCGAGTTACCTAAGTAGACTAGCTAGAGCTAGAGGACAGATAGACAGGTACCTAATTTGATAAAATTTTATATGTTTAAAAAAAGTGTAAAGCTCCATATAGTGGGTCCCAACAATGTCATCAATTATATTGTTGGGACCCAGTATTTGTACCTTTAACATTAAGTACTTAAGTATGGGTATTTCAGTTTGTCAAGTTTTATTACGGAACACAAACACTACACTTTCATTCTCCCATAAACATGCCTATTTGTTAACACTGTAAAAACGAAGATAAGAGCAGTTTTTCACATAGTTGTCAGAGCACATTAAACTGGCATGCCATTTTATCTGGCGTAGCACATATACTTGGTTGGTTACAGCTTGTTGAGGGAGGCTGGCGAACGGCCAGAGATATATTAAACAGAGGCTAACGACTTGAAAGGGTTCCATACGGTCTGACTATGTACCTTATTGTATGTATAAGGTCGGGTTCGGCTTGTTGTTCTCTGTACCATCAGCACAGACCTCTCTTAAGTCGAGTAGGATCGGCCGTAACCATATTAGGATAATAATTTATTTAACATAATTTAGAACATCTCATGCTCGAGGTTGTGGGTTTATGCGGGTAAGTACCAAAATCAGATAGAAGAATAAAGAATTTCATGTTAAGAATCTAGGACTTATAGTATTTAATATAAGTCTGAAATTGACAAAAAGCCTTGCATTATAATATGATGGTACCTACTAGTGTAATATTTTAAACAGAGAAACAAGCTTGGTTTTAAAATATCGAATGAATAGTCCACGAACACAGATAAGTTCTTGTAACCTATCTTTAGAAGTCCCTTGAAAATGCTTCTAAGATTTAGGAATCCTCTTTGGAAAACGATTGTTAAAATTGTTAAATAATAATAATTCTTTATTTTGTCAGACAACAAGCGATCCAATGACATACACAATTCTAGATGTTAGTAGACTTAGTAGATTAAATGGGATTATAAATGAGCTGAGATGATTGTATTGATAATTTTAATGATTATAAGTCATTGACTCACAAACACACTCACTTGGCACCTGGCGCTTCCATCTTAACATATTTGGTAGATTTTAATATTTTTTTAAAACAATATGCAAAATAATATCAGTCTTCAAAACGGCCCCGAATTTCAGAAGTACATGTAATATTTTCACGTTAATTCTCAACCTACCACAATACTTCAGTCAAGTTTATCGGGACGTTTAATCGTTACAAATTAAAATGGCGTCCATCCCCCATAAAGTCAACAAAATGGGGGCACATCACAGGGAGTACTTAACACATAGTAAACTAACAAAGAAGTAATACAGCGATAAAATTTGTGGCTCGTTTGCTTAAGGGTGGCTCATAAAGTTTTTGTCCGAGGGGCTGCTCGTAAATCCTACCCGAGCATTAGTAGTAGTACTAGGCGCTCATAAACAGTGTGGACACGCCTTTATAAATTGATTTCATAAGTTTTATGGTGTGTGATATCATGTTTATTGGTGCTGGACAATGTGCGCGTAATAGCACTTTGTTTATATTTATAAGGACGAAATTGTTATAGGAGACATATTGCTTAGACTGAGTTAATACAAAAGTGGATCGTATTATTTTTCTGTGTACTCTGTTAACGATTTGTTAATTTATTTACGATTTGCAGCCATTGTCAGCAGTCGAGAAATAATTCTTATTTTTTTATATTAAGTTATTAGTTCAATATTATTAAGATAAGAGAGAAAGTAAAAGATGTCTCACTCAAAGAATCTCAGTTTATTGATGACAAAGATCATATTCCTCGCTAGCCAAACATTTTCATAGTTTAGTCCTGTCTAAGACAGGACTAAACTATGAAAACCCAATTTCCCAATTTCCCAAGAGCGTCGTGCAAGCACCTAAATGTTTATATAAACTAAATATATGTAAAGAATATCTTAGTTATAAATCTCTTCTATTCAGATTTATGCATCCTTCGTGGCTGAATTTTTAGCAGTCTCGTGATTTTTTAAAACTTGCGCACCCAACCAACATTGTTGGAGACGTTGTAATAATGTTAACTTTGTTTTATCTATTCTATGATAAAAATAAAGTTTATTTGTGTTGTTTTTTAATTTAAGAAATGGTTTATGTCAAATAACAAATACTAAAGATTTTAATATACCAGTTACTGAACGTTACTATTATTTTAACATTGATCACATAATTATGTAGTAATTAAAATGCACCTTACTAGTATAATACATATACCCTACTTATAGTCTGCCACTGCAAAGTGAGAAAATGCTTCTCTAAAAAGTATCTATACATCTCCCTGAAGCACGCTACCACGTAAGAAATTACCCATTGAGATTCTATAGGTACACTGCAACTACCCTCCGCACCATTACACACGTAGTTCTCATTAAAAGGCTATACCAGTCCCTGGAAGTCATACAACCAGTCTTGCCAAGGTTATCTTGTTACCCAATAACTGGCTTTTGGAGATTGGAATGGTCTTATGGAAATTATTGACCTCTAGCGGCAAATATTGGACATGAAAAATAATTAGGCAAAGGCTAGGCAGATGATAAAAAGGGGATCCCTTCTTTTTGCATAATATTCTTTGTCCTAATATACTTCGGCATAACGATTTTGGCACAATTTGTTTTGGCATAATAATACTTCGGCATAATGTTTTTAGGCATACATTTTATGTTGGCATAATCATCTTAAAGACTAATTTGTTTTAGCATAAATTTGATTCGCATAACGTTAGTAGGCCTAATGACTATTAGCATAATAATATTTAGGCATAAAATTAATATAAATAACAAAATCAATTTTCATGCAAATGATTTATTATACATAACATTATGTAACTTAAACGATTTTTCAATCGCGAGATAACTTTTATCTGAAGAATATATTAGATGTTGTGAGACTTTGGGTGGAAATGGTGGTCGTGAACTTGTAATGCCCCATACATAATTCTAATCAAACCAATTTGCTATAGTTTCTGTAACAATTAAATAATATTGTTAGCTAAAAATTTAATATGCTGTGCAACAAAAGTTAGTGACAGAACCGAATTGCTGCAAAACCGACTCCACGTAGTCTTGTTTGTCCTACCCCTAGAGTGTAATTTAAAATCGCGTAGGCGCGGAGGGGCGAGGCGGCCCGCGGGCTGAGGAGCAGGCGGCTGCGAGCGAGCCGCCGCGGCTGAGGCTGGCCGGCAAAGCCGGCCAACAAGCCGAAGCTGCGGTGGTGAGCGAAAGTCGTCTGCGACGATTAGCACGTGTGGGGCCGCCGGAGGCCCACAGCGCCGGAGCCGTGACAGAAACCCTGCCTGCTGCATGTTGCATGCTCGCCTGAATGCTGCATGCTGCATGCTTGCTTGCATGCTGCATGCTTGTTTGCATGCTGCATGCTTGTTTGCATGCTGCATGCTTTTTTTATTCTGCATGCTTGCTTGCATGCAACATGCAAGCAAGCATAAAAGCAAGCGTAAATAAATTTATGATTTAGGATATTATGCTTAAAAAAGTTATGCTTTAGAACTTTATGCTTAATAAATTTAAGCTTTAGAATATTATGCTTAATCATTATTATGGTTAGAGAAATTATGCTTAAAAAAATTATGCGTAAGCTGTTATGCGTAAATATATTATGCGAAAATATAATTATGCCAAACAAAATTATGCTAAGTTATATTAGGTCTTAAAATTTTATGCAAATGGATAGGGAACCGATAAAAAGGGACACAATTTGCATACACAAAATAAAACTATTAAATTTTACACGCAATATCGTACGTCAAAATTGCAGCTGAAAAAATACACAATTCTATCACGAACTCGGCATACTCGTCGCGAGTGTGAGAGGACCAAACAGAAACAGTTGAAATTGCGCCAAAAACAAGTGACAACCTGTGAAACTAGCCTTTGTGGCGCAAACTCAACCCGACATGACCTGCAGAATAGTGCTAAAACGGGCATAGGAACCAGTCATATAAAAAAGCCTTTGAAAACTTTGCTACAGTGACTGTTGGGCTTGAATTGGAACTATAAATCTGTATTGTTTTGTAATTTTTGTCGTAGTTCCACACTATAGGCAAAGTGTGAGGCAAAAGGTGTTTCTCTGGACTGAATTGTAATTTGGCATTTTTTGTAGATACAGATATAAACATAATTTCATCAGCAACTACAGTCTATTTCGCGGTTAGACTACCGCGAAATAGACTGTAGTCGCTGATGATAACAACTAGGTTACTCGATCTAGCGACACTTCGCAAACGTCCTGGTATTACTCATTATGTTAGGTCAGTCGTGAGCGCGCGACTAATTATCTCTTTGTCCGTCGCGTGGTTCACGCGTCCGCGCGGAATGCGCATAGTTCACAGTCGGCATGCGATGGACGCTGCGTCCCGTGTAATAACTGGGTATAATAAGGTTACGTACATGTAGTAGGTTATAGCATACATACGTTACATATTGTTAAAAGACTTTATTTTTACAGAGGAGAAAGTTTGTTCGTATTTCTTAGAAGCCATATTAGGAGCAGAACAAGACACAAGGCAGTCTCGTTTCTACCATAACCTATTAGTATGATCTAAATTCGGATAACAAGTCAGATATAGCTCAAATTCAATACTAACTTAAGCCTACGATCTTTTTGACAGATACTATACTTGGAAATAGAGACATCATTATCTTTGATGTAAAAAAAACACTGTAATGGTCTTATGTGCCAAGATACAAAAAAATCTTATAGGTACGATGAAAAGCGAAAAAGATCTGGTTCTACGCTCAGTTTCACCTAAACGTTTTATATTAAATCTTTCACGGTTTTCAAGCCCCATCAAACTATTATTATGAAACCACTATCAAGTTGAAAATCCAAGCTCAAACCATCCATAACTCAAGCCGTCACGTCAGGGATGGTGTGAGGAGCGTTTTTCCGAAAGCGCTCACTTAGTGCTGGTGAGAATCAAGTAATTTTACTTAAAACTGTTGGCGGGGTGCCCGGGGGGGGATGAGAGATTGTGGCAAAACAGCTGGACGAGCAATGGAGGATTTTTGATAGTGGAAGAATGTATAAATACAATTATTTCAATAAAATAAAGAATTATCTAATAGACTTCTTATACCTAATATTAGACACCTTTTCCTAACCCTTCGGGGACTACACGCGTGATGTTATCTATATTTACTGAGCAATCAACAAACTCAGCCTATCAGTCTGCTGCGGAACATAGTATTCTCCCAAGCTGCACAGTCCCTCCCCTGTCCTCCATCCAGCAACAACTGTAGTGAAAGTCGTCGACTACATTTATACTGTGACTCTATCATACCAATACATTATAATAAAGTATCTTCCTTCACAAACGATTCCTAGCGAGGCACAAATTAATTCCGCATAATTAAACCCGTAGCGAAGTTGAAATACGGCGCCATTCCTCACGCCAACCATAAGCTGTCGTAAGCAGAGCTCTAACAATGGCACAAACGGATCGGATCCGATTCTATACTATCGCAAAAACCTATCGAATGTCCTAGAACCTTTGTTGGACATAATGGCGGGTCCTTTTCTGAGAATCCTTGGATTAGCATAGATTATAATGATGAAGATATTAATATTTGAAACTGTCAGAACATTATCTACGCTTGTTTCTGTAAAATTAAACTCACATCTAGTAAGTGACCTTTATGAATGACTCGAATTTGAAGTAAAAACGTACACTTTTGTTTATCACCTTTATAAAAGATTTAAAGTTTTAGTAGCAAGTAGCACACAGTTACCTATTAGGTAAAATAAAACGGTTAAATAGGTATAGGCACCATTTTATCTCACTTAACTCAGTTTCCACTTTGGAACCCTGTCTGACCACCCACGCGGCCTTTACAACGTTCTACACAAAACCGTTAATACCTCTTCCATGTACGTCTTAAAGCCACCATAATCCCTTCGTTCCAAAGAAACTCACTTGTACTCTTCATTGAGCCCTAACTCACTTGTATGATAGCTTTATTAAATCTGCAAAGCGCGGTAACATCAGTGTTACCAGCAATAAATTCACACACAGTGGTAATATCGGTGTTGCCAGCGGCGAATTTATCCCACCTCAAGAGAATAAATCCAAGTTATTCTACGGTGCAAAGGAATGAGGTGTTATGACGCAGATTGCAGAGATACAGAAGCACCACTCCGAGCATTGACAACGCGCAAAATGTGAAAGAGGGAAATAAAATGTACAATAATGAAGCTAGTATTTCCATACTTTCTGATAAGCAATAAGCAATCGGTTTCAAACTCAAATTACTAGTCTATAATAAGTCAAGTCAAAAGCAATCTGCTGAGTATAGGCCTCTCCTTGCTTGTGCCAATTTCCACATTCCTGTGCCAACCTTATCCAGGTTTTACCTGTGATCTTGTAAAAATTCTAAGTACCGAAAATAAATTAAACTGCTACAATTCTAAAGATTTTACATGTAACCAGCTTTTCTTCCCATTCCAATTTCATGCGTGCAAAATGTTGACGAAGAATTCTGTGTGTCTTCTGCGTTTACCTATTCTGTGTCATAAACCAGCAAAGCTGTGTTATAGAGTGTAATGCAGGCGTACAGGTGTAATTATTGTAGGAGCCGCTGCATTCTTTGGTGAACAGACTCGCTTCAGGACATACTCGTATAATTATTGAGAAGAAATGCCGCATTCTAGTGAGGAAGTCTTGCTTGAGAATATTTTATGGGGAAATGAGTTGTTGTTTTTGGTGAAAATAGTTTGTTCAAACTAAAGAATCATGTCCAATTTTGACCTGAAAATTTTATGACGAGTCTAGTGATGTATAATATCTTAAAAAATTGCATTTTTTTTGGTTTTTTCGTATTGCTTATTTGAATTTTCAAGTAAACCCAGGAAAAAAACGTTGTTACTATGTTTATTATCATCATTTAACCTCAATAGACTTTTGGAAACGGAACGCGTTTTATGCACGTTACGTTTCACAGAATACGAAAAACTGCTTCGTTCGTCATTGTGGTTAAATGAATGTTCAAAATAACCATTTGGTATTTTTTTGAACTGTACTTGTTAATTTATTAAAGTATGATTTATTTAAGGTTTTATCTTACGCTATGGAAAGAAAAAGAAGTGTTTTAGTCGGCGCAATTCGTAACCTTTGACAGGTTACGCGTAAAACGAATTGCGCCGACTGTGAATGACAGGCTGTCATTTGATTGACGTTTTGCAGTCGTTCGTTTGCTCTTGCTACGTGTTGTACTGTGCGATTTTAGATTTTCCGATATCTTTACGACTTTTGCATTTTTCACGGACTTCGATACCTACCACTTACGATTACTTTGGCTTGTGTTATACGGATACCGATTCAGTGCTTTTTGATTTGGATTTACGACATTATCGCTGTTGTTGGAAAGCGATATGGAGCCTTCTACGAGATTGCTTTGTATAAATTGCAACATAAATGTTAATACGCTTCGACGTTATCAGGCCCTTCAGCTTGATAGCAGAGTCATCTCGCTAATTAGCACTTGGATATCTCCAGTAATAGTAAGTATAATAACAATCAAGTAGGTAACTAACGTTACGTTTAGTATTCAATCAACAGACGCACTTAAGTAGGTACCTACAGAAAAATAGAACTAATACTCACCACTATGTACCACTAACATGTAGATTTCCCCATATTTTTAGCTAAAGTATTCTTTTTCACAGCTATTTAAATCGAAACATGTAAAAATATAAATTAAATATACTTATTTCTTATGATTGATTTGTTTTTCAGATTACAGAAGAAGATTACATTTGTGAGGCGTGCTTTGATATATGCATGCAAACTATTAATGCTCAGATTCATGGAAGCAATGAGTGTGATGCATCTGCTAGTTCATCTCGCCGTGGTCATGCTCAAGTATGCCCCGTTTGTGGGCGATCATTGCTCAATCGTCAAAGTGACCACATTCTTCAAGAAAATGCATCAAGACTCACACTAAGGATGATCAACTTAACTCAAACTGCTGTAGCACCTCGTCAGGTTTGTATTTAAATATTCAAACTCATTTTATTTATATTAGTTTGGGTTTTACCACTGCAGGGCTTAGGCCTACTCTATTATATTTGAATCAACAATGTTACTGGGTGTGTTAATGCATTTAATACAAATATATTGTTTTTGTTGACAGATATCGCAATCTGATTGTGTATGTCATGCCTGTTGGTTGCGATTTAAAAGACAAGCTCTTAAAAGTCAGCAACAGGATGAGAGAAGAGGCTTAGACGGTGACGAGACTCTTCAAGGTGAAACAATAGAACAAGAAGTAGAACAATCTGTTGATCCAGTCCATTTACAAGAAATACAACCTCCCTCGCTCCGTGCAAGTACAGATGAGGAAAATGAAAGGGAATCATTTGTAGAATCAGTTCCAGCTCCAGAGGTCCATTCGCAACAATCTCAAACCCAACCAGTGATAGTGAGAAATCAACAATCAAGTAACATAACATTACTTAATTATAAACGTGCTCCCAATACGGCATCTCATTGTGCATTTTATGCATGTGAGAATGCAAATCTGCATACTGTTTCAGATGAACTGCGTTCTACCATTTTGTCCAATTACAATTTTTATATTCCCAAATTGGCTAGGGTATGTACAGACCATTTACATGGAAACAGATGGGATTCCCTTTATGACAGTGAAAACAGCATGAGCGATTTCACTGTTGAACACATTGAGCACGTTTTTTCTTTTGTTCAAAAATACAAACATTTTCTCGATTTTTCAAGCATAGAATCAGTACAAGAAATTGATGACCATTTATTTGGATTTTGGATGGGCTTAACAAAAGCGAAATTCCTTAATTTATTGGAAGAACTTCCCCGACTATTGAGTAAACACAGGGGTATATTAGGTCTAGCTGCTGTATTAATTAAGATGCGAACAGGTGATTCTGATTTAAGAATATCCACCTTACTGGAAGTTCCTCGCACTACACTAGAGAGGTTAATGCAAACAGCACGAGAAATATTATTGCAAGATTTTGTTCCATGCAATCTCGGAATAAACCACTTGTCTAGAGTACAATTGATTGAACACAATCTCATGATCCCAAATGGAATATATAATGAAAATAATGAACAATGTATTGTGATGTGCGATGGAACATACATTTTTTTAAATAAAAGTAGCAATTATATGTTTCAAAAAGACACATATTCTTTACATAAATACAGAAATCTGTTAAAGCCATTTTTAATAGTAGCCTGTGACGGTTACATTTTAGATTGTTTTGGCCCATACAAGGCTACCACATCTGATGCAGAAATAATGTCTTCTTTGTTCAGCAATGAAAATTCCCCACTGAGACAGTACTTTCAAGATAATGACATATTTATTTTAGACAGGGGATTCAGAGATAGCATCAGCTTATTAGAGAATTGTAATTATAAGGCATATATGCCAGAGTCACTAATAGAAGGTGAACACCAGTTAACCACCACCCAAGCAAATAGAAGTAGATGTGTAACTATATGCAGATGGGTGGTGGAGGTTGTCAATGGATATTTTAAAAGAGATTTTAGATTGTTAAGGTTTGACCATTTTAATAAAACTGTACCAAATATGATGGCTTACTTCCAAATTGCTGCCAGTTTAATTAATAAGTTTGGTGTTCGCCTTCGCAATAGAGCTGATGCTGCTCAAATTCTAAATATAATAAATGAAAGGATGCCCCTGATAAATAACTTATCAAATATAGTTTCAGAATATAATTTAAATCGCCGGGCATCCTTTTTTCATAGCATTACAGCAGATAATGCTAATATTGAGTTCCCCCGTCTAGAATTCAGTGAATTAATATTATTCGCCTTGGGAACGTACCAAATTCGTCAAGCACGTTCATATTATGGTGAACATGTACGTTTCCATGGCGGATATAGAATAGAAGTTTGTCTAGATACTAATCGTATACCGGAGTTAGGCAGTGGGGAAAATTCGCTTATAAAAGGGAAAATAAAATCAAGACATATTTCAAGACGTCAGTATTATGTGTATATTTTGGTAGCAAATGGTGTTAATGGGCGAGAAGGCATTATAGAGTATTGCTGTAACTGCATCGTAGGACGTCGCACTGTAGGTTGTTGTGCGCATGTTATGACCTTGGTGTGGTACCTAGGTTGGGCCAGACATGAAACCAATATTATAGCCCCAGCGGCATTTTTAGATGAAGTGGTTGTTAGAGAAGACATTGATTGAATAAATAATAATAAAACAAAATCAGTTTTTTATTTAATTTCCCTGTTCTCCCCAAAAAACATGTAGGAAGGCAGCTCTTTCAGTTATTTATTTACTTATGTCATGATGGCCCAGAGGTTTAATTTCATTAAGTCGTTTAATCGATACTTCCCTAAATTAATTTGCACTAAGTGTAGTCTGGAATACAGGGATAGAATAACATCAGACGTGAAGTCTAAAACTCGGCATCTGCGGGTTATTACGAGATTATAACTGCTGTTTGCGACTGTGCGTCGTTTTAAAGATGATATTACATTAGAGGGAGATTTATTTGTAAAATGACACTCTCTCTCTAATTTACAATTCGATTTATCTAACTTATATTTTTGAAGTTATGACAGCTGTCAAATCTCGTATGACAGCTGTTTTAACCTCAAAAACTTATTTACGTAATTGCATTAATCCCTGGCCTCTAAATGAAAAGATGGCAAGTTATTGTGTTATTATAAACAATAATTGTTTTCATATAACACTAGTTGTAGTTAGACGCGACCTGTAAAACAAATCAAGTGACAGGTCAATCAATGTATAGAAAGTGGACATGATTCTTTGCTAGATGTTCCGACCAGCTGTAAAAAACATATGTTTTGAAAAACCTGATAGGTTTTCAGGTCATTTGCATTTACATAAGTCTGTTTACGGCCACTGACGATGCCACTTAGGTCAAGCGACACGCGCGTCTAGTACTTGTTTCCTTCGCGTGAGCACTCGCTCCGCAAGTTGCGTCGCTGTGACACTTGGCTTGCTCTAAACCACTACATTCATTTCTGATCCTGGCAAACGCAGACTAATAGCTCATTTTTTCACCTCTGAGTTGGTTTCGGCTGTTGCTTCTCAGAAAAGTCAGGTACACACCGTCCTTATCTAGTTAAACATAACTATCATGACGTGTAAAGCTGTTTTTAAAATCAATTTACAAAAATAAATATGAATCGCTTCGGTTATTAAATCGCTCCTGAAAAATCATATCCCAGGACCGATTACACAATCCAAGCGATTTCTTTTAATCACGATATAAAATAAATCGTAAACATGAAAACTGGAAATAAAAATCCTTGAAAATATGTGTTGCCTTTAATCTCCTCGATAACAATAAGCGATTGCTATTTGATCCGTTTGCCAAGTTCACGTTATGTGTGAGGTTTCTCAGAGCCGCCGTAATCAGTCCCTTCTCGGAAGGCACAGGAGTCGGGAAGCTGTATAAAGTAGATGTACCTTTAGCTATGTGAGTTCACAGGGAAACAGATTTACATAATAATATTTGTATTATGTTACTTACGAGTGATTTTCGTTTACAATTTAGGTAATTATTATTGTTTACCACCAATTCTATTTACTGCAAACTTCAAAGTAGGTGACAAATTATATTATTTGTATGCTTAACAGTAGGTAGTTAAAACTTAACGACTTAATGACTTATTCTTGTTGAAATGTTCTTTAAACCACGTTGTCAAGACTCCTACAAAACACTTTAACAGAAATCAAATTACCCCAAATACCAATTAACTAATTACAAAAAGCTTCAACACTAAGCAAATTAATTATTCCCTTAACTAAATAACTAACAAAAAATAACCCCGCAATATTTGACGCAATTTAATCGGGGGTGAGGTTCGTTCAGAAACCTTTGAAATTCGCCCCTGAAAGGGTTGTAAGCAGTTGTTTCATCTATAGGGTTGAGTTTGAGTACAATTACGGGAGTGAAACTCATTATGTTGGCCCGGAGAGGCGGCCGACGACAAATCCTTTACAATTAAGCTACATGAAAAGTGATTTAATAAGTTTTGGGAATATTTTAAGTACCTGTGGGCTGGTTATGTTATTGTTTGAGCGGAAAGTTTCAGTTACTTTTGTGAGTTTAAGAAAACAAGTTTGTCAGTTTGTTTGTCTGTGTTATTTAAATATCGTTTGAAAAATGGTTACATTTCGTGATGTCTTTGAGTAACACTGAAAATGTAAAAAATGAAAAACAAAAAAAGAAGTGAGAAAGTGAAAGTGAAAGCGAAAGCGCGAGTGCAAGTGCGTAAATGTAAATGTATGTGTGTGTATGTGTGTGTGTATGTGTGTGTGTGTTATCTATGGTTATTAAAGAAAGAGGTAGAGTTGTTAAGATTAGATGTAGGGGTAATCTCCAGAACTGCTGATCTGATTCCGATAATCTTTTCACTAATGGGAAGCCATATTATGTCGTATACTGTATTCAAGACGTTCCTATGGATTGATTTCAGATCATAACGAGAGCGAAGCCGAGGCCAAAATCTAGGAGACTCATATTATTAAGTTAACCAGTCTTCAAATAAATGCTCTGTTTTGTAACCTTTTTTTGAGACCGCTGAACAGATGAAATTAACCGCGTAGGTAGACCACGAGGGTAAGGACATAGCATACTTTTTATCACATAAGTACCTGCCGCGGCCAATAGCTTAAAATATATATAGACATACAACTGAAGCTACTAAATTAGCTTCAGTTCGTAGTCGACTGAATTAATACAGGTTGTATTTGCAATAAAATCCCGTTTTAGTTCGAGCCAACTGTATTATGATTTTTTATGGATTTACTATCTCTTCTCTTTTCGCGAAGAAGAAGAGATTCCATACTATAACTGCTTAATTACACTAAGGAAGCGGACTACATTTATTACACTCCCTCAAAGAGAAACCATTTCTACAGCCGAAATAAGCACTCTCTCGAAAACCTAACTCGACCCACTTCACTATGTAAGTCTGGATTTCAGAAGGATAGATAGAGGGTAGTCAGTTGGCTGGATATTACACCTATCAACTTTTTATTAGTCTGCGCCAAAGCCCGGCTTAAAAGCTCCGAACCAATAATAATATTCTCGTAACGTCAGACTCAAAAACGCTGTTAGGACGTTAGGACTCTAACACATCGGTGTGTAACTAACGATTGTGTTGGTCACTTTCAATTTCAACCAGGACAACCAGAGAACAATGGGTCCATAACGTCGTTGAAGTTCTAACAACACGTAAGTCAAAAATAGCAACTCCGCAAGAGAGTGAAAAAACTGCATAAATATACCCAGGTAATGATACAACACCTTTTTATAATTTGTTTTCACTTAAAATTAGATAGGGATGTGGCTTGTTTCTAATTGGCTGAAACCACGCGCCTCCCGATTCTATATCTAACGGTATCAAAATTTCAAAACTGCCAAAAAGAACAATGGCCTCTCGGCTAACAAGCTTGGACTAGTAAAGTCTAACAAAACGTAACTTGATGAAACATATAATTTATTTCGCCTGTATAAATAATATGAATATAAATATTACATAATACGGCCTTCAAAATATTTTTAAAAGGTTTGAGAGTAATGTGGCATTCAGGTTAGGTCCAAGACATGGAGAATGGAGTAAGCGATACCTGTATGAAATGGATCATACTCTCTAGAGTAGTATATAGAATCGCACAGAATACTAAGTCGTGGCCGAAACTACTCAAGCTGCAACGGTTTGCGCTGAAAACGTTTTTAATTTCTATTTGTCAAAAATAGGGAGGGACGTAATCAATCGATTTATGGCAGTATCGATTTTGGATGTTAAATTATTAGGTTTTTTTATTGAATTCATGTTTTATTTAACTATTTGTTACGAAATAACATCAGATTATATTCGTTAGTTTAATAATCAACGTGACTTTATACGGTTCACATTCATCATCATCATTTCAGCCCAAAAGACGTCCACTGCTGGACGTAGGCCTCCCCCAACTGTCGCCACAATGATTTTGGGGGGGGGGGTTGCCATAATCGCCACGCTTGGCAGGCGGGTTGGCGATCGCAGTACAGTTGTTACAAAAGCACAGAGAATGCTGCTGCCCATTCTCTGGCAAGTACTTAGTCGCCTCTTACGACACCCACGGGAAGAAATGGGATGGTGCTATTCTTTACGTCCGACACCATACAGAGCGGTTCACATTGCCTGGGATTTAATTTCGATTAATAAATAAAATCGATGTGGGCTTCAGAAAAAGTATCGACTTTTCTAGTAACGTAAGTAAATAAGGATGCGTTCGAAGTTAGATATTTTAAACAGCTTTCTGTAAATAAAGTAGTACTTTTTAAAGAGATATTCTATATTTTTCCTGCTTTTAAAAATATGATGGTATCCAATAATTACATTAACAATACACTACATATTGATGACAGTCTCAACTCGGGACCAATTTCTGTTTTATCCCAGTCAAAAATAGCCAGTATTCTTTACTAACGTTGAGTTAGAACTTCAACGACAATAAGCAATTCTCGAAACAAATATTGCAATAGATATTCACAAAAACAAGTACTACCATAACAAAAAATAAAACGGCTTTAGAAATTAAATACAAAAGAAATTAAATAAACTCCTAAAATTATGAGATTAGCTACTTTCAAAATAAAATTATCGAAAAATAAAACAATATTGCTATTATTTTACTATTCACGGTGTTTGTCTATTCCAATTCAGATAAATACACAATTAAGAACAATCTTGCTTTACACAGAAGAGAAGAACTTATTATTACAGTCAATTTTGATTAAGTTTCGGAAAATGAAATTACTTTGTGCCAAACTTAATTTCTAGAACTAAACAAATTATTTAGACCAAATAAATCTAGACAAAAGCTACTCTTTTATGTTTCTCAGCTTTATAAATTAAGATGTTAAAATACCTACATTCCACAATTAAAATCTGAACAATTTCAAAACAAAGGAGTCAACCCAAAAGCGGCGCATCTCAAAAATGTCCTCAAAATTCTTGACAAACATGAATATTCACACACACTGTCATAATATCACACCGCAGCGCGCGAGGGGCTTTATACTCGCCCAAATTAAAATGGAAATGCCTTAAACGACCGCCAGCATATTAAAGAGATACGGGAAAAAACCATTTAGCAGCTATTTGCATAGCATTAGTTGTGACTAGACGCAACTTTGAAACTGCAGCGCAGTTCCACTTGTGTTTCATTAATTACCTACGAGTATGTCGCAGTCGGGGGGTTAAACATACGTTTTAATGTTGATGATGTTAGGTAAGGGTGTAGACAGATTTCAGGAGTGGAGTATGCGTCCCCTCGACTATAAGTGGTTTGCGGTATGACTGCCAGTCACTTCGATCCAGGACCATGTGAATGAACGATGTGGACCACTGGTCGATGGTCTTGTCCGTCTCGTCCCATCATCTTCTAAGAGGTCTTATTAGCCATGTATTTGAAATTATTTTTTCTATTAAATACTACCTTATTACTAATTTCGATCTATGCTATGTGCATTGCATTATCAAGCATCTTACAGGTATTAATTAGCCGAATTTGCCTATCTAATGGCAATTAGACACTGATGTGTACTAGCATTTGGCATTAAAACGTAGTAAACACTAATCAACCTTGCAAGCTAAAACTAAAGCTAGAATGAGTCGACCCTGCGGTCACCTACTTTTTCGATTGAACGGACTTTTCGGACATTTCGGATGTTTTAGTGAAATACGTGATTTCAAACCACCGAAACCAAAATTGGTAAATAAATTAATTTCTCTTATTTGAGAACAATCTCTTACTGTCAAGAACCCTGGAGAAGTTGATTAGATTAACAAACATTTTAACAATTCTAAATATAATTAAATTAAAATAAAGTTAAATCGCCTCGGCGTTCACGCTTGCTGACTGTCTGACAGTTTTAAAGTTACCATCACTTTGACAGCTGTCATTTAGGTTATCTGTCCGCCGCCTAACTAAGTTATAAAGTTCTTGCTGTATATGCGAGTTTGTTTTGTATTGAGATTTAAATTAAACTCATAATACGACAAGAAATATTTGTGTTTCTTTGAGTATGATCTCATTGAATCCCCAGCAATATGCAGTATTATTAAGGAAAGCTGTTTGTTTTGCAGGCTTATTATCCTGTTTCGTTATATGATATTTTTATTTTCTTTATGTGATAGTTTTTAGCAAAGTTGTAAACACAACATAACGTAACATGAAGCCATTCACGATTGGTAAGACAGAGATGAACAAGGTGTATGTATAAGGTGTTTATAACACTGTTTCTAAAACAGTTTTAACAGAAAAAAAACACTATTAAATGTAACATATACAATACTGTTACCGAATCAAACTGTAACCTTTTATAAGTGTTAATATGTGTAATTGAAATAATCAATTATAGCTTTTATATCTGTTACAGATACAGACCGTCTCTTGTAATCTTGACGTTCAAAAAGTGCTGATTATCAGCCTAATTTAAATAAATGACTTTTGATTTTGATATATGTTACAGATACATATCTGTTACATATTTGATTCTGTTACCGATTCAGCATGTAACACTTATAATTCTGTAACTTATAATTCTGTAACTGTTACGAAGGTGTTTTTAAGTCCCTGCTCTATAATACACCAGATTTTGCCAATTATAGTCCAATAACACTCACAATCCTATCCAGGTCCTTAAATCAGTTAAATGCATACCTACATTATGTCCATTATTATAACCATGTAAGTGCAAGAAACAAAATACATAAGCCTAGCTTACTACGGTAAAGCGGATAGGATATAGCGTCACTTAAAAATACGAAATAAAAGTTGCTATATTATGTTTTGCTGGGACTGAACTAACAGAACATCACCTCTAATAGGTAAAGGGACAAAGTTGTACGCCCTACGACTTTGTTCAAAGCACAACCCTTACCATTTACCTCACAACACACCTTCAACCCTTCCCTTCCGCAACAATCAGACGATTCCACCGTTACCTACGTACTACTTAAACGGGCAGTTGTTTAAGCAGCGCCATCTTTAATTAAGGCGCGACGTGAGTGGCGTACCAACCGCCAGAGGGCTCCACTAAATCTGGCGAGATTGCGCGATAGTGTGCAGTAAGCTTTATGTGGCTATTGCTGGTGATGGGGTTTATAGTGATTGGGAGAGGAACTAGTTTTCCTGTTTCGATTTTTTCTTTGGAAACGGAAGGAGCCATTTATATGGGCTTTTGAGTTAGAGATCACCGTCACCATCACTCCTAGCCGTAGCTTTACGTGTGTCGCTTGAATCAAACAAATAACATGGTTATCCTGACCAAATGCTTGATTTATATCTTCATTAAGCAGTAGGTACGCAGTTCCAGAAGCAATAACCACCTAAACGTTCGACGCTGACTGTGAACTGTCAGTTTGCGATGTCCGCTCCCGATCTGCAATTTGTGCGTGCCGGTTTAATCGATATTTATTTTAATAACAATCCCTAAAATCATACGTGGTGTATTTAGTAAGTGGTTATTACCAGAACGAAGAACAAACTAGAGCTATTTTATCATCTCTTAATCGGCTTTGACAACACCCACGCGGATCGGCGGATATAGACGAAAACCGCTAATCCTTATTGCTTTTCTTATTGAATAAAAATACTGAGAATATTGTCACACATAACATATAAGCTATCTTCATGGAAACTATTGAATAATGACGCTCACAATATATATCAAGTAACACAATTACATAAGTCATGTACTAAGCGCATGCAGCGTGCGATTGGCAGCGCTTGAGACAGGATTACGTACGATATCGTGCGATATGGTGCGATATTGGACGATATTGTGCGATGTTGGACGACTTCCAAGTGCTTGATGATGGTGATAATGTGGTGGTTTGGTGCTTTGGGGCGTGTAATTAGTACATAGGTAATTAACTGTTAGGCAAATATATTATGACGGCTAAATCGACTGAGCATCGGTCGACTCATTGTCAGTGACTTTAAAAGTCAATAGATATTTGCGATAGGTTAAAAAATATATATTTTTGACGAAGATCATAATATCTTACAACTGATTTCAATTTGAAATAAATAATAGTTATTTAGGTCCATCAACCAGACTTAACCAATTAATTAATAAAACATGAGATGAATTATTAAGTTTTAAGGAAGGTTGAATGATAGCGCATCATTTTACCTGTTATTTTCAAATCCCATGCAAGAAGAGAGCATTATCGTTAATCGGAAAAACAACAATTTTTAACTACTACCTACACCTCAGCTCATCCGGGGCTTTCCAAACAACCCCTCTGACCCCTCTCTCCCCGACAAACCACAGCATCAAATTCGCCATCCGGTTAACATCGCCTGTTTATACAGAAGTCATAGCATTTGCGTCGTAATTAGATCACGTCCCACTAGATTGGACGCCGCAACTCTACGCAATTCTACTCAATGTCATGACAGGAGCTAACTGTTATTTGCGCTTCTAGTTTTTCGGGTGAATAGAAGGAACGTTTTGAATCCGTTGGTATTGTGTTGTATGCCCGAAGTCTAGATTTGTGCTTTCTGATAATTTTGCGGATATTCGAAAGTAAATTATTTCGCCAAACAGTGCATTAGATAATTCATCATCATCATCATCATTTCAGCCCAAAAGACGTCCACTGCTGGACATAGGCGTCCCCCAGGCCCCAAGTGAACATAAGGGGGGTTTTGCCATAATCGCCACTTGTTGTGCGTTGCAACATGCTGTGTAGGCGGGTTGGCGATCGCAGTACGGTTGTTACAAAAACACAGGGAACGCTGCTGCCCATTCTCTGGCAAGTCCCTTAGTCGCCTCTTACGACACCCACGGGAGGATATGGGATGGTGCTATTCTTTACGTCCGACACCATACAGAGCGTTAGATAATTGGCGTCTTCATAACATCGTGAATGTTTAAAAGCTTTCACTTTCCTGGAATTACGTTCGCCTCCTTATTTCATTTCACCGCGTTTAGAGCCTCATGTAGCTACTCAAATTCAATGGGGAATCCATCAAAATAACTTCCTAAAGCTTCCATGTATGGGAAATTACAAACGAGGGAACATTACCAGCCTAAATAAAGCACACATGCGTTTTACGGGACGCGGAAATTTTAATTTGATCTTATTACAACACCCTTGCCCATCTCATTTGCAAACCTACCACACTGCCTGGCATACAAAACACAGGATTTTAAACCTTATTGAATTACGGATAAAGGATATAGATGCCGAAGGCTTAAGATTGTGTACAGAGCACGATGATTGTGCTTTTAAATGAAAACCATCCAGATTATTGTAAAAACTGTGTTCTTAACTTGGGAGTTCCCACTCGAAAAGGGTTGTTATCCTAAAAAGGGTTTATTTGCTTATTTTGTAGAACATTTGTGTCAAAAAGATGATCAAAATTGTCTTTGATTTTAGGATGGACTTTTTGTTCATTTAAAGGGTTAAATGGGATTAAGTGGTCATTAAAGTTAGCGATTATGGGGTGTAACGATAATGTTAATGTTTTCAGTTAAGCAGGCGGCTCACGTATATAAAGTTAGCACAGTAAAATCTACATGATAAGTCGTGAAATTTTTCATGAGGGTTGTACTGCAATTAACATGAGGAACGAGAGGCAGTGAGTGCAGCCACTAGACCAGTTATTGAAGTCACGCACGCTCGTTGCTATGATGATTAGAAAGCTGCCACTAGGCACTACTCCAGAAGATATCATAAATGTGAAAATCACCGTTGACTAATTAGACCCCATAACGGATCACCAAAAAGGCTGCATTATGTACTTAGAAACTGGTAAATTGAGCACAAATTCATTAGGTACATCTTCAAATATCTGCACAAATATGGTCACTTTATCTTCCTTACGAAATTACCACAGTAACTAGGTACACAATCTTTAGATTCAATCATTGAAGGTCTGTAAGTGGCTTCATTAAACTCCCCCGCTACAGTTCGAGTTTCCTCATTATAAAAAATAACCAATCTATCAAGTATAACATAATTTCCTTTTCACTTTCCGGCTTTATTTTATAAAAAAAAGCATCGTTAAAAGTTTTAACAATCCTTCTTCCGTTTAAAATGGTGAAGTCTTATTCTGATTAACGATGTCTCGAATGGCGGACGAGGAGGTACTCGCCTTACGCGGCGACAACCTGGACAGGGTGGCCAGCTATCGGCAAGTGTTGGGATTGAAATGAACCTTCATATTTTGAAGACGGTTATGGAAACTCGGCTTCAAGCCTGCTATTACAATAGTGTCAGAACGGCCTATCATTGATTTCATAATTGTTGATTTTGACAAGTTTGGTAATCTACTAATATGATGGCGTCATTAAGACTTCACAATGGTCAACCACTGGCACTTCATTGAAAGAAATGGCATAGAATTTGACAGACTATTATGAATTTATCAGATTACGAACTTTTAGCAAAATGACAATGGGATCGTGTTGGAATGACGATGTTTATAAAAAAGGCAGACTTGAGGCCCTGATCTATGGTACATTTTTAAAGTTGAGGGTTAAATTTAAAATATCGCTTATTTTACTACCGCGGCTTTAAGATGATTTTTGTTTGTGGTTTTCAAAGAGCACTCACAATTCCGTAGAATATGTTTTTTATAGTGTTCTATGAATTTCCAATCTTATCTATATTTTACCTTCGCCGGTGAATCTCCACGCTAGTGTCTCTTGCAATTGCAATGCTTACCAAACTGTTGGTAATCGCATTTTATTTATCTTAACCAGACAGGAACACTATCTTTTTGATCAATTTAAACTCCGAAAATTCGATTATATTCATCCAAGCCTAGTCGTATCTTTAAGCCCAGAACGGATGGCAACCCTACTTAAATATGAAACTGGACTTACGAGAAACCAATTTGGTTGCGCGTAAATAACTGTAAGTCGCTGTGGAGTGAAATGAAAGCTTTTTGTGCCTACCTGAGCACTTCCCTGGGTTTGTGCCTACCTGGCGACGAAGTTTCCGAGACGGTGTAGCTAATTTAGTTGGTAAGAAAGATTTGAAAGAGCTACTTTTGAGTTTTTTAAGACGAACAAGTTTTTAAAACGGGTAAAGCAAATGTCTCGAAATAAAATGGCTTTTCTGAAAATATTGCACATTGCAGGAAACATCAAAACTGAAATAGGCACTTTAGCGCAGATGGAAAACGCAATAAGTGGGTGAAGAAAAACTTTTTTACAATAAAATAAAACCGACTTCAAAAACAAAACAAGTGAAAAATAACTTTTCTTTTTAGAGAGGACATAGGTACAAACGAAAATTTTCTTAAGACATAAAAATTACTAAACTTACCAACAGCGCGTCTATAAATGCACTCCAATAGTACCTTTGTCATAGTATACAAATATATTATAAGTTACCCGAAATAATAAAGAATCTAAATAAATATAACATTCTATCAATAAATTAAGCGAATATTTAAATGATAAATTATAAGAGTAACTTCCTTACATATGGCTACTTATCTACTTAAAATGCACAAAATACTGTATTTTTTTTATTTAAATAAATATGGAGCATCCAATTAAATAACTTGTCATGGATAATAAATAAGTATTAAATACGCAATAAATTATAATAGTAAATAAAACATTTTTTTTTTTAATAATGTTACTAATTAATTGAATAAATTTATATAATTTATTAAACAATAATTATAATTCTTAAATTGTATTCAGTTATATTAAAACAATTTAACTAGGTAACTAAAAATATAATATATCACATTAAGCCACCCAGTTTTCTTCCTCCTCTCTCCTACCTGATCTTGCTGTGCCCGACAGGGTCCATAATTGTGACTTATATAATTACTTCCTTTCCATCTATGTAAATACATTATGGTACGCAATAAAGAATTGAGAATTGAGAAGATCCTGACCTAATGACAGTATACTTGTTGACCCATCACATGGAAAGTAAACGGTTTCAAACAATGCCCATTAAAATATTGAGGGTTGCCATAAATTTTCCTGGGATCCTATCAGCAGATCCTGAATTATACCTTCCATCATCAGCTTATCAACATGAGGTGATGATTACCAATAACGGTTTGAAACTAATGTTCTGTAAGTTCTAAGTTGAAGAGAAATCTAAATCAGTGAGGAGTTAGAACTTAACGTATAAGTTGAAACACACCATGTTTAAACGAATGAGGAGCAAACATTCGTTAGAAGATGCGTTTAAACGAGTTTAGTATATCTTATACACGTAGGTACGTACTAGCTACCCGCCCCTACTTCGTACGTTTACAACTACTTGACCTTTCGAAATAAATTCTCGAAATTATGGGGAAAATCATAATAGGTTTAGATATCCATAATATTTATACTATATACATTGTTTGTTTAGGGTGGAAACCAAAGTAAACCGCCTTTTTGTGGACATTACACAACATCAGGCTTGTGATTCCCGAAGGGTAAGGCAGATGTATTCTTGATACCTAGTGGTATTATAATGCACTGCAATAAGCTGCCATGATAAGTCTCCAAAATTGTCTGATAGAATTGTAAAATGCAGTATTCAGCGGTCTACAAACACTAACCAAGGCAGATAGATTGGTGCAAACGTAATTACAAAACGGGTATTCCAGTGCAGAATGAATCTCACGTATGTTCGTTCATGGATTCCAAGCCGTGGCAGTTCGTCGGAAAAGAGGTGCAAAGCCAATCGCTGCCTGAAGCCGGCGGGCTCGATTAATTGCTACCTTTACTATTCATTGGCTTTTCTTTGTGCCTTTGCCTAGTCAGCTATTTGACTGGCTACACTGGGATATTGTGCGATTAGTGTAAGCAAATGAAAGAAGATTTTGTTAATGTTTGGAATGTTTTGGTTTTCTTTAAAACATTATATTACTTTGATGTTCGAAAAAGTTCTGTTTCAGGTCGGGGTCGATTTTGCTAAGTGATAAATGTCCTACATACATATGTCGCAGTCTGATGATTTTATTCCGTTTAGACTTTCACCATGTGGGCAGAACATGGGTTTCGTGCAATGAAAACACACACACACTGTACACTGCTTTTATCGAACTAACAAATTACTTGAAATTACAATCCAACACAATAACACTAGGCACCATGAATCGGGTTACAGTTTCGGGACGTCTCGACTCCGCGGTGGTCAGACTCAGACTGTCCGCCTCGCTGGGAGCTCGAAACATCACGACTCTGTAGTAAGCGCGCTTAGGTGTGGGTAGACTGGTAAGTAGGTCGCTTGACTTTTGGCGCGCTTTCGATCCATAGTCCGTACTAATAATTTGACTCCGACACGGCCATCCTGCTTGCACACGTCCTCGTGTGATGGGTACCCTGCAAACAAATACTCCACGACAGAAATTTGTTCCACTCGGTCACTCCTGACCAAACTTTAGATTCAACGGGGTGGTGGAAATAAGAACATTGTAGAACTAGCTGTTTCGTTTTAACCAAACCGATTGGAAATAATCGAAAATACAATAATGATAACCCTGGGCCATGTACCATAGTCGTTCAATTCAATCTTTAAAAGTCTTCAGGTAAAAAAAAACTACCAAGCTTATAGAAACCGTCGTGTAAAGCCACTAACGCCACGGCTCTCTAGCCGACCAGCAATTGCATTGCTCTCACACATCCAGCGCATGGATCAAAACTAAAATTAGATCAAATAAACAATTAGGTCAATTAAAATGCAAGAGCAACCAAGTACCTCTTCATCCATCTAATCATCACATAAAGCAGGAATCTCATCCGTGGCCTATGGGCAACACTCAGGCCCCCCAACAAACCTCTGTTTGTTTTACTACGTTCCTCAAGAACGCCGAGTCCCACATGCATGACTCTATGGTCTCTACAAGACCCGACCTCCGCCAGAGCCACCCGCGCACCGCGCATCCACGGACTACTATAAGCAGACACCGACTTCTAACGGACTACGGCTACGAAATGGCTACTGGTACGGTCTGACCATCCGAACCAAGATTCCACACTATCTCTCAACTCATAAATCATTTACTTCAAACGGTACTTGGCCCTCGGGCATTCTCCTTAACCCATCATGTGCATACTTGTAAGTACGCTTAGAACTTAATGATCTCAATGTGTAGCGATCCCCTTCTAGTACTTCGACTGGTACGTGACCCGCTGGCATCTTCCTAAGCCTACCGCGTGCGTATCTGTAGGTACGCTTAGAATTTAAAGCTTTCCGTGTTAAGGATAACCGTCTAAAACCTCAATAACTCTAAATAGACCTTTAACCTTTAACAACCCAAAATCACACATCGCAAAATTTTAAATTTCGCCATCGTTTCGTCAACTCGGCACACTTGTCATTTTAAGCTAAGCTAACCCGTCACGTCTATACAAAACGTGTACCACCAGCTCGTCACCTTAGGTACCGGGTGCAATTCGGCTTGTACTTTACCGGAGTGAGACTTCGCTACTTAGCACGTAACGCAGCTATTTACGAATTTTCAAACGTACTGAGACTTTCCCGGGAACTAATTATAATCGAAAAGCTTTTCAGTCGTCTTTTCAGCACCAAGGTGAACGATAAGGGTCGCGGAAATTACTGTTTACTGACCATCGGAGAACACGAGCTAAATTGGGTACGCATTTAGACCTACCATTGCGTTGTATACGACAGTGAAAGACGCCTGAACTTAGCACTTAAGTCTTGGCTACTCATTGTCAGTTACATTCGTTGCCATAACAGTTAAAAACCGATTGAAACTTATTACCACTATTATGCCTCACCGAACGTACACAAAAGATTTTCGTTAACGAAAACTCCCTAGCCGTTATGTTGGCAACAAAACCCCGATTTAAAATCTCGCCACCTAACATGACGTCACTTTGTAAATAATTATCAGGCAAATATTGCAACAAAGTTTCGATAGGGTAATCGTTAATCACTACACATCATAAAATCTGTTCTGTACTGAATACTCGTGTCTGTACTATACTAGTCTTAGCAACAACGTTACTAATAAGTTTGCCATTAAATTTCGATTGAAAAACTTTCTTTCACCAACGAGTATTCAGAATCAGAATAATAAGTAAACCGTAACAACTCACCCCTGTGTTGCAACGTGCCCGCGATGTTGCTTGTACGATGCAGACATCGACGCGGCTCAGCACCCCGCCGTCAGCAGGCCCGCTGCCCACTGCCAGCACTGCATACTGTCACCGACGCACGTACGCCGGATGGCTACGTGAACCGGCATGACACTTTTGACGCACAGCAAGGCTTTCGCGGCCCTTTGTCGCTTGCCCGATGCCCGTAGCAGCCGGCACAGGCAGCGGCTTCTTCGTGCGACAATCCGCTTCGTTGAGTCCTGGTTTCTCCCTGGTCCGCAAGCATGGCACTTGATTTGCGGTAGCGATGAACACTTTTGACGTTTTTCTTTCCTTCGTCATGGTCAGTGCGCATTATCTTTAGGGGTTCCCCTTTGGTTTGTCACTACTCAGGTTAATGAGGGTCGTAAAAGATACGGCGCACACGAATCTGGCCTTAAAGAATTATTTAAACTGGTACCACGTCCAACCTGGATAGGTTCTCAGTGTTTCGCAAACATTTGTGTTCAAGGTACATCTAGAAATTCGGTAGTACATTTTGGAGGTACACCGTAGATGGAAAATCTATCGCGCATTTCGCGAATGTTTAAGTAGGTAGTTTCCTTTCGTCTGTCTATTTAACTTCAAAAGATAACCTTCGTTTTCCGAGGCACACCAACTAATGACCACGGTACACCAATGTGCCGCGGAACACTATGTTACATCACTATGTTACACTTTGTTACACTTTGTTACACTTTGTTACACTTTGTTACACTTTGTTACTCTTTGTTACACTTTGTCACAGCTTTGTAGATGCGGAGCCCTTCAACGCCTTTCTTAACGTCCAAATAAGCTGGATTCCTTCCACTGCACTCAACACGAAAAAATCAAAAGTCACTTCATTCAAACTAGGCTGATAATCAGCACTTTTTGAATGTCAAAATTACAAGAGACAGTCCCCCAAAACGCCCGCCCTTCGCCACTTCCTATGTGTTTTAGCTGGGAAGAAGAAGTGGCGGAACAAACTCCCCAGCAACACATCTGTCTGTTAGGTTAGAAGAACCAGATTCTACACAAAACAAGTCAGCGATGGATGACGCATTATTAGCGCGCATCGCACTCTGTGAAATGTGGGTATTCTATTAGGTACACTCTGCCTAACCCTTCGGAGATTCCAAGCGTGATGATATGTTATGTTTTGTCGGGATCAAAATCCTCTAACACACTAAACAAAAACAATAACCGCCAACACTAGCTTGCTATTCACTGGCTGAGTTTTAGTTCGTATCGTGGGTGCAATTATTCGTTTTGCTTTTCAAAAAGTAACCGTCACTGATTGTTATGGTCACTGTTCTCGCGTGTGATTGCATTAGCACGATTTGATCGCACTTCTGATGTCGCAGTCTGATGATTTTATTCCGTTTAGACTTTCACCATGTGGGCAGAACATGGGTTTCGTGCAATGAAAACACACACACACTGTACACTGCTTTTATCGAACTAACAAATTACTTGAAATTACAATCCAACACAATAACACTAGGCACCATGAATCGGGTTACAGTTTCGGGACGTCTCGACTCCGCGGTGGTCAGACTCAGACTGTCCGCCTCGCTGGGAGCTCGAAACATCACGACTCTGTAGTAAGCGCGCTTAGGTGTGGGTAGACTGGTAAGTAGGTCGCTTGACTTTTGGCGCGCTTTCGATCCATAGTCCGTACTAATAATTTGACTCCGACACATATATTACGTCTTCGTCAACAAACCAAAATGAAAACACAAATAAAAAAATAAATTAGGCCATAAAAAACACTTTTATATTTTTTACAAATTAGATCGGTGCTTTCTATTTGGCTACTCTGAGAATAAACAGCCGAAACCAACTCAGAGGTCTAAGTCTCTTTCAAAGTCCAGACATTGTCTTGGACAGATCTCACGAGGACCATACACGTTCTCGATGAGGTCTTTACCACACAAAATAGAGCGGATATGTCCAGTCAGTGCCCATGTGTCAGTAGACGTGTAGATTTACTCAGAACTTATGGAGCTTAACGACCCGTTGAACAATACCAAAGAAAGTAAATTTAGGTAGGCCACATAGAAGTTTTTAACTATGCCCATAAATAATTAAACTAGGTATGATTAACCCACTAACGCACACCGTAACTTTTTTCTGAACTCCTAAAATTTTGTAGATTCTATGTTCAAATAAAAATCTATGAGCTAACGACCTTGAAGTGACTGGCCAGTTTACTCGCCACTTTGTATGAGCTGTCCTATAAAGGGTTAACCCTGATAACACCGCTATTTCATGCTATCGAGGAAGACAAACAACGCTGCTTATTATCGGGCATACAACCAAAACATTGTGAGGGTAAAACTACCCCAGATTTAAGTTCAGAGCTTTCAGAGTTTAGCGTCGAGGTCTTAGGACCTAAGACTTAGGCCTCAGCTCTATGGTATATTTATGTTAAATCACAATATGAGCCGCCCATGAAACTTTATCTCCATATTATACCGAAACATTTCAGCATTGTCAAGAAAGAAGAAAAAACTTGGGCATCAATCTAGATTTAAGATTTAGGACGAAAAATACTTTAGCCTTAAGAGCTTATCTTAGGATTATACTTAAGTCTTATTAAATAACGATGGAGATATTTCAGAGTCATCAGTGAATACTTGAATAGGTAAAAAAAAAGATTGATCGATTCAAGTTAATGTGACTTTTTCTATGTTAAGTCTTATTTAATGAATTTATTTGTGTTTCGTAGTGAATTCTTGACCTATCTCATTAAAAATTACTGGAAATTGAGACGATAATTATTGTGTAGGAACACTAATATGCGTGTAGCATCTAAGCAAAAGCACGCTGTTAAATTATCTAATGTCAGCTTAGCCGCGAGATTCAGAAAAGTAACAATATTTCAATGACATTTAGGCTCTACATCAAGTGGTCGCTTAGTGCTGGCGAAAACCGGCCACAAAAAGTCCTTTTCATGAACTTATCACCCAAGCCTCGTGTCAGTGACCTTTCCCTAACTTATGAATCTCTGAAAATAATAAATGTTAACGATCTGAAGAGAGGACGTCTCGAGATAATTTTTCAGTTTCAGTTGGAGCTTGAGTTCCTCGCTCTTGTTTGACTTGGCTCCGGTTTCACGCGACCGGCGACTCGGTAACTGTAGAGATTGGCACGATTTTTCAACGGATATTCTATAAAATGATTGATACAGTGCATTGTGGACTTTTTGCTGGCTTTAGCTTTCAGATTTTGAATTATGATACCTGCGGTATTGTTAAGGAAAGAATGGACTGGGAATGGCAAACGCTCAAGAAATGGTATGTGAATACATTCCATTTCTTGTATGGATCTTGCTTTTGCCGTGAATTTCATAAAAAAATAGATTTCATTAATTTTTTTTTTTTAAAGTACAAAGCCTATTTTACAAAGCTTGCTATCCAACACGGATAGCAAGCTTTGTAGAATAGTCGTAAAAAATGCGATTACAGTGAAAATCATCGAAGTTAGTTGTTTGTTCCCCCTATTACATAGTACTTAAACAGAACTGGCAAATGTGGGAGTACTATTGATATGCTCCTCTGACTATCCTTTCTCAATATACAGACATGTTAGGTATCTTATGACAATGTCAATGAAAATCGTTAGATCAGTCAATCATCATCATTCTCTTGCCCTTACCCCAATTTATTTGGGGTCGGCGCAGCATGTCTTCTTCTTCCATAGTTCTCTATCACCTGTCATCTCATGAGATACCTCCTTTCTTGCCATACCATCCTTCACACAGTCCATCCATCGTTTCTTTGGTCTTCCTCTACCCTTATACCCATCCACATTCATACTCAAAACTTTCCTCAAGACATTTTCGAAATTTTAGATTTGTCAATATAGTGGGAAAATATCCATCGTTGCAACACTGTCTGAGATACAGCCTACAACAATGACTATCTAGACATTCGCCTAACACAACAATACACACGCACAACACGTCCTAACTGTCTGTAGCACATAAAAGAACTCGTGCCCTACAATTAATGAGCGAATTATTCCGCCGGAGATATAATGAAAACGAGTGCACACGAGTTCCGAGCCCCGGGGGAGACCCGCCTAGCGCCTGAATAATACATCTCTAGATAACCACTGGTATTGACTGTACGGACCTACATAATGGTTATGTATCCGAGATTGTACAAGACAGAGATTTTTTGGACTAACTTTATCTCATCAACTTGTTCATCATCTGCCTAGCCGTTTCCCAAGCATGTTGAGGTCTCGACTTCCAGTCTAACCAAACCTAAAAATAAGTAGTAGATACTTTTAATGGAGCGACCTTATCTTAATAAATTGTTTACAATTTTAAATGAATAAGCTCAAATGCAAGTTTTCAGCTCGATCCGTGACAGATTTATCTATTTAGCGTTTAAAAGCAAAGGTGGGTAGACCTTTGCCTGTTTCGCACGGTGTTTGCGAATGTCAACGCAAAACGTTAAGATTCCTTTGTTATATGAAAGATCTTTCACTAAACATGTAAAGTTTTTGGAATAATTTATCTATAATTATGAAAATCGCATCAAAATTCATTGCTAGGCAAAGAAGAACGTTGAGGCCACACAGACATACTCGAAAAGCGATTTAGCGACGAAAAGTGACGGGTATAACCCAAAATCACGGACGGATTCAATGCCATTGATATTTCAAACCGGTTCGCCTTTGAGCGATGCAGAGGCAATCAAAATATGGCAGGTGCATTACCGGGAAATATACCTATTTATGGAGCAGTGGTGTACCTAGTAGTTGTAGGCCGTATGAACGAGCCCAGCCAGTCACATTACTTTGTGCAGTTTATTTCCCATAGTAACGAAACATGTCCTACCTAAAACCAAAAAAATCGAAGATATGTGACATCTAACAACCCGCACTGGGCCCTTGTGGTGGATCAATGGGAGTTAGCATTAATCCACGACACGGGCGCTAAATCAAAATTAAAAGTTATTTATTCAGTCAGATTTTTTTGAACATACAAGAGATAGTCCCAAAAAACACGCTTTTCGCCACTTCCTAGTGTTTTAGCTGAGAAGAAGAAGTGGCAGAACAAACTCTCTAGCAACACATCTGTCTCGTAGAGAGGAGGCCTGCGACCTAGCAGTAGGAACGTTATAGGTTGATTATGCTCACGCCTATTTACCTGTTCATCATCGTATAATCAACCGTCCCGGTTGCTCCCCAAGGACGCCTGTCGTAACGCGGCAACCGCACCCAAGTACTGATTAATAATACATTTGTTTGTAAATTAATCATTGCCGCCTCACACCTCACGCGTTGAGCGGCATTAGGGGAATCGGCGGTGAGAGCTGTGCTTACCTATACGGGGGAGGGAGGGTTGATGGCGGAAATTATTAGGGATTTAATTAATTCCGTTACAGAGAGGATTTTTCTGGTAATGTGAGTATCATTTTAATAACGTATTGTAAAGTAATTCTAATGTTACATCCAAATATTACGAGATAAAATCTGTTTGGTTACGCATTACTAGGGGAACGTGTCTTCAAATTATTACTATTAGGGTAGAATAGAAATTTAGTCAAATAACACATAACATGACGGCTGTAAACCCCCAGGGTGAGGCAGAAGTGTACCTACCCACAAGCGAGCGTATTGACAAACACAAATCAAGTCTTCGGGCTTGCTATTCTAGATGAAAATATCCAATAACAACACTTTGCCTGAATTGGGAATTGAACTTCAAACCTCATGCTCAGTAGTAACGCTTGCGGTCACTAGACCACCGAAGTATTTCGTTTAAAAACAGCTGTTTTAAAATTGTAATATTATAAAATGTAAATATTTCCTCAAATATTACTTGTAGGTTAGTTATCTAATATTTTAACATTTTTTTATAGTTTTGTGATTACCTCCCGATCTGCTTGCCTGACGGTATGAATTGATTATTGTAATAATTTCGAATCGCTTTGTTTTACATATAGTTGACATAATTAATTATCTTGTCAGGCATAGGATACTTTTGGAAATTAACAGAGTCACAACCAGCATTTCCGATTTAATAACTACACTTATTAATTTGCTGTCATTATCACATTGTCTGTTGTTATTTCATTAAAATACAACAATATAACAATGACTGCGTGTCGGTTAGTTCTGATGCGAGTTTAAGGTCATAGCATACTTGAGCAGGGCACGGCAACCACGTCAACCATGCATCCAGCCCACGTAACCGTATCGGCTCATCTGCTGAATCACCGGCTAGGCTTGTGGTGGGCTGACCACTCGCAAACGGCTAGGTGAAGGAAGCGAGAATCCCACGTAAGTAAGTCGACAGGGTACCTTAAGCTCGGTTTCTGCTGTTTACAAGCTGATCCAGTACAAAGTCAAATCAAAAGTCTATTATTGAAATCAGCAATTTTTAAACGACAATATTTACCTAAATGAGACAGTGCCCTAAAACGCACACCTTTCGTCACTTCCTAAAAATTTGGATCAAAAGCTATATATAGCCTTTGTTTGGGTCCTCATACACACTCTGTGTTTAAAAAGTTTCATAGACAAAATCCCGAACTACTCGGCTTGATGCTAATCCCGTGCAGTGTTCATAACTGTGCGTTGACCTTTAATTCAAATGAGGCGTGTTGGCCGGTGAAGCGGATCACATGAAATACTCTTTATACAGCATTCACGCAAAGCCGCGGCTTTAACTAGCTTATTAAAACAAATAAATATTTTACTTAACCGATGAATTGAAAAAATACCATATTTCAATAACTTTAGGGCTCAATTTCCAATGCAGGTGTAGCTACAGGTTAGTAAATAAAAAACATTATACATTTAATGAACCGAACAATCGAGAATTATCAATAAAACTTTCACATGAAGGTTCAATTTTAAGTGCAGGTGTAGCTAAAGTCAGTAAACAAAAAGTATTGTTGAATGCAAACAATGAACAATTAAAATGAGTAAGTTTACTAGTGGTTAAGTCACGCTAACCCTTTAGTTAGTCGCGGTTAATTTAAAACAGTCAGTATTAATGGTAGAAAATCGTGAAAAAGTGGACGGTACTTCCTGCAGTAAAACTTTATTTGTTGAATTAAAAACGTAGTTTATTATTAAAAGTGTATAGTCCTAGTGGAATAAAACTTGTACCTATTACTGGTTTTAAAACTAATCTGATGACATGTTATATGGGACTTAAAAATAGCTGGCTAATTACGGGAATATATTATTATAGTGACTGACTAGTAGTAGTGACTGGTAATTAGTGACCGATACTTAAATATGTGATTGCAGTCATGATAACAAATAACTTTTCTAAAGAAACTTTTTTTTATACTTTGAGTTTTATCATATCACAATATCACAACAGCCGTATGAAATTCGCGCGCGGGTGACCAATCTGCTTTTAGCCACGGGACGCCGCCGCCGTTCTGCCTCATTACTATCGTACCGTGCTACCGTGGGTAGGCAGAGCACCCGCGTGGCTCGCAACCCCGAATTTTATACGGCTGTAATGTAATTGTGACAAAAGTTACTGATTATAAAAAATGTTTCTTGGGAGAGTTGTTTGTTATCATGAGTACAATTACGTGTTTAAGTATCGGTTACTAATTAATAGTCCTATATACTACAGGCACACTTCTGCCTCGCCCTTGGGGAAATATACGCATGAGTTGCGAGATGTACAGACAAAGAAGTTTGGCTAAGGAAATCCCAAGAGATGGTTATAAGTGGAGTAGACTACGTTTAGACTCACAAAATATCGATAAATGCTAACACGATGCTACAAAATTGCGATGCACGTCGAGTTTCCAGAGGGTTTTTAACAGCTTTCATGGTAACAGCTCGGCGTTTGCATTACATATATGGGTCTTAATATATCTTATGAGTAAACGGTGTAGCTTACTACATAATTATATAGGGTGACTGGTAATTACTGACCTATACTTAAACACATGATTGTACTCATGATAACACAACTTTTCCAAAGAAACATTTTTTTTTTATATTCACTCAGTTATGGCACAACAGTTATTTGAAATTCGGCTGCTTTAGCTGTTGGCAGCGTGACGCCGCCGCCGTTCTGTCTCATTACTATCGTACCGTGCCACAGTGGGTAGGCAGAGCATCACTACCTCTGCCTCCTTCTTCCTAGAAAACAGTCTTGATGTTGTGTGATAAGCTAAACGACATTATGATGTAGTGCGCTGTGACCGGAGACCATATTATTATGTGTTTATTTTGAAAGACGCTTTGACAATAACCATTTGATGGCAATGAATATTGTGAATATTCCTTGAAATGCAATAAAGCGTGCATTGCTTAGCGGTGCAAATTATAAGCTGAAGCGGTCGACAGAACTTCTATTTCTTAAATATAATACAGCTTTCGTGGTAAAATATATAAAATCTAGTTGGTTTAGTGGTCAAAAGAGCTACTTCTGCTGGCTTTAGCAAAGCGTTATTGGATTTGTCCATCAGGAATTTCTCGGCCGCAGCCCAGGGTCTACATTTTGCACGGTTGATGACAACTAACTCGCACACTTACATGGAACTACATAACTAGCGAAATATGGGTGTTCTAATCGATCCATTTCAGAGATTTTCCATGCTTCGGAGGGTCGGAAAGATCGCGTGAAAGAATCAGGCGTCTGTTTTTACATGCAAAATAATTAACAGTTAATTTCTGCCTGTGGAAGATAGGCAGCCTATCTACTTATAAGGAAAAGCTAGGCTAGTGTGGTACTCTTCCAAAGCTACGACCACGCCTCATAAGGCTTTCCGGTAAACCAAACCTAAACACACAAATCTTTTGCTGACAACCCTACATAAAAACTGTTCTGTAAAAAACGGGGGACACATGACGTAACACCATCAGTCTGCATTTGACCATCGAACAATATAGCGTAAAAACACATAAATTAAATACGCTACCTCTCATCGACCACTCCACCGCCACAATGACAGCAAACACACATCGATCTTGGCCGCATCGAGGACTGTCACGACTCGGCATCGAACCCATTACCCACGCCGGACGCGACAGATAAATTGTAATAGATAAGCTTTTCATATCACTGTCACACCGACATACGGACCCATCAACATACTGTGTCCTACATTTTGTTTTTCATAAGCCATATTTTAGATAAAAGGTTCTGATGGTATATAAATATGGATGGATGTGATCTAAAATCAACGGTTTCAAACGTTGGATTTGAATATGAGGGCAGTGGTCATTTATTTTCGAATTCGGATTTTCATTTCGTTTTGAATGCTGCACTTTATCATCGAGAATAAGGGTGGTTATAAACCTGGTGTTATCAACATTGCATTTATTGTAGCTACATAGGTTAATAGGTAAGAAAACTTTTAAGAAAACGAGTTAACCCAAAAAAATGCCACTATAAAATATGGTATTTTTCCAACAGCCATTTATCCATTTTCAGTGATCTCAAATTCGGATATAATGGGGTCGAGGTCTCTATAAGCAAGGACTGGAAAGCCCAATATTGCAAATTTATTGCGAGCCTGTGGCTTAAGTGCGTTAGCAAAGTGGGGTCGGCTGGTCCAGAGAGAGATTGCGAAGCCTCCTTCGTGTCACATGCACAGGTTTCAACGAGATTTCCATGCAACTAGAAGAAGGGTCAATAGCTGGTTCTATATTTCTATTTTCATAAGATTTGTTGCTGTGGAGTTTGTTTTTCTGTATCCAGCTTCAATTAAAAAGAAGGCGGTTTAAGCAATCTCTATTTATTCGACGATAAGAGTTGTGTTTAACAAATTTATTTCATCTCATTTTAATTCATCTGAAACGGACTTCCTTCTAGACAAACAAATCTTTCGAGACTTTTTTCTCGGAAACAAATTGAAAATGACTTTGTTTAATATTTTAATTCCTAAAAAACCAAAGCAAGTTCCATCAAAAGGTTATTCCTCAACAGAAACATGGCTTACTGCCTACCTTCACTTTGATAGAAGTCAACACGAAGTGGTCGTAGCTGGAACCCTCGCCGTCGTATAAATATTCATGAGCGGCTCCGCTATCCATTAGGGCCTCCTCACGATTGACGAAAATGCCATTATTAATATCATGCCCAAAATCCACGTTTTTATTTGGGTATGGTCGCGGAATTACAATGTGGCTGTACGGAAATGTTAGTCGTAATTCCCCTCAATTTTAATCTTATTAGAGTATGGGTATTTCAATGAGTAACTAAGAAACGAATGTGAGAAATGGGTTCTTAGTAACAGATTGCAAATAAGTCTTTTGAATACTTGCATCGATCTATACTGATCATCATCATCATCATGTTACTGTTATCCCATTTCATTTGTGGTTGTCGCCACATGTCTTCTTCATTCATTTCATAACAACAACACTTTTTTCATTTTTTATAACAACTATTTTCTTTGTATCTGTGTTAACAAATGATTAAATGACTTATGACTTATGACTTATTCCTACTTCCCTACCACCCATCACTTATCCATCCTATCTTCTAATTATAAATGCTAAAGTAACTCTGTTTTTTGAGTTCCAGTACTTACCGTATCACGTTCCCGCCGGATAGAGTCCAATGCACGCGGTAGAGACCAATTCACTTCATATAACTAAAAAAGAAAACCACATCATCGCAGAATCCCGAGGATAATAAGATACCACAGCCTAATTGAGCAATTTATAAAATTATTTTAAGCAGGCAGAAGTTATTTTGATCAGCTCAGTGAATAATAACATCATATTAAAAGTAAAACATACCGCGTACCTTACATAGTGGCAGCACTATCGCAACTATGAGGCAACTCCAGCTGTCAGAGGCTCAATAAACAACTAATAACAAATTAATATGCAAAGTTGCAGCGCAAGCAAGCCGCGACTTCTCAAACTTTATGCACACCCGCCGAAAGAGACTACTTCACGTGCCTCGAAATTGAGGATTAAATTATTACAACTGTGCTACAGCATCGCTCTTCAACTTGGGTCTTACTAAGTGTAGTTTAAAACTTCATACGAAACTATGTGGAGTTTAAATGCAACTCCTGTCATCGCATACCAGGTGAAACTCATAGTAATATTGGTAATGGTAGGAACCACGACGTTTTAGTCTCCGCAAAAAGGTAAGACGAGACTAATGCGAGGCTTCTATTCTCTTATAGTCCACACACATGAAATCCCCGAACACAAACGCCACTTGACCATCCACGGGCACACAGTTCAAACTTTCCGAACCACTGGCACGTGCTTCAGCCGGGAGTCGAAACCGGCAAGTTGTGTTGAAATTAATTGAGAACGGCCGTCGTGTGGTGTCTGGCCAACAGCCCGGCTTTGTTCACACGACACACGTCTCCCCCGCACCCCGCCTCGCCCCCCTCGGTGTCGCCAATTAAATCCATAGACACTAATTTACAGGCATAGTTGGATAGTTGAAAACCGCTGTATATTCAATAGAAACGCTTTGAACTAGACAAGTTCCAACGCCTGCTGTTCTCGACTTTCGA
Source organism: Cerastis rubricosa (assembly GCA_949152445.1). Taxonomy (NCBI): domain Eukaryota; kingdom Metazoa; phylum Arthropoda; class Insecta; order Lepidoptera; family Noctuidae; genus Cerastis; species Cerastis rubricosa. The sequence continues at coordinate 22,376,648 of OX424537.1, read as the reverse complement.
CAGTTGCTGAAAGTAGTTTTCCAATTTAATTTTGAGGGTATTTTGTTATACTTACCTAATTACGGCCTGGGACCCAGTGAGGCATAAAGCCGAAATTTTGTGAAAAGGTCATGCAGTCAATGGCCAAAGTTCGTGAATGCCGTCTGAAAGGTCAGACAAGTAGGTTCCTATTCCATAATTTGTGTCGTTTTATATCTATGGGTTCGGTATTTCCAATATTGTAAAGAGTGTTCCTAAATAAATACACGCTGTTTTAAAACAAAACAGGAATTTTAAAAAAAAACTGCTTTGTTAAAATAACCGATCACGAACGGGAAGTACAATTGGAGTTCCACACAAAAAACATTCTAATATTTTATAAAAAAAAAACACTGAAACGCCCGAAACGCAACACACAGAATATTTCAACTATAACTGTAGGCCAAGTATTTCCGCCCAATATTTCTCCGACCGCCGCAATTTACAATGGTAGAGTCCTGAACCAAAACATCAAATCAGCCTCCGGAAAATGTCCCTAAACGCTTACAGATGAATACGATTAACGAGACACTGTCTCTAGGACGTCTTGACCCAATTGAGACCCCGGGATCCCGGCGGAGTCCCGGGGCAGTCCCGGGGGAGCGCGGGACTGGGAACTCGCTCAGTCGACGATTACAATGTCAGTATCGTGAATACATGTCGCCAAATTGTGATGTGCAAGTTTCGTTCCTGTGTCTAACATGATTTTTAGTTAACAAACATCTTAGCAAAATTATTTTAATACATGAAATAAAAATTTAAATTTGTGATACTTTATGGTATTGGAAATTACAGGTTCGAGCTTTGTAGGAAAGCTTTATTCGGTCAATTTCTACATCCACAGGTTTGAAATAGGGGTACTGGATTAAATTAGGCTTTTAACAAAGATTAAAAAATATACCTTATAACAGAGTAGCTACTAGAAAAATTAGAAGTCACAAAAAGTTTTATAACTTACTAAAACTTTTCCTCAGAAAATCCATTTACCTTGAAAGCTCCCACGTACAGTTATTAATCTCCGATAAAAACGAAAACCCATAAAAAGTACAAACATAACTTTACGGAAACTCCATACCTCAGCTCTAGTTACCATTACGCCAGCAAAGTTTAGGAGTCGCGCAGTTCAAGAGGCCATATAAATTATAAAAGTCAATTAATTTAATATAATGTTATGAAGAAAATGAGATATTGGTTTGAAAGCGATCGCTTCACTCTGAGGGCACTTGTTATGACGCACGAGTGGCTCCGCAGATATTTCACATCCCTGAACACAAGTACCAAATATGATTAAATGATTTTCCATATTGGTTTTGGGAAAGCAAAAATTTAATTTTTATTTGATTCGTCCTCGTTTTATTGATATTTTGTTTCTTATATTTATTTGTAGATGTGATATTTTTAGATTAATCTGATAAATGTACCATATGTATAGTGGCTCGTTTGACGCTAATCCGTTGATATTTACCGTTTATTGGCTCTTACAACAGACCTAATAATTACTACACAAAAGTTCGGGTATATTCGATTCGGCAAGATTTGTTGAACAACATAATCCGACTCCACTCGAAACAATTACCACAAATTTCAGCTGACATTCAGCTCTGGCGGATTTGTGATGGTCGGGTCAGGCTCATCATCATCATCACTTCTCCCACCGCCGGGTATATGCCTCTTTTTGTTTGCGCCAATATCCAAGTTCCTGTTCTAGCCGAGAGGCCTTTTCTCAAACGAATTTCTACATGTTTTCGATATCATGTCGAAGTCGAACATGTGTACCCTAAACGACACGTAATACAAGGTTATCAGGTACACCAGATGAGCAAAGAGCTGTTCCGTCAGAAACGTTACAAAATCAACCGAAGTTTACTGAGTTAAGTCTTGTTCAATATTCTAAACACACAAACGTACATTTAAAACGAGGAACAACAAGCCTAACAATTCCATTTCAAGTCAATACAAATCGCTGAGAGGAACCTTCCAGTTCATCGGAGTGCGCAGCAAACAGTCGCTAGTCTGCACAGCCGCGTTTATTTGCGAAGTAGTCGCATGCGACTGTCGCGCGACTGCTGCTGTTTGCGAGGAAAATGATGCAGGGTGGAACTGGCTGGATTCGTGGTGATTGATTATTGTGTCAATGTTAAATAAATAATAATTTGGTATCTTTTTATCTTCGTGTGCACGTTAAATAACTACAAAAATGATGTCTGTATTTCCCGGAGGGGTAACACATCGGTGTAGAATACAAACAAGTATGCTAAATACAGTTATTCTTATGTGATAATGCAACCCCATACGACCGCATACCCCAATGGCGAGCAATTAGCAATAAACCAGACTTCGGGTTGATACTGAGAAATTCGTAAACGAAAAACCCAACACATGCTTTTAACAACAACACAAATGTTGTTATTTTAATAAGTCCCAATGGAGATTATTTTAGGATTTCGTGCGTAAATATCTACCAGACTATACAATAGTCTGCTACAGACATCTGTCTTAAAAATAAATTTTAATTTAAAATAAATTAGACATTACTGTCACTGACAGCTCTATTAATAAGTTTCTGCCACTTTGACCTTGATTTATGTTTATTTCTAAAGGCCTCAGATTAACATAGAACAATCTGTCTTAACTGACCTGCCGCACTTAAGTACGTCCTCTAAACAGCATTTTACGCGAGTTCTTGGGAAGTAACGCTAAAAGCTTCGGTCATTTATATTGTGGGTCTACCTGTAAACTTTGTGAGGTGGTGAGGATTGTACATCAAAAGATGTAGCCGTAATTAGTAGGAGAGATAAGAACCGATTTTGTGAAACAGGAAACTTTAGGTACTACATAAAAATGGGAGTTATTTCTAAACGCTGCTGAAAGCTGGTTAAAGTAATGATTAGATACTATTAAACCATACATGGTATGGTGTTTAATAGTATTCCTTGCTCTTATTTAGATTGAGAAATACGTTTTCTTACATAATTATAGAAACTCATCATCTGCCTAGCCTTTTCCCAAACTATCTTGGGGTTGGCTTCCAGTCTAACCGGATGCAGCTGAGTACCAGTATTTTACATGAAGCGACTGCCTATCTGACCTCCACAACCCAGTAACTGGGTAATACGATACCCCTTGTTAAGACTGGATGTCAGACTTATAGCTTCTGACTACTCGTAACGACTGTCAAAGATCTACAAATGACAGCCGGGACCAACGGCTTAACGTGCTTTCCGAGGCACGGAGGAAACTCGATATGTAATTATGGTCACCCATCCACAGACCAACCTCGGCAAGCACGGCTTAACCTTTAAAGATCGACCTGGGTGGCTGTTATTATTAAGCCACGAGCTCCTCACATAATTATAGAAACTACTCGTAGAAAACTAATCAAGAAGCGGTAGAAAATGGAGCGAGACGTGTCTCGCTCCATTTTCATCCGCTCTCTATTAAAAAAATTGGCCAGCGATCTTTGATCAGGTGTTTTACAACGAAAGGTACGATTAATCATTCATATATTCCACTGACGGTTTATCATATCAAGCTCAAACCCATTCTGTCAGCACCAAACAAAACGTATTCGTTACAAAGAAAGTACAAAAACAAATAGTTCATAAAAACAAGATTTATCAAACGCCAAACATCGCATGTCGTCCAATTTATCGGAATTTCGGAAGCTAAACAAAAAGCGCGGTTCAGTACCCGCTACCCGCCACCCTGCGACTAAACACAACGACAAAACATCGTCCCTGCGAAAAACTAATTTCCTAACAAAACATAGGATTGAATTAAAATATAACGACGGAATATATATCGTGTTTTTGCTAAAGCAATAGATACGACGATGTTTTTGTTCGTTTGTCCCGGAACAAATAATGTCCATCGTGATATTGTGTAAAGGTGGGGACAGACAGGCCACTTTTCACAGTGATCATTATTGTAGTTGGTAAAATGTCTTTCTCCCTCTTACTTCATCTTCTACTTACTGACTGACTGAATTTCTTTGACTGGGTCTATTTTTATTCCCTTCTTTCTTAAGAAAGAAGTTCAACCGTGGTTCAACCAACCACGGTTGAACGGTTTTATACCTGCAACTCGAGATTATACCCACAATGTAAAATGTCGATTTACAGTTTGCACTGTATATAGACATTTTACATTGTGAGCACAGCATAGTTCTCATATCAATGTGACACGTTACCTGCGTCGAGCCGACTAAACAGCTAATACCAATTTAGTGACTTTATATTTTATTCTCACTGCAGCTTAACTCTAATACCTACTCGCTCAGAGTCCGTTGTGGAATCCTTCTCCAATACAGCACCAGATGAAAGAAGTATTAGATTATTTTATAATTGAATTGTCGGCATGTTGTTCTCCGTTCGTTTGTCAAACGACGCACTTATCGAATTACGCTCCGTGAGGAATTTGTTTTTTTACAGTTGCTTTGTTATTGCCCCGCAGGCCCGCGGCCCCGCAGCCCCGCTACCCCGCGGCCCTGCAGCCGGCAGCTCCGGGGTACTCCGGCAGAACACGTCGTTTGTTAAGATATAATGCTGCGGGAATTCAATTTGAAACAGTTAGTTGTTTTTGTTATTAATTTTGTTGTTTTGAGTTCATTCGAGTATCTTTTTCAACTACCTAGTCTTTTCCCAACTATATTGGAGTTGGCTTCCTGTCTGACCGAATGCAGCTGAACACCGGTGTATGACATGGAGCAGCTGCCTCTCTGACGTGAACAACCCAGTTACAGTTATTTGTAGAATACACCTTGGTAAAACTGACGGTCAGGTTTCCGTGCCACTGACTACCTGCAACGACTGTTATGTAGTTTGTCGAGAGGCATTAGGCAGAATTATTTGGCCATAAGCAAGAATACCCAGTTTTCAATTCATCCTAAATGAGTTGCAGATAAAAAATGGTAGGCATGCCGCTCTGTATGGTTTAGGTTCTGTATGGTGTCGCACATTAAGAATAGCACTATCCCATACCTTCCTGTTGGTGTCGTAAGAGGCGACTAAGGGACTTGCCAGAGAACAAGCAGCAGCGTTCTCTGTGCTTTTGTAACAACCGTACTGCGATCGCCAACCCGCCTGCCAAGCGTGGCGATTATGGCAACACCCCCCAAAATGTCAATGTTGCAACACAAATATTTCCAGCAGTGGACGTTAAAAGGGCTGAAATGATGAATGATGATGATGCCGCTCTGTGCATTGAATTGTAAGCCAACGTTGACACAGTGAATAACTTTCCTACAGATCATGGTTTGCGAAATAAGGCTTTTTATGTTCTGTAGAAAAACTATGTCATTAAAAACTGTCGCAGCAAATCCCTCGCCAACCTGATGCTTGTTAGAGACAAGACTTTGGATTGATGTTTGAGTGATGGTCAAGTGTCGCCACGGCCGTCAAAGGCTTTCGCATAGACGAAATCAATCAAAGTGCACACAAAAAAAACGTAGCCTTTTCTTCCATTTTCATCCAAATATGACTACTTCAAATGTAACAATTATATCAAAATCTAGGACTTTAATGCGTTATTTTTCAAAGACAGACTTCCTATTTTGATATAAACTGTAATAGCTAATAACAGGTATATCCACGCACTGCTGACCTTTAGCTCCGGACGGTCTTTGAAGTTATTAATTTACTTTCTGCCACCTTCGGGTGAAATATCGACATCTCCGACATCATATATCGTAACAGGACAGTGAGTGATGACCTTTAGTTTGAGGTAGAACTACACGCCTACGCCAACGTGGCTACGTCGTAGTAATACATTATGATTTTTTTTATTATGAAAATGATTTTTAGTGACTTTTTAGACCTACGTATCTGCTTATTCATTAAGTTTCATTAAAATCGGTTCAGTCATTATGGAAAAAAAGGACTTGAAAGTTTGTATGTAATGGCGTAAGATGTAAACTGACTCAAATAGCGTAGCTATAGTATTTTTCGTAGCATTGACAGACCGCTACGAGATCGTAGCCGTCGTAGACTATTTTACAACACCGTCGTAGTATCAATCCTATATTATTTTATATTTTTAAACTTTGCCCCCACTAGGAATTTCTCCTGTATCGTGGGCGCGTTTACAAACATTTAAGCTCTTAATCACAAACAGCCAGACCCGGAACAACTATCTGTAGGCCATACAAATATTTGTTCCGTGCGGAGATCGAACTCGCGACACGCAGCGCAGCAGTCGATCGCTCAACCACTGCGCCAATTGTTCCGTCAAGGTGCACACAAAAAATGCTTCACGGCGGTAGTGTTACTCAATTTTTGTCGATACTCAGAAATAGTTAAGTATTATTTTTATAGTTATATTCTAATTACTCTCATACTATCGAAGATAAACAATTGCTATGGGTAGTTAAATCAAGTTATCTCCTCGTCACTTGATCTAAATCCAGTGTTTACCTGACTGATTGGATTGACTTGATCACTTTGTAATGTTGTCTGTTTGTCCATGCCAAGCCAAGTTACAAGGTTCGTGTCGGTGCGGGCACTGTTGGGCAACTATCATGTTGTGTACACTACACCAACATAAATGTATACTATCGTTTGTAAATAGCTGTTCAAGAAGTACAAGTTGATACCATTTGTAAACAATTGAGAGGATTATCAATAACATTTTGTAACGGGTTATTTACCATGTTTACAATTTGTTTCGACTACCCGATATTTCGGCACTGCTGCAAACGCCGTGATCACAGATAAACTAAAGTTTGCGGGTGGTTGTTTATGAGCAGACAAATCGGTCTACGATGGAGCGTAGACCACCAACACTATCACTCACAACTCGATTCTGTTCCCGACTCACTAAAGTCTCTGTGTCCACTCGCGAACTTTTTACAGCACTTTTTTTGGTTTTGACACAGTTGAACCATTGCATTCCAGGCTCTTGACAGTTGAACACCGGAAGTGCGAGGTTGAGAGGCAGCCAGCATTTTTGCCATACGTGAGGGGAGTGACAGATAAGGTTGCCAACATTCTTCGGGAATACGTCGTAAAGACTGTCTTCACTCCTTACAGGAAAGTGTCTCAGATGTTTCTTTCGCCGAAGAAAACTCATTAGTCGTAGATTATCTTACTGTTATTTTAAACCGCACACTAACACGGTTCGCGGTCTACCAATCTTTTGCGGAAACTACCGAAGCATTTAACTCTCTCATCGACAAATATAATATACCGGCGGTAATTTATATGAATAGGGGGTAAGAAGGGGGCTATTTGATCGGATAACCGTACGCAGGCCTACCCGGAAATATCATGTGTTTTCCTTAAACCGTCAAATTTTACTCCCCGATAAGATGAAATATTCATTTTGGACGATCACTGGGGTCGTTTGGTATTGCTTTACGTTGCAAATTATTGAAAGAATGTTACAGGATAAAATACTTTAATGTTTTTTCGGGTGAAATAAATAACATAAGTAGGTACTTAAAATATCATACATCAAAATAAATCCTCATCGTCCTACACATATTTTTGCCGTTTCGGATGTTTTTTGTATCATATAAATTACACGTTTTCAATTTATATGTAGGTAGTACCTACTAATTTAATCTGTGGCATCACTGACGCCGGTGAAGGAAACATCGTAAGAAAACCTGGACCATTCTAAAATCGCGAATCCGCCTTGAGCACGCTGGTGATGAATGCTCGTGCCTACTTTGTGTGAGAAAAGGTATTTGCCCAGCAATGGAACAAAAATTATTCGGTAGAGCAAGAAGTGGATTCCGCAACCGTTCTCCTACAACCGATTCATCATTGGACTTTTCGTCGACAGGACGATTCATCTATTTCCGTTTCACCGGCAGACTCTTTCAACTATGGACATTTCGCCGACAGAACTTTTCATTCATGTCACTTTCGACGACAGACCTTTCCAGCTAACGTTATGAAGCAGTTTATAAAGGAAATATTATCTTTTAAATTATGTTATTCTGAATTACTTCTTAGGTTCTTTGATTTTTTAATTTGTATTTCCTTCTGTAATACAAACCCCACGTCGGTAAACAAACGAAATTTCCGTGATTTCACAAATTCTCCGTTTTAGTAAAACGAGTATGAAAATAACAAAGGTATACAGAACTCTGAATAATTTTCATTTTTCGCTCCACGGCGACAGATATGTAAATGTGGGTAGAAAAGAATTCGTTTTAAAAGAATCGAGGGAAGGTACAGGAATGTTGGTAAGCTTGTGGTATTCGACCTGAATTAAGTGTATATCCTTATGGACCGCGACTTAAAAGCAGTGGGAAACACATATTTCAGAGGAAACTTAATGCATAGTTTCCTCTTATGGCTGTGCTTGCAGTTCAGAACAACCAAGGTAGCCCGAAGAATTGTCAAAGTTGAAGTGGACTAGACACTTTGCTTGTAGAATGAATGGCCGATGGGGCGGAAAAGTTTTGCAGTGGCGACCACATCCCGGATGGCAGAGTGTTGGACCGATGCTCTGGTGAATCATTAGTAAAAATATATGCAGCAATCGTCCATTTTCTTAGGTCATAAAAGTCGATACAATTTTGATTACGTCGCTCCATCAGTAAACACGCCTAAGCTGACCACAGAAACGTGCCTCAATTTTTCGAGGACATCGCTACAAAAACTGAGCAATAGTCTTCAAATAGTTCGTACTATTCGACCATTGACAACTCGTACAGTCAGCAACAGAAGTCGTTGAACATAATTTGTTTCCAATATTTCCTAATCATTATTATTTAGCATAAGTTACTGACCAAAGTAAATTATAAAACAACTTGTCATAATTAGACTACAAAAGTCGCTGAACTCAGTTAAACCATAAATTGCTATACATTACTACAGACAAAATTGTATGATCTGTAATAAATACAAAAGTCGCTGATCATAGCTAATTTCCTAAATTTCCCGTTCATTGTACCCGTTTGCTACAATGTAAGGCACTATCCGGCGAAGCGCAGCGCACCGCATTTTTCATAATCAAAAGATTGCCGAATAAACACAGCTACTAGTTCAGATAATAATTCTTTTTTTTTTTGTTCTTTTTTTTTAAACTTCCCATAAGCGCCCCCCACATTGGGAATTTCTTCTGTATGTATACGTAAACAGCCTTTTAAAAACTAGGACAATATTTATTTATTTCTAGTCATCATCTGCCTAGCCTTTTCCCAAACTATCTTGTGGTCGGCTTCCAGTCTAACCGGATGCAGCTGAGTACCAGTATTTTACATGCAGCGACTGCCTATCTGACCTCCACAACCCAGTAACTGGGTAATACGATACCCCTTGGTAAGGCTGGGTGTCAGACTTTTTGGCTTCTGACTAATCTTAACGACTGTCAAAAATCTACAAATGATAGCCGGGACCAACGGCTTAACGTGCTTTCCGAGGCACGGAGGAAACTTGGTATGTCATTATGGTCACCCATCCACGGACCAACCTCGGCAAGCACGTCTTAACCTTAAAGATTGACCCGTGCGGCTGATATTATTTAGCCACGAGCTCCTCCTAATATTTATTTATTTCTAGTATAAAACAAATATCAATAATGGCCTACCCATTACCTACATAGATAATAAAATACAGAACCTTAAAATATATATCCTAAAAATATAATACTAGTTTGTTTGTTTGCTTGAACGCGCTAATCTCAGGAACTACTAGTCCGATATGAAAAATCTTTCATTGTTAGATAACCCATTTATCGAGAAAGGCTATAGGCTATATAGCATCACGCTACGACTAATAGGAGCGGAGTGGCAATGAAAAATGTTGCGAAAACAACGGGGAAAATCTGACGCAGACGAAGTTGCGCGGGACAGCTAGTTATTTATAAAAACGAGCAAAAATAACACTTTTTTGTATGGGGGCCCCAGCGGCAAAAGAAATACAAAATCTGCAGAAATTTCAACTGGCTAACTATCACGGTTCATGAGATACAGCCTGGTGACGGACAGCGAAGTCTCAGTAATAGGGTCCCGTTGACCTTTTGGGTACGGAACCCTAAAAACTCGCGCATAACCCGTTTAGCGACTGACGGCAAAATTTAAAAACCCCCGGCACAAAAAACCTCTAAAAAGCCCATTCCTTCCAATTTGAGATACACACGTGAAACTTATAACACCCCTCTTTTTTGGTCGGTGGTTAAAATGATAGTTATCGACTTAAGCTGTAATGATGTTTAGCGACTTACGGCAAAATGATAGTTATCGACTTAAGCTGTAATGATGTTTAGCGACTTACGGCAAAATGATAGTTATCGACTTACGCTGTAATGATGTTTAGCGATTTACGGCAAAATGATAGTTATTGACTTACGCTATAATGATGTTTAGCGACTTATGAAAATATGAATGCTTAGCGTTTTTGTAGCATTGAAATGATAACCTTATTATGTACTCTATTCTGGTAAGTGATTTATGATCCGTTTTAGTGTTCAGGTGTTTTGAAAATTAGTATCTGTTCATGGACTTTTGTTGCTGACTGTACCTTGACATTGGCAAAATCATCGAATGTCCATCGATGGAGCCATAACCTTGAAAAATTGAATTGAATTGAACGTGATTGAGTTAAATTAACTATTTAAATCTAGCAAAGATTTAAATAGTTAATTAAACGCCATATTGTGACAACCTAGGGTGCGATTTTGCACTTAGTATAAGTAATGCTCGAATAAGAACTGTTACATTCATTACAGGAGAATGCTCCGGGTGAGCGAATGCCTTCCCTACTATTCTCACTCACTTTTCGTCCCCGCTTTTGAACCGAATTAATATAATTAAATTCGGTAGAAGAACGGGGAATGAAAGTGATTAATCAAATAAAAATAGCAACAGGAATTACCCAAGCTTAGGTAACATTAAACGAAAACAATTTGACCTAGGTACCCTCGATTGAACAAGACAATAACACGAACTCTAACTAAAATGAAAAAGGTTACAACTTGGTCAGTTCCGTTCAATTCCCCCGAGATTAAACGAGAGCTTATGATACAATATCCGCCGACAATACCGGTTAACTGCAAACCGTAACTACCTGGAAGTTTCATCTTGGAAACAAGAAAATATTTAAGTAAGTACTTACTGAAGTTCGTAGCTCCACATAAGCAAATCTGTCGTAGCATTGCATATTTAGGCATAAAAAGTTCAAATCGTAGTGTCTTCTATGATAATGATATAATAGGTAACTAAATGTAAACGAATTAAATCTTTGAGTTGTTTTGTAGATATCTCTTTCCCATCCTTATGTTTCCGTAAAATTTGATTTAAAGGCAATGGGCAGCAGCAAATGTAGGTGTACCTTATTAACCCCGTCCGAATTCTTTGGTCCCGTTTGAGGGCCCCTTTTGGGCATCGCGCATTACGTGATCGCTGACGTCATTCTGCCGGCTTACACTTAAACTCTTATCGCCAGAGTTATATTAACGCTAATCTTAAACGGTAAACTGTATCGTGTTCTTGAATAATGGGACCATATTATATTATTATATATACAACTCTTCTATAACTACTAGAGAATTATAAGTATCCCATAGAAATAAGATTGCTCGCCGCAAATAGACTGTTACCGTATTTTTTTTTTGTTTAGTAAAACTACTGGATCTATTTACACCAAACTTTATAACTAACATCACAAATATACAAGTAATGTAATGACAGTGTTTTTTAGGAGTCCTACATACAATAATCTTATATGATTCCAACGCAAACGTCTTACTAGAATCGGCCATTTTAGAACTGCGCAGTTCAATGCATGAAAATAATTGAAATATTAAAAAATATGAATAGATATGCCTCGAATACATGAAATAATGAATTATCACTATTTTTTACGTTGCTACTAATGTTTCCAAGACCATATTTCATTGTAAAAGAGTCAAATTCATATTTTCAATTTCGACTCACAAAGATCACAACAAAGAAATTTTTGTTGGATAAAAACATAATTTTATGTTGTTTTTTCAAGCAAATGACTATCTAAAAAGTTGCATTATACACTTATAACAAACTATACATTCACTTACCAAAGTTTATAACACATAACACAAAACTTTCACTTAATTTCCAATCACAATAACACCATTCCGCACACTGTCCGCCATTTTCGTTTGACATTTGCCAAAGACGAGTTTCTTTTTTTTATAACTATTTGTCGTATAAGGTTGGTAGTGTTTGGTTTCATTTGAATCGTCTTCTAATTGGTCATAGACGTAAATTTTTACAATCGATTTTGATCCCTACTTCACGTACGATTAGAGTTTAAGTTTGCCGGTATGAGGGTAACCCATTTGGGTTCCTCGGGGTCTTAACGGCGGATGATGTAACTAACCCATATGGGTTCCACGGTGCCGTGCAGGTGTAGGTGGAAACATACACGTTCACTATAGAAGTCAAGATTATATAAACGAAGGACAAGGAGCGGGCATATTTAAGCCCATGATCAGACTGAGTCCGTAACTCAGGCACCTCACGATGGAATTAAATGACTTTTTCATGAATTAAAAAAGAAAGAGGTCGTGTTGATGACGTGTTACGGCCGCAAAACATATTTTGTTCAACATTCAAGCTGACATTAACAAATTGCAAAAAAAGTAATCAAATTTGAAGTTCGCGGTCTACCCTGTCGCTTCCACTATAAGCTTTTACTCAAGTTTACTTGTACTCTATGGTTGTAAAACTAGCAACCTTTCTAAAAACAACTTCACAAGTAATTTAATCGAAGTAAAAGTGCATTACCTACATGCACTGCAGAAACTATTTCAATCAAGGGATATTAGTGAACTAATAGCGAACGGCGCCGGCGGTAGTTCTGCATTTGAGTTCGTGTGCTCGCGGTGAGACCTAAGACCTAGGAAGTATTTTAACGTACCTAGTCTAAGTTAGACGGTTACGTTAAACCGCGAATACTTAGGTACCTACTTCATTGATATGAGGTCATGAGTTACTTAAGTGAGTACCTACTTTATGTAGTCTATTTTGGCTACATAAACATCAGGCCTGTAATTCCCGAAGGGTTAGGTAGAGGTACCTAATAGTACATCCACATTTCGTCACTTCGAATCCTGATTAAAATTGCCTGTACCTATGGAATTAAACTTGTAGATTCTAATAATAGCAGGTATAACTCCCTAATATAATTAACGACCCACTACCTCACCTTCCATGATCGTACCCCTACGTCGGACATACTTAGTTACCACCTACTTATGTAGTTAGTTCACAAACTCAATCCGAAGTCAGTCGCTACAATGCTCCCCGAGTAGGCACCTACCGGCCCTCAGTGGGTAGGTACGGTTTGTTACTGCTAACTTTACCTCTCGAAGAAACCTACGGACTTCGGCAAAATAACAATGTTGTACCAATAATTACTCAAACAACTTTGCCGTCAGCAGTACCTACGAGACCAAGTATTTTTCTTTAAAATACCAAGCTGAAAGATTTTATTGTTGAAACTGAAATGTTAAAAGTTAGGTAAAGTTGTCGACAAATAATAAATAATGACTTATTTAATAATTATTTATTTATAACCTATCTCAAACATTTTTAAGTAGGTAGGGCGTAGGTAGGTGAGGTAGTTAGTAAAGTTAGAAATGAGTAGGTAAATGACGAGTTGGAATGATTTTCAAAGAAATAAGAAAGTTGGCCTGTGTAACTTTCAAGTTCAACAACTTATATGATTAGAATACCTACCTAGACACAAATATTTATTTATTCCATGACACAGACAACTTTGAAAGAACTCGCAGTCAATGATAATAATCAATATTAGGATAAGTAGTTAAGTCTTGTCTGTAACTAGATCTGGGTATCTAGTTAGGTATGATCTAAACTTCTCAAAAACTAAGATTTATGCAGTACCTAAGTAATAATAATTATGTACCTATGGGTGAACTTGGTGGACCTCACATTTTTTTTTAAATTATTTGGTGTGCTTTCTCTTACAATGTTTATGTGTTTGAAGAGGTGACTTGAATTATTTTAAAGCATACGGTATTTACCTTAACACTTGGAAAAGGCCTCTAAGGCGCCTTTTAGGTACGTACGCTCCCACTTAGGAAAGGTCAGGAGTTCAGAACAAAAGCACTTCCTCTGGTTCTCTAAAAGTTTAGACTCCATTTTTTACCTCGACTAGGTAGGTTTACGGTCTACCTCAGTGGATTTGAATGTTCTCTTACCCGCTATCACAAAGCATTATATTATAATACTGGTCATACCAATGTTAAAGTAATAGTATTACTTATTTACTTTACCATCTTTTAAACGATTGAAATTCGTTGGCCATTGCGAGCTAAAAATACTTTCCTCCTCTAAACTCCTAAACACACTTACCATTACAAAAATAGCGACAAAAACCCTCTACTGTTGAAGCTGGACATTAGTGCGCTAACCCGCCGCCATTATGCCGCGGAGCCGGGTGTTGCCGCCGCGGCTTTGCTTCACTTATTGCGGGATAATCTGGCTAAGGCTGGATCAGGACGGACTGTTGACTCAGCGGACACAGCCCTCGTTGTGTTGAAAGGAAGGTTCTTTACGTCACTTTATAGGTAGCTTTTTATTCATGGGTAGCAAGTTATTTGGGGATTGTATCGTCATTTTTTGTACCGATACAATTACATTTACATGTAGTTAGGTGACATTTTCTGCTTGACTTCTCAGCATACTCACCTAATTTACAGTCAGTTCATTACGGACTTTATGTCAACTGTGTAACCTACATGCAAACTAGACAGTTACAATAATCCAAAAACAAGTCGAGAAAGCAGCGCTGGCAGCCCCGACTTACGAGCAGTAAGCCGTGGGTTCGAACCGAGGCGCATTACTTTGTGTAATTTATTTCATCACCGCTGCCCTGAAATACGGTGAAGGAAAACATCGTAAGGAAACCTACATGATCTAAAACTAAAAATTCTAAGCCATGTGACATCTACCAACCCGCACTAGGGTGGTGGATTACAGCCCACTCTCTCTCATAGAGAGGCCTGTGTCCCAGCAGTGGGAACATTATAGGGTGATGGTGTAATCGACTTCCGCAGTATTCTCGCGGCTAAAAATCACTCGTTACTTACAAATTGTCCCTTTCTTTCCATTTCGTTCCGCGGCAATGAAAGTTGGGCCAGCCTTTGGCACTTTTTTCCAAGACAAACTTTGACAATATAATCAAACGAACATGAATAAAATCATAAATCTTTTATTATAACCACTGTTATAATACATTTCACTTAAAACTATTAACTTGTATAGTTCTCGCATATCACGAGCGCGCCTCATGAGACTTTTAAGTCATAGACATAAGATTTCAATTGCAATAATTGAACAGCGTTCGTAATATGCAACAACTATTATATCAACGTGCACAGCGACTAGGCCGAACCACAGGCTAAGATAGCCATTTATCATTAAAAAAAACTGTACTGTAAAGTACCCGTATTGTCATCTTCTATGGATGTGCGCATGGTGGGGTTACGTATAGTTTATGCGTGTTAATCTAAAGATGTATAATCACTTGACAACAAATGATTAACAGGAACTTACTCTGTATAAAGAAAACTCATCATTTTGCGAGCCACCTTGCAACACCGCGCTACTGTGTAATGTTGCCAAACATCCGACCATGCCGTTACCTAGTGAATACACAGCTTCAGACAAGACTGATCTTCCACGGATTTACTTGAGCTAGAGGTAGATAATCTATTCTTCTTCGACCTGCGACTGTCGTTTCTTTTTCTTCTTCTTCTCACTCTTGGGTTCTTCTACGGTCTCTTCCGCTTCCTCTGCGGGCTGGACGTCAGACTTCTTTTTCTTCTTCTTCTTCTTCTCTGAGACAGGCTCCGCGGGCTCCTGTTCCTCGTCTGCGGGCTCCTCTTTCACTTCCACTGACTTCTTTGATTTCTTTTCTTTTTTTGGTGTGATCTGAGAGGAGGAGATTGAACGTTAGTTTGATGTTAAACAGTATACTGTTATATAACACCGCGACTATTTTTCCCAACGAGGTACCTCACCACTATTCACATACTCGTAAACATACTCTTAGTACAACCAGCGTACTTATTCTAAATGGAGGATATAATAGGAACACTGTGTGCTATACTATCCGCATTGCTAAAAACCAATCTACTTTAGAACATGTATAAAAAAACCGGCCAAGTGCGAGTCTACTCGCACACAGGGTTCCACAATATTATGACAATTTTTTTTAAGTCATTCTAATTTTACACTCAAGAGCAAAACTAAATTTGTTTTTCATAGTATGTTAATGGAACACAAAGTTACTGCTGCAGTTTGGTGAAAAAGCCCATATCTCAAAAACTAAACATCAAATCTTATTCAAACCAATTTAATTCATTTTTTTTACATTCTACAAACCTACTTTTATTTTAATGTTTCTCCTTTTACTTTCGAAATTAGAGAAGGGGACACACACATTTTACCACTTTGGAAGTGTCTACCTTTCAACGATTACCTTTGAGAAAAAATGGTTCTAGGAACCTCAATTTTATTTTTAAAGACCTATCTATATATCCCGGACGTATCGGCTTGATGTTTTTTTTTTTGTGTCAGGTCCATGTAAAGAGAGCCTCTCTGCCGTCCTATCACTAGAAAGCCGTTAACCCCAAAAAGTTGTTTTCGAGATAATGGCAAAAAAGGTGCGAATCATTGCTTCTTAAAAACTATGATACTTAGGTTAATGATTGTTGGACACATCGATTGGTATTTCTTTCTGCTTGTCCTTAAGAATTATGTCTGTCCACAGACTATTATTACTTATTTTTAAAATTCATTTTTGCTATTTAGTTAAGCATATAATTTAGTTATTGCATCTTATTTCTGTACTAAAAGGCCGTTAACTATACCTTAGCGGCTTTTTAGTGAAGTAATTTATTTAAAAATTTTACCCTCATAATATTTGTTAATATTTTTGCAGAAATGCTTAACAAGAAAGTCGTTAAGTGATGGTAACTGCTTTAAAGCTATGGAATCCGCTCAGATTAAAGTAACAATAACTTTCCAAATGAGACGTTACGGGGGTTTAGCTGCTTTTAAGCTAATTATGCCAATGTTATTTGGAAGTTTTGTAAAATCTTAACTACCTTACTTAACTAAAAGGTGGCTAAAAGTATTTCGGTTGTGGGTTAACTTCTTTTTAGTTTAGCAAAAATAGGGTAAATATGAGATTTTAGCAAAAATCCGAATTATGAATCAAAATTTTATAGGTAAATAAAAAGTGAGGTTAAGCAAATATGATATTATGTTATATTTATGCTCACATTGCCCTCGCTGCCACTACTACAGGCACTGGGCGAGACGAGCCTCTTACTTTGAAAGAAGACAAAGATGTTACTTACAAAAAAATTGGTTAGTGTTGATGACATCCCATGGGAAATTCTTAAGTACGATGGTGAGAGATTTCATGAAGTCATCGGGAATCTCTTCGTGGCCATGTGGAACGAAGAGCGGGTGCATACTTTAAAAGTAACTCCAATAAGCACACTACATACTAAGAACAAACTCGACCAGAGTGCTACTCTTATCGTAGAATTGTGCGAAAATCCATCTCAACCGGCCTATTCAGAATTAATCCTTCGAAAGAACCAATTTGGTTTCTGTCTTGGGGCGGAACTTTTGAAGCTATATTCTGTATTCGCCAGATACAAGTGTTATTAAAGTAAAGGACATTGTGGACCCCTGTTGGTACTTCTGTTTTGTCGATCTTGAAATTTCATTTGATAGTGTTTCCCGAGAAGCTGTTGATAAATAAGAATGTTCAAAAAATATATTAATTCTGATAAAACGACTCACGGAGGACGATTTCTTGTCTTAAGATGCTAACTTTATATATGCAAGGATCTGTAACTACTTGAGTTTACACTCTTTGCTGTCATCATTCAGGAAACTTTAAAACGTACTTCATGCCTTCGAACTCGTTTCCTTACTGATAATAGCCACACGAAAAATCCGCATAAAAGTCTCTTATACCGGCAATACAAAGATTATGTAGGTACGCTGATGACCTGTGCTTTCTGGCGGATACTTGCAAGAGCGCAACTCTGAAAGCGAGCCAAAGTCCGAGCATAAACGCCTGGTTGAGGAGACGTCAGCTAAGTTGGTTTGGTACGTCTTATAAATTCGCGATGAGAGACTAAGCGTACCTTTAAGCTTCAAGCAGGTTCAGAATTCTTCTTTCAATTACTGAAGGTTGGCCATCTAATTCTACTTGTCGTTAGCGAGGTAGAACAGCTCAGCAGCAGCTCCTGATTCCGCGCTATTCGAAAATGTTTCTTTGCCAAGACTTTTTTCTCCGACCGACATTACGTTTCCTCACTAGTTTGCCCTCTCTGGTGCCGAAAAACTCGTCCAAGGTTAGAAACCTTTCTTTGATTAACAGGCTGCGTGACTTGGGGTCTTGCCCTTTTCGTCTTAAGATTTCGTTATGTGTGATTTTCTTAGTCCAGCTCAGTTACAAAGTTAAAAATAAATACTTACTAAAAAAATGAGGGTACGAAATAGACCTTAAGTTATACATATAAAAATACAGCTGACATGTACGTTTTGTGCATATAGTTTTTCGCCTATAATTAGACATGCTAATAACTTGAGAGCACATGAAAGAGCATCACACCAAAACCCCTACAAAAACGCCGAACACAGTTGCTATGGCCGAAATCGGCTGGATGTCGTCACCATCATTATGCTAGTATGTATTTGAAAGTCCTAGAGTTTGAAATTAGTGATTTAGGGTGTTCATTCATTCATCACGCCTCAACATCTGATCGAATTTCATAGAAATTTGGCACATTGGTAGAACATGATCTGGAATAAGACATAGAATACCGAACCGTGAACAAAGCGCGAGAGTCAGAAAACTGCCTTTTAGCTAAGTAATGTGGCTTAGCTGCTTTGTAGCTAAGCATATTTTACCTTTTTTCCACCGTTTTCATCAAACAGGCAAGAATTATTTTCAACCAAAGTATTAAATACTTAACTAAAATGCCGTTAAGGGCGGATAACTGCATCTAATCTAGCATTTTAAAACTTGTGCTTATAAAAATGCTGAATTATAAAGTAGTTATAGTCCCTTAGCGTCTTTATAGTCAAGAAAAATCAGATAACGTATTTGTAGATAAGTAAAATTATCGACAGATCCGGCAGTTAAGGTATTTTAACGTACATTTAGCGAAGAAATGTGGGTTAGACGCTATCAAGTGAAGGAATCATCATAAATTCTGTAACTTAACGGCCTACAATTTTTTTATATCTCTGGAACTGTTCATATTATAAAAATGTTTCTTAGACAGAAAGATAGAGAATTTTTTACTCTATCACGTAGCATCAAAAAGTGAAAATTTACCATTTGAGGGTTAACGGCTTTCTAGTGATAGGACGGCAGCTCTATATCTTATATTTTTGGTAAAAAATTGTAAAGTGGTTCAAAGAACACATCTACCTACCAAGTTTCCAACTGTGTAGTAGTCCTAAAAGTTCCGGAATTAAGTGGCTGTGACATACGGACGGACAGACAGACATGACGAATCGAGAAGGATTCCGTTTTTTGCCATTTGGCTACAGAACCCTAAAAGAAAATGAGACCGATCTGGCCGAGAAGCATTGCTGTTACTGCTGGCACAAGAGACAATACAGCTACTCTTTTTTTTGTATTGCAGGTCTCCATGAATGCAGCAAGCACTATCAAAGGAGCTATGAATGCTGTTTGTTTAATAACAAAAATAGTATCACTTACGTTTTCAGCTCCATCTTCTAATTTGATCTTTTTGGCGGAGGACTGGCCACCATCTTCATCAGGCGAGTGCTCGCGCTTCACTGGCTTCTGACCCAGAGTGCTGTCTCCAGCCGTCTGGTATTGGAACACCTCACTGCGAGAAATATGGTAGTTTTAGTGCTGGCTATTAAGCAATTTCAAGGGTTGAGAAAAGACACCATATCTTATGCTTTGGGAGCGGTAAAAGGTGCCCTATATAAAGATCATCAACAGAATTTAAAGCATGATCCTTCCTCAGTGAAACATCAACATTTTGGAAACAATTATTGTTTTGCAAGTACTGGTGATATTAACTTAATTAAACTGTCTTTTCCAGCAGTTTTAGTATTCCCAAGCCCGGCACACAATCGGCAGCATGACCTTATCATAAATAAAAGTATTAACAATGGAAGGACTCACCTCTTGCTATGGTACTTTTCAAACTTCGCTTTAGCCTTGCCTGTCCCACTGATTCTCTTCAAGTTTCCTTCCTCTAGCAGCCTCAATCTGTTCTCCAGCTTGACCTTGTGTGCAGCTCCTAGCTCGAAGGACACGTCTTCTCCGAAGGCATCCACCCTCGTCGCTAGCGCCGCCTTAGCCGCCAACATACGTGACATTTTACCCTTATTCTTTGTACTACACTGACCTACCAACTGAGCATGGTAGATTAGACCATACTTCGGTGTATCTTTCTTTGTCTTTAAGGCTCTGAATAAGGCTTTCTCTGCTCCAAAGATCTGCACAGTCGAAGCGGGGTGTTTGGCTAAGTTCATCAAGGAACCGGCGTGAGCAATCAACCTAGCTCCTATATGCTCGCCGATCAACACTGTGAGATTCGGAGCCATAGCCATCATTCTAGCTTTTAAGTAGTCTGTCAGATGTGTTCTGTAGTCTGTTATTGAAATGATTTCATCGCACAGGTTCTGTATGTTCAAGATGTCATCGTCAGAGATCTCAGTTCCCATGGAGATCTCAGCGGCTTCCTTCACTTTCTCTTCTAAGTCTTCAGGTAGGATATCAGACAGATCTGTGTGTGAAGCGTTGTCTCTGGTGCCGATCAATTTGACTATTTTGACAAACAGTGTGTTGTCTGTGATGATCTTCCCAAGTTCAGGGAAGTGCCAACCGTACCACTCCCGGCATCTCATGACATAGTTATTCAATTCTTTGTCTAAGTCATCCAGTAGACATTGGGCTTGAACAATCATTGTGTCAATCTTGTCTGGGGAGAATTTCAGCTTGTATCTGGAAAGTGAGTGAGCCAGACCTAGGGCCATGGCTGTCATTTCCTTCTTTGGCAGGCCTGCGAGGAGGCTGTCCATCTGTGAGCGGATGCATCTGAGCAGTTCCTGAACATTGTTGTTGGACACACATTGTAAGTCAAACTTCTCTCTGATGGCACTGCCGAGCTTGGCATCCCCTACAAGGAGCTGATCCTGCACTTCCTTGCTGACGTACTTCTTGAGGGCTTTCTTCAGTGGCTTGGACAGTTTGCCCTCAATAGCTGCTGTGGTGGCTGCGAGGGCTTCAGCTGTGTCCTCGAACTTGATGAAGTTCTTGAGTTTAACACTGCGAAAATGGGGTTTGATAAACAAAAAGAAAACCAAAAGTAATAAAAAAAATAGGGTTTTGACCTTTAAAGAAAAGGAAATGAATATTTTTTTTATTCCTGTGCTGATCTGCAATCAGTTGTCCACTATAAGCAGATATTTTGAGAGGTAATGAATAAATAAATAAATTAACAATTCAAAACATTAAAAATAAACAAATGGCTATAAGATCAGGTTCTAGGAATCATTCATATTAGAGAAAACTTGCTTATAGATTAATTAAAAAAGATTGACCTTAATTATGATATATAAAAAACTTGATGTGTAATTATTTCTGATACAAAATGTCTCAAAAAAAAAGAAAAAAACTTACACTGAAGAAGCCCCCTCGGGAGTGTTGAACTCCTGGTACAAGTCATCAATCTGTGACAACTTGGAGTCATCCAATAACTAGAACAAAACACAATTATTAGACAACACAATTAACTATTTAATGTGCATTTTGATGGAAATACCTTGTCTCTCTTGATAATAACAAACATTAAATTGGCCAGAACAAGGCAAAGCCTTAGAGGTTATAAAAATGCAATGCTGGTAGATATGCAATTGTTCTTAGACATTCTGTTTTGTGGAGCTGTTACTTTTAAAAAGAATTTTGATGAGTATTTATGTGACATTTAAACATTGTTCCATTGGTCGGTGAAACAAGTGAGTTTGCCTGGGTAGTACCAGATACATAACTAATCAAAAATTGAACCTTAGTATTCAACTACACGCAGCTGTGCAGCTGTGCTACTATTAGAGTATTATCCATCCTACCTGACCGAATGAAACTATTCTATTAATTATTGCTTATCAAAAAACAGTTTGGATAGTTATCTTCACTGACAATGAAGACTATGTTCTACTGATGGGCACTAAATTGTTTTTAATCAAGCTATGGGTGGGTGGGTTTTATTGAGTAACTAAAATGAGGGACAGGGTACAACCACATGTTGTTGTTATCAAAACAATGCAGTTACTGGATAGAATGAGCAATTATTTTTAAATTGATAAACATAAGTGAAATTATTGTGAAGCTGAAAGATATAGGTCAGTGACTATTTAACTGTTGAATACAGTACCAGATGTTTTATTCATGATTAATTTCACATTATCGTTATCAATTATGTTAGTATTTAATTGTGCAAGATGGAAAACGTGGACAAACGAGGTTATTAAAAAAGGCTTGATATTGCGAAATACACATTTCACCTACTCCAAACAAAAATTACACAACGTGTTTACACTCCAATGAAATACAATGTTTACATAGCACTTTCTTCAAAATATAAATGAAATCCTATTAATTAATTTAATACGATCGTGTTTAACACTATCTTTAGTGACAAGTAGTCGTAAATACAGTATATCTTTAACAGAAAATCGCGGTCGGACTTGGAGGTTAGAATACACACGTGTTGAATTTACCTTGAATATGGCGTATCCCGCCGATGTTTCAAATAACACCAACATCTTGAAAACTCACAAGAACACTAATGTTAGTCTTTTACACTTATTTGATAAGATGGTAGCGAAACTATTAATTATAAAATAAACAGGGACGCTACAAAGCCATCGCGGGAGCTAGTTTCACATTGACAATGACAGTTGACAGCCAACACTTAATGTTGCTAGTCCCTTAGTCCAATTTGTTTTTTTATTTTATAATTTTGTGGCAACACTTTTATCAACGTTTTCTTTTGTCAACGCAAGTTTTGAAGAAACATGGAAAATCGAAATAAATACACTTTATCCTGTGTTGAAAATTCGTAATTGTAAATATTATACATGAATTGTTCAATGTGGGCGTGAATGGCCAAATTCGAAACTATGCAGTTTTAGTTTATCAAAACTGGGCTCGAGACTCCATTGAGGGTTCTTTACTATTCGTAAAGAACCCTCAATGGAGTCTCGAGCCCAGTTTTGATAAACTAAAACTGCATCATTGGATTTCAATCGAACCCGTTGATTTTGAAAAAAATTGTTCACACTGTATTATACCATTCGACAGTGTCGCTACTAGGGATCAAATTCTGGGAAGTAATGACCTACGTACGGCAAACTAAAGTTTTTCGTTATTCCTCATAGTTTCGGTTTTGGTCATTTCTCTCTGTATAGAAGTGTGTTTTCGGAGAAAATACTTTTAACAGTTACAAATAAAGTTCAGTTTGCGTTACGGCAGCTTTAGTTTCAGGACCAAAGCTGCAAATATTATTCTAAGCTATATTGGTTTATCTAGGTTCATATATATTGTAGTCTTTGTCCAGGTTCTTGTCACTGGCATGTGACAGTAGCCTGGCTAATTGGACAAAAATATATGTTTAGTCCAATTAGCCAGGCTACTGTCTAATTGGAGAATAAAAAAATCGCGGATTATTATTCTTGTTTCTCATGAATTAGTTACCTAACGTATAGTTGGAAATCAGCATACTTAGCTAAGCCAAGTCCAGTAAGTCTAAATTGACTAGATGTTTAAAAACTTTTCAGTTTTTTTTTTTTTTAATCCAGGCAATAGACAGAGCCGCACAGTAATGTTTTAGCTGAGATAATAAAGATTTGGTGTAATTTGATGATATGAATGAAAAAGGAGTAAATGATAGCATGACGAATGACAGAGGAGAATGGAGGAAAGAGACGTGTTGCGCCGACCCCAAATAAAATGGGACAAAGGCAGGAAGATGATGATGATGAATAAAGATTTTGTGTGGATAGTTAGGTATTGTTACTTGAGCTTTTACTGGTAGCTACTTGTTTCAAGCAGTAGGTAATATCTTGTAATCGATATTAAGTTTAAGCAAAAATCGACAGGTCAGATACTCAAATACTCTGCAGTACCTATCCAAAAAATATTATAGTACTGGGGCCAGAAATGAAATAGCAATAAGTTACCTACCCATATTAATAATTTCACTTCACCAAGCTGGCTGATGATATGAAATTAGAATGAAGAGCACGCTCCAAAACTTATTATGAGCATTAAGTGCCTTCCCTATCGTTACGCGTATAAATATTTGCCAAATGGATTTTTGTCTGCGCGCCTCGCTTCGAATCAGGCGCTATGTGAATTCGGAAATTCAATATTTCTGCATAAAGGCATGCATCCACTCGCAAGTGGGGTGAATGATTGAGCGAATGAACGAGTGAATGGATTCCATCGAGCGGAGCGGTGAGTGAACGAGCGTCTGCGTCAATCCGAGTAAGGAACGTGATTATTTTGTGTATTGGATGTTCCGATTGAAACGTAGTTATTCCGTTTATTTTCAAAACATTTTAGGCTTATACAAGTAATTGGATTGCACTGAACGCTTTTAGATTTTTCTATACAATATTGCCTCGGCGTTCTCTGAGAAATGAGCGGAAATATAAAGTAGATCGACTCAATAAAGTTGTAAATTTTATTGTATGTTTACGATAAGTGTAAATGTGGTCCCGGTTCCGATTCGAAGCTCTCAACTGCTCCCGCGGGACTCGTTACAATGAGCCTGGGAAGCGACATTAGCAATATCCTCTTGTTGTGTCGTTGAACCTGAATGAAAGCTTTTTGGATGTTTTCATTTTCCTGGGTGATTCATATTTTTTACAATAACAAAACAAGTGTGATACAGAAAAGTAATATACTAGTAATATACTTCGGCACACAAACAATCACGGGCTAACCGACGCCAGCTAACTCCATTATCTCGCACTACGTCACGTACGTCAGCAGGAGCCGATACTTTTGTGCGGAAACTGGGTCAATTATGTTTAGAGCCTTTCCACATCCCCCGCAAGCAAAGTGCATATAAAAATGAAAATTCCTCAAAGAAACTTAGAGCGAGGGATTTCGGGTATAAAATCTTAACGATTTTATGTTTACAGCGCGTCGTTAAAGCGGGCCGGGCTAATGTGCGCCGGCGAAGGTCGCCCTGGGGAGCGATTAGCCAGCAGTATCGACAAGCGATCCGGCCGAGGGTTCGCCTATTTGATGGCTCACCGCAACACACCTGACGACTGCCAGACCCGCGTTTATGAGCCCCAGCCTTGAGTGGTGAGCGGTGAGCGGTGACAGCCGCGCCAAAGATAAATGTGGCCCATCGTTACCGCTCCACACGTTACCTACCTTTAGATTTGTAGACGACCATTTTCGCTTGATCTTTATAAATAGCTGCTTTCGCATACAAAATCTTTGCAGAAAACAGGGTTCGGGTAACTTATTGAAAGAATTTGGGACTGAAAAAAGGGTGGTAAAAGTTTAACGTAGAAAATGTTAGAGAGAACTGATAAGGTAGGGTACTTTTTCAAAGCGTTTTTCTTTTGCGGGTTTGTGAATTTGACTCTTGGGGACCTTTTGCAGTCAGTACTTACCGGAGGCAGGTCAACGTTTATTTAGGGTCACTGCGTTATAAGAAAACAAAAATCTTTAACATTCTCATTTACATAACGGCGAAAACCAGCTTCAAAGTAATTAACTCCGTTTAAAATGCATTCGAACCATCAACAAGGCGTCGAACTCACTTCAGAACATAATTTTCTCGCTCCGGAGTCTATCTCAGCGATATTGAAGGGAATTGCCGCCATTATGAAGCATACGCCTAGCCGGCCGACCTAACGGCGTGCCTATTAAGCTGCCTCGTCCGGAACAGGGGCTGCCGTAAGACCGGCCTTGTAAATAACTTACTATAACCATAGCTTATGTCACCTACGATGTCTTCACTTTGTTAATATTGCTCGAATGTGATAGGGTTGGAGAATCAGGCTTTTTGATACAATGGTTTGCAAAGAAAAATCTTGCTTTCTTTGAATTTTAAACTTGCTGCTTTTTTATAATTAAGTAACTTACCTTCAAACGCGAATCAATAAAGTTAGTAGTTAGTACCTAATTTAATTTATTTTCTCGTCCAAAACGGTTTTAATTTTGATTAAATTTTGTTATTGGACAATTTATCAAATTGCTATCAGATTCTAATAGGTTTTAGACTTCAAGCATCCATTAACGAACTCCAATTTGGCTAGACTAGAAACATTGATAACGTTACAGGCAATTTCCAATTTCCAATATGCACAACAGACAAGTGCCTCTGGTAGAAGCGATCAATAATTATTTGTTGTTATTAAGTTGACTGATATTTATTTGACTATGGAAAAGTGATATCATGACTTTAAACTATGTTCGATTGTGATAGATATCGAACCTGATTAGCAATTATTATAGCTGTCTGTATCTTTGGGTCTTTTAAGAACCCACTAAAAACATAATGATTATTAAATGTATAGCTGCTTGTAGATTTATTGTCCTGCTTGTTCAGGTCAGGTTAGACCAAAGTAATGTAGAACATTCTCATATTGTTATTATTGCAATTTCACCATAAAGAGACGAACGAAAGAATGCTTATCTTATTAATGCCTTATCTTGTCTTCGCAAAAATTATTTGGTAGATTGGTGATAGAATGTGCATTCGTTTGTTTGGTATGACCCGACATTTCTGCCGGCTTTAGCATTGAAACAAAATGGACATCACCTTTTCCTAAAACTGCAACAGTACCTAGGTACCTAACACAATGCTATCATTCGGAAATTTAATCCTTCAATGATCATTATTGTGAATGACAGCTATAACGTTAAATAATTACAATTTCGTTTGTTTGCAGACGCTAACAAGCTCACTAATTAGCAGTCAATTTGGTTCACGTGTCGGCAGCCTGCGATTGATTTATTTGCTAATGCTGTAACGATTGGCGCCTCATTAAAATGATGACCCGGGAAATTAGCGACGTAAATGAGCTTCGCTTTCATTAATAAGTAAATTTAGATTGTTTTTAAGGGTG
The DNA here is from genome assembly GCA_949152445.1 of Cerastis rubricosa. Classification (NCBI taxonomy): domain Eukaryota; kingdom Metazoa; phylum Arthropoda; class Insecta; order Lepidoptera; family Noctuidae; genus Cerastis; species Cerastis rubricosa. The sequence goes on along the minus strand of OX424537.1, from coordinate 22,349,500 downwards.
CTTGCCATTTTGAGGGAAGATAATCATTTATCGTTAATCTATAGCTATATGATATTCCTAATCCCATTTGGTAGTTTAAATGAGCTGTAATTTTATTTTTTTTGCTCCGCAGGCCCACCGTTAGGCTGCAGCTGTGGAGGTGCTTAGCTTTGCTTTGTATGAAGTTGCCAGCGGGTTGGTCGGGTGAGACCTGAGCTCACGCTACGCCGATATGCCGCCACCGCGGTATATCATATCTTTGTAAAAGTGGATGATAAAGATTGCCTATAAATAGTTGAAGGAAATTTCAAAATACTTGTAAAACTTTGGAAGACGTCAAATGTTCGTAATAATGAAGTTTTATCCATCTACACCTACAATTTTCAAATATAACTTCAGTCGGATAGTCATGAATATTCAGATTGATGTCTAAATTAAGTATCTACGTAGGTAATTGTATATTAACGAGAAAAGTATCAGATACCCGACATAATGGCGCGTGACGACGTGGGATAAGCAGACACCTACGCCAACGCCTACGCCTCGGAGTTGTGGCAGTAACAGTAAGGCAGATAATTATTTGTAGGCCCGGTACCTAGGTAGGCGGTAAAAACAGTATTATAATGCGGTAAAAAAAAACAGTTCTGGATTTTCAACCTCCAACTGCGCGCTTTTAGTTTGCCATGTAACACCGTGCTAAACTAGTAACACTCAATCATAAAAAACCAGGCGAAATCAGGCGTCACTGTGCTTCTAAGAACTTGTTTTAAGTATTTGGTTTGAAGTGGACCCTCTGATAATCTCTGTACTGTGCTTAATCTTACTCGTGCAAACTATCAATTATCAGTAATTATAAATTACAGTTTCCCTGTTGATGCTGTTCTCTTTGGAATCAATATCGTAGTCGCAAAAAAAATTTCATCGGTCCCTTATACCTATTTGGGTCGGGTAGGTTTTGAAGTGTTATATAGGACTGCTAGAATAAGTAACGATCCCTGTATAAAACTTTACTTAAAACCATACCTCAGTTGAGCGCACCAGCGCAGCGGCAGCGTCTGGCTCGCGGTATGTTTTACTTACAATTTATGAGCGACTAAGCGATCCGCGGGGACGTCGATTTGACTGAACCGAACGTATGCCTCAACGTTCCTTGTAAATTGGATGCGGAATTATACGTTGTTTCAGGCATTTGTTGTGTGTAACGAGGTATGATTGCCTCTCTGACTATACGGTTAAGGCAAAAATATGTCTGTTGTAAATGGGTGATGACATTATGTAAGCGCGAATGCAAGTATTGTGCGTTAATATATATTATATCTCATTATTGGTATTTATTAATGATATATTCCCTGCAAAGTAAGGCAAAAAAAACAGTCAAGCCGTTCCTCAGTGTCTCTCCGATCGTGTGGGATTACCGTCGTACAGGTATTTACAGGTACATATTGTGAAAGTTAAGGAAGAGAGAGCGAACGTGTTTAACAATTTTTTTTTAATTTTTTTGAGCCTGTTTATTGTCCCTCTGCTGGGCAAACGCCTCCCCTTTCTCTTTCCAACCTTCTCTGTCCTGTGCAATATCTGGACATGCTCGCTCCGGAAACAAGATCAGTTTGTCTCACCACCTTCGCCGCGGTCTACCTCGACAGCGATTTCCTCGGATTCCGGAGGAAAACATACTTATGAAACATAAAAATAAAATAAACGACATTTATTGTTAAGTAAACTTTTCACTCCATAAAATAAGTAATAGTTGGCCAAATAAAAACATCAAAGGCAGCGCCTGAACGTTTGACGCGGGAAACAATAAAAGTCGTCGTTAATCTCGTTCTCACTACAAACACTATTTTTACGAAAAGATTTATTTTACAAGAATTTTGTGTGAAGGGTACAATTTTCTTTAAGTTTTATAGCTTTTTGTCTTTTATCGAATATCCTTTGTGTGATATTATCTCAGTTGCTGTCGAAATATATATCTTCGAAACTTCATCAGCGTTCAAAAAGAGAGTTAATAATATTCTAGCAGATAAGGCTTGTTATAATTTGAATGAGTTTTTAGATGAGAAATTTTGATAATATTTTACATATCTATTGTTCTCTATGTTTTATTATATAAATAATCATAACAACTTTTGAATAATTTGACTCTGAAAGACTTTATATGATTATTATAGATTCAATTATGATTTTATTAATTACTTTTGACATGACTGTATACTTTGACATGAATTATTAATTCTTCTTTATTTTTAATTATGATTTCAATTTTTTTTTTTACTTTTGACATTTTATTACCTACTAGTTGCAAATTTTGCAGTCATAGATTAAATTTTGTTTTCTTTTATTCTTGTAATGTATATTTTTTGTTAAAATTGCCTTTTTTTGGACTGAAGGATATAATTATAAAGAAAATCACTTGTAATTCTAAACATTTGCACGCCGTAGTATGGCAAACATGTCTGAACCAATTTTTCATTATGTTATCCTGCATGCACTTTTTATTATTGTATGTATACACATGTTTGGGCAAATAAATTTTTATCTTATCTTTTCTTATCTTATCTTCATATAGAACGTAATATTATCACGTCGGTGTTCCCCGAAGGGTAGGCAGAGGGGCAGTACCTGCTATGTATAGTAATTTTATCTGTTCGCATTGCAAATCGGCCTGCAACAATATTGAATAAGTTATGGCATAATGACGAGATAAACACCGTTCTAATTATAGATGCTTGTGGCAAGCTCGATGGCTAGCAGCGGTGTACACAGGGTGTATTAATAAAGTGGGTAAAAGTGATTCCAGTTACATAATTCTAGAAACACGAGTTTTCTTTTAGGTTGGCCATAAACCTTCCTACTGTTATTAGTCAGGCTCTCATTTCCAGACGACAGAACCAAATACCTAACAGTTTGCCCCACCTGGGAATTGAATCCCGTATCTCACACGTAACAGTTATTTTGAAACCACTATACCATGTTCTTCCACGTGTACGATACTTGAGTTTATTTGATCAAATCAGCGTCGCTGGAGTTTTCACAAGTTTGTTTGAGTTAAATCTTCACATGAGAGCGGTTATTGAATTGTCTGTATTTCTGTAGGAGGCGCCATTATCTGTGAACATAGAAGAGTATTGTTGGAGAGTTTAGAAACTGTTGAAGCATGTAGGAAGTAGGAGCGAATTGTGGAGGTACAGTTAGTTCAGAAGTAACTTGATCACTGTTCAAAGTTTCAAAATGGTATAAACATAATCCCTTATGTAATGTTCCCACTGGTGGGCGACAGGCCTCCTCTTCGTGAAAGTTTGGGAACCAGCCACCATGCGGGTCCAGTGCGCGTTGGTGGATGTCAATGTCTCTTCCCTGTTTTGTGAGAGCAGTGATGATGATCATGAAATAATATGCACAAAGTGCCAGTCTGTGTTCGATCCCACGACCTATAATATAATGATGAGTCGGGCCCGTCATCACTGGGTCACTACTTCTCACACTTCCCCATGCTACAAACGATTGGATACTTTATTTCGTGTCCTGCTTGACCTGATATCTGCACGTTACAGGTATTGATGGTCGCTACTGAAGGTCCTAAACTCATCGCCAAATTCTGGGCCAATTGGACAAGCTAAGAATGGCATACAATTTGTCATAACTGAAAAATCGTTCTGAGCACAAGTTCCTTTCACGCACACAGCACACACTCGCGATCTCATTACCTACACAAGTTAATTCGGAAATTCCGCAAGTTTCGGCGAGGGGCGTGTGATTAAACTTCTCCTTAATAAAACATCTGACAGGAGGACCGAGGGCGGCCGGGGTGCGGGGGAGAGAGTGAATGAAGACTGCTTGGGGTATGAATGCGACAAGCATTAAACTGTGTGTTTTGGAGCATATAGCGTTAATATTAACATATAGTCAACTCTCTTACGTGGTCACTTGACTCCATTGTAGGCTCCATTAGATCGCCCAATAAAACAAACAAGTACGTGTCTACACGGCGAAATAGGAAAAGAGTTGTGGTACATCCAGCAGACTTTTAGATTGATATATACCTTCAAGACCTCAAGCATACGAAACGTGTGCGTGTCACTTGTCTTACCGCTGCGTCGCAAGTCATTCAGTCGCAGCCAGTAAAATTAGTGTGTTTACGCCCTAAGCAATTTATTTCATTCATTTTGACTACCGAAATACGGCAAAGGGTTCGAAAATCAGCATCATTAAAATTGTACCCCCACAATCAAATGAGCGCTCCACAAATTATTCACACTCTGACGGACACAGCATTCTTCTCCAAGGTATGGAAGTACGTGACAACTTTGCCGTCGCTAACTAAATTATGGCCTGCGTCCTTTCTGTTACTTTGCAAAGTCTTGAGAGCGGAAGGAAGGTAAAAATGTTGCCTGTGTAGAACATGGCGAGGAAGAAATTACAAATAACGCCACATTTAAAGACTCCTAGCTGCATTCTGCAAACTAACATTACAACTTAAATAAAAGTTTGTAAATAAAATAAAAATACTTGAAGATATCCGCCGTATCACCGTATGACGAACAACATTGCTGAAAACCGAAGGAACCCATGTCTGCTGAGCCATTGTAAAAACTATTACAGCCACAAAACATAGCACATTGAACAACACCATCTAGATCAAGGGGATCACAAAATAATAAACGCATGAAGATCTCATTGGAAGAAAGACGCCTAACGCCGAAAGACAATTACCCATTGTTGGAGCGAGCACGCTATTGAAAATGTTTGTACAAAGCTGCGCAGACATTCGACAGACAGACAGAACATTCGCATATACACGTCTGCTTGTAAGCACAGAAAAGATACATACAGAAGGCGGAATACAGATACATACAGAAACCTTTTCGCAACTAGGGTTTACTATGTTGGGGTCGTCGGTACCAATTTAACAGGATGCAACTGAATACTAGGACATGGAGCGACTGCTTATCTAACCTCTACAACTTGCTAAGTAACACGATACTTAATCGTAAGCCTTCATTCATCATTGCTAAATGGAATATTATGCATGCGTTCGAGAAAAATCACCCGATTTAGCAAGAATTATGACGAGATTCCCAAATACGAGTTCAGTGATAGAAATGCCGAACAAAGTTTTACAATCAGTATGAGCCGAATGTAACCCGAATATGAATATGGTGTCTAGCATCTAACTAGCCTTCGGTAACGTATCTATGTTGTGTTGTAAGGTCGCAAACTGCGCGTGCATCCAACCTCCTTTGTTCCCGAAACTTGGAGCAATTGTCCGCGAGGCAATATTGACTGCGTTCGATGGATGCTACCTCACTCGCGTAAAACTAATTGTATTCAACTTCGATAGGATCCAAGTTTTGATGGCATGTTGTGTGAGTTTGTCATAGTAATCATAGTTTCCTAATATCTACTGATTGGAGTTTATCTATTGTTGTAATATAAATAAACTATCTGATAAGAGAATGAGATTAACGGATTTTCGGTTTATTAGGAACATGGGACCTTAACATAACTGACTGGAATGTGGATATACCTTATTACCTACCTACTACAGGTAGACCTCTGCCTAACCCACAACTCACTTTGGAGATTACATGTGTGAAGACATTTTAGGTTTATATGTCAGGTTAATTATACATTATTTGTATGTTTATTAACTCAATAAATAGTAGAACACGAGATTCCATCCGCGAACTATGTCACGTTCCATGATAAAACATGTTAGATAGTGTTCCATATATTTGTAACGGAAACAATTGAACTTTGCAATAATTTGCCTAACACAGCCATGGGCAACTCAACTAGCCGATCCATAAACACATCTCAAACAGTAATTAATATATTTCGTCGCCTCCTCGCGACCACACGGCGCGACACCCGCGCGTCTACGCAACAATCGCGACATGTTGACGCGGTCCCCAATATCGGGAAGTACCACTACATGAAGTAGATGCTAAACTTGTCAGTCGAGGCATTTGATGGGGAAGTCTGAGTGTTTAGACTAGATACACGTTCAATTTAGTTATTTAAAATTGTCTAAATTTTCATTTTCATTGCTTTTGTGCTGTTTACAAAGGTTCAAATTAAAGTCAAAATCCAAAAGCATAATTTATTTAAATTAGTCTGAGAATCCATATTTTTCGAACGTACGAACGAAAAATACATAAGGCAGCCAAATCACCACTGCTTATTAAAATTCCAGAATTATAAACTCAGAAAAACACCGCAATAAATATAAACAATCTTACGAACACAGAACAACAAAACAAAATTAATTCGAAAACATTAAAGTAATATAGAAAAAGTACAAAGTTTTTTAATAAGGCGGTGCGCAAACTGTACCCGGGTGGGATGAGCGGGCGACACTCAATTACAGCGCGAGTAATTGGTCCGGGGAGACGCGGCTGTGATGGATGGACTCACATGAGGACACGCGGGGACCGAGGACCACCGACCTCATACGAGCTATTGATATTTAAGATTGTGTTGTATCTAAGAATTGTTTTGTTAGTCTTACATACTACCAACTCTGCTACGATTCTTACACACTCCTATTGCTAGTCCACGTTCAAACATCTGTTCATGCACGCACGCTGCGTTGTACTCGACCCTGACCTTTCTGAAGAACCAACATATCCAATTAAGGACAGCGTATGCCGTTCTCAGATGCCCGAGCCCTCCTGGTGTTGCTTACATATAAATAGACGGGACATCAAATCGTAATCTACTTGCAAGAACCAATTGGGCAGGGTATCGTGTCAAAATTAGCAATTATTTTGACACATTGCACTGCCTTCTTCAATAATTTCGTTTTAAAAATTTTTTTTTTCGTGCTATTTATCTAGTTTTAAGATTCAACAGTCTAACTCATTTTTTTTTTGTTCTAATGTTACTCGTTACAGTAAGCAATTTCGACTGTTGCTTCAAGGTGTCGCTGAGGGATAGGATCACATTTCTTCTATGACACTTTTTCTGATATTCTGTCTATTGTATCTGAAACCTCTGTGGTTTTAAAGTACACATCGTATATAAGACAGGTAATTAATTGATCGTGTATCTCGGACGGGGACCACGTACGATCTCGGTTACGGACTCGTGTTATTGGAACACTATATCGGTGTACCAACGCCTCTTTGATTTATGACGGTTTACCGAAGCATTTTCTAGAAAAAAGTAATGTTTCTTCAATGTTCAAAGCACTTCTTTTTAATAGGTTTTCTCTTTTCCAAAAACATTGAATCAGAGAGTTGTAAAATGGTGGGCGATAACTTAACATAAATTAAACAAATCGACCTAATTCCTACCACAAACTCGTTCCCCTAAATGGCCTACTAATCAAAAACAACCCTCTCTTTACCCATTTAACCACAAAATAGGTTCCTCATCCCTAATAGAACAAGAAACTCAATAACAAAGTACATAACAAGTCTGTTCGCGCCGATATCTCTTAGTTATGCGAAACGGTACGTCGAATAATGGAGTTTATTCCAATTTATTCGAATTATTCCAGTTACCGGATGTAATTGGCCGGATGTGGAGTTGCAGAGCAGATCGGTTTTAATAAAGAGAGTTGCTAATGCGTGCTCACTCGCTGTAAATAATTGAAGTCAATGATAGAAATGATTCGATTGTTTCAAAGTTATACAATAAGCTTGCATGACAGTGTTTGATGGGGGTGTTTATAATAAATGAGTATTTAACATAAATTAGACAATGGATGATATGGCTAGAAATGAGACGAATGCCGAGTTGACGACCAATAGAGAGGTGTGGAATCTATAGAAAACGATACATGCTGCGCCGACCCCAAATAAATTGAGATAAGTGTGATGGTAATAATTATGATACAAATATGTATTTTGCCTACAGACGGCAAACAGATGGCAACGACAACGGCTTGAAAGGTACTTAATTTATGATCCTGTAGTAAAAATTTTAATGTCAGTATCTTTCCTATGATACAGATTGGGAATCGGCTGCTTAACACCTGCTATTAATCACCCGACTGTGGTCAGGGTAACGGTCAAACAGTTTAGGATTGACATGAGCTTAATGAGCTACCAAGATCTTACGTCAATCTTGTTTTTAGCCGTTGTTGAAATACGATACCCTTTAAAAGCGATAATAGGCCTTTGCTAAGAACTTGAAGGTCGGCCGTCCACCAAATTCTTTTTGGTAGACGGCCGTCTGTAGGCGTGGGCATTGCGCACATTATAACATTAACTTTAATGTATACATTACAAAAATTCTAAATCCAAACTTTATTGACTGTTCAGTGAATACAAGCGATACTTACGAATGCATATTCCTGTTCATTCATTAAAAATAATATAAATTCAATAATATATCATTATTAACTGAATGTATTAATCAGTAACTCGCTCAAAAGAACTCATCAGTAATCACCTCCATTGTGTAACGGCCTGCATTCAGATTCATATTTATCTAGATTCTCGAATATTCTAGATTATTCTCGCTTGTTTAACATTTACTGAAAAGGCTGTAATTAACAGTTGCATTTGAAAGTTTTAAAAGAAAACTTTTATATGTTTTGAATCGTCGTTTAGCTGAATATTTTTAATTGGTTAACGTTAAAATGTAGAATAGGGAAACTAGGTGCTATTAACAAAGTGGCAGTTTACATTTGCATACATGAGGCTGCTATTGCAGTTAAAAATAAGGGGTTTTTGGCGGCACTGGTCAGCTCCGCATGCTGCCATCCAGTAGAGATAGTCCACTATACAAAGTTGAAGGCAACCAACGTACCAGATACACGCAGAAGAAGAAAAAAAACATTTATGGAAAATGTAATAGGGTTAGGGTTGCCAGTAGTATTCACCAAGATAGGAACCTGGTCACCTACTACTGTGCGGTCAACCCGTTTGTCAGAGACATTTTATTAAAGATTAGAAAGTGGTAAATAAATATTAATCCAAATGTGGGTCTTACTTTTTCACTGATAGAATTTACTAACATTTAAATAAGGTTTTTGGCGTTTTTGTCTATAAAATCACTGGATAACGATAACACAGTTTCCAAAACACTTTAACAATGTTTAAGGGCACAAGTATTTATCACAAGTCACGAAATTAACTGTGGAGCGTATGTGCTTCTGACAGCTATTTGACAGCAACTCTACTACGTCACAAGTAGGTATAAAATGTACTTACCCGTGACGTCATGCGCTATTTCAACTCAGTATATCTATCCGTATTTTATTTATTTAGGTTAGACTGCAATTTTTTACACTTTACATTTCGTTTAAGGTACACAATATACATTTATAAGTGCAATAATTACTTACAGGCTAACATGCACTATTATGTTATACATTTTTATTATTGCAATAAATTGTGAATTAAAATTGGTAAAAGTAGTGTAAAACAAAGCATAAATTGAACAATTTAACAAACAAATCAAGAAAAAAGAATTAAATTAAATTAAATGCATTATATTGATTGGTAATAAAATAACATAACAGATAAAAAATGATTGCGAGATAAAATAAAAAAAAGTGTAATACTTTTTAATAATCTACCCGATAGACAAAGAAAAAAAAATGTCATCATCCCTTATAAAGGCCAAGCTCATAACTCACTTTGATTTTATCTATGCGTTGGCAACGCACCTGCGACGCTTCGGGGTCTCTCGAGATTCTGGTATCGTAGGTGTCTAGTTGTCTACAGGCCGCGGTGATTACCTACCATCAGATTGATCGACTTGCAATGTTTTTGCCCGACGCTATAAAGAAAACATTAACTATTGTAAGAAGTTACCATTCCGCTTTGAAACCAATAAAATTAGAAGAAAAATCGAATACAATCTCAAACTTAAATTGCATAACCAAATTCTCAACACGAATAGAAGCAACACAGCGCTACGGCGTAGCGGCTGCGTAGCTAACAAGCTCCATTTGTAGCACGAATTTGCAATATCCGTAGCACTGGCGTAGCAGTTGGCGCTACGATGCAACTTTAATATTTGCTTCAATTGTGTTTCAATTTCTCAATTTATATCGTGTTTTATAAAACTTTCTGCACTAGTAGTCGCGTGCGGTTTCGCGTGAAAATATTTTTATCCTGAGCTGTTTTATATTCAAAGAGAAAATATAGGACTGAATACGAAAATACCTTCTGTAATAACTGTGAAACCAACTGATACTTTATGAAAGGATTGGATATCGTGGTTCGTGAAAAATTATTCTGTTATATTGAAAGTAATTAATGCGTTTTCAGATTGAAATAAAACCACAAACTGAGAAAATGTTTAATCGTAACAATACATCCATATAATTGCAATAATATTTTGTGAATTTGACAATTCTGCTAAGTATTTTAAGATCAAAATGGTATAACACATTAGCGATCTCCTTTTCTCTTCCGCCTTATGATTAGTATTCCCGTCTGTTCTCGATAAGGGCAGAAAAGATCAACTAAATCGATTGCCATGATCTAATAATCTGGCTTCAGTAGAACCAATTTTTTTGGGATATCAAGGAAACAGGCAGTTTATTTAACTGGGAGTGGCTTAGTAAATTATTATTTGAAAAATAGCTTGTGTATAATAATAATATATTTATGTATCTATCTCGATGATCACAATTTATTTGCATTCGCAGAAATTAAAATGAAAACTTAATTCTATTACAAAAAAAAACAATTGAACTAAAAAACCTGTTTGTGCATTTGTTAACATATTTATTTTCATTCAAAATTCCTTTCAATTATCATATAGCAGATTCAACTTGATATTATGAATTTAGAGGAAGTGGGAAGTTCCCTATTCTTCGCACAAACGCCTTCAATAAAACAAACTTCTATAAAACTTCGAAGACATGCCATGCCGACATCATCTCGCAACACAAAACACTTTTCCAAACTCCGCGTGAAATATCAGCCAAAACATAGATAGGCAATAAATTCATAACATTACAACTTATTTTATAACCCGCGTCAACCCGCAGACATGAACCAGGAACTTGTCCCACCGCTAGCGAGGAAGCGAGTAGCTATAGAGTATTTTCTCGCTCAAGAAAGGTGCAAGTGAGTCAAGAGACAAGAGAGAAGAGATTACTTGGAAGTATTAGTACTGTGAATCCCTGCTTTCTATAAGCTGGATTCAGAAAGTCACAAATGCCGAAATCGTAAAGGGAATGGGCCAAGATCGCAAGCACGTGTAGACCATCAAACAAAGAAAAGTTGCTTACATAGGACACGTGTTTCGGCTCGAAAGGTATGACTAACTGCAATGATGGGCAAAGTAGCGAGGAAACGCGGTGTTAGTCGAAGAAAAAAGTCTTGGCTGAGAAACATTCGCGAATGGACCGGAATGACGAGTGCTGCTGAGCGAAAAAACAAGGAGATCCGAGTTGATGGTTAACCTTTAGTAATTTGAGAGGCACCAGACGAAGAAGAAGAAGAATCCCTGGCACGCTGGCGAACTCTGTCAAACAAACAACTCGTTCCTAGTTGCTAGCTCAAATCGCTTCTCGCTCATCACCGGCGATGCGATAGAAGCCTAAGAAACAAAAAGTAGAATTGTTTCACGTTACGAGTGAAAAGTAAGAATTTGAGAAATTTGCACTTCCCTGATATCGGCGCCGCTTTGAGTTTTAGTGAAATGTTACGTTCTGTATGCGTGTTATGTTTCTTTCAAACGTAAGGCGGGCTGCACATAAGCGAACTTTCTTGAAATTGGTTTATATTTTATCGATCTTGTTGTGTCTACACAGCTATTCTTTAGTATCCCAATCAAGCAGTCTCTTTGATTCTTTTTTATACAACAACTAGCTGCTGCCCGCGACTTCGCTTGCGTGGAAATTTTCATGGGTTTTAGGGGTATGAAGAATAGATGTTGGCCGATTGTCAGACCTACCCTATATGCACACAAAACTTCATACAAATTGGTTCAGCCCTTTCGGTTGAGTTTGGTAACAAACACCGCGACACGAGAATTTCATTTGTTAGATTTTGGGGTATACAGTTAATTACACGTCCGAATGTAAAAAAAAATATGATTAAGCAGACGGTAATCGTTAGTTACCTTTAAACGTTGTGAACCCACGGCGGTGGTATATACAGATGGTACGGTAACTAGGCAAGATATTTGTTAAACTTAATAACATGTTCTTAAGAAACATTTTGTGTTGTCCATTCAAGATTGTCAAGCAATCTAGTCCCTCATAGAATCAAAACCATGCCCCTCTGCTGAAAACAAAATAAATATGTCCATAGCTTGCAGCCTGCCTTAATCCCGTCAGTCGGAGCCCCCACGAGGGGCACATAAAGGAAATTTACATGTTATGCGTAAATTTCTCGTGAAAAACTCGTCAACACTTAACGTACACCGCGGGGTCGCATGTAAATAGACCTGTATGTACACTCATAAACACCAATGTTTTTACACTTCGAATAAATTCAAACGCGATTTTAACTTTCTGGCACTTTAGACCAGACCATAGCCCAATTCCAACGTCGTGTCCTTATTTCCTTCACGTTATTTCAAGCCTTTACTGACGCCGCGATAAACGTGGCTATGTCTACAGGACCCTAGTAGTTAGATAAGACATAATATAGTTACGAAAGAGTTTGAAATGATGCACGATTGATATTAATCCAACACATTTTGTTTAAAATTACATAAAAACAAACTAACAGTCAATACAGTAGAAGAAAATCACTTTAAAAATTACATGAGTGCTCGTGACTGTACATATACACGCGACAGATTCTTTATATTATCTGCACGCATCGGCGACGTGGCTTATCCTAGGAAGTATAATAAAGTGAATTTATTATCTTGTTGTGAACGCGGAGTTAACTATGTTCATGCCCAGTCTCTATGGGAACACGTCTGTGACACAGACAATACCACTTTATGTCAACTTACAAACCACGAGGAGGAAATTATCTATGACCACAGTTACATGTGCAGTAGCGACCCAAGTAATTGTCTGCCACATTCACGGGAGCCGAATTTACCTATCTAGTATATGATTATGGGGAAAGTTTTTCAATGTGTAGTCACACGCAATTTTCACCTTCTTGGGCATATTTTTATTATGGTGTTTGTAAGACAGAGTGCACCTGTGTTTGCGAATATAACACAATTGTGCAGAACATACAATGCTATCTTCATCTCCTAGGTCGATACCTATTCTCCACTGATATTGTAATGGCTGCTATGACCGAAATTCTTACAGAACTATATTAAGGGGCCCAAAAATATACTAAAAAGAAGTTACATGGAATTTTAATTATAACTGGCACAACGAGGGCCGAATACTTAAGCGCTCTGTCCACCTCCTTGGAGAATACAGTAAACTGATGATGTTACTTTACAAAGTTGCCGTACTCAAAAACCCTCAGTTATAAAGCACGGCAGCACTAAACAAGGTATAACCCCATGTCTGGCGCTGTCACAACTAGTTTGTAATAAAAGTTGTGGGATCCAGCGAGATGTGTCCCGCGAGGCTGGAGGCTGGCCGGTAGTTGTGACTGCAGCCCAGCGATGCCGACAAGACGTGATTGATATCGGTATCACCGAGTTAGATAAGCTGTTTCTATTCATTTTGAAGATACTTTTTAAGGGTTTTGTGTTTGTAAACCTCTGGCTACGGTTGTACTACACGAAAAGCGAACGTTCAATAAAAGTAACTTAAAGTTTTTGGTAAAGACATGTTTTGTACTACTGTCACTAGGTGTTTCGTTACTTTACTTTTATTTTGAAAAATGAATTAAAGCAACTAGCGCGGGTTGGATATTTTATGTAAGCAGTTTAGAAGAACTTGATTTAGCTCCTATCTTAGTTAATCTCTAACTACTATTGCTGTCGCGAACCACCGCGGTATGAAACAGCTGTGTAAAAGCCTTTATCGTAGTCTGCAAGTACTGAGCTAATCAGGAGTCTATTTGGAGCAAAGTGCTATAATTAGTAATATTATAACATGCAAAAACATCACAGTTCCCATACCCAGGCGACCCCACAGGGATCCGTTAAGAAGATACATCACAATCAGCGCAAACAGCTGAAAGTTCGTTAACACGACAACACTTTTGTTTTCTCAACATTTTTAACATATAAAGTACATTTGCAGTATAAAAAGGTGTGTGTCACTTAAACGCAATTCTAGTTTAACTTCAGACAAAAAATGAACAGACTCAGAAGTTTAACTCCATCGGTCACATCACAAAGAAACGAACATAAAGTTATGTACTTAAAAAGCGGGCTAAAAGCAGACAGAGAAATTTCGTTGAGTAACTCCTGAACGAAATGGATTACCAGCAATGAAGTACACCAAACAGTAGATACTTTAGTGGTTCAACCCTCCCTTTGTCAAGTAACTGAGATAACCGAATCCGGTTTAGTTATTGCAGCGATTTTCCGTGTTATTATAGCTTAGGTAACCAATGAATATTCTCTGTCAAAAACTCTTCCGTAGTTCTTCTGCCTATATATCTTTCACATAGTCACAGGGACTTGCAAATGCGCACTTTAAAGGCCGGCGCACATTAGAGAGACTCATTACAATTTTATTAGTCGACTAACACCAGTACAGTGTGTCACGGACATAAAACTCGACGTAATGTAGTCGTTACTCGGGATTACTTATTATGAGAATTACTGCGACGTGACGAGTGGGATTTCTGTAATTTGGTTTTGAAATTGCAGGTGTATGAGACATTTACTTTGTAGGTTGGCGAGGAATCGGCAAAGTTTTGCAGATGTCTATAGGTAGAAATAACCGCCAAGTGTTAATGTTATGATGTAAAATGCCTGGAGTAACAGAAACTACAATAAGTTTTAAGATTTTCGTTCAATCCTGAATACATTATCAGACACAACCGTCACGTACTCACAACGAGATCAATAATTCGAGGCAGAAAAGTTAGCAAGCACTACCCTCAACGACCTTTAAATAGTCGACCCTCAAATATAGGACAACAGTCGTCGACCCCCACTGGGAACACACAGCCAGAACGTAAACAACCCATTGTATAAACAGCACACAAACTAATAATCAATTTCTCTAATACGACACATGGTAACAGTTAACTGTTGCCCAATTCCGGTGCACAATGGCGGAAATTCATTTATCAATACCCCGATAACTAAGTACCGAAGTATCTGAAATTAGTAACAGAAGGATCACTCCACACGATACTAACAACTAATGCTACTGTAGCTACCAATGTCTACCTAAGCCTTTATCAAAAGAACCTGCTCCTGGGTAGTACTGAATAGCCAGATAAACGAAGAATCAGTTGTATTGCTGGGGAGTTAGTTGCACTGGCACCATATAGCTACAATTCTAGGAATAATTAGTGAAGGGCGGACGTTTTATGAGACTGTTTTATGACACTTTGTCGTTCAAAAAGTTGTGATGCTGAGGAAATAAGAATCTAGCAACAGTATGCATCAGCTTTTGACATTGCGTAAGTACCTATTTTTGCACTAAACTTAATTCATGACCAGTGGAAGTTCTTTTGCATAATAAATTGTGAGGTGGTTCACCGATAGGGTGGCTCCCGTATAAATCACAACAATTCTTGCGATAACTTTTAATTGATTCCCGAACTCGGCTTTCGGCTTTCGGCCGTCGGCCCGCTGTTTGTTTATAATCAGCGGGATTTGTAACAATTCGTACTGTGCTTTAATAAGATTTGGTTTTGTGATCGGGGTGAAAGAAAAACTGATTGGAGCTGGGGATGAGGTAACAAATTGTGGGGGTGAGTTTACAGGAAAGGTAACAATAATATTGTTGTTCAGTTTGGTTTATTAACTGTTGGAATAATTGTGAAATGGATTTTTATTTATTGTTACTGTTAGCCCCCATCATCCTCCTGCTGTACCAAGAACTTCTAGTTCCTAGGTTCTTTTATCTGTCCACAAAACCAAATGGTTTGTTTTATTGTAACATATCACTACGCTGAACCTATGTGTATGTGCTAAGGACACTTCGTAGTGTATCAGACGAAAAAACTGCTCGCATATCATATTATATAGCGGATATGTCGGATCAATTTTAAGATACGGATTTGTACAAAAAAAAATGTGTACCGGCTAGTTGCGGTGTCGATCCACTTTAATCTTGTAGGTTTTTATTTAAAAGACGCTATTGACATTGACATGTATAGTATGGCATGTATAGTCTTTTGATTTATCTGTATTTGTGAGGAAGCATAATGAATTCTTTAGATACCAAAGTTACAGTTACGCTAAGCAGAGCCCAAATTGCAAAACAATATTAATTAAAATGAATGTGTATCATGTGTGTATGATACACATTCAATTCATTCTAGGTAATTTATCTTTAATAAAAAAAATATCTTTAATAAATTACCTAGAAATATTAGAGAAGTCCCATTTTATATTTAAGAAATAAACTGCGGAAATGGTTGTCAGAAAAATTTTCTACAGATGACAATAATTTCTGCAACATAAAATTAATTTTGAAGATATATGTATAGTTTTATATGCAATAATATGTGTCAATGTTTTTTTAATTATTATTTAATAATTATTTTACTTTAAATTAGCCTAAGGGAGTATTTGTTATATTTCAAGTTCCTAGATACGCATTAATGATAAATTTAGTTACATGCCCTAAAAGGCAAAATATGCTTTGTGCCTAAATCACTAATTTTAACACTTGTATTTTACGCAAATAAATTATTGTTATTCTAGTTTGTAAAACTAGCACGTGATAGTTGTAAAGTATATCAGGTAGAATCCTGTATTCTGTGAGTACACCATGCCTCAGCCTGTGAAGGCCTCAAAAAAAAGTCACGTTAAAAGCAACGTTACAAATTGTTCAGTGTCTTGTTTTTCAACTGGCAATAGAACTGGTTTTTTTTGGCGAAAAATCAATTGATTTCAGCACGAACTCTTCCACTTAAGACCTACACACTTCTAAAGTCTAGTACAAAAATAAATTTTATAATAAAATCTAGGCCCCCGAACTACGCTACTAAACTACGCACGATTTTCACGCACATTTCAATGTCACAAGGGCACAAAGCAATACATTTGTGGAGATTGATTTCTGCGCCAACCCTCCAACACGTCGCCTTACGCACGGCCGCCGGTCCTGATAGGCAGTAGGCCCCCTTGGCTTTGATACCAGTCTGTAATCATCACGGTTACCTCCACAAAGGCTGGCAGAGGGTTTGGCAAGTATTTGATGTGAGCACAGGATGTATGCGGGGAGAGGGTGGATGTCTCAAAGTATTCTCAAACTTATTTTTTTTTTAGAATAGTTTTCAAATCATTACACCTTTTGTTTAGAATAGTTCCAGCACGGATGACAAAATTTGTGTCACTTGTTTAATTTAGTCTTTTTATAAAATATATATTTATTTTTGTATAGAATCCGAACCGAGCACCTTTTTGTCGACTTTTTAAAGTACCCATGTAGGCGTATGTGTAATAGAAATATTTAGATTTTTGACTTTTTATTTCGCGCTAGTTGTGAAATCATAGAATGTTTACCAAATAGTCGGATAGTAACTAAGCGGCATCTAGATTAATGCTGATTTTAAATTCACAGAGCAAAGAGTTGACTCTCAAGCAGAAACATCCTTAGTGTTGGTGAAAGCGGTTATAATACTAATAATATCTTTTAGGTAGTTCCTACCAGCCCTGTACCTTTACGTGGGTGGATCCTCTTATGAATAGTTTCCATAAGAGGTGCATTATCTACCCATTGTTATCTTATTATTAAAACTAAAAATCTACCCAAGTTCTTCTTTCAATGTCTGTTAATACAAGTGACACCTCACCACCTCATGTCGAACAACAATGAACAAAGAATCAAAACAAAATGTCACCTAACTCGAACTTGTCTCAATAAGTTCAGAAACTTGAACTTGTAAGAAGATTAGCGAGATTCCTAACCCGTCTGAACTTCTGAAGTTCGATGGCGGTGTTCTGAATTATTTATCGCCGAGCTTCGACCCGTCTGACACACGTAGGAGGACGGTTCTGAATAAAATAATTCACAATTTCGGTGGCCTGTACTATAAAGTTACATAACAGTACGCTCTTAATACCCTCATAGGTTATAACAGCGGTGTATTTAAATAGGTACTACCTATAATATCTACATTAACTTTTTGAACCATTAAGTCCCATGTGATAGGGGGCGAGATTATTACCATCAACGAGACACAAGTCCAGAATCCGATTTGCTACTAAAAAACATCAGGCCTTGTAATCCACAAAGCGTTGGGCAGAGATGTACCTAACAAGGACACCTAGATTTCACCAGTTATGTTTAAGTCCCATGTAATAAGGGCCCGGGCACAAACCTAGACTCCCGTGTAACTAACAAATTACTTATGAAAAAACCCAATAACACTATGCCTGATTTGGGAATCAAACCCATCATGGTCAGCTGTAGGCTGGTGACATCTAGATTATCGAAACAATTTAAATCCTTTCATAAAAACTAAATACAAATCGTTGGGCTGACAGGCTTACACGCCTAAATATTTTGCATACGGATATTGGATAGCGAAACTATTGTTTTGTTGATATTTTGTACTATTTCATTTTATAAACTTTTACAAAAAATAGTTAACATGAGTTAACCACGTTTTACATGATGATCATAATGTTTCACATCTGCTTGAAAGACTGCTGAACTTACAGTTAAATGGAATAATGTCGTCAATGAAATGAATGCGTGAATTGGCACAGGTAGGTACCTACTAACGCGCCCACTGACGGTCGACCAGATTTGACTCTTATACCCTGAGTATAGAATATATGAATAAGGGTTATGTATATATATGTATATAGAATAAGGTTGAGAAGTAGTTGACCATACAAACCATATCTCTATTTCTAGTAACCGCAACATATCATTACAGCGACCATCGTTGTCAATTCTAATTATTGAAAAGGATCGTTTTAGTACTAAACGAGGCCCGAAGCATGTCTCAAAGTTCTTACCTAACGTTCGGCGAATAATTAGCAGGTAATTTTAGGCATTTTTAATTATCTTTAGTGACGCTACGCGAACTAGATTTCAGACTGATGAGATGACAAATGTCATTGTGTTCTAATGTTGTATAAATTGAGAAAAAAATAATTGTGTTTATTGGTGTTAGAGTTTTATTTCGCCCATGCACCTCTGACTTAGCTTTACATCATCTGCCTAGCCTTTTCCCAAACTATCTTGGGGTCGGCTTCCAGTCTAACAGGATGCAGCTGAGTACCAGTATTTAACATGAAGCGACTGCCTATCTGACCTCCACAATCCAGTAACTGGGTAATACGATACCCCTTGGTAAGACTGGATGTCAGACTTTTAGCTTCTGACTACTCGTAACGACTGTCAAAGATCTACAAATGCCAGCCGGGACCAAAGGCTTAACGTGCTTTCCGAGGCACGGAGGAAACTCGATATCTAATTATGGTCACCCATCCACAGACCAACCTCGGCAAGCACGGCTTAACCTTAAAGATCTGGGCGGCTGTTATTATTTAGCCACGAGCTCCTCCTCTGACTTAGCTCTGACTTAGCTTTACATACGGTTGACAAATACCTCTCAGGCATGCTGGTTTGGTTTCACTATGTTTTCCTTCACCGAAACAAGTGCTAGTTATACAATAAGCACATGCATCCGAAGAATCAGAGGTGCGTGTCTTGGGTTCGAACTTGAGACCTGGGTCACACCACAAGGTTATCACTGCTTAAGAAATTGAGAGAAATTGATGTTATCTTAATTTTTTAGTCCAAACGTCTTAATCGAAAACTTATTTAATTTCGGTCAGTTGCTAGTTCAAGTTGCAAAATATCGCGGCAAGAGAAGTTATGTATAAGAATTATGTACTAGGTAAGTACATTTAAACATGATTTCTAACATATCTTACTAAATAGAATCCACCATACATGATAATTATATCTCAGTGAACCTCCCGGAATCTTATCCGAACTTGTCACGAACTCGCTCGGAAGTTATCTGTCAGATTTGTCACAACTTTCCCTTTTATGTAAGTTCTGTTAATTATTATAACAAGTAACTGTAGCGAGTTCATTTCTTGGAAGACGTTTTATTTACGACTCGCTTTAGGGAACATGTTTACGCTCTATTTCAATGAACTTCATAATTATAAACAGTTGAAACTAAGTTAATTTCCTCGTTATTAATTCAGAAACTGTCAAGACATCACTCTTTATTTGTAAGTTTATTTTTTAAAGAGCTTTCACGGCTTCTTCTTCGTTGGTCGATCTAGCATATTAGGGCAACCACCCCTACCGATATTTTTATCTTAAATACGACAGCATCTATCTTATTTCTTATACACGGAGGAGTCTCGATATGCGTATGGTCACCCATCTACAGACCTACCTTGGCAAGTGTAGCTTCACATTCGTACGGCCCGTGGGCCGTGTGGCTATTATTACGCAGCCCGTCTATGTTTACCATTCTCCTCTTATAAATTCAATAATAGTAGTACAAGCATTTAAACACCGATCAGTTTCTAACCCTATCTACATAATATGTACCTATTTTAAGTATGTTATCTCCACAAACAACATAAGGGATACTACACTCTGTTCGAGTCGGCACTCATTCATTTCGGTATTATTTGTTGCACAATAAAGTCGACCCGGAGCCAATAGCTACACATAATGGACTGAGTTACTTCCTTCCTTTTATTCGTTCCGAATTTCAAACACATACAAAGTACATACAAAGTCGAGTAATTTAAGTATTTAGGCCTCTGGGTCACCGAGGATCTTAAGCATAGTGTATATATTGAAAGGGAGTGCAGAGCGCTGTCTGTCCGATGCAACATGTTGACCCGCAGGTTTTCACGGTGCACGGGGACTGTCAAAGTACTGTCAGTCCTTTTACACCTGCAGCCTGTGGATTAACTATACACAGCGGACATACAGTGATCTGCGCGTTCAATACAATAACGCGTTCCTGGTGCTGGTGGGACTGCCGCTACTGCAGCGCCTCCGCGATGTTCGCGGCGGCTGACACAGATGGCTTTACGGCCATAATGTGCAAACGGTGCGCTTCTATCATGCGCCGCACGCGCGACATTATACGCTTGGAACTGGCCCAGCATTCCACATAGACTGGCTGGAAGAGCACTGTTTTGAGCGGATGCACTCGGAGCCGGATGGATGCGCTCAGAGCCGAGCGGGTACTCTACATGGGCGGTATACCTCCAATTCCACGCATTCCAAGTATTGTTTGCGATGTGTTATAGCTTGTGCGGAGCAATAGAGGACGCAATCTGAGCCGGACCGGAGCACGTAACCGCGCAAGAGCGCGGACGAGTACGTCATCCGAGGCAGCGGGTCGACTCCTCTCATTATTTCACACAAAGCGCGTTAGGTTTGCTCTCAAGCATTCTAAATAATAAGAGAAGTGACATTTAAAAATAAACCTTATTACAATGATTCAAAACTCTGTTTTAAACGTGATATATAATTTGCTCTCCGGCCGGTCTGTGTGAAC
Source organism: Cerastis rubricosa (assembly GCA_949152445.1). NCBI lineage: Eukaryota > Metazoa > Arthropoda > Insecta > Lepidoptera > Noctuidae > Cerastis > Cerastis rubricosa. Next base: position 22,328,048 of record OX424537.1, on the reverse strand, counting down.
GAACCCTTAGCGGCCGTTTCCCGAGTGTTTATTCGATTTTGCCGACCGGTTTTGCCGAATCATGCCGACCGGAAATAGTGTGTGGCTTTCCTTACATGTTACAGCGTCAGACATACACAGAATACATGTGGTGTTGCTCTCAATCGTCCGACATGTAACTGAATTACTGCTAACCCACTTGTAGCCCGGCTGATTGCTTATTACGAAGCCATGGTAAACAAGACTCTCTTGCTAATGTATCGGCCGTATTAAGGTTTAGATTTGTGTGGCAAGGCACTTGGAGTGCCCTTTGAGATCTGTTAAGACATTTGTAGAAATAATTGTGAAGGACTATCTAAACAATGACAAACAACTAATGCAAACTAAGTAACAAAATGAAAAGGTACATCCTTTTCACTTTGTTACTTAGTTTGCAAAGGATTTTTCATTCTGCAAAAATAGTTAGCCTGTTATTGAAACATATACAATGTGTTCTCCGTTCGGGCTGCAGATTGGGTGATACGGTTACTAAAGTTACCTATCTACACGAGTGGATTGCTAACCCATTTAGTGATTTGTATCATTCTGTTATTACCTGACTTGAAACAGTGCGCGATGATCACGCGGTTATACCACTATATGGGAACACTACTTATACTTACGATAACAAAGATTACAACATTGTAATCTATATCTTAACATAGTACATATAAAACAGTCGCTTCCCGTCTATACGCTAAAGCTATTAAACTACGAAACGGATTTCTATGCGGTTAATTGTAATAATTGTAAAATTACTCTTCTTTTGACAAGGAAAATTAGAGAAGCAGTCTTCCTCTCTCTACTTATTTAAAACTTGCTGTGCCCGACAGGGTCCATAATTGTGTCTATTATTTTTTATTCGACCACCTGTTAAATTTACATTATGGATGCAATAAACGATTTGATTTGATTTGATTTGATTCATCAATAGACAAAATGATTCAAGAGGAAGGTTTATATGTGTAGAAATTTGGTCAGTGGACCAATTCTACTGAAGCCGGGAATCGAACCGGGTATCTAATTTATATTAGATTAGCGTGAAGCGTAGCGAAAGATGAGAGATGAAAAATGAGTTAAGACAGAAGGAAGAAATGAAGAATATTATTAATGATTTTGAATGATATATTACTAGAATTAAATTATAAAACAAAGCAAAGCGAAATGACTCGATACAAGCAAGATAAACAAAGCGCGGCGCGACCCGAGTGGAATGCTAGCTAGTCGAGAGAAGACTGGCGCCCGTAGCTCGGCGCGCGCGCAGGCGGCTTCGTGTGCACGCCGTCGCCCGCAACTCAAGGACATCGCCGCCTCGGCCAGTACAAATATCACGCGCTCGCTGTGTGCGCGCGGCGCGTGTAACTGCTCGGTCATTGAGCCTACTCAGGACAATGGATCACCTGATTTTAGGACACGGCGCAATCTCATGAGCGGCAGCGGATTTCTTGCAATTGTAAGGTGGCGGTCTAAATGATAATTGTTTCCGCCACATATTCCCCCTGGCCAGACCGTAGCTACGGTCGATAAAAATCGGGGAATCTGACACGCCGTCCGCTGCGCGTCTTCTTCTCTGCGCCACCGTCGGTTGTAGAGGTAGTTGTGGTGTTTGAGGCTGCTGGTTTTTCTACTGGAACCCTGGTCTCCTCTTGCGTCATGTAGGCGGGTTTCAGCCTATCCACCGAGATGTTGTTGGTCTTCCCATTTGCCTCAATCACAAAGTATTTTGTGTGTCTTTGTATGACCTTGTAGGGTCCAGCGTAAGGTGGTTCCAGCGATTTCCTGACATGATCTCGGCGGACGAACACGTGCGTGGAAGAATGTAGGTCTCGGGGAATGTAGAAGGGTGAAGTGGTGCTGGTGTGCCACGAAGTTGGTTTCGGAGCTAGTTTGGCCATGTGGACACGCAGCCTCGCAGCGTACTCCGTGACATCGGTTGTGGTGAAGTCATCTTTGATAGACAGGAACTGGGCGGGTAAGTGTAGCGCTTCACCATAGACGAGCTCTGCAGGCGTAGCTTGGATATCTTCCTTCCATGAATTACGCATGCCGAGAAGTACCAGTGGAAGGGCTTCTGTCCACTGTGAGGAAGTGTGGCACATGATGGCAGCTTTCAGCTGGCGATGTAGACGTTCTACGATGCCGTTCGCTGCTGGGTGGTAGGCGGTGGTGCGGTAGTGTTGTGCACCCACTAAGGTAGTGAGAGCCTTGAAGAGATGACTCTCGAACTGGCGACCACGGTCTGTGGTCACCCGTAGAGGACAGCCGAACCTGGCTATCCAGCCAGACACCAGAGCAGCTGCGCAGGTCTCCGCCGTGATGTCTTTCATGGGGTACGCCTCAGGCCATCGCGTAAATCGGTCAATGACGGTGAGGCAGTATCTGTAATCAGACGAAGGGGTTAAGGGCCCTACTATGTCGAGGTGAATGTGGGAAAATCGGGAAGAAGGAGTAAGGTAGGTGGAAAGTGGAGCTTTAGTGTGACGCGCCGTTTTGCACGTCTGGCATTGTAGGCATTGCCTAGCCCACTCTCTACAATCTTTGCGGATCCCTGGCCAAACAAAGTGTTGTGTCACCAGTCGCACTGTAGCTGCATTCCCTGGATGATGTAGGTTGTGTAGCGAGTCGAATGCCTGTCTTCGCAAGGTAGGCGTTATGTAGGGGCGAGGTGTCGGCATGGAGGTATCGCAGTAGACTGGCAAGTCGTTACTGCAAGAAGCTGGTATCTTTTGAAGTTTAAAGGTGGAGCCATGCTGAATAAGGTCTTGCAGTTCTGGATCTGTGTCCTGAAGTCTTGCAAGTTCCTCGAAGTTGACGGCTGCTGATACCTCTTCCACGCGCGACAATGCGTCGGCGACAACGTTCTCACTGCCTGGTAAATATCTCAGATCTGTAGTAAATTGGCTGATGAAGTCCAAGTATCTGAATTGCCTAGGTGAGCAACTGTCCCTGTTCAACCTGAAGGCAAAGGTAAGCGGCTTGTGGTCCGTAAAGATAGCGAAGGTCCTTGCCTCGACCATGTGCCGGAAGTACTTTATGGCTTCATAAATTGCAAGTAACTCCCGGTCGTAAGGGCTGTACTTCGTTTGGGCCTTACTCAGTTTGTGCGAGTAGAAGGCTAGTGGTTGCCAGTTGCCACCCTTCCGCTGTTGAAGGACGGCGCCGATGGCAGTGTCAGAAGCGTCCGTTGCGATTGTTAATTCTGCGGATGCATCTGGATGAGCCAGGAGTGTTGCCTTGGATAGTGACGATTTGCAGTCTTCGAAAGCCTTTCGCAATTCTGGGGTCATGTCTACTGGATGCGAACTTTTTACCTTGGGGCCGGCAAGGACAGCATTTAACGGTGCCTGAAGTTTGGCTGCGTTAGGGACGAATCGGCGATAAAAGTTGACCATCCCGAGGAATCGCCGCAGCTCCTTGACGGTTTTGGGAACCGGGTACTCCTGTATGGCTTGGACCTTGGACTGAACTGGGCTCGTCCCTTCCGCTGTCACGTGGTATCCCAAGAAAACCACTTCAGTCTGTCCGATGTTGCACTTAGCTGTGTTGACCACGATGCCGTACTGCTTCAGGCGATCGAACAATTGACGTAGATGGGCTTCATGCTCTGCAGGAGACGGTGAAAAGACCAAAATGTCATCTACGTACCCATAGCAGAAGTCAAGGCCAAGTAGGACTTCGTCGATGAATCGTTGAAAGGTTTGTGCTGCATTCCTCAAACCAAAAGTCATAAAAGGGAACTCGTACAGACCAAAAGGTGTAGTAATCGCCGTCTTTGGAATGTCCTCTGGATTAATTGCTAGTTGATTATAGGCCTTTACGAGATCGATGGTAGAGAAGACAGTGCAGCCCGATAGTTGGTGAGAGAAGTCGTGAATGTGACGAATGGGGTACCTGTCTGGTATTGTTCTGGCATTAAGTGCCCTGTAATCGCCACATGGTCTCCATCCGTCGTCCTTCTTCTTCACAAGATGCAGTGGTGCGGACCAAGCACTCTCGGAACGCCTCGCTACCCCGCTTGCCAGCATCTTCTCAAACTCCTTCTTGGCAACCTGAAGTCGAGCTGGGTCAAGGCGTCTGGGTTTGCATGCTACCGGTGGCCCTGGCGTCGTCCTGATGTGGTGCAGCGTGTTGTGTGTCCCTGGTAGCTGTTTTCCTGGAGGTCGTGTTATTTCAGGGTACTCACGTAGTATGTGGTGGTAGCCGGTATCCCCTACGACGGCCTTCACTGAAGCGATGTTAACGGTGCTGCAGTGTGCGGCAGAAACCGACAGAGACGTCACATTATCGATTAGACGCTGGTTCCTGCAATCTACCAGTAGATTGTAGTGGCTGAGGAAGTCAATTCCAATGATGGGTTTCCCAACGTCAGCTATAGTGAAGCACCAACTGAAGTCCCTCCTGAGGCCTAAGTCTAACTGCAGCTGTGTAGGTCCGTAAGTGTGTATTGCCGTGCCGTTAGCAGCTACCAGATCGTACCTTGATTGGATGCAGGGCATCTTGACAGCAGACCGGGGAAAAACGCACAAGTCTGAACCAGTGTCCACAAGGAACTGCGCTTTTGAATTCCGGTCGGTGACAAATACACGGCCTGAAGACGTGGGGCAGTCGTTGGCCGCTACATGCGACCGCCCTTCCTGTTTTCCGCCGTGAAGGTGCAGGGCGACCTACAGTTCTTTGCCTTGTCGCCGTAGGCGTAGTGGTAAAAACAATGTGGGTGGTCAGGTGGCGGTTGCCGGGGTCTACTCCTAGAGCGATCATACCTTCGGTGGGGGTTTCGGGGTCTCGATCGTGAACGGTCTCTACCTCTGCCGTTCATGCGGGAGGTGAGCGCGGCTACCTGCTTTGTCAGCTCGCTCACTTGCTTCGCCAGGTCCGAAGTAGCGGCGTCGGTGGTGGCAGAGGCGCTAGCGACTTGCGGTGTCATCGGGGCTATCTCGAACACCCTGTCTGCAATGTCAGCTAATTTCTCGACCTCAATTCCTGCTGCGTCCGTCACGAAAGTAAACACGGCTGACGGTTTCCAAACTTCGTTCCTGTTGTTCCACTGGTGCTCTGGTAGGTTTGTAGTCTGGAGTCTTCAGTCTTGAAGGCGAATCTCGTCGGGGCCTCCAATGTAGAAATTTGGTCAGTGGACCAATTCTACTGAAGCCGGGAATCGAACCGGGTATCTAATTTATATTAGATTAGCGTGAAGCGTAGCGAAAGATGAGAGATGAAAAATGAGTTAAGACAGAAGGAAGAAATGAAGAATATTATTAATGATTTTGAATGATATATTACTAGAATTAAATTATAAAACAAAGCAAAGCGAAATGACTCGATACAAGCAAGATAAACAAAGCGCGGCGCGACCCGAGTGGAATGCTAGCTAGTCGAGAGAAGACTGGCGCCCGTAGCTCGGCGCGCGCGCAGGCGGCTTCGTGTGCACGCCGTCGCCCGCAACTCAAGGACATCGCCGCCTCGGCCAGTACAAATATCACGCGCTCGCTGTGTGCGCGCGGCGCGTGTAACTGCTCGGTCATTGAGCCTACTCAGGACAATGGATCACCTGATTTTAGGACACGGCGCAATCTCATGAGCGGCAGCGGATTTCTTGCAATTGTAAGGTGGCGGTCTAAATGATAATTGTTTCCGCCACATATGTATAAAAATTTTATCGCTGAAAAACTAATCAAAATCTTCCACGCGAACGAAATCGCGGGCAGCAATAGTGTTATATAATTAACTGGTTACTGGCGTTTAAAACGTGTAATGTGTCCTTGGCAATGTACGTCATTTTGTTAGATAGCCTTACTGGGACGTCAGATGTTAGGTTTCTATAGCATACTGATAGCCTCTCATTAGAATATTAAATCATTCATCATTAATATCCCTTAAACAGTATCTGAAACACCAACAGAACTTGTCTAACCAAAGCAAATTAGCTATGAATCAGATTAAAAGTCACAACCTGTTGCCATACGGGATCAATCATTATCAGGGTCCACACAACAGATGATAAAGAAAACGTCGTTAAAACATGAGCAATGTTTGGTCGGCGCTATCTATCATAATTAGCGTCAGTAATCAGTTCGGAGTGGCTAACGGCGACAGTGGCTACAGTGGCTCGTGGCCAGTGGCTGTAGATCGATCACCGTGCGACACTAATCACTGGGCGACTCGTGAGAGGACACACTTAAATTGTTAGTGTTTTGCTTGCTGTAGTTATAGTAACGTTTTTGTATGATTAAATTTTGCGTTGTGATGTTAATTCGTGGTTGGAAGTGTGCCAAGTAAAGTAGCTGCCAAAAATTGTTTAGTAGTAGTCCTATTTATACTTTTTGCTTGGGGTGAATTTCACCACAATAAACAGAACATGATCAGATCATCTAAACTGCATTCAAGGATGCCAGTGTCATTATTGTGTCAAATCGATGTGTAGTGATTGAGATCTTAAACGCGGTTATGTGATTAACGCGTTCCGTTTCAATGGTGTAATTGACCTGAGTGAGGTATACATGCAATAATACGGTGACAAATAATTTATTTATTTCATATATTTAGGAAGTATACGTGCATCAATTAACTACTTATTCAACCAACATTTGTGAATAACTCAAACGATACACTATGCGATGACATGATGTCGTGTATCACACTTCCTAGAAAAGGTTAAAATATGGATTGATAGTCCATATTACGGTGCATAAATCTCTTTGTTTTTATAACAGAACAAACAGGAAGTGACCCTTAAAAACCCTTTTATCAATTTCAAATCTATTGAGATCCTTATCCCAATACTGTTTGAAAAATAAGGGTTATTTTTATTTATATCCTGTACCCTGCATGATAAACAGTCTGAAGCAAAGAAGGGAGACACAGAATTAACACTACTTTGTCCAAACTAGGGCGTGTACTCTTTAAGTCCGTCAACAAAGAAACGAGGCCGTCCGAAAGCAGCTCGAAACCTCGAAATTAAACCTAATCCCTATTATTTTAGGATTCATGAGTTTTGAATACACATTGGGAGAAGGGACAACTGTCCAATCGTGTTCTCATTTATTCTTAGTTCGGACACCTACTCCCGCAAGTTCGGCCAAAACTACGGTTTCCGTTCTTAGAGAGTAGACTTTGTGAGTAAAATGGCTCAATCTGAGGACCGGTGACTGGTTTTTTATAAACATTGAAATTTCACAATAACCAGAGAGCAATTTATAGGTAGGTGGGTCCTAGTAGAGGAATATTAGACAGTACGTATTTTTGTGGGACAATCTTTAAGTGAGTAGTGCAGGTTTGTTAAAATAATATTAGTTAAGTAATATCTAATCCATATAAATTTGTCACCCAAGTAATTGCGAAAGATTCAGGAATAAACCAAAACTCTGCAATCAGCTACCCAATTATTTTATCCAAATTTTCCATAAACTTTAAGCCCGCAAATGGGGGACCGGATATCTTTCCCATAGCCGTTTATACACCTTTATTACGCCAGAACCACACGTCCAAACCATCAATCTGTAAGGGACGCCAAGAATCACCAAAGAGATGTAATTACCGCCTACTTAACGCCGATTATCATACGGGGCACAGCAGGGAGAGTTACGACGCCATCTCTCCTGCTGACACTTTAATTAAAAGCTCAAGTGATCAATCCGTACCGTCAGGAGCGGCTGAGATAACATCCGTCTCTGATTGAGGAAAAACGATCATGTCTTTTGGACAAGTTTTTATTTGAGGAAAAGATTTTGTAGTTTTCAGAGTATTTGGCTTGGTTGAATGTCACATGATGTTTAATTGATTAGTGCGTGTGTGTCGTGTGTATTTAAATGGTTACCCCATTAAAATACACACAACACACACATTTAAGACTTTCATTTTGTCTTCGGTATGTTTTAAATATTCAAAAATCATAGTAATTGTATACCTATCTTAACTCCGGGGCTCCAAACTTCCATTTAGTTCAGTATTCTCTCCATTTGACGGCACGGTTGGCACAGTGGTTAAGTGATTGGCTGTTGCGCTGCGTGTTGCGGGTTCGATCCCCGCACGGAACAAATATTTGTATGACATACAGATAGTTGCTCCGGGTCTGGCTGTTGTGTATGTGAGTTTAAATGTTTGTAAACGCACCCATGATACAGGAGAAATTCCTAGTGCGGGGGCAAACATTTAAAAAAAAGTTATTTAAGGGTTTACCATACAAAGTCTAAATAATATGTTAAATACACAATCGACGGAATACTGAAACGTATTGTAAATTAGTGGAATTCGGGCCAGGTAGCAGCATTATTTAGAGAAAAAAATACCCTTTTGTTTTGGTGATGTTTACTGTAGATATCCATTTGTCGGCGCCTTTGCAAAAAGGCTTCATTATGATTCACGTTGCAAACTAAACTATGACCACAGACGAGAGAAAAGCGGTCTTCAATTCTCTCTGGCGGAACGTCAAGTCGTTGCGGGTAGCCATATTGACTTAGGTAGCTGTCACGTCTGTTTGCTTAATCTAATTAAATCTAGTGCTACATATCATAAGTAATTCTGATGCAGCGGGTAGGAATGCGGAGCCTTCACATTTATAGTAAACATCACCAAAACAATAGGGTATTTTTTTCTCTAAATAATAGTTCAACAATACAATACGTAAACAGGTTACACGACGTTCCAAACAAAGCAGCTAAAGCTCTTTAATAAGTACCTAACTAGATTAACTATTAAAGCCACTAATCCCGACTACTAACATTCAAGCTTGAATGTGTGAATTTTATCGGAAGCCCAACTTAACCGTATAAAACGAAGCGTAAACCCGTCGTTAACAGTCGCTCGATACAATCGAATCTGTTTGAATCAGTTAGCCTCGCTTCCTCGCGGCTATAACAGTTAGAGCCAGGCTTTTTACTAGCCTGCAGTGGTCCGAGGGTTATGGCCAAACTTTCCGTCTACGTAACCCATCGACTTATTGGTCCAACTAGCTGATAGTATTTCCTGTTAAAAGTTTTGTATTGATACTAAAAGATAGCTCGGATTGACTTTGAAGAAGATTGGCGATGTTAAATATTTCATGCACTGTTAAAAAGTTTATACTAATTTAAGAGTTGTGAACGCCTACAGGTGTCTACTTAAGGTGCAGAAGTGGTAACACTAGATATAGACTAATAATACATTCACTTCAATAGTTCGGTAATTCGCTATTTTTTTTTTTAAATGATATTGAGATCTAGAAAGCACAATACACAACGACCTCGTTCAATTTTGTTTTCAAATAAACACCGAGTTTTCTGAGAAGAGACGTTCCAATCCCGTATTTTATACGAGTTTCCTAAGAAAGTAGTTGGAACAAGGATCAAAAAGTTGTCCACTGCAATCCCGGGGTTATTACGCGACAGAAATTTTATACCTTGAGTGAGGACCACAAACTCCGTATAACAATGGAACCAGGATTGTGCTGCATTCCAGCTGGATCGCGTTTGATTATTTTATTTTACTCTTTTTGGTTTGACCTTTTGTTGCCGGCAGCAGTTTCATTGTTTGTACATCATTCTTTCTTAGGTATGCTGTGTTGAATAAAAAGAAAACGTAAAAGATAAGATATCCTTGAAATCAAAATAAAATAATCCGCCTTATTCATTTATTTAACTATTTATGTACACACTAAATACAGAAAAGAACATAGGAACAGAAAAATGGGTACAAAGGTGATGTTTACCAAAGACATCGCATCCAGCCTACCTGCGAGAGGAGAATACTAAAAAACAGATGTAGTCATTATGTTTCATCCAAGATTACTGCTTCTATAGTAGCAGTGGTGGGCCAGTGGTAATGGCCCGAATAACGAGTTTTAGGTTCTCCGTTCGAATGAAGTCAGGCACGTTACTCTGCGTGATGTAATATAAATAATTATAATAATAAAGCCTTTTATTCGGACCTTACATACAATTACGTTATTTTCACTATACACTGTTATCAACATATTTGTTTTACAAATTTAAAAATTATTCGCGTATTTGGTGCTTTCTTTACTTTGAGTAAGTCCGTTTGCCAGTTGGCAAAGGCCTCCTCCAACCTACTCCATTCTGATCTCTCCCTAGCCACTCTACTCCATGTCATGTCATCAATTCCACGGTTCTTAAAAGGGGTGTTAACCCCTTTTAAGAAACCCCTCAATAGAAACCTTTCTTTTTTTTACATAAAACTGCGCACGAAACACATTCACCGGGCGCGTAGATTATTTGTACCACATTTTTTACGCTCTCACCTATTTATTCAGGGTTCAGCGTGCGGCGCTAGTGGATCCCGATTGAATATGCAAGAGCTATCTAATCCTGCGGACATAAAACCTATCAAAGTAAATTTGTATCGTGTCGATACATATGTATTTATGATAACTAGGAAAGGCGACGGGATTGCCTCCTAATGGCTGGCGCATAATATCCTCTTCCGCAATGAACTTGGGTTATCAAATAACTGTGGGATGTCATGGCTGTGGTGTTTACTTGAAGCATCGTATTTGAATGTTTATTTTTTGAGTTGGGCTGCTAATAATTTAATGACTTGTACATAGTTGTACGTACCATTCCAGTCATTTACATAAATCGTTGAAAAGTAAGTAAGTAAGTAGGTAAACAGATCTTAGAATTTAGACAAGTGGCAAATCGTCGTCTTGGCCCTCTCATCTATTTACTTAGTTGTTGTCAAATAATATTCCTATGAAACTTAAACACCATAGAGCACGACTAAATTCCATATCCCATCCCATCTTGTTTGAATTTATCTTTTTTTTGAAGAATAAAATTACAAAATTCAATCAAACCCTCTCAAAAACCAACCTGCCCCCGGGATTAATCGTCACGATAAAACCTAACTGTATCGTAAGTTGTATATTGTGACAATAATCGCATCAACTGCCGTGCTCCCGTCGCTGGGACCTGGCGACTTGCCAATTAACGTAATGGCGCGTCTTCCGCTTCATAATGGCCCCAGCGTCTCCCGCAGTAAACAAACCACTAAATATCCTCATGCTGATTGGAACGAATACAATTTATAAGCTGAGCCATTTTATAGCTTAGTGGGCGAAGACGCTAAGAATTTAAGGGAATTTTCTTAAATGCTCGAGCAAGCGGGGTGGTTCTTCTTTAGACAATGCTTGGTCGTCATTAATATTGTGATATTGTTTACTAAAACTATCAACCACGGCTTCAAAAATATATAATATGGAGTCGCAAAATAATACGCTATACGCCAACTATATACCTATCTATGTGGAGTACATAGGTAGGTATATAGTTGGCGTATATATAAGTTCGCACTGAACTAAAAATCCATTGCATCGGTTCGATATTGAAATTCATAGCGAAAATATAACACTGTCGCGAATAACATCCGCGCACTGAATACACAATGGATTCAATATTAAAACGTTGCAAAATAATATTTTGCTATAATAGCAAAATATTATATTGTATTCGTAATATTTGGCCCTGACAGCCACTCAATCGTTGAATAAGCGTTGGAATTAATAATAATTTATCCTGAAACGATGGCATTTAAAGAGCCTTCCGCCCCCATTATTATCGAGGCATTTGGCGTAATTTATGCGGTCATAAAAATTTTAATGCACGTCGTGCCGCGCCCCGTCACGGGCGGGACCGGGACACTCTGCACTCAAATTATTCACACATTAGCAAAGGACGGAACGGGACGGTCCACAGAACGGGGCAGGACGGACCACAGAACGGGACGGAGCAGTTCACCGCACATCAGTGACAACTATTTACCGTTAGTCTTCAAGTATCTGATTTCGACTCGCATATTGTATGAATGTTGTTTTGGAAACAAAGACAATTTGTGAATTGATAGTATTGTCAGGTCGATGAACCAGTTATTCGGTCAATTGCCGACACATAAAAGTTTTCCGGTTTGTACTTACTGAAAGTTCATCGGTGATAAATTAAACTTGTGATAGCTTAAGTTAAACCAACAATCGTAAATTTATACTATTATAAAGTTGGTTTTTAACTGTTGCTATTTATGTGAGCTGTAGATGAAAGATTAAATAAGATATAGTTTATATAGAATACACTTTGCTGTACACCAAATAATTTATTAGTTTAAATGGATACATTTTGCGTAATTTATTAAAATCAATCCTTGTGAAATTATTTGGATTGACTTCAATAGCCTTATGGTAATACAGTAATATTAATCGAATTTAGCTTTTAACCATGAAATCAGCCATAAAAAACTTAAATTGAGCACTGCACTCACTAACACGTTTTACGAGCCATGTTTATGGCGCAAGAGTAGCCATTGAAAGCTCCCGGACTATTGCGTTCATTCGATGACACTCAGGATGAGCACAACGAATTAAAGCTACCTTTTATAGAAATCTCTACAATCTCTGCTTTCTGTACTTCACTTGAGATGAGAAAAACTGAGCATGTAAAGTTACATGCTCAGTTTTTAGGAATGTAGACTTATAAATAATATGGATGGAATTTTAACTTAAGTATGTACCTACCTACCTATCTACCTACCTACCTACCTATCTACCTACCTACCCTACCCTTCTCTACCCTACCCTATCCTACCTTACCGACCTACCCTACCCTACCCTACCCTACCCTACCTACCTACCCTTCCCTACCCTACCTACCTACCCTACCCTACCCTACCCTACCCTACCTTTGTCACGTTTTACCTTCCCGGGACTACGACAAACATTTCAAAACCAAAATCAGCCAAATCGGCCCAGCCGTTCTCGAGTTTTAGCGAGACAAACGAACCGCAATCGATTTTTATATATATAGATATAGATTGTCTTCAAAACACACGAACTTAAAATATAGATATTTCAACCGCACAAACACAAAGCAAGCAACCAAACTAGTTCACACGAACTGTTAAACTAAATGAGATTCTCGCTCAAACGTACAGACAATCATTAGAATAGTCCATGTTAAATCAAGCAAGGAATAGCACGCGTGTAATGGCGTGTTTTGCACGCGATTAGCGAGCAAAGCCGCGCGGCCAATGAAGCGTGCGCCCTATTATGGCGGCTCTGTTTGACCAATGAGCGTGCGACCTGAGGGTCGGTCGGCGTGAACAGGCTTGAGGGCTTCACGGCTTAGACAAGTCGGGAAGTGAGTCCTTCGTCATGATTGAGTTACTTTGTAAAGCAATAGAACGAGAGATAAACATTTTTAATTCTTAGTGATAAATTGTATGTCACAACAGATAAGCAGTGCAAAAAGGCTAGTGCACGAGGTAAACTTAGAGATATTATATCGTTTTTTTGAGCAGCAACAGTGGCCTCGTGGTCAGGGCCACGAATTACGTGACGTAAATTGTCGTTTGAATCAAAACAGGTTCTTTACTATCTATACTTCACATTATAGAGCTGAAGACGTTGTTTGTTTGAGAAGCTGAGTATCAATGAAAAATGTTGTGTGGGTCAGCTAGTGTGTCATATATTATTTGTTCATCACTGCTCTTAAAACGGTGAAGAAAAAGGCGTCGTGAGGAAACTGGCATTCCCTAAAAATCACGTGGGTACACTGCACCAGCAAATATTTTAAACCAAAAAAGAAATAACCAGCTTTTTTTCCTCATAAAAACACAAGTGTGATATTTCATTGTAGTTTGATCAAAGAAACAACTACAGTTAAAGTGCTTGGAACAAAGGTGAGCTTGCGGAGATACGTTAGTTTTTCCACGAAAATACAAAATCCACCAACAGTAACAAAGAGTTTTTTCTTTGTTACTTTTTATTTATTACTGAGAATCTGCCACAAAGAATGGCCGAATTGTACTCTTACGGCTTGGCCACGAGCTGCACGCTCAAGCGACACGCGTGTTGCGAAAGTCAGAAACAATTGAAAGCAGTTAGAGCATGCCATGACGAGTCGCCGGGACGCAATTTTTCGCTTTTTCACGGGTAACCACTGAAAACCAGTGCAGTGCTGTGGGCCCCCATAGCACAGCATCATAATGAGTGCCAACCTGCTTGTCGCAGTCACAACGTGCCAGCTGTCAACTTTATTTGTTCCGTCTAGAGTGAAAAAGAGACGGAGCTATACAGACGTCTAGCTCCATCTCTTTCCCACTCTGGAATAGGAATGGAACAATAATGTTTTAAACGTCATGGTACGGACGCAGTTGTACTTATAAATATTTGTTATTTGATTTTTGTTATTTGTTATGTCTTGAAGAAATTTTTGAGTATGAATGTGGATGGGAATAAGAGTGTAGAGGAAGACCAAAGAAACGATGGATTGCGTGAAGGATGATATGGCTAGACAGGATCTCATGAGATGACAAGTAATAGAGAAGTATGGAAGAAAAAGATATGTTGCGCCGACCCCAAATAAATTGGGTAAAGGCAAGAGAATGATGATGCTATTGTTTTTTTTTGGTATTTTGTCATTTTGTATGCACGTCATGTCCCGGCCATAAAACAAACATTTTTTCTTTCTTCATTTCAATTTGTGGGGCAGCGGTACTCCCACGAAGGCTACAAGCGACTCACACGTGTGTCGCTTGATAAAAATCGCTTCACAAGTAGCATCGCCTGAGGTCGGGGATGGGTCATTATAGGAATCGAATAAGATAGTCTGTAGTTTAATAAGATAATCCAGGATAAAGAGATTATGCTCTAACAAAAGTTAGCTTTCTGGCGATTAGAAGAAGCTTTGCCAAGCCTAGGAATTGGATACAAAGCTTTCAGGCCAATGACTCGGGAGAGAAAAGCTTACTACAAATAACGTTGGTTATTATACCTAAACTTGATCAAAATCCGTATTTCCGATATACGTATTTGTACTGAAATGAATATCAACTTTATAGTGTAAAGTTGATTTCAGAATTACTAGTGCCATTGAATAAATCATAAAAATGATTGAAGTTGTAGATGAACTCTAAGTGGTGTGTACTAAAGTGGTTTTCCAAAAACATATTTGTTTTCATGTTGGGAAACACAGTCAGTGTTGTATGTATACCACAACCATACATGTATAGAAGTACTGAGATACATATCATCACGCTCCGTACAAAGCCTAAAGAATTCGCAGCAGTTCACAAATTATATGATATTTCACGCGAGACGAGAATTTATGTTATTCGCCATTTGGGAGACGGAAAGGAAAAATTGTATTCTGTACACACGCCGAAGGGCGTAGATTTTCAGGCACGTTTCAGAAGATTCTGGTATAATCTAGTGAGTAGTGACGCACGAATAGTCTAGATTTCTCAGTTGCCTCCTTGTAGGTAATGACTCGTAAATTAAGGTACGGTGTAGATCTACTTTTTTAAATCACTGTTTTTTTTTCTGAGGTTTATTGTTCTGTTCTAGACTTGTGGTATATTAAATAAAAAATAAAAAAAATAATCGAGGAAACGATCGTTTTTGACTGAACTATAGTCTGGTAGTGCCCATGAAAAAACAAGGCTTCCATGCTAAGCAAAACTACAAACATTACGTCTTTGTCCAACTGAGATATCCAGAAACAATAGACCTTAAAGCTGTAGAACCTGACAGTGCAGGTGTCAAATGTAGAATAATGGCCCAAAAACTCTATGGTTACTCAGCAAGTATCTTCACCCATCTTCGATATTAAACTAAATTACTTTTAGTTCCCTCGAAAAGGACAGGAATTATTATAACAAGAATACCAAACATTATACAAATATTTTCTACATAAACATGAAAATCACTAGCGACCCAAACTGTCTGTCTAAACACATATTATACCTAAATAGTCCTGTCACCAGACACCGCCGTTTAGCGCCGGCAAATACGGCCGTTTGCACAGTTCGCACAGTTTGCACGGTCCTGTGCTCCGCTGTGCAAATGTTTGCACACTTTTGTACGGATCCACTAACGCGTCGTGACGACCTGTGTTTTGAATGGTATATCGTACCGTGTATTCCGCCGAGGGGTGGCTTTTTAAAGACCACTTGGAAACATTGCGGTTAACACAAATGACGTGTCAACGGGGGTATTTTTTTAAACCTGTCAGCTGCGGATTCTATTGGTTGACCAAGATAGAACGGTCTATCTTGGTCAACCAATAGAATAGAAGTTTATTCATTGATTATTAATTGAGTACGGACTCAATTAATAATCAATTAATAAACTTCTTGTTCTTTGGTATCGATGCTTTGCTTTAAGAAATTACTTGGGCTTATTAGCTGGACACGTTTCTCGCGGTGTCGGTAGCGTAACATGATCTGGATAAGCATTTAAGAATGATTTACCGGTTCGCCTCGGTGGTCGAGTGGCCGCAACCGCGACCGCTGAGCATGAGGACCTGGGTTCGATTCCCGGGTCGGGTGAAGTGATATTGGGTTTTTTTTTAGGAAGAACAAATTTTTCAGTAGCAGCCTCGGAGTCTGAATTTGTGCCCGGTTGATGGCAAAAGGCTCGCCCATACATAATTGGCGAAATGTGGGTGTACAAGGTGTATAAGGCACACCACTACCTAACTCTTCGGGGATTACAGAGGTGAAGTTATATTATGTTATACCGCAACCAAGATATGTCGAGGCTATTAAACCACTCGCATAAGAAAGGCAAAAGTTTTATACAGATGACGCTGACCAGCTACTCCTTGGTCTCATTGGACTTTAACAAAGAATGAAATTTATTGTGTATTCAATTCAATCATGGGCAGTAGCAGAAATACGTAGGTAGTTTTCCTTTGACACTCACGATAGCAAATAGTGTAATTAAGCAGAGACCTGACAGCAGATACTCCTTCATCCCATTGGAATTCAGCGAGGTAAACAAAAACGCATCAGTAAGCTGAAACGAAACATTTCACCAGAGAACTCTCAGAGCTGCGCTCAGCGCATTTCAAGTAGGTAATGTACTGCCCGGGCATCCGGGTGTCGTCCGGGCATCCGCACCATAAGTATTCCGTTTTCTCATATCCTGAAGCAACACTAAAACCGGCTGAAAAATAACAAGTACTCGTTTTTGAACGAGGATCGTTGAGGACATTCGTTGAGTAAAGCTTGCGTCCTACTAAAGAGAACTAAGCTATAAAATGTTAGTTTAGAACAAGTATGAGAGTCCATGAAGTTTCTTACACATTCTTCTCCGTGAGATCGATACTTTGGAATGAGCAACTACAAGTCCTTTCATAGTTATTGTGCCTGCGGATGAACAGCAGGTACCCGTACGTACATCTTGCTTTTGACTATTCAAAAGTGCCTGTTACGGGTTTATTTGTTATAAATGCATTGAGTTTGAGTTTGATTCAATGCAATTTAGGTTATTAAAAAATATTTACGTTCATATATAAAAATTTTCATAAAAATTTAAATAAGAATTTTCTAGGATATAAATTATCCTAGAAAATTCTTATTTAATAATCCTAACCAGCCCGTAATGTTCCCACTGCTGGTACACAGGCCTTGCCCTTATGAGAGGGAGTGGGCTGTAATCCACCATGCGGTCCCAGTGCGGGTTGGATATGTCCAAAAAAAATAATTCTATTAAACATATTAAGAAATTATTTGGTAGGTACGTATCATTAAAAAAAAAAACAAAATATCGAATTTAATGACTGCATTTGAGTACATAATTACCGTAGCATGTATGTTCGAATGCAAATTTGTTTCAAAATCGTTGATAATTTAATACCTATGAGTATTTTCGTGGTACTTCATAACAGCTTTCCAATTGAATTACCTAATTAGCAGTAATTCTATTATTATCGACAATTCAGCTTCATTTGGCACAAAATCTATTTTAAAATATATGAAGTAATAAATTGATTGGTAGCCGATTTTGTGAAACTGCAAAAGCTATGCATTCTAAATGGAACACTCACATCATTCAAAGTAATACAAATAATATAGGTACTACATGTTTAATTCAATTTCTACCAGAGATCTAAAAACTAACCTTCTTAGCAATCAAATGAATAAGATAAGCCAAGCGGAGAAATACTCGTCGAATAGAAATACTGTACTATAGACTAGTATGTCATTAACATCATTATATCAGCGACAGCGGTGACGGAAAAGTCAATAATGTATTGAATTAACACAAGTAACCGAAAACCTTTGTCTGCTCTGTATGGTGTCGGACATAAAGAATAACACCATCCCATATCTTCCCGTGGGTGTCGTAAGAGGCGACTAAGAGAATTGCCAGAGAATGGGCAGCAGCGTTCTCTGTGCTTTTGTAACAACCGTACTGCGATCGCCAACCCGCCTGCCAAGCGTGGCGATTATGGCAAAACCCCCCAAAATGACAACTTGGCGACACTTGAGGGAGGCCTATGTCCAGCAGTGGACATCTTTTGGGCTGAAATGATGATGATGAATGATGAACCGAAAACCTTTGTCTATTCCTTCTGTCCCATTATTCCTGTTCCATCGCTCCGCTGCGCCTAGCTCCCCTTACTATGCAGTCCACAGCGTCATTATGCAGGGCGTGAAGTTTGTAACAAACGAGCGCCTCGACGACACCCTCCCGCAATCCTCCTGAACTGCAACACCCCCTCCCCCCACGCAATAGTTCTACGTAAGAAAAACTAACGCAGACAGTAATGAAGACGTGGAATTATAGGAGACCTAATGAAAAAGAAGTATTACAGTCAATTTATTCTTCGGTATATTCGTTAATTTGGCACATTGAGTTTTAGAACGAGGTTGTCACTGAGATAGGGTCAGTCACGGGACAGAGATGACCCTTATACGGAGCCGAACATTTTCTCAAACTCTACACATTGGTCAAGCACCATCAAAAACTTCCGGATCACTTTTTCTATCAGTCAACTAACTTTCCCACTTTTCTGAGTGCCTATCATCAATAAGGGACGACCTGAATGATTACTGTATACGTTATTTATGAGTCATAAGGAATAAACAGAAGATTGCTCGAATTATTTGTATCGATAAACATGTGAAATTTGCTTGTGTTTGGTTAGGTTAGGTTCATGCCCAAAAAGTATCATTTTAGTGTAAGGTCTACTCATCGTTTGGCTTGCAATTACTATTGTAAAATTCATCATCATCATCATCATCATCATTTCAGCCGAAAGACGTCCACTGCTGGACATAGGCCTCCCCATAGGACATAGGTAAGGGGGGTTTTGCCATAATCGCCACGCTTGGCAAGCGGGTTGGCGATCGCAGTACGGTGGTTACAAAAGCACAGAGAACGCTGCTGCCCATATCCTGGCAAGTCCGTTAGTCGCCTCTCACGACACCCACGGGAAGATATGGGACGGTGCTATTATTTACGTCCGACACCATACAGAACAATTGTAACATTACAAAAAGAATAACAAACTTTTCCAATCGCCTTTCAACCAAGTTCAACCAAGTTCAAGCCAAACATTTTCCTTTTATTATCACAGTGTCCCAATCACAACCCCATTAAAAAAATAACAGCAAGAATGAAATCCAAACTATAAAGGTTTATAGCAATTAAAATAACGGGAGCGACGGAAATATTAATTTCAGCTTAATTGTTTTAATTAGTTAAATTATTATTGTTATAGTGGTATCGTTCATAAATAACGCAGCTATTTCAATTTTAGAGGAAGCAATTAATTTCCTATTAAAATCCTGGCAATCAGCTCGGAGCTTTAATATTCCGAAGAGATACGGAATGAACTTTGATACGATGATGGATTTTTAAACGTTTTGCCGTGAACAGTTTTAAGATTAAATACGGAGTCATTAAATACTGTAAAGCTATATATTTTAAAGTTCTTCCATTGAATATTTTAAAGGCGAGATTTATAAACGTCGGTATGTGCTTTAGCTTCAATATATTCCCGTCTCTATATTGCACTAGTAATTTGACGGTTGTGAGACAGTGACGGGAATAACATTAGAAGTACATGCTGAGTAACATTTATAGATCTCGGGCTTTATGAGAATAATAGACCCAATAACTCTAATTTATGATGATGATCTTTGTCATTCAATACATTTTTATGTTCTTATACAATATTCCATGTGGTGTTTGTATTCTGACAACTAACAACATGCAATTAACCGTCTGAACCATTCACGAAAAAGGTTGCGTTAAAAAATCTTTATGGGGACTTATCATCATATCGCACACTTTTTTTTTGTGCAGGGAACTCTGACAGAGTGTAACTCAAACGATAATGTGAATGAAGTCTTCAAAAAAATATTGGATCTACTTATACTGCCGAAAAGATTATGTCAACCCTGTTATAAAAATATATAAACTATATAAATATAAACAGTTTCAGAACGTATCTTATTTTCATAGTGAATATTTTTGAAGTGATTGATTGTAACGAGGCTATCAGATAGCAATTCCAGTGGCTATAAAAGATTATTTTCCTACAGAAAGCTAATATTCTCAAAAGTACTACGGAACATAAAACACAATACAGCACTATTTACAGTGGCTATAATCTCCAGTTTCAACACTGAACTGTCCACAAGAAACTGGAGGTGGCTTTTTAGCCAGGATTAGGTGTCGACTTGCAGCTGAGACTTCACTATACAGACCAGTGGCGAAGGGTGAAAATATTGAAAGGGGAAGCCGGAGAAAAAAATGAGAATTTTAATTTTGTTTTTCTTCATCGCATTTTTCAATTTTCGTTTTGATTATCAGCCAACCCGAAAACCCCGAAAATGACACCCATGACGAAAAAAACAGAAATTTACGTCGCGCGTCGGCGCTATTTTTAATTTTGGTGTATTTATCAGCGACCTCGAAAACCAAGAAAATGTCACCCATGATAAAAGTACCAAAAATTTTCGAAGGATCCAACTTGATCATTTTTTCATAACTTATGTAATGGAATGATTTAATGCACAAGAACTACATAAAACACTGTTTAAAAAAATAAAAATATAATATAAAAAAACCTTTTTGAAACAAGCTTTTATGAATATGAACTGAAAAGAAGAAAATAAATCTTTGAAAAAATTAAAACGATATAGGATAATTTTCACAAAAGCTTGTCGCGTTTAGTTTTTATAGCATTTACCATTCACGCGACAAGCTTCAGGTATTATGTTTATTTACCAAAAGTAAACGCGTAAATTTACAAAGTTTCATATGCGTGCTATTAACCGCTGAGGAGTTATCTCGTGAGGAGACGATCCTGGTGGTAGGATGAGTTCATGATACAAATCGTGATTATCCATCAAATATGAGCTAGTATGCAACGTTACGTGTCTGTGCTATTAAATGTTGAGGAGTTCCCTCGTGAGCAGTCGATCCTGGCTGCAAGATGAGATCATGATAGAATTCATGTTTATCCATCAAATATGAACGTGCATACAAATTTTCTTGTCTGTGCTATTAACCGTTGAGGAGTTCCCTCGTGCGAAGACAATCCTGGCTGCAGGATGAGTTCATGATAGAAATCGTGATTATCCATCAAATATGAACTCGTATGCAAAGTTTCATATCTGTGCTATTAAACGTTGAGGAGTTCCCTCGTGAGGAGACGATCCTGGCGCTAGGATGAGTTCATGATACAAATTGTGATTATCCACCAAATATGAACTTGTATGCAAAGTTTTGTGTCTGTGCTATTAAACGTTGAGGATTTCCCTCGTGAGGAGACGATCCTGACTGCAAGATTAAGTTATGTTTGTCATAAGAATGTATTGATCTTAAAAACAAAGGTGTGTGGAAAATTTCAGCTCAATCGGACATCGGGAAGTGGTTCTAATTTAACTTTCTATACATACAAACACTGTCGTAACTCGATAAACTTCGGCTTACCTAGTCCCTACAAAACGCTGCTAATAGCCGCGAAGTCACGTGTCCGCGTCCATACGAATTTAGTTCTGAATTCTGACACCCGAGCTCCGGCTTACTTTTGGCGCCACATGTTGCTTTGTTGACATGAAAAAAGTTGGTATTTTTTTTTTCAATCCAATGTATTTAATGCCTGTACTGTAATGTGATAACCACAGATGTGTACATAATTTACTAATTGACTACAGTAGACACTAGACACTACGTACATTGCCTTGTTCTCAAAGGTAAGCCGGCAGGAATCGGCTTCTTAGGTGCCTTCGGGCCTGATACAGACAGAACCCAGAAGGCAAACCGAATGGTTTGCCTTCAAAAAACATCATTATATCTGGCTAGCCAAATCTTAGCTATATTGCGGTCGGCTTCCAGTCGAATTGGATATAGCTGAACATTATTAGTATTTACATGGAGTAACTACCAATCTGTACTCAAACAAGCCTGGGCTGGCTGTCATACTTGCAGTTTCCAGTCTGAAGCCAGTCCAAATCAAATCAAATCAAATCAAAATATTTTTATTTTACATAGGCCTACATAGGCACTTATAAGACGTCGACAAAAATGTGCTCGGTTCGGGTTGGACGTTTCCTATGGAGAAGAACCGGCAAGAAACTCCATAAACGTGTATTATCTACTTAATTAAAAATTAAACTAATAATATTGCTGGCAGGACTAGGTAAAGTGAACTTATAGTCTGGTAGGAATTCTACCTTTGTTAAAACAGAGGTTCTTTATTTATTCCTGTTTTATTTCTCGATCATGATTCTTAAGATATTTCGCTTGCCACGAATTATGCGGAGTAAGACTTCTATACTTCCTTGTTTCACAAACAAAAGAACAAACAAACTCGTGGTCACCATGTTTGTTCTGTATTGTTAACTGCCGTTACTCTTAGCTTGTTGTTGGGTCAATACTACGTGTTAGCAGGGAAACACTAACATGTTAGGTCCAAAAATAAAACTTTGTGTAGAAAGTATAATAGTAATTAGATTTATTCAACAAAAATAAACTGGCAACACAAAAGAAGAAGTTTTTTAATTAATTCCACTAATGAAACATTAATACACACAGTTTAAATGAAACAAAACTCATTAAAAATAAATAAAATAAGACCTGGC
Organism: Cerastis rubricosa; assembly: GCA_949152445.1. Lineage (NCBI taxonomy): Eukaryota > Metazoa > Arthropoda > Insecta > Lepidoptera > Noctuidae > Cerastis > Cerastis rubricosa. The sequence continues at coordinate 22,305,170 of OX424537.1, read as the reverse complement.
AGTCTTGGGCAAACTAAATGTAATATTCTATTTAGCATATCCGGCACAATAAATTATTTCTATCTGAGTCGTAAACAAAATTAACATTAATATCTATCATAATACAAAACATTAATTTTGTACATTATTGCATTCTCGAATACTTTACTGGCGTAGCGTGGTGCTACGAGGGCCTACGAAAGCTCTACAGCGTCTACGAGGCGTAGCATCTCGTAGACCCTGTCGTAGCACTGTAATAATAAGTTATGTTTTGGAGAAGTCAGGCATTACGTTATATTGTTTTGTTATTTAAACTGCTCTTCAGAGTTTTTATGTACAATTTTCATCATCCATAAACTGCTGACTAAAGGTTCTTGTATTTTAAGATCTCGCCAGACCACGAAAACATCAAAATATCTTGACGTTAAAATTTAACAACTAAAGTTTTTACAACCATACCCACATAAAGCGAGTTCTATCTCCGAGCATTTAAGACGGCACCTCGTATATTGGCGATGATAAAACAATAAAAATATGTTGGTTGTGGTCGTGGGAGTAAATAACCGAGTGGGAGCGAACCAACACAATGGCAACCAACACATGTAGCGGCCAGATAGCGAGACAATACCGAGGAGCGTTTGAACTATATGCCGTATGTGGGAGGGTAGGGAGGACAGTTCGATACTAGTAGAGTGAATTAGCTGTTTGCGTGTTTTTTTAGTGCTCCAACGAAAACCATTCAAGGTAATAAATGTAAATTTTATTGTTATGCATTTATTCTAATGCCCACTAATAAGTGAATTCACACAAATAAGCTTTACAAAACACTACTTTAAAAAAAAAGTGTAGTAACTTATACTAATACTAAGGGATTTGCCAGAGAATGGGCATCAGCGTTCTCTGTGTTTTTGTAACAAACCTACTGCGATCGCGCCGTATCCCAGTAGTTCCATTCTCTAGTTCCATTATGGGAGTACTGGGATTTTTTTCTCCCAGTAGTTCCATGGAACTGGCATTCTGTTTATGCAAGATAAAATTAGTCTCATAAGTTCCGGTACAGTTAAATCGCAATGGAATTGACCGCAATATATTAACAGATCCGAGTATATTAGTAGGTACAAAAACGTTACTTAGAATGCTTTTATTTTATTAGTAGGTATTATTAACAGAAACGTAACTTACAATGTTTTTATTTTTAATTTTCTACCTCTACTTATGATAACTGCGGACGATTCTTCTTCAAGAAATGTGGTACAGTATTTTCTCCACTGAGAAGTTTCATTTGCGAATTTTGTAAAATAAATAATAATACATCAACGGTACAATTTGAATTGTGTCTTGAAAGCTACTCATATCGCAATGAATAGTGTATTCAACAAATGGAGCCGGACAACTTTGAAAAGTGCCGTCGCCTTATAAGTTTTTAAGGTTTGACATAAGATGTTGCCATTATCAGAATAAAAAATTAGAATTTGTTCATCTACATAGGAGTAGTCTGCAAGCAAGAATGGAATAAACTTCGGTGGGACCTCCACTTCTCGTACGTCATTATAAACTAGTTTACTAGTACTCGATGGAACTAATGGGATAAGGTGAAAAAGTATTCGAGTTCCATGGAACTACTGGGAGAAAAAAATCCCAGTAGTCCCATAATGGAACTACTGGGATACGGCGTGTGATCGCCAACCCGCCTGCTAAGCGTGGCGATTATGACAAATCCCCCAAAATGTCAATGTGGTGACACTTGGGGGAGGCCTATGTCTAGCAGTGGACGTCTTTTGGGTTGAAATGATGATGATGATGTCTTAGTTGATTCACGGTGACTATGTCCTGCCGCGTGCATGTGGTGTTGAAGCACAAACGATGGGACACTTAGTCTCGTGTTACACGTTCTTTCACACATGTCTACTGTCTCAGGTCTACATGTCACAGGAACTGATAGACGCCACTGAAGCTGTAAAACCGTTACCTAAATTCTGGACCGACTTAATTTAGATAACCATCGATACCGAATATGAACACTTCTCCATTGTTAATGTGGGACGGTAGATAAATACAGAGCAAGTAACTAGCCGCATTCGAACGCGTCATAGCGATCAATGTTGTATTATGAGGCGGTCCAGCGAGCACTGAACTATGTGACGTCACACATCGACGTTTAATATTATTGCCACAAACGGAAACAACATTTCGTCTATGGCAATAATATTAAATGTGTGGCTTTTTGTTTATAACGTCTATTTGTATTGAACACCTTTAACAACACCAAACCCAAATAAAAGTTTAAAATTCCTTTACCAGTCCATTGAAAATGCTGTGACTGACGAGTAGGTCGTAGGCACATCACAACTGGTCTCCAAGCGGTGAAGAAATTGCAGAGTTTTTGGTGAAGATAGCAGTACAACCTATGTGGCTGGCTCCTCTTAACCGGACTATAAATACATCGCAGAGGAAACCAACATGTGCTGGGTCCGCGTGGTTACCACCCGTGGTACGGTGCGCAGGTAGGGGGGGGGGGGGGGGGGGGTTACAGCCCCTTGAAAAGAGGAGGAATACGAGTTTTTGTGTGAACGTAAAAGGCTGAGCTTTGCTCTCAATAAAACGAGTGTACCATACATACATGCATAAACTCACGCCTTTTCCCCATGGGGGTAGGCAAAAACCACTGAACGTCACCTGCTACGATCCTCACATACTCCTTGTGCCTCATCCACGTTCATACATCTGGTCATACACGCTCACCGGTTACGAGTACTACGCACCTGACCTTTCTGAAGAACCTCACCAATAAGGTCAGTGTATGTCCTTCTAGGACGTCCTCTCCTGGCATTGCCACGCGCCGCCTGCCTACTTACCTTGAAAATTTTATAATAATACCTTTACCTTTAATACCCTCTAAAACAAGTATTACGTTTATTAATTCAAATATATGTGTTTCTACTAAATTTGCACCTATATCTACTTACTGTACCTACTTACATATATTCAATACATGGATATCTTTAAAAGGAACTATGGACCAACGCTACACAAACTACACACACGAGTTGAAAACGATTTCGAGGAACTAAGGCCCACAGTGGACGCCTTCTGAGAACGTTTTGCTTTGTTGTACAGTTCCATAAACTTTGATGTCGCGTCAATATATATTACGATAAACGACGTTTTATTTGTGACTGATATATTATGTGACATAGCATACACCTGAAATGCCTTCACAAAGGCTTAGCAGAGATCTGCCTATAGTACACCTACTTTCAAAATAATATGATATTTGAGTCCCAAGGTTTATTTATTTATTTATTTAGAACATGGAGGACTTACAGCTAATAAAAACAAAACAGGAGGGGAACAATAGTCACCAGAGAGCCAATTACAAATCCTCACGTATAGACATAAAATAAAAATTTGTGGTGTGAGCACAGAAACAAAATACACACCGCTTTAATTAAAGTAAAGCTAAAAGCACGATACATAGTTGGTTTGAAATTATAACTAGAGAAAATTACAAAAACAAAAGCTTAGAATATAACCTACTCCTACTTGAATAAAATGAGGCTTAAGCACCTGCTGGCCGAATTCAGACTAATTGTGAATGGATCTAAATCAAATTCCTTGCTATGAACATACACAGCTACTAACAAAACAGAAAAATCTCTGATACAAACACTAAATAACACTTAGCCCAACCTAGAATCTGGAGCTCCTGCTCATCAGTACTACTTGGGAACACTAAACTTACGGGGCAGACATTTGGTTATAATGACCAATAAACAACACAACGGTACGATATATAATTATATATTTTCTCAGAGCCTGAACAAAACGATATGACATTCTATTTGCGATTAAAATTGTGGAAAGTCAGGAATGTTTTGGATCGAATTATGCCAGCGTTAAGCTTACGTCAAACCTATTAAAAGTCGTTGTGGAATTACAAAAAGGCTTTAAAAGCGATTGCACTCCTCCAGGCCACCTCCTCTCAACTGGAATACACTGAGAACTGTTTACCCTCTAAATCTTTGCAATTTTGTGCACTATCACCGTCTGGCATGAAAACAAGACTTAAACAACTGTTATCAAGAGAACTACTAAGTCTTATATATCTATAGTAAGTTCGATGAATCCTCAAACTTGGGAGGGGCCATTGACACGACACATAATATACGATACCCAGGAGTTATAGCTGAGAAGATAATGAAAGAGTGGTGTCCTTTTGTTTCTTTAATGGGGGAAGAATGTGTGTGTAAGTTGCAAGTCGAGAAACTTTCTACCTTTAAAACAGTACGTGAACAGTCACCACTTTTTTTTACCTTCCTTGAAATCGAACCACAAGAATAGGTAAAGTAGGTACGTTACGTACAATTATGTTTTACACATCACATTACTAAGTTAAGATCGCACTGTTCTTGTGCTTATTTAGTAGGCATGCGAGTATAGCGAACTGTTACGCGGAATTTTATCTATAGCAGTTACATTCATAGTTAACGAGACCAAGATTTTATCTTAGGCCCCGCTGAATAATTTTCTAAACTAGCTCTCTAAACCCTGAGCTGCAACTAAGAAATGCCCATTGGAAAAACCCAAAGTCCCTTCGTTCGACCTAGGAACCAAATCTAAGTCCTCGTGCTCAGCAGTAGTTACTTTAAGTCCGTACTAACTGAAGTCTACAATTACTTACTCTTAGCTTTTTAATTCTGAAGCACGTAACACAAACTTCTTCCAATAGGTTCCGCCGCAGCCATAGATCTGCAGGCGTCTTGGCAGGCAGCGCATTAGCTCGGCAGTACATCACGTTAATTTATCGCGAAGTCTTCACTTACTGCAGTTTCCTGCCTCACTAAGTGTAGACGAGCCTTTACAGCGTCCGGAAAAATACCGCCAAACAATTACGACTTAAATGTTAACATGCACTTTGTGTTGTTATTAACCACATCGAAATAAAATGGTAGATGCTAAAGCGAAGGTGTCATAATAGTCCACCATAAACTTACTTAAAAGCAGTATACACGCCCAAATGAATGCAACTCTCAGAATTGACTTTGATCACCAAGATTTGACTGAAGACTAACCTAACCTAACCTCCACATTCCAGTTACTGAGTTCACAATTCGCCTCAGCGCGAATGATATTGATACTTTCGGTCTCCTTCTGACTACCCTAACATTTAACTGCTTAAGGTGGTCTCTTAGGCCATATTAATAATTGCGCTGGTCCAGCAAACTCCAGAGTAACTAGCGCCGTGAACAACCGATTAGTCTGAAAAGAAAATCTCAGAGGCACACGTTTGTTCGCACTAAGCGATAGATATCCGGGTACAACTACACACATGTAAACATTAAATCAGCTGAGAGGCGAGACCCGCCATTACCGGGCCACGTTAATCTTCCGCCCGGGTAGGGTGGCCGTGGTATAATCGGAGAAGACGGACAAATATCATCGTTTACCCGGAAACTGTATTTCGTTTTGTTCCTGTATTAAATTTACTATCATTCCAGACAACCCATTTAAATGTTAAATGCAAAGTGATAAACTTAATTCGACACAGAGCCTGAAACGTCAGAAATTCAACAAAAACTGACAATAGCAATAATATTCAATGTTCCTTCTGGTTCGACTAAGCTCCAGTCTTATTGGTCGTGGTTGCTCGCGACTCCAACCCAACAATATCCAACAAAAGCTAAACTCCTAGCCCCCCTACTGCCGCTCTTTCTTACCCCACCGCTGAACATATGCCCTTCACTCAACTCGTATTTTACCCCTAATACGCTCAGACCTCGTTCTATGAAAGCGCTCGCCTAAAGAACGTGTGTAAGGATTACCGAGTGCCTACCACTGATTTGGAAGTCTTAACTCAAACGCTACAATGAAGTATAAATATGGTTTTAAATTCACAGTGAGAATAAAAGAGAAGACAAGAACGTACAAAGCCCAATTGGCTCCAACTACCTTGGTATTCTGATACCTGCTTTCGAAGTTTTGTTCGTCAAACAATTGTTTACTTTTGAGCACAAAATTAATCAGTTTTCGTCGATTGACAGTTTTAACTTGCTTAGAATAGAATAGAATAGAATAAAACTTTATTGTACACCAAAAATGAAAAATAACGGGCTTACAAAACTGCTAATCATATGGTTACAACGGCGGTCTTATCGCTGATAGCGATATCTTCCAGACAACCTTTGGATGGACATTATGGAATATAAATAAAAAAGGGGGGTAGTCACTGGTATACTTATTACACAAAAATGTTAAATAACAAAAGTTAAGTTATCACTTCATATATGTACATATACATGTATAATATAAATATAATACATAAATAAATATATATATAGATATTTGTGTTTTTAATATTATATAGCAAAAATAAAACTAGAAAGGTGACAAATTTTGACTGAATGCAATTACAGAGACTGAAAATGGTTTGTAACTAAGCTTTTAAAAGCAACGAGCGACTGTGCTTGTCTTACCGACACCGGCAATTCGTTCCACAAACGGACAGCCTGGACCGTGAAGGACTGGTCATAAAATTTGGTGGAATGTGCTGGCATCAAAAGTCGCAAATTCTCCGATGATCTCAAGTGCCTGCTATGAGTGTCATTTAGGAACTTGAAACGTTGTTTAAGATAGGAGGGTGTAGTGGGATTAAACAGAATACTGTAGAGAAGGGACAAAATATGCGCATTCCGGCGAAGGCGGATAGGCAACCACTTGAGTTTAACGCGAAACTCTGAGACATGATCATATTTGCGCAAACCAAATATAAATCTGATACAAACATTTTGGAGTCGCTCAAGCTTATCTAGCTGCACTACAGTGAGATCTGGATAACAGGCATCAGCATAGTCGAGGATTGGGAGAAGAAGAGATTGAGCAAGCGCAGTTTTAGTGGCAGTTGGAAGAAAATTGCGCAATCTGCGTAAAGACCCCGCAGACGCAAACAGTTTGCGGCCCACTTCTTGCAACTGGGGAACCCAGGACAAGTCTTTGTCAATGTAAATTCCCAGGTCTTTTACCACATCGCTATATGGAATTGTGGCACCATCAAAAACAATGTGAGGAAGCTTCGTCCAGTCAATTCTTGAACGCAGCCTAGGGCTGCCGACAACAATGACTTGAGTCTTCGCAGGGTTAACCTTCAAACCATGAGCCAAACTCCATTGAGAAATACGTGCCAAATCCTTATTCACCAAATTCACTGCCTCAGACAATTCGTCTACGGGAGCCTGTGAATAAATTTGCAGGTCGTCAGCATAAAGGTGGTAGGATGAGAGAAGTTCATTGGAAATAGAATTTATAAAAATGGCGAAAAGAAGAGGTGATAGAACGCCCCCCTGTGGTACGCCGGCAGAGGTATTGCACCATGAAGAAGACGAACCTTCAATGCAAATACGTTGTCGGCGGCCACACAGGTAACTACGAAACCAATCAATTGCTGTTGGAGATATGTTGAGAGAGCAGAGTATACCGAGTAAGATATCGAAATCGACTGTGTTAAAAGCATTACTGAAGTCTAATAAGGAAAGGACCGTCAGATTCCCATTCTCCATTCCTAATCGTATATCGTCCGTAATGTTAACAAGAGCTGTGGTAGTGCTATGACCTGGACGAAAACCGGATTGGTAAAAATTAAGGAGACTGTTTTTACAAAGGAAAGCACTAAGCTGATTATGGATAAGGCGTTCTAGGACTTTGGATAAGAACGGTAATATGGAGATCGGACGGAATTCAGAAAAAGAAATAGGATTACTCTTTTTTGGGAGAGGGGTAATTTGGGCTTCTTTCCAACAAGATGGAAAAGCACCACAGGATACGGAATAATTAAGGATGTGACAAATGACGGGAAGGATTTCATCTAGGATAGGAAGTATCATCTTGCGACTGACACAGTCACTACCAACAGCATTAGACGTAATGGATAGTATACTCTTCTTAACATCACAATCAGCAAATTGATTAAAGACGAAAGGAGAATAATCGGGAGTAGGAAGAGATGAAAGATTATCTAGAGTTTTGGCTTTAATAGGCCCATTGAAATTACAAGAGGTGGAAAAATGTTTATTAAGTAATTCAAGATCTATATCTTTTGGAATAGACTCTTGACGAGACTTACCGACTCCCATTGATCTGAGGAATTTCCAGACTTTAGCTGGGTCGCCGTTTTCGACGGACTTATGAATGTGGTGGCGTTGGGCATCCCTACAAACCAAGTTGCTGCGATTGCGGATTGCAACGTACCTTTCACGATGTAAGAAGTTAGGTCTGCACTTGTATCTCGATTTTGCTGCCGCCTTTTTTTGCAAAATGACTTTCATTTCGGCTGTTAGCCACGGTGCAGGTAGATGTTTGATCTTTACTAGCCTGACAGGTGCATGGACGTCGTAGAGCTGGTTAAGGTTAGAATTGAGAAGATCGACTTTGACATCAATCGACTCCGCATTGACGAGATCAGACCAATCAATGTTGTCGGCATCCTCACGAAGGCTTTCAAGGTTCATACCACCGAAACTGCGCTGTAGAAGGGTTTTAGGCTTAATCTTAGGAGGGCGGATTTTGTAAGAGAGGAAAATTAAATCATGGTAGGAGAAGGCGTCAGCTGAGCATTGCCCATGCTTAGCGACATGTTGTGTGGAAGAAACGAAAATAAGGTCAAGGAGCGAAGGAGCACAGTTAGGAAAATGGTGTGTAGCACTTAACGAAAGAAGAGATAAATTGCAGGATTGGGAGATGGATTGGAGTGTGGAAGCACGCGAATCTTGTTTAAGAAGACAAGTGTTGAAGTCACCCATTATGATAGTGTGCCTGTATGAGGGTGTTAAGTTTACTATGAGACTTTCAAAGGAGGAAAAGTAGTCGATGCGCAAAGAGGGACAATAATAGACACCAAGCAAAACCTTCGAATGGTGTAGATTGACCTCTATAAAGAGATGCTCGCCAGCATTCGACGGTGGTGGCTGTGATGACATATCGATAATTGAAAAAGGAATATTGGCACGTAAATAAATGGCAACACCACCACCACCGCAGCTCGTACGATCATTCCTTATCAATTGGTATCCAGGCAAGGAATAGGATGTGGATGGAAGGCATGGTTTTAGCCACGATTCGGAAACAAGGATTGCATGGATGTTCTTACACTCCAGATTCGCAAGCATATCATGGTAATGAGCCGGAATGCTTTGAGCATTAATATGAACTACATTTAGATTTTTTGGAACATCGGAAAACTGAGACTGAAGCATGTCAGCAAGGGTCGGGATGCTACTGAAGCTATCATTGTGACTGCTAGCTGAAATAAAACTGTCATCGTCACTGTCCGCGTTACGGGAAATCATTAAAAACACAATAAAAAATATAAAATGATATATAAAAATAAATATATATATAGATGTAGGGTTGGCTGGTTAAAAAGTCCACCCGCCAGTTATGCGTTAAGAACAAAAACAAATTAAGAAAAATACAAGAAACCTATTAAATAATAAAACGTGCGTCGTTCGGGCACAAGCTTACTACAACATGAAATAGAGTACGAAAAATAAAAATAAATGAATTTACAGCATTTAAATTATCTATGTTTCCATAGACAATTCATGCTCAACATGTAACAAATCTTAGAATAGTGAAAAGGAACGTAACTATTGACATGGCACTTGACGACGTCTGTCAAGTGTCAGAATAGCGAAGAGTATACAAAACAAAAAAATAAAGTTGGCAAGAAACATTAAACGCGGGGTAGGAGTAAAATAATAAAAAAGAGCATTAGGAAGGTAAACAAACACAAGATGTGAAATTGTTAACCGAACGACAGTAATTATAAAAGCAATTCACTTTTTTGCGGCAGCCCGCCTATTCCGCTTTGAAGCAGGTGTTGAGGCTGACTTCTCGGCTACTAGCTTACCGATAGCATCTAGTTGGCGCTCCGGCTTATCAGCGTCCAGTTCAGGCACATCGATCGCATTAAGCTCACTACCAGTGACCACTCGATGTTTTTTCCCATCAACTCCCAGGATGTGAATATAGCCCTGTTTGGTCCAACAGTTGGTGACACCAAACTTATCACGTGCCGCCATGAAGACTTGATGCCGCGATCTGGTCAAGAATTCCGATATGGTTATACCAGAACCTTTCAATTTGGTTTTTGCATACCAAATCTTGTCCCGGATATCCACATCCTGCAATTTGACCAATATGGGTCTGGGCTTACCAGCACTGCTCTGCTTGCCCATTCTGTGGCACCGACGAACAGCAGCAACAGTAAAGGTGTCCAACATCAGCTTGCGACGAACAACATCAGCAACCACCAGCGATGTCTCTTCATCGCTCACCTCTGCTACACCATGGACAAGCAGCATCTTCCTGCGTCCCTTCATCTCCAGTGCATCGACATCCTTGGCAAGGGCTTCCATCTGGCGTTGAAGACAGCCTAGAGCCTCAAGAACGAATATCTTGAATGCTGCATACTCCTCAAGGCTGACTGAGCTGCTGCTGGGTGAAGAGTTTGGTGATGTGTTGGTCAGTTCAGCCTCAAATTTTGACATTCTGTCATTAAATTGAGCTATCAATTCAGACATTGACCCCTTCAGTGAATCCATTCTTCTATTGTTATGTGAAGTGAGTGCAATCAAGGAATAACACACAACTGGCAGGTAGCAATTATTAGCAACTGTTATGCATTGAAAATTGTGTAGATTTACTATTTATTTTAATTAAATTTAGTTTTATACAGAGAGCAAAATTTTTCACGTCTTATTTAGGCAACTACCCGCCGCCGAATCTTGCTTAAGATAAGAACAGGCAAGAAAAACAGTCTTTCCCACAATCTGTTTGTTTTTAATTCCCAATCAGTGTGGCCACGTAAAACTTCGTCGATCCACGGAGGAGTATACCGAAACAATATTTTAGTAGTTATAAACTTCAATTTGTAAGGAAACTCGTTTAAGTTAGCTACAATTTATATTGGAAAACGTTATATTTTTAGTCTTTTATGTAAGTTTTGGATTAATCTTTCAGCTGCTTTGTGTTCTAACCTTGATTATCTTTAGGATAAAATATTCACGCGTAGGCCGATAGTTAAAAGACTTCTCTTTGTATATTAATAATAGTAAAAAAGTCAGAACATAATTCGCTCAATCCATTCTTTTAAGTAAATTGAACGTTGGCAAAATGCCAGAAATGCGAAGAAAAAGAAATATTAGCATTAGATATTATAAGGGTGCATTAGCGGCAGGGGTGGAATTACGACATTTATTCGGGAGCAAATTGCGGCGCGGCGCCATTACGGTAATAGCACATAACTTCGGCATGTAGTACATGGCGCCGCTTGTTCCACATAATGCCCATCGAACATCATTTGAGCTGATTCAAAGGGGTAATTTCAATAAATGCATTTTTTGACATAGGTAAATAGGTTTAGTCGTCAGACAGCACTTAGCTTACTGGCTTAAATAATGACCACTTAACACTATATAGCAAAGTCAAGCCGTGATACTCCTAGTTTTGAGACACAGGCCTTCGCTCTGTGTAGACCGAAATCAGCTACGTGATGGATGGAATCATTTACACAAAGTAAAGTAAGCACTGAGTTGGAACCCACGCTGCTAAGGTCACTTAGAAAGAACTTTTCGAAAGTTTGCCTATTCAGTTCACAATGCACCCACATAACTTATCTCCCCACATACCTAATAACTCCGAAGCACTCCGACCAGCGCCGCAGAAGGCGGGCTGCCTCCGAAAGACATCAGACAAGCCTGAACTGCCACCTCCGACAATGCAAACTTCTCCAGGGCCCACACTACCGCAAACTTATGCATATCGTACGTGACCCGGTGTCGTACGTGGGGGATAATGCGATACGATGCGATTAAACAAGTTTAGAATCAGTCACACATTATGGGGATTGTTTTGTGTGCGCAAACGGGTTTGGAGAGTCAGACACCCACTTCCGCAAGTTGTGCTTTAATCTGAAGAGATAGGACAGTAATCATAACTCCTCAACTAATATTAACATATAAGTTAGTTGGTTTGTCATACCTTATCGGCTGAGCGGATTTGAATAAAATTTGGCACAGGTATAGATGACAGTTGGCCCGGGTTAGGACTTTTGTCCAGGAACTACATCCCCGTAGGATGACCGACACCCATCACAAGTAACAGTGACGATATAATATTTTAATTTTAACTATTTTTAAAATACAAGACCGATTGCAATTCAGTTCACCCAGATAAACAGAAAGGAGATCTCTCAAATCAAATCACTGGTCAAAACGTCAAAATAAGTTCTGAAACATCGCATCTGTACAGCAACGCATCGCTTCTGTTCGTCAGTTGGATGTGTGATGCATCTGATAGCTTGCAGCTAATTAGTTTTGCTGCTAAAAGTTGATGAAGTATGGCTGGTATGGCGCAAAGAGGCCTTCAGTGCGGGGTCGAAGGTCATTGTACGTGAACGTCAGACCCCAGAAGAAAATATAGGTAAGTATTTTTATTTCACAAAGGTCTACATGGCCACTTATAAAACGTCAACAAAAAGCTGCTCGGTTCGGGTTGGTCGTTTCCTATTGAGAGGAACCGGCAAGAAACTCCATGGTTCAATCATTTGGTTTTACAATATGTCTATTGTTCAGAGTTAGTACTTAAGTATGGGAGGACAACGTAGGCCCGACAATATTATATTATCATCATCATTTCAGCCCAAAAGACGTCCACTGCTGGACATAGGCCTCCCCCAAGTGTCGCCACATTGACATTTTGGGGGGTTTTGCCATAATCGCCACGCTTGGCAGGCGGGTTGGCGATCGCAATACGGTTGTTAGAAAAGCACAGAGAACGCTGCTGCCCATTCTCTGGCAAATCGCTTAGTCGCCTCTTACGACACCCACGGGAAGATATGGGATGGTGCTATTCTTTACGTCCGACACCATACAGAGCCTTTACGTCCGACACCATACAGAGCCTTTACGTCCGACACCATACAGAGCCTTTACGTCCGACACCATACAGAGCTATATTATTATTATATTATATTATAAAAAGACTAAATTAAACAAGTGACACAAATGTTGTCATCGGTGCTGTAACAATTCTAAACAAAAGGTGTTATGATTTAAAACTATTGTAAAACATCTGATTAAAAAGATTGGAAAAAAAATAAGATTGAGAATAGTTAGAGAAATCCACACATTTGTGCCGTTTATGAGCTACTAGGGAAGCTGCATGTGCGAAGGGGCTAAGGCCAAACTTCTATATCTTCAAAGGTAAGGGAAACTTTGTTATTCAAGTTTTTATTCAAAAATTTCAGTTTAAGATGAAAAATCTTGAAGTTTTTGTCGACAGACTGTACTTTAAGTTTCTTCTAAATGAATTGTGGTTGTTTTTTTAGCGTAGCATAATTCCTCACGTATATTTTTAAGAGCGTTTATACCCTACGGCATTTCATACAAACTTTCAAGTCGTTATTTTCCGAAATGACTGAACAGATTTTAATGAAACTTCCTACGCATAAGCAGTATACATAGGTCTAAAAAGTTACTAAAAAGCATTTTCGAAAAATAATGTTACAGCTAAATTAGACCGATTTTTAATTATCTATAGAAACAGAAATTTCTAATTATCTTCATTTTTAAAAGACATTTCGAAAATGTTTTTTAGTAACTTTTTAGACCTATGTATACTGCTTATGCGTAGGAAGTTTCATTAAAATCTGTTCAGTCATTTCGGAAAATAACGACTTAAAAGTTTGTATGAAATGCTGTAGGGTATAAACGCTCTTAAGGCATTACATTGGCGCATTGACATTACGCCTATTTTGCTTGCAAACTAAGCTTAACATGGTAGCCTGCACTTGGCACACCTTGTTAGTGAATTAATGAACTACGCCAGTAATTAGAATTGCGTCGAGGTACTTTTTGTTTCGTTGTCTGTAAAACAAAACCACAAAAAATACCCAAAACTAATTTGGTAAGCTTTTGTAGCTTCAAATGGCAAAAAATAACTTTTCCAAACAAAACCGCTTCAGTAAATACAAGCCAGACTAACAAACCGTAATACATTGAGCAGACGTAAACTGCAAACAGTGCTCAAAGTTAATTAATCACGCAGCTACAGGGGGTGACCATAAACATATAACACAAGTTGGGACACCCTGTAACCGCCGCCATCGTTACAGCATTATTTACAATGTCGCAAATTTCACTCCACTGTGCCTTTGGAGAGCACGACACGGGCTCGAAGTTACGTTGGAAATGAACCGAGGTGATTAAACATCTATATGGTGTAGTAATTATCTTTGTATTCATATTCAACATTGTCAACTCGGGTTTAGGCAGAGCTTTTTATTGAGGAAACATATTTTTGTCACTCTCTTTCTCTCCGTTTATCAGAATGGTGTGGTCTGTCATATTCAGACCAGCACACTGAACAACATTCTCCATCAGGTCACCATGCACGCTACATGATACTGGATAGAAAACTGAAGGTTATGTACGTGTCCTGAATATTAAATGTTTGTAGTTTTAACTCTAGTTACTATGAACTATTCGTAACATATGAGTTCCATTATCATATCTTTGACTTTTCTACCATCGTAATCGGAACCTTTGTAACCGCTAAGGCTTCAAGATCCCACCTGGGTGTTACCACACTAATCGATCGATCGTCGATCGATTAGACATTTTATATTAGAGACAGACATTTTATATTAAATAAGAGAAATGTTAGTATGTAATTGACATACCAACAATTCATTACGTACTAACACACAATAACTTAATTCAAAATAATAATAATCTAAATGCAATATAGTAATAATTTAATAGTTATTTGTTAGACAAGAGTGCAAAGTTGCTTTTTAACCGCGTGTTCAATTTTGATAACCGAGCAAGCGAAGGATTCTAAAATTGAATCACGAGCGCAGCGAGTGACTTTTCATTCCACCTCAGCGAGGAAATGACTAAATGCAAAAAAAAAAACGTTTACAATCACAAGATAGGTACACTTTTATTTCAGTTTAGGTATTAACTACTACATTATGACAGGTAAGTATTACAGAATAATCTTTAAATTATAACAAAATAATATTACGGTATAATTAACAATACCGTGAAAAAATGCCGCGTAAAGAACCGCGTACAAAGCAAATTGAAAAAAGAACACCAAGAAGGTTCCGAGTCTGAGTTTTTAACAAATTAAAAAAAAGTTGTATGATATATTCGGCACCATAGAGGTAGCAGTAAATAGGTTTAATGTTTTTTTTAATTCACAAACTTATTGCACACGATGTTCTAAATTCAATTTACTTTATCCTCTAGAGAATAAAAATGGCTTTTCCACTCAGATATTGAAGATTAAAAATACTCTTTCCAAGATGGTGGGATGAAAATGTCATTCTAACACACAATTCCTTACGTATTGTAGCGACCTACAAAAAGCAACTTACTACAAAAAGTACTACAGCGCCATCTATGACACGGCGGAAGAACTAACATCAATTTCCTAGATCTCACATGCAAAGTTTACATCGACTTAAGAGTATATAGAAAAACCCGACTACAACTGTTGGGCAGTTGACCGCCAGACACAACACCTGTCTGGTCGCAGGGTCCTCCCTTTTCTTAGGAGTATCGAGGAACTTTACACCCTGTTCCTCATACCCCCTAAACTGGTGACCCCGAAATGGACGTCAGCGCAGCCTTCGAGCAACGTGACGTCATCATCATCAACATCACTTCCTCAAGCTTTCGAGCAGCGAGTCTCACAGCCAGCCAGCTTCAAACGGGTATTCCTGACCACCAGCATGCAGCGGAAGCGCATTCCTGGCCAGCACGCTCAGCCTCTCTTCAAGCGTCCATGGCACAGCACACAGCACTTTCGGCCGGTCGAGAGCTTCTACCTCCCGGTCGACACCTCTCTAGCTATCTGCCACATCGCGGCGTTGCACCACGTCCGACGCACTGGAGCAAACGCAGCGCTGGTCCCGACTCACTGGGGTTCGCCTCACCACCGCAGACTGTTCCGACTCACAGTGAACAATGTGGCAACGAGCTTAAAACTGGCATAGCAAAATACTTCAAAACTCATTCGACTATCGACCTCCGGTCTCCGGGGGGGAGTGATGTAGCGACCTACAAAAAGCAACTTACTACAAAAAGTACTACAGCGCCATCTATGACACGACAGAAGAACTAACATCAATTTCCTAGATCTCACATGCAAAGTTTACATCGACTTAAGAGTATATAGAAAAACCCGACTACAACTGTTGCCCGCCAGACACAACACCTGTCTGGTCGGAGGATCCTCCCTTTTCTTAGGAGTATCGAGGAACTTTACCCTGTTCCTCATACCCCTAAACGTATTTCTATAATTATTTATTATTGTCGTTTATTTATTTATTTACATACTAATTATATATTTAATTGTTTTTAAAAAATGATATGAAAAAACAGTACCCACCGGCATTGGGAACAGGGTCCGAGCTACCTGTAGTCAAGGCTCTTGAGAGAGGAACCTCCTAACAATACGCGCCCAGTCCAGAAGTACTGCTTTCTTAATCAAGCCCTTGATGAAGCTGCCAAGCGAGAGCCTACTCAGATGTTGGTCGAGGCTTTTGGCAATTAAGCCATTGCCGACACGACTATCGGCACAATGACTGCTATACTCACTTGCCACATGTCGACAACCTCGCGAGCCAGATTTATATATTTGAATTGCTTATATTTCTCTGCTTTCACGTCATGCGGGACCGGGGAATGCATGCTACCTTCTTTTATGAATGACTTACCGCTAGAAATCTGCAATAAAATAAATGGTAAAAATTGCTCGAAGGTGCTAAAGAGATACTTTCTGGATTGTGGTACATCATCATTTTTTTTTATTGTCTTGTTCTACCTTTTGTAGTAAGCAACGACTTATTGTCGGGCCTACGCTGTCCTCCCACAGTTATGTACTAACGCTGTAACACTCAAATATTGTAAAACCAAATAATTTTAAAAGAGTAACCATGGAGTTTCTTGCCGGTTCTTCTCCATAGGAAACGACCAACCCGAACCGTGCATCTTTTGTCGACGTTTTATAAGTGCCCATATAGGCCTATGTAAAATAAAATATTTTGATTTTGATTGATTGATTTTGATTGATCCCAATACAACGTAATATTACCAACATCGAGAACTGGGTCGGGCGCATACTGTACGGTGTCTATGCAAGTACTCTCCGTTAGCCAGACGAGAACACCCAGAAATAATGTGTAGGATCGATTCTCCCAGACGGTGGCATGCCCGACATATGTCAACCATGCTATCCTTTACAATGTGTTTCCGGTAGTTGTTCGTCATCACAACTTCGTCCATAATCGCACAGATAAAACCTTCAGTTTCTCCAAAAAGATCGCCGAAACGTAGCTAGGACACGGACGCTAGGAAATCTACATCGCATGAAGAGCCCGATAGAAGCGCCCGTCAAGCCCATATATAGATACCTCCCTGCGATCATTAGTGTCTAATACTACAGGCTTGCGCCAGTTCTCGTTAGCTAAGAAAAGCGGGGTAAAGCCCTTGTCCACTCACAGAGCCCACATCTCGGTGCATTCCCACGACCGCTATTAAGGTTCTTTAAGTGTCGTGGTAACTTTAATTTTGTTAAAAATAACTAGTGCCATTCGATAAAAGCTTATTCTTAGGAGGGCTGTTTTACTGCAATTAGCCCAAAGAATGTTGTCATTCCCTTTGATCAACGATTTTAACTATCGATCGATTGGTCTCGTAACACCCTAAAAAAATATACCTAAATTCCCAGCAAATAAACATTTTATTTTAGATTCTCGGAGTAACTTCTAAACGCGTCTCCTCCCTGTGCCACTAACTATTAGGAATATTGTTAGTGCACATCCGTAAATATGTCCGGATGCGGGCCGCTCAGCCGCCCCCGCTCAGCCGCTCAGCCGCTCAGATAATGCGATAGCCGGGTGATAGCCGGGTGATACGGCTAAACTTTGACACTTTTAGTCGGCAGTTCGCCGGAATGCGGTCGTATTCCGTTTTTATGGACGATTTGACGGTACGTGCGCGGAAAACGAATGCCGAATTCGAATCTTCAGTTTTGTGCGAATGGATGTGATTGTATGCTTTTGGTGGGGGCTGTCAAATATCGATGGGTTTTCGCGGTCTCGCCATCCTCGCTTATGTCAATAGGTATTACAACCGAAATATTGGAATTTTATTAGGTTTTGCTCAGTGCTTAGCTTTGAGATTCTTTACCTGCCTCGTTTTTGTCTAAATGAACTTCTGTGAAGATTGGATTCCGGTTCTGCAAAGACCCAGTCATTATACCTAATGAAAAAGGTTGAGTAACTGAAGTAAAGCAGCCTTTTTCGATGTACCACCGGGTTCATATTTCACCCTTATGCCCTAAGTATTAAGGTTGAAAAGTGGTGACCGTCAGTGAGCGCACTAGTACTCTTAGCTATCCACTGAACCTCACGGTACTTTTATCCAATATGACGTGGATATTCTCTAGATTCTATACAATCTCATAACGCATTGAAAGCTATTGAATCACGTTATTCGACAAGTGCTCGTATATCCCTATCTACACCGATCTATTCCGCACATCCGTGAGCAGAGGCTGCACGCTGGAGCCGCTAATCTATAGAAAAGCGTCTCACTTGAGGAGATATAATGCGTTAGCAGATGGGAAGTTTTATTTACCGTACCTAGCGATTAGTACAGGAAAACTGGAAATAATGTTATGGTATAAGTTTTAATGACGTATTGATTTCACTTTTGTCATGGCAGAACAGACACAGCAGTAGTAATCATTAATTTGTCTAAGTGACTTATCAACCTGTACACTTAATTTTGGGACATTAGGCAAGGATTGTTGAGTATTCTACCCCTAAGAATAATAAAACTAGTGCTTAGGTTTATGAATTTCGAAACAAAATCCCTTGTAGTCGTGGACGAGAGCTATTAACTAAGATTTCCCTAAAAGAAGTATTTTTCCTGTAGACAGTAACACAATAGGACGTTTAATATCAGTTTGTTTTATCACTTTTTTATCTTTTCGTTGCAGAAACAGGAAAATACTTCCCCCCATTTTAGCTCGTTGACTAAATGGCTGCAGTATTAATATTCACGTCGGGAAAACACAATATGTCGGTAAATTTACCACATAAATAAGTTTTTATCGGCGATATGATCAACAACAAGCCGTTATCGGCTGTAGGTGAATGTTGGGGTTATTGAAAACAATGTCGATACATTATGTGTAAGCAGACTTGGTGTGAAAGTTAATGTACCTATTATGTTTGTTTTGAGCAATATAGGAGATTTTCATTTAAATTGTGACGACGTGACGACGACGACTTTATGTGTCTGTTGTTAGTATGTTGATGGGACTTAAACATAACTGATGTAATGTGGGTGTACTATTCGAAACACTTCTGCATAACCCTTCGGGGATTACAGGCGTGATGTTATGTTTTGTTCATTAACTTTTTCTAGAATGTTCGTGGACATTATCTGGGCCTCAAGTCTACTATTTTTATAAACATCGTCATTCCAACACGATCCCATTGTCATTTTGCTAAAATTTCGTAATCTCCTAAATTCATAATGACCTGTCATTTGTCTGTCAAATTCTATGCCATTTCTTTCAATGGAGTGTCAGTGGTTGACCATTGTGAAGTCAAAATGACGCCATTATAATTAATAGATTACCAAACTTGTCAAAATCAACAATTATGAAATCAACTATTGGCCATTCTGACACTATTGTAGCAGACTTGAGGCCCTGCCTTGGTGAATATTTCGTTTCATCAACACTGCGCTCATAACGTTGAAGGAAAACATTTTGAGGAAACCAGTATGTCCTAGAAAACATAAGGACATGAGACATCTACACTGTGGGTGTGGTAAGTTTAACGATAACTTGATGGAGAACGAATTTCCCCAATCCATACTAAAAATAAAATCATCTTTACAACAAAAACTCAATTTACAACACCTTCAAAAAGTGCAGAATCACGAGAAACATTAATCACGGTATCGGTCCGCAATATCCTCACACCGGCTAACAGTGACACGCTAATTTGTGCTTTATGTAGTGTCGATATAGTGGTGAAACTTGCATTAGTCGGTGAATCATAAATCTGTGCTGCCATTTCGTGGGGGACATGGTTTCGAAAATGTATCGTAACTTGATTTCTTTTGGTGAACATATACTTAAGTTTGTATAATATGCGGTTATAGGGTAGAGGGTATGAAGACAGGGTGTTAAGTTATACATCCCCTATAGAAAAAGGAGTATTCTCTTACCACCCACATGGATGTTGTGCTTGTTGGGCTACTACGTCTTAAGTCTCGTAACTTTAACTGCGCGATTTAGAATTTGAATGTTAGTTCTTCATTAGTGTCATAGATGGCGCTGTAGTACTTTTTGTACTTAGTATGTTGCTGTAGTGCCGCTTCATGGTCAACTTAGTATTGATGGGAACTATATATTCGCTTCAGGGTGCAAGTGCTTTTTATTAAGAAAAATCGATTCAGAAATAAATGCTTTGTTTAAAAAAACCTGCCTGTTTCGTCATAGTGGTTGCTAAGGTTCTCAACATGAGGTCTGTGGTGTCTGTGGGTGTGTTACGTTATGGAACCTTTTAAATATGTCCACTTCAATTAGGCTTGGGACCTAAATGTCAACTAAATATAAACTTGATTGTTCATACTCGAGAGGAAATCAGATCGTCAACAATTGAGCAGAGTCGAATTCTACACAGTGTGGGGTGACCAGTTAAATATCTAATGTAATTTATGTCTCTATAAATACCTATGAAACACGGATTTAGTTACAAAGTAGACCTTTGAAAAGTGACATTATTTCAACAGTAGCGATATTGGGAAAAATCAAAAAAGTATTGAATTAACAAAATCTACTGAAACGCTTATAAAAATCCTATTAAAAGTTGAAGTGGCTGTCGAAATCCTTATTCAATTTATCAAGAAATACGAAATGCTTCACAAGTAATTGCCTCTTCTCTAGGCCCTTGATACCTAGTTATTAGCAAATTAATCAATTGTCACATAAGTGAAACTATGAACAGACCAATTTAATAAACTAACCAGTCTATCTGTTCTTGTAACTAGAAGTCTATACTCCTCTCCTCTTAATCTAAATAAAAAAACCTAAATATCCTGAAACAAGCCACTTCATCATGGCAGCAGTGTAATGTCGTTAGTACACACGACACTCGTGACACCGCGTCATGCGCATGACACATTGACACCGTCACTCGACACCGCTCTCGCGACACCGCCGAACATCGCTACTTGTCGCCATCAACTTGATGGAACACCTTTTATTTTTCACGTTTTTATACACTCTGTAAAATGTTTTGAGCTTTATACTGAGAGCTACTGTACTTCAGGGAATTGTGTTTCGTAAGCTGAGTTTTGGAGAATATTCTAGAGTGTCTCCAGAGGTTTTATTTTTAACTAGCTTGTGCCCGCGACATTTTCAGGGGTAAATCTTAGTGGTACCTACATTACAAATTAACCTTCCCCTTGAATTATTGTGTCTATTGATAAAAATCGTATCAAAATCGGATGCGTATTTTAAAATATCTAAGCGTACCGACAGACGCGCAGGAAGCGACTTTGTTTTATACTATAGAAGAAACTAGTTATCATCATCATCAGCCTATACTCGTCCACTGCTGGACATAGGCCTCTCCCATGACAGGCCACTGAACACGATCCTCAGCCACTCTCATCCAGCTCTTGCCAGCCGCCTTGCGGAAATCATCGCTCCGCCGCCGAGTCTGAGGACGTCCTACGCTACGTTTACCGATCCGTGGTCTCCATTTAAGAACTCGTCTACACCAACGGTTATCGGTTCTTCGGGTTTTATTGCCACTTCAGCGTGCTAATGCGGTGGGCTATGTCGATAACCTTGGTGCTCTGTCAGATCGCCTCGTTTCGAACTCGATCTTTCAGAGAAACCCCGAGCATAGCCCTTTCCATAGCACGTTGAGCGACTTTAAATTTGTGGACCAACCCAACCGAAGAAACTAGTATAATATAAATTGCTAATTATTTCCTCTATGGATGATGTTTAGACTGTTACATTTTAAAACTGGCACAATCTTCATTGAATTCGTTAACAATATGGTTTCAGGAAAAATCTACCCCGTCCTTATCTGGAACGCCATAGTTTCTACTTACCCCTCCGTAAATTAAAAAGGTGTGCGTATGTGATTGAAAACAGCAGGGGCGCGGGCGTCAATTAGTGACACAAAAGCTTAGTCGCTTTGATAGAAACCCCACGGTGGATCGTAATTACTATATACTAAGCGTAACCTAAGTTACGATCACTCTAAGTACTTGGTAATTAAAGCAGGTATGTTTGATTACATATTATATTGTCATTTGGCTCTAAGTAAGCATGTATTCAAACAATAATATCAAATTGTTTGTAATGTTTGAAATATTGCTGTTCTTCATACATCAAACAAAGTAACCCTACTCAAAAATTATTACTGGGAAAAAACTTTTTTTTTGGGGTGAAAAATCACTTTTTACGGTAAAACTCAATGCAACGCACGCAAAACATTGTGCTGAATGATACATTGAATAGTAAACAGCTCATGGAGGTATAAAGTATAGATAAAAACTTAAAAACTAGTATTTCAAAAATACTTGTGAAAAAGTTGGAACTTTGACCTCCAATATCTCGGTAGGTAACTAGAAGTAGAAGTTTCCCAAGTATAGTCCAGAACAAAAAAAAAATTCAATGACGAGGACAACAAGTGCCTTTGAGCTTCGTTAAAGGTCCATTTACACCCCTTATGTTTTAGACTGTAGAGAACAAGAAGCAATACTTAAACATGAAACTCCATTTTAGTAATTTATTGCTGAAAAAGTTATGTACTGTTCTTTTCAAGAAGTACTAGTAAGAATATTTGACATTACGCTGGTAAATGTAGGTTAAGGCAGAGCTAGATTTACCTATAGTACCTACCTACAGTCACATTTCGTTAGTAAGAAATTATTGGGTTCTATTCTATGTAACCGGGGGCCAGCCTATTACTGGTTAACAGGCACGCATCCTGGCTTTGGCTGCTATAGAGGAATTCCTGATGGAAAATCCAAGGGAAGAAACTGAAAACGAGACGGTTATGCTATGGTATACATACGTGATATGCAAGATAGATTTTATACTAAAGAGTCGGTAATAAAACTAGACCATCATCTGCCTGCCTTTTCCCGTTGTGGGGTCGACTTCCAGTCTAACCGGATGCTGGTGAATACCAGTAGATTACATGGAGCGACTGCCTATTTGAACTCCACAACCCAGCAACGACAGTTCACATACGATTAGTTGAATAAAATAGTAAAAGTCGGTAAAAGCCAGCCGTCGTTTAGTAAAGCATATCAAAGCTCGCAACAATAGTATATATTATAATGAACACAAGGAAAGTTATAAATTCAATAAAAACCCTGAACTTTTAGAGGGGGGCAGCCCCCTTCAAACCCTGAGCTTTTAGGGGGTGCATGCCCCCCTCCTGGCGTTACTCAAGGTGACAAGTAATAATAACATTTCGAATTGACCAGACCTGTAGAAGTTGTGTATATGCCTTCATCAACTAGAAATCTGCTCAGCTATTTGAAGATCATCTCCTCGATGATCTTCAAATAGCTGAGCAGATTTTCTCGAAACATAGCTAAGAACACTTTAGATTAAAACACCTTTCAAACGAAACCAATTTTATTAAAATCGGTTTTTCCGTTTAGGAGCTACGATGCCACAGACAGACACACAGATACACAGATCCACAGAAACACACGTCAAACTTATAACACCCCTCTTTTTTGGTCCAGGGTTAAAAATTAGACCAAACAAATACATGAATCTACAACAGTCGTAAAATACGTTGAATGAAGTAAATGTCGGTAAAAGCCAGCAGTCGTTTAGTAAATCATATTTTCAGAGCAACAACAGTTTCCATAAAAATTCGCGATATTTTACAACAGGTTTATGTCTCCATAAACCAGCAGAATGGCAATATGTCGGCAGCCGTTTGGACGCCACGTAATTTGTATGGGATTACACCATGGGAGTTTTAATCAAAACAACTATTTGATTTCATTTTGTGACTCAATTTTTTTAAACAATTTGTAGCTGTATCTACCTATGCATGTTCATCAGTGATGGCATTATTTTCTTAGATAAAAATACATATTATCTACTTCGGTTTCGTTATATTCGAATTACAAAATTGACAGCGGTTTCATTATGACACTCATAACGACACAAGTTGCATTATACGAATCATAAAGCAACTTGTACACACTTGAACGTACAGCCAGGTAGTACCTATAATATTACTTCGAAATCGAGACAATGTAAATGATGTTTTTAAAAATGGAACAAGTTTAGAACAGAAGTATCGTATACTATTTGGCTGTTGCGGCAGTAAACAAAATAAAAAAAGTGGACGCGGGAAAAAATTTCTGAGTGAAATTTTATTCGAAATTTTGTTAAAATATCTTCAACATCCAGTGATATTGAAAATAATCCACCAGATATAACAAATAGAGCAGTTGCGGCTATTAATAATTGACTACCAAAGTCAAGACATTTATATGAGAAATGTAATGAAACCGAAGTAGATAAAAATACTTATTTGTCTATGACTGTGTTTTATTCCTTCCTTCGTAGATAAAATCTTGTATGCAACTGTACGTTATTGGTCTTTTAATAACTCGTGCCCACCTATTTCGGTACGCGCTACGCTTTTACCGAAAAATGGCAATCGTATTAAAAGACCGTCCGTAACGTAACAGTTGCATAAATAGCTATTTTGATATTCTCTAGGTCGCATGTAGTACACGCTAGGATAACTGTACAGTTTTCTGCTACACACGTTCATACCTGCACAGTTTTACTATACAAGTAAAACTGTCATGGGTAACCTATCGTCTAAACTACCAAAACCCAGCTCCACAGCTGCGACGCACATAAGGCACCCCTCCCACCAAACGCTTACAATATGTTTACTCAAAAGTTAGGGCCATAATTGGCACTGATTTGAACCCGGCACGCAGGTGGCGCCACCTGCACCACGGCGCACGTACCCTCGTAGAATAGAAATATCATTGAAATGCTGTGAATGCGAGTTTACTTGTAATGGCCGACGGTGCCACAGGTTCTATTAGGTACCTTTATTATAGTAGTTATGTTACTACATGTCTGTAGTTGCCATGGAAACACGTGGATTTAAATACTTTTTACTAATGATATTTTACAGGTCACGCGCTACTGCGAAACATGAGATTCTGAATTGAATTCCCAAATCGAACTAAAAGGTAATGGGTTTTGCCAACAACAATTTCTCGGTAGAAGCCCGGATACTGGATAAAAAATTGCAATAAAAAAAAACAACCCCCACTTCATGGGACTTGTTAATACCTAACTGCTGAAATATGGGCACCATTGCCTCAGGGAAAAACATTGGTCAATCATGTTTTTTCTAAAATATAATTAGCTTCCCTAATTAGATTAACTAGACTCTCATTAACTTTCCAATGGACAAAACATCATCATCACTAACCTCATAATCTCAACCCTTAAAACATTATTAACCATTCTATATTATCCAGCTATCTCTATTATACCGTACACATGATTCCCTGCCAGCAATAACCCGGCGCGTCCACTCCAGCATCCCGCATGCAGCGGGTGCGCTTTACGCTCCTTTAAATTGGAAAATTGAACGAACCCATTGCCACCGCCCCACCGGCTGCCTGCATACGGAACCCTTTATTTTCCATCGGATATCTGCGTTCCACGAACTGAAAGTCTCTGATCGACTAGCGACTTCATTTGGATTTGTCCGATAGAGTTGTTCGACCGTACTCGCTGTTTTAGACTTTTGACCCGTGCAAAAGCTTTTTAGGGTTCCGTTGCCGAATTGAAAAATGGAAACCTTCTAGTTTCGTCATGGCCGTCCATCTGTCCTTCCGTATGGCACAGACATTTTACTCTGAGACCACACAGTTGAAATTTGGAGGGCAGCTGTACCGGTATACAAATGAAAAGTGAAGAGTTTAAATTTTTATACGTAAACTGTGTAGGGTGTTTATCGAAAGCTCTTAAAAAAAAAATTAATTACCGAGGTAGAGGTGTAGAGGAGGTAAGTAGTAACTTTGGTTTTCTTGAAAATTCTATGAATAAATAATTTAGTTTTGCTATTGAGTGTAAATTGACATGAACAAATGAACAGTAAAATAAATTATGATTATTTTGTTTATTTTGTTCGATGCTACGGAACCTATTGTGCGCGAGTCTGACATGCACTTGGCCGGTACAAAATCTAAGGCGAATAGGCTTACCTTTTTTTACGAAATCTCTCCCCTCTTCAGCTAAATTAGCTAAAGCTCTTCTTAAAGAGAACTTTACAAAGAACATACCAAAAATAAATAATTTAAATTTAAACCAGTATGTATTGCTACAATTAAAAACACATTCAAAAGTCTAAATATAAAAAATACTGAAGACTTATGGGGGATATCCGTCAAGGTTCTTGGAGATATTATTGATACGATTGCTCCTGTCTTAACAGGCATATTCAACCAATGTTTGGACAGCGGCAAGTTTCCCGACTTGATGAAACATAGTAAAGTAGTACCAATTTTCAAATCAGGTTGTAAGAGTGATCCCTCTAATTATAGGCCTATATCTGTGCTTCCAGCACTGAGTAAAATCTATGAAAAAATCATGCTGGACCAGATGTTGTCTCACTTCAACTCTAATAGGATACTGCATAGTCAGCAGTTTGGCTTCACGAAGGGTAGGTCGACAACAGACGCGGGAGTAAAACTCATCAGTCACATTTTGGAGTCCTGGGAGAAGTCCCAGGATGCTATTGGCATCTTCTGTGATCTCTCAAAAGCATTTGACTGCGTCGACCACAAAACACTGATCTGTAAATTATACCACTACGGAATTCGTGGACAAGCTGCTGATCTTGTTCTCTCTTATTTATCAAACAGGCTGCAAAAAGTAAATGTAAATGGGGCGACGTCCTGCGGGTCAATAGTCAAGATGGGCGTGCCCCAAGGTTCAATTCTCGGCCCTTTCCTGTTTCTTGTTTATATTAATGATCTCCCTTATATGATGGCCAAATTTTCGGATATAATTCTATTTGCTGATAACACTTCGCTAATCTTTAAAATTGATAGAAAAGATACGGACGTCTTACATGTTAACGAAAGCCTAACTATTCTCTCGAAATGGTTCGCAGCCAACCATCTTTTATTGAAAACGAATAAAACTAAATGCCTTAAGTTTTCTTTACCAAATGTACCACAACGTGACCTACATTTAAATCTTGACGGCAAGAAGCTTGATGTTATAGCGGAAACTGTATTCTTGGGGATTACTATCGATTCAAAACTGCAGTGGGGCGCGCACATTAGAACTCTTTCAGGAAGGTTAAGCTCAGCTGCCTATGCAATCAGAAAAATAAGGCAGTTAACTGATATAGCCACAGCTAGGTTAGTATACTACGCTTATTTTCATAGTATTATGTCTTATGGAATTCTGCTGTGGGGATCGGCAGCAGACGTTGATTCAATTTTCATACTGCAAAAGAGGGCAGTCCGCGCTATCTACAAAATGGGTCCTCGTGAATCCCTCAGAGAAAAATTTAAAGAAATCGATATACTGACTCTGCCTTCACTTTATATTTTAGAATGTATTTTATATGTCCGCAAAAACCGAGGACTTTTCAAAACTAGAAGCGACTTCCATAACATAAACACACGCAGTAAACACGAAATTGTAATACCCAAATTCAGATTAACCAAAACTAGCAAGTCTTTGCTTATAAACAGTATACGCTTTTATAATAAGTTGCCGAAGTCAGTTACAGAACTGACCGATGGAAAGTTTAAAAATTATATTAAACGTGTCCTAATTAAAAAAGCATATTACAAAATTAAGGACTACGTTGAAGATAGAGAAGTTTGGCCTTAGCCCCTTCGCACATGCGGCTTCCCTGGTAGCTCATAAACGGCACAAATGTGTGGATGTCTCTAACTATTCTCAATCTTATTTTTTTTTTCCTTTCTTTTTAATCAGATGTTTTACAATAGTTTTTAAATCATTACACCTTTTGTTTAGAATAGTTACAGCACGGATGACAACATTTGTGTCACTTATTTGATCTAGTCTTTTTGTGATATTTTCTATTTATTTTTTGTTGTTGTTTATACTCTTTTTCTTATTTACCGATTGTTTGTAAATTTGTGGACATTGTAGGCCTTATAGATTCCTAGATCCTTGGTAACTTTTTATTTCGTTCTACGTTTTGTAGTAAGCAACGACTTGTTGTCCGGCCTACGATGTCCTCCCATACTTTAGTACTAATGCTGTAACAGAAATATTGTAAAACCAAATGATTTTAAAAGAGTAACCATGGAGTTTCGTACCGGTTCTTCTCCATAGGAAACGACCAACCCGAACCGAGCACCTTTTTGCCGACGTTTTATAAGTGCCTCTGTAGGCCTATGTAAAATAAAAATATTTTGATTTTGATTTTTGATTTTGATTTTGTGGGTGCTGGGATAGGTTTTTGCAGAGTATGGATGCAATGTGGGCTCAAGTATTATATTTGTCATGTTAGGAGAACAAATCTTACATACAGATTATTCTCGATAAAGTTAGACTCAGACTCTCGAAACTACTTTTCTTTAGATCTGGAACTGATGCAGTTGATTCCTACAAGAAGTTGATATTTCCGTATCTCTACATTATTTTGCTTAATTCGCCAGATGAGAGAAGAATTCCTTACACCAAAACTCTGTTCAACGCGGAAATCGAGCACATGACTCAACGCATCTCATTACCATACATCAATCCGTGACCGAAAGTGGCCCCTTTGCAAATCTCTCACCCTCTGGTAACCACCATACCCTCATCCTGCCGATCTCATCAACATGCAAAAAACCTTGCACTAAAATACACAACACACAAACTATCGTATAACTTTTTATTACCAAATGAACTGTGGATAAAACCGCAGTTTTCTAAGGTTGCTGAAGTGAAGTATTCTTACAAAGAGAATACTATTCTTGTGAAGGAAAATAACTCAAGTTTGAGGAGCGTCGATAAGCTCTCGCCGCCTGAAGGTGTCATTTGGAGAAGGATTGCATTGTAACTTAAACTTAGTTTAGGATTTTGTGCTCAGTTTTCTGAAGAGAATAGTCTTACACTGATTTTGGTGTGAAATATTAAAGTTAAACCTTGTACAGGGAAAAGTATTCTAAATAGAATAAATGGACATAAAAGAACCTGATCCATATTCATTTTATAACCACACAAGTAACTCTGTTGTCTGTCTACAACCGTTTCAGGACTTCAAAACGGATTTCGGTGAATTTGGGTCGAAATTCACAGAGTTATAGCATGATCTGCGCTACAACATAACATCAACGGGGAACACGATTTGAATTGATAGATTTCAACATTCCTGGAAAATCTGGTGTTCCTTAAACTGCAAATGATCACTCGTGGATCAACCGGTGTGATAACACTGCTAACGCTTTTTACCTCTATGCGCAGTCGACGTCCCTCACCGACAGTCTATAGCCCCTCCTCCTCCCGCTACACTCCTAGTCACACTGTGTTTATCTATCTACCGTCCTGTTGTCTGAGATAATGTTAAGGGGTGGGTATGAGGTATCATGCCGGTCTTTAAGTACCCAGTGTACTTTGTCAATATTGTTAGCTACCACTTATGAATATGGTAATAGAATCCCGAAAGTTTTATTGAGGCAAGCACAAGCAGGACGGCTGTCTTTTAAGGTTAGATGCTAAGCCTTCACCTTAGCTTACAAAATTATACAGCATAAAAATGCACACTCAGTTTCTATAATGATCTTAAAACTCTTTAATTAGCCAGTCAAACTATCCCCAAGTGGCACAAACTAAAAGTGTCAATAGCTACTTTTAAAGCAGAATAAAAAATAAGGACGCTAACTAAAAGTTTCCACTCTTGGGAAGTTGGGAGCCATCGCCTTAAGAAGACTTTACAAATACCATTCCTCCCCTGCACTGCACCCCTCCCCTTCTAAAGACGACAAGTATCAAAGATGACATGAAAAGACACAATACTCCACAACATAATGAGTTTAGCACGAGAGGGAGAGAATTAAATCTGTTTTGTCGCCGAGAAATGTAGGGCACAGTGCAGCTCAGTGGATAATAACAGATGTTCTGTTGTGAGGTGCTGATGACGATAGGATTACATACAGTATCCAGGCATAGATGAATACTGGCACGTAGCTATTTACATTCAGTATCTACCTTGGATCCAGGACGAACTTGGAGAGCTCTGAATACTTAGAAATTAGTATATAGACTTTATAACTATTTGAGAAATAAAACGTTGAAAGCAAAACTGTTAGCACTCAATGTTAAAATGAAAATATATCGAGTGAAGGTAAACACCTCTTTGAAGATCTCCAAATACTTGCGCGGTGAGGGAATCGAACCCACAAATCAAAACCACACACAGAATACTGCGTTAATGCTACTTCTCAATATAAATCTCAAGTAGAGTCTGAGTGCTATACTTACTTACGCTAACGTTCATTAAATGCAACGTGGCGTAATTAGTCAGAATTCACTCCGCTGTTTATTCAAAGGAGTGTAACCACGAGACACGAGCCACGAGCCACGACCGTCTCAGTCCTCAACCGTTATTTTCATAAAACATGGCTTTTAACAGAATTGTGTTTAAAACTAAAGTTAAATGGTAAACAGTTAACTGTTGAGTTTAAATTATTTACATAAGTTTCTTGGCTTTAACTTTGGTAAAATTATACACTGTGGGAATTCGCATCACGATGTTAAACAATTTTGAATTGCAAATGGATCATAGGAAACGCCGCGAGGGATACACTAGTCAAGATGACATACCTTGCTCTGTGATCGGAAAGCTCAAGTGCGTAGCTATCCAGTAGGTATTTGCAACCACCGTCCGTGAGGACCAGATACGGTACGTGAACGAAACAAATTCGTATGTAAGGTTCTGAAGCAGAGGTGGGTGGCAGGCGTTCCCTAGTTTCCATCTAAGAAGGGGTTATGTTTGTATGTGTTTATATAGTTATAGTATTGTCGAAATAAATGAAGGATTATGTGCCTACAAAGGAGTTGATTGCTGAGATGACGAATGAAGTATGAAAGAAGAAGGCAGGAGAAATGACAAAAATCGACATATTACAGACACGGATGGTTCCAGCACGACTCTTATTAAGTACTAAAGCAAACAATTTGCAATAAAACCTTTTATTATAACAATTTACCATCATAACAGAGCAAACGATGCATAAAATGGGAAAGCAAATGAACTGCGAACATAACGGAGCGTCGCGTCGGCACCGCAACCGCACTATTACGACTCGTCGATCCACCGGCCGAGGTGCAGGACCACAGAATACTAACTTACAGAAGGCCAACTACATTCAACACAAAAAACATGTGCTTTTTTAAATAGCCGCGTACATATACGCAAGACACATATTTATAGCTCTATCTACATGTCTAGACCATGAGCTTGAAAGAAAAATCTGTGTAATGCAAGGGCAGCTTAAAACTTTTGGACATGTCTAGTTTAATTCGTCAATTTGTGCGCACCGTTTGGTCCCACAACTGGAACATACCTCCTTTATGTGAGAGGCCGTAATCCACCACGAAGGAACCAATGCGGGTCGATGTTTTTCTCGCAATGCGTTGTAATGTTTGAATGACTATCTCAAACTTAACAGACTTGATGTCAAGAGAATTCACTTCACTTGCAGAGTCATGCCTTTAAGCGCATTTAAGCACCTTTCACGTGCACTATCTACTCTGTGGCATCACGCTACGCTGTGCGTGCGGCGCCGCGATAGAGCCAACGCGTGATTAGACTTGCCTGATAATACAAAGGAGAAATAAATACCAAGATATTAAGGAAGTTGCGATCTAATATCGTAGTACTCAGTACCTACTAAGTGGGTGGTGGATGTCGGATAGGCAGTCGGACCATGTAGAATATGCGTTTTTTTCGCATCGAGTTACACTGGAGCCCGATCACATCATAGTTGAGAAAAAAGCTAGGCAGATGATAATGAGCGTGAAGGAATCCTGCTAGCTTTGGGTCGTGTCTAAAAAATGTGCTATTGAAAGCAAAATTAAGAAGAAATATTAATTAAAAAACATACCTATCCGCTATTACGCTGTTCAAATCGACGCAAATGAATTAAATCACGCAGCAAAATGTGTGATTCATGACGTTTTTAGGGTTCCGTAGCCAAATGGCAAAAAACGGAACCCTTATAGATTCGTCATGTCTGTCTGTCTGTCTGTCTGTCCGTCCGTCCGTATGTCACAGCCACTTTTTTCCGAAACTAAAAGAACTATACTGTTGAAACTTGGTAAGTAGATGTATTCTGTGAACCGCATTAAGATTTTCACACAAAAATAGAAAAAAAAAAAACAAATTTTGGGGTTCCCCATACATAGAACTGAAAACAAAAAAATTTTTTTCATCATACCCATACTTGTGGGGTATCTATGGATAGGTCTTCAAAAATGATACTGAGATAGTTAAAATCATTTTTTTCTAAACTGAATAGTTTGCGCTAGAGCCACTTCCAAAGTGGTAAAATGTGTGTCCCCCCCCCCCTCTAATTTCTAAAGTAAGAGTAGGAAAATTCAGAAAATATTTAAGATTGTAGAACGTAAAAAAAACTATCAACGAAAATTGGTTTCAATAAGATATGATGTTTAGTTTTTGAGATATGGGACTTTTTCATCAAACTGCAGCAGTAACTTTGTTTTTCATTAACATACTATGAAAAACCAATTTAGTTTTGCGGTTGAGTGGAAGTTTACTAACTAATACTACTAAATAATGAATGACAGTTCAAAATATTGTTTGGGGCTATAGAACCCTGTGTGCGAGTAAGACTCGCACTTGACCGGTTTTAATATTTGAAATATTTACCAATAACCAGACACCCTTATTTAAACAAAGATAATAGGTATTACATAAATAATGTTGCGACTTGCGGTAAAAATTAAACCTCGTTTATGAGTAAATTGCATAATTATTTACTATTTTGGGACGAAGGAAGCATACTGTTTGGGACAAACAAAGAATAAATCACTATTTATACAGTACTGCGTGATTTGGGGAATTAATTATTAACACTATGTTTTATTACTTATATTTTTTATTCATTCACAGAAAACAACAGCATTTTGAAGTTGTGTAATTTTGAGAGTGCATTTAAACTGAACCCGGTTATTTATTTATTTATAATTTTCATTTATTTAATGGAAAACTATTAAAGTAATAAACACGTGATTATGAACGAAGAGACAATTACAGTTCGATTCAGCCGCACTGGTTTGTGTATAAATCGTTCCGCTTGGACTGGCACAGCTCGACATGACGCAGGTATTGTTCACTGATTTGGAATTACCAAAGCATGATTGTGTGATATTCGTTATCTACTAATATCATAACAAACAAATGTTAAACAAAAAATATTGGCTAAGTAATTGTTTATTATCGTTTAGCCGATAGTCCTGGCTGTCATTTGTAGATCTTTGGTAGTCGCAACGGTTAGTCCGAAAGTCTGACAATCAGTCTTACTAACGGATTCAAAATCAAAATATTTTATTTCACAAGGCTACATGGCCACTTATAAAACGTCGACAAAAAGGTGCTCGGTTCGGGTTGGTCGTTTCCCATGGAGAATGGTTTTCGTATTACCCAGTGACTAGGTTGTGGATATGGAAGTCAGATAGGCAGTTATCATCATCATCATCATTTTAGCCGCAGACGTCCACCGCTGGACATACTGCACTCTTTGTAAAATACTGGTATTCAATTGCATTCGGTTAGGCTGGAGCTGATCCTAGTAAAGGTTGGAAAAGGCGATGCTGATGATGATGGATGACTTAGTAATAAGTAACTACTTGTACTGTCTACACACAATAGAAGATTCTTCTTTGTAGAATCTCGATACTTCAACTCATTCACTGGAAAACAAACGGCATGGCTTATAAATACATCCATGCGTATTGTCAGCAGTGTCCACCGAGCTGTGACAGGGCAGTTCTAATCACAGTGGAGACCGCAAGTCCACTCAGTAATATTGCAGGTATATTTTAGAGCCGAAACGTGTTTAGCCGCTGAAGCGGACCGCGGTTGAACGGCGGAGCGCGGCGGATTTTACCGCAATTATAGGGCTGGCACTACACGACAACCCAAATTCGAATACGCTTAATGAACACGCTAAATAAATCTGTTTAAAAAGAGGTTTACATGTATATTTAGTTGAAAGAGCTCGTGGCTAAATAATAACAGCCGTTTGGGTTGATCTTTAGGTTAAGCCCTGGCCTACATTCGACCGTGGATGTGGGTGACTACCATATACCGAGTTTCCTCCGCGCTTCGGAATGCACGTTAAGACGTTGGTCCCGGCTGTCATTTGAATATCTTTGACAGTCGTTACAGGTAGTAGTGGCCCGAAAGTTTGACAACTAGTTTTACCAAGGGGTATTATATTACCTAATACTAATTGGGTTGTGTAGGTAAGATAGGTTGTCGTTCCATGTAAAATACTAATACTCAGTTGCAATCGGTTAGACTGGAAGCCGACCCCAATATTGTTGGTAAAAGCTTAGGCAGATGATGATGTTTCACTTTGTCGTCACAAGAAACATGATATTATGTTTCTTCTAACATAACATCACGCTTGTTTCCCCACAGGGTTAGGCGAACACTGGGTATTTAAAGTACACCCCCACACATTCCGCCGGTTACGTTTATCACTCATGTTTTTTCCAATTAGAGATGATTTTACCTTGAACAGGTTTGACAATTTATGTTTTTTTTTCTAAAATTAAAGTCCCTTACTCAGCTAACTTAAACAAATATTGAAGCTGTCAAATAGCCAGTCAAATAACATTCTGAACCAGGCCGTTTCCAATTATGGTGGTAATTTAGATGACTGCGTACAAGAGAATATGGAATCTATGGCCGCATACGCGCCGGTAGATAATGAGGGCACTAATTGTGTAGTGTAGTGATATTTTAGAGCTGCGCCGTGTTTAGCGCGGGACACGTCGGGGAAATTTTGCCACTCCTCTAGGGTTGTCTATGGGATGCGCAGAGAGTGGTAATCCCTTAAAGTATTTATTTTAAGTAAAGGTGCCTTCAAATCAAAATCAAATCGTTTAATGCAATCCGTGATGTATACAAGGTGGTGAAATTAAAAAAAAAAAAAAAATAAGTAGAGAGAGGAAGAGCGCGCTTCGTTCTATAAAGGAGTGACTACACTTAGCGCCGCAGACGGCTTGAGCCAGGTAGAAAGACATTTTATATGAAACCGGAAAGGACATCAACCGCCTTGTTTCGGCTCGGAAGTCGACATCGCGTCGACTATTTCACTTTTATTTATCATTAATATCATCTTCCTGCATGCCTGCCACGACAAGAAGCGAAGCGAGTTTGACATAGCTCACAAAAAAAGTCATTATAAAATCACGGCTGGCGACTTTTAAATAACGAGTCTAAAATATTTATGAATTTACATGTATAAAAGGATGCCTTTTCTTAAATGTGTACAGAAGATGCGGTGCGGTCGCCTGATAAACTGAGACTAGAAATGCAAGGACTCGGAACAAATTTAACTGCTGAAACTGAACTTGATCATTGACTAAAATGCGCGCCCTTCTCGTTAGAAATATTGTAATTTTGAGTACATTTTTCTTATGTATTATCGTCGGTATAAATACAATTTGTCGGGTTAAGAGCTGTTGCTGTCTGTATCATCACTGAATATTACTGAAAGCTCTTGAACGCAGTTCAGATATGCTAATCGAAATGTGTTTGGTGATATTCGTCTGTTAATGACTTCGTGCCAGCCCTGAGCGTAGTGCTGCGCTATTCGCATATCGATTATGCATTCGGTTCGGCGAGTGGTGCGGCGCGCGGTCACTCCGTTTATTTACGCGACACGACGCTGACAGCTCGCCCTTGTTTAGTGATGTCTCTGAATTGTTTAACTACAAGTGTTGGACTGTTTAATGAATTTCGAATAAGGAATTTGGAATAGGCTATTTGCTTTTTCAAATGTTTTATGCCAAAAAAATAGGCTTCGGATGAGACGGCTTTCACCAAGAGACACGCGGGCTCGGCACATGCTCCTATCCCTCTCAACAACTTCTTTCACACGTTTTCTACATAACCTCTGTCATAAGACGCATCTCGCATAAACGTGCGAGTCGTGGCCACAGGGTAAGATTGACTGATAGCAAGAAAGTTAACGTTCGTAAAATGCATAACGTTTCGTCCCTTGACAACAATCTGG
Organism: Cerastis rubricosa; assembly: GCA_949152445.1. Lineage (NCBI taxonomy): Eukaryota > Metazoa > Arthropoda > Insecta > Lepidoptera > Noctuidae > Cerastis > Cerastis rubricosa. Next base: position 22,268,769 of record OX424537.1, on the reverse strand, counting down.
TAAAGAATAAACCAACCCCTTCTGTTAGATGGATGATCACGTCAAGGATAACATGGAAAAGCAACAATACCAATCAATTATCTAGGACTTGTGATTATACCAATTCCCCTTAACCTTCTACTATAGCTCATATTCAACATGGACCTGTGGCCATTAAAAGTGGACACTTCCCCCCCCCCCTCTTCCCAAGTAATAATCCTAATCTCTGCGCTACCCTGACACGAGTTTCCGCAATGTAATCAGAGTGTCACGAGTGTCAGAACAGTCGGGAGCTAGATAAATTGAGTGTCAGCGTACATCACGGAGACTGACGCACGATTAAATATTTCCGGTCAGTCGCTGTACTCGTGTGCGGACAAGTTGGCTTACAACTTGGGAAGCTGTGTTCACTTGTGATTAAACACATGGTATTTAAGAATAAGTTCTTCCTCACCCTTGCGCATTTTTAAAGACATTCTAATAACGAAAAGAGGATTAATAGCAGACTGAAAATTAGTAAAAATCATTCAGATTGATGATTGACGGGATCTAATTACTTATGATAGCAAAAGTAAAGACATTCTTGTGACGACCGACGTACCTATGCTTAGGTAAGCTTAGACTTATATATACAGTGTCGGGTACTGTGGCTCGAATAAACAGTTTGTCGCTAACCACCGCCTTTCCTTTCATTGACGTCCCAATTCTAATATTCACGAGCACTAAAAATCATGCTAACAACATCATGACTATATTTCCCCAAAGGGCTTGACAGTCGTTTACCAAAATTTTACGCCATAGTACCTACTTCTTAAATATATGATTGCACCCGTTTTTAAACTAAAACTTATTATTAGATTTCAATCGATTATTAGATTTTGTCGATTCTTCCGTCGACATAGCCCGTTTCTACGGCGGTCGTGCTACTCGTGCAGGTAAGAGCGGATTGAAATCTAATTGTTAAAGCACCATAAAGCATAATTTGAATTCCCGCCCTTTCCATCCCTACGATTTCCTGCGCGCATAGCGCCACCTAACGTTTTTTCACCTCATCAACCAGTCCCCGCCATATCTCGTTTGAACTCATCGACTCCGTAAAAACTATTGTGAAATACAGCAACCAAGTGTGATCAAAGACAGTAATTGTGTGTGCCATCAACCTATCATCATCCAAATCATCAAGAAACAAGAATTGGGGCGCCCCACAGCATAAAATCACAGATATTTGGAGCCAGCCGGCCCTCTTCAACGAGCTTCGGTGAGTCCCTTCTACCTTTCCCTTTAGATACAGTCCACTTGCCCATCAAATAGAATCATTCTTTAACATTTTAAATGGTCCTTGTCGAGTCGGATTGCTGAAATAGTATCAGTAATCCTATTTTTCTATTGTGAAAATCGTGGGGTCAGCCATATTTGTTCGCAAAAACCAAATGCAACACAACAATCACTCAATTTAACATAATCGTAACATATTTTTATCATCTAACCTCACTTTTGAACATAACTTTTGTTTTAATTACGGGTGTCTATTGTTCTACAACATAACAAGTGTATTTTATCATTTTTCGAAGTTATCATTCATCATCGCGGGAGCTCATTCGATCAAACAAACTTAACATACATTAATTAACATAAACGCAATTAATATCAAATTGTGCCAGTGTTTTGTGTTCGTAAGAGGTTCATAATCATAGTGTGGTAGGTAGGTAGTCATCATAGCAAAGTACCTACCAAACGCTCACTTGTTCGCAGTCGGGAGTGAGTTGTTTTGTCAGTCATTTTCATTTTAATCGTGTGTTTTAGGTGTAACATACAGCGCCTAACATTATCATTTTTGTGTTGGAATCCTTGGTGCAACATATAACACTAGGATTTCATTGTGTATCATTGTCTTATATTCAAATCCGCATTGTCAGGTAGGTATTGTACCTACATTTTCTCGTTCTCGTATCATTCAGGTTTATTGTGTTGGTACCACTGCCAAAATTATTGCCAACATAATTATTATCATTCATTCCACAGGCTATTTTGTGTAAGTGACATCATAGTGACGTTAGTGTAACTTCAGACAGTGACATTGACAATCAAGTGTGTTGTGTTCACTCATTCGTTCAAATCAGTTCAAATACAATCATTTCGTGATTTCTTTTACCAATATAGACAACTTTTGTAAACAATAGTGCTTTCATCTAACAAAGTGTGTAACTAATTCTCAAAATGAGTGAAGCATTGATCGCACATTATGAATCTAAGCGTAACATGGCGCTTAAGCGTCTTCATGATGCTGTAATTTGCGCTCGAAATTGCAACACAGACCCAAATCAAATAAATAGGTTAGAAACTTGGTGTTCGCGCGTAGATCAAATATTCGAAACATTTAACGAAGCCCACGTTCAAGTAATATGTGAGTACAAAAAGGCAGGTATGGACGAAAAGGAAGTGCAACAAGCTCAATTTAAGTTCCAAGAACAGGCTGATGATATGTTCTTTGAAACATTAGAGGCCAAGCGTAAACACTTGTCGGCAAGAGTGGAGACTTCTTCGTCGTCCAGTGAGTCAAAAAATAAAACAGCTAAGTTACCACCTATGAAGCTGCCATTATTCACAGGGCAATTCAAAGATTTTCCTGGGTTCATTGACCTTTTCAACACATTAGTGCATAACAGAAATGACTTATCAAATGTAGAAAAGTTTCAATATTTAATCACATCCTTATCTGGAGATCCAATTAATATAATTCGTGCGTTTCCTGTGTGTGAGGGTAACTACATCAGTGCATATAAAGCATTAGTGAATCGTTATAACAATAAGAGGTATTTGGCGTTCATGTGTTGGGAACAGATCAACAATTTGAAGGCAATGCACTCCAGTTCTGCTCAAAGCTTGCGTACAATGTTAGACCTTTATAGTGAGAACTTATCAATGCTCGCATCTTTAGGGCTACCAACAACACAGTGGGATTTTGTGTTATTTCACTCATTGCTTACAAAATTAGATAAGGCATCTCGGGAAGCTTTTGAGCTGGCCAATACAAGTAGTGATTTTCCAAGCTTCAAGGAATTATCCACATTTTTGGTAGACAGGTGTAATGCCCTTGAACGCTCAACATTAAATGTGAACTATCAATCATCATCATCAGCTGTGCAACAGCAAAATAACAAGCGTGTCGTTTCAAACAACCAATCTAAGCCTACAACGCTTTTGGCCCAAGCGCCTCATCAATCATGTGTAGTGTGTAAAGAGGATCACCCTCTCTACTTATGTTCAAAGTTTTTAGCAGAAACTCCTTATGAGAGGTCTCAAGTTGTCAGACAAAACAAATTGTGTTTCAACTGTTTACGGTCAAACCACATCACAGCCAACTGTATTTCATCACATACGTGCAAATCATGTGGACAAAAGCACAATAGTCTTCTACACTTTACAAAAAAGACAGAGACAAGTGGTGTAGTCAATTCTCAACATAAACAACCAGGCTTTTCTCATACAGGGAAAGGCCCAGCACCAACTTCTGATTCCAAGGAAAATGTGATCACACCCGTTACATCATTATCAAACACAACTACAGGATCATCATCAAAAACTCATTTTGTGATGCTTGCCACTGCTGAAGTGGAGGTCAAGGACGGTCGAGGCTCCTTTCAGAAGGTCCGTATCTTATTGGACCCCGGTAGTCAAAGTCACATCATCACCAAGGTATGTGTCCGTCGCTTAGGGTTGACACAGTATAAAAATCAAACTCCTATGTCAGGTATAGGGGACGTTCCTGCATTTTCCTTGAGCAAAGTCTTTTTAGAAATCAGACCAGTTGGGAAACCAGAGCCCTCTTTTACAACAGAAGCGGTGACTTTGGACAAAATTTGTAGTGACATGCCCACTCATCCAGTGGACATCAACAATTTTCAACATTTATCAAATATCAAATTGGCTGATGAGAAATATCATTCTTCTGGTCCTGTGGATATCCTCATTGGTGGAGAGATATTCCCTCAAATTCTTTTACCAGGGAAAATTGATGGTGGTCCACATGCAGCAACTGCCATCAATACCATATTTGGATTTATTCTCATGGGAAAAACATTATCAAAGCCATCATCCTCCATTCCTCTATCAATCAATCATGTATCAATGGACGACAATCTGGATATTGCCATTCAGAAGTTGTGGGAGTTGGATAGCATACCATGTGAAGACAACAAACAATCTCATTCGGTGGATGACATACATTGTGAAGAAATATTCCAATCAACACACAAACGTGACAGTGAGGGACGATACATTGTCCAGTTACCATTCCGTGATCAATCATCAGTGGCCTTTGAGGATGCCTACACAATTGCTCATCGGCGCTTTGTGCAGCTGGAAAAACGACTCATGGCGAAGCCAGCTTTCCATGAACAATACAATCAACATGTTATGGAGTACCTATCAAGTGGTCAGATGGAGAAGGTCCCTGCAGTTGAGTGTCAATCTTCTACAGCATTTTACTTGGCGCATCATGCCGTATCAAAATCAGATCGTAGCCTTCGTGTGGTCTATGATGCATCAATGAAGGATAAAAGAGATGTATCCTTAAATGACACTCTTCTTACAGGCGCCAAACTTCAGGCTGACATCACCAACATTCTTTTGCGTTTCAGGCTTCATTCCATTGTGTTTTGTACGGATATCCGGCAAATGTACCGGCAGATCCGAATAGCAGCAGAACATCTGGATTTTCAGAGAATCCTGTTCAGGTGTTCCCCTAGTGAGCCAATACAAGAATACCGTCTCAATCGTGTGACTTTCGGTGTATCATCAGCACCATTTTTAGCAATTCGCGTATTACATCAATTGGCCCGCGACGAAGGCAGCTCATTTCCAGCTGCAGCTCAGGTGTTGTTGGAGGACCTGTATGTCGACGACGTCGTTACAGGGTGTCAGAGCATCGAAGAGGCGGTCGCTCTTCAGCAGCAGCTGATTAACATCATGGCAACTGGAGGCTTTGAGCTGAGAAAGTGGTCCAGCAATCATGCGGCTGTATTACAAAACATACCAGAAGAACATAAAGCAGTGCCAAACGTCAATCAAACATTCGATAGTAATGGTAATTTTGTGAAGGTTCTCGGTCTAGCCTGGAATTCCCAGGAGGACATATTCAACTACCAAGTGAACCAAATCAATCGTGAGTGTACCAAACGTACCATGCTTTCAGAGCTGGCACGTATTTATGACCCCATTGGTCTTTTAACACCATTAACATTTTTAGCCAAGCATTTAATTCAGCGTTTGTGGTTGCTCGGTTCATCATGGGATCAACCCGTTCCCGACGACATCAATCAAATTTGGACAAAGTATGTTCAGCAGTTGCCTCACCTAGCTCAGCTTAAGATACCACGCCGCATCACATCCGACGACGCTGTGACTTATCAGGTGCATGGGTTTTCAGACGCGAGTGAAGCTGGTTATGCAGCTGCTGTATATCTTCGTGCTTCCAATCAATATCATCAACACCAGGTCGTCCTGGTTAGTGTGAGGTCTCGTGTGTCTCCAACGAAACGCAGAACTTTACCAAGGCTTGAGTTGTGTGGCAGTTCTTTGCTGGCAGACCTAATGAGACACATCATCAACATGTACAGCAAACTTCTTCCCATAGAGAGTGTACGTGCGTGGACTGATTCTATGATAGTTTTGTCATGGATCCAGTCAAATTCATCAAATTTTAAGGCGTTTGTTGGCAATCGCATATCAAATATTCAGCGTAAATTACCAGAAGCAATTTGGAATCATGTCCCAGGAAAGCAAAACCCTGCGGATGCCGCGAGTCGTGGGTTATCACCCGACGAGCTTATCAATCATGACCTGTGGTGGACTGGCCCTCAATGGCTATCCTTAAATCAAGATCAATGGCCTAAAGTGCCTCAACATTCAAACATGACGCCACATCCAGAGGTGAATTGTGAGCAACGTGCCTGCGTTTTGAACGTGTCAAACGCAGTAGAAACTAATCCAATCGATCAATTATTAACAAGATTTTCATCATTGAGGAAGATTCAACGTATTTTAACATATTGCAATCGTTTTATCAACGCCCTGCGCAAAAACAAGCCTACAGGTCATTTAACAGAACAAGAACTTCATCATAGCCTCATGGTACTTGTGAAACACACCCTACATTCCGAATTTAGTGAAGAAATCAAAAATTTGAGATCAAATCACGTATTGTCAAAATCATTCAGAAAACTTAGTCCATTTCTAGATTCAAACCAGGTGTTGCGTGTGGGGGGTAGGCTCTCTCAGTCAAACCTTGATTATGAAACAAAACATCCAGCTCTGCTTCCTCGCAAGCATCGTCTGACGCAACTTATCATCCAGTGCACACATAACTAAAACTTACACCCCGGTCTGCAAACATTGCAGTATCTGTTACTTCAAAATTTTTGGATTTTGTCACCGAGGCGAGCCATCAATCAGATCATTTCAAAATGCTATCGTTGTTTCCGTATGAAGCCACGAAACTTTCAGCCAGTAATGGCAGATTTACCACACTCTCGCGTCAATCAAATCAAACCATTTCAGGTTGTGGGTTGTGATTATGCAGGACCCTTCAACATTACGTTTCAACGTTATCGAGGTGTGCGTTCAACAAAGGCATACCTTTGTCTTTTCGTGTGTTTTTCAACAAAAGCTCTCCATCTGGAGCTTGCCAGCGATTTATCGTCCTCTTGCTTTTTGGCTGCTCTACGCAGGTTCATTGCTAGACGCGGTCGTTGCAACATCATCCATAGCGATTGTGGAACCAATTTCAAAGGTGCGCAGTCACAATTATCAGAAATCATGCGCTCAGCTTGTGAATCGGAGCGCATTGACTTCAAATTTAATGTCCCAGGATCACCACACATGGGGGGCCTTTGGGAAGCTGGGGTGAAGTCCGTAAAAACTCACCTATATCGTGTGATAGGTGATCAAATCCTAACATACGAGGAGTTAAACACACTCTTGACACAGGTCGAATCAGTTTTAAATTCGCGACCAATATCAGCACTGAGTTCAGACCCATCAGATTTAACAGCACTCACACCAGGGCACTTTTTAACATTAGCACCCCTAACATCAGTGCCTTCACCAGACTATTCCAACACAAAAATGAATAGGCTAACACGTTGGCATCTATTACAGAAAATGCATCAGGATTTCTGGACTAGATGGCATAGTGAATACCTCACAAATTTATCACAGCGATTGAAATGGACTGTGAATTCACCTCCAGCAAAAATCAACCAGCTCGTTATTATCAGAGACGAGACTACTCACCCACTGCGATGGCGTTTAGGTAGAATTGTAGAATTACACCCAGGACGCGATGGCATTTCTCGTTCAGCTACGGTCAGGACTGCACAACAAGGCATGCTCAAAAGGCCACTTGTGAAGTTGTGCCCATTGCCAGATATGACTGACTAGTCATGTCTTATTTTTTCATACATTCATATTGTGATCAAAACATTTCAATTACCTATTCTATTTTATATATTCATCAGCATTATCATAATTTATCCTATCATAATATCAAAGCAAAGCAATGGTTGTTGTGAACAAATATTAATTTCAGACTTCTCAGTCTCATCAATTCGCCAGCAGGGGGGGAAGATAATGTTAAAGCACCATAAAGCATAATTTGAATTCCCGCCCTTTCCATCCCTACGATTTCCTGCGCGCATAGCGCCACCTAACGTTTTTTCACCTCATCAACCAGTCCCCGCCATATCTCGTTTGAACTCATCGACTCCGTAAAAACTATTGTGAAATACAGCAACCAAGTGTGATCAAAGACAGTAATTGTGTGTGCCATCAACCTATCATCATCCAAATCATCAAGAAACAAGAATTGGGGCGCCCCACAGCATAAAATCACAGATATTTGGAGCCAGCCGGCCCTCTTCAACGAGCTTCGGTGTGTCCCTTCTACCTTTCCCTTTAGATACAGTCCACTTGCCCATCAAATAGAATCATTCTTTAACACTAATAATAAGTTCTAATCTATGTGACACATAAACTTAATAAGAAACCGGGCGATAACACGTTACACCTAACTCATTAAACCTAGCAGTATGTAGTACTTTTAAACCCTACTCATCAGACCAAACAAAACAAAAGTGATTAAAATACAGCTTCACTAACATCCGCAATCACGTTCAGGTGTAAAACAGGCGCCTGCAACATGGTTGCGTGGCGGTGCTGTTTATTTGTGACTCAACTTTTATGGCCCGGGTAATGGTGGACTCATACGAGGACGGTTTTCTTGATTTCCGGTGAGTTGCTCTGGATAAAAGGAGACTTGCAACTCGCTTGCGAACTGCGAGTTTAAATATAGTGGAATCTCTATTACAGGATGCATAAAATGCAGTGTGCTTTCCAGCATCACGCTGAGTGGTAACCTGCTTGTCGCAGTCACACTCACGACGTGCAACCAGTCAACTATTTTTGGTGTTAAGTTGTTTGTAAATAACGATTTAAATTCAACAATAAGTATTTAAGGGATGCAATAAATATACATGCAAGATAAAACATTGAAAAATATAAAATTTGTACAAAAAAACACCCTGCAGTCAAATAAAACTACTCGTAAGTTACCATGTCGGTCATGACACCCGAACGAAAAAATGGCGCGAGTTCACGTTTTGACATGTTGATATGAGCTGCTAGAGTCACGTGACGTAGTTATCTATGGCGGGCTAGAAATGGCAGAATTTTAAATATGACGCCTGTGTCATTTTGTCCGTGTATGCCATTTTTTTGCGTACTTCCCCTAGTCACTAATCATCATCTGCTTAGCCTTTTCCCAAAATTCGGGTCACGGCCACAGCCCAGTTAGTACTGGGTAATACAGTACCGCTTTGGTAAGACTGTAATTGTCAGTCATTTTGGCCACATAGGTTTAATTTGCCTCATCATGGAGCAACGGGCAGTCCCATCTGAACAAGACTCACAACGACTAACCCTATTGTTTGTGGTGGTCGTTGCCCATCGCGTGTCCGACCTAACAAAACGGGAACAAAAACTACGGCTGCGGCTACAAAGGGTAACGCAGCGGCCACAAAAACTAACCGACACATAGAGAAACGCCTGCAATATCGTAACTTCCACTATTTTTAGCACAGAGTTTATCGATGGGCTTGAAAATGTCCTGAATCTAGCACCTCTATTTAATTTTGCAAAAAAAACCTGTGCATAGTAAAGGTAACTAAGTGTTTATTTTATTTTGTAATAACATTGTGATAGAAAAGTTTTAAAACCCCATGTGGAGTTAAAACCTGACGAGCACACATATGAGTGTAGGACCAGTCATCATCATCATTTCAGCCAAATGACGTCCACTGCTGGACATAGGCCTCCCCAAAGAAAGGGGTGTTTTGCCATAATCGCCACGCTTGGCAGGCGGGTTGGCGATCGCAGTACAGTTGTTACAAAAGCACAGAGAACGCTGCTGCCCATTCTCTGGCAAGTCCCTTAGTCGCCTCTTACGACACCCACGGGAAGATATGGGATGGTGCTATTCTTTACGTCCGACACCGTACAGACGACCGACACCGTACAGACGACGTAGGACCAGTAGACGATCAGAATGAAGAGGTTTCATGATGTTGATAACCCTGTAATATTTACCTAACTTAACGGAATTAAAATTTAGATAAAACTAGGAAAATTAGTTACCTAATCTTTGTAGATTAATTATAATTATTAAAGTCAAACTTGCCTTTCATTTACATAAAATATCAATAGGAGAACACAGTATTGAACAATTTTTCACTGCTAAAATAAAAAGAAAAGTTAACTTTTCAAATTAGTACCTACCGACCCAACCTATCGTATCTTCGGTTTGCGTCGTTAGTCACACATCAAGAATAAATACCATAGTGAGGTCAAGTGACGTCACTTTACCTCATTGCAAGCGAAACTTTAGAGTATCAAAACTTTTTCATTTGTGTTATTTAATTATTATTTGTTTTAGTTTCTTCTTCTTCACATTATACAGCTACGAAAAAGGGCTGTTTTATAGAAATGACAGAGGTAAGAGTAAGTACAAAACCACCAGTCATAACAAAACAGAATAATATCAAAAACCGCGCGGCACGACCAACATCTTCAACACAACTCAAGATCGAGAGAAACGCAACAAACCTCAGGAGTCACGAATATCGAAATCAAATTCCTTTATACAACTCGCGGACACAATAAAACATATATATTTCGATCCGAACACAATCGAAGGTGCATATTTTCTAGAATATTCCAGATTTCCAGCGAATCGTGGCGCAAAATGCAAGCGTCCCGAATCAAATAACGTGCACACACGTGCGAAAATAGACTTTTGGGAGGTAGTTTTTTCCAGAAATCTCTTTTCGTATTCCCATGATGTTTGGAGTGAAGGAAAATAGTGAAGTGATTCTTTTTGGAAGACTTTATTCCTGGTAAAGTCCCTGCGAAAACGTTTGTGAAATCTGCGAAGTTCAGTTTTCCGTGCTAGCTACCATTTTTATGCGATATTCGATAAATTGCTGTTTAATAGTCTAGAGGCTCTAGACAAGTGGTTACGCCTTTAAATCTTTTCGTAAATCTACAAGGACATTCTAAATGATTGATTGGTTTTTCGTTTATCTTTGACTTTTCAATCGTCCTTATCGTTGATAGAATTCTACTATTTCTAGGTCCTCTAGTATATGTGTTTCTTGCAGGAGGCGTGACAGTAGCCACTAGGCAACTTTGAAAACAATCGCTTCCCTAAAGTTAAGTACCACTTAAAATGTGCTACTCTTCGGAAGTCCACAGGTAGGTAAATACCCAGAAAAACAAATATTTACGCAAATAAATCTTGTAGGAGTTGCCTTTGTAAATCTGAATGGGTAGGAATGTATCCCACTTAGTTCAAGCTCAGTACTTTAGTGTATGGACACAATTTATGGGCCGGCCATGTTTGTTATGGGTTGGATTGTAAATTTTGTGGCTTATTTTAGTTTTATGGGAGTTGAATAAGTTATATAAGATACATGACTATGAAATATTTATAAACATAATGTTTTCAATTAATCATTTGAAATAATGTGACAGTTTATTAGCGATAGTAGAAGCCAAACATGTAAGGTAAAATAAATATTAATAAATAAATTTATTTAAAAAGTATTACAAAAAGTGTACATTTAGGCGCAGTAGTATTATTTATCATACAATACTATAGTTAGTACTTATACTTATAAGTAAACTAAAACATATTCAAAAGTTGCAAGTAATAATAGTTCAATTCAGATGTTTGGTAGCGACCTGCCCGAACTAGGTTTATTTAAACCTGTGTTTCAGGCTATCACTTAGCACAATTAAATTAGGACGTATAATGATAATAATATGTCAGATGCTTCTGAAAAGCTTATGTCAATCTTATTGAAAGTCGTTGTAGAAATACGAAAAGCTTTGAAAGCAATAGCCTTGCCTATTATTATAGTGAATAATTAGTGGGCCAAGGCTAGCCATCTTATTATTCAATTATTTTAAGAACTTAATGCAACTGATCATCTAAATATCCATTACACTTTCTAGGATAGCAGCGATATATGTACGTACTGACAACAGCTACTACTATAAAGCCATATTTACCAACAATATCTAGAGTAGACGCCGGTAGTGCAAAATGGCGTAATTAACTATGAATATATAAAATAGTTAACTATGAAACTATTTATGAGTCATACTTAAATGGTAATTGGTTTCTTAATAAAATTACATAAATACGTTTAGAATTTGTTCCTTAGCTTTATTAGTTCAAAAATAAATAGATATAACCCTAAAATGGATCTTTCTTGACAGATATAACTCTGTGTTTGTAGATGTTTCTAACTTACTTAAATGATTAAACACGACTTATAAGAAGACATATGTTTAAAAATAATGTTGTCGGATTAGTTTCGTAGTATTCACTGCCGACAAACTGTCCTGCAGTTTGGCAGAAGTTTTGTAAATTAATCTTAAGTAATTAACTTTGTTGAAATAAATAAATAAATTAAAAAAATAAGTACCTACTAATCCGAAGATTACGAGTATTAGTATGCTGGACTTTAAAAAAACTATAAACCAAAAACTATACCATTTACAACTAAAGTTCACTTCCACCCCGTCCTCCCGCGACCCTCTCCTGATACTCTCGGTGGCCGAGAGTTCTCAACGCGCCTCGATATCAAAGCTAACACACGCCGCGCTTAATCGCAGCCGAACGGACAAACAGACAAACAAGCAAACAGACAAACACGCGGCAACAGTCAATACGGGATCGCGAGTACTTACTATACAGAGTAATTAGTATCATGGATATTATATTTTCTATTTGTATCAATCGAAATCGAGCTGTTGTTCACATATCCTAGAGCTAAACCGGAATATCGAAGATCAATGACGTCTACCAACCTGCAGTGGGCACGCGTTGAGGGGTATGAGGAACAGGGTTTAGAATTCCTCCATACTTCTTAGAAAAGGGAGCATCCTCCGATCAGACAGATGTTATGTCTGGTGGGCAACTGCCCGTCAGTTGTTGTCGGGTTTCTCTATACCTATAGTCGTAGTCGTAAGTCGATTTAAACTTTGCTTGCGAGATGTAGGAAATTGATGTTAGTTCGTCCGTCGTATCATAGATGGGGCTGTATTACTTTTTGTAGTAAGTTGCTTTTTTTTTGTAGGTCGCTACACGCGTATGTAGTGGATAGTAAAAAAAGTTTCTTACGCCAAAGATGTTAGCACGCAGTCCACTGCACTACAGATGCTTCACTTTAAACATGACTATCCCGACCCTTATTGGTCAGCGTGGAAAGATTTGTGTTGCCGTAAAACAATTTCTTAAATCTTTCGATTTAGATTGATAGGCGCAGCAACGCTACCTGGTGACAGATTCAAACCACTTACAAACTCGGTCTCTAACAAAGGTAACGATGCCCGATACGAAGTAAACAATTCTCTGAGAAGACGAAGATGGCCGACCTCCTGCAAGACTCCCAATAAGTTCCCAATAGTCGCGCTGTATTATAGCGCAGTTCTCGTAATTACGCGCGCAGCCGGGCGACACAATTACCACTCCGAACCAACTAGCCAATTAAAGACATTCTCTTCGATGTCTTTAACGAACTTCCTTGTGCCGAAGATTTATACAACTTACAGTTGGGACTTGTTTTTAAGTTTACAGTCAAAGGGGACGAAAATGCAAGTCACTTGGGAAACTTTGTTCCGGTTCAAACATCGTTGTAAATAGCCATAATGTCTGTCTACAAAATGGATCGATGACCTGGTGAAGGTTGCAGAAACCCACTGGATGCGAAGAGCACATGACGGGTCGATGTGGCAAAGCTTGGGCTTCCTACGTCCAGCAGTAGACGTCTTTATTGTTCTTAATTGTGATTCTTTCTTCAAAATACCATCTCAGACACTTATCTGCAGTTATCTGCAGCAGAGTTGGCCTAAATTATACCTGGACCTTAAAAGAGACTATGATCTCTGAGTTTGTTTAAAAAAAAAAACGACGTATAAAAGTGTTTGCAAAAACAAAGGAGATGTTCCAGAAATGTATGGAGCCTAGGCTAGCACTATGTACACTATATGTAAATATTGCTTAATAATACAGTAACCCTTTTTTATTATCAATGTTCTTTAATTTCACTTCGTTTCAATGTTCATTCAAATTAACATGGTCAAAGAGAGCAACACAACATAACAAACAAACATGGTGGATCAGATCAGCAGGCGAAAAAATGACATTTAGACATTCTATTGACGTATATCGTAATAGAAAATACCACCCGGGTGGTGGTGTAATAACTGCTTTAGTAAACAAAATAACTCGAATTTCGAAAGTCTCGGGTGTGGGTTTGTTTTGTTTGGTTTGGTTGAACAAAACAACAAGTAAATAAACGCTCAAAGACGGCACTTCTTAAAACTGTCAAAGTCGTCAAACGTCAAACAACTGTCATGGCTGCCGGGCCCTAAAAATATATATATATATTTATATATATATATATATACGTATCGTAGTAAAAAACTTTTCAAATGATAATTATTGAACGACTATCCTTCTTCAAATTATTTTTTTAGTATTTTTATGAAATTCCTCAATTTTTTTCCTATTTATCTACGTAGTGTACACATACATAGTGGTAGCCCAAAATCAAACATCTCTTTGCAAAATAGACATCATTCATATAAAAAAGCGCTGATAATGATGATATATTTCCCTGATTCTTCAACCTCTTAATTTTGGTGTGGCATTTTCGTTACAAAACGAACAACGGTCAATATTCTTGCCAAAAATGTAATTTTCTAACGTTTGATCTCGATTAAAAGTAAATCATTTTCTGTATTTAATATCGAAGCGGTTAGAAAACTCCCTTAACAATACATATGTGAACAACAAACGTTAACAATAAATAAGGAGGACTCCCAGCTTAGCACAAAAATAAATATGAGCCGAGTCCAAGTCCAGAGAACGCCGTTTTGTAAATCATTTTTATGTATTTCGCGGAGCGGCGAATCTTTTTGGGAGCAAAAGAAAAATATTAAATGTGTATAAAAGCTTGTGGTATGCTTGTTCATATACCTACTTGCCTTGGAGATAGACACATATGTCAGGGAACAATCGAATTGACATACTGTAGGAAAAACTTCTGCGATCACCAAATCCTTTCAGTAAAAAGGCATAGTAAAAATTACTTATAAGAACACCTTGTTGAGCCTCGTATAGACCAGGGAATCATGGCAAAATAGAGAAGAAAGCTCAACAATAGATGGAACAGGGCTGCCAATGTTGGTGATGATGAAGATTATAACCGACTATCCCCAAGACCACAGAACTTTTTTCATTCTTCTTCACAAAGTTTCTTGCAGCTGAAGTTTTAAGGAAGTCGTCATAGATGGCACCCGCTGGGCATATTTTAGTTTACACCTCAACACAGTCGTCATTCGTGGAATTTTACCATTAATTTGTGAACGACTTACAAACAGGGCTGTCACACTATACTAAAACCTCAATAAAATAAAATTAGAAAAGGGTATATTAAAATTAGAAAGGGGTATATTAAAATTAGGAAGGGGTATATTAAAATTAAAAAGGGGTATATTAAAATTAGAAAGGGATATATTAGAATTAGAAAGAGGTATATTAAAATTAGAAAGGGGTATATTAAAATTAGAAAGGGATATATTAAAATTAGAAAGAGGTATATTAAAATTAGAAAGGGGTATATTAAAATTAGAAAGGGATATATTAAAATTAGAAAGAGGTATATTTAAAATAAAATCTCTTAGCTGCAAAGTGTACCGTCCTGGAGTTACAAATAAATAAGCATTATACTTCAAGTTCCCAGCTGCAATGCATTTCATTAATTAGAATCGGTAAGACTGGAAGCCCAACCCAGGATAGTTAGGAAATGGCAAGTCAGACAATGATGATAGGGCTACAAAACTTTAGTCATAGCATGATTTTACAATCGTTAGTGTAGTTATAGTGTGTGTTAGAGTGTTACTGTCGTAGTAATAAAGAATTAATTAAATTAACAGTAAGTAGACCAAGTAGACCATTGGCCCTGGATCGAAGGATTTGGAAGTCATGGGAAGAGGCCTTTGCCCAGCAGTGGGATGATATAGGCTAAAAGTAATAGTAATAAGTAGACCAAATATCTCTATTGCTGTCAATAGAGATATTTGGTCTAGTTACCGGAAATAAATTGACTGCAGTGATGCTAGCTAGGTTCAGCTTTTGCTTCTTAGAAATGGCAAAAAAGTCGCTGTTCGTCCAAATATTTCGCCAGACGCTGCTCGTGGCAGCCCCGGCCACCCAGTGTTGTACCCCCACTTTCATAAAGTTTCATAATAAAATTCTTGACGAATGAAACGTTTTATTTCACTTGGATGGTAGTTATTTATTCTTGTTTAATCTTAGCACTTTCACCTTTAATAAAAACGGCCTATTCGTTTCAGGAATTTGGCAGTGACTGGAATGGCTCCGACATTTGATGGAAATTCTTTAATAATATCAGGTAGCACTTCCCGTGAGTACCTTCCTGTACTTTACTGAATTACTTAGATCAAATTTTGTGAAAGGGTGGAGGAAACCTGTACCGGCTGTTAGTAGAATAGCAGTTGTTATGGTGTCTCACCTTGTTTGGGGAAAACTGTAGAATCATAACATAACATCACGGATGTAATCCCCGAAGGGTTAGGCAGAGATGTACCTAATAGTACACCCACATTTCTGCAGTTATGTTTAAGTCCTATGTAATAAGGGGCGTTCTGTATGGTGTCGGACGTAAAGAAGAGCACCATCCCATATCTTCCCGTGGGTGTCGTAAGAGCCGACTAAGGGACTTGCCAGAGAATGGGCAGCAGCGTTCTCTGTGCTTTTGTAACAACCGTACTGCGATCGCCAACCCGCCTGCCAAGCGTGGCGATTATGGCAAAACCCCCCTTATGTCAATGTGGCATTGGGGGAGGCCTATGTCCAGCAGTGGACATTTTTCGGCTGAAATGATGATGAATGATGAATAAGGGGCGAGCCTCTTGCTATCAAACGGGCGCAAATACTGAAGTAGCATATCGGTATTTAACTGCTGTCAAGCTGACTGCTGTGAGCTGTGCTTCCTTTTGCCAAAATGAAGCAATACAGAGAGATACTTACTTCAATCTGATTTTTTTTCCAACAGAAGAAAAAACACCACGAAAAGAACACCAGTAGGTCACAAATTAAATTCTGCCAACCTCAGTGGCTCCCTTAGGTTTAAACGCTACTTAAATAAACTAAGTAATAAGTAAAATAAACTCGGCAGTGAGCTCTGTGACCGTGACACCATGCCAGACGTAATGCGACGCAGTTAATAAAACAGATTGTATTAAGACGGTGCCCAGATTCACGCTCTATATACCTCGGGATTTGTCAAGAAAATCACTCCAAAACTCGCTTCATTTATGAACTATGCATAGTTATCACTAAATCTTGTAGTCAGAAAATAGTCATATGCATTTATGTTAGAGCCATAATAGACGCAACACTAGTTGCAGATCGGTGATAAGTAGTGGCTGTTTTTTAATTATCTATAGAAACAGAAATTTCCAATTATCTTCATTTTTAAAAGACATTTCGAAAATGTTTTTGGACCTTTTTAGACCTATGAATACTGCTTATGCGTAGGAAGTTTCATTAAAATCTGTTCAGTCATTTCGGAAAATAACGACTTGAAAGTTTGTATGAAATGCCGTAGGGTATAAACGCTCTTAACCAGCTCGGTGAAGGTCGTTGTATATCGGGATCCTATACTAAGAGATATCATTATAGGCTAATTATGCTGTCATAGCATTGTTGCGACAAGCAGGAATAGCGATCGCTTTCGTCAATCGCTGCCACGAGATTTAAATATTCTCCGGGCACCATTGTTAAAAGTATCGTGTACTCTGGACCTTTTTTTCAGGTAATAATTCAGTGCCATTACAACATTAACACTGCACAAGAAAGTTTGCAGTAATCCGATCACACGTAGCAAAGTCCGTAGGTTCTATCGCCTGGCATAATTAGCTGGGGAGTTTATTAGGGTGTTTCTCCATTTTCGTGCATATAGCACGACAAGATAAAAAAAAACATTAAATATCTATATTCCACAGAAAGGAAACCAAACAAAACCAGGTTGTGAACACTGAAATTAACCAAAGTAACCACATTATGAAACGACATTAAAAAATGAAACATTTACACCTAAAATAAATAACAATAACTCAGTAATTCTAGTGAAATTTTATTTATAAATGTTTAACATATTTTTTTCTGATTGTTGTCGGTTTGAAAGAAAATCTATAGTATTGTGTGCGTATGACTTTAAATGCGGCACTACCATCATCTGCTTCCCCGCGCACGTCATTAACAATTCTAATAATTACCTTCGTAGTTAAGAATATGCATGAAGTTTGTAATGTTAATATTAGTTGAGAAAAAATAAATAAATGTCCCAAATGTCATCACCGTCTTCCTCACTGCTTTCGTGTACCGTCTTTTTTTGAGCGATGGTAAATGAGGTCAAAACGTAATACAATAATATTTTTTTATTATGCAAATATTTTAAATTGTCTTAAATTGTTGGGATAAAATTTCCATAATTGGCCGTTGATTTGGAAGCTCTGCCCCCCCTAATTTGACTAAATAGTTCTATTCTAAACAAAAAACTTAAACCATGAATATCTCCATAACCATGGGGTTCCGCGGGGTGGGGATGCTACAAAGGGGGTAGCCAACCTGAACAACAGCGTTATGTGGCAATAATTTGAAAATTCGTAATTTCATGGAATATGCACGAAATACGAGAAACACCCATTAACTTATTCTTTCATCCTATTTGTGTTGTTCCGTAAACAAAGCAACTCGATAGAGCTACATTAGCGCCTGATACAAAAACTTGGATAATCAAATAACGCGGGATCAGGCGAGAATCAAAATAAGTTGCGGATACATGAGGAAACGCTGGTCGATTGGGCGAGAGAACAAAAGGTACATATATCCGTCATTGTCCGATTACACAAGATCAGGCAAGGAGATCACAATTTATATTTATTAAATCAATATTTCAGCCAAATCACAGATAAACTTCGCCATAACCTTTCAGTTTTACAAAAAAAAAGCCTTCGCTTTGGCCAGTACACGGCTTTTTGTGTCGCTTCCTTTATTGCCCACGACATCGGGAGAACGAGGAGTTGAGACCGGAGAGTGTCGCGCGTTTGCATCGCAACAGCATCACGAGAGAAGTGCGACCACATCACGATAGTAGCGATACTGAGTCGTGATTACGTGAGCGACTGTACACAGCCAGCGACAACTCCGCGACTGTATCGCTTCCATTTTGCGTTTGAATCGCTGCAAAAAGTCGCCTTGGGCGAGGACCCTTGGAATGTATTACTATAAACGCATGGCTCACGCGATATCGGTTTCTAAAGCCGGTGATAAATTGAGCCGTCACGCTGTGTTCAAGGACGCCATGTTATATCGTTTTCTGTCCCTCACACGCCCTTGCCTTAAGCCTATTTTGTGGTATTGGAGTCATGCTTTCAGTATGCCATAGATTCTGATTGAGTTCTTTTAAATTACTAACGTCAGTAGTTATAGGCTTTAGATAAAAGTTAAGATGCTAAGAAATCCATAAAGACATGTGATTTGAACGACCAATGTTTCTAAAAACCCTCTTTGCAATTACATAAAAACTTCCATAAACTGTCAGAAATGTACTTCATTCGTAAATACGTGTCCAAAAATACATTCTTATTTATTTTCATGAATGTTTCAATGGAGACAGCCAACAAAGCGCTCGACTAGTTTTTCTTCACAAAATAAGCGACAAGACGACTACCGAAGACGCGAAAAGAACGTTTCCAATCTAAAAGAATTCTAAATCCGGATTTTCTTTCAATAGTCGGACGCCCCATAATAGCACCGGCGAGCGTCCGGCCCGCCCGTCCGACCACGGATTACCAGTCCGGCTTTTGTTAACTTCTGTAAGTACCTAATTGGTACCGGCAAGGTTTCTACCTACCTGATTTTATTTAGTCTTTATCTAGCTTATAAGAAGGTTCGCCAAACAAACAGAAAAACTTACTTTTTAAAAGTTTTTTTGTTAAGTGGATCGGTAGGGACAGTAAATTAATGTCCGATATTTTTGTGAACAATTGCTTGAACTTTGCACCCTTGAATAATTCTTATGCAAAAAAAAAAATGCCTCAAGTACTTCCTTTCATTATCCCCGAATGCATATGCGAACCAATCACCCCACACTAGCATAAAGTTGCTCGCGATCCCATCGGACGCGTGTCCAATTACCGATGGCGCTTGGACAATTTTTCGGCAGCACGACAACGCGACGTCGCGACGACGACGCTTCTTGAAGGGGATCCAATCAGAACCACTATACGGGCGACGTATCGATTGTGGAGCCATGAAGATATGGATACGGCTTTAGGGCGATGCTTGTTATTGTTGGAAGTAAACCGTCCTATCATCATTTACACAGCCAGCTAGGTACATGATCCTAGAATTCTAATAACACCAGCATGATAGTTTACATTAATTTGGAAGTAAAAAAACAGCTATTCCATAAAAATGTGCAATATCTACACGATCAATACCTGTTATCAATACTAACATATGTAATAATATAACTAATCCATGTGATAAAAACCGGCCAAGTGCGAGTCTTACTCGCACACAGGGTTCCATAGCTCCAAACAATATAATAACAATATTTTCAACTGTCATTCATTAGTTAGTAGTATTAGTTAGTAAACTTCCACACAACCGCAAAACTAAATTTGTTTTTCATAGTATGTTTATGAAAAACAAAGTTACTGCTGCAGTTTGATGAAAAAGTCCCATATCTCAAAAACTAAACATTATATCTTATTGAAACCAATTTTCATTGATAGTTTTTTTTACGTTCTACAATCCTAAATATTTTCAGAATTTTCCTCCTCTTACTTTAGAAATTAGAGGGGGGGGACACACATTTTACCACTTTGGAAGTGGCTCTAGCGCAAACTATCAGTTTAGAAAAAAATGATATTAGAAACATCAATATCATTTTTGAAGACCTATCCATAGATACCCCACACGTATGGGTCTGATGAAAAATTTTTTTTTGGTTTTCAGTTCTAAGTATGGGGACCCCCTTAATTTATTGTTTTTTTTCTATTTTTGTGTGAAAATCCTAATGCGGTTTACAGAATACATCTACTTACCAAGTTTCAACAGTATAGTTCTTATAGTTTCGGAAATAAGTGGCTGTGACATACAGACGGACGGACAGACAGACAGACAGACAGACAGACATGACGAATCTATAAGGGTTCCGTTTTTTGCCATTCGGCTACGGAACCCTAAAAAGGGTGACGTAAGACGATGTCCCTTACACCGTGTAGATGTTAAGGAGTTCTAGCAAGTACGGCAATACAAAACTTTTCATCAAGTCCCATTTCCACCAAAATATCTATAACCCCTAAGATCCATTGATACACAAAATATTTCTTATACAAATCAAGTGTGGTCGCAGCACGTCTTCTTCTCCCATACTTCTCTCTTAGTCATGTTTCTTTTCATAAACTAAGCAATCAAACACGAAATATTTAAGGTCCCACGTGACCAAAAGCCGCATCTACCAATCTTCCGACATCCATCCCGAGTGTTCTTATTTCCCGAACAGCGCTGTTGTTATGATTCCCTATCGCCGGTCATTACGCCAGCCCGGCTGGGCTTGCGCGGATCCCATTTCCTACTATTTGCTACTGCTGCCGAAGACAGGTTCTAATCCGACATGTTATTGTCCGGAGCTAGCAGTTTTGATGGGACGGGTGATTGATGTCGCTTTCACCGTCAAAAAAATGGGAAAAGAGCGCTGTGGAGGATTTTAAGTTAGTTGGTGGGTTTTGTTGGGTTATGCGAGATATTAAACTTTATAGCAACAACTTGAGATACAAAGAGTTTAGGCAACCGGTGTAAGGTCTAGGTAGCCAAGGCTACCCAATATTTAGGCAAAGATGTACCTAAGTAGGTAAAAAAACCTCTTTTCGCGAGTTATCTTAGTCTACTAAAAGGCAAAACACTGCTTACCTAATGGAAACAAAATTGGCACACATTCGTATAATAAGTAAATATTATGACGTAGGGATCACAGGATAGCCATGAGACAAAACTTTTAACTTTCAGGAACGCATCTTGCAAGTGCCTAAGAGTAGCAGGTGTCACTTCCCATTTGATGGGCTCTTCGAGTGTTCACCAACTCTTAACATAAAAAAAATACTGGCTGACAAGTACACTTACACGCGCCACATTTCGCGATTGTCAGTACATTGTAACTGACATCTCTGGCAAGCTAGAAGAGAGGCGGATGACAATAATTCGTAATACTCCTGCTTTACGAGCAGGCTCTACATTCCCGTCAGGGTTTTTAACGACGCCAGCTTTTATGCGTTTTATTTAAATTTTCGTGATTTTTCGCAACAATTTAGATGGCAATAATTTACCCTTGATGGGCTGTTATGAAATGCGATTCAAGATTTGTTTTTTATATGGCACCCTATTTAATTTTAGAGAGCTTTCGATTTGACGGTTGTAAAGGAAAACAGATTGAATCGACTCACACATACGTAACGTTTCAATATTTAATTGACCTTTGACCATTAATTGTAGCCTTCAAAGAGAAATCTGGGATCCGTACAGCTAATCAAGAGCCAAAAAGGGTACATTACCAGGATGATTAAAACTTAACTCAAACAGTATCGGGTACAACACCAAACGATCAGACTAATAAGGTTCCGTAGCGAATCGAGTGCAAACATGATTAATCCCAATCAAATAGGGTAAGGCTAATTGAATGAAAACAAAGTAAACCTCCACCTCCCCCTCTACAGAGCTCGGGAGGGTTGATTGCGGAGTATTATGAATAATTATTGCCGGAAAAATATTCGGACTGGCCGCTTAGCTGCCCTGTTGAGCGTAAAATGACGGGGGAGTAAACATAAACGTTATTTAGGGGATGAATTAAATTTCAAAGAATATTGTGTATTTTTTACTGCATATTCCGGCAAAAAACACCTCGGGCACCAAACTGCTAAGCGAATACCAGGAGTGATGAGGTGAGATGGGTGATCTTGCTATAGACTATTATTCTTAGCTTGCAGTAAGTTCAGGTGCTAACTGTGACTACAATTTTTATTTGCATATCCTCTGAAAATAAAAAGATATCCTCATTACTATTACATAAACCTATCAAATAATATTTCAACATCCGCGTTACAGCAGAACAATTGAATTTGCACCGTGCTCAAATTCTACCTCCATTTTAAATTGAAAACCGACAGAAAAACGGCACAAAAAGTAATGTATGCACAGTTATCATATTAAACCGTGGAATGTGCTCAACAATGGACATTCGTGTAACAAAAAGACGCGTCCAGCGCCGGCCGCAGTTATAACCGGGTCCGCAATTGTATCGGACTGTACGGCTCTAATTCCGTGTCCAGTGTCCCGGGCGCCGTGCACGGGAAAATTTTAATTTGTTAGTTATGAGTATGACCGGATTTGCCAAGTTTTTAACATTTTTAGAGTACCGGCTTTGCTGAAATTAGTTTACGGAATGGTGTTTTGTTTTTCTGTTTCGTGTTTTTTGATTGTATCCAAGTTCGGACGTAGGAACTTGCATTTATTTAAATAGATTCCAAGTTCCTACGTCCGAACTAGACAACTTTTGGGGTGGCAGTAGGAAGCAGCTTGCACCTCATGAGTTCTCTGAGTACAAAAACGGAAAATCAATTTTCAAATCTCACTGTTCTGTTAATAATTTGGTACCTTTAGTAGGAACTTGTACTTTTCAGGGTAGTGTTCTGGTACCACTCTTGAAAGTACATGTATCAGACTGGTAAGCCTGTACTGAATTATTTATCCTTCCTTCTTCAAGCCATTGTAACAACAGGAAAACATCCATAAAGTATCAAAATAATTCCCCCCTCCGTCCCCCCCCCCCCACCTTAACTTAGCGATTATTTGTGATTCTTAAAAAGCAACTCGCGAATCCCCGCGCCTCCCGGGGATTACTGATAATCCCCAAAACGCCTCCGCGACCCTCTCTCAATAGCCTTCCCTTATTTAAAATGGCGGCGGCTTATGACCCACTGCCAAGTATAATTGAGTTAGAACGCTAGGCTATTTATTTTGTTTCTTTGGGATTAAGTGAATAGTGAAGGAAAACATTTTGGGGAAATCGGCATGTCCCAAAACCTAAAATTCGAAGACATGTGACATTGATCTACCAACCCGCACTGAGCCCGCTTGGTAGGTAACAGCTTATTCCCTCTCATAGAGAGAAGGCCTGTGTCCCAGCAGTGGGAACATTACTGGCTACTTATTAAATGTAATTGAATACTGTAGTGTTTGTATCTTATCTGTTTCGTTGGCACTTAAGTCCTTTTGCCTTGGAGATATCTTTTTTCATGCCAGTGAAATTAATTTTCAATTTATTACTTATTATATATTTACTCTTAAACAATCTGGAAAAGATTATTTCGTTTAAATGAAAGTTAATCAAACTACAAACAAAAGTTTTATAACAATTTACTGTATAGCGAACTGTTTAAATACATTTATCAAGCCTGCACGCGCGACTGACTGCATTCACTACGAAAATATTTATATTCTACAATTAATATTTAAAAAGTCAATCAGGAACGTTTCCATTGAAAAATGATTCGAGTTTGAATATTAAATAAATTTTCCTTTATATGCGTACACTTTGTTTGTTTCCGCGACGAATAAACCAATTACTCCGGAAAATTTTGTTTACGCTGTTGTGTTTTATAATAAACTCCGTTTTTATATTGTTTCGATTAAATCTACGAAGATTAATTGAGGCAAACATTATAAAAATAACTGTGAGTGGGTGTATTTTTCGCTATTTTTTGGAGAATGTTAACATTTTGAGGAACCCAGCATGCCTCAGAGATATTTGTCGACGGCATGTAAAGCCAAGTCTGAGGCCCATGGGCAAAAAACTCTAACACCAAGTTAGGCTCTAACCACACGATAAAGAAAGAGGCTATAAAGTGCTATTTTAATTACAGCAGGTAATAGATGTTACGTAGCTCAGAAACACGTTCATCATCAGCCTATATTGTTCCCACTGCTGGGACACAGGCCTCCTCTCTATGAGAGGGAGTGGGCCACGCGAGCCCAGTGCGGGTTGGTAGATGTCACATGCCTTCGAATTTTTAGTTCTAGGACATGCCGGTTTCCTCACGATGTTTTCCTTCACCGTTTTGAGAGCAGCGGTGATGAAATAAATTACACAAAGTAATGCGCTTGCCTGGGTTCGAACCCTCGGCTTACTGCTCGTAAGTCGGAGCTGCCACCACTGTCTCGTAAGTCGGAGCTGCCACCACTGGGAACAGCACGAAGCACGTTAAACTACAGCATTTATCAAGTTCAATAGTTATTTTCAACTATGTACATAACTTTTACAAAGAATCTACCATTCTACGACTCGCATAAGTAACATCCCAGTAACTCTCTCATATTAAACCCGTATTATATAAAACATCGTACCTTCAACCCCCTCCCCTGGCAGCAGGTGACGTCAGCAGAGATTAAGGGATCATCCACATGCGGAGGCACCTGTAGATTATAACTCTGAACAATCTGGGTATAACAGACATAAGATGAAGGCAGTAGACAGAAGGGATATGATATGAGGTACAAGATCAAATATGTACTTAGGATACGCACCAATAGGATCAATGAGATATTTAACAATTTTATTAAGAGAAGATTATTTTTTTTAAAGTCTCACATAGTTCTCGATTGGGCGATATAATACAGCACATGAATAAACCAGAGACTCTAGACAAGAAGCAATAGCTTTTAAAGCGTTTCGTATTTTTGCAGTACCTGTCAACGAGATTGAGATAAGTTTTGACATACAGCAGTGGTTAGGCATTTCCTTCAGAATCCTCTGCGGTGGAATATGATACGCGATTGGAGTGCTAATACAATGTCGCTTAATCTTTTACTCCTAACAACAAAATCAACGTAGGTACCAAGCGTTAGTACTATTATTTATTTTGTGGTACAAGTGTGTAGCGCATGATAGGTAGGCAGCATTGTGTAGGTACACGAACATTTTAAACGCAACCTCACAAGTAATTCACGTTATTTCATCTAAATTCGTCCTCATTCGCGTTCATTAAAGCCGAGGGAGTACTCCAGGCACTTAATTGCGACCGCACGTACCACCGCCGTTACGGTACCGAGCTAGCTATATCACGTAATTAAATCTCTTCTATTTCTGACTCTTTGCTGGGTTATTGGACCTTCACTTTAAAGCCTGTATGGCCCATGGTGAACCTCTTAAGTGTGTTAAGCACGCATCTAAGTGAAATTGAGATAGGTAGGTGTTATTGAATTTAACTTAACTGGCGGAGTGTGGGTGTATTATTAGGTAGTTACACCTCTGCTTAACCCTTTAGAGATTACAGTCCTGATGTTATGTAATGTTTGTGTTGATTTATATTCTGTGTTATCAGAGGTATGGTTCTCTAAGGTTGTAATTACCAAAAAGGATAATGGTTTTCATTAGTGCTTTTAATCAGACTGCCGCATTGGTCAAGTCATGGCAAGCGCTACTTACTACTGAGCACGAGGTCTTGGATTCGATTCCCGGATCGGGTAGTGTTGCGAGGTTTTCCATCAGGAATTTCTCGGTAGCAGTCTGAATCTGTGCCTGATTGATGGGGCTCGCTCGGTAATTTCGCTCGCCATTTTGGAAACCAAAACTTGATGGTTTATGACCTTAATTATTTACCTTTACTTCTTCCAAGACACGGAGTAACGGTAATACAGTACACGTAATTGAAAGAGCCGTATTTTAGAATTATTTCCATTACGAGA
Organism: Cerastis rubricosa; assembly: GCA_949152445.1. Taxonomy (NCBI): domain Eukaryota; kingdom Metazoa; phylum Arthropoda; class Insecta; order Lepidoptera; family Noctuidae; genus Cerastis; species Cerastis rubricosa. The sequence continues at coordinate 22,242,329 of OX424537.1, read as the reverse complement.
CTCATTTTTCTCCCTCATGAGTCCTTCGGAACGCATTAGAGAGGGCCAATAAAGTGTCTCGGAGGAACGTGCGCATAAAGAAAGCAGCATCACAGGGAAATTGTTTTAGCCAACTTATACGAACCGATGTCCATGCAACATACAACCTTATAGTTTTGAAAATACAGGTGGTGTAACATGAAAAGTTTAGGGTTCAGAAGAGTGCGACATTTGGCAAGGGAATAGTAGGAAGTACTCGGCAAGCGGGTTCCGTCGGATGTGTTAACGGCGGATGAATGGCGACAAGTTCGTAAGCTGGGAGGTTGAGTATTGAAATCTAGGACGTGATGCTTTGATACGAGGATAGAGGGATAGCGAGGCCTTGAACTTGATTTATATCGGATGACTCTGAAAATAAACGGGCACAGGAAGACGTCGTTTTTCGTCGACTTTATATTGGAAATTAAAAAAGCTTAGAAAGTAAAACTATAATACCGTAAAGAATTATTGAAATGAGTGCCATTTAAATAAGAAATTGGAGACTTTTCCTGTTAGTTTTCTTTGGTAGAATGATAAGGATCAGCCATCATAAATCAGGAGTACGCTTGTAACCTATTTACTAGTAACCCGGGGAAACAGCACCTTAATTTACCTCCACCCGTCTCAAGGTGCATCGTGTGTGAAGTGAGGTAGAAAGTTCCAGTGATCGGGAACCTTCGATTGGCTCTCAGCAAACGCTCTCGAGTCGCTCCATTGAGCTTAAGGAGGCAGTATATCTAGACTTCTAAAGGTATCTTTTTTACGTAGCGAGTAGGTAGTAAATAGGTAGTGTGTTGAAGTAAGGACTTGTTGAACGATGCGTTGAGGTTTATAGGTAACCGGGTTCGTACCAATGTTTTTATTTTAAGGGTTTTTTATTATCTGTTTTGTTTGTTTATGTTCAAGTTTTGTTTTTTATTTTGACGTGACAACGTCAAATAAATCGATGAACGCCGACTGCACGCACGAAAAAGGATGACTCATTCTAACGTTACGATCGGAGCGATAGCGCTGCACGAGCGAGCGAAAGGCACGATCGGCTTGAGCGTTCGGCTTGCTATTCATAAAAGTATGCAATCATTTCATCAATGTTTTGTTATGACGTTGTCACGTCAAACTATCGTCCGTAAACCGAGTTTACAGACAACCAATTTCTTGTTGTTGTAGCACTTGTGCATACTTCTTTCATCTCTTTTTATGTTTTTTATTGTTTCTATGTTGTCATTGACTACCGGTGACTTTTATTTGGGAAAGTCTGTCTACCATGTCTTGGTACCCAGTAGCTAGGTTCTTGGGATCAGAAAGGGCTTTTTTTGTGAATGCCATCTCGCAGGTCAACCTGGAAGGTGGTCGTCCGGACTATCCTGTGGGTGTCTTGAGTGTAAGGCCTCCAGCCAGGGGCAAAAAACTTACAAACTAAGCAACTACACGCTAAGCTCGTAACCCTGTGGGTTACGAGCTTCGGCTTAGTGCGTCGCTGGCGGCGGACAGCAAAGGGACAGGCTGGATCGGAACGTCAGACGGGGAATCGCTCCTTGTTACCTATATACTGTAGCTGAGTCTGATTGGATTCTATTCCGACTCCCAAGATGAAGGTTAAGGAAGTTCTAAATGTAGTTTTATTATTCAAGAAACAGATTTACCCCTTACAAAACCGCAATATGCTAGTCAGCACCTTTGTACGGATTTCTTATTCTTGTCCGCTAAACTCAAACAGGACAGCTTCAGCTCATCACACATTTTTGGGGACACCGACGAAAAGTAAACTGACGCAGAAAAGTTAACAAAATATTTAATTGCCAGACAATTTCTAGAAATCCAATAACAAAACCAGTAAACAATTTATTATTACGTTTACAGCCGCAGTCATAACAAAGTTATATTATTTCCTCGGCGAAGCAATAAAGCAAGTTAAAAAGTGTAGAGCGACAATGTCTCGCGCTGATACAAAATTAAATGGATGCCTGAAATATGTTGCTGTAGAACCCGGCTTGGTGCCAACATTTTAAAATATTCCTTCTTCGTTGCAGACAGGGCTGCCAACCGTGGATTTTGGTGAAAATGTGGGTTGTGATGTTGTGGATGGTTGGTATGTGACCGTTAGAATGTGTAGAAAGAAATGGAGTTAAAAGTCGTCGTCGTAGGGTGTTATTTATTTCAATACCGCAAATGGGAAAGATTTTGATTATGTTTGCTAATTCATATGTGTAATATTTTCAGGCATTGTTTGAAAACTAAAGTCAGAAGCGAAACACTTTTTTTACACTTAAACACTAGTAGATAAGGCACTCAACGCGACTCAAATCACTGAGAGAGTTGGAAAAGAATGGAGAGGCTTTTGCTCAGCAGTGGGACAGCATAGCCTAAGTGCGATTCGGACTCGCGCACGAAGGGTTCCGTACCATTATTTATAAAAACGAGCAAATAAATCCCTTTTTTGTATGGGAGCCCCCTTAAATATTTATTTTATTCCTTTTTTAGTATTTGTTGTTATAGCGGCAACAGAAATACATAATCTGTAGAAATTTCAACTGGCTATCACGGTTCATGAGATACAGCCTGGTGACGGACGGACGGACGGACGGCCGGAAAGCGAAGTCTCGGTAATAGGGTCTATTACTTGGGTCGGAATAAATAGAATTATTACGTGAATAATGGCATGAACACTTGTAAAACTGGTAGCCCTGACTTAAAAATATAGGAACATTCATCACGGTCGTGTTCGCTGGGATAAGCAGTGTTCGAACCAGCGGTAAACGGGATGTTTCCTTGGTGAACGTAAATGTGTAAAACCGCAGAAGATAAATACATATAAGATATGATATCCATGTTGCTTATAGCAGTTATAGCTTATACCCCATGTTTATAGTTGTAACATTTTATACTCTTGTACAAATGTACAATTATACCTACTATCTCTCAAGCCTGCACAAACAGCTAATAATTTGGACCCATATCTCTTCTCAAGGACGGCGAAACAGTCACCGAAAAATTATAATTTCAGTAAGTATAGCCCCACTCTATTTACTAAACTGTTGTCCTTCAACTTGACCTTTACATCTGTCACTCCAGACTCCTCCGGGACTTTCCTTAAATAGCCCCCCGCAACCTGCCGCCATGTTTGTCATAAAATACCCACTGAGCCGCTGAATTTCATAACGAAACTCCCCAAAGACAATGTTATCTTTCTCAGAAATTGTAACTCAATTCTTGTAACAACTTTACAAAAAGTCTCGATAAAGTTCGCTCGTTCTAAAGTTCGGACAACTAAAACTGAGTTTGTAGTTGTGTCATAAACCTAAGCTAAGTTTAAAGTTGCAGCACAGTGGAACGAATGTATGGGAGCGGTTGGACGTAGACATGTCCGAAAAATAAGAGTAAAATTATGACAAACTAATGATGCCATCTTATTCGATTACTTAATGCCTTCATAAATTGTGGTGATGAATTTCTTCATAACTCCCATATTTCGGGAGTAATTTGAGAAAATGTGAAATTTTACTATGAAAATGAGTGTATCGAGCTCTCTCCCTCCTGATTCCGGGCTTGTTTCAAGTAGCGGTCTCTAATATCGTAATGCTATTACTAAGAGCTATATTTAATACTAAGACACATAGTGCGCCAAATGTGCACTTTCTGGGATAAAAGGAAATGAAAATTTAAAAAAAAAAACGTTTTTTCCCCATTTGTATTTACTTTAAACCGCAGACAGACTTATTAAGAGGTCTATAAATATATTATATATATACAGAAATATATATTAACAAAAAATTCACAAGAACTGATGAGAGTATGACTTTTAAGTAAGTTGATAATAAATTACCTAGTTTCATTAAAAGTACAATAAATAATTAAGATGTAAGCTCTAATTTACTAAGTTACACATTTTAAAACAATAACATCATTTAATTATCTTCGTCATCATCATCATCATCAATTAATTCAAATTCAGAATCGATGTCCGCTAAATCATTTATGTTAACAAATTCGATATCACTTTTCTCAGAATCCGTAAGCTCATAAAATTCCTTAAAAGAAGATTTTTTTACAAACTTATTTCCTTTTGGACGGATACTTGTAACAAGTAGATCAGAAGACAGTAAAAGATTGTGCATAATATCTTCATTGCATGAGATACTGCTATGCTTTCGAGAATGCCCCTCTCTATATTTTCTAAAATCTTTATTTCTAGCCTCAGATGCCTCTTCGGATAGAAAACCAATGGGCACAATTGACATGTTCTGAACTATGTCTGGCCCATGCATTAAAATTTTATGAAGTGAAGAAGGCATATAATACCATGGGTATAACTCCACGTAAAGCTTAGCAGTATCAAAGCAGAACTCTCGGAATTTAGTTACGTTGATCTTCTCTCCTGATGAAATACACTGCAAGATCACACAGATTTTTCTTAAAAGCATAGCATCTATTCCGGTCAGTTCAGCAGATTTAGTGTAGTTTTCAAAAAATCTCCTTGCCGAGTTGCCATTGTTGGTGGATCCACTGCCTTGTTTCACAACATCGAGAAGTAAGCCCGTTTCTCTTCTTACAGCCTCTTGAACTCTTTTCTTCCTGTCATCAACTTGCCTTTTTGCTATATCACCCCTTACTTGCCATGATTTTATGTCTAATTTGTAGGAAATGTGTAATAAGCATTCCATTGAGCGAATCCAAGCGTGAAGGGTGCTTAAGCTATATTTATACATGTCCTCGTTTGCGTGTTTATCTTTGATTAACTCTAAATTATTCATTTCTTTAGGACAAGCCTTGCATATGTCACACACTGAAGCTGCTGTATTGGATATAATGGAATGAATTTTACCATGAATCATTGTCAACAGCAGTTGGTGTTTGACACTAATTCCATCAGTGATGGTGGATGGAGTTAAGGCTTCAATCTCTGCTTCGATTTCAGCCATCTCTCTCTGCACATTTTCTTTGGTTTCCTTTATAAACTTAAACAATATTGGCCGGCAAAATGAAGTGGAAGATGGTCGCTCGTTTTCCCAAATTGTTACACCTTTTGAGACGAGCCGCAGTGGTACAAGACTAATCATAAAATTACTAGCAAGATCGATTTGCTCATCTTCACTCGTCCTTTGATGATAAATGCTTTGGCTAGATGATCCGTCAAAACCCCATTTGCTGGTCAATACGAGCTGTTGATTGGGATCAACAGGGGTTTCTAACGACCTAATAAGTCTTCTTGAGGTTAAATCCATCAAGGCTTGTAATTTGATTTTTGCAGAGCTCTCTGTAACTGTGAGATCTTCTTTGGCCGGATAGCACTTAATTTTTTCTTTAACCAACATGTAGTAACTCGGGTATTGAAGAGCTCCTTCTTGAGTGTTGAAATCCCGAAGAGTGTTATAGCGCCATTTCGATAAGTTCATCGATACATAAAGAGCCAATGCCTTCAAAGGGGATATTTCCCGTACCTGAATTGATTTACCTTCAATGAAGGCTTTGATTTTTGAGGCCTCTTCTGGATTCTCCGTCAAGTATTTCATAACATAAGCTGTATCGCTTTGTCCTGCCTTTTGAAGCGCCCTTTCGGCCGAAAACATAATTTCAGCGCTGCTACTGCTGCATGAAAGACTATCTTCAGTGCGTCTTCTTTTTTGCCGGTTACTAAGGTCCTCAAAAGATTTACGAGGACTAGGATGTGTACAAGTTGAAGCATCAGATTTAGCAGGAGAAATTATGGGCTCGATGACGTCACTTATATTTTCTGTAGAAGGTTCCATATTTTCATTCTGTAATTCCGGCCATTGAATTGCAGCCTGTAGCCAAATCTCATGTTTCTTCCGAAACTTATCTGTGCTTCTTCCAGACTGTGTCCATTTTGCATAAATGCGGTAGCAAAATCGACGACACCAGTCTTTTAAACTTGTTTCAGCACTTTCACATAACTGAACACAACTGTTATCTTTTAAAACACTGAACAAATAGTTAAAGTCGCGTAAATCTTTATGTGCGCGTGCGCATAAAGCAACGTGAATATCAAGATTTGTATTAAAATTTGGAAAATACATTGCGAGATTAGCTTGGATACAACGAGGTGTAAATCAACACTGATTTTAAAGTTACTAATAGTGACCTATTTATATAAAATCCAGGTATCCCAGGTATCCTTTGTTAAATATTGCAAGGTAATTAGTTATTGTGATAATTAGTAAATGATGCATGCTAAATTAGTGTATTAAGAGCCATTTAGTAATTAAATAATAGCAATGTTCTTATCAGTAATCATTAGTGCATCAGTTTTATATGTAAACCATAAGTCCCTAATTATATATCCTAATTAGCTTATATCTTCTCTAATTGGCTGCTCAGAAATGTTATTGTAATAAGGTAAACCTTTAGAAAAACGGTTTTAATCAACAAAATAAACAAAAAATAAAAAAATTGTGTTATAAAATAAACATCACTCTTTATCCCAGAAAGTGCACATTTGACGCAGTATGTGTCTTAGTATTAAATATAGCTCTTAGTATTAGCATTATGATATTAGAGACCGCTACTTGAAACAAGCCCGGAATCAGGAGGGAGAGAGCTCGATACACTCATTTTCATAGTAAAATTTCACATTTTCTCAAATTACTCCCGAAATATGGGAGTTATGAAGAAATTCATCACCACAAGTTATGAAGGCATTAAGTAATCGAATAAGATGGCATCATTAGTTTGGCATAATTTTACTCTTTTTTTTCAGACATGTCTACGTTCAACCGCTCCCATACATTCGTTCCACTGTGTGCAGCCCGGCTGCAAGCCATTCGTGGTCCAAGTAGATAGTGGAAGATATAATCTTGTTATTAGCTCATAGAAGTCCTAAACAGACATGTCACTTGAGGTACTATATAATAATCACCATTAAATGTGTCGACGCATTGGTGATTTCCAAGCATCTCGTTTTTCTGTTGATTGCTATAGCACAGGCTATAGTAGGTACTTACTTTTTGGGCCCCGCATGTGGCCACGTTAATTGTGGCACTAATTGCGTTGTTCGAAGGTCTAGGTGTAAGGTTATTTGGGACCCATCAGTAGGTGGGACATAATCTGCCCAGCCCCCGTATTCACAAACGCTCGGATTCGATTTCGATTCGGAAAGTCTTATGTCTATCTCGCTCCCTTTCGTATTGCCAAAACAAGATAGACTGAAGACTTATCGAATCGAAATCGAAACCGAGCGTTTCTGAATACGAGGGCAGGACCTTCGTAGTCGCACTTGGTATTGGACGAATCAAGAATATCCCGCAGTAACAGTGTAGTCGTTACTCTTCATTTACCTTTATTACTCAAGTATTTACTAAGACAAACAAAGCTATTCTTGTTGTGCATCAACAATCTCGGCTGTTGCCGGCAAGAAGCCAGCTCACGGGAAATCAAGCGCTGGCCTCTTAATAAATGAGCTGCACTTTAATTACTGCATTTTATAAACCTAAACCAATTAACACTAGCAAAACTGTTGCTTTCCTTATTAAATTCTTGTTGTGTTTCTTTGTTTACTAAATAAACTGACGTCCAACGGTAGATACCTTACATATATTTTTAAATTTCTTAACTTTTTGTTGAAAAAAATAAACATTAACATACATTACATGTATCACACCCTTTTCCATGTGGATAGGCAGAAACTTAGAAACGCAACCTGCTACAATCATTGCTTCGTTCAAGTTCGTCTACAATTATTAACTACTATCTTTCTACTCTGTCCCGCGCAACTTCGTCTGCGTCACATTTTCCCCGTTTTCGCAATATTTTTCATTGCTGTTGCGCTCCTATACAGCGCCATCTTTTCAATACTCACTCAATCCAGTCAACAGATACCGCCATCTGTTAGAATCGTTTGGAGCTAATAGATAATTGTGACTTAATTTGTAATAAAATAATATTGCGACTATAATTTGAGATCTATCCTATCTTTCAAGTTGGAAACTTGCAAACTGCACACGGTGTGCAAATTTGATTAAAATCGTTTAAGTAGTTTAGGAGTCCAACCCCGACAAACAACGTGACGCGTAATTTATATATATACCTATATAGATATTCATATTATTGGGTACTACGAAATGGGTTTTCATTACATTCATGACTTTCTAATCAACATCATCATTCTCTTGCCCTTATCCCAATTCATTTGGGGTCGGCGCAGTACGTCTTCTTCTTCCATACCTCTCTATTACTTGTCATCTCATGAGATACCTCCTTTCTTGCCGTATCATTTTTCACACAGTCCATCCATCGTTTCTTTGGTCTTCCTCTACCCTTATACCCATCCACATTCATACTCAAAACTTTCCTCACGACATTTTCCTCTATCTTTGTTATTTTGTCGTAATGCTGTACTTTTTAGGGTTCCGTAGCCGAATGGCAAAAAACGGAACCCTTATAGATTCGTCATGTCTGTCTGTCTGTCTGTCCGTCTGTATGTCACAGCCACTTATTTCCGAAACTATAAAAACTATACTGTTGAAACTTGGTAAGTAGATGTATTCTGTAAACCGCATTAGGATTTTCACACAAAAATAGAAAAAAAACAATAAATTAAGGGGGTCCCCATACTTAGAACTGAAAACCAAAAAAAAAATTTTCATCAAACCCATACGTGTGGGGTATCTATGGATAGGTCTTCAAAAATGATATAGATGTTTCTAATTTCATTTTTTTCTAAACTGAATAGTTTGCGCTAGAGCCACTTCCAAAGTGGTAAAATGTGTGTCCCCCCCCCTCTAATTTCTAAAGTAAGAGGAGGAAAATTCTGAAAATATTTAGGATTGTAGAACGTAAAAAAAACTATCAACGAAAATTGGTTTCAATAAGATATGATGTTTAGTTTTTGAGATATGGGACTTTTTCATCAAACTGCAGCAGTAACTTTGTTTTTCATAAACATACTATGAAAAACAAATTTAGTTTTGCGGTTGTGTGGAAGTTTACTAACTAATACTACTAACTAATGAATGACAGTTCAAAATATTGTTATTATATTGTTTGGAGCTATGGAACCCTGTGTGCGAGTAAGACTCGCACTTGGCCGGTTTTTTTATTCCATAGGTAAATGTATCTGTATTGGCAGCGTTTAAAGCATTGCAAAATGAATCCCCATCGGTAACACCCAGTCAAGGGAAATCAATAAGGTTCCCTACTCCCTACACTCACCATGAATAAATTAGTATCAACTAGAATCCTTCTTTGCATGATAACCCCGTCTGAACTACGTATTCATTGAGGGAATGCTAATCGATGAGACTCAGTAGTGTTTAGACAGCGACACGGAGTAGATACATGGCCAAAAAATAATCAATATCTGAATAGAGAACGAAAGTTGAGAAAATTGGCAAACTAAAACATTTATCATTGGTATAATTTTTTCTTAACAAATGAAAGTAAAGCGAAAATTATAAGTACTTTTGATATCCTGAAGCTGCTTATTGCTTAAAACATTACTTCGAAATCTGGTTTCGAACCCCACAACTTTTGGGGTTAGTGGTCACATGATCACAGGGAGCAGTCTTTACTTTCACCCTCATTTATCAAAATTTTTAATTGAAACAAGAAAAGTACGTCGGAATATAACCTCATGGATGAAAAAATATATCAAGTGGCGAATGAAAGACTTTTTCCTCTGTACACTTCACAATTTAATCATCCATTTACTCACCACTCCGTGAAGTAGTATTATATCTACGCAACTATATTAAGATGCTGCCTGCCCAGGGGAAATCTGCTAGATGTTGTATGTCCACAATTCCACATGCGTCCGTCTGTCACATGGCTTCATCTGGTGAATGTCGGTAGATACTTACACTTTCCGTTATAATTATAACTATTAGCTGGCGACCATTTGATTGTGTTTGGAGTAACTAGGTACATTTAGCACTTCGAGATAGCGAGAATTTTGGCCTAGACTATCTAGACTTCTACGGTAGAGATGCTATACCTACTCTGATAATGTTTTAAGACGCAGGTACGTAGGTATTGTTTTGGCGTAATATATCTTGGCATAAGAGTAATGATTGTCGTACCAATCTTCTATTTATCACAAAAAAAACCGTTGCTATTTCGCTTTGTTTGTCAACAATACACTTAAACTTTCTCTCGAAAACTTTAAACATTTATGTCTGTAAGGCACCGAAAGTTCTAGCAAAACAGGAAATGTCCCGATACGTCCAGTAGGAGTGCACGTGCCGCGGCTGGACTATTCCGGATGATGGCCAAGATGTGGCCCGCGGGGAAATCACTCAGCCTGGCCGGAACTGCTCCCTGAATAAATTACCACGCGCACTTAACGCCAACACCTTGGATCTGGAGATAAACTCTAACATTAGTAAGATGTTTACTTTACTCTGTTGATAATCAAATTCTTCAACAGTGGAAAAAGTAAGTTCATTGACAGTATAAACTTTACGTATGTAAAGTGTAGGTACTATTAGTATGTACCTACACCACTGCCTCCCCTTTTGGGAATTACAGGCGTGATGTTGCTTTTTTATGTTATGAATGGCGCGAATGAAATAACGATATAAGCAAGTTGCTTTCATGGGAAAAAGGGGGTGAAGTTTGTACATACTTAAAAATGTATGTTTAAGAAATTATTAGAACATCATGGTTTATTGTTATCCTGATGCAAAGCAACCCTACATTTATCTGCTTTGTACTAGATTCCACTAAAATCATAACGAATGATGCCTCCATGCATCTCTTCTCTAACAAAAACCCTGTGTTAGCATATTATAGGGGCCTGGAGCCAAGAGTCGCCCTGAGCAGTCGCACGTCGCGTCCTGCCGACATGAATAAATTAGCTGCAGCATTGTGACTCTAGCTGCAGTAGACAGGCTAGTTTGTGCTCTAAACATTAATATGACGTGGTGGAAGGTGCTTTTGCCAAATCTTTCGTATTATAGAGCCATAGAAAATAGAAGAACTTTACAATGTTTTTCACTTTCGATGCTCATGGACAAACTTAAATGAGTACCTACCTAATGAGTCCCATTCTGGTGGGATACAGGCCTCCGTTCTGTGGGAGAAGATGAGCCGGAATCCACCACGCGGGACGAGTGCGGTTTGGTGGGAGAAACATGTTTTCAGATTTTTATTTTTGCACATACTGATTTCGCTGCTATATTTTTATTCACCGTTTTGAGAACTACAACTCGTAATTCGCGGCCATTTCTACTGGTCCACTACAGCTCTCATCATATAAGGAATGAGATTTTTAAGCATTTAAACGCTTGCGAAGTATTTTTTTGAAATTCTGATGAGCATTCCAAATTCACGCTATCAATCAAATAAGAGTGCTTCCAGTCAATGCAGGTGCATTATCTGCATTGACATAGAATGCAGAACCTAAATACCTATGTCATCTGTCATGAAGTTAAATGAAATAAATCGTTACACGACACGTATGTATAGTCACGGACTTTAATTGATGAGCCACTTTCAAACTTTCCAATTATCCAGTTTTATACACTCACGAGGTTACACGACTAAACACGGAACTCAAACCGCGTGCTCGTAAACAAGATGTCATATTACTAATAATCGGAAATAGTCTTATTCAAAGAGGTTGAAGAATGACTAATAAGTTCTCAATGAAAAAACTATAAAATGTTACATACGTTTTCCAACCTATTTCTTACTGACCTCCTTTGAATTAGAGCTCATTAAATACTCTTTATTTCTGAAATTCTTGGATAGGTTTTCAGACAGTTGAAGTTTCGATGTCACAGACGATTATTTCGAATTTTGGTGAATCGATTAATTGTCATGAACGTCATCTTGGACGCCATGCGTTCGGATAAAATCGTGGGATCGAGTTTTTCCGATGTTGAAATTACCAATTATAATTTCTCCGTACGCTAAGCGTTACTATGGCTACGCTAAAACCAATTGTTGCTAGGTAAAGGTTGCTAGACCTGCAATTGGTTGACTTTGGGTAGTCACTCTATACTGTATGTACGAATATAACCGACTAAACCCGATTTGCATTACACGGCTAAAATACGAACAGTGGTAAGTGGCTCATCAATTAAAGTCCTCGACTGTACGTTGCGTCCATAGTTCAGAAGTGTCTCTGTTTATGACAACCATCTAGAAAACCATCTAACAAACAAACAATCAAATCTTTCCGCTTTATAATATTAGTTTAGATTTGCTCGTAAAGGGTCTCTTATTTTAATTCAATATCGTAATGTATCTCGTTACGTACTTGTGCGTTATTGTAATGTAAAACGCACGGTTTATCATCTATCGATGTATTCCCGTTGACCCCGTAATTGTATTTATTTGAAAATGTCGTCAAGTAATGATGAATTTCCTCGCAAATATGTTATAAAACGTCGTATGACATACGTACGCTTTGTATAATTACAGCCTCTGCTTTCCTGTAGCCTTCGCGGCTCGCCTACGGCTCGGGCTAGCAATATCGCCTCGGCTGTAATTTTCAACTTACCGCACTTATATCAAAATGTACTATAACAGCACTTTGAATCGTCAAGAGTGTCGTTCTCAAACGGCTCAAAAATGCGGGTCCGGGGCCCAATCTAGTACGAAATGGACCACTAGCAACTTGTTTTTTTTTCTATAATAGATACGATTAAAATATTAGGAGGAGCCTGTGTTGTTTTTTAATAAATTAAACAGAAGTTAGTTTAAAAAAATGAAAACCTCGAAAATCTTGACCTCGGTGCCGCGTCCGGCCCCTTCTTGCGGTAGAGATTATTTTTTTTCTTTTTTTCTACAATTTTTGGCACCATTTTGCATGTGTTCACAAATAAATAGATAGTTATTTACTCAATTTATAATATATCTACGCAATAATAGGCCTTAGTAGACAAGTTACAACTGGTTGTCTTCGTGGCCGACGTTTACAATTGATATCAGTGGCGCACACGGATCCTTTCATATATCCTATATTCTAGTGACTGCGATAATAATTGGTTGAGTAATACAAACTATCAGTTGTAGGGCCATCGGTGGTAAGGATAACATGTCTGTGCGTCTACAGACCTCTCTTTTATTAAGGTTTATAATCGATCTCGGTGGCTTGGTATACCCTTAAAATTGATTTCGGTGAATTCATTTTATCCACAACTATTTGAATTAATATGTTATATATTCGGGTTACTTTTAAAAATATCTTAAATTTTGCTAATTATTTTGATTTAAGTGGCATTGATTTCGGTGTTTTCGGTGGAAATATCCTGAAAAAAAAAATGTAGTTACTAAATATAAGCAACACAACAACAGTAGGATTTGTTTTTGGGTAGTATTGGTTCTTTATAATGTTTAAATTCCCCTTTAGTTCTAGTTTCATCTTAAATATAAATATTTTGGATAGCCCCGCTGTTTGGGGCTTATTTCAGTCTGACGGGGTTAAAGATACTTAACACAAAGTGGATGCAAGGGCGTTTTTACCGTAGGGACAAAAAGGCCATGGCCTGGGGCAGCAAACTGCCACCTTGCTCAGGTTTTGGACAAATATGCCTGAAGAAACTGAATAAAGCCTACCTAATTAACAGAAACTACAACTCATTTAGTTGCAAATTTGATAGATACCACAGTGTGTGTAAAACCAGCCAACCTAGTTTTCATAAAATATAACTTGCCATTACTTAAATTCGAAAATGCTATTGACTATTACTATACTACTCCTCCTTTTTTCATAGGTTAAAATTGTACTTTTTCAAGCTTGCAGCTCCGTAGCTTACAAATCTGTAATGTTGAAAAGAAATTCTAACAAATTCGAGGAGGCGTTCTAACAACTTTCTAACTCTTTGCTCGGTGTAATAGCCTAAGATATATGACTTGTTCTGAAACTTTTATGCATAATTTGGCCCTTCAATACAATCTGTTTAAATGATAAAAGGAAAATCTAATATCTCCAAAGCGGGCCGCTAAAAATCTTCGAGCTCGTTTCGCTCGCTCTCTCGTCTCTTATTGATACAGGATTTTTAATATACTTCAACAAAGTCACTTCAATATCAATAAAAACGATAAAAAAGTACCATAACACATGTGAGGCATGGTGCTCACAAGATCCCACCATCCCCTTGTAACCTAACCTGTCCAAGTCGGGGTGCCGCAAGACCCGAGCTCGCTTCGCTCTTCGTCACCGAAATCAAATATATTTGATTTCGGTGACAAGAAAATTGATTTCGGTAGAAACCATTTTTTGAAAATCAAATCCCTTCCTATCCATTCGGTCTATACGATTCCCGCAACTAACAATATGTTTCAAATTAACTCCAAATTTAATAATTCACGATATTAATTCAGAAATTAACAACCGAAGTCAACCAAAGTAATGAGTTTCCCGAGAATGACCCAAAAGCTAGATTCCCTGCTCCACGTGTAATCTTTTAAAACCATTAGAACAAACTCAACTCTAATAAAAGTATTTTGGAAAATTATAGGGTTACAAACAGTGTCTTAGGTATGAGAGAAGAGTGTAAGCCAGACAACAAGTGAGTACCGAACGTTAAAACCCCCTAAAACTCCCCAAAACGAAACCGAACTCATTAATAAACACTTTACAAAACCATAACCTCAAATCTAAACTTGTTAACAGCAACAAAACGAAACAAGATTCCCCGCTTAATGAAAACCATAGACGTCTTCATTCCACGCAAACAACGTTCGGAAACCACGTCCCGCGCCCGAGGGAAATCAGCCGGCGTGCGTTCCGAAACCTTTGTAGCGAGTAATTGCACTGACCACGGCAAGGCTGAATGGCATTTTTCTTGTGTCTAATACTTTTAATTAGCGCGGTCAAAGGAAAAGCTATTCAAACAGTACTGCGTGTGTTTTATACTATACTTTTATTGACTTAACCATTTAACATTTTCAATAACTTTATTAATACCTGAGATTGACATTCTTGTCGATGATCACAAAATATCGTTTTTTTTTCTCTGATAAGTGTGTAGGTACCCCCTAACTAATTGCGACTAACAACTTCACATTTTATGGAATAACAACCCGTTTTCTAAACTAATATTTTAAAAAGGAAAGATTTGATTGTTTTTTTGTTTGTTTGTTTGCATTGAATGGGCTCCAAAACTACTGGTCCGATTTGAAAAATTATTTCAATGTTAGATAGCCCATTTATCGAGGAAAAAGGAAAGATTTGATTGTTTTTTTGTTTGTTTGTTTGCATTGAATAGGCTCCGAAACTACTGGTCCGATTTGAAAAATTATTTCAATGTTAGATAGCCCATTTATCGAGGAAAGCTACAGGCTATATATCATCACGGTACGACCAATGGGAGGGGAACAGCAATGAAAAATGTTGAAAAAACGGGGAAAATGTGACGCAAACGAAGTTGCGCGCGCTGGTCAGCTAGTTAAAGATAATATTTTTATTCGAAAAAAAATATTCCAATTTGGAAACAGAAAACAAAATAATTATTCATAACAAAGTAAATTAATTTAGGATTGTCCCACAAAAAAGCACCTATGAAAAATGTGTGAAAAAGTCTGCCAGAGTATGTAATGTTATGTTTCATTCGTTAGACCGTGATTGCCAACCCCTGCTAATGGAATTAATAATTTGCCAGTGCATGCGAAAATGGACGCGTTTGCACCAAAGAAAGCACTGTAGGTTTATGCTTGTATATTCAAAATATAAAAAAGGATAATAAAACAGTGTATATCCCCTTATTTTCAGCTCGCTAAGGTTGACCGCGAATTTCAAATCTTCTTACGTTTTTTGCCATTTTCAGCTCAGTGTCAGGTTTTTTGATTGTCAGGTTGTTGATTAAAATATGATTTGCGACCGTGACAAATATGGCTTTACAGAGTAATAATCATTAAAATCATAGATTAAATTGAACGAGTTTTATATGAAATAGTCGTTCAAGAGGTTTAATTGAACTTAGAGAGCTACTACCATCTACAACTAAATACTTCTAACATAAACAAAAAGTAATCTTTCGTAGCCATCGTAGCTATGTGCTACGACTACGAGTGTAGTTCCCTCGTAGCAAGACTACGGAGTACTTCGTAAGTAAAGCTACATCTACACTTTCGCTACATAGCATTTCGCTAGGTATCGATTTCTAAGTACTTAGGTTTGAGTTTATTGTAGGGTTTTTCATCAGGAAATCAGTAGGCATCATGAAAGAGTTTTCACTTGTGACAAACTCGACCATTCATTGCTCGCTGAAAATTGGTGAAATGTGAATATGCTACCACAGTTTTTGTCTTCTGCCCATGTCTCCGGGGAATATAGTCTAGTAATTATGATAGCAATGTCTCACTGTGTGACAAAAACAAAATATTGATTAGTATATCGCGACGTGATGGAGACGTTTGGTAACTAAGTTAGCCTAGTTCCAGAACTGTAACGACCTACGTAATGGCGGTCACCGACGAAAAATGATCCCGCCAAAATAAAAACAAAATGTCTGCTCGTTACTCCGACACACGGTATTCCAATCAGGTTGATTCACATTGACCCTTTCGTCGACGCCAAGACTGCGCAATTCCACGTGTTTATTTTTCACCGGATATTTATGTTTATACTTAGGTGCTATGTACGTAAGCGTAGATTTTTACCGTGGTAAATATTTCGATAGAAATATGTTTGGAAAACGATAAATTGATTGGATAACTTCCTACCGTTGAGCTACCGGGAATGGTTACAGCCTGTAATGTTCCCACTGCTGGGCACAGACCTCTTCGCTATGCCCACCACGCGGGCCCAGTGTGGGTTGGTAGATGTCACATATTTTTGATTTTTGATGTGACACAACTATATGCACGACGAGGCAGTAAAATCGACTCGTATGAGGTGACAAGAAATGATGCTGCGCCCCCACCCCTATGCCACGTAAAATGATGCTGCGCCTCCACCCCTATGCCACGTAAAATCAACCTTTTTTGTTTTTGATTGATTGTTGATCTTGTTTTGTTTTTGAGCGTTCCAATTTGAAATATTTTTCTTTCTTTCCTTTCTTTACTCCATATTTCGTTATTGGTTTTTATTCATGATTAATTCTATTAAAAACACAGACGTTTGCCGGGCGTCCCGTGACGGCCAACTTTTTTGTCAGACTGTCATCTGCGTCTTTTGGCGGAACCGCAATCAGTCTGCAAGCGTTATAACGATGAGTTATGGATTTTAGTTTTAGTTGAGCTTTAGATAACCGTGGCGGCATTTCCTTTTTGCCGTTTTAGAGAAAAAAAAGAAACGACTGTGTCCGACCGAAGTTTCGGCTTCGGCTTTGGCCACCATCGGCTTCGGCCAAAACGGGCAGAAGCTTTGGCGCTGAAATTGAACGAATTGTTAAGAATACGCGCGAACGCACTCTGCGTTGGAAGGGGTAACGGCGTTTGTGTTGAACATTTTAAAATAGGTATTATTATTATTTCAAAGATGTTAAGGTTATTTAAATATATTCAGTGAACGTAATCTTTTAATTTAAATGTTTTATATAATTTTTGTATACTTTTAGACAATCTTGAACTGAATTTCAGAGTATTAATTCTAGGCTTCGGCTGCGGCCGGAGGTTGTGGCAACAGCCGAGTAGGCTTCGGCTTTGGCCAGAAATCGACCTTCGTTACGACACCAGAAACGATAGATTATAATTATGAGTAATTTGAAACTTTTAACTACGATTTTAAACCAATTTTCATTTAATTTTCGGAAATATGACTTACTGGACTGGTACTTCCCAAAACACAGAGTACGAAAAATTACCGAACCTTATCCTCACAGTCAGCCGTAGTAGTAGCACTTACGACCATAAGACCAACGAGCCAGACACTGTAACCTAAATCCTATCAAAAACATAATTGTGAAAGTGAGAGCCAAGTTCAATATTAAGTATATGCGTGGTAGTTGACAACGCCGACAAAAGAATGTAATTATTTTAGTTGCCAGCCTACTGATACTATAACTGGTTTTGTTTATAAGTCAACCATGAATTGGATATTTGTATATTTGCAATTGCAGGTGCAATCATGTTCAGATTTTCCGGTAATACATCTTAAAACCACTGTAGTTGTACTAAAACGTTGAGTCGCAATAAAACTACATGAGATCGGCCAGGATAAATGAAACCGTTGCAAAGCAAGATACCTATTAGAGACATATTATTATGCAGTTACATACCTATAAGAAATGACGTATTTCCTAAAAGCGTTAACACTCCGTTCCGTCCGTGGTACTTTTGGCTTGTTGCGTGCCATAACCTTGAGTAACGGATCAATTAAACAGAGAGAGGAGAAATTCAACGAATGCTGATAATTAATAAACAAACAATTAATTTCTGTTATTTCTTTTAGTTAAATTATTTTGTTTTTACCTATGTAGTTTAGTACTGGAACACTAAAATTTAATAGAAGGCGAACCTGTGCCATAAACCAAGCCCACATCCAGGCCTCAGGTTAAGTAAACTGAAGCCAAGATGTGGGCTTAGTTTTAATCCTAGTAAAAGGATACACATCTTGCACCTATTAAATCCGAAACCTATTGTAATAAAGCTTTCAATTAGCCTGACTTTTTGCACAGGTGATGTCATGGTGCAGCATGGCTAAAAGCTCTCTGTTTTAAGATAGGCAGTTATGAAAAAGAAGATCTAACAATTTCTCTAGTAATGCTTTGAACACAACCGCAGTATCAATACCTACTTGACAAATTCAGCATTCATCTTACAATGTAGGCGATATGGAAAGCGATTTTGGAAAATTAAGCACACGCACACGCATTTTTCTTCTCATATCTTCCCGTGGGTGTCGTAGGAGGCGACTAAGGGATTTGCCAGAGAATGGGCAGCAGCGTTCTCTATGCTTTTGTAACAACCGTTCTGCGATCGCCAACCCGCCTGCCAAGCGTGGCGATTATGGCAAAACCCTCCAAAATGTCAATGTGGTGACACTTGGAGGAGGCCTATGTCCAGTAGTGGACGTCTTTTGGGCTGAAATGATGATGATGATGACACGCATTTCTTTGTAGTCGTTATGTCACTGCATTTTCAAAGTGCTGTTAACGTTACTGTTACGTTTATAAATGGACAACGATGTGTTTGAAAAAAAGAACATAATTATGTAGCAAGATTGTGGAAGAATGCTTTTTACTCGTAAACACAATTTTAACAATTTTTTTTTGCAATGATGTCAGATTGCTGAGCCCGCGCTGCCAATCGGTTTGGCTGCCTAAGTTTTGTAAACAAACTGGTACCTATACAAGATGTTGTTTTGCAACCTCGTCAAATTCTAGGAGGTAACTATGCTAATGATTCTCGACCCGAATCAATAATAAAATGAGTAGGTAATTTTCCTTTTTTTATTTATTTACTGAAATCGGCAACTGTGAACCAACGACCGGCCCGAGTTTTAAACACGGGCCGTCTGATCCCTGCCTTATAACGTCACTTACACACAAACAAAAAACCTCAAACGTTTTTTCGATAATTTTATAATCCCTAAACCACGCTATGGGGGTTATTCTGAAATATTGACAAATTTAAACAACAAAAAAATGCAGTGTTTTTTAATAATTTACTAGGTACCGTAATTTATATTGAATATTTATGTCTTTTGTGACAACATCCTGAATTTTGACGAGGATGCAAAACAACACCTTGTATAATAAGACCAAAATATTGTTTTTGCCATTATTATTTCAACAGGCGCTAAGAAAAAAAATAGATAGCACTGTTCTTTTTCTTTTTTTTTTGTAAAAATACACTGTTTTCATTTTTTTCCTTAGTACACACATAATTACCTAGCTGGACACCAAAGGGGTTTGGGTAAAACTGGTATGATTTTTTTTAAGTCTGCAACCACTAGTGAAAGATATTTCATTAGTAAGAATACCATAAAACATTCATTTTCTAAAAAAAAACATCCTGTATTATTACACCATTCGATAGTGTCGCCGCTAAGGATCAAATTATGGAGTCCGAGTGAAATAAAATACAAAAATATGCTCGAACGGATACAGAACAAATTCGTCAGATTTATTTATTTAAAGCTGTATGGAAGGTACCCGGGATACCCGTTACTGTATCCTTCCCTATTCTGTCTCGGTATGGTGGGCTACTACAAATTAGAAATTTGGCGTGAAGTGACACTGGCAACGTATATTTTCAAAGTTTTAAGAGGGAGTATACAAAAACTCAGGGATACTGTCAGAAATAGGCTTTAATTTACCGGATAGGTAGGTGGAGCGGCGGCGCAAGCCGCAGCTGCTGGTGGTGCCGAGTGCGCGCACTAACCTGCTGGGGCGCGCACCGCTGACTCGTGCACTGCGCACTCTCAACACGGTGGCGGATGCCATAGACATATTCACCTGTACACTGAGTGAGTTCACAAGGGCCACGTACTGCGTAGCATGTAAGGTTTAATAAGTTAAGTATATTTTAAGTTACTTTGTCGCATTAGGTTATTATCTGTAATGGCAAAGGAAACTTGTGTGTGATTAAAATAAATAAATAAAATAAAAAATTCTGGGAAGTAATGACATACAGCAAACGATAGAAAAGAGTTAATCTAAACTAATATTATAAAGAGGAAAGATTTGATTGTTTGTTTGCTTGCATTGAATAGGCTCCGAAACTACTGGCCCGATTTGAAAAATTCTTTCAGTATTTTATCAAAAACTAGCCATCCGGCGCACCTTCGTTTGCGTCATATTTTAACAACCGTTTGAACAATATATAAGAAATTTTAGATTTTAGCTTATCAAAGTGGTTGCAATAAATAAGCTAAATTTCATGTGTTTAGATTTACAGTTATTAAGGCGTCAAAAGTGGCCAAATGGTTCGTGTATTATAACACACGCCTGCTGCGTCGTCATTTCCCTCTTTGCTGGACCTTGGCTGGGCACGCTGCCTCGTGTCTAGATTTAACGCATAGGTAAAATTGAATCCGTACATAAGAATACGGGCCAAAAATCCAACTCGACAATATGATTGTTTACTTCAAAATAGATTGTAGAAAAGGTTTATTGTCCCAGCATAGCCCAGAAATTGAAAAAAAAAAACTTTTAATTGATGTTCTGGATTTAACGTCCTCAACGAAAGCAAACGTTCCACATTTCGCGGCAAAACGAAACGTAAAGTTGTATCTTATCTGTGCACTTCGCCAGCTGACATTGACAATTGACAAATGACAAGTGTTTGTGTTTCAACATTACAAATAAATTCGTGAAAAGTGTTGTGGATGCTATGGCGTTGAGTTATTTTAATGAAAGTGAAGCGCCCCGGGACTTCCGAGTGTCGTCAACGGAGAGTGATGGCCACTACAAGAAATGCCTCCTTTGTTACACCGTCAAAAAGAACTTTTACTGTTCGGATTGCGTCAG
The DNA here is from genome assembly GCA_949152445.1 of Cerastis rubricosa. Lineage (NCBI taxonomy): Eukaryota > Metazoa > Arthropoda > Insecta > Lepidoptera > Noctuidae > Cerastis > Cerastis rubricosa. Next base: position 22,220,994 of record OX424537.1, on the reverse strand, counting down.
GGCGGGCAATTTCGTGCATTCCTCAATGCCTTACGCGGACAGGTTGGGTCTTTCACCTTAATTACGCAGCAATATCAATGAACACTTATATTTATCACAGTCTGGCTATCTCCGCATTGATTGTGAATGATATTTTCGTTTGCTGAATAGATGGCAATTTGCGCGTTATTTTTTGTTTGAGTCACCATATGCGTCGAATGTATGTGTAAACAATGCGGAAATGTTGTTTGCTCTGATTGAATGCGTCGAGATAAGTCGAGGGTACAATATTTGCTGCAAAAACACGATGTTCTAAGTCATTGTTATGGTGACAGATCTTATTGGATTAGTGTTTACAAACTTACATAACCTTGAATTGTAAATGTTGTCGTAGTTAGCATGTTGCAGCTTCAACACAAGTCACAACAGACAACTCTATGACTCAGCTTTTCGAATATATATTAATCTTAGGATCTCTTGGACGACAAATACTTTTACTGATCTATTCCTATTAGAATGTTATTAGGTTTTTATGTAGGTACTATAATAAGTACTGTTAAATTTTATGATTTACTTTGTTTTATAACAGATAGTTTTCTTTCTCATTTGACCTCATTCAAGTTTAACAAACTTATGCTTTAAAAGATTATGTTCTTCCTAAAAGAAAATAAAAACAAATAAAGCAGCTTTTTTTTCACATCATAGCACATTTTTACAAAGCTATATTTTCTGGCTAGACCTCAATGTTTATCTCTAAACAGCATGAGGTCTAGCCAGTAAATATCAAACAATAATTACTAAATAACCAAAACTCTACAGATACGCAGAAAAACAAGGAAAACTACTTCGCATAAAAGTCAACAGAAAACATGTACTGGACCGTTGTGAGAAATTATTAGCGTCAAAACTGAAGAAGGACACATTATTGACTGAATCAAAGCAGTCCAGAGATAACTTAGATCTCCTCAGACTAGCCATAGAACAGAGAAGGAGAAATATTGAGGAGAAACGGAGAGAACTTATAGAACTAAAAAGTCATAACAATGAGTTAATTTTAAAGTTGCCAAGGTACAACAAACGTGTGTCGAGCCTCGGCAAACATGCTCAGATGCAGCGAATGGAGCTGGAGAACAAAGTCAGTACGTACAACGAACAAGCGGAATCATTGGCAGCTTTACGCAGGTCACGGATACGGCAGCTCACCAAATATATATTTCCGGTTTATATGACATATGATACAAGGTATGTTAAGCCATTCTTCTACTTTTATTTATTGGAACAAGTTTTTGTTTCTTTGTATCTTGTAAATTATGCTTGCCAGTGTCTTTGTCCTAACAAATGATATATTCGGAAGATTCCTGCATAATTCCATATTTGATATATAACATTGAGGTTATACAGTAGCTTGATTGGAATATTATCGAAATTCTGCGTCATTTTAATAATCTTAAAACCTTATTTTGAGACATTTAAGCCATTATCGGAACATATCAGTTGAATAGAATAGAATAGAATAGAATAGAATATTTATTTATTTGCTTAGAATGTAGGTATTTACAATAAGGTGGTTACAATAATATTAAAGAATCCATTTACATTCTACCATTATGGCATGCAAACATTGATGCAGTTCATCATCAAACGTACAAAAATTGACATACAACTAAAAATTATCAGCTAGAAAATCCGATACGGAATAATAACATTTACTTAATAGAAGTTCAGTTAGTTTCTTTTTAAATGTTGATAATGGTTCCTCTTTTATGGCATTGGGAATGTGGTTAAAAATAGCCGGTGCCATACCAAAAACACTCTTTCTCAACAAAGCAGTCCTATAGCCACCTGTGCGTAACAAATTTTTGTATTGAGATCGCAAAGTTACGTCTCGGTATCTGCTTTCCGATAAAGTTAAAAAAAGCTGCCGATTACATTTAACAAAAAGAGCAACTTCTAAAATGTAAAGGCACGGAAATGTCAATAGATTCTGACTTTTAAAAATTGGAACACAGCTGTCTGTAACTTTCAAGCCAAATATTGCTCGTAAGCAGCGTTTTTGGGCCTTAAAAATACTCTCTCTTTCGCTACAATTGCCCCAAAAAATAATACCAAACCTTAAAATTGAAACAACAAGACTATGATATGCTAGTAATACTGTTTTGATATTAACTTTTTTTTTAAGATTATAAAGTGCATATGCAGATGCGCTAAGTTTTTTACAGATTGCTTCTGCCTGTGCTTTCCATGTCAGTTGACTGTCAATTAAAATTCCTAGAAATTTTATTACATCTACTCTGTCTACATTTTGACTATTATAATTAATATTTAGTTCATTGATACGAAGTCTTTGGTAAAAATGCATTATCTTTGTTTTTTGTAAGTTTATTTGCAGGTTGTTATTATTTAGCCAATTTATTATAATTTTAATGGTGTCGTTTATTTCGTTTTCATAATTTTCATTTTTGTCGCATTTTAAGAGTGCTGTACTGTCGTCGGCAAAAAGTACCATGGGATGATGGATTTGGCGTGGGAGGTCGTTAATGTAGATTAAAAATAACAAAGGCCCAAGGACGCTTCCCTGTGGTACGCCGAATTTAATTACTCTATGATAAGACAAGTACTTTTTTTCTAATTTAGACTTTAAACATATTTTGTAAATTTCTGTCATCTGTTTGCGACCGGTTAAATATGTTTTTATTAAATTCAGGATATTACCTCGAATGCCATAGGCATTTAGTTTTTGTAGCAGTATGTTATGATTGACAAAATCGAAAGCTTTCGACATATCCGTATAAATAGCACATATAGGTGTTTTGGTATCAACATTCGGCATAATATTATTCAGCAGGTCAAAAATTGCCATGTTTATATTCCTATTTTTCCTGAACCCGTATTGCTCATGGCAAAGTATATTAAATTTAGTCAGGAAAGATGTTATTGCGTCACATATGACTTTTTCTATTATTTTAGAAAAAACGGGAATTAAAGCTATCGGCCTATAGTTCGACATATCATCTTTACTGTTCTTTTTATGGATTGGTTTTACAATTACAGTTTTTAAGTTTTCAGGAAATGTTCCTGATGAAATGCTAACGTTAATAATATGAGTTAAAGGGCCAGCTATACTATTAGCAACAAATTTTATGACTCGAGTGGAAATTCCATCATAACCTAAGCTCTTTTTGTTTTTTAGCGATTTAATTATAGTCATTACGTCTTGAGGTACCACTGGTGGCACAAATATTGAGTTAGGGTTATGGTCTATTTTCTTAACGTCGTGCATTAGGTTATTGGGTACATTAGTAATTTGGTCAATGAAAAAATTATTGAAAGATTCAGCTATTTCTTTCGGATCTGTTATTGTCTGATTATTATTTGTTATCTGTGAAATTGGTTCTCTATTTATTTTGCTGTTATTAATGATTTGCCATGAGGTTTTTGATTTATTTTTTGAGTTCTTGATCAAGTAGTTATTTTGGGCCTTTTGAGTTAATTTAATTATTTTTTTAAACCTTTTAGAGTAATTAACGAAAGCGTTTTTATTTCCTGGTGACGGCCTTAGTCTATGTTTCCAAAGTAAATTTCGTTGCCTTTTACTGCATAATCTTATGCCACGCGACATCCACTTAATTGGTTTTTCTGATTTTATTGTTACTAGTTTATAAGGAAAGCATAGGTCATGTATAAGCTTGAATATTTCGAAGAAATTGTCATACGCTGTGTTCGAATCCTCTGTGTTATATACGTCAGAAAACGATAGATTTTGCAGATAGTTATTGAAATAGTTATAGTTGTTATCTATCTAGGCCATTAGAGCTGTGTTACTGTAATGTAATTTTATCTGTACACTCATCCTTAATCACTGGGCTACACTATCAGTTAACAAAAGACTGTATGAAGAATGTCTGTTAACATAAAGAATTAAATATCAAAAACATTTTTTATAATTCTTAGTTACAGTGCTAAGGACATTCATTGGAAATTAACCAGTAAACTTGGCCATCATATTGTAGGGGTATCGTATTACACAGAACTTACTGGGTTGTAGGGGTCATAGGTAGTTGCTCCATGTAAAATAGTGGTATTCAGCTGCATATAGTTAGACTGGAAGCTGATCCTAACATAATTGAGAAAAGGCTAGGCAGATAATGATATAAATAAACTTGGCTAGAAAGCACTATATGTATTCCTACCTAAACACTTTATGTCAACATGTCCCATGAGCATGCGCTCATTCCATTTACTTTATAGCTTTGGATGCATCCAAAATTAAGGGGTACACTCTCCTATTAACTTCAAGATCGAATGAAACACGCTTCGCTATGACTGTGCACTATGTCTACATTGGTAGTATTGGTACTACTTATTTCTGCCAACAGGCAGTGGTGGACTTGTTATGCTTCTAGTATTATGACGTCCCATCGCCGACCAAACTAACTGGCGAACTACTAGGCGGCCCTTCTTTAACCGTTTGTCTAGAGAATATGAACTTATTACTGATATTTTTTTAAATTCCAGTGATAGTATAGAAGACATGGAGTTCATAGGTGAAGACATCGAGGAGGAGCCCCCGAACCGGCCGCAGCTGCACATCGTGGCGCCTTGGATCAACACCGACGGAGACTACTCGCAGGTTCACGAGTGGCGTGAGTATTGCTCAATCAATTCCTTATCAAATAAAAAAAAACAATCAGTCTGTCTGAGTCCACTGCTAGGCTTAGGCTTCTTCCAACTCAAGTCGTACCATGACATCTAGTGTTACAACTCATTGGGGCTTCTAATTAAGGAGCATTTTATAGAGAGTCGTGGATTAGAGAACTCACGTCCATTCATATCCTTCAGCACATAAGGCCGCCCCACTGCCTCCAAAAATATACTGTCGCCTTGGCGACGACCGACCAAAAATATACTGTCGCCTTGGCGACGACCGAGGTGACAACCGCTCCAACCAACTCTACTTAACTAGTGGTTGTTTCTCCAGTGCGGCAGAACAAGGAGTCCCTAGCGACAGGCCCGGCGTGCGGCGCCGACCCCGGCACGCGCGCGTGCGCCGCACTGTCGCTGTGCGCGCAGCTGCTGGCGCTGCTCGCCTGGGCGCTGGACGCGAGGCTGCCGCACACCATCTCGCTCAAGTAACTGGTGATTCCCTGACCTAACGAAAATCTCCAGAAAAAAGAATATCTAGAATTACTAGAAACTACAGAACTTTCACAGTTATTATGTTGTGACTATTCAAAAGTGCCTGTATCTGGCCTACTTGATAAAAATAATGCGTGGAGTCCTTCCGCGCGGAAGAAGGGAAACTTAACGCGACAGTGCTTTCATAACCCCTCCATGGTAGCGTTAAACGTTTAACGCAACCTTGTTGGAAGTTGCATAAGAAGTTTCACTTCAATAAATGATTTTCATTGATTGAAAATTCACAGTTAGACATAATATAGAAGCAAAATAGACCAAACAAACCCGGTTGACTGTTAGAGTACGTCCTTTGAGGCATTGAGGCCACCAATGTACCACTGCCTACTGTCAAAATGTATAAATGCGTAAGTAACTCTGCTTGTGTGTGTACCTTATGTCTCAACGGATTTCGGTGAACACAGATACTTACCTATAGAAAGCCTGAGTTAGGTCAAGATTTTATTTTTATTTTATTTTATTTATTAGGGAAAACAAACAATTACACATTAAAAATTACAAAAAGTTGGGACACAGAAATTATACAAATGTGAAATCAACCACGTTCTCCACAGATACATAATGAGACAGTTTGGTTTTTAGACTAACGCATAACGTTGTAAACATTAAAAAACAGGAATTAAGTATAAGTTAGTTAATTAGTGGAACATTAGAATCACATTAATTTAATTTTTCAAAATGTTAAGTAACATGAGCCTAAACTTTCTATTCGGCAAAGCAAACAGATCCAAACTGCAGAAATTCTTATTAAAATTGCTCGTAAGGCGACGAAGAGGTGCACGCAAGCCAGCATTTGTGCGACAGGAAGTAGTGGCGAATACAGGTCGTGCGCGCACCTCGCGTCCCTGGCATGTTCTGGGAACTATATAACACAACTTGTTGCAAATGTCTAAACAATCATACGAGTTGTTGCATAAGTCATACAAAAATGTAGTTTCAAGAAACGTACGCCTTGAACTCAAAGAAAGCAGATTATATTTTTGAAGTAACTCACTATATTTATTTATTTAAACTTCATGTACAATAGTGGTACATAGGCGGACTTAAGAGATAAGAGAGATAATATCTTTTTAAGCAACGATAATGCATAGACTTCAAAAACTTACGTTGTATGCTTTCTATACTCTCAATATATTTATTGTAGTAGGGGTTCCACACAGGTACTGCATATTCTAATTGAGACCATACTAGTGATCGATAAAGATATAAATATGTACTAGGGTGCTTAAATTCCGTAGCTGATCTCATCACAAAGCCATACATACGATAAGCGTTATTTACAATTTTATTAACATGTGCGTCTAAGTGCAGTTTGTCGTCAAGTAAAATTCCCAGGTCGCGAATCAAACTCTCCCTTGCAAGAGTTTTGCTGTGTATTGCATAGGGGTATTTAAACATATTTTTGTTTTTGGTGAAGCTAATACCACAGCATTTAGAAATACTTAGTTGGAGTTTATTTTTAGTGCAATAATCTGCAAGACGATTGAGGTCTTGTTGAAGCAGTTGACAGTCAAGCATAGTTTTGATGGGTCTAAATACTTTAAGGTCACCTGCATACAGTAGGAATTTAGAGTTAAGGAAGCACATGTCAATATCATTGATAAATATAATAAATAACAAAGGGCCCAGTATCGAGCCTTGAGGCACCCCTGATGATACAGTTATGGATTTAGATTGGAAACCATTAACTACCACTTTTTGCGTTCTATTTGTAACATAGGAAGTAAACCAACGGAACAAATTCCCACGAATGCCATTAAATGCTATTTTGCCTAAAAGTAATTTATGATCGACCTTGTCAAAGGCTTTACGGAAGTCAGTGTAAATAGAGTCCACCTGTACACGTGTGTCTAAATTATTGAATAAATAATCAGTATATTCAATCAAATTAGTAGTTGTAGATCTTTTCTTCACAAACCCATGTTGTTGCTTAATAATCTGATCATGAATAATTGGATATAGCCGATTGTGGACCAGCCTCTCAAAAAGTTTTGACAAGGTCGACAAAATGGAAATAGGACGGTAGTTCTCAATTTCGCATTTAACACCAGATTTATGGACAGGGTTGATATTGGCACGTTTCCACACTTCTGGGAAAGTCCCTTGGCTCAAACATCTATTATAAATGATAAATAGAGGGTGACTCAAAGTGTCAGCGGTATTTTTAAGGAAGAGTGGCGGGATACCGTCAGGCCCTGGGCCTTTAGAACAATCTACGGACTTCAAAGCACTGTGTACATGTTCAATACTGATTACAATATTGCTGACGAGACGACTATTCTTAGCATCGTCAAAAGTGTCCTGCTGCACATTGTTGAGAGTGGAAGGCTCATAAACAGAATGGAAAAAAATTAAAAAGAGATCACAGATTTCTTCTGGATTGTTAGAGACTGTCCCTCGTAATGCATAGTTGAAGGAATGGAAGATTTGGATTTACGGTTCGATATAAAAGTCCAGAAATATTTAGTATTGACTTTTATGCTATCCTCAACTGACTTCATATATCGGCCATAACAAATCTTAGATTCAGAATGAAATCTCGACCTATATAGTGAAAATTGTTCATAATCTGATAAATTTTCATACGTCTTCCATTTACACCACGCCTTAGTTTTATTTTTAAATATATGTATCAATGATGGAGAAAACCAGACCGGATATTTAGAAGACTTGACCGATGTTAAGGGAACATGAGCTTTAATAACTCTGAAAATAACGTCATAAAATGTATTTACTGCATCTTCTGCAGACTGCCCCTGCAATAATTCGCCCCAGTTAACTTTATCCAAATCACTGTTGATTTCTTCGTAATTCGCCTTACGGTAATTGTACCTCTGCGTAAATTTACGTGGCATGGCTCTGTTACCTGATTTGAAAGAAACCAATATACATAAGGGTGGGTGATAAGAGTCTGGGGGTAATAGTGTGTCAGAACAGAACACTCACTGTTACTGATAACCAAATCCAAAATCTTCCCGGTCGAATTTTTTATATTATTATATTGATAGGCATTAAAAATGGACATAAAGATGTTTACATGTCTACAAATTGGAGTGTTGCAGCTATTTAAATCTTGTATAGTTAAACATGAACGTCCGGTGGCTAACCAATCAATGTCGGGGAGATTGTAATCACCAAACAGATAGAAATTCTGAACACTTTCACTCTCAACAATCGCTTGCAAAAGATCCAAATATGAAACATAAACACTTTCGGGTGTTTTTGGTGGAATGTATGCTGAACATATGATGTCGTACTTTCCTCTTGTCGCGCTCGGGATACGCAGAATGATATGTTCAATGTAATCGTTTAATAAGATAGTGGACTCAATAGTGACAGATCCAAGTCCCTTTAGTATCGCTATAAGGGTGCCACCGCCATTCTTCCTTTGAGTAGCCTTGCGATCCCGATCACATCTATATACGAAATACCTCTGATCAATGAACTCAGAGTCGAATATTTCAGGGGTTAACCAAGTCTCCGTGAGTATTATGATATCATAGGAGTTTGATAAAATATTCATAAATAGAACATTCAGTATTAGTGCGAAGCCCCCTACAATTTTGATAGTATATTATTAATTTATCAACCATAATCGTTGGTGTACAATCGAAACAGTAATTTCAAATAAGTCTCAGCAAGTATATAAGCATCTCTTGTTAGATAACAGTAGGATAATTTTAAGATATACAACTTGAAGTCAAGTGTCATTTGAGTTAATAAAGTAAAATTGTTTAAACTCTCTTTCACATAGTTTGGCAAGTGCAGAAGAAGTACGCATAGCAAAATATTCATAAAACAAAGATAAGTTACGAAAAGCATGTTACCAATACACCGTAGAACTGCTGCATTTAGGAAAAAGTATACATTAAGCAAACACAATAAATCCACGTTAACAACATTCAATATGGATACAGTTAAAAAGAACATAATCGAAAAGTAAATAAACACTACATTACAGAGTTCGTTATTCGTCCCTAGTGATAGAATCGATATTAGTGGTAGATCCGTCCCTAGTGTCAGCATACCCTGGTTTGATTTTACCGAGATCTTGGTTTGACCGAATGGCGATGGACTTCGATTGTTCTTTTTCACGGACGAGTATAGTGCCATGCTTAACCCACACAAATTTATAATTATGTAATGTAGCGACATTCTTACATTCACGAAATAATTGTTTTCTTTTTAGCGTGATATGTTCATGCATATATATGCGAGATGATGTTCCTGAGATATCCAGTTGGTCGGACGTCAGGCCCTTACATAAACGAAAGGCGCTGAGGAAATTGTCACGCAGCATTCGTGAGGCCAATTTTATGACAATGTTTTTTGGTTTGTTATTCTGGTGTGCATGAGGAACCCGATGTATTGAAATAATATCCTTGATGTTTAAATTAAATTTGATTTTAGAGCCTATTTTTTCCATTATCGACAGCAGATTTTCATGACGTCTTTCAGGCACATTACAAAGTTCTAAGTTGCATTGCCTAGCATTTTGGTCTAGGTAGTCTATTTTTGCCATGAGATCATTGATTAAGCTCTTAGTGTTATCCTCATTCCTTTCTATGCGCGTTTTTAAATCAGTTTGTTCATCAGACAGCCATTGAACGTTGCTCTGTACAGCAGCTAAGTCATTAGATAAGCAGTCGTGTTTTCCATCGAGTTCTGTTAGTTGATTCGTAAGCCGAGATTGCTCCGAGCGAATAGACGAAATTTCGTTTCTAATTTCCGATGTCACCACGGTAATAGCAGCAACCTCGCCTTTAATATTCAGAACGTTATCAGAAATAGTACTGATTCGTGCATCAAGCTCCTTGCGCCACTCTGTCAGACTGTTTTTAAAATCTACTGATAGCCTATTAAGCGCCTGCGTAAATTCGCTTTCTGGTTGTTTACGCTTGCACCGTACAGACAGATTTTGTTCGCCACTGACTTCAAGCGCCTTACACAAGTCGGAATCAGAATGAGAGAGCGTGAGTTTGTTGTTCATGTCCATTCTAGCGGGTTCTATCTTAAACAACACTAGACAAACTTAAACAAGTTACAAAAAGATTTGTATATAGCGGGATTCGAACCTGTGACCACAGCGTGCGACGAAGTGTAGCTACTTAAACCGCTCCGTCAAGGTTACTTAACTTGTAGCGTTCAAAGTTGTGACCGCTGTGCTGGGCGTTGAAGAATAATGCGCAGACGACTACGGGGGGAGCGGTGGTTAGCGCGGGAGGTATCGGGCGCTCTGCGGGTTGTCGTAGGTCAGGAAGAAAGTTCGTTAAAACACTTTTCAAATTTAAGATTTTTTCACCACAGTTTAATATTAATATAACTTTACTTCCCCCAAGTGAATCACAAAAAAAACTTCACAGTTCGATAGCTCACTTCACTGGTGTTAGGTAAACAGTATATTATTGGTACTATTTCCACTTTTTACCACTTTACTTATTTCAAATCTGAGGACCAAAACAAACAACGTTGTGTCTTTACCAAAAGCGTACGACGAGGATATAAGATGATTTTTATTCCGACAGTACGTGCCTATGGGATAATTTCTGCCCACATGCGGGCGATGTCAAGAGTAAAAGTTAGTGGAAATTCATAGAAGTGAGCATGCTCATCCCTTATCAAGATCTACAAAGTCTGTGCTGCAAAAGTTTGCCTGCTACGTACACTGAAGTTTAATTTTAATCTTCACAATGTAATGTAATGCATGCAAAATGCGTTCGTGTTTGTTTTGAACAACTTTGTTTTCCGGAAACACCCACATGCTCGAGTCGCGTGATACCAGTCTGTATAATACGTACTTTATTATAGTATTCCTGTATAAAAAAATAACTATAAATATTTTACTAGTTTTTTTCCTTATTCAAACATTCGTGATACTGAAATGGCACACGACAACATGGAATGTTCAAGATTTAAATATAAACAGTAAGCCCCCACCCGCCTCTGGCTTCCCACACTTGACACAACATATTATTATATAATATTTACGTATTGTACATTTATAAATTCTCTAAATGATGGTGAAAACCGCATCAAAATCCGTTGCCTAGTGTAAAGAAACAAAATGATCACGGATACAGGAAAATGGACATTAGTTTATAATGTGTACGTATAGTAACGCGAATAGTCAATTAGCCCACTTAGTGAAAAAAGCCGATAACATCATAAACAATAAAAAAACTTAACCAACATTACGATCTAATTAAAACAATGTTATCTTCAACTTCAGCACTAGAGGCAAAATAACGACAAGTTAACATACGCCTCCATAGCTCAGGGGTTAGAGCACTGGTCTTGTAAACCAGGGGTCGAGAGTTCAAATCTCTCTGGAGGCATTCAATTGTAAGTTCTTTTTAAAGTTTTTTCTCACATTTAATCTATAGGACAACTGCAGACCTTAACATCTCTTATTACTAGAGATTAAGATCGGATCATTATGTAGTCTTTGGAGGTTTCAAAAGACATCGAATATATGTATTTTAATGGTAAATCCAAACACGTAAGACTACATTACATGATCCTCAAAAGATCAGTTTTTACCTAAGTACTTCAATATTGTGAATGGGCACAAAACTTCCAGGTGTTCGAGAGAGCCCTTCAACCTTCCCTGAAAAATTAAATGTCCAATTATCTTGAACTCCTTATAAAACGTGAGGGTAGTTAGTGTAGCTGTATGTGTGTGTATACTTCAGCTTGCCAGTTCGTGGATTGCAAGCGCGATGTTATGTAAAAGGGGATCTTTCGGGATGACTTTGTTCTTTACAAGAAACTGTTAAGACATAACACAATCATGTAACTGCATATGGTGCTAAATAAGATCGTGTTAACATGCGCCTCCATAGCTCAGAGGTTAGAGCACTGGTCTTGTAAACCAGGGGTCGAGAGTTCAAATCTCTCTGGAGGCATCATACCAACGGTTCTTTTATAGTTTTCTTATATTAATCTAAACATTAATACTGCATGTTTGGCCTGTTATTATCATAGGAGGTTTGGATTAAAATCAAAGTATGAATTTTTGTTTAACATTTAAAACAGGTAATTTAGAGGGTTCTTAAAAGATTCACTTTACATCATCATCATCCTGCTCTTGCCCCAAGTTACTTGGGGTCGGCGCAACAGGTTTTTTCCTTCCGAGAATGTCACCGTTCACCGTGCAGAACCCTTTCGCGCCTTGGGGAGAGTTCCCTTCAATACTTCTCAATCTTCCTTGGTTCATTATTTATCTAATCAGATCTGTGTCAAATTGATCGTGAGGGTAGTTACTATAGCTATATTTTTTTTATTATCTAAAGGCTCGCGCTTGACCACTATCTCACTTGATGGTAAGCGATGATGTGGTCGACGGTGAAGCACGCTTGCCTAGAAGAAACCTATTCACTCTTGACTTAAAGACCCCTAGATTGTAGCTTAATAAGCGGAATTCCACTCCTTAGCGGATGGCATTATAAAAGTATTCCCAAAATGCTTAGTGCGTATGTGTAGGATGTCCACCAAGTACCGATGGCGCATCGCCGTACGTCTGGTAGTCCGATGATGAAACGGGCTAGGCGGAATCAGATCATGCAATTCCATCGCACACTCCTCGAAATGTAACCGATAAAAAACCGCTATATACCTCTGCTAGACATTTCGAGAATAATAGGCGTGATGTTATATTATGTGATAGACAGAGAGAAGAGAAGAAAGATCTTGCGACATGTGAACTGTATAGTTCTTTACAAGAAACCATTATGACTTAAACAATCATGCCATTGCTTTAGGTGCTTAATAAGATTGCGTTAACATACGCCTCCATAGCTCAGGGGTTAGAGCACTGGTCTTGTAAACCAGGGGTCGAGAGTTCAAATCTCTCTGGAGGCATTGTATCAAAGTACATTTTTGAGAATTTCCGTATTTTCTCCACGAATTTATTGTTGTAATTAACGTTTATTTCTCCCGTAAATGTATGTTTAACGTTCATTTTTAAGTGTCTGTTTGTTGATTAGTATTAGTAAAGTTAAAACTGTTATCTGGTATCGGTATTTTATTCTTGATGAATCATGGTAAAGAGTGTGATGTTGTCATAAATTAAACTGTATCGGTTACTTTAACGACGAGGCGGTTAAGTTTTAACTAGCTCTAAAATGTGCATAACATTTTATTGTCATGAATTTCCGCAAAGTAACTCTTGGTTCCTTATCTTTACTGGCGATTTAAATTGAAATGTTGTGTTTGACAAACAAACTGTTACTTGCGTTCACTTGAACAAATAAAATGTGAATATTAAATTAATAACGTAACGGCGGCGGCGGCGCCCAAATGCCATCGAAAAGCGAAAAACACTCATTTCGGCGATTAAGTTAAAATCCGTCACTATCCAACTATTTTGCTCTATAACCAAAGCTTATATCTCAATAAAGCTGGGTGACAGGTTACCGGTTACAGGGCTACCGGAGACAGGTAGTTGTGTAAAAGCGTTTGAGTATACCTTTTGGCTCTATAAGTTTATACAGCAAAAACGACCTGTTAGGAATTGATGTAAAGGTTTACTTCGCGACTTTGTATAGCTGTTATAGTCAGGCGTTATTGAAACCTCCAATGTGACTATTATACAACGATAGAACTATATAACAGTGTTTACTGTCGCCCTAATGCGCCCGATTTATGCGCCCGATTTATGCAATAAAGGTTCGGATTGAATTATAATGGGTTTTTCGTTATAGTAGAGATGAAGACGCAAGAATAAGGCGATATTGTGGGTTTTTAGAACGTCGTTACAATACTTAATAATATAGTGAGCACAAAAAGTCTACAACAGAGTGATTTGGTGATATAGCTGAGTTTTAAATTACATTTATGTAGCTTAATTGTCATATAAAGGTTTGTTAACGCTCGTTATAGTCGTAGTGATAAACTTAGCCCAAAGACACCTTTTTAAAACAGGATTGTTTTTTAGGGTTCCGTAGCCGAATGGCAAAAAACGGAACCCTTATAGATTCGTCATGTCTGTCTGTCTGTCTGTCCGTCCGTCCGTATGTCACAGCCACTTTTTTCCAAAACTATAAGAACTATACTGTTGAAACTTGGTAAGTAGATGTATTCTGTGAACCGCATTAAGATTTTCACACAAAAATAGAAAAAGAACAATAAATTTTGGGGTTCCCCATACTTAGAACTGAAAACCAAAAATTTTTTTTTCATCAAATCCGTACGTGTGGGATATCTGTGGATAGGTCTTCAAAAATGAAATTGAGGTTTCTAATATCATTTTTTTTCTAAACTGAATAGTTTGCGCTAGAGCCACTTCCAAAGTGGTAAAATGTGTGTCCCCCCCCTCTAATTTCTAAAGTAAGAGGAGGAAAATTCTAAAAAAATTTAGGATTGTAGAACGTAACAAAAAACTATCAACGAAAATTGGTTTCAATAAGATATGATTTTTAGTTTTTGAGATATGGGATTTTTTCATCAAACTGCAGCAGTAACTTTGTTTTTCATAAACATACTATGAAAAACAAATTTAGTTTTGCGGTTGAGTGGAAGTTTACTAACTAATACTACTAACTAATGAATGACAGTTCAAAATATTGTTATTATATTGTTTGGGGCTATGGAACCCTGTGTGCGAGTAAGACTCGCACTTGGCCGGTTTTTTTTATAACTGTTATAGTCCCTCTATTACACAGTAGTACTATAACGGAGATCGTACTGTATATAAAGGTAGGCTAGCAATGCTTTTTAATGATAATTCAGTTTTGTAAAGATATTTCTATCGCTCTTCTACAACAATATTGACATTTTAATTCTGCGTAATTAAAATATTATATTTAAATATTAATGGTGGTTGTAATCTGTCATAACCAGAGGTCGGAATATTTATGTACTTGCTTCGAAATGTTGATATTAATATGGATCTTCCCTTGCGTATACGCATTGGAATTTTGCAACTTCGGGCATCCGATGTCGGATGGTTTAAATGTATAAAAGTAAATACCTTTTTTGTTTAATAAATCACGGGATTTTTCTGCTCTTTAAAATTAATATCGGAATTTGAGGCATATATGTATATCCACTTTATTCTTCCGCTGTATGAAATCAGTGTAAGTTCACAAATAACTATACCTAATTCCGACCTCTGGTTACAACGAGTGCTATAGTAGAGTTCAGAAAGCAGGGAGTATTTTTATGACTTAAAATTCTTAATTGTTTTAGTAAAAGCTCAATAATTCGAGGGGGCATTCAAATATTGTCGTAAACCCGTACATAGTTTATCAGTAAAATTACAGTCGCACGTTATTTTCCGCGTAAAAGACAAACAATTTAATTACAAAATAATATCTAACTTCCCACGATGTCCTCGTATTCTCTTTAATAATATTTTTCTCTTCAAATTAAATTGAGACACTACAGCGGCGCGAACGAATGTATTCTGAATGAATGAATGACAAAAAGGTACTTTAGTAGCGTTGCGGTGGCTTGTATGTCATCGAATAGAGATTGCGTTACTGTTACATCAACTGTTATATGCCAAAATTGACATGCCTGATTCCGCTACAGTTGTACTATATAACTGAATGAAGATATAATTTCGCCACATTCTTTGTAGGTGCACCTTTAACTCAACTCAACTCAAAGCATTTATTTCAATTAGAACATTACAAGCACTTTTGAAAGTCAAAAAACAAAAACAAAAGAACGCGAAGCTACAGTCCCATTCACAAGACATAATAACTTGTGAAAGTACTTTACTTGCCCATTCCAAAGCGTAGATCGCTATGGAGAAGAATGGGCAAGAAACTCCATGGACACTCTTTTAAATCAAATAATGTTACAAAATCTTGGTTACATCATTCGTGTTGAAATTTACTATTACTAGTATGTGAGTACCATGTAGAAATATGTTAAGAGCGTCCAGAGTAAAATACGAAATCAATAATTCGAAAATAAAGTTTTAAAATAAAATAATTAAAATAAACCGTGGCAGCTAAGAGATGACCAGTCACAACTGACAGCGCCTGTTCACGAACATGACGCATGTATCAGCCATCATTCAACTCAACCATATTGAAGGGAACTAAATGACTCGACACACCCGACACCATCAGCGTGACATTTAAGTGAGCATGACATTTACTCAACCGCCAGGGTAAATTCGCGTCACTGAAAGATGTAGGTACTCAGTAAATGGTGGCTTTACAGTACATAGTTTTCACACATGTGCTACGCAATTATATAATACTAAAAGATTTAATCTATACATAGCAAAGATAATTTATACAATCTTCTGCAGCTTCCACAATAACTTCACATGGTAATTTGATAGGCCCTATGGTTGTGGAGCAGGACCAGCATTGATCCAAGCATTTTTATCATCAATGTAATCCCCCAACTTATAATATGCTTGCCTACATAGTGTGCGCTTTAAGCAAGATTTAAATTTCGTTTCATTCAGTTGTAGAATGGGGGGAGGTATTTTATTGTAACATTTTAAACAGTACCCCATGAAAGATGAGTCTACTTTAGCTGGCTGAACTAACCTGGTGCCGGTCACTTCTTTTACTAAATAAGTGCAGATTTTTCCTAACGTACATGATATTTTCATAGATGTATTGACAAGGTACCGTCATGATGTTAATTTCCTTAAACAGTTCTCTTAGAGAATCGCGCCTACGTAGATTACATATGGCTCTGATAGCTCTTTTCTGCAGAATAAATAAAGATCGATGTCTACAGCCCGTCCCCATAGTAAAATACTGAATGACATAATGCTTTGCATGCATAAATAAGTAGAGTAAATCTTATGCACTTAGTTTTTTTCCCATTTAATACTGAATTATTAGCGGTAAACCAGTTATGGACTTGCATTAGAGCGTTATTTACGTCTTTGAGGTTTGTGGCACGTCTGTTTATTCTAAATATTAAAGAAGTGTCATCAGCAAACAACACCATTTGTGGTTGGTTTTTAAACAAATGGGGTAGGTCATTAGTATATACTAAAAAGAGGAAAGGACTCAATATTGAACCTTGTGGTCCACCCATTTTTACTTTTAAACCCATTGAATTTACACCATTTACTTGTACTTGCTGCTGTCTATCATTCAAATACGATTTTACTAAACAGAGCGCAAGTTTACCTAAACCGTAATGCTCAAGTTTCAAGAGCAGGGTTTCGTGATTTACACAATCAAATGCCTTCGAGAGGTCACAGAAGATTCCTATGGCGTCTTGTGCCTCTTCCCACGCAGTATATATATGTTTTAATAACGTGACACCGGCGTCACTCGTACACCGTCCTTTGGTGAAACCGTACTGTTTGTCATGTAAAATTTTACCACCGATTAGTTATTAGAGAACGTTCTTTGGTCTTATATATAACTTAATTTTGCTCGTTGGGTACGTTTTCCAAAGACAATGCAAACATTCCCAGGTTGGAGAAGGCGTTTTTAAGGAATTTGCTTCTGGGATTTCAGACCGGAGCCGGAGTTTTGATTTGTGTCTGGTAGATAGTTTGCTTCGCCCCTTGATGCACGAGACAAACATAACTATTGAAATGTACAATGGGTATACTTTGATTATAGCGGTAGCTGCCTAACTTTATGGGGAAAATAGGTGTGACTTTATTATGTAATGAATCAAAGTGGAAAAAAAAATATCTTGAATATTGGCTTTGCAATAAATACCCAATCAATCTATCGGCAAAACTTTTCCTATATGCTTCGGTAGCCATTTTCTATCGTGTAAATGATTGCTGTTTTGCAAAGATACTACAGTGTCACGTCGTCCGCAGTGAGTACTGCAACTGGCGCGTGTCTGCGGGCGGCGTGACGTGGCGCGCGCGCCGCCTGGCCGCCTGCGCCGCCGCCCTCGCCGCGCGCGCCGCGCTCGCGCCGCTCGCCGCGCCGCACGCCGCACACGCGCCGCACTCCGCGCCGCTGCCGCCCGCGCCGCACGCACTGGCGGCGCTGCATACGCTAGTTGTTGCTGCTAATACTGATGACCCCATGCTTGGCAGGTAAGACTTATTATGCAACTTTAATAGGTCATAACACCCCCACGTTTGTAGCTAACATCAAACTAACAGAGGATTCAGTAGTGATGTAATGTTCCAGAGTGGAGTCGTGGATGTCGTCGTGCGAGGCGGCGGTGCGGTCGGTGTGGGCGGACGCCATCGCCGCGCTCGGGGACCTCGACACCGACGACACCGAGCCGCCCGAACATCTGCACTGGCCCGAGACCATGGAGGTATTACACACTTTTGCTCAAACTTATACATAAGTAGCGGCAATCGAGAAGGCACTTTTAATGAATTATTATTATAATTTATCGAATCCTTCCTCCTGTGCTGTTCCGCCGGTTCATCCCAGCATTCTTCTTTTTAGCGTATCAATGGCAATAAGTTCAAATATATTTAGACCAAAACTCAGCCATGCGAAGGCCTCTCGCTGATCCCGGCTTAAACACTAGCAGTTGATGAAGGGTGGGGGTATGGGGGATAACTTCACGTGATATTCGGTACTGATTCTCAGCTTAATTATAATAAATGACGATTTATTTTGATTTTGATCCGTCTGTGTATGGATGATTTGTGATGAATTTCAAATGCGATTTTCTTTCTAACGACAATACAATGTGTCCAATTAATCGGTTCGGAACAAATATAACAGTGGTTATCTACGAGATCATATATATTATTAACTTGTTATTTTCCAGATAGAAGAGCTAAGCGGTACCCCCCCTGGGCCGGCCCCGACGGCGTCGCTGATGTCGGCGGCCGCGTCGCTGGTGTCCATGTGGCGCGTCTTCAAGTGACGCACTCGCCTGCCTCCCCTCTGCACACACACACACCACACTATATGTATGTTACATATACCTTACATATAGTATCGGGAAGCTATGCTCAGATACATATTTCCACAATCTGCCTACTTTTCACAACTAAGTTGGAGTCGGTTTACAGTCAAACGGCATATAGCTGAATTCAAGTAATTTACACTGAGCGACTGCCTATCCACATACCCCTTGTTAACACTGATCGGCAGTCTTCCGGCTTCTGATTACCGGTAACGACTGAGTGAACTTTTACTCCTATAGTGTGATGTTTATATAACTAAGTAGCTTTCGCGATGAAACCTTTTGTCAACTAGCACCATAGGTACAGCTGCTGAAAGCCATTTCCATGTCCATTTGTAAAATGCTACAAAGATTCTGTTTTACGCAGATTCAAAATACTGGTACATTTAAAACGTCGAGCATGTTGCTAGCAGTAATAAAACATAGTTTTAGATAATAATCCCGTTTTCATTAACGTAACAATCCCATGAAACATGGTGTTTTTCTCTCTCTTAGTTATAGAGTGAGAGCTCGCAGCGTAGAGCAATGATCAAACGATGATGACCGATAATGATGATGATGAATAATCTGATGAAGTATCTCATTAGTGGACTCGCTAAATACTTCCCTCTCATGTTTGCTAAGCGCACAGCAAAGGAGTGGAACTCTCTGCCTGTGTCTGTGTTTCCGAACGCTTACAACCCTAATCTCTTCAAAGTTAGAGTGAACAGGCTTCTTCTGGGTAAGCTCGTTCCATCGTCGACTTTGTCTCTGTTATCTCTAGAGTCAAGAGCAAACCCATCGCAAATAAAAAATGACAATTTCTTAGATCATCACGTTACGTAAGATGACCTTTACTGAAAGTTTATCAGATATCACGTACGAGGGGCGTTCAATGTATTCTCGGTATTGGCATAAAAAAAAACTTAATTCAATTAAAATTATTTTTATTTTACAATATAATCCCCCATTACCTCAATGCATTTGTTACATCTCGAAATTAATTTTTCAATACCCTATAAAAAAATAACTTTTCTCCTTCTCTGAAAAATGCGCATTTTTGGCCGCCTTAAGCTCTTCATCGTTGGAAAATCGTTTTCCCCGAAGCTCTTTTTTCAAATTAGTGAACAAATAATTCAGTTCTGTATGGTGTCGGACGTTAAGAATAGCACCATCCCATATCTTCCCGTGGGTGTCGTAAGAGGCGACTAAGGGACTTGCCAGAAAATGGGCAGCAGCGTTTTTCTGTGCTTTTTGCAACAACCATACTGCGATCGCCAACCCGTCTGCCAAGCGTGGCGATTATGGCAAAACCCCCCTTATGAGCGCAATACAGAAATGGCCCCTAGTACCCGGCAGCCCGTCTACCCTCGACTATGGTAGCGGTCGAGGTTACGGCGTGGCAAGGGGTGCGAAGAATCTCCGGAAGGGATCCGGCTGCCTATACCGACGACTTGACCTGGCAACATATAACACGCGGACACTCCGGACCGACGAGAAGATAACGGAACTCGAGGAGGAATTGAGCAGGTTGCGATGGAGTATTGTAGGATTATCTGAAGTCCGAAGAGAGGGGGAGGACACGATGATCCTGAAATCCGGCAACCTACTCTATTTCCGAGAGGGTGACCGGCAGTCCCAGGGTGGTGTTGGGTTTATCGTCCACAAGTCCCTTGTGAATAACGTGGTGAAGATCGAGAGTGTGTCGACCAGGGTGGCGTACCTGATACTCAGAATATCCTCAAGATATTCGCTGAAGGTCATACAGGTCTACGCCCCGACCTCGGCACACCCCGACGACGAAGTGGAAACCATGTATGAGGATATCTCCAAAGCCATGCATGGTTCCAAAACTCACTTTACCGTTGTCATGGGGGACTTCAACGCGAAACTGGGCAAGCGAGACGGAGATGAGCTGCAGGTGGGGCAATTTGGGTTTGGATGTCGGAACCACCGGGGACACCAACTGGCTAGTTTTATGGAGAAGGAGGGCCTCTATATGATGAACTCCTTCTTCAGAAAGCGTGAGCACAGGAAGTGGACCTGGCAGAGCCCCGATGGTGCAACTAAAAATGAGATTGTCTTCATCATGTCAACCAAGAAGCAAATGTTCAATGATGTCTCTGTGATCAATTCGGTGAAAACTGGGAGCGATCACCGCATGGTAAGAGGCACATTGAACATCAATATTAAGCTAGAAAGGTCTCGACTGATGAAGTCTACGCTCCGACCAGCACAGATCCAGATCCAAAACCCCGAGAGCTTTCAGCTTGAACTCCAGAATCGTTTCGAGTGCCTAGGAAGCTCAGTGGACGAATGCAACGATGGATTCGTGGAAACTGTCCATACGACAGGGTCTAAGTTCTTCAAGACGCGTCGTACACAGAAGAACAAAAGACTCTCTGATCATACTCTCAAGCTCATGAAGGAACGGCGTGAGATGATCCTGCAGTCTTCAGAAGACGCGTGGAAATACCGGCAGCTCAATAGACAGATCTCTAAATCCTTGAAGAGCGACCTCCGCCGCTTTAATACCGAGCGTATTAAAGACGCCATTGAGCGGAATAAAGGCTCAAAGGTATTTGCAAGAGATCTGGCTATTGGGCAGAGCCAGCTCACGAAACTGAAGACCGACGATGGCAGAATTGTATCCGCCAAACCGGAGCTACTGAGGGAGATCGAGAGTTTTTATGGGCAGTTGTACACGTCAACCAGGAAACCCGTTGTAAATCTAGCGAATGACCCAAGAGCTAGACTGACCCGACACTACACCGAAGACATCCCGGACATCAGCCTGTACGAGATTAGGATGGCTCTGAAACAGCTTAAAAACAACAAGGCACCGGGTGATGATGGAATTACGGCCGAACTTCTGAAGGCGGGTGGAAAACCGGTACTTAAGGCCCTTCAGAAGCTGTTTGGTTCCGTCATACTCGAGGGCAAAACGCCTCAGGCATGGTGCAGGGGTGTGGTGGTACTCTTCTTCAAAAAGGGCGACAATGCCCGGTTGAAGAACTATAGGCCCATCTCACTTCTAAGCCATGTCTACAAGTTGTTTTCAAGAGTCATCACGAATCGTCTCGCGCGCAGGTTTGACGATTTTCAGCCTCCCGAACAAGCCGGATTCCGTAAAGGCTTTAGCACCATAGACCACATACATACGCTGCGACAGGTTATACAGAAGACCGAAGAGTACAACCTGCCTCTCTGTTTAGCGTTTGTGGACTATGAGAAAGCCTTCGATTCGATCGAGACTTGGGCTGTACTGCAGTCTCTCCAACGGTGCCAAATTGATTATCGGTACATCGAGGTGCTGAAGTGTTTGTACAAAAACGCCACCATGTCAGTCCGACTTCAGGACCAGACCTCGGAACCTATCCTTC
The DNA here is from genome assembly GCA_949152445.1 of Cerastis rubricosa. Lineage (NCBI taxonomy): Eukaryota > Metazoa > Arthropoda > Insecta > Lepidoptera > Noctuidae > Cerastis > Cerastis rubricosa. The sequence continues at coordinate 22,198,633 of OX424537.1, read as the reverse complement.
TGCAGCGAGGTGTGAGACAGGGAGACGTCATATCTCCGAAACTGTTCACCGCTGCACTGGAAGATATCTTCAAGGTTCTGGACTGGAGAGGGCTAGGCATCAACATCAATGGCGAGTACATCTCTCACCTTCGATTTGCCGACGATATAGTGGTCATGGCTGAGACCATGGAGGACCTCAGTACAATGCTCGATGACCTTAGTAGAGCTTCCGAAAGAGTGGGTCTTAAAATGAACATGGACAAAACCAAGGCCATGTTGAATGCCCATGTAACACCCACTCCTATCAAGATCGGAGACTCTACTATCGAAGTTGTAGACGATTATGTCTACCTGGGACAAACGGTCCAGTTGGGTAGGTCTAACTTCGAGAAAGAGGTCAATCGTCGAATCCGACTCGGCTGGGCAGCGTTCGGGAAGCTGCGTGGTATCTTCTCGTCCAACTTACCGCAGTGTCTCAAGACAAAGGTTTATGACCAGTGTGTGTTGCCAGTGATTACATACGGGACCGAAACGTGGCCGCTCACAATGGGCCTCATCAGAAGGCTCAAAGTCACCCAGAGGGCAATGGAGAGAGCTATGCTCGGAGTTTCCTTGCGTGATCAAATCAGAAATGAGGACATCCGCAAGAGAACCAAGGTTACCGACGTAGCCCGAAGAATTGCCAGACTTAAGTGGCAGTGGGCAGGGCACATTGCTCGCAGAACAGATGGCCGATGGGGCCGAAAAGTTCTGGAATGGCGACCGCGAACCGGGAGACGATGCGTTGGAAGGCCTCCCACTAGGTGGACCGATGACCTGGTGAAGGTTTCGGGGATCCGCTGGATGCGAGTCGCACGGGACCGATCAATGTGGCGACACTTGGGGGAGGCCTATGTCCAGCAGTGGACGTCTTTCGGCTGAAATGATGATGATGATGATGAACAAATAATAATTGCTGGGGGCTAGGTCTAGACTATAGGGTGGGTGGTTTATTTCTTTGAATCCACAATCTCGCACAGCAGCCTTGGAAAAACGCGCCGTGTGGACTGGGGCGTTGTCGTGAAGAAGCAACACACCGACGGTCAATTTACCCCGTCATTTTTCTTTAATTGCCTCCCGTAAATTTCTCAAAGTGGATGCGTAGGATGCTGCGTTTATAGTTTCACCTTTTTTTTGTACTCAATCTACAAAATTCCCTTTGAGTCCCAAAACATTGTGGTCATGACTTTTCCGGCAGACGGAACGACTTTGAATTTCTTACGGGGGGGGCACTAACCTTCTTGTGCCCCTGCATGGACTCCTGCTTAGTTTCAGGGTCATAATGGCGAAACCAAGTTTCATCTCCAGTAACAATTTGATCGAAAATACTTGATGTGTATTCACCACAGAGCTCTAAAACTCTCTACAGCACTCGATTCGCACTTGTTTTTGAGGCGCTCTGAGCATTCGCGGCACCCAGCTTGCACTGACTTTTGAAAGGTTAAGGAGGTCATGAAGAATAGTGTGTACGGTATCAACGGAGAGGTGGTCCTGTCTGCTATAATTTTGGACTTCATTTGGGCCATACTCCAGTATAAGCTTCTCAACTTTTTTTACGATTTCTTCCGTAGAGGCAGTAACCGGGCCGCCCGAGCGAGTGTCGTCTTCAAAACTCTCTCTGGCCCTTTTAAATTCACTTGACCACTTTTGTACCGTAGATAACGAAGATGCAGCATCTTGGTAAACAGCCGCGCACTTTGTGAATAGTTTTGGACTATTTCCTTGTTTGGTAAGGAATTTAATCACAGCGCGATGCTCGATTTTCTTTAACATTGTCACGTTAGCCATTCCAGTCGTCATTGACTAAGGGTGACTAGCAATCTAATTATCACAACTATATGAAATATTATATTTATACCCTCAGATAATGTCATTAATTATTTAGTCGAATTACCAACATCATTAATATATCACCCCCATACTGAGAATACATTGAACGCCCCTCGTAACATGCACTATAAAGTTGCTCTGTGAAGCGAAAACTTCGAGCCAGTCAAACGAACGTCTCCATTGGCAGTGCCTGACGACGTTCGTTTTCTATTGTTCATACTCAAACACTCCATAGCAAATGTTTTATTTATGCATAATTATATTCATTAACGTGGACGACCCAAATGTAGTACTTATGTGAGGATCGTAGGAGGTGGCGTTCTGTTGTGTCTGCCTACCCCCATGGGGAAAGGGCACGAGTTTATGTATTAGCCTAAGATCCCGGTATACAACGACCTTCACCGAACTGGTTAATGGATGAAACTTATTTCATATTAACATTAAATTTAATATGTCAATAAAAATATTGCAAATGGGTTGCCTAAAAAATTTCAGTCCAGGATGTGATTAAAGAATAATATTTTTTTTTTTTTAATTTTTGAATCTTTTCTCCAGTTTGGTTAATAAACAAATTCCATACCAATCGAAAGTCTAAACCCCATAAAATATGCAAACGTTAGGTTGCCTTTTTTTATTCATTAACCAGACCGGTGCAAGTTACTAGTATCGATTTACCTGTTTGTACCTGCCTACCCAGAGTTGTGACGGGAAAATAAAAGGCAACCTAACGTTTGCATATTCTATGGGCTTTATACTTTCGATTGGTATGAAATTTGTCTATTAACCAAACCGGTGAAATGTTTAAAAAAAATAATTTACTGACTGAATTTTTTAGACAACCCATATGCAATATATTTATTGACATATTAAATTTAATATAAAATAAGTTTCATCCATTAACCAGCTCGGTGAAGGTCGTTGTATTGCGGGATCCTATATGTATATTATTCAAATTAAATTTCTCTGCTCCAATACATTTACTCAAGAAAAATGTATTCATTTCATGTGTTCATCTAAACTAATATTATAAAGAGGAAATATTTGATTGTTTGTTTGCATTGAATAGGCTCCGAAACTACTGGTCCGATTTGAAAAATTCTTTCAGTTTAAATAGCCCATTTATCGAGGAAGGCTATAGGCTATATATCATCACGCTACAACCAATAGGAGTGGAGCAGCAATGAAAAATGTTGCGAAAACGGGGAAAATGTGACGCAAACGAAGTTGCACAGCTAGACAGCTAGTCTGACAATAAAAAATACATCTTATTCACAAGCAGCGTAAAGTTATAATTGATTTGTCTACTAGCTTGGTGACGACCATAATAAACGAAGTATTAAGCGGGTTGTGTCAACTTTAATGTTACTCTCGACGAACTATTGACAAATTGTTTCTTTTTTTATATTTTTGTGCAATTATGACATAAATAAATGCAATATAGTTTTGTAGAACTGTGTTTTCTTTCGTCCATATACTAATCTGACAACTGTTTAAAATAAAACACAATGTATTAACAAAACAAATTATTATTAATAAATACAGTCAACTATAAATAAGACTAGTACATAATACTGTTATTACTAAAATTGATAAATGCACTAAAATGTCTATATAATAACTTTTAAAAATAAAACGAATAAATACCTTGATGTGGCAACATTACCAGTACATTTTAATGTTAGCAACCCTACTCGTTAGTTATGTCAGATCACGGTTAGATTTGCAATTAGCAATCTATTTAGTATATGCGAATTACAATATGACAGTATTTGACCGGACATCAATTATTGTAAGAGCCCGATTAAAAGTAATTCATAAATAATAATTATGGTTAAGCAAAAGTAATTGTACTAAGATTATCAAAATTCTTTGGTTACAATGGGCATTTGAGCACTTAAGCAGTTAATAAGACTAACCACATTTTCTTTCATTAAATTGTCACGAATGTGATATTTATCAGTCATTGTAAACTTCTGAATCACCTCTCAAGCAGCAATACCTACCCACTATGAAACCAATGAACCAATGAAAGAAGATAAAGGTATTGTGCTATATCTTTCTCGCACTGGACTATGACCTATTTCCATTTCCAAATGCACCACTTGGAAGTCCTTATAATACCTACCTGATGGTCATAACAAACTTTCTCGACTATATCTAGCGACTTTACTACAGCTTGGCCTACAGTCCTACCCCTTGAGACCTGTGCCTCGACAATGTTCTATAATCTCCGTACAAGATAGAGGCGAGTCACCGCGCATCTCTTGGCCTGGTCCAACGCCTATTGCCGTCAGCCAGCGCTTGTGATAGCTGTTCCACACGGAGGAGCAGGTCTTCAGTTGGGGATACGTCGCGCTGCTGCAATCAGACATTGTATTGTTTGGAGAGGCAACAGCAAAATGTAATACCAACAATTTTGTATCGAGAAGGATATACCAAGAAAGAGAAAGAATCATTGATCAGATTGATGGATCATTATTGTTGATTTCTGATAAACGGGTGTGTGACACTCATTCAATTGTAGCGAATAAGACGTCATTTACCTCGTTCGGTACGGACGACGCAATAACGCGGCTCGACTGGCCGAATTAAGTGCTACGAAATAAATATGGTGATACGTGACCAGCTCACGCCGATTCCTCGTTGGTAAGTATGGTCAGTCCCATAGTTGTCGCCTGACTGTCGTCCTGCAGCGTGTCGTACATACCGGCGTGCGCGTGCGCTCGAGCGAGAGGCGCACGTGCCGCATGTCGTGGTGGCGGCAGTAGCGCCCGTCGCTGGCGCCCAAGTTGTCGCCTGACTGTCGTCCTGCAGCGTGTCGTACATACCGGCGTGCGCGTGCGCTCGAGCGAGAGGCGCACGTGCCGCACGTCGTGGTGGCGGCAGTAGCGCCCGTCGCTGGCGCCCAAGTTGTCGCCTGACTGTCGTCCTGCAGCGTGTCGTACATACCGGCGTGCGCGTGCGCTCGAGCGAGAGGCGCACGTGCCGCACGTCGTGGTGGCGGCAGTAGCGCCCGTCGCTGGCGCCCAAGTTGTCGCCTGACTGTCGTCCTGCAGCGTGTCGTACATACCGGCGTGCGCGTGCGCTCGAGCGAGAGGCGCACGTGCCGCACGTCGTGGTGGCGGCAGTAGCGCCCGTCGCTGGCGCCCAAGTTGTCGCCTGACTGTCGTCCTGCAGCGTGTCGTACATACCGGCGTGCGCGTGCGCTCGAGCGAGAGGCGCACGTGCCGCACGTCGTGGTGGCGGCAGTAGCGCCCGTCGCTGGCGCCCAAGTTGTCGCCTGACTGTCGTCCTGCAGCGTGTCGTACATACCGGCGTGCGCGTGCGCTCGAGCGAGAGGCGCACGTGCCGCACGTCGTGGTGGCGGCAGTAGCGCCCGTCGCTGGCGCCCAAGTTGTCGCCTGACTGTCGTCCTGCAGCGTGTCGTACATACCGGCGTGCGCGTGCGCTCGAGCGAGAGGCGCACGTGCCGCACGTCGTGGTGGCGGCAGTAGCGCCCGTCGCTGGCGCCCAAGTTGTCGCCTGACTGTCGTCCTGCAGCGTGTCGTACATACCGGCGTGCGCGTGCGCTCGAGCGAGAGGCGCACGTGCCGCACGTCGTGGTGGCGGCAGTAGCGCCCGTCGCTGGCGCCCAAGTTGTCGCCTGACTGTCGTCCTGCAGCGTGTCGTACATACCGGCGTGCGCGTGCGCTCGAGCGAGAGGCGCACGTGCCGCACGTCGTGGTGGCGGCAGTAGCGCCCGTCGCTGGCGCCCAAGTTGTCGCCTGACTGTCGTCCTGCAGCGTGTCGTACATACCGGCGTGCGCGTGCGCTCGAGCGAGAGGCGCACGTGCCGCACGTCGTGGTGGCGGCAGTAGCGCCCGTCGCTGGCGCCCAAGTTGTCGCCTGACTGTCGTCCTGCAGCGTGTCGTACATACCGGCGTGCGCGTGCGCTCGAGCGAGAGGCGCACGTGCCGCACGTCGTGGTGGCGGCAGTAGCGCCCGTCGCTGGCGCCCAAGTTGTCGCCTGACTGTCGTCCTGCAGCGTGTCGTACATACCGGCGTGCGCGTGCGCTCGAGCGAGAGGCGCACGTGCCGCACGTCGTGGTGGCGGCAGTAGCGCCCGTCGCTGGCGCCCAAGTTGTCGCCTGACTGTCGTCCTGCAGCGTGTCGTACATACCGGCGTGCGCGTGCGCTCGAGCGAGAGGCGCACGTGCCGCACGTCGTGGTGGCGGCAGTAGCGCCCGTCGCTGGCGCCCAAGTTGTCGCCTGACTGTCGTCCTGCAGCGTGTCGTACATACCGGCGTGCGCGTGCGCTCGAGCGAGAGGCGCACGTGCCGCACGTCGTGGTGGCGGCAGTAGCGCCCGTCGCTGGCGCCCAAGTTGTCGCCTGACTGTCGTCCTGCAGCGTGTCGTACATACCGGCGTGCGCGTGCGCTCGAGCGAGAGGCGCACGTGCCGCACGTCGTGGTGGCGGCAGTAGCGCCCGTCGCTGGCGCCCAAGTTGTCGCCTGACTGTCGTCCTGCAGCGTGTCGTACATACCGGCGTGCGCGTGCGCTCGAGCGAGAGGCGCACGTGCCGCACGTCGTGGTGGCGGCAGTAGCGCCCGTCGCTGGCGCCCAAGTTGTCGCCTGACTGTCGTCCTGCAGCGTGTCGTACATACCGGCGTGCGCGTGCGCTCGAGCGAGAGGCGCACGTGCCGCACGTCGTGGTGGCGGCAGTAGCGCCCGTCGCTGGCGCCCAAGTTGTCGCCTGACTGTCGTCCTGCAGCGTGTCGTACATACCGGCGTGCGCGTGCGCTCGAGCGAGAGGCGCACGTGCCGCACGTCGTGGTGGCGGCAGTAGCGCCCGTCGCTGGCGCCCAAGTTGTCGCCTGACTGTCGTCCTGCAGCGTGTCGTACATACCGGCGTGCGCGTGCGCTCGAGCGAGAGGCGCACGTGCCGCACGTCGTGGTGGCGGCAGTAGCGCCCGTCGCTGGCGCCCAAGTTGTCGCCTGACTGTCGTCCTGCAGCGTGTCGTACATACCGGCGTGCGCGTGCGCTCGAGCGAGAGGCGCACGTGCCGCACGTCGTGGTGGCGGCAGTAGCGCCCGTCGCTGGCGCCCAAGTTGTCGCCTGACTGTCGTCCTGCAGCGTGTCGTACATACCGGCGTGCGCGTGCGCTCGAGCGAGAGGCGCACGTGCCGCACGTCGTGGTGGCGGCAGTAGCGCCCGTCGCTGGCGCCCAAGTTGTCGCCTGACTGTCGTCCTGCAGCGTGTCGTACATACCGGCGTGCGCGTGCGCTCGAGCGAGAGGCGCACGTGCCGCACGTCGTGGTGGCGGCAGTAGCGCCCGTCGCTGGCGCCCAAGTTGTCGCCTGACTGTCGTCCTGCAGCGTGTCGTACATACCGGCGTGCGCGTGCGCTCGAGCGAGAGGCGCACGTGCCGCACGTCGTGGTGGCGGCAGTAGCGCCCGTCGCTGGCGCCCAAGTTGTCGCCTGACTGTCGTCCTGCAGCGTGTCGTACATACCGGCGTGCGCGTGCGCTCGAGCGAGAGGCGCACGTGCCGCACGTCGTGGTGGCGGCAGTAGCGCCCGTCGCTGGCGCCCAAGTTGTCGCCTGACTGTCGTCCTGCAGCGTGTCGTACATACCGGCGTGCGCGTGCGCTCGAGCGAGAGGCGCACGTGCCGCACGTCGTGGTGGCGGCAGTAGCGCCCGTCGCTGGCGCCCAAGTTGTCGCCTGACTGTCGTCCTGCAGCGTGTCGTACATACCGGCGTGCGCGTGCGCTCGAGCGAGAGGCGCACGTGCCGCACGTCGTGGTGGCGGCAGTAGCGCCCGTCGCTGGCGCCCAAGTTGTCGCCTGACTGTCGTCCTGCAGCGTGTCGTACATACCGGCGTGCGCGTGCGCTCGAGCGAGAGGCGCACGTGCCGCACGTCGTGGTGGCGGCAGTAGCGCCCGTCGCTGGCGCCCAAGTTGTCGCCTGACTGTCGTCCTGCAGCGTGTCGTACATACCGGCGTGCGCGTGCGCTCGAGCGAGAGGCGCACGTGCCGCACGTCGTGGTGGCGGCAGTAGCGCCCGTCGCTGGCGCCCAAGTTGTCGCCTGACTGTCGTCCTGCAGCGTGTCGTACATACCGGCGTGCGCGTGCGCTCGAGCGAGAGGCGCACGTGCCGCACGTCGTGGTGGCGGCAGTAGCGCCCGTCGCTGGCGCCCAAGTTGTCGCCTGACTGTCGTCCTGCAGCGTGTCGTACATACCGGCGTGCGCGTGCGCTCGAGCGAGAGGCGCACGTGCCGCACGTCGTGGTGGCGGCAGTAGCGCCCGTCGCTGGCGCCCAAGTTGTCGCCTGACTGTCGTCCTGCAGCGTGTCGTACATACCGGCGTGCGCGTGCGCTCGAGCGAGAGGCGCACGTGCCGCACGTCGTGGTGGCGGCAGTAGCGCCCGTCGCTGGCGCCCAAGTTGTCGCCTGACTGTCGTCCTGCAGCGTGTCGTACATACCGGCGTGCGCGTGCGCTCGAGCGAGAGGCGCACGTGCCGCACGTCGTGGTGGCGGCAGTAGCGCCCGTCGCTGGCGCCCAAGTTGTCGCCTGACTGTCGTCCTGCAGCGTGTCGTACATACCGGCGTGCGCGTGCGCTCGAGCGAGAGGCGCACGTGCCGCACGTCGTGGTGGCGGCAGTAGCGCCCGTCGCTGGCGCCCAAGTTGTCGCCTGACTGTCGTCCTGCAGCGTGTCGTACATACCGGCGTGCGCGTGCGCTCGAGCGAGAGGCGCACGTGCCGCACGTCGTGGTGGCGGCAGTAGCGCCCGTCGCTGGCGCCCAAGTTGTCGCCTGACTGTCGTCCTGCAGCGTGTCGTACATACCGGCGTGCGCGTGCGCTCGAGCGAGAGGCGCACGTGCCGCACGTCGTGGTGGCGGCAGTAGCGCCCGTCGCTGGCGCCCAAGTTGTCGCCTGACTGTCGTCCTGCAGCGTGTCGTACATACCGGCGTGCGCGTGCGCTCGAGCGAGAGGCGCACGTGCCGCACGTCGTGGTGGCGGCAGTAGCGCCCGTCGCTGGCGCCCAAGTTGTCGCCTGACTGTCGTCCTGCAGCGTGTCGTACATACCGGCGTGCGCGTGCGCTCGAGCGAGAGGCGCACGTGCCGCACGTCGTGGTGGCGGCAGTAGCGCCCGTCGCTGGCGCCCAAGTTGTCGCCTGACTGTCGTCCTGCAGCGTGTCGTACATACCGGCGTGCGCGTGCGCTCGAGCGAGAGGCGCACGTGCCGCACGTCGTGGTGGCGGCAGTAGCGCCCGTCGCTGGCGCCCAAGTTGTCGCCTGACTGTCGTCCTGCAGCGTGTCGTACATACCGGCGTGCGCGTGCGCTCGAGCGAGAGGCGCACGTGCCGCACGTCGTGGTGGCGGCAGTAGCGCCCGTCGCTGGCGCCCAAGTTGTCGCCTGACTGTCGTCCTGCAGCGTGTCGTACATACCGGCGTGCGCGTGCGCTCGAGCGAGAGGCGCACGTGCCGCACGTCGTGGTGGCGGCAGTAGCGCCCGTCGCTGGCGCCCAAGTTGTCGCCTGACTGTCGTCCTGCAGCGTGTCGTACATACCGGCGTGCGCGTGCGCTCGAGCGAGAGGCGCACGTGCCGCACGTCGTGGTGGCGGCAGTAGCGCCCGTCGCTGGCGCCCAAGTTGTCGCCTGACTGTCGTCCTGCAGCGTGTCGTACATACCGGCGTGCGCGTGCGCTCGAGCGAGAGGCGCACGTGCCGCACGTCGTGGTGGCGGCAGTAGCGCCCGTCGCTGGCGCCCAAGTTGTCGCCTGACTGTCGTCCTGCAGCGTGTCGTACATACCGGCGTGCGCGTGCGCTCGAGCGAGAGGCGCACGTGCCGCACGTCGTGGTGGCGGCAGTAGCGCCCGTCGCTGGCGCCCAAGTTGTCGCCTGACTGTCGTCCTGCAGCGTGTCGTACATACCGGCGTGCGCGTGCGCTCGAGCGAGAGGCGCACGTGCCGCACGTCGTGGTGGCGGCAGTAGCGCCCGTCGCTGGCGCCCAAGTTGTCGCCTGACTGTCGTCCTGCAGCGTGTCGTACATACCGGCGTGCGCGTGCGCTCGAGCGAGAGGCGCACGTGCCGCACGTCGTGGTGGCGGCAGTAGCGCCCGTCGCTGGCGCCCAAGTTGTCGCCTGACTGTCGTCCTGCAGCGTGTCGTACATACCGGCGTGCGCGTGCGCTCGAGCGAGAGGCGCACGTGCCGCACGTCGTGGTGGCGGCAGTAGCGCCCGTCGCTGGCGCCCAAGTTGTCGCCTGACTGTCGTCCTGCAGCGTGTCGTACATACCGGCGTGCGCGTGCGCTCGAGCGAGAGGCGCACGTGCCGCACGTCGTGGTGGCGGCAGTAGCGCCCGTCGCTGGCGCCCAAGTTGTCGCCTGACTGTCGTCCTGCAGCGTGTCGTACATACCGGCGTGCGCGTGCGCTCGAGCGAGAGGCGCACGTGCCGCACGTCGTGGTGGCGGCAGTAGCGCCCGTCGCTGGCGCCCAAGTTGTCGCCTGACTGTCGTCCTGCAGCGTGTCGTACATACCGGCGTGCGCGTGCGCTCGAGCGAGAGGCGCACGTGCCGCACGTCGTGGTGGCGGCAGTAGCGCCCGTCGCTGGCGCCCAAGTTGTCGCCTGACTGTCGTCCTGCAGCGTGTCGTACATACCGGCGTGCGCGTGCGCTCGAGCGAGAGGCGCACGTGCCGCACGTCGTGGTGGCGGCAGTAGCGCCCGTCGCTGGCGCCCAAGTTGTCGCCTGACTGTCGTCCTGCAGCGTGTCGTACATACCGGCGTGCGCGTGCGCTCGAGCGAGAGGCGCACGTGCCGCACGTCGTGGTGGCGGCAGTAGCGCCCGTCGCTGGCGCCCAAGTTGTCGCCTGACTGTCGTCCTGCAGCGTGTCGTACATACCGGCGTGCGCGTGCGCTCGAGCGAGAGGCGCACGTGCCGCACGTCGTGGTGGCGGCAGTAGCGCCCGTCGCTGGCGCCCAAGTTGTCGCCTGACTGTCGTCCTGCAGCGTGTCGTACATACCGGCGTGCGCGTGCGCTCGAGCGAGAGGCGCACGTGCCGCACGTCGTGGTGGCGGCAGTAGCGCCCGTCGCTGGCGCCCAAGTTGTCGCCTGACTGTCGTCCTGCAGCGTGTCGTACATACCGGCGTGCGCGTGCGCTCGAGCGAGAGGCGCACGTGCCGCACGTCGTGGTGGCGGCAGTAGCGCCCGTCGCTGGCGCCCAAGTTGTCGCCTGACTGTCGTCCTGCAGCGTGTCGTACATACCGGCGTGCGCGTGCGCTCGAGCGAGAGGCGCACGTGCCGCACGTCGTGGTGGCGGCAGTAGCGCCCGTCGCTGGCGCCCAAGTTGTCGCCTGACTGTCGTCCTGCAGCGTGTCGTACATACCGGCGTGCGCGTGCGCTCGAGCGAGAGGCGCACGTGCCGCACGTCGTGGTGGCGGCAGTAGCGCCCGTCGCTGGCGCCCAAGTTGTCGCCTGACTGTCGTCCTGCAGCGTGTCGTACATACCGGCGTGCGCGTGCGCTCGAGCGAGAGGCGCACGTGCCGCACGTCGTGGTGGCGGCAGTAGCGCCCGTCGCTGGCGCCCAAGTTGTCGCCTGACTGTCGTCCTGCAGCGTGTCGTACATACCGGCGTGCGCGTGCGCTCGAGCGAGAGGCGCACGTGCCGCACGTCGTGGTGGCGGCAGTAGCGCCCGTCGCTGGCGCCCAAGTTGTCGCCTGACTGTCGTCCTGCAGCGTGTCGTACATACCGGCGTGCGCGTGCGCTCGAGCGAGAGGCGCACGTGCCGCACGTCGTGGTGGCGGCAGTAGCGCCCGTCGCTGGCGCCCAAGTTGTCGCCTGACTGTCGTCCTGCAGCGTGTCGTACATACCGGCGTGCGCGTGCGCTCGAGCGAGAGGCGCACGTGCCGCACGTCGTGGTGGCGGCAGTAGCGCCCGTCGCTGGCGCCCAAGTTGTCGCCTGACTGTCGTCCTGCAGCGTGTCGTACATACCGGCGTGCGCGTGCGCTCGAGCGAGAGGCGCACGTGCCGCACGTCGTGGTGGCGGCAGTAGCGCCCGTCGCTGGCGCCCAAGTTGTCGCCTGACTGTCGTCCTGCAGCGTGTCGTACATACCGGCGTGCGCGTGCGCTCGAGCGAGAGGCGCACGTGCCGCACGTCGTGGTGGCGGCAGTAGCACCCGTCGCTGGCGCCCAAGTTGTCGCCTGACTGTCGTCCTGCAGCGTGTCGTACATACCGGCGTGCGCGTGCGCTCGAGCGAGAGGCGCACGTGCCGCACGTCGTGGTGGCGGCAGTAGCGCCCGTCGCTGGCGCCCAAGTTGTCGCCTGACTGTCGTCCTGCAGCGTGTCGTACATACCGGCGTGCGCGTGCGCTCGAGCGAGAGGCGCACGTGCCGCACGTCGTGGTGGCGGCAGTAGCGCCCGTCGCTGGCGCCCAAGTTGTCGCCTGACTGTCGTCCTGCAGCGTGTCGTACATACCGGCGTGCGCGTGCGCTCGAGCGAGAGGCGCACGTGCCGCACGTCGTGGTGGCGGCAGTAGCGCCCGTCGCTGGCGCCCAAGTTGTCGCCTGACTGTCGTCCTGCAGCGTGTCGTACATACCGGCGTGCGCGTGCGCTCGAGCGAGAGGCGCACGTGCCGCACGTCGTGGTGGCGGCAGTAGCGCCCGTCGCTGGCGCCCAAGCACGCGTCGCGCCGCGCTGGTCCCTGCAGCGCCGCGTCACACATCCACACCTACAAACATAACCACAGTCAAATAAGTATAAACTTGTTTACATTTTAGATCTTTCAGAAAAAGTATGCGCTTCAGCAATCAACATCTTTATTTAAAAACGAACGCTACAAATGCGGCAAACGCGGCAGGGCAAAACTTAGAAGCTTTTCCCGATGTGGTGAGTTTCCTGGTGGTGTAACGTACGTGATTCCGAAAAACTTCAGAAGCGCATACATTTTCTAGTTTAAGTGTAAAAGGTTCAGCGAATAGTCCTTATAACGTGTCTCCTTAAACAAGAAGGTCAGTACAGTTTTGTTTTTATAATATCTCCTTCAAAATCAAATATCGTTTATTCCATTTAGCCTCTCTCTCTCACACACACACACACAGTAGATACTTCACTACATTCAAGGAGTTCGTGGCTAAATAGTAACAGCTGCACAAGACTATCTTCAAGGTTAAGCAGCGGTTGCCATGCTCGGTCCGTCGATGGGTGATCACCCATTACAGACCGAGTTTCCTCCGTCCCACGTAAAACACGTTAAACTGTTCACCCAGCTGTCATTTGTAGATCTTTTACAGTCATTACAGGTAGTTACTACCCCTAAACTCTGACACCCAGTCTTACCACGAAATGTCGTATTACCCAGTAAGTACTCACTGGCTTGTGGAGGTCAGATATAGCTACATCCAGTTAGAGCATCCTGGAAGCCCACACCAACATAGTTGGGAAAAGGCAGATGATGTGTATTTAATTTAGTCACCTTGTTCCCATTCTGTTTCTTCCTCAATAACCGTATCGGCCTCTGCGCGGGAGTCGACGAACAGCTTGGCATTTCACTCGCACTCGGCGCATGGCACTGTCCCCGTCTCATTCCACTTTTGGAACAGTAACTCGGCGCGTCTCTGCTTGATAGACACTTGGAGCAAGATGTTGTGTTCTCGCTCGCACTAGTACATTGCGAATCGTTCTGTCTTTCTTCTAGACGCCGTTGTAGAGCTGCTATGAGAGATTCTTTCTCTTTGAGCATGTTATCTTTTTCTCTGCGAACAATACTTATTTTATGACAAATGATGTGACACACTCGTAGTCATCGAATCGAATTGTAACCAAAATATTAAACTTGTCAAAAGGTGAAAGAGCCTTTAGTGAAAAGATTTGTTCGACAGTGGACATTCAAAAGCTGATAGTTTTGTAGCGACCGACAAAAAGCAACTAATAACAAAAAGTACTACAGCGCCATCTATGATAAAACTAAAGAACTAATATGGTCTGAATCTCGCAAGCAAAGTTTACATCGACTTAACACTATATAGAGAAACCCGACATCAACTGTAGGGCAGTTGCCACCAGACACAACACTCGTCTGGTCGGAAGATCCTCCCTTTTCTATGGTGTTGAGGAACTTAACACCCTGTTCCTCATACCCCTAATGTTTACATCGTGACAGTCTTCTTATATTGTTTGGTTTATCCATTTCTAACAAATCACTATACCAGATCCCCCCTGTCTGGCTACCTGTGCTTGTCCCGCATGCGCTGCATCCAGCCGCGCACGGCGCACACGGCGCGGCGCGCCTCCCCGCACAGCGCGGTGCCGCGCGCGTGCGCCTGCTCCAGGTGCGCCTGCAGCTCGGCCACGTTGCTCGCCTTCTCCCTAAGCGAAACAAACAAAAATAACGTTATCAATGATTTTGACGAAAGACTGCTGGACCTCTTCCAAGCATTGTCACAACATTGGTCCTGTACTTCCTTCCCTCAAAATTTACGCAGTCATCCATCCACCTTGTACAAGGCTTACCAACGCTACACCTTCTGAGATGCGGTCGCCGAGAAAATAGCCCGAATGAGTAACAATATTTAGTAGCAGCGCTTCCTGGACGCAGATAAGATAGAGCCAAAAAAGTGCCAGAACTACTTCCTTAGAAAAATGAAAAATCTTTCATTTGAAGTGCTACCTGTCAAGTAATTTTAGATTGTGTGCAATGCAACCACAACTAACACGGTTCTGCCAACGGTTAAGGTTGCAGGCCCTGGACTAGACACACCTGTAGCAGGTGTCAATGTGAGCAGCTTGCGCGCGAGTTTGCGCGAGGTCTGTTTCCAGCGCGTGCACGCGGCGTTTGCTCTCGTCCAGCTGCGTGCGCCACAGCTGCACCTGGGTCGTCAGATACGCCACCTCGCTGCGCATCTTGCAGTTCTACACACACAACATCCAAGGACATTAGAAGTACCTAGAAAGTTTTATGAAATTCAATATCAGCTTAGCCTTGTGCCACAGTCGTCAGGATCAGTTGCTAGTGTTACCGGATGCATATGAAAGTGCATACCAATATTTCACATGGAGCAACTGACCTCCAACTCACCAACCCATTTACAAGGTAACACGTACCCCTCGAGAATTGGCAATACGGAGTGTTTAAGATATTTAAGTATTCGGCGGAGTGCGCCCGCTTAAAGAAAGTTCTGGAGACGCAAATACGCTTCGTTTTCAGTCTTCGCTGAAAAAGACCGTCTTCTATTAGAAGCCTCAATATCCTACCTCCTTGATGATTTGGTCCGCCTTATCCAGCTCATCTTGAAGATCTTTGATCTTGTTTGCCTGCACCTCGTTCTCTCGTCGCAGTTCCAACACCTCCGCCGTCTTCTCGCAAAGTAACGCTGCAACATGATGCGATGTTAATATTAATGAAGATTCATACAATATTCTGTTTCGGTTGAATATCGAACTCACTAGGTTGGTTCAGCCACTTAATGATTGGAAAGGTGAAACAAAAGATTTGTTGGTCGTACTCCCAAATAATAATGTTATAAATACGTTTTAAACTTACCTTTCGTCTGCCCCAGCTGTATTGACATAGATTCAACGGTGGAGCTGTGTTCCTTGGAGTAGTCTTGTGAACGTATCAGCTGCTCTCTTATGCGCGCCAGCTTGAAAGAGAAGGAGATAGTCCAGGTGTGAGCAACAGAGATGACGCTGAATAAAGTCTAAGGCTACGAACGCACTGGCAGGTGGCTTGCTGAGCGCTTACAGCCTTGCGAGTAGCGAAGTGAAACGAACGTCTAGAATTTTCGCAACCAGCCGCAATGCACGCTTGGCACCTTCGCTACCAAGTTACCCTAAATGATGTACCTATGTTAAGTCCCCGGGCTCTAGGCAAGCCACCTGTCTGTGCGTTGCGTTTGTACACCAACTTTTTCCAAAACTCAATGTGCCGTATGGCTCATTGGTCCAATTTGGTCATATTATATGTATGAAGGTATAGTTAAAACTAGAAAGAGACACCAGAAAAAGTATGCTCTTCAGTAATCTTCGTGCTTCTAACTTAGCACAAACGTTGTGCCACAGAGTAAACCCCACAGCGGTAAAGCGTCTAAGCCTTGTACATACACGCCGCGCTTTGTATTGGACTTATCCCTACGCGTTTGTATAAAGGTCTCTCAATGGCGGTTTTACCTGCTTTGGTCGCAACTACTCATCTATCGAATCATTCTCGTATTTCTGAAGATAGACAATCATTACCGAAGCGTATACTTTTCCCGGGAGAACTGTACTTATGTCTTGTAAGATGAGACGTTATTATAGGAGATGCACTCACCTCATGCTCTTTCAACTCGATATCCGCCTTAAATTTCGCTTCGGTGTCGCACTTGCTGGATAGATCACATTCTAACTCACACAACTTCTCTTGTAACCCGGATATTTTTATCTGCGATAGAATATTCATTCATATTTATTTATTAAAATTATATGTACAAGTAGGTAAAGGTTACCGTAAAAAGACGTAATGATTTAATGCCTAAGGAATATACCATATACCAGTCTACCTTAGGGCTATGTAAAGACGAAAAAAACTGGGCGCAAGTACCACATAAAAGAAAATTCTCACGAGATTATTAATGAAGCCATAGATCAGAGAGAGCAGTTTTGCAAATAAAAATGGTGTTTGAACTATAATTGACACACAATTATTGTTTACCATTAATACAAAGCACTCAAAGAACTGCAATACTTGACTTCAATCCCATACTCACTTCTAGGCACTCGGCTTTACTCTTCAATTTCATATGTTCATCTTCTAAACCACATGTACAAGAATCGAACTGAAAGTTGACATAAAAAAAAAATAAACAAAAAAACATAAATTAAAACAAATAATAGAAAAAAATAAGCTATTTTAAATGCCAACTAAACACATAAATAAAATTAGGACTGAATCAGGCCTGGCAACCCCGATTCAATATTTTCGTTCTATCTTTTTCACTAAATAGTCCGGGGCTTTTAGAGTTGAACCCTGCATTAAATATAAACAGCGATTTTTTTTTTGAATCGTGTACTTGACCTTAGCTCCTCAAATAATAAAAAAAAATTAAACATTTTCCGAGACCGGATCAAGCTGAAAAAGACGAAAACACGTTTTTCTGAATAAAAACATGGGAAAAAATGTTAACAGGACAAATTTAGTTACTTTAGGTAAAGAATTGGTGACAGTAATATATTTTTTCAGAATTAAACATTTTCGTCCACGGAAATTACGGTAAAAAAACATTTACGAAATTTTTGGATTGTACATAAGGCAAAAATATAAACAGCGGTTTTTTTACATAAAATAACTTAAATTAATATATTACACCGCCAATAAACAAAATTAAACAAATTGTACTACCGGAAGTTATTATTACCATTTTTTTTACGATAGCGGTTGAGGCAAAAAGGTAACAGGGTTTAATTTAGTTTAACTTTCATCTAAAGGCTATTTCTAACCTATTTACACGAAAATTAAACACTTTAAAGCAAATCGTGAAAAAAAAACAATTAATGTTAACGTAAAATACGTCTGCAAGCTTTATTCTTGTATTTGGCGCAGCACTTTCATAGGAATTTGATCTTTCCGTAATAGTAATAAGGTGTACAATCGCGTAACTCAATAAAACACCGACTCAAACAACAACACAGTCATACTCACACAATGAACGCAGCGCTTATCTTGTTTACGCACACTAGCACACGCCGTACGCCGCACGCTGCTTAGCGCTAACACCGTGCATCGTAATTTAATTTTTACTTTGACAATATTAATTATCGCTCTAATTTGTTTAATTTTGGGGGATTAAGGTTTGGATTTATATATTTCTCATTATTAAATGAATTTAAATCCTGTTACATTTTTGCCGTAAGTAGTTTTTAAGATTTTTTGATTTTCTTGATTTTCTGTGAAATCCGGAGCGGGATTTGTTTAATTTTCATAATAATAGTTAGACATGGTGATATAAATCATTTTAGCGCTATTTTTGTCCTGTTAATATTTTTGCCTTAAGTACGAAGTCAAATTATAAGATTTTTAAAAAAAAACGAGTGTTCCGTGGACGAAAATGTTTAATTTTCTGACCTACTTGTAGTACTCAATCTGTTCTACAAATACTCCAAATAAACATACCTGTTTATATTTTTTTCCACCAAGTTATATACATATTAGACGTTTTCTTAAAAAAAACATACACGCGGAGGTGAACTTTTCGCGGGATACAGCTTAATATACTCTCCTGTCCATACCCTACACATTCAATGAAAAAAATCGCTGTTTTTAATTAATGCAAAGTTAGCCTAATATTCGGCGTAAATTCCCCGGACTAAAAGGGGTAGACACCTTTCAGCCACATATTCATAATAAAGAATTTCAAAATAAAGTGTCCCGTCACGGTCACGTGTGCCTAATCTTTAGCTTTGTACGACATTTTTGGCGACATTAAAAGCAAGAAATCGATTGATTGGGACCGGAATATCGAGTGGCCGCAGATAGTTTTTTTTTATTTATCTCCTCAAATAACATTGTTATACAGGTACACAGGACAGGTATTTCGACTAAATTTTGTAATTTGTGGGAGATCGGAGATGTGTCTGCAATACGCAAAGAAATGAGGAAATGTCATCCCCTGTGTCGCAGAACATCAGATTCCTTCATTCCGAGTAAACCTTTGGGCATTATACTACCACGGGGAGCACTTAGTGCCACACACATACACATCACCTACAGCGAGTAAGTCCTGCAGCTTGAGCAGCTGTTCCCTGACGTCATGCAGGTCATCCTGCAGGCCCGGCGCCGGCGCATACGACTCCTCACTGCGCTCCCACATACCCTGGCCCAAGAAAATACGAAAACAAATTGGAAATCGTTTATTTTATAAATTTTTGGTTACATTATTTTGTTATTAAATTGTGTTAGCATGTTGTGCCATTTACAAATCCAGGGTTACCTTTTGTTTTAGAAAAACATACGGTACACAGCACGTGCAGCAGGTACGGTACCAGTAATTCACATGCGGTTGATCAGACATTTTCAAATTCCCTCAAATAAGTTAGTAGTTCTTTTCTTCAGTCTGAACGCTAGCAGTTTTTCTTATGTCTTATTTAATTTTTACTGTTAATAGCACTGCCATATACATATATCAAGCTATATTAGTGCGTCAATTTTATCTTGTTAGTGTTGCCACTCCAAAATGTGTTAGTGTTAGTTGATTGCCAGGATAAAGAAATACCGAGTCGTTGTTTGTTGAACTGGAGCTATTCAGAAAGTTTGATATTTCCATCTTCAGACCGTCCACTTCTAATGCAATGTCCTGAAAAAAAAATAAACCATACTTATTGTGGATTAAACATGTTTGCCAATAAAAACCTGTTAGCAGAAAGTTAGTGGTAGTAGTAGTTTGCGGAACATAATTACGCAAGTGTTATGTACTTTTGTGCTCGTACATCATTGAGTATAAGATTATTATTTTTTTGCCGAGCTAAATAATGCATCTTTTGGCCCATAGTCACATTTCGGGTGCGTATCCTATCCAGCGGATTTCGCCCACACATAATCAAGGTTTAACGGTCCTATCGCTGGGACAAAGGCCTCCTCTTTGAGCGAGGGAGTGCGTCATATTCCACCACATGGGCCCAGTCTAGATTGAAGAACGTTGTCTTAATATTTTTGGTTCTACGAGATCCTGGTTTCCTCACGATGTTATCCTTCAATTATATCAGGTACTCTTGTGTTGATACATACACGTACCTGACACCTGTCCAGCGAGCACTGCTGCGAACTGATGACAGTCTGCAGGCGCCCGATCTGCTCTGCTTTCTGTCTGTCGCACAGACGCACGTCCCAGTATGAACTGCGCAGCATTTCTATCAGATTCTCTTGTTTTGCTGTCTAAAAGTAGGTAGGATTAGAATGTAGACGTTTTTAAAGGCCATGGATGTTTTGAAAATTATTGCTGGAAAACGACTTTATTTGGTCAGGAAAATCATGATTTATGGTAATGCTCAATGTAATGCACTCAAAATATTGAGCTAATGGATGCATTAAATAGTACAGGGGACACCTGTGTGTGTACACCCGTTGCCAGGTATGGTCCAGAATAGAAATATGATCGTGACGGCCTCTCGGCTTCGTTAAGGGTCTTGTTACACCCTTTATTTTAAACTCATAACTTAAAGCACACACACACACAGACACACAACACATAACTGTGGACGAGGAGACTGTCTTACCTCATAGAAGCATTCCCTGTAGAGGTCCTCAATGACACTCAAGTTGTTTTTCAATGTATTCACGATATCTGTCTGATCTTCCATCTAGAATGATTCCAAGCACATCACGAACAAAGATATTTAAAATAAAACGATTAATGTCATAATTTTCGTAGCGGCTTATCTTGAACCTTGAAAACATAAAATGTTTCATTCCAAATATAATAAGTGAAAAAATAATAGTTTAATGTTTATTATTAAAGTAACTTACAAGTATTTAGAAAAACAATATAAAAATTTATTATTTTTGTTATTTTAAACTTGCCTTTAAATGTGGTACATTTAAGAATGTACCTGTATGTGGCTGATAAGTCAGCATATAAACCTAGTACTTACCGGTCTGTCGGTGACGAGGCACACGTCAACCTTTTGAACTGGTTTGCAGCACTCCACAGACTTGCGCAGAGTCGAGTACTAAAAAACATAAGTATTAAATAGAAAACATACCTGAAGTAAGGAAAGCATTATTTGTTTGGAACATCGCCTATCCTCTCTGATTTATTGAAATTAGCGGAAACTGCCACTAATGCGCCAAACGGACTTAACTGACTAACATTGCCAAAGAAATGAGACTCCGGATAATGGCTTTCATAAGTAGCGCACAGGGTAATGTACGCGGTCGAAAAAAACCATCAACACAACAACGCTACGTAACTCGTATAATCCCCGAAAAGCTTGGCAGAGGAGTATCTAGGAGGTGTGTTTAGTAAACCACCATTTCGCCAATGTGATGGGGGCGGGTATATTATATCATATCATCAGGCAGAGCAATAATTTACTGAAATCTGAAAATATCTCGTCGATCATACGATACAGATAGATTTACACCCATATTCTAAGAGCCTTCCCAAATTCATTTTTGAACCAATTCGACATTTTGGTGTCATGACAACAGTAAAGTTGAAAACACCACCAAACCACCAAATGGTATTCCTAGATTTTCGTGGCCGCAATTGGTGGGTCTTCGAATAAGGTACCTCCTCTATCTAGCTATCTTTGTCAAACCCATAGTTGTATATTGCTTCAATCCTTTCTGAAGATGTCATATGTCACATTCATCAATGTTAAAGATGTATATTATTAATAGCTTTCCGGTACTTCCAATTCGATTTTAGGTCAATTTATAAACAAACAGGGCGAAATGTAGGCGTGGTTAGTCCAAATTTAGTTCAGTTATGACAAAGAATACCAGTGGTAGTGTTTACCTCTTTGGTCTTCCGATCGATCTCCCTCTTGAGCTCGCTGGCGCGCTCGTTGAGCGTGGCGATGCGTTCCTCAGCCAGTGCCAAACTGTCCGCCTGCACGCTGATTGTCTCCTCTTTGTTCTGCAACTGTTAGACAAAGTTAAACAATTAAATCATTTGTTTATATTATTTGCAAATGATTTAATTAATTACATTAATTCAATATTTCCCGACACACAGCTGATAGTTTTTGCAGATGACACCAACGCAATAGTTGAAGCTAAGGACATACAGGAGCTTTCTGCTTCGCTATTTTTAATGCAGTGTTGGCAGTTTTTAAATCTTGGTTTAAAAGTAACAAGCTTTTAATTAACACAGAAAAAACCAAAATAATGTTATTTACCACAACAGCTCGTAATAAAGACAACATGACGATTGCACTTAATGAAGGTAAAATTGACATAGTTAATGAAGTAAAGTTTCTAGGGATATACATTGACAAATATTTAAATTGGAAAAGGGAATTGCAAGCCATTGATTCGTATATTTTCTCAGCGTATTATGTCTAACGCAGTCTTAGGGACGTAATAGAGATAAAACACCTTAAAATGGTATATTATGCTGTGATAGAATCAAGGTTGAGATATGGTGTATAGTTTTGGGGGAATAGTTTTTTCTGCCAGAGAGCCTTTGTGCTCCAAAAGAGAGCTATATAGTCTAAGATCCCGCTATACAACGACCTTCACCGAGCTGGTTAATGGATGAAACTTATTTTATATTGAATTTAATATGTCAGTAAATATATTGCATATGGGTTTTTTAAAAAAAATATTTTAGGATATGATTAATTAATAAAAAAAATTTTTTTTTAAACATTTCACCGGTTTGGTTAATAAACAAATTCCATACTTATTGAAAGTATAAAGCCCTTAACATATATGCAAACGTTAGGTTGCCTTTTTTCATTCATCAACCAGACCGGTGCAAGTTACTAGTATCGATTTACCTGTTTATACCTGCCTAGCCTAGAGTTGTGACGGGAAAAGAAAAGGCAACCTAACGTTTGCATATTCTATGGGCTTTATACTTTCGATTGGTATGGAATTTGTCTGTTAACCAAAACGATGAAATGTCTCAAAAAAAAAATCAGACTGAATTTGTTTTAGACAACCCATATGCAATATACTTATTGACATTAAATTTAAAATATAAAATAAGTTTCATCCATTAACCAGCTCGGTGAAGGTCGTTGTATAGCGGGATCCTATACTAATACGAACCATGGTCCGGATATCGCAATTAGAGAGCATGTCGGCCACATTTTATAAATTTAAAAATTCTTACTGTGGCCAGCCTCTATGTTTTAGTATTGTTGGTAAATTTTCAAAATTACCTGCATAGCTATGAAACAAATGAGGAGAGACAGTTGAAAGTACCCGCAAGAAAGATTTTAAAACCAAAATAATACCCCAACTTAATATTGTGCATCATAGTCCTCAATATCAAGCAGTGCGGATTTTTAACAGGTTGCCATTGGACTTAAAAACTATAATTTATAAAAGCTCATTTAAGTCAAGACTCAAGGCTACTGGAGAAATGTCTGTATTCGATAGACGATGTTATATAGATCTACATTTGGAATTTATTTGTAATGCTATTGAATTTCATATTATTATTTATTTATAATTTTTGTGTTATTTTCTCCTATTTAGTGTACTTTGTATTACTTTTATAATTTTAACGAACGTGTTTTTTTTTTGTTATGTGTTATTTATGATTTCAAACACAATGTATCGTGAATAAATTGAATTGAATTGAATTAATTAGACTGTTATAATAAGGCACTTTTAATGTAAAAATTTACAAACATGTAATAGTACTGATTTTAGTTGCCCATTCACAAAGATAGTCTCGTATGGAGAAGAATTGGCAAGAACCTCCATGATAGAGTTTCTCTTCGTTAGATAGAGTAGAAGATTGGTCAGTTTATTCACGTAAAACTTTCACGTGGATTTTTTTTTGTTGTGGCGAATCGAAAGTTTATCCCTTACTACCAGGCCAGTAACAAATATTGTTATTGAAGGTTTAGTAAATCTTTTGGACTGAATTTTGTGTAGTATTGGTCTGCAGCACATTGTAAGCATAAAGATACTCACGACCTGCAGCGTGGCCAACAGTTTGTTGTGGTAGTATTTGGCACTTGCGCCGCAAGTTCCACTCGTACTGTCCACCAGACTCGAAGTGGCGCCACTGTCCTAAAGAAACAAAAGTCAATATTATTTATTTTTGGTAAGACGGAATTCTACGGACTGATGACCCGAGCATAATTCAGACCTAGAAAATGACACGGACAAAGTTTCGAGCGCGTTTTCCGTTATTTTATAAATAACTAGTAACCTTCCCCTCCCTGGTGCTATAGGTACATATTATGTCAAAACCACAATGTTATCATCTAAGTTTCACCTAAACATTTCTAAATAAATGATCTAAACGATGGTGGAAACCGCATTAAAATCCAATATCCATAGAACATTTAAAGCATCTATCACACTAACAAACACGAACTCGACTTAGTATGTATTGAATAGATCAATCATGAAGTTTCATCATTATCCAAGCCATGTTTAAGCACAGAGTACCTACTCAATGTGTTATCGACAGACAGGTGGTGCTCACGGCCGTCACAACATGATCCATAACGTAAGCTTGCTCAAGGTGCTCTCCCGAAGTACTTGCTTATTTATACTCTGCGTGAAGAGAAGTGCGATGCGAAGAACCCTTGAGGTGTAAGATGTCAGATGAAACGTTATACTGACGGGAAATGTCATGGGCGTGACGAACGTTACGATACTTATCAACTAAGTAGTCACAACAGTGTTGCTTATTGTTTGAATTTTGACGTTTTTAAAAGTAAGTCGTGCCATCTCCTTCGGGCATATTTGACAAACGCCTCGTCGTCTGCCTAAATTTTCCCAAATATTTTGGTATTTGGTAGACGACTGAGGGGTGGTTTTGGGAAGGTACCTATCATCCTGCTTAACGAAGAAACATATACGGTTGAACCATCATCCACAGCCTGAATTTACCCCCTGCTGAGTATAGGTCTCTCTTTTCCTGTGTCGATCTCCACGCCCCCGTGCCAGCCTCATCCAGATCTCTCCACGGATGGCAACAATGTCGTCTACCCAAGAAGAAGAAGAAGAATAAGCGCAACTTATTAGGTACAACATTTTGAGATGTACAGGATGGAAAGACTTACAAAGACTAGGAGAGCATGGCACAAAAGAGAAGACACCTATTAGGTATACTCAGCACTAGGTAGAAGAAAGCTACCAATGATGATGAATTAACCAGTTTCAACAGCGCTCTGGGGTCACAGTAATGACAATTTCAATTGCATAAAAGTGCTAGCAATTAAACCGATCTGTATTTACAAATCCCTCGTACCCAATAAATAGAATTTCAGCATTGATGACAACACAACCAAAATAATCTCATAAAACCAACGCTGATGTTCAGGAAATCGTAAACGACCGCTGCAAAGGGTAAGGCAGTTAAAGCCAAATATTCCTAATTGAGGTTGCGATAAAATTGATCAAAGGTAACTCTTGAGTTCTTCTAATGGGTTTATACACTAGAGTTACGACTGTACGGAACTATGGAAGCATAGACGGACGGACGGTTAGGCGCCGGACGACGGATATGTTTTGTTTTATGTTTGTCGTTCGTTAGGGAGTTCGAAAATATAACTCGTTAACGTCCAGACCTAGAGGTGTAAGATGTGCCTTCTTTTACATTGCTTGTTCATTGACGTATTCAACAATAAGGTGCAAAAACAAAAGGGTTTCGAGTAGCGCACAGGCATGCTTAACACTTAACAAAGCTATCAATACAACTAAAAACGGGATATTTACCATGTTTACTACTTGTTAGTTTGTTTTGTCGTTTTTAGTGTTTGTGTATTGATAGTGTTAGTGACCATGTCAGTTTAAAAAGTTAACAAAGTTGTTCTGTTCTCTGGCCATGTTTGCCCCACACTCTTTATTTTCTTTCGTCTAATAAATACGTTGTAGAAATATGGTGCAACTTTAGCTGTATTATACAAACGAATAATCTGTTATATCAGACAAAAACACAAATGGGTAACTCTTCTTTTGTTTCCAAAGATTATCTTGTTGTTTGCTCCCTTCGAGCCCTCGTACAAATGGACCAAATTAACTTTTGATGTAAAAAAACATTTGCTAAAGCTTGTTTTACAGCATAAGTACCTACATGTTACTTTGTTTGAAGTCAAAGTACCTATTTACTACTCATCTTAAAGTGGTAAGACAGTAAATTGATGATGAAAACATCTCAATTGAAGATCTAATAAAAATGATCAAACTAAGTTGCGCCGATCCATTAGTAGCAACTTCTGAGCTGTACAACAAATATTTTGGTACGAAAACATGCTTTACAAGTTGTAGTCATCTTTCATAATTTTTCTGTCGCTCACAAAAGTACCTAATAACCTAATCAGATTATTTGAAAAATTTACGGAGGAGTCAAAAATAAACTGGAAACGCTTGCAACAACCAATAAACTGAAAAACAAATCTAATATTCACCGCCAATCACTACACAACAAACCCTAACAGAAACGGTTATTGCAGAAACCACTTTAAACACAACACTAGGCAACCACTTACTTTAGTAACATCACTAGCGTCGGAATCCGCGCACATCAACAAACCATTGAACATCATGTTGATATCGGCACCTCACTTACTCACTATACTACAAGTTATTGACAAACAGCCGGGCGTGCGCCGGCGTAGACTGTGCGCGAGTGGATGCGCCCGCGTCGCGACGCTGCACGCAGGTATATTTAGATCGTCGTAAATAGTCATTTTTGAAGGGACCGGACGGTGGCCCACTTGTGTTCTTTATTCTCATAGCGATCCCGTTAGGGTTGACAGCGTGTTTTTATTTGGGAAAAGTGCATTCATAAATATTTTTCTCAAAAGAAAACCTATTCTGAACCAGTTGGGTAAATGCTTGTCGGATCCGGTCAATAGTACGGATAGAAAATGAATCGAAAGCGCGCCAAAGGTGGCATCAAGCGACCTACTTACCAGTCTACCCACACCTAAGCGCGCTTACTACAGAGTCGTGATGTTTCGAGCTCGCTGCGTAGACGACAGTCAGTGTCTGATCGCGGCGGAGTCAAGACTTCTCGAAACTGTATCCCGATTCATGGTGCCTAGTGTTATTATGTTGGATTGTAATTTCAAGTAATTTGTTAGTTGGATAAAAGCAGTGTACAGTGTGTGTGTGTTTTCATTGCATGAAACCCATGTTCTGTCCACATGATGACACAGTCTAACGAAATAAATCATCAAACTGCGACATGCTTATAAATTAGCCAGTTTCCTTAATCCTTAGTTATTAAATAACCAAAAGAATGAATTAGCTTTTTCGCAGAGTTGGTATAAACACACAAAAAAGAGTAATTAGCAAAAGCTTATTTGTCCCAAAAACAGCACCCTCTATGTCCAGGTGGTTCATTAGTCAAAAACCGCGGCGCAAGCGCAGAGCAGGCATCGGTTTCCGACGGCGACGTCCGCCCGTTTCGTCACAACATGAGATAAACATAGACTTATAAACACACAGAAATTATGTCGTTAATAACGAATTAGGGCTTTTTCAATGATATTAGGAGGAACTGAATTTCACCAATTTCACCATCGTTATTCTCGAAAGTTTCATGAGAATGATCCATCATAATATAAAAATCACGGCTAATCCTCGAAAGGTTATGCAGAGCTGTACCCATACTTTAGTAGACCAACATTTCTCTAGTTATGTGTAAGTCCTATTATTTTTTGCAATCCTTTTTGCCATCAACCGGGCAAGAAATCTTGACTCCGAGCGGTTACTGAAAATTTCTTCATAATATTAGATGTTAACGGAGCGACAGACTTTGTACTGAAAACCTATCGACTCGATAAAGTGCATGGCTGGTGATAATCATAACGAAGAGTCGAAATGTTTAAGAGAAATCAGCTGAAAGATAACGTTCCCACTGCTGGGACACAGGCCTCCTCTCTGTGAGAGGGAGTGGGCACTGGGCAGTGACACGCAACTGGGGCCCAGTACTGAATGCACATGATTGTATGCCCAATTTTAGTTCAGATAATTCTATACAGTTTTAACTAGTTACCTCTGGGTCGCACTCGCAATATATACGCTTCTTATCTTTTTTTGTTTTCCTGAAACAAAATATACATTGTACATTGGAATGTAACTTTAAAACATCTTTAATTAAAAATCGTTTATTAAAAAACACTTACTTTAACGCATCTGCAGAACACACCGGTTTAATCTGCAAGAATTAATAAACATTATTCTAGTAGATTTGGACTATCTTTCTAAAATATAATATTTCGCAGTAACTAAGAAGGAAATGTAATATAATTACAAAATATATTTTTTACCATACCTTCAGAAAATCGCAGATCTTCTTCTCCTTACTACTGTGACCCCTAAAAGCAGGTCGCAGATATAAAATCGTCCACAAGTCGTAAAGGCACGCGTCAACTTGTGCCACCAACATAACATGTTGCTAGTTATATTTAGATGGACGTTAAATATTTAACAGCTGGTTACAGGATTGGATTACAAGAGAAATTTTAACTGTGAAACGGTATTAATGACTGAATTGACTAAACTAAGATTTATGTTCTTTTTTTGACTTAAAAGAACTAAATTGTGCTAAAGCTGAACTTTTTGATGAGTGAGTGAGCAGTGAGCACAGATCAGTTTGAATTTTTCCATTACTAAAAGTTTGCTACAATATGTTATAGGTCTTCCTAATGAATGTGTGAGCACTAGATGTACCCAATCTTTTGCCAGAAGTTGTTAACAACAAAATTACGCAAGTATACCGCCTCACCTAGGACTGGAACCGCCGCTTTTCTTAGCCTTATTATTGAAGTACAGCTCCTCAACATATTCGCACTTGTCTGCCGTCTCTAGTACCTCATCACTGGAGACCACCTCGGAAGACCTGGTACATCCACACTTGACCTTTATCGGCTTTGGCTTAGAGCAGCGCTTACATTGCTCTCTCGGGTGGCAGGACCTCACAGACTCCTTACTGCTCTTAGGAGATTCTTTTGGGCCACGGATTCTAATAGAGCGATTGGGCACACTTGTCTTATGCGAGTCCTTGGGGAGAAAGTTATTAAGAGAACTCATTGAACCTCGGGGGGAAATGCTCCTTGGATTTACTTTTGGGGACAAAGTCTTTTTAGGCTCTTTTTGAAAACTGATTCTAGGCGAGTTTTTGGGGCTCTTCGAGAGAGCTCTTCTAATAGAATCTCTGGGGAGAAAGTTATTAAGAGAACCCTTGGAAGAACAGGTTCCAAGATCATTTTTGGGACAGCTCGTGGCATATTTTCTGGGAGAGCAAGTCTTGGGAGATCCCCAGGTATGGCCGATGAAGCGGATACTATTTATTTGGAACGTTTTGTCTTTGGGCGGACAGCATCTCTTGAAGTGGCTGTAGAGGTCGGCTACTGAAGCGTCTGACACCAACTCCGGGATCGATGTGGACTGTAAACAATATTGAGAAATGTAAGATAAACGAAAACTGGTGTTGTTCTTGATTGAAAAAATGTTCTGTTTAATTATTCATGTGTTTTCTTCAGTAAGTTGTGGCTACGAAAATGCCGTAAGGAAAGTTCTGAGTACGAATTTGGATAGCTTTAAAATTAAAGAAAAACCAAAGAAACAATGGATGGACTATGTTTGTGGATTATGTGACTACTCTATAGGACGAGAATGCTGAAATGAAGAGTAGGTATTAGAGAAGCATCGAAGAAGAAAACATGCTGCACCGATCCCAAATAAATTGGGATAAGGGCATGAGAATAATGATGAGTCTTGTTCAGCACATTGTTGGCCAGAAGCCTCAAAGTATTAAATTCAACACTTTTGATTCCGTAGTGGTTGTAACTCCAATTAATTATAATTAAAATATGATGATTAAGGAAAGAAATTCGTTCCAAAACACAAACAACATGACGACAATTAGCTACTCTTAATTACAACCTGACTCACTCTACCTAACCACAAAATAGATTGTACTAACAGAAGGTCCGTTCCATGCAGGGGAAGAAAATATGCACAATATATAGGTACAATGACGCGTAAGTAATGCAACCTCGATTGAACACCGGTCGGAAGTGCTCTTACAATCGCTAATGTTAGTAGTTTTGTTCCAGGAAAACTGTGCACTTCGTAATCTTAATTACTATCTTAATCTTAAGCGTGATGGTGTAATCTAATATAAACCATAAAATTTTGATCTTTTTAATCCCTTAGACGGGTGATTCAACTTTCAAAATACTATTCATCAACACATTACACAGCATTGTATCTCTTAAAAAAAAAAACAAAATCTATCTAGGGATCCGTTTTTTGCCATTCGGCTACGGAACCCTAAAAATAGCAAGTGATAACGTAATATTCGCAAAATGTATGTGTGGTCACATCATATCGTAAGAAATGATCAGACGGTACTACCAGTGGTTGGCATTGCTTTTTCACTAACGCGAAAATTGGTTCGAGGTTACAAAAAAAAACTTAGTTTTATCACAAAATTGGGATTAAAACAATTAAAATGTAACTGTGTAGAGTATAAGCGAAACCGATTGATACAAACACACACACACAATGATAGATAGATGTACCTACTACTACAATTTACTACTTTATCTACAAAGCGCGAAATTTATCTCGACGATTGTGCTCATTCGGAAAGATTACAGAAGCGCAAACCTTTTCTAGTTTACCTGCGTGTATTTTCATTAATTGTATGGCACGGACCTTCTGTGCTTATTGATCTAGTGATCGGACTGTGTCGAACGAAACGGAACATCAAAGCGAATAAAAAACAAAACGAAATAAACGCACTCTCTCTATGACGGATATGTTGGGCATGGACGTGGCGCATGCGATCTGCGGCGCGACGCTCGCGTTCGGAGTCGATGTCTTAGCGAAGCGCGAACAGTACGACTGGACATTGTGAAGACAAAAATGAAAAATTAATAGAATTTTTAGTTTAACAACACAATTATTTAAACGGTAAATATAATAGATTTTTACCTCTTCTACACCCGGTTTCTGGAACGAAAATAAACCTAAAATATGACAAAAATAGGATTGATTGACTGAAGTCAAATTTCAATCAACTGAACAAAATCGGTACTTACCTACATTTAAACCGTGTTTAGAGCTGTCTGTCAATATTACATTTAGACAGCTCTTGAAAACAGTTTCCGTGTGAAATTCCTGCTTAGTTTTCACCTCACTAAGTTTAAATTTTTACTAGTCGTCGATTTGCGTTCCAAAAAACCGGGCGTTAGTGTCCATGTTGGTCCAAACACAAGATACTTCAAATAAATCAATTAAACGAGCGCTCATTATACAATCAAAGTGATCAAAGGGTAGATAAGTAGGTGTGAAGTTTCTTACCTTAACGTATAGTTTAATAACAAATAATAAGGGCACTTTGTCACTCAGTATAATAACAATAAATTATAATCATCACAAACATTCATAATCATTCATCAGGTACCTATAAGATGAAGAGAACAGTTCCTTTGAGAGTCGGAATGAGGTCGAAAGACATCGTGAATGTTTAGTTATTGCAGTTACCTACCTACTGTTTAATGACCACATGCAAAGACATAGGAACAGAACAGAGAATCCCAGGAATATCTGTTAGAATTGTCCAATCTAAGAAAAAATGGGAACAATACATAGGACTGTATTAGGTCCCTACAAAACATAAAATATCTACCTGTATCTCGAGGCTTTTTGTGACATCATTTGAATTTCTATAAAATAACTTCCTGAGCATTAAATTTTAGGTTACCTACCGTAACCAACTGGAATTTAGAAATGTCAGGTAGGTACTATGATTTTGTTTCAATAAACGCAAGCTATGCAGCTCTGCAATTAATACATATACTACTTGTAGTGTATGTAGATATCATTACATCGCACTACAAACCGATTACAGTACTGTGACGTTGCCTCGGGCGCGCACGTCGCACGTTTATAAATACCGGTCCGAGTAGTGGGGCGGGCAGTCGTTGTCGAACTGTCGGCCTGTGCGGTGGCGTGTTGGCGAGTCAACTATTAGTGTAGATAATTGTGCATATTTTACATTGGCGACGAGGAGAAAACCGTAAGTTTTATATTTTTATAAAAAAAAAAGGAAAGGTAGTCTTCTACAGGTAGATAATTAATTGTATTTCGGAAAGAAATATTCAAAATATTAATACATTAGAATCTTTCATTGGACTTATTAACTGTAAATAAATAATTTTGTGAAGGCTGAAACAAAAAGTGGTTCGTTAATGTATTGTTTTGCAACATAACATCATGCTTGTGTTCCCCAAGGGGGTAATCAGAGATGTGTGATGCAACCACGTTTCACCAATTACATTGAGCATGCCTGTTACCATTAACCGGACGCCAGGGAGGTTCCTTATGGAGAAACTCAGTGACACTGCCTGACCTGGGAGTCGAAACTGGGACCTCATGTTTAGTTATTTGATTTGTGCTACATGATTAGTAAATCAAATAGCAGTAGAATATATCTACTGGTCATTAAATTGACAAGTCATCAGTGAATGACGGTAATAGCAGTATAATATACCTACTGGTCATTAAATTGACAGTCATCAGAGAATGACTAACAGCAGGAGAATATACCTACTGGTCATTAAATTGACAAGTCATCAGAGAATGACTAACAGCAGGAGAATATACCTACTGGTCATTAAATTGACAAACCATCAAAGAAAATTTGGTCAACAGTAGTGGTACTTTGGATGTACATACTGGTCATTAAATTGACAAACCATCAAAGAACATTTGTGTCAACAGTAGTGGTACTTTGGATGTACATACTGGTCATTAAATTGCCAAATATTTTAACTGGGCAGATTAGTGCAAACCCTTTATATAATGGTTCCAGGTTATTTATTAATAACATGAGTTCTCAACTCACGTTAGAGAAATTTGATTGTGAGGGTGAACCTTCAACAGTAGGAACGAGACGGGAACGCTGGAAGCGGGCACTATTGATCTACCTGGAAGCTGCTGGAATTGAGAGTAGTGCGAAGGAACGTGCTTCGCTGCTACATTTTGGTGGACTATAATTGCAGGAAATATTCTATAATATACCAGATGCAAATGTATCACCAGCAGATGAAGAGGATGTCTTCGGAGTGGCTATAACCAAACCACGACGATCATATAATCGATCAAATTACAGAAAAGTGTTCCTCTAAAGAACTTAGAAAGAGAATTATACAAACAGGAGACGCAATAACACTAACAAATACAATTGTCGAAGCAAAGACTCTTGAATCTGTAAGTCGACAAATAGAAGAATTCGGAGAACGCAGCACATCAACTGAAAACATAAACAGAGTGAATAACAGGAAAACAAGATAAGAAGTGGAAAAGAAACACAGGATGTGGAAGATGTGGGAGCTCAGGATACGCGTCTCAAGACAGCAAATGCCCAGCAAAAGAAAAAGATTGCCACAAATGTGGGCCTAAGGGACATTTTGGACAATTCTGCAGGACAATGACACGAGACAGAACGAATAAAAGGAAATATGAGGGAAACAACAACAAATAAAATGAAAAAAAAAAAAAAAATTAAAAAATGAAAAGAGATAACAAAAGAAACGACACAAACCGGATAGATCAAACAGAGCCCGAAGACATACAATATGTGTTCAAAATCGATGATGACAGTGTATTAGATTGCCATATTGGCGGAATGAAGGTTAAAATGTTAGAAGACTCTGGGTGTAAATGCAACTTGATCACA
Source organism: Cerastis rubricosa (assembly GCA_949152445.1). Taxonomy (NCBI): domain Eukaryota; kingdom Metazoa; phylum Arthropoda; class Insecta; order Lepidoptera; family Noctuidae; genus Cerastis; species Cerastis rubricosa. Next base: position 22,165,441 of record OX424537.1, on the reverse strand, counting down.
AACAAAACCTGGGACAATATGAAACAAAATAAGGTAACGTAACCAAACAGTTGCAATAAGACTTTTTATGGTTATGGAAGTAAGAAGCCCTTGACCTAAAAGAATCATTTGACGCAAATATAAAAACCGCTGGTAGATCAGAAAATGCAACTTTTTACGTCATCGCTGATGGAACCAGAGATCTGCTTGGGAAAGAAACTACCATGGCTATGGTTTTCTTAAAATTGGATTAGAAATCGACCAAATGGAAACTAAGACAGAGTTTCCCAAATTCAAGGATGTTTTAGTGGAGGTACCAACCGATGAGAAAGTACAACCAGTTTCTCAACCATTAAGAAGGATCCCCCCATACCACTGGAAGAAAAAGTGGAAATAAAAAAAATAAAAAAAAATAAGTACTGTTGGAGAAAGACATTATTGAGGAAGTTCAAGGATCCTCAAGTTGGGTATCACCAATAGTGCCGGTTTTGAAAAATACTGGAGATGTTCGCATTTGCATAGATATGAGGCGGGACAAATAAAGCAATTCTACCTGAAAATCACCCATTGCCCAATATGGACAAGCATCTAAAAATTTAAAGTGCGAAGTACTTTTCAAAACTGGACATAAAAGATGCTTTTCAACAGATTGAATTACATCCCGACTCTCGACACATTACAACCTTTATTACAAGTAAAGGCCTGTTCAGATACAAAAGGCTAATGTTTGGAATATCCTGTGCCCCGGAAATTTTTATAAAAACCCTAGAACGAATGTTAGTGGGAGGGATGTAATGGCACTATTAATTTTATAGATGACATTTTGGTATATGGAAAAGATTTGAAGAACATGATCGAAGATAAGAATCAGTAATTAAAACTCTAGAAGATAATGTGGTAAGGACAAGTGCATTTTCATAGAAGAAAAGATTCAATTTTTAGGATACGAATTATCACAGAGGTGTAAAACCATTAGATAAGTACGTGACAACTAGTCAAGAATTTCGTCCACCTATGAATATAGGTGAGCTTCAGAGCTTCTTGGGATTAATCAACTATGTTGGAAAATGGATCCCTAATTTGGCCACAACTACAAAACCATTAAAAGAACTGCATAAGAAGAAACAGACCAAAACCACAGAATTAAAGTCTTTGGGGCAGTAAACAGGAATTTGCATTTAACGAATTAAAATTGGCCTTGTCTAATGTCTAACGTCAAAGATCGGACTAAAGTAATAGCAGATGCTAGTCCGTCAGGACTAGGAGCAGTATTAGTTCAAATTAATGATCATGAACCTCGCATTATTGCGTATGGTCACCGGACACAAACAGACTGAAAGGCGATATTGCCAGACAGAAAAAGATGCCTTAGCTCTGGTCTGGGCTGTGGAACATTTTTATGTTTTTCTGTTTGGAAAAGAGTTTGAATAGGTGACCGACCATAAACCACTAGAGGTTATATTCGGTCCTAAATCAAAACCATATGCAAGGATAGAAAGGTGGATACTACGCCTTCAAGCATATGCATTTAAAGTAATATACAAGCCTGGCAAAGAAAATATAGCAGATAGTTTATCAAGATTGTGTAAATTAAGTAAAACTTCACAGGACAAGTCTAAAAACTATATACACCAAGTTGTTGTAGGAAGCAGGCTAATAGCAGTTTCACTGAAAGAAATTATGGAGGCATCAAAACAAGACAAGGAAATATTAAAAGTAAGTGAAGGCCTTTATAACAACAAATGGGATGAAGAGGTAAAAAAAATTACAAAATCTTCCAAAACGAATTATGCTTTTACGACGGAGTTTTATTGAGAGGCACTAGAATTGTTATTCCAAAAAACATTGCGCAGTCAGGTTCTGACAGCTGGTCACGAAGAACACCCAGGAATAGTCCTAATGAAGGTGAGACTAAGAACCACAGTATGGTGGCCTAGACATGACAAGGAAACCGAGAATTTGGTCAAATGCTGCAAAGGCTGTACATTAGTATCAGCTCCAAAACCTCCAAACCCATTGAAACGACGGGCATTACCATGTGAACCTTGGGTAGATACTTGTATTGATTTGTTGGGCCCTTTACCACGCAGCGATTACATATTAGTAATCGTTGATTATTTCAGTCGATACAAGGAGGTGAAGATTTGTCGTAATATTACCAGTGGCGACATAATAAAATCTCTAAAAGAGATTTTTGCAGACTTGGTAACCCGATGACGATAACAGCTGATAATGGCAGACAGTTCTGCAGCGAGGACTTCAAAAAAATTCTGTACTGAAAGGAATATAGTTTTGCATAATACGATACCATAGTGGCCTCAACAGAACGGAGAAGTGGAACGTCAGAACCGAGACATTCTAAAGCGGAAAAAATTTGCCAGTTGAGCGAAAAAACTGGCAAGAAGCTTTGTTACAGTATCTGGCTATGTATAACAGTACCCCGCATAGTGTTACAGGTAAAACTCCTACAGAATTATTTTTCAAACTGCAATACCGTGACAATATACCTATGGCAGAAGACATCACACATACACATAAACCAGAAGATTCAGATGTCAGAGACAGAGACCAAGAAAAGAAAGAAACTGGGAAAGAATATACAGATAAGAAAAGAAGAGCTCGTGAATGTAAACTAGTGCCTGGGGATAAAGTTTACGTTAAGAATATGGTCAAAGATAAACTTAGCATAAATTATGACCCAACTTCCCATACTGTAGAAAAGAGTAAAGGTGGAGATATAAGTGTTCGAAACGATATAACTGGGAAGAGATCACGAAGAAATGTAGTTCATTTGAAGAAAGTTGAAGGCTAATGGGAAGTTATAAGTGACTAAAATAAAGAAATTAACATAGGAGAAGATATAAATGAATCAGAAAATGAAATAGAAGAAGAGGAAGGGTAAAAGGAAACTTTAAACTAAATCATAGTATAATGATTTACTAAATATTATTGTGCTGTTATTTTGTTGTGCCAGAGATGCTCAATGTCTTATGGTTTTGGTTACATAAAACTTGTTAAAACAAGGAAGGGATGTAGTGTATGTAGATATCATTACATCGCACTACAAACCGATTACAGTACTGTGACGTTGCCTCGGGCGCGCACGTCGCACGTTTATAAATACCGGTCCGAGTAGTGGGGCGGGCAGTCGTTGTCGAACTGTCGGCCTGTGCGGTGGCGTGTTGGCGAGTCAACTATTAGTGTAGATAATTGTGCATATTTTACACTACTTACGCATGATCGATGAGTTCTGCAAGACAAGACTAATTTATTTTCTCGCGGAATTTAGCAAGAAATTGTGGTTAATGATAAAATTTAAGTAGATTTTTTTTAAGTAAATCTCATCACAAAATCCCTAACTCCCGTTCAAAAACTAAAACAATCTTTATTAGTATATCAAAATACAATCAATCAATATTAAGCGAGGAGTCGTCATTGGAGAGGTTGGCGGGCGAGCGACAGTCGCAGGGCTTGATCGCGGTGTCGCGCGGCGGCACGTCGCGTTTGCGTCGCGGCTGTGCGCGCACGCATGCGATCGTCACCGAGTCGTACGACACGGACGCGCCGCGCGGGCACTCCGCGTCGCCGCTCACGAAGTCTTTCGATTTCAGGCTTGTTATCTCTGAGTTTGTGTCTTTTAGCTGTGGAGGGAATGTGGTGGTGTTATTGGGATAATCTGACTTGGTAATGCTAGTTATGACTGTCTGTAGGTAAGTAAGGCAGGTGACTGCTTGCGTTCAGATTGGAAATACCAAAAGTTCCTTTCAAAATAAATACTAATCAAATGTGGCAAAAGCCTCACTCATGACTTCCGGTCCGACTCTGACGGGTTTTAGTGGCTAATCGTTCTGATTATTTACTTGTCAATTCGCTAAAGCTTGAGGAGCTCGTGGCTAAATAATAACAGCCGCCCAGGTCGATGTTTAAGGTTAAGCCGTGCTTGCCGAGGTTGGTCTGTGGATGGATGACCATAATTACATATCGAGTTTCCTCCGTGCCTCCGAAAGCACGTTGAGCCGTTGGTCCCGGCTGTCATTTATAGATCTTTGACAGTCGTTACGAGTAGTCAGAAGCTAAAAGTCTGACATCTAGTCTTACCAAGGGGTATCGTATTACCCAGTTACTGGGTTGTGGAGGTCAGATAGGCAGTAGCTTCATGTAAAATACTGGTACTCAGCTGCATCCGGTTAGACTGGAAGCCGGCCCCAAGATAGTTTGGGAAAAGGCTAGGCAGATGATGAATTCGCTAAAGCTCAACTTGATGTCGCTAACCCGTTTCCATTACCAGAAACTAATAAAAAACTAATTTCGTGAACCAAGCGGATGTTTGTTGTTACAGTAACGCGTACGATAAAACGTTTTATTAGAAACGTAGCTAGGTTGACGTTCAATTGAAAACATGTGCTTAACCTAAATATTTTAGCATGCTTTATTCGTAGCAATGGCCCGATAGGTAAGTATGTCCAGTCAGTGACTCAGTGCCCTGCATTACCCATCTTGCAAAGCTGATATTTACCTGAAATTTTGCACTTCTGTAGGCACAAATTAACGTATTTAATTTGAAAAGCAGAAGTGTGTGGTACTGACTGTACTGAGGGATTTTTCAGTCTTCTGGCCTTCCGACTGCTAACCTTATTAGCACTTCGCCCGCCACTTGATCCGCGAAAATTGTTATAGAATATAGTCTATGTTACTCGTTAAAGTTGCTTTCTAATGGTGCAAGAATTTTTAAAATCGGTCGAGTAGTTTTTGAGTTAAATCGTAACAAACAAACAAACTTTTCCCCTTTATAATATTAGTTTAGATTAGGCTAACAATAGGCCAACCCTTTGGAAATTACAGGCGTGATGTTAATGTTAACTGCAAATAAATGTGTTTTCTTCATTTCGATGTTTGTTGGTTTGCTTTTTTAAATGTCACCTTGGCTTTAGCCTGCTTGAGCTGTCGTCTCATCTCCTTGATGATGTCGTCCTTGAACTGCGCGCGCATGTTGGCGGCGCGGCACTGCTCGTCCAGCGCCGCGCAGACGCGCCGCATCGAGTGCATCTCCTCCGTCAACGTCACGTTCACCTTGCGGAGCGCGCGGATGCTGTCGCCACTAGACTGAGGGGAAGGAGGTCATGGTTCACACGGTTTTAAAGATTCTGAATCTATCAGACCTCCACTAATGGGAGATACGATTCGCTACCTATTGTTCGTAGCCAACACAGTTTTTTTGAAAATTGTGGCCATCTTTGTTTGCCAAATATCATATCTCCAGTCAGAACTTGGAGAAGCTCCATATCTACACGTCCGACGTCCTGCACATTATTCTTATTCTTTCCCCAAACATCGCCATGCCCATGACGATAGGTGTTAGGCTTTCCGCGTGCAGAGGATTCCAGCGACCATTGCTAAATCTGATGTTCGATGATGATAGCAATGATCGCGGGATCTCGGGGTTAGAGCTCATAAAGACCTATGTCCAGACGGTCCTTTTCGGTAGCGTTTTACGAAAGCGCATAGTTGCCCTTAATATGTGAACCAAACAAATCATAGAGGATAAGAGGATACCTTAAGATTGGCCTCCATCTTGTTGACTCGCTCCTGGTACTTGAGGGTCTCGTCGCGCAGCATCTCGCTGAAATCCTTCACAGGCTCCCACTCGCCACACTGGGGCCGCACACATCAACATCGGAATCAACATGTACAGTCGGTGAGCCGACTGTGTATCCACCTCACCAACTTAACTGCTAGGTATCCTCATCATTAGCATCAGGCTACAGCAGTCCACTGCTGGTCAAAAGCTTCTCTAATTGCACGCCATTAAGGGCGCCTCTACGTTACTGTTGGTAACTCGCGGTCTACCCCAACGATCGGTTCTACGGCACAAATGGTTGGTCCATTACCAGGTTGCCCTGCTAGGCAAGGTGGATACTTAACTCGAGTCACCAACCGTACACACATAATGGTGCTAAGCATTATATAAAAGCAATCCAAAGAAAAATAGGGCTTGTCAAACAAATTAACCTGCCAAAACAAATAGGTACCTAGAATTATTGAATAACCGGAGTATTTGAATATGTTATTTTTTAATCGTTATAAGGAGGTAGATTCGCTTAGGGCCCGTCCACCATGTTACGAGTAGTCACTTATCTCGGGATAAATTAAAAAACGGAACAGTTTTTACACGAAATGATCTAGGAAGTAAAAAAGTAATTGAACGTAAAAATTGTGGATGCTGTACTGTACGGGCCCTTAGCCTGTTGTTTAACAATATATTTAATACATAAAGGTTATGCCATATGTAAGAAAACGATGGGTCAAGAATTCACCACAACAACTGGTTTAATGGGAGTATCATGTGTTTGGACCGGTATAATATAATTCTTAGCACTTGGACTAGAAATGCACCAACATTGCCCAGGCATACCGTATCGTTCCCGGTGCAGCACATGCCAGCCATCACCTCGGCATCCTTTTTAGACACCTCACTAGGGATAGGAAACATCACATAAGATCACGGCTGTATATCGCGAAGTGGTGATTATTCCAATTGGGCTGAGAATCAGATGTTTTTGAACGAAAAAATTACATAATCAAGGCATGCCCCAAAAACGCCCGCCCCTCGCCACTTCCTACTGTTTTAGCTGGGGAGAAAAACAAGAGGAACAACCACCAAAGTCATCTATTTGTTAGGTTAGAAGAACCAGTTATATTGCAGTCCTATAGTAAAGGGGCGACGAGCCAATTATGTTAAAATTCAACGTAATAAAGACGCTCGCCTATTGTTATCGACCGGGCATAATACGTGCTGAAAAAAACCTAATAGAAAAAACCAAAAAACTGGCTGCGACTGACCTAGGAAACGAACCTAGGACCCATGATAAAACTGGAAATTTTACTGAATCATTTGTTTTACCACCTGCCACTTTAATGGGCTATGCGCAACCATAACATAAGTTTCGAAGCATGAAACACAAATACAAGGTATTTTTGTTTTGGCCGGATTTCATCCGTCGACAGTTTGAAATCTATCGCAGGATGTTGTTCGGTGATTACATGTTCAAATATATTTTATTATTTTTAGTAACTTTTTTTTTAGACACTTACGACTACGAGTGTTAGGTAGTATTTTTTTTATTAAGTACTATGTAGCTTGTGCCCGAGGCTGCGCCCGCGTTGAGTTCGGTAATTGACCCACGGGGTCGTACTACCGGGATTAAAAGTATCCTATGTGTTAATCTAGGTTCTAAACGATCTGTGTGCTAAATTTCTTCCAAATCCGTTCAGTAGTTTTTGTTTGAAAGAGTAACCAACATCCATCCATACAAACTTACGCATTTAAAATAATACACCTAATTACATTGTTTGTTTATAAATCAAATCACAAATAATTTGTTTCAATTTGGTTGCGAAGGCTTTGTGAACATCTAAACTTACAGACTGTCTCCCAAAAGAAGAGGTTAACCACTTTATTTAGCTGGGGGGGATGAGAGATACTACCTGAGTAATAACTGCCCAGCAAAACCCATATGATGGCAAAGCATTGATCACCACAGCAGCCCAAAGCAAATCTAAGTATGAAGCATGATTATGAACGTGTCAAAATTAACTTACGGGGTATGGTACTTGCAACTGGACATTTCTTTCCTCAGGTTCATGATGGTCTGCTCGTAGGACTGTGCATCCTTGTTCAGTTGCCTAATCTCTCTGTTAACCATACCATAATATATTCAAATTTATTATTTATTTTGGGACAACTAGATCCAAAGGTATACAGAAACTTAGAAACTATTATTAGTATACCTGCATTACGAAGAGTAGCAGAAATACAAAGAAATAACACTAAAACTATGCTGAAAATCATTAGAGACTCCTACGATCTTCGCTACTTCCTAGTGCGTGTGTTACGACTTGTTGCGTCGGTGCTAGTAGAATTTGATCTGGATTCTCCTTCAAGGTAAATACTCTAATACTTTTAATCCTAGTACGGGCAACTGCACGTACATCGGAAAAAGCTTTGGCTTCGCCTTTGATTCTTATGAGTCCTTTGCATTCCAGTTAAAATCTACGCAAGTGAACCAAGTCGCTTTTCGTTTGTTTTATAATATTATAGATATATTAGGTACCTTTCTTTGGACATATTTTCCTTATGCAGAGTCTCGTTCATCACTTTCAGTTCCGACACTTTGGCGCATATCATGTTCTGCGAAGGCGTCTGTAATTGTAACAAGACATTAATTTTCCACTAAAAGGTCAAAAAATCATCATCATTCTCTTGCCCTTATCCCAATTTATTTGGGGTCGGCGCAGCATGTCTTCTTCTTCCATACTTCTCTATTACTTGTCATAGAGAAGTATGGAAGAAGAAGACATGCTGCGCCGACCCCAAATAAATTGCAACATCGTTTCTTTGGTCTTCCTCCACCTTTATACCCATCCACATTCATACTCAAAACTTTCCTCACGACATTTTCCTCATTCCTCCTCATCACATGCCCGTACCACGACAACCGATTACCACACATCTTTTCAGTCACTGGCGCCACTTTTAGACTTCCTCTAATTTACTCATTCCCTTTTCTATCCATTCGCGTAACACCACACATTAGCACCCCATTAACACCACACATTAGCACATTAGCACCCCTTAGCATTCTCATCTCAACCACATGCAAATTCCTTTCATTCATCCCTTTTGTGGCCCAACATTCTGATCCATACAAGACAGCAGGTCTAACCATTGCTTTATAAATCTTCCCCTTAAATTTAAGGGGAATGCGGGAGTCGCAGATAGTTCCCGTGACCTGCCGCCATTTCATCCATCCAATGTTTATTCTGTGCTTAAAACTACGATCTATTTCGCCATCGAATATTCTTCCTTCAAACTATCGTTCCCGATTATTACACCCTGTCATTCTTTAAACGCAACCTTCTTTTCTTTCAGACTCTTGTACCTCTTCATTCCACCACCATGTATAAGGATACGTGGTGGTGGATCTATCATACCTTTCCCTTACGATTCTCCAAACACATCTTTTGCTACTCTCCTTATACAGTCCGCCATCTCTTTCCAACATTCATTTACAGATTTTCCTTCCATATCCTTTATTTCAATCATCTTATCTACTACCTGGCTCTTAAACATACTAGCACATTCTTCTTTTTCTATCATACGCCATCTTGTTTTAGGTGGGAGCCGTTCTTTGTTTCCACTAAACGGGACACTAAGTTTTACCTCCATTACGACCAATCTGTGTTGGGAGACTAAGTCTTCGCCTGGCAGCTTCGTTTTTTAACGAGTTTGTGGTTGTTCCGTTTGACCTAGAAATTGTCAATTTTCGTCGCGTGGTGGTCACTTTTATAAGTTATGAGATGTTCGTCTCTTTTCTTAAACCACGTATTATATATACCACGTGTTATTACACCAAAAAATGCTAGTATTTTTTAAATTGATACGCACCTATACATATTTTAGGGTTCCGTAGCCGAATGGCAAAAAACGAAAACTTTATAGTTTCGTCATGTCTGTTCGTCTGTCTGTCCGTCTGTTTGTCCGTCTGTCTGTCCGTCTGTGTAACTGTCTGTCCGTCCGTATGTCACAACCACTATATTCCGTATCTATTAAGACTGCACAGATGATACTTGGTAGGTACTTGGTTGGTTGGGTGTTCTGTTAACCGCTTTACGATTTTACATACAAAAATACAAAAAATGGAAGATTAAGGGTCTCCCCACACATGGAACTGAAATTAAAAAAATACAGCAAACCTATACGTGCGGGGTGTCTTTAGACGGGTCTTTAAAAATGACATTGAGGTTCATAAAACCATTTTTTTTTTAAGTTAATCTTGTTATACAACACTTAATTCCAAATTGTCCGGGGCCCGCCTACTTCTAATTTCGAAAGTAAGCGGACGAAAATTCTGAAAAAAATTTTGGTCTGTAGAACATAAAAAACTTTCAACGAAAATTGGTTAGAATAACTTTGTTTGTGACAGTGACAGTTCAAAATATATTTATTATATTGTTAGGTGCTACGGAGCCCTGTGTGTGCGAGTAAGACTCATAATTGGCCGGTTTTTTAGTTTGATGCAACCGTTTTGTTATGTCTGGGTTCGTTACCATTAACCAGAAAGGACACCGCCCGAAAATACGACAGAAATACCAACGACAGGGGTAAGAATATCGCAAAAGATCACAATAACAAAACGTGGAAGATCAATAAAAGTATAATCAAAATTAAATTATATATATAAAAAAAAACGAACGAAAAGGTTCTATTCAACTCTGAAATGTCGACTAGCTATAGCTGTATTTGTTGGTGTCATGTTTCACGTTGCTGCGCGTCTTCACCGAAGAGTCTCCCTGCTCCATCTTCTTTTGTCGCCTGCGCAACGGTAGGAAACGTTATAAGTTAATTTATTTAATAGCAAAGGCCATCGGTGTCCGTGTATGACCAGATGTATAATAATGGATGAAGCATAAGGAGTAGGTACCTATGTATACAATAACAAAAAGGCGTGAGTATGAATGTTAATAGCAAAGCAAAATATCCATTTTCGACATCTACTGTAGGCACTCGGTCATTTAGGCACATGAAGAGTCATTAAAGCGTGTGATCATCATCTGACACACTACAGCCTTTGGTTTAACTGGTGGTCAGAGATGTAACGACTGCCAGAGATAAACAACGGAGGGGTACCTACCTACCTATTCTCAACACATTCCTATGTATAATTATATAAATAAGCAGAACCGCGAGTAACAGAAGAAAGAGTGCTCCTGCGTCTGCGCACACATTTGAGCTCTATTATATCTCCCGGATACATGACTACTCCTCCCTACAGTTTGCCGCCATTACCGAAATTCGGTCACGAGGACGATTATCTAAGGACGACTATCTTTGTCAAGTCTAAGCTCCAGAGCCTTGAACATCGTCGCCGAGTTGCCAGCTTATCGGTTTTTTATCGGTTATATTTCGGGGAGTGTGCGATGGAATTGCATGATCTGATTCCGGCTAGCCCGTTTCATCATCGGACTACCAGACGTACGGCGATGCGCCATCGGTACTTGGTGGACATCCCACACATACGCACTAAGCATTTTGGGAATACTTTTATAATGCGTACCGCTAAGGAGTGGAATTCCCTGCCGGAGTCTGTGTTTCCCGATAGCTACAATCTAGGGGTCTTTAAGTCAAGAGTGAATAGGTTTCTTCTAGGCAAGTTTGCTTCACCGTCGACCACATCATCGTTTACCATCAGGTGAGATAGTGGTCAAGCGCGGGCCTATAGATAATAAAAAAAAAAAAACTACTATATGACTGTAAATAATAGATAAACGTCAAAATATCATTATATATGTGTACTCACCATTCAACAGACCCAAATATATCCGACTCCGTGACCTCAAAGAAGTGTATTCCGTCGAGAGTGCAGTAGTCGAACTCGCGAAGCCTTCTCAGGACCTCCACCAGACCTCGGAGGTCAGAGTCCTTGCGCGCGAGCCGACGCCGCAGCGCAGCGCACTCCGCGCGGAGCTCAGACACCACCTGATGAGGTCCAGGGTTAAAAGGAAAACAAGAATAGACTGCCCACTTAAGGGCACTTTAGGGCTTATAGAGAATATAGTTTGCAGGCGCGGTTCTAATGAACGTTAATAATTGGTCAAATTGGATCGAGTCAAAAACTGTGGTGCTGATGTTGGTCAAATCTGCAAGACTTACAGCCGTGTCAGGACCTGCCACGGCTGCACTATCAGCAGCCTAGTTCGTTATTTTTGCAATAAGGCACCTAATAATTCAATTTGTAATAGGGATCGCTACAACTCTTAGATCTAATATCAGGTGGTGTTCGAGTCTTAAGTATAAATGACAGCACGGTTGGCGTAGTGGCTGAACGATGATAGGCTGCTGCGCTGCGTGTCTCGGGTACGATTCCCGCACGGAAAAAATATCTGAATGGCAATACGGGTAGTTGTTTCGGGGCTGGATGGGAACATTTAAACTCACTTTAAACAAATAGAGTTTGAATGTTTGTAAAAGCACCCATCAAAACAGGGAAAAGGTAAAAAAAGTAACAAAACGACTGCACCAAAGGCAAAAATTTAATAACGTAATACCTATAAAAGAAAAAAAATCGTCGGAACGGCAGAAAAATGCTTCGCTATCGAGCCGTTCTTCTCTCGTCGAAGGTTTTATTTCCACGAATTTTACGGATATAGATCTGCCAATTCCATACACATGCATCGATTTAAGCGTCCTCCTCGTTTATATACTTATATGCTATATTTTTCTAATTATAAAGGTTACGTAGCATTGTAGATATCTGCTCACCTCGCTATTTTTCCGTCGCTCCAGCAGTAGCTTAGATGTGGCCGCCGTCTCCAGCTCCTCGACGGCGCGCGCCAGCAGGGTGTTCTGTCCCACCAGGTCGCCCACCCACGACCGGAGCAGTTCCACTTGTTGCTGTCACACAAGTAAGTAAAAACGTTATGATAACCATGATGACCAACATTCTCTTGCCTTTATCTAGTATCCCAATTCATTTGGGGTCGGCACAGCATTTCTTCTTCTTCCATACTTCTCTATTACTCGTCATCTCATCAAACACCTCCTTTCTTGCCATATCATCATTCATACAGTCAATCCATCGTTTCTTTGGTCTTCCTGTACTCTTTTACATATCCACATTCACACTCAAACTTTCCGCACGACATAATCCTCATTCCTCCGCATCACATGCACCACGACAACCGATTGCCACACAAATTCTTCGAAAGACGTCCACACCTGAACCCTCCTCCCCAAGAATTGCCACACAACCGGTACCTTTACGGTCAGCTAGAAAAGTGTAGCTGCCTCAAAATATACCTACTTCTCATGTACCAACCAGAACTGTAAGAGAATGCTGCATGCCATGGTTAAAATATTAGCAATATCAGGTATACTGTTTAGGGGTGCTGGGTCAGAAAACCTCCTCGTGAGCCTGATGGCTGCTGGTCCCTCTAGATACGTCTGAAGATTGCAGATTAGCAAGGGCGGGCTCGGTGTGCACTCATCCTACCTCCGAGCAGACAGTGAGGGACGCAGTCCTTCTCTGCCCCCGTCGTTCTCGTAATCCCATCATCGGAGTGTCGTGGATCACGTCTCGCGGCTTCGATCGGGACTGCGGACTCTCCGTCCCCTAACGGCCCATTGTGTGGCTCGACGAGGTGGGCAAGCTCTTTGAAAGAGTCATTGCAAACCGCCTCGCCGGGCACCTTGTGGGGATGGGGCTGGACCTTGCGGAACACCAATTTGGTTTCCGCAAAGGGCGCTCGACGGTGGACGCCATCATGCGCGTGAGGGCTCTCACTACGGGGGATGTAGTGTCTCGGGGTGGGGTCGTCTGTGCGGTGTCTCTTGACATCGCCAACGCCTTCAACACCATGCCCTGGAGCTGCATAAGGGAGGCACTCCGGTATCATCGGGTGCCGACCTACCTTCGTCGTGTGGTCGGGGATAGGGCCGTCATCTACCCTGGTCGCACCGGAGAATCGAACCGGCGAGAGATGTCGTGCGGTGTTCCACAGGGATCGGTTCTGGGCCGCCTTTGTGGAACATCGGTTACGACTGGGTGCTGCGCGCCGACCTCCCTAACGGTGTCAGCATAGTTTGCTACGCTGACGACACGCTGGTGCTGGCCTAACGGACGTCGCACGAGGCGGCGGCCAAACTAATGACACGCGGGGTTGCGATAGCCGTGGAGAGAATCCGGAAACTGGGTCTCGAGGTGGCATTGCACAAATCCGAGGCCATGTGCTTTCATGGGCTTCGGAATGTGCCACCCATACTGCGGGATCCATACTGACGGTAGGAGGGGTTCAAATTGGCATCGAGTCGACGCTTAAGTACTTAGGGCTTGTCCTCGACAGCCGGAGGAACTTCGTGGAGGTTTTCTGTTCCTTTCTTCTTCTCTGTATTATGTTTGTACATAAATTGTTAAATAAATAAATAAAATAAATAAACTGCTAAACATAGAAACTTTACCTCTTTAAAATATCGTTACAGACGATACCTTCAGGAACAGGGTACCACTCACTATAAGTACATTTTCTAGATAATGGATCTATGGTTATATATAAAGATTATTAATGTTTTGACTTGCTTGTTCATCATAATATTCAGTTGGCAAAGACATTGCTAGTAGAATTATTACAGTTTTGTCAAACGTAGTCAGTAACTTGTCCACATTCTCTGTCAATAAACCCACCTGCAACTTAGTAGATCCTGAAGCCCTATTAATTTGCTCCATCCTCTCCTCATACAGCCGCTGTATCTCCTTCAGGATCTCGAGGGTCGGGCCTCCCTTGCACACACACATGCCGGGGTCCCTCTCGGCGAATTCATGCTCAATCACGTTGTGATCCATCGGGAATCAAAGCTTACTCCAAAGATACTTGTATGTACATTGTAAAAAACGTGCGAAAATAAGGCTGCGTCACTTTTGATGGCTTTTGACAGAACGAAACCGTATTTTTTTCTGGAAGAGTTTATGGGTGGAAATTACGGGAAAAGAGTTTTTACGTCTAAGGAGGTATAAAATCTTTATGGCCTTACAATTTCATTGAATTCCACCCTTGTTAGGCTGGTAGACCTAAGCAGTGCCAGAGCTGGACCAAGGGCAAGGTTTAGATTATCAGACAGTGAAACGAATTGAAGTAAGAAATCACTTGTTACCACAGTTTTCCCCAGTAAATAGCAAACCTACGTGTTGTTTGTAACACAGGCCTCGTCTCTATGTGTATGGTAGTGCCTTCCTTAATGCACCAACCGTGCCCGGTCCGCCCAGTCTTGAAGAACGATGTCATATCGGCGGGCACTAGCTGCTCGTCAGTTTGCTGAACTGGGCCTATTTGTCGCAGCCGTTGCAGCACAATGTTATCTATTTTTTCTGTTACATTTTGTTTTTTGTGTGCAATTGTGGCATGTACCAAATAAATATGTTTTCTATCTTTCTATATGTGACATGCCACTTTTCACACGATGTTTTCATTCACCGTTTCGAGAAATGGTCTGATAAGTTAACAGACCATCGCAAATGGTTAACAGTGTTAACCATTTGCGATTTACCCCTCAAATGTCTTGTTTTAAAATGAAACCACGAAATACTATACAAGTGTGTATATTTGGATTATATTAATTTGGCTAATTCTTTGTACCTAGTGTATGTATATTCACAATAAGCTTCTATTTCTAGTGTTTCACACGACGCATACATACAAACAATTTGTTAAGCGACTCAACATTAATATAAAGTAACAAATGCTCTTAAGATCCTGTGACAGAGGTTTATTATATATTAGAGGTTTATTATATATAATATTTAGGTGTTCGTTACACTTCTCGTTATTTCTATAATGAATATACATGGTAAAAAGACAAAGTTGTATGTACAGCTAAGGTCTGAAACGTTAACCAATTTTCAAATATATTCCTCACCTACGTATAGGACGCCAACGACGAACTCTTATTGTTATTAAAAACGTCACCAACAAGTAGTTGGAACAGTAATGATAGTCGAAGACCCTCGGGCCCCCAGACGTTACTTATTTTCTCAGAAACCGAATGTATGGGATTAAGTAGTGCAGTAATGAGGTGACTATTATTAACACTAAAAACGGGATATTTACCTTGAGTTTCTGATATTTATCTGCTCATAAACACCCACCCGCAATAACTTTAGTTTTTCCGTGATCGTGCAACTAGCAGCAGCGGCGAAATATCGGGAACTCGAAATAAATAGTAAACATGAATTCAATCTAAGACGCTTAACATTTTCATTCCTTGAATGTACTGTAGTGTGCATACTTCGGAGAACATCAAACTAAGCAAAACTATTATAACTTATACAATAGATGCCAGTAGGTACTGTGTTTCTAACAATCTTTTGGCGCTTCAAGGGGACTGAGATGTCGTTGGTAAAATTTGATGAAATTGTTTTGATACCCAAGATGGTGGCAATAAGTTCCAATTTTAGCCACACGCCAAAACTTCCTGAATATAGAATGGCTTTAGCTCACAAAACCTAAACAATCACACTCCTGGTGGTCACCAAGCGACTTGTGCGTGCATCCACGCGATGTATACGCACCCTAAAATATAATTCATGTGACCAGAAAAACCAAGTTTGGACATTTAACAACCATTTTCTTATACAAAATGCTATCTGCTATCATTTAGTATTGAAAGTGACTTTCAAAAATAAAGTTCTACTTAGTAATATAAATATATACAAAATTGTCTACTTACAAACTACATAGCTTCGTTTACAAACACTTTACAAAGTTTTACTTGTCTCTCTCTTTCAAACAACTGAGAAGTTTCAGAGTGCCATCTACCATATTCAAAGTAAATGTATTTAAATTGCTTAAATACTTCAAATAGAGTATATGTATTGTATGCTACCATAATGTATTTGAAATGCTTATTATTTAGAAATTTCAATGTATCTTTGTGTTAATTATATACAACAAAAGCTCTGTTTAGTTTCACTGTACAAATACAACAAATAGTTTATTTTCTATAACAGGTTTGTACTACATAGCTAGTGATAGAAGTGTCCTTTTACTGTTTCACCAAGTATAACGTACACGTCATTATATTATATGATAAAACAACCATCTCTTTTCGGAAAAATGCGATGATAAAGGGGTTGAAAGATTTTTGTATGAAGCGTAGTCTGCCTAACCACCGCCATTTTATCGTATTAAAAAAATTGCGTCCTCGTTTAAAACTTTGTTTTAATCAATAGCTGGATCTAAAACAAATAAGTTTGAATACTATAAAATCTTCTAATGTGTCACGTTTCCGAGATATAAGCTTTCAAAGTTCTAATCTATTCACTGATGGCACAATCAGTACAAGTTTGTTTTGGTTGGCCAGTCATAAAACCTGTATCAATTAATTATATACATATAATTTTAATAAGTGGTATTATTACAAACAAGTATTATATGAGACAAAATCTTCTAAAGTGTCACGTTTCCGAAATATTAGCTACCAAAGTTGTACAGATGGTGAAGATAATAACTTTGATGGTTTATATCTCGAATACATGACGCTTTAGAAAGTTTTCACTAATACAATACATATTTATTGCTTAATATAGGTTTATAAGTGTTTATTAATATCAATGTTTTAATGTTGTACTGAAGGCGAAGATTGTATCTTTGGTGGCTTATATCTCGGAAAGGTGACGCTTTAGAATATTTGCTGTCATACAAACTAATAGTTTGTATTGATGAATTAAAATGGCGGAAGTAACGCAGGCCAAATCATTCGAAACATTTGTAATATTTTACCAAACACCATATACTATGAATAAGGCCGATACAGCCCATAGCTCAAAGATCAACACAACATTAAAAAAATAACAGTACAAAAACGATTAAAGATTAACATTAATATTCGTCTAAAAATCAGCACTGTGTGCTTTAATCTCACATGATATGCCTATCATTTACTGTCATCACCATTCATCATCATCACCATCCGCCCAGCCCATCACCAACTATGTTGGTCAGCTCCCAGTCTAACCAGATGCAACTGAATATCAGGAAATTATAACAAGCGTCTACCACCTTCGGTTAACAAACCAATTACCTACTAAAAGTAAATAAATTATATGTTGTGACAATAGCAAGCACGTTACTATGGCACATTGAGCGTCATTTCTGTCACTTACACCTTTGTGACAGTCTGTTTCTAAAGCCTGGCACATCATGCCGGGGCACTATAGTATAATTGAAACTTTACTTAGGTTGAAACTATCTCTAAAGCCCAACACACAGGAAGAGGGCGCGGGTCGGGCGCGGATCGAGTGCGAGTCAGGCGCGGATCGAGCGCGGGTCGAGCGCGGGTCATGTGACGTCCCGCTGTGGCCCCACACTATAAGTGGTACCGGGCGCCCCGCATCCGCTTTCTGTGTGATTTAGGCTTAACTCTCACATTGGTCTTAGCAAATTTACTTTTTCATTTTATGACGTGAGGTACATTCAGCTTTGAAGGATAAAACAATTACGTCAGCTATACAATAGATTGTTCACTCAATGAATACTTTCAATTTGTAAATGTCAAGTTTTAATTAATAATAGGCTATAATAAGGTTAGATCAGATTTGAGACTTTCAGCCTTCTGACTGCCATGACTTGAATATACTCAATATTACATACCCATTCCCTTAACAACAGTTATTTAAAACAAAAGCATTAATTTAAATGACATACGTTAATTCTGCCGCATTACCAACGCTTATTCGCTAACGGTCAAAAATGTCAAATGCAAGAGATATAAGACAGTATAATACAAGTTGTATATTTACTCTCGTAGTAGATATTTCAGATTGACAGTATATTTTACAAAAGTTAGTTAAGATCAATACGTAAAAGAGATACAGAATTCGCGTAGTACGCTTACTATCATGGTGAGTGTATATATACTTACTACTTTTGAACTACAATACAAAATTTCACTATTATCTGTTGCTTACTAGATGCAGCTTAACATGACTATAATTTATATTTTTACAGTATTTTACACATCTTTTAAAACGAGTCACCTTATAACTTGATAGGAGCTTAAAACTAAGAAGGAACTACATTAAATGAACCAGAGTTTCTGTACGATTTTAACATAAAATAACCTACAAAAGCTCATTTTATTTCCTTTAAATAATAATAAATTTAAGCTGCTCTGTTGTGTTACCAGTTTTATAAACTTCTTGTAAGTTTGTGGTACCTATTATACAGTCAAAATATTTTTGTACTTTTAAAGATTCGCGACACTCATCACCCACAATTCTCTCGACGGGTTTACGCTTACTAAATATTAACAATTACGTGCCTCTACATTTTACCTTCCTAATTCAATATTCTGACAATAGTCTCAATCAGAGTTTCTGTCTAAATAAATAGTGTTTCTGTAATATTGGCAGAAGTGCTAGAACAGTAGCTAATAACTACGTAATATAAGCTCACTCATCATCTCATCTTATCATGCTGCCCAGATCTTGATTACTCTGCGCAATGGTGATCTGGAAAAAAAATAGTGAAGAAACTGCCTTAGAATACTTAGTATCAAAATATGTATTAAACATGAATGGTTGACAGTAGGGTCTCAGCCAAAACTTTAGCTCTTTGACTACGAGATATAACTTGGACGCATACCTTAGACCGCTTATCGTCACTATTAAGAGGGATCTCTAGAGGGCCTTTCTTCATACAAACGTATTCCGCTGTTTTCTTCGTGATGATTAATGATTTTTTTCCAAAAAATTTTGGTCTTAGTAATACATGTCCGTATCATTTCCTTTTTTTCAAAACATAATCACTGAAAGAATTATGACAATCCAAAAACACGAAAAAAAAGCCCGTTTTTACCGCCATTTTCAGACGAATATCAGACAAATTAGATAAGTTTTTAACAAAAAAGAAAATAATAGAAGCATAGATATACTTTTCCTCTAAATTTTGATATAAGAATTATTTAGATCAGTTTAGTTTTGAAGAAGAAAACAGCGGAATACAAAACGTCTTTTGGTCAAGATTTTTGAAGGTAAAATCAGCCTGAGCTGTAGTTGTCCCTTTCGCACTTTACGGGGGCCTGGTCGGGCGCAGCGCGACGGCAATAGTTTCTTCAAATACCTATTCTTCAAATTCCTCGGGACTAGAGTCCCCTCTTAATCATTCTCCTGCCCTTATGCCAATTTATTAGGGGTCGGCGCAGCATATCTTCTTTTTCCATACTTAGTTACCATTCCTGAAAACCTGCTTTTCATAACTACGTCATGAGTATTCGCAAGTAAAGAACTACTACCAAGCTCAACTAGATCGTGACAAGTTGAGATTGACATCGCCCTATGTCGGAGCAGTAAGAGCTGTTTTCATAGTTCAAGATAGATCAGTTAACAAGTACGTACCTTATCACCAGCTCAACAAATCCAAGCCGTTCGCAGACGTTGAGTGTTCAGTACATCTGCTTGAGCTGCTCGTACGAGAGGAAGAAGATGACGTTCCAGGGTCCCATGCGCAGCCAGGTGGGGATGAAGCCCTTGTACAACGCCAGGAAACCTTCGTTGCGGACCGTCTGAGGATACAAGTTGGGGTTAAGAGGCCTTATAAAAATATTATGAAGAGAACCCGATTTTTGGGGATTCATCATCATCTGCATAGCTTTTACAAGTGGCTTTTGCCACGTTGGCATCGTGGTATCGGCGACTAGTCTCACCGGGTGCAACTGAATATCCTGTATTTTATATGGAGCGATTGCCTCCCTAACTTAGTACCTACTTACTCGGTAACACGCCCCTTAGTAAGACTTTCGGACTTCTGACTGCCC
The DNA here is from genome assembly GCA_949152445.1 of Cerastis rubricosa. NCBI lineage: Eukaryota > Metazoa > Arthropoda > Insecta > Lepidoptera > Noctuidae > Cerastis > Cerastis rubricosa. Next base: position 22,145,100 of record OX424537.1, on the reverse strand, counting down.
ATATAAACGGGCAAAAATCTATGAACTACTTATAAGTTAATTCGCCCAAACTCCGTCTCAACGTAAGGGATATAAATGTGACCTTTACTCCCTTTGTTATACAGTATTATTTCAATTAACCCGTCGACAAATGTTGAATAGCCAATTGGAATGAGTGCATTGAATGCAATATACATACCTGTAATAAACAGTCTATTGTTCCTTTGTATATCGTTTCGGTAGACTTTACCACCTCGCCCTTTAGTTTTCTTTGGTTCATTAGTCTTGTCTGTAACAGAATAATAGAACATTAAGTATCTTATCAGTAAAGTATTCCTCAAGTATTCTTCTAGCTACTACTGTTGTCTCTGACTGTTGTCTCCCAAAACCGATTTTTAACTTTGTAATAAACTATATTGTATGTTTTAGGCCGCTAGCACCCTCGTCCTGGCTAAGTAACACCTTTTAACAATGACAGCATCGTATGTACTTGATACGAGGGCTTGTATCTCAACATGAATGATGTGACCAAGATTTTGTAACGATATGATTTAAAAGTGTCCATGGAGTTTCTGGCCCATTCATCTATGGAGTGGCTTTGGAATGGGCAACTACAGTACTTTCACAAGTTATTATGCCTTGTGACCGGGACTGTAGCTTCGCGTTTTTTTGTTTTGTTTTTGAAAAGTGCCAGTTATTGTCTAATTGAAATAAATACTTTGAGTTTTTTTAGGTTGCCCAACCTAAACCAGGCAGGCAATTACGAGTATATGCGAGAGGAATGGTTTGAACCGAGAGTTTCAACGCCAGGAAAATTTGGAGAAGATCTACACTCAGTATTCTGGAAAAGTAGATTGCATTGGAGATTCTCAAATTCTTGGAGAAACTCAGCATTAGACCCAATAAATTGTAGAAGAAGTCTTACCCTAATAACATCAAGCGGCGTACTGGCCACAGCACTGCCCAAACTAGCCAGCAAGCTTGACGCGAAGTGGTTCAATGGCGAGTCTCCGAGAGGCACGGTGAGGCGCTTCTTGCAGGCGTCATAGACCGGCAACTCGACGGCCGCGATAACGGCCGCTCGCTGCGACGTGGGGCCCACGCCCCGCCAGAGACCTCGGATACCTTCCAGGTGGTAGATCTCGATGAAGCATCTGACTAGATTGCGTTTTTCGTCGCCGACCTGGGAAGTCACGATACAGTAATAAGTTTAAGGTATTCGTCTAATAAACTATTTGGTCAATGAAATGTTAAATCAACTGGTAATTCTTCAAAAACTAAACATTGAACAGTGACAATATTTTGCCGAAATACAATAATATAGAAAATCTATGCATTCTGCTGTACTGCTCATACTATATTTGTATGAGTGGACATGCAACTACTTATGATTTTCTGTTATTCTTTACGGAAAGAAGATGAATGATAGTTTCTAGTGAGAATACCGGTGTGCAATAGAAAATAACTTTAATAATCGAAGATATCATCAGATAGAGGACTTAGATCTACCAACACACAATGGGCCCGCGTGGTGGATTACAGCCCCCTCCGTCATGAGGAGGCCTGTGTAGGCCTCCTCTTTATGAGACGGAGTGGGCTGCAATGGGAATGGCAACATTATATACTGATTATGTTAATTATAGTGTTTAATTTAATGAAACTCGGCAAAAAAGAAAAAATGTAACACTGTTTTGAAATATAGTTTTTATTTTCGTAGACTACATTTACAGAACTCCCTTTCATAAGATACACTTGTTGAATGAAAAACATACCGTGAGAACTAACCTGCATGCGCACTTTGAGCACATCAGTGGGGTTGGCGATGGCGCTGGAGAGGCCGCCCGCGAAGGCTGCGCAGAAGGTGTTCGTGGGCACGTGCTCTATGGAGCCCCCGTCCACTCGGTGCTGCGCTATCCACTTCTTGAGCGAGTAGTACGTGCCGAACTTTATCGTGCCGTATGTCGCCTGGCGGAGGACTGCTGGCCAGATGCTGGGGACAAGGACTTGGACATTAGGGATGTTGCGTCAAATCAATATGTGTATCTGCTACTCTTAATGGATGTGATACCTGGATTGTGTGACATATTTTTTTGATGAGTTAAAAGGGAGAGAATGTTACCATAAAAGCTACGACACTATTGCAGGAGAAATAAGGGTTGTCAAACTAAACTATCATAATAATTTTAAACCTTTGTGATATACATAAGCTAAGCTGAAAATCACACGATACAGCGATGAAAGTAGGTAGTAAGTAAAGTATATTGTCTGGTCTGTTTACTAATTTCCTGTACATAACATTGTTTGCTTGTACATGACATTGTTCGCTTTCCTCAATAAGTCATAAGTTGTTGCTAACCTGAGAGCGAGGCAAGTCAAACAAGTGACGCATGACGTGACCTACGTGCAGGCAACCACGTTGGGTTGGGCTATTATTGTTATTATGTCTCTTGACAATATACGGCGGGCATGAAAATACACGAAAGCGACATGGGGCCGTGGTATACCTCGAAAGAGATGGTGGGGCGACCTTGTCTTCCTAGAGAATTGGAAATAATCATGACCGATAGAAGGTATGGAGAGAAGCCTTATGCCGTTTTCTTTTTGATTTCCGATAAAGTTAGGTAATAATCGGTCTTTTTTAGGGTTCCGTACCTCAAAAGGAAAAAACGGGACCCTTATACTTATAGGATCACTTTGTTATCCGTCTGTCTGTCTGTCTGTCTGTCAAGACCCTTTATCCTGTGAAGGCGTTAAGGTATCGAGTTGAAATTGAAACCATATACTTAGCTCTACAGTCCCTTAAAGCTGTGAAAAAATCAAAATTCTAATTCATTGATAGGGTACTTCCCGTTGACCTAGAACTATGAAAGGAGATGTTCCAGACATGTATGGAGCCTGGGCTAGCACTATGTACACTATATGTAAATATTGCTAAATAATACAGTAACCGTTTTTTATTATCAATTTTCTTTAATTTCACTTCGTTTTAATGTATATTCAAATTAACTTGGTCAAAGAGAGCAACACAACATGGTGGATCAGATCAGCACGTGATCAGCAGGCGAAAAATGTCATTTTGACAATGACATTTGATTGGCGTGTATTACGATACACGACAATTAAATGTAATTGTCATAACTGCTATAGTAAATAAAACAACTGGAATTTCGATAATCTCGGGTTTTGGTTTGGTTTGGTTAAACAAAACAACAAGTTCAATTCAAACTCAATGCAAATAAAGACTCAAAGACGGCATTTCTTAAAATTGTCACAAGTCGTCAAACGTCAAACAACTGTCATGGCTGCTCTAAAAATAGGGTTATCTTAGTAAAAAACTTTTCAAATGATAATTATTATACGACTATACCCTTCTTAAAATTATTTTTTTAGTATTTTTATGATATTCCTCTATTTTTTTCCTATTTATCTATGTAGTGTACATAATGGTAGCCCAAAATCAAACATCTCCTTTGGCAAGTAATATCGTTTTATACTTACAAATACAGGGAAAAGTCTGAAAACTCTACATTTGTAATTAAATCATAAAAAAGAGTTCGGAACAAACTACGCGACTCGATTCCTGAACTATTTATAATATTTACAAACAAACAAATTGTACGGAAGTCTCTAAAGGAGATAAGTAACCAGATTCTCATACAGCTAGTATGAGAAACTGGTTACTTATCTCCTTTGGACACTACCTACAAATTAGTACGGAACCCTCGGTGGGCGAGTCCGACTCCCACTTGTCCGGTTTTTTTGGCCCAAAGACCGCTAGAATAGTTCACAGTCAAGATCAAATGATAAACAAAACGTTGGCAATGATTTACTATCGTAAATTGTTTACAAGTATTAGCAATCTAAGCTTGGCAGCAATAAAATATACAAGTTCGGTGAACCGCTTACCGTTTGAACGTTCGCCAAGATTAAAATTTTGTACAACCTACGTTAATTTAAGAAATTCGCGTCTTCTAGATAACACTAATTAGTTTATATGTGCCCTAGTTTTAAAGTAACCTTAATTAATGGTAGGTAGATAATTATGTATGCTGCTTACTAAAAGTATCATAATTAGCCCGAAAGCGTTTTAAAGGGTATATAAATAACATTTGGTACTAGTTAAAATGATACTGATAATATAATGAGATAGCAGCCCGCCCCGGCTTCGCACGAGTATTTAACAATACACAAACATTAAAAAAACCCTTCTATTTGCGTCAGGTAACTAAAAAAAATCTCTGTGGTGTGAAATTCTGTATGGTGTCGGGTTCTGTATGGTGTCGGACGTAAAGAATAGCACCATCCCATATCTTCCCGTGGGTGTCGTAAGAGGCGACTAAGGGACTTGCCAGAGAATGGGCAGCAGCGTTCTGTGGGCTTTTGTAACAACTGTACTGCGATCGCCAACCCGCCTGCCAAGCGTGGCGATTATGTCAAAACCCCCCTTATGTCAATGGCGACACTTGGGGGAGGTCTATGTCCTGCAGTGGACGTCTTTTGGCTGAAATGATGAATGATGATGAACTAAAAAAAAAATTATAAACAAAGTTTGAATATTCCCCTCCCGTACGGCCCGTACCCCAGTGACGCCTACATCGTATAAGGTGATGCCTAGCCAGCTGAGCAGGGTGAGCGGCGACCACGCAACTTTTTTCTAATACTTACATTTTTAAACTCCTGATATCTTGCGAATGGAATGTCCGAATTGAATAATTCAAAAAGTTATATAAAGGTATTGAAATAGTCTTGAATATGAAGTAATTTATTTTGATAAGGATTAATACCAAGATACAAATACAGAGTCTTTTCTAACGGCGGCATTAAAATATTTTTTTTTTTTAAATAAAAGAACACTTATTGTGGCATAAATATAATAGTTAGACATATGCTGTCGCCACACTTTTTGTAAATAATGATGTGTTCTGCAAAGTCGTAATACATTATTTTATTCTATCATCAATAGTTTTCGCAGCGCACGCGATGTAAAGAATATTTTAGGTAATTTTTATACACCTTGGGTTACATAATTGCAATTTTAGTAAGGATCCCTAATTTTTTTGAAAATATAATATAGCCTATGTCACCCGCGGTTAGTGTAGCTTCCCAACAGTGAAAGAATTTTTAAAATCGGTTCAGTAGTTTCGGAGCCTATTCAATGCAAACAAACAAACAAACAAACAATCAAAAGCACTTAATTTTGGTACCATGGCAACAGTCTGCTAAATAATTAAAGGATAGCTTACTAAAGGATACCTATATTTAAAATAGCATGTAAAAGTACTTATTTCAAGGGTAAACAATAATTTTGTTTGTATTTGCTTTTTCTGCGACATACAGTGCGCAAAGTGCGCATCGTATTTTGGCAAGACCAAAATAAATCCCAAGTCTCATCAAGATTGGAGACAATTTGCCTGGGCTCTGGATGTGTGGTAGTCGAGAAGTGCGAAGGTCACAGCTTGTGAGAGGGGATTCCGGGAAACCGGGATTCGCAGCGTTCCTTTTGCCACTTATTTTTAGCATGTCTCACGAGATTTAAGGAGAGGTTACAAGAAAGTGGACTGTCTTTGTCAACCCACAATCCCGAATTTTTGACTCATCGCAATATTCTCTTGTACAATTCTAGCTACGGCTTAAAACATTTTGTGCCTTTGTATTTTTAGACATTTTGACCTTCGCGAATCGCGATGTCGCGGCCGTTGTCAGAATTACCTAATGACTTCGATTTCAAAGGTCTTTAACGTTCGCATGTAATGAAGGTCATGGATAACGAAGTACAAACACGATAACGTAAGATTTGCATATCAACCATATATTTCCATCATACGATTTAATTAAAATCCTAGTAATATTATCTACGTATTTATTGATTGCCAATAACATGTGCCTAAACTACGTTCGCCATTAAGTTTCCAAAAATGTAAACAATATGAATTGGAAATCAGAATTTGAATACTAGACCTAACCGTACCTGCCTGCGACATGGAAAATGTTGATTTACGATGAGAAAATAAAATTACAAACTGTAATGTACCTATTTAAAAACGTGTTTTGTTTTTTACTTAGATATTTAGAGGACATACAAAACGCGACATCTTGGCAAGAAATTAACGTAAGAAAAATCAGAAATAATAATGCTCCTAACTCTAACGTAAACAAATCTTGAAATATCTGCCTTGTTTACGTGTTTTTGTCTGAATATTAACGCAAGAAACGGGACAAATACAGTGCACGCGTCGGCTTATCGCATGATTCAATAAATTGCGTATTGTAGTGGTTTGCACACGAGTTCGCACGAGTTTGCACGCAACGCGGTAGTCACAAACAACAGAGGCGAGTTATCAATGACCACTAACGATGCAAGGGGGAACAATAGACGCGAGTTATCAATGACCACTTATCAATGGTCACTGGTATGAACCGGTATTTTATCAGCGTAAGATCGCAATCAGTATTTATTATTGTGTTCTACTGATATTATTGGGCTTTAAACATCACAAATGAGTCTTCAAAAGTTCAAGACAAAAGCGTTTCGGACGAAAGAGAGAAAGAACCACAGGTGTGAGGTATCGTACATAGAATAGAACAGCTAGGGAGTTTTCCTGCCACTTTTTTTGCTGATACACTAGGGAGTGGCGAAGGGACTTTCTTACCTATGTAGTTTTGATGTCCGAAAAGTGCTATTTGTCTGCTTAATTTGAATAAATTACCAATTTAATCCCTCACAAAATCTTACTTTACCAAATGCGAAAGTTTGGATGTTTATTACTCAATCACGGCAGAACGAGTGAACAGATCCGAATGAAATTTGGTGCAGAGATAGTCTGGAATAGCACATAGGCTACTTTTTTTTCTCTCAAAATTCTCATCACAATTTCTACGCAAACAAAGTCGCGGGCAACAATAAAGTATACGTATAAATTGAAGGGTACGCACTGTTTATTCGAAATATATGTATATGTTAGGGAAACTTACTGTTAGTTTGCTTTATAGATAGCCTGTTGCAGGAAAAAGTCATTGTTTACCTATAATTATCGTAAGTTGTTAACCCTGGGTGATGCAAATATTATCATTTTGTAGGCGGGGCACCCTGTCAGAGCTCTTATCAGTGCAATCAACTATATACAGCAATAATAAGGCAACAAACATAAGCTACGTAGCTTAAAGTCATAAATAACTATGTTTTTTTTGCTATAATCATCATAATGTATCATCATGTAGAGAGAAAATTAGATACTACAGTATTCTTTTGCAAAGGCTTTCAATTTAATAATTTTTCATAAAGAAGACATGTCTATGGAGCACCCTTGCGAAAGGGGCGAAAGGTGAATACATTAGTTGCTTTGATAAATTACAATAACAGTCAGAACTTTACATACCATGACATCTAGGGAATCCAGTCAATCATACCCCATGAGTAATACATATTTATGCGATAGCATCCTATGAATACCATGGCACGAACACACCAAATCATCACAATCATCCCTTATGCATATTTGAAGGGCTTTAGACATTGTAGAAAAAAAATCTTTGGTTCAATTTTCAAGAGAAAAATACTCACCCGCAGTACAGTGCCTTGACTCCCTCCTGCTGCGAGGTCTTGACGAAGCAGTCCACCATGCCCGTGTACCGGAGCTCCACATGGCGGGGGTCTATCTTCTGACCCTGGATCTGGAGACGGGTCTTAGTTGTGTCTATTGGGAATGTACCTAAAACAAGGAGTGTTACATTTAAAATCAAAACATGCTTGGTGACTTTTGGGGTTGGATCTGCAATCGTGCAGCAATAGTTGGGTTAAAAGGGTTAAAGCTAGTAGGGTTTGGGTTCCCGATTATAACGCTACTACTCCTATTACAAGGTAATGCATATTTTTCGAGATATTAATGAAAAATGTTTCTATCCTCAAATTGGATAAAAAGCGAAAACGGAACGTTACAATGGGCGATTGACAACCGAATCTTTTGCACATATTGTCTGTGGTGCAAGATGACGTGAAAAATTATCAAAAAAGGAACGTAAAAAAAAGTATGCTACTTAGCATACTTTTTTTCTTTTTTTCTTTTTTTGCGTGGCCCTGGAACACAAAGGGCTACCTTTGTGTTCCAGGGCCACGGTATCTCATTCGAACAACCCGCAGCCCTGGCAGGCATCGGTCCACTCGGACCCCTTTTGATTTGCTGACATCTCCTTGAGGCACGCGTGGAACACGAACGCGCCGTCGGCACGGCCTGTCGTCATAAGACGGACGGACGGTGAGCCACTCCATTACTCACCGTCCACAGGCCCGCGCCTACGGTGACCGGGGGCCACTGGTCGCCCCTCGACGCCCGGGGCGTCTCCCTCGGCGGCTGAGACGTGAGGTTCTCTCCCTCTCACGTTCCGACACCTCCTTCGCTAGCATGACTGCTTCGCAGGAGGCGACGGCTTCCCATTCCCTCTCGCTCCGGACCATGGATTGAACCAGGACGAAGACACGGCGGTGCTCAGCCCAAGCGGGGCATAGCTCCACGGTGTGCTCCACCGTGTCCTCCGGCCGATCCTCGCAGTGGTGACACCCGAGCGTTTCCTCCCGCCCGATTCGGTGCAGGAACCTCCCGAAACAACCGTGTCCGGTGAGGACCTGCGTCAGGCGGAAGGTGAGGGCGCCGTGGCGCCTCTCCAGCCACTTCTCAAAGAGGGGACTTATCGCCACTATTGTGGCGTCCCTGCACGTCGCTCTCTCCATGTCGCCATGAGATCGCGCCGGAGGGAGGTCTGTCCGCTGAGAGACAATTTGCCGCGGCAGCGGAGTTCCCCCCGGCGTAGTGCCTCCGCGCGCCATTCGTGCAGGCACGCGAGGACTATCGCCTCCAGATCCCATGGCGGCAATCCGGCCAAAAGGCTCGCCGCCTCGCCGGAGATCGTGCGGTACCCCCGGATCAGCCTTACGGCTACCACCTTCTGGGGCGCGTTCAGGTAATGGGGGCAAACTGAACCTTATGTCTAGTTTTTAAAGTTGTTTTTCCAAAAATAATATATCTGTTGACATGATAAGAAACTCAATGTGTGAATAATGGATGTATTTGTAATACATTTGTTGTTTTATGTAATTAACAATAACAAAGTACATATGTATAATTCTAAAGAAAATAAAAATAGTTTCCAGAATATAGTGTTTACAATGTATTAGTTACTATATTAACTTGTTTTATGATGGTTGGCACACAAGTACAGGGCTGCTATACGGGGAGAAGACAATCAAGTTAATTGATTTAAACATTTAATACAGTACCTACATACAAACTTCCACAATAATAGTTTGATAATAGAATTGTAATTTTCTGATTGTGGTTTTTTTTAAATAGCAGTTATGCAGAAATAAGCTTAGAATGGCCAATTTAGGAATTATTTATGAATCTGTGATTTTTCTAATAAGAATGTTTGGATTTGATTGAACTTTAAGTTCTAATAGAATTTTTGGCTTATTCTTAAAATCATTATCTATGGTGTATGTAATCTGGTGGTCATCGAATGAGTCAGGTTTAACTATAAATGTTAGGTCAAGCCTACTCTTCCAGTGTCAAATTATGACAAACCTTCAAGCAGTAAATAAATCCAACCAATTCATAATTACTTTACAATAATATATAAATACAGAACAGAAAAACACTATGTATTCAAATTCAAGATACAAAGAAAAGCATAACTACGTACTCCAGTCTTGAATTGTAACAATTGCTATATCACCTGGAACTTCCAGGTGATATAACAATTTTAAGGTTATGTTCATCTGGAAGATCGATGTATTCCTTACCAAATTCGGCGACGATCGACGCAAGGCCGCCGTAGATAAACGGTCTCCAATCCCTATCTCCCATCACACATGAAGGTATTCAAGAATAACTTATGTTTACTTCTGTAACCGGTGATCGATATACTTCGACACTAATTCACTGAAATGTAACCGTAAAAGGCGAAAATCACACATTAAGTACTTGAACACGGAACTAATAAATGCGTAGTTTTGATTACTTTTCTCGTTAAAGTAAATAGAATATTATTATTTCGTCAGCACTTCTGCACACGAAACGATTAGTTTTTCAGCTGACTGAAATTCGCATAAGTTGATAGATAAGACACACTGCTGACATTGACAAGCGGAAGCACTCTTCCCTCCCAGAGTCCTCCAACTGCTACAGACCACTAATATTTTTACCAGTCCAAATCGAATAAGATTCGCGATTTCTGATATTTAACTGATCTACTGCTTAATGCATTAGATTATAATAACCAAATTAGAACTTGAATCTAAGAAACTTGAAAGGGAATTATTCGATTATGGCTACGGTAACCTCGGATTCCTGGCAGATCGAAAATTCCGTTTGGTATAAGTATTCTACTTTTTGGCAAAATTGGCTTTTGTCATCTAGTCAAGAGACGCATAACAATTTTTAAACAAAACGAATTATAAAATGTTTTTAATTTATCTCGATCACTAAGCCAAAAGATACGTTTTCGAAATCTCCGACTCCGACCGAGCATTTATGAAAACTGTACTGGCGGGTGGCGGCTGGTTGTGAAATCATTATTCTCGAAATAAAACCAGAGTAAAAAACGAATAGTGTGAAATAGGTACGGTACCAACCAACGATTATTGCGTTACAGTGTCAAACGTTTAACGCAACCTTGTTGGAAGTCGCATAAGAAGTTTCAACTTTCACTTCAAAAAAAGTTGTACCATTCAATGTTAAGAAAATATCAAAACAAAATTTTGAAACCGAATACTTGTAAGTAATGCATCATGCGTACATCCCTCCGTGAAAGTGTCATAAACAAATGTCATCACTGTCATCCCGCCTAGCTCACCGAAAACAAGATCGGCTATCATCAAGTGGTTCATGTATTGCAACAAGTGGGATTTCTAATTATTCATGATGTATCAATTTAATTGATACAGAAAACTCGATCATAAGCAAATCTTGTGCAAGAGGTATAAATAACCGAATAAAAAACCGAATTTTGTTTTGCCGACGACGCCCAGGGTAACTATTATTAAATTGTTATTTTCTCTACTCATAGTTTTACAATGCAGAGAACTTGCGGGCAGGAATTGATTGAACTTAATTAGTGTTTTTGGGCGTGTCCGACCTCCACGCTTTTTGGTAAACAACATTTTTAATGTTCATAGATTCTACTACAATATGTTGGGCAGGAAGGAAAGTATGCATAATTAATCCATTGTTGACGTAAACATGTCACCAACAAAATTTTCTCATTTAATCATCTGTTATCTAAGATCCATGAAGCTAAAAAATTTGAAATAAAATATGGACTGATTGTCGCACCAAAATTCAAAATCAATCTTATCACATGACTTTGTATAGTGAACTTACATCACAATATTATTAATGTAAAGGGATATAGGAGGTGGCCTGTGTCCCGTTAGTGGGAATGATGTAGGTCAATTATGCTACAGGAACATTACTCTTTCACTTTTACTCTTACACTCATAATTGCGCAAGTTGTATACTGGGTATCAATGGAGGAAAATAAGTTAAAATAATTAAAACTAATGTCATTTGGCTATTGCATGGTAACATTATTGCTGTAGGCATGTTATTATTCATGAACAAGGGTTAGTCCTAGCAACTACTAAATCTATAATTATTACTTTATTGGGTATAAAATTATGTTAATTTAACAATAACTAGCTTACGTTAGGAGAATAATAATTTATGAATGACACATTGTTTATCTACACTAATTTATGAAGGTAGAGTTTGTAAGTTGGGATGTTGGTAATATCTAAAACAGATCATCCAAGTTGAAAAATTCCTCCTGAAGAGGGGATAGATTTCGTAAGCTCAAACGGAATTTTGGTAAAGAAATTGTTTAGTGTCTCAGCGACTTTTAACTTATCAAAAATGGTTTTGTTATCTTTCCTAAAGACAATTCACTCTTATCTTGTTGTTGAGTCTTCCCAGTTCCTCTGTAAATTACCTGCCACACAGTTTTTATTTATTCCCTTTATTCATTTTACAACATACAATTTACATTTTTTTTTTAGTAGCCCACCGGCACTGGGAACAGGGTCCGGGCTACCGGTAGTCAGGGCTCTTGAGAGAGGAACCTCCTAACAATACGTGCCATGTCCAGAAGTACTGCTTTCTGAATCAAGCCCTTAATCCAGCTGCCAAGCGAAAGACTCTGCAGATGTTGGTCAAAGCTTTTAGATATTAATTTTATTATTAGAACTAGCAGCCCACCCAAGCTTCGCACGGGTATTTACCAAAGCTTCAAAATTATAATACACACAAATACACAATCATTTCTTGACATTGCCTCCCCTCCCGTACGGCCCGTACCCCAGTGACGCCTACATCGCATAAGGTGCTGCCTAGCTAGCTAGCTGAGTAGGGTGAGCGGCGACCACGGCGACATTTTTTTCTAATACTTACATTTTTAAACTCGTAATATCTTTCGAATGGAACGTCCGAATTGAATAATTCAAAAAGTTATTTAAAGGTATTGAAGCAGTCTTGACTATGAAGTTATTTATTTTGATAAGGATTAATACCAAGATACAAATACAGAGCCTTTTCTAGCGGCGGCATTCAATTTTTTTTTTTTATATAGAATAACGCTTATTGTGGCATAACTATACTAGTTACACTTATTGTGTGTAACTATTACAGCATATTATGCTGTCGCGACACTTTTTGTAAATAATGATGTGTTCTGCAAAGTCGTAGTACATTATTTTAATCTATGTGAGTGTGCTTAGCTATGTTTCGAGAAAATCTGCTCAGCCGTTTGAAGGTCATCACCTCTTTTCTAGTTGCTGAAGGAATATAAACTTTTACGGATCTGGTCGATTCGAAATTTGAAATCTTGTCACTTGTCACCCTGGGCATCGCCAAGGGGGGGGGGGGGCTCATGCGCCCCCTAAAAGCTGGAGATTAAAAAAAATATAACCTTTCTGTTTTTCGTTAATTAGCGAGAAGATGCGCAACACCGACAAAAGTGGAAGCGATGGGAGGAGACCTATGCCCAGGACTGGGACAGTCAAGGCTAAGAAAAAATAATATAAGTTTAAAAAGAGAGAAATAAAAATAATTAAAAAGCCCCCGACAGAAAAGAACCTCAGAAAAAAAAAACCAAGCGTCGTAGCGTCGGGGGACCGCTTAACAAAAGCACAAAACAAAGCGGGCCCCCGACGCTACGACGCTTGGATAAATTTATTTTTGGTTTTTTAGAGGTTCTTTTCTGTCGGGGTTTTTTAAATTTAATTTGAAAATATAATATAGCCTATGTCACCCGGGGATAGTGTAGCTTCCCAACAGTGAAAGAATTATTCAAATTGGTTCATTAGTTTCGGAACCTATTCAATGCAAACAAACAAACATTCAAATCTTCTCTTTATAATATTAGTTTAGATTACCAATTTTATTTCTTACTATAGCTGTCCGGTGTATATGTTTGTCGTAGCGTAATGATATATAATCCTCGATAAATGGGCTATCTAACACTGAAAGAATTTTTCAAATCGGATCAGAAGTTCCTGAGATTAGCGCGTTCAAGCAAACAAACAAACTCTTCAGCTTTATAATATTAGTAAAGATTAGGTGTTTGAGATTTTGTTTGTGCAAGACACTTTTGAATATTTTCGCATAGTTTCTAACATAAGTGTGAAAGACTGAAGTCAGAGATTTTTCGTGATATAAATTATATATATCTCTGCTTTTCCTTATTCCCGTAGCGGCCCATTTTCTAAATTCAGATTTTGAATTGAGTTTAACTTTTTTTACAGGACACGTTTTATTGAATTCATGGCAAACTGTAGAAAATAATGTACCGTAGTTTATATGACAGCATGTTAAAGTTTAATCTTACATTTTCAGCGTCTAATTCACAATGAACTTCGACTCGGAAGCACCGCCGCCACCCCCTCCTAGGGCACCAAGAGGACCGCCAACACCAACAAAGATCGTGAGGTTTGACAAGGGCTATGTACAAACAGTGCCCGGTTTACTGAAGCTAGTACAATTGGTAAGATTGTTGTTTTATAAATTAGTCTATACTAATATTGTAAAGAGGTAAAATTTGTTTGTATGTAGGGGTTATCTTCGGAACCACAGGAGCGATTCCTAAAATTCTTTGACTAACGGGAAAGCTGCTTTATTCCCGAGTTTGATTGGCTACATTTAAAGAGATAATTTCCGTACATAACGGGAGAAAACCGCAAGCAAAACCTATTTTGTAATAAAATGGACCATTATGGATTGAGCTATCTTCCAATTTATATTAAAAAAAAAACTGCTAATAATAAATTAAATTTTTTCGATGTTCACATGTGACGGAGAGCCTAGAAAGCGATGGCATGCCGACTTAGAGGCCTTTATGAGAGATTGGCCGGAGAAAACCGCCTAAATATAAAAGTGGAAGGCTATGGGGGAGGTCTTAGCCCAGCAGTGGGTCAATATAAGCTAAATAAAACACGTGGCATATCTCAACTTCAATCATCATCATTTCAGCCAAAAGACGTCCACTGCTGGGCACAGGCCTCATGAGGCCTCCCCCAAGAAGGGGGGTCTTGCCATAATCGCCACGCTTGGCAGGCGGGTTGGCGATCGCAGTACGGTTGTTACAAAAGCACAGAGAACGCTGCTGCCCATTCTCTGTCAAGTCCGTTAGTCGCCTCTTACGACACCCACGGGCAGATATGGGATGGTGCTATTATCGATGTTGCTTTACGTCCGACACCATACAGACGAATTCAATCAGCATTACGCATAAACCCCGCTGATGGTTGCCACATGTCGATATCATAGGAGATGTGGTTTCCTGTAATTTTGGATTTATATCTTGGTCGGTTCTGTATATACTTTATTGGCCTTTTATTTTCACAAGAGCAACTTTCATCTTTTAACCTTGAACAGACTAGAATGATAATGCTACTATCTTTCTCACAAGATTAAAGATAAGCTTGTTAGCTAGATTGGTAGTTAGGATTAGAATTATCCCTAGTATCGTTCCTAATCCTAAATAATATTATAAATGCGAAAGGAAGTTTCTTTCTTCTTTCACGCCTAAACCACAGAACCATCCCCTGAAATTTTGCACGTATACGTTGTCAGGTGTACAGAAAAGGATAGGGTACCTTACATCCCGAAAAAAGTACTTACCGTTCCCGAGGGAAACAAAAATAGCGTCCTTATGATAATAGATGGCGCCACGTGTCAGAGCCTAGTTTAAAATATCTTCTCCTATTTTTCAGGTTTGCAACATTATTGGATTTATATGCATAAAGTTATCCTGGACTTGGGTGTCTTCCATTTTCTACAACATTCTCTACTGGTTCGCAATCATCGTCACTGCCCTACTGCTGTTCCTGTACACATTCCACTTTGTTGAGAAGTTTGACAAATTGCCCTGGCTAAAGTGGGAGTTTGCATACTGTTGCCTAGTATGTCTGACTTATATTGGATTATCTATATTCGCTACAACTATTGGAGAAAGTGTGGGGTACGCTGTAGGGGTGAGTTTATCAAATATTATTATTTATATTTTTTGCATTGAAAAACAGACTCGCCTGATAATGCAAAAGAGCTGCCTTTTATTTTATCATATTTATCTTCTGGTAAGCCCCCTAGTCATCCTTCAGACTGATATGATAATCTAATATATAAAATTCTCGTGTCGCAGTGTTTGTTACCAAACTGCGCCGAAACGGGTTTGTATGAAATTTTGTGTGCAAATCGGAGGGTAGGTCGGAGAATCGGCCAACATCTATTTTTCATACCCCTAAAAACCATCAAAATTTCTACGTGAACGAATTCGCGGGCAGCAGCTAGTTATTATCATAAAATTAGGTTTAGGACTGTCACTTACTATAACCATCACCGCGCGGTGGCTAAGCGATTAGTTGCTGCGCTGTTTCGCGGGTTCCCCGCACGTAACAAGTATTTGTATGACCTACCTACAGGTATTTGCTCAGGTCTGGCTGTTTGGTGGTGAGAATTAAATATTAGTAAACGCACCCACGGTACAGGTGTAATTCCTAGTACGGGGCAACATTATTTAAAATAAACTATACCTTAATGCCTGACTGATAAAGTGCATGTATGCAACAACAACGATACAATAAATAATGCTCCATTCCTTTTAATTCCAGTTCTTCGGGCTATGCGCGATCATAGCGTATGGTTTCGACGGCTACCTGAAGTACAAGGCGTGGAAGCGAGGGCTCCCGCCGCAGCCCCCGCAGTAGACATCATATCTTCAACACCACGCCGAGCTTCACCTTATTAATGACAGCAGTTGGCTTTAAAAAGGTTTTGATGGAGGAGGATAGTGAGTTCCTCTCTATGGAATTTGGATTATGATCTAAGAAGGATGATAGCAGTGCTTAAGGTGTGCTTCCCACTTTTTCGTGTCAATGTTTATCGCCAGAGCCAGATGGCGAAATCGATTTTTGTTTTTTTTATTTTTTAATATTTGTTTTCTGGTGTTTCGCCGAATCGAATGTGTGCTCACAAAAAGCACGGTGTGCTCACCGTGGTTTTTGGATCGGCACATTCGATTATTATATCGACGGCCTAAGTTCTATAGTTGCCAATGTGACTTTTTTTCAGTGAATTTTAACAAGCTTAAGTTAAGAGCAAAGTATTGAGTATTTTTAAGTGTACTGATGTCATTTTATATGTAGTATTTTAATTTTTATGTTAAGTTTTACTCTGGTGAAAAATCTTTGGTCATGAATGCAGCCAATAAATCTATATTTTTGTATAAATTTTGCAGCATATTAACATGCACTGTGCTTTTTAAATGACCAATGCGATTTTTGATATTAACGAATTACTGGCGAAGTACCTACTGAAATCTGAATAGTTCATCATCATCACTCATCATTTCAGCCCAAAAGACGTCCACTGCTGGACATAGGCCTCCCCGAAGTCACATTGACATTTTGGGGGTTTTGCCATAATCGCCACGCTTGGCAGGCGGGTTGGCGATCGCAGTACGGTTGTTACAAAAAGCACAGAGAACAGAGAACGCTGCTGCCCATTCTCCGGCAAGTCCCTTAGTCGACTCTTACGACACCCACGGGAAGATACGGGATGGTGCTATTCTTAACGTCTGACACCATACAGAGCCTGAATAGTTCGTATTTTGGAAATTAAAAAATGAATTTAACCATTTTTTTATCTATAGAAATTCTAAAACTATATTTACTTATAGTCTATAAATAATAATCTTATCTTTATATTATCTCTGTGCTTCAAAGTGCTTATTAGACTAACTTTAGATACTTTTATTGTCTATTATCTACTTAATTATGTCTATAATCACAAAAAGCTATTGTATGTGCCTTTTCTGTGTGCCTATATTTAAAACGTTAAAAACGAAACGGTTTTAAAACATAGTTAACTAATTACCAAAACTTCCACCATCGTTTTTACTAGTTGTTTCGGGCTCGACCGAAGGAGCTACGAACGCAAATTCGAATAGATTAGGGTATACGCGGTATTTATTAGGATCTCAAGTGGAATGGCAAATGGCTATCGTATTGTGTTGCTTGTAGCTTTGTTTAGTCCTTGTATCATGCATTTTAAATGCAATATTGGTGCTTAAACAAGGGGAAATATTTAGGCCTGTTTTGTTTTAAGAATAAGCGAGCCACGTCCGGTGAGTATCGCATTGATTTGCTTACATTAAGAAAGTAACTCGTCTCAAAGATGACAGAAGATAAACTTTCTCGTGAGCCTTTCTTCCGCTGAAATGTCGAGCCTGAACCACCCATTAAACGAGAGACAAAATAAAATAAACTTGTCTACAAGACAACATTTTTTGAAGAGTATATGCCTCCTCGTTCGAAAGATATTTTGTGATTGCTACCTATAAAATGGTATTATTTTTCTGTACATAATATAAAATAACGTACTTACAAATTAGTCTATGCCATGTATATTTTGATGTGTTTTACTAACATATTATTTACCCACCATACTTTTGGATAGTTAATATTATTCTCAACAATGGGTCCAATCTTTTTTGGGCATTTTTAAAATAGATTTTTATAAATTGTATTTTATTTATAAAATGTAAGTTATTTCGATCGAATATTACTAAGCTTTTCCAAAGCATTATTAAATCATAGAAATAAGTTTTGATTAAAAATATGTTTTTTTTTGCTTAAGGTTGAATTTCACCAATGATATTGAAAGCGATCAGCACATTAAACTACGATCAAGAGCTGTCAGTGTCACCATTGCTTTGAAATATATCTGACAGCTGCTTATTGGTGAAATTCGCTATATAAGACAATTTTGTTATGATTTTGTATTATTTGTATATTTTCTTTTGGATTTTTGTTAGTATTCAAAGGACATTGATCCGTACCTGTTAACAATAGTAATAATACATAAGGTATATATATATACACTAAGAATATAACTACAGACTTTGTTAAGTTTCTGGCTCATTTGCACCACAAATCACTAAACGAACTTTTAACATTGTTCAATTTTTGTGAGTCCGTAACCGTCGTATTACCCAATAACTAGGCTGTGGAGGTCAGATAGGTAGTGGCTTCATGTAAAATACTGGTACTCAGCTGCATTCGGTTAGACTGGATGTCGACCCCAAGATAGTTTGGGAAAAGGCTAGGATGATGTTCTATTTCTATCTATTGTCGGAAGTTAGACGTATTTTCTTTCAACTACGCAGTAATGTTATCATTAGATCAAAAAGATTACTGGCTGACAGTAAAAATCGGCTGAATAAAACTGACTTGGTGAAAAAAAAACAAATGGCGCGCATTTTGTACCATTGTAAAACTTTGATACTTCTTATTTACCAAATAAAAAGGTAAAAAATCATGGAAATTGACAGCGATTGCGATATGAATTCAACTCCAGAAAATATAAAACAGCTGCAAATGAAGTTGTAAATAACCTTTAATAATTGTATGTTTGAAGGGAAGATGAAATAAACTTTGTTTCATTAACTTGAGTTTATATTTTGAGTAGGTATATTTTGTCAGGGTAGTTGAAAGAAAAGCAGATTACGCACCTCGACAAAGTGAGTAATTAATGCACTCGTGATAATTTAGTGCCCTCGCATGCGCTCGGGCACCAACATAACACTCGTGCATGACTCACTTTGCGCTCGATGCAACAATCTACTATTAGTGACAAATTGTATGCCCGATGTGTTTTCTATTTTCCTTAAAAAGATGGCGTACTTATTATATATACCCTATATACCCTATATTTTAACCCCTATCATCATCTGCCTAGCCTTTTCCCAAACTATCTTGGGGTCGGCTTCCAGTCTAACCGGATGCAGCTGAGTACCAGTATTTTTACATGAAGCGACTGCCTATCTGACCTCCACAACCCAGTAACTGGGTAATACGATACCCCTTGGTAAGACTGGATGTCAGACTTTTAACCCCTACTGGGAACGAAAATCCTTCCCGAGTGCACACTTTCGTATTGCAAAAAGTCGATTTGTGGTGGAAGCGAGCTTTAAAATTATAATTTAAAACTTTTAATCATAGATGAAACAATTTTTAATGCATTGTTGTATGTACCTACTTATTTTTACTACAATATTTTCGTTGACCTACGATCTATTTTTCTTTTGATTACATTTTGATAATCAAGTTCAGTTTTATACGATTTTTTTGTAATGAGAAGCAGTGATCGAATATTTTTGTCGATTTAGACGTCATATAAAATAAGTGTTACCTACTTTCGTCGCAGATCGTACCACTATAAGCACAATTTTGGACGAATTAATGATTGTTCTTGTTTTGCTTCAAAAATTGTTTCTACAGTTTTGATACGTCGATACTTCGATTTCAAAGGTCATAAGGTTCATTTTTTCTTTTATGTCTTACGCCCTTTCAAGTCGGAGTGTCGGCATTTGTTGATTGTGTACGTTCGGGTGTCCATGTGGAATCTAAATAATGTTAACACAATAAAACCACTCGGAATACATTTCAATTGTTTTATTTGATACAACAATGACCATAGAAAATATTAACAAAAGTCGGTTATACCGGAATATTTGTAAAGTACATTTTCTATCATAGGTAGATACTTAATAAATAGGTATTATCGGTTTTTTTTTTTACATAATTTAGCCAAAAGAAACAGAAGGTTTCTCAATAATAATTTTATTTCTTTAGTTATGTACACAAAATAACACTTAACAGGCCAATACATTAAGATACAACAGTACAAAGCGACTGCTTCTTTCAAAAGAAATTTCTTCCAGCAGAACTGCGACAGGAGATATTAAAAAAGAGATGTAGACATAGTGTGTAAAAGAAGAAGAGAAAATGGAATACATAAAACACAAAATATGTATATACCAATAATATAAATACCTATGCAGCTATGACGGAATGAAAAGATAATGTTTATTTTAGTATTTTAAACCAAAATCGTGAGAAATGGTTTTATAAAATCTGACAAAACCGTTTCTACGATCGTAGCGTCTTCTGGGCTTTCTCTACCAACCTCAGTGACGAAAAAGGCCTGTTTTTGTGGCATATACAGTTTCGTTGCCATGGGTAACAATATATTATATGCCATAGGTCTCGACAATACAGCCACAGTTTTATTTATACTCTTGTTTTTCCTTGTGTTTACTAAGAATTATTTATAATCATTAAATCATTGGTCAACGATGTATATAGGTTAGGTATGCTGCAAGTTCATATAATTTGAATACAAATTTCCGAATTATTAATTTTCAAAATTTTACAAGTCTTCTCTAATAGTCTATTAAAACTGTTTGACTTGCTATTTGCTAAAACATAATGTTAGCAGGTCCAACAAGCTTCAAAACAACCTGGCTTTCAGGGAAATGAATTGTAAAGCCAATTGACATTGCTTTAGTAATAACCATTTCATAAGACATTTAGAAAATGACAGTTGTGCTTTGAATGTATGGACTATTTAAGTTGGGGAGTTAATAACATGCTTACCAATGAATATCCCTGAACTTGGAAGATTGTCGATATTGTTTTTTTTTAATACCCTTCCTCATGTGGTGCAGTCTACTCTGAACTCTAAAAACATAGGTACATAGTTCATACTTTTTTCTTATAAATATATTATATAGTTTTATCTATTCTTGCGCAGAAAAATGATTAAATGTGTATTAGAGCAACATTTACAAAGATGAGCACAAATCGTAAAATCACGTGATTAAGATACATTTGACACAAACAGTGAGCAAACCTTTTGTGGAAAACAGTGGACGGAAGTTTATACAATTATACAGACATATATCTTATGTATAAAAGGTAAAGGTAAGGTTTGTACAAAAGTTAAAATACATATTTATAATAAAATTCAATGCACTCTGTTTCTTGTCTGTTTCCACTAACACTAGGTGACACCTAAATTAATGGCTAAATATTAAACCACCGCTGCACCGTTAGAATTTAAAGTCTCGGCGCTGAGCTGAGTGTTGAAGATCTAGTGCGCTAATGCTTAGGTGTCGCCTAAGGGTCACAATTGCCCGCAAAATCGCAAAGCTAATTTTTTTTAAGAGTGCCTGTGTGCACAGTTCCTGAAAAGAGTTTCATAATATTAAGATGATACTCTTTGTAAGCTATGCTGACAAAGTTTTCTTGTTAAAAAAGCACAATTTGTTGCAATACATTTAAAATATTTTATAACTCTTAAAAAGTAGGCAAATATTTTATAAAGTTTTATCCTTATTTACAATTATAATAGATGTTTATAAACATGATTAAATAAGTTAGTGCTTACTACAGTATTATCACAAAAATGTCTAAGAATAATTGATTGTTAATAATATCTACAACACAGAATAGATTATATTTTAAACATTAATCTACAAAACATAATTCTGATATATATTAAGTGCCCAAAATAACAGTAACACACACGGGGTGAGTGACATGACGTGAAAACTGTTACAATGAACTCATCACATTATTCTAGTGCCCCCAAACAGCTGTTCCCTGCGTTTTGACCGTGTACATATTGCACATTAAGATGAAAAAGTTGTTTTTTTTAACCAGCCAAAAACTACTTCTTCTGGTGCGTCTAGTTAGAATCTCGTAAGTACTGAATTAATGGTAACAGTTTGCCTGTCTATTGAAAAATATCTTTGAAAAAATTACTTTTAATATGAAGTAACTAAGTTAATATAAGTACCTACACACTGAGGTAATCAAAGCCTTTGTGCAATATTAACATAAAATGCCCAATTTCTGACTAAACCGGAAAAAAAACCCTACACTTTTTGTATACATCCAGGATATTTGTCATATTTTTCCATGTATTGTTGATAAAGATATTATCTTTGTCCTTCTATTTCAAGAAACATGTGCGCCAAATGTGGTCTTATTTTAGCTAATTTATGTATGACACATGGCTAAGAGTTCTAGGCTACAATGAGTAGATAATACTCGCTCAGCTTTTATTTACGTTGCACGGTTTTTATGTAGGTATGTAACAAAAATACAAGGTCAAATTAAATTAGCTGGTGGAACTCCGTAGTCCTGATGGTTTTATATCTTAACACGACAAACCAAAAACTAAAAGTCTATGTTTTTTTTATAGACCGTCAACGACCTATTTACCTACAGATAGTTCGATAAATCAGCTTTCCTTTCCTTTGCTTTATCGTGTTTAGACATTCATTCCCTTCATCGCTTTGGAATTTGTCCTGGATGGTTTCTTTATTTTTCTTTTTTTGTTGTATAGACGCTTTTTTAATTTACTGATTGTTTTGAATGTGTGGACATCGAGGCCTTATAGATTCCTAAATCCTTGGATTTTTTTGTCTTGTTCTACGTTTTGTAGTAAGCAACGACTTATTGTCGGGCCTACGATGTCCTCCTAACGCTGCGCGCTGTATCATAAAATATTGTAAAACCAAATGATTTTAAAAGAGTCACCATGGAGTTTCTTGCCGGTTCTTCTCCATAAGAAACGACAAATCCGAAACAAGCACCTTTCTGTCGACTATGTGAAATATAAATATTTCGATTTAGATTTTTGATGAGGATTTTTTCTTAGATTAGAGGCACAGGAACGTCTCTAAGTTCTTGTGCCTAATCCAGGAAGAAGTCCATCCTTAATCCCCAGCCCAATACCAGCCTGAATTCACTCACTGCTGGGTATATTATCTCTTTTCTTGGCGATGATTGATAGGTTTGGAATTCGGGCTGGAGTTGATGATGATGATGTTGTCTTTGGAGTTTCACTAGCCAATTTAATTTCACCCTGTTAGTATACTTCATCGACATAGAACATAAATAGTTTTGAAACTCGAATAAATACATACTAATGTATAAATCTGCCAAAATGCATAATTTAACGTACGTATCAGTGGATGCAGGATTCAATATTTATCTCGTGACGATTTTCTGAGTTTATCTCTGTCAGGCAGATGTCATGATGTCATTGACACACTTGGCAGGAACGGAACGTCTCCGTCAACGTAACGTCAGCTCCGTTATTTAAAATCTTTTATAAATCAATAAACAATATTTAAGTGATAAATCAAAGTGATTAAGTGAAAGTACACTCTAATACCTTAGTGACAATGTTATCAAATAAAAAGATTTACCACAAGTGAAGTTTTAAAGAATATAACAAACTGTGAACATTTTCAAAGCCCAGCGAACTTTTTCTGACAAAAACTGTGCATGTGTGTAAATATAAACTATTACTAATGATATACTGCATGATCTTGATCTCACTTATGAAGAAACAGTGACTGGAAGCACGACAGTAAAAAGCATAATTTAAATTTTAACCGTTCGAAACATACGTTCCTCAAACAAAGGATTGAACTTTGGACCTGTCCGACACCTGACTTAAACGCTTTATCACATGAAAAGGTATGCAGCTACCTAATTCATAACCATTGGGTATGTTCATATGGCTCGTTGGTATATCAGGCGACTGCAATTCGTCACCGATCTGTTAGGCGCAAGTTCAAACCCCGCAGTAAGTGGTTCTTTTTGTGAATAGTTTGATTGATATTCTTTACCTACAACAAAAATAAGAATGAAATAAACAAAATCACCTAACTAGAACAACTTGAAGGTCTTATAAGCCTACTATAGTACAACAGAGGGCGCCACGATAGCTTCTAATAAAATGGACTCCGATAGCAATAACGTAACATACCGTAAACCCTATAGAACGGGCTCACTAACCGACATAGCAAACGTATCAGATTGTAACGAGAAAACATTATTTGACACAACGATGATGAGCTTACCAGATAGTTTTAATGACAATAGTGGAATCATATGTGAACTTACTGAACAAAACAATATACTTAAGGGACAATTATTGAGCGCACAACAAGAAATAGAAAATTTAAATAGTGAAAACTTTGTTCTCAAATCCGATTTGCAAAGTATGATAAAAACTATTAACACATACAAAAAAATATGCTCAACGCCTGAGAAAAAAAACATTGCACCGACACGCAAAAATAATAATAAAACACTGCACCAAGTAAACTCACCACGACCCCAAAATGAGGAATGCGATCCACAACGCAACAAACATAATAAGGAGACTCAAACTACTAACAGCCGTACTCAGACGCCAAATAAAGTAAAAGAGGTATTTGCTATTAAGGAGCAAAGTTCAATAATAGTACCGAAGCCAAAACAAAAGAATAAACTGTGTATTCTGAGTTGTAACACGATAAAGGGATCCTCGTCAACAATTGAAGAAGTTTTCTTCGATTACTTCGACTACTGTCACTACATAATGCCCAACAGCACCACAGAACGGCTCGTAAGTAATATCGAACAAAAATTAAAAGACTTCACCATGAACGACTATTGCCTGCTCTTCATTGGAGGAAATGATATAAGAGAGGAGAGCAACTACATAAATCTAATTAAGACAATAAACGAATCGCTCCGTAAAGTCTCCCACACCAACATTATTATCTGTCTCCCTACATATATAACCGGAGCACCGATATACAACTTTAAAGTTAACATGTTCAACAACCTTCTTTGTCTAGACGTTCAACATCATCAGTACGGATACGTCTTCGACTGCAATCGTAACTTATCACATGAGATGTTCTCATACTCTACAGGCAAAATAAATAAAAACGGAATGAGAAATATATTTGACAGTATTATGAGTAACATACTAGTCGACTTACACCTATTTGGTCAGAGCAACGTACAGAATAATAGCACCATACAAGACAGTTCTTCCCACAGTAACGAGCAAAACGCAAACCTCAAGGAAAATTCTAACTTTTTTCGTCTATAATAACATATATGTCCTACACCAAAATATCGCCGGACTCCTAAACAAAAGTGATATTCTCAGTGTTTGTTTGGAAGAGCTGCAAAGCAAGAAAAAAACTATTGACGTTGTTTGTATTACAGAACATTTTATGACGCCTGAGCAAGAAGAATTATTAAATATACCTAACTATACCATAGCTATAAGTTTCTCAAGAGAATGTAAAAGAGGTGGTGCATGTGTGTTAACAAAAATTGGCCATCACTATAAAGTTGTAAATTTAAATCATTATTGTATAAAAAATTTGATTGAATGTTGTGCAATTGAATTAACTGAACATGGTATTATTGTTGTGTGTATATATAGGGTCCCAAATTCTGACTTAAATACTTTCTATGACAAACTAGAAAATATTCTCCATCTAGTATGCATTCAACGTGATAAAAAGATTATCGTTTGTGGGGACTTTAACATAAATACATTGAAAAGAAACAAACAGACCCTAGACTTCGAATATATTCTTTTAAACTATAATTTACAATTGCAATTCTCTCAACCCACTAGAATAAGTAGTGGGACATGTTTGGATAATTTCGCGCACAATATCAGAGGTTGCAAGGGGGAAATTATTGAATTTGGACTGTCAGACCACACCACACAGGTTTTAATATGCCCAGTTAAAAAAACATGTGCTATTAAGTCATGGCGTATTAGGCGAAGGAACTATAGCAAAGAATATTTAGAAAAATTTAAAAATTGTATAAAACGTCTTTCATTCTCAGAGATTTACAATACTTCGGACCCTAATGAGGCTTATGACTATTTTTTGGATCTATTTCAATGTTTTTACGATCTCTGTTTTCCTTACGAAACTATAACTAAGTCTTTAACAAAAAAATCTAAATGGATCTCAAAGGGAATAAAAAAATGTAGTAAACGGAAACGTGTGCTTCTGTGGCAATATAGAACTAAGCCCACTTCCAAGAACAAAAATGCGTTCAAATCATATTCACGTAGACTAAGAAAAATTATATCTTTAACCCAAAAATCCCAAAATAATTATTTTATCAAAACATCACAAAATAAATCTAAAGCGACATGGACCGTAATTAACAAGAATAAAGCCTATTTTCCAAAAGAACCTATAACTGAAATAAAAATTGACACAAAGATCGTTACGAATCCTACTGAAATAGCAAACTCCTTCAACGAATATTTTATTAACCAAGTATCTAATTCAAATCATAACATAACAAAAGAAATCCCCATTCATTCAAATACTTTGAATTCTCTATTTATGGAACCAACTTTGCCGCATGACATCGTGAATCATATTAGGTCTCTTAGAGATACAAACAGTGTAGGTAGTGATGGAATATGCACTAAAGTCATAAAAACAGTATCTCAATACATAGCCCCACATCTTAGTTATATAATCAATTTAAGTATTGAGAATGGTATCTTCCCGGAGAATCTCAAAACCTCCATAGTTACCCCACTATTTAAAAAGCAAGACAAATGTCTTATGAAAAATTATAGACCAATTGCCCTAATACCTATATTTGCAAAAATATTTGAAAAAGTCATATATAAAGCACTTTATACTTACCTAGAGAAATCAAACATTTTACTTGATGAACAGAAAGGATTTCGCAAGAACAGGACAATTAACATGGCTATCCATGATCTGATACGCCCTATCTTATCGAATGTTGATCAAAGAAATGCCGTATGTGCTATATATATGGACCTCACAAAGGCTTTTGATTACGTAGATTATAAAATACTATTAAATAAATTAGAGAAATACGGTATAAGAGGCAACATTTTGAATCTTATTGAATCTTACTTACACAACAGAAAGCAGATTTTAGAAATAACACGAATATGCCCACGCACTGGTTATGAAAGAAGATACAGATCTAGCAGTAGGATTATTAAATACGGAGTCCCACAAGGCAGCGTGTTAGGACCTCCACTATTCTTAACTTATATAAATGATTTGCCTAGAGAAATAAAGCATCCGATGGTATTATTTGCTGACGACAGCACGGTAGTTGTAAAATGTGACGATCCTAATACATACGAAGCAGAGATAAATTTGACATTGAATAAAATAATTGCTTGGCTGAATAATAATAATCTTGTCATAAATCTAGAAAAGACTAAAATAATGCACTTTTATCAAAGGATTCCTAATATTGACCTTGACATTAACTACTTGGGGACTAAAATAGAGTCGGCAACTATGACTAGATTCCTTGGTGTTATTATAGATAATAACTTGTCCTGGAAACCTCAAACGGAAGATATTTGTAAAAGAGTCAATAAATTTGCATATGCCCTCTATAAATTGGCTAAAATTGTAAGCCTTGAATCTGTTTTGATGGCTTACCATGGCTATGTTGTATCAACACTAAGATATGGCATAATATATTGGGGCAATTCAGTAAATAAGGAGTATGTCTTCAAAGCCCAAAAAAGATGCATCAGAGCTATGTGTGGTTTACAGAGGACCGACAGTTGTCAACCTCTATTTAAAAGCCTCAAACTCTTAACCTTGCCTTGTCTGTATATTTTTGAGGTAAATATATTTGTTAAAACAAACATGCACCTATATGAAATAGCTTTCAAAAGTCAATATAGGAAGCTACGTGATAGGAATAAGTTAGATCTTAAAGTACCGTTTGCAGGTACGGCTTTAATGAGGAAAAGTTTTTTTTGTATGGCCCAAAGAATATTTAATAAGTTACCTTGCTCAATAAAAAATCTAAATTTAGTCAATTTTAAACGTAAATTGTGTACTATATTAATACAAAAATGTTACTATTGCCTCAGCGACTACTTTGATGACAGCTCTTTTACTTAATAATATTTGTATACTTGTAACATGACTATAAAAGCATGACGACCCTAACAGTTCTGTGGACAATATCAATTTTAAACTTTTTTTTTTTTTGTTTTTCTTAATTGTAGCTTCTTGACATCATAACTAATTATTATTGACATCATTGTATTTCATTAAATATTGACATATTGACATTACCTGACATTAAATTACATAATGCATTTTATTAAAATTCATATTGATACCTACTACTAATTAAATTTTTACCTCTTTATAATACTAGTACCGACAGACTAATTTACTTAATGGGCAAAAGCCTCCTTTAAATGTATATTTGTACGCCAAATGGCAAAACATGGAGAAACTATAATATGTTAACTATAACATCTTGCACACTGTTGTAACCTATGTTTACAAATAAAGAATATTGATTGATTGATTGATTGATTGATTGATTGACTTATGTCACGTTTGCCAGAAATCAGGCCACTAATATAACTTGGTGGGAACTAAATACAATACCTAATAGTACACTTACAACTAGTCTTTGTAAATAAATTGTGATAGACAATTATCTTCAATCAGTACATAGCGAACATTGGTTTTAGACTTTAGATGTTGGTTGTTATGGTTGACTTTAATTTGTCAAATATATTTCACGTTTTTTATCCTTTGTCGAGATAATTCGTAGGTTACTTGTTTTCTGGAAACGTTTATTACTAACCAGGAAGTCACAGTCGTTAATTATAGTAACTGTAAATTCCATAGTTTGGGTAACCTTTAGGAAAAAAATAAAATTAATGAATATTGTAGTATGACCGATAGAAAACACATAATAATCATACGATTTTCCTTATTTCATTAAATTATAACAGTTATTTGGATAACCTATTCGTAAAGTTTCGAAATCCTTATTTTTTTTAACCCTTTGAAATGAGCCGTTTGCTGGAATCACTCAACCAATTAAAAACCTGATAATCTCTAGGTACTTTTACAAAATAATGTAATAAATAATAATGTACAATGTCAATAAACAAGTTCTAATGCACAAGTGTTAACTTCTAACCAGCTAATCTGCCAAGTTGCTGCAAGTTTTACCAATAAGAACTGTCTTATCAGCCAACTTGTGCAATCATTGGCTAAAGGAAGAATATTTTATTACACTTATTCCTGATTCATCGTCGTAGATAATCTCTATACAACACCTGGGACACAATATCTGTTCAAAAGGACGAAGGTATGGGGTGCTGTAGACCCAAAGCATTAATTCGGCTCGTACAGAACAGCTTCTGGCATCTACTCTTGTTGACTCATGTTCGAGTCATCTGGCACTATTCGAGCTAGGCTCAAGTGGTTTCTTACCGAACGCATATCTATCTATATTAATAGAATCAACCTAGCCGAATATGAGGCGGCACCCCAAAAGTTACAAAATTCACAAACAATCATTGCAATATCTCCCTTAAAACAATCACATAAGGGTCACATGATACAAGTTCCTATCACGAGAAACTATAGTTTTATTTCCGCACATCCTCACAGCTTCCTTCTTACCACCTCTCTAGCTAGGGCAGTGCCGGTGGCGTGGTGACGTGTGTCTGCTTGGCCATCACGCGGTGACCCTGAGCCAGCTCACCAGCCTTCAGAGCCTTGTACTTCAGAAAGGCATCGATGCCGTACAGCACCATTGCTAGGTACCCGAAGAACTGGAAATAAGATTTGGAAGTTTAGAACGTTGCGCGTTGTAGCGTTGTTTGGTGGACAACGTGAGACAGAGTGCATAGCAAATGGAGTGCTTCAAAAAAGATGTAACGCAAAAAGCGCAACGTGGTTTTAGGTGGTGATTCAGATAATCAAAGTCGGCCAGTTTCTCTGAGAAAAAATGTATATGTTAAAAAATGGGAGTTTTTGAAACAAAATAGTGCGTGGAGTCACTCCGCGCGAAGAAGAAGTGAAACTTTACGCAACAGTGCTTTCATACCCCCTCCATGGTAGCGTTAAACGTTTAACGCAAACTTGTTGAAAGTCGCATAAGAAGTTTCACTTCAAAAAAGTCACAGGATTTTTTATATAACATAGGCAAGTAAATAACTCCGAGAGCTGTTAAAGGGTGTAGATGTGAAATTATGTACGGGATGTAGTAGAAATATTGTAGCGATAAAATGTATGTCATGTTATACAATTTGCGAGATGCGAAAATCAGGACAAGGTTTATTACGGCATCTTTCAGCGATTGTGTACAGTATCATATTTTAGCAATGGTTGTATTGATAACATAATCATATTATTTTGTTTTCAGTTCGTCCATATGACATGTGACTTAGTTGAAAATCAACAGATAATACGGACGACAAAAAACCGTCACCCACAGTTAAAGGTTTGCCCTCGACCGAATACTGATATTAGCAATCAGGAGATGCAAGTTCTGCATAGGAATCTAGGTGCAAGTCGTGTACATGCTAATCTAAAATCTAGGACATAGAAAACTCAGTAAGCAAAGTTGTGTGAACAGAATTGGAAGCGGTTGATTTGATACACTTTAAATATTTTCTATCAAATCAGTATGGAATATAAATCACCGATGGCTGATTGATATTCTTGGACGGACCGATGACGTTTGTGAAGGGAAACCTGAGTAGCCTTTATATGCACGTTCCTCATAAAATAATAAACGAATGGCTCTTCGTAATGGACTCTATAAAGGTTTAGGAGTTGTAAAGTGGGCCTATAAATAAATACAGTATTGTCATCATGTCACAATAAGACTGTAATAGGTGGAGAAGATGATGGCGCGAGCCTGGGTTGTAATGTTTTAAGTTTTCAAGGTATAAATAAATAGTACGGAAAAAATCGTTTTCCAGCAATATTTTTTGCGTTAAGTTACTTAGTTTGATGTAGGTACAGAATGCTTGACTGACGGCTTCGTGAATCCGTTTACACCTCACGTTAACAAAAAGCTATGAAGGGGAGACATTTTGGAGAACTGGTTCCTGTTATTTTTGGCTTTCAAAAGTGTTGATTCTCAGCCTTTTTTTTCGTATTGGATATCATCAAATGACCCCTCCCGCTCTGGGCGGAGTGGAAGGGAGTGTCAGACTTGTACTGACTAAAACCCCATCCATGTTCCTTCTTAGCCCTTCGTGTTCCAGGGATACGGTATCTCTTTCGAACAGTCCCGCAGCCCTGGATGATTCTCAGCCTAACAAATGACTTTTGATTTTAGCTATCAATAACGGAGAAGAAGGGATTCCAAATACAATTAACCAAACAAACAACATAACCGTTTACCTCATTTCAACTCCGAATTGATAGTAAAACACGGTAGGTATAACGCAATGCTAAACATATTTATAGATATTTAATAGGTCGGTCACGTACAGCACATAATAATGTATGGCAGTCGGCTCTACTGAGTTGCCTTTTGTTTTCAATTAGTTATTAACAGGTGGGCACGGTAGCGGTGATTGTCTTGTGTAGTAGTTCTATTTGAGTTACAATTAAATCGTTATGGAGAGGACATGTTGGCATCAAACTATTTCAAGGCTAGGTTAAATACACACATCAAAAGTGTCTAGGGATCAAGCATTTTTATGCGGATTTCTTGAGATTGAGATGTGGCTTTGTAATAAATTTATGATTTTATAAATTTATATGGATCCTTTTTGGTGCATTTCATAATTTGAATCAGGAACTGTGAATCAAATTCGAGTAAAAGATGAAAATCAGCTGTCAATATTTTCCCTATAAAAACATACAACGCATTGAAGACATTATTAGTGCTACTGTTTCCCTACTACTGATTAAAACCAACGTTATTATGGAGCGGCGACGTCATTTAAGCAGGGAAGAAATGCTCAGAGCCGTGGGAATGATAGAAGCTGGTTCCCGGCAACGTACTGTGGCTTTAGCTCTGAATACAAGTCAGAGTGTTATCAGTCGACTTTGGACACGTTACCGAAGCACTGGTACCGTGGCTGAGCGCCATGGAGGACGGTATCGCTGCACCACACGGAGACAAGACCGATACATTCAAATCTTAACTCGAAGAGCTCCAACAATAACCGCCATGATGTTAGCCGTGAGGCTTCATCACTCTTCAGGGAACTTAATTAGCGACCAAACAGTCAGAAACCGCTTGCATGAAGTGAACCTTCATTCCCGAAGACCGCTACGGGTACCACCTATAGCAATGCACAATCGTAGGATTCGATATCAATGGGCTCTTGAACACAGAAATTGGGCAGAAGAACAATGGCGTTTCGTGTGCTTTTCTGATGAGTCTCGTTTTGGTATGAGACCGGATACAAGACGTATACGACACTGGAGAACCCCTGGACGCCAACAGCGATTAAAATCCTGCCAGGAAGTCCATCCTTATAGTGGTGGAACCATCATGGTATGGGCGGGTATTTGGATCGGCGGAAGAACTGAGTTGATTTGGATCAGAGGCAACCTCAACGCTCAAATTTATGCTGAGACGATTGTATCAGACGTCATCGTTCCTCTACAAGTGCAAATCGGTCCCTTATTTCAGTTAATGCATGATAATGCACGACCGCACACCGCAAGAGTTGTAAGACAGACTCTCGCCGCAGCTAACATCAATGTCCTGCCCTGGCCTGCTCAGTCGCCAGACTTGAACCCGATTGAGCATGCATGGGATATGCTACAGAGAAGAGCTCTGCCGAATATGGAGGGTATCCAGTCGCAAGAAGACCTTTTTTTGTTGTTGCAACGAACATGGGCGGCCATTCCACAGCGTGATTTGGATGAACTCATTTTGAGTATGCCAAACCGATGTTCTTGTGTTGTTAGTGTTCGCGGTAGAAACACGGATTATTAATTGTTTAAGTTACCCAATAAAATTTTAAAGAAAACTGTTATTTCAGTCTTTTTTTCGAACTTTAATGTTAGTGGTTCAAATGTCAAAAATCCCTTTATTAGAAAATGGCAAATTTCTTTATTAATGCAAAGGTGACTTGGTTTATCGTTACTGTGACAAACGAAAACACTTTATTTGATGAATCCTTAAAGAAAATTTTAATTAATATCAATCAGGAGAAAAGTTATTGCAAAAATATATGTTGATCCCTAGACACTTTTGATGTGTGTATATTCTGAATATGTATTATTCGAGTCTGCAATCAATAGACATCGTGTCTGAAAAGATACTGTTTTTCTTTTTGTTGATTTTAAGGTGACAACGTCTAATAAATCGATGAACGCCGGCTGCATGCACGAAAAAGGATGACTCATTGTAACGTTACGCTCATTGTATGAGCGAGAGCGCTGCACGAGCGAGCGAAAGACACGTTCGGCTTGCTATTCATAAAAGTATGCAATAATTTCATGAATGTTTTGTTATGCTTATGACGTTGTCAGGTTATACTATCGTCCGTAAACCGACTTTACAGACAACCAATTTTTTTTTGTAGAATTTCTCTGAGCAGCCCGGAATCAGGATTTGTGCTTGGTCGATGGCAGTAGGTTCGCCCTAATCGCTTTATACCCTATTGCATGGCATGAGACTTAAACAAAACTGGCGAAATGTGGGTGTAGGTACAATAGTTATATCTTGGCCTTCAGAGATTTCAGGATTACAATTCTTTTTTGCAAAGATTCGAACAATCTTGATGCTCAGATAAAGTTATGATTGAGATAAATGAGTCAGTCACATATTGTCACACCTACGTTCGAAACTAACTACCTATTATTACATACCTATTTATATATACGCTACTATTTACAAATACTAAGATAACTATAAGACGAACTTCCCAAGAACACCTAGTTGGTTTACACGAAAATATGACTAAGCATTCGGAAAATTTAGATGCGTAATTCGTAACGCTCTCAAGTAAGTATATACTATTATTATATTTCAAAAGTAAACTATTGGTTGGAAGGGATAGTTTCATTGTTGTTGTATTGATAAGTTCCAACCGAGTTGGTGAATGAAGAGAGGGGGATCCTAATGAGTGGATGGATGAGGAATGATAACTATGAAAGAAAAGGGAGTGAATGATAGAGTGGCGCTTGACAGGGGACTAAGGAAAAAGAAAACGCGTTGCACCAACGTTCGGGACACGGACAAGATGATGATAGGCTCCAAAAATAACTTTAAGTTCAGAACTCACCCCTGCAGCGGAGTACGCAGCCGCTCCAAACGCCACGACTATTGTAGACGCAATCAGGTACAAGAACACCATCACAACATACGCTATCATCTCGATCTTCAACCACTTGACGTTGTGGTACTTCTCCACCACATGGAACAGGTACAGCATGAGCAGGATGCCGGAGAACCAGAGCCCTAGGTGGGCCACTATGTTGAAGTACACCCCGCGGCCGTTTCTCCAGAATGCGGAAGACTGGATGCAGATGAACCCGATCAGGTTGAACAGCTGGAAAAAACTGAGGTGTTAAAAACTAATAAGGACTAAAGTTTTTAATAAAATATTAACGTTACATAAAATCACGCTTGTAATCCCCGAAGAGTTAAGCAGAGGTGTAGGTACCTAATTATAGGACACCCACATTTCGCCAGTTATGTTTTAAGTCACAAGTAATAAGTAGTGAGCCTATTGCCATTCGCCAACCGAGCACAAATCCAGAACCTGTGGCTGCTACTGATAAATTACTGATGGAATACGCAATAATATTTCACCCGACCCGGGAATCGAACCCAGGTCCTCACGCTCAGCTCGACCACCGAGACTGTCCGCAGCCGCGCACCTATTACTATTCATGTTTAAACCCCAAGCTATGTAGTTTGTAGCCTAGCTAGAGGAGCAGTACATTCCTCAGATACTTTTATTGCGTTAAAGCTTTGATCTATAGGTGTTATCATCAATAATGGAGTGCTTCAAAACAAAGAGCCTTTCCACCACCTGTCGGGGACGCTAGAAATTTTAATTGGCGTATGGGCAGCTGCATTGTAAAACTGCAAGCATACTATATAACGAACATAGTGTCTACGTATGGAGCGACAGTCATGATATCTATCTAGACACCTAAACTCGTGAATTAAAATCTAATTACGCGTACTATTATTGATCGAAGTTACGCGCTTACGCCCGGACCATCCAGTATACTATGGGCAATCAATGCATTTTCTAATCTTGCTGACTGGGCCTCGCAAATGTCTTGGTAGAAACAAGGCGATAGATTTTTCTCGCATACTTAGACCTACTTCCATCGTGCAAACGCCAGTGAAAAAGACATCTATAAAATAATTTGTCTTTACTTTGTACGTAGGTAAGTTCCAGGAGCAAAGACCTTTTGCTGGAGTGCCGCCAGGTGTATTACTTTAATCATCATTGCGCTTGTGATTAGTCACCTGTTGGCTGTTATCTATGCCTGTTAGTAATGCGTAAATAACGACCGATTGACGTCGAAACGACCGTTTACCTTTACAAATACTTGCTTTGTTTGGTGCCATTCGAGTGTGCGCCATAAAAAGTATGAGATTTAAATTCTTCACGCTAGTGTCGCGTCGTAGAAATCGTACCTAAGCAAAGATTGTGAAGACAAGACAAACAGTTGCAAAAATGCGGAACTATACTAAACGGCAGTAAATATGGCCAACAAACTAAACACATATATTTAACGTGAGCAAATTAAGGCTCGGCCCGTTTTTACTGCCGTATTTTAAGATTAGGAAGACCTACAATAAATTATAGCTGTATTTTATAACGAGTATGATTGTTCTGCTCTACTAATGTTGGTAAAGAATGTAATATTGCTTTATCAAAGCAATATTACATTCTTTTACAGCACAGTTATAAAGTAGCTAGGTACCTACAACAGCAGATGAATTATGATTTATATGACGAACGGCGACACGGCTATACTAAGCAAAAGACATACCAACGCACAGAACATCGTGCAAGTGAAGTGTTACTAACATAGTATTAAGTATCAAAAACTAACACAATTGTTTTAGTATGTTAGTTATCTAGGGGTCTTTGTAACCTGAGAATAATTAGATTTATTGATTGATTAACACTTTGGAATGGGCAACTACAGTACTTTCACAGTTATTATGCCTTGTGACTGGAACTGTAGCTTAAAGGAGATTGTTCTGCGCCCATACATTGTTCGCCCTGGAGCCAACAACATAGAAAAAATCATTTTCTATTAGTAAATTGCTCTTAGTAGCCCATAAGAATAAAGTTTCTTGACAGACACTTTAGAGAACAGATTTATTTTAAAAAAAGATCAAGTTTTGAGGTTATTTTTAATAAAAGGAAACTTAAGTAATTCCTTCTAAAATCGCTATTTCTGGTATCTACGTAGCATTAAACTTCAAATACAGTAAAATATTACTGAAATTACAGTTTTATTATGCCTTTTAAGTACAGTTATAATTTTTTGGTTGAAGGTTACACAATAATTAGCGATTACATTATGATTAGCGCGTGAAACGAAGCGACTGACGTAGTGACGTAGAGATGCTCTCTCGAAGATCGATCATTGCATATCGATTATCAATGACCACCTATTTAATATGTGGTTTTAATTTAGTTGACCAAAATGACAGATCAATATGTCAAATGTAAATTAATTTGTTTCGTTTCAGTTTAGTTTGCGACATTTAAAAATAGAGTTTAAGTACTTAAAAAGTAAAAATATGGCTATCGAGCCATATTTTTACTTTTTATGTACTAAGTTCAGTAGTGTAAGTTTTTTACTTAGATATTAGAAAAATTCACTAGACTAGATGCGTCGTAAATGACATTTCAATCGTTCAATGAGAGATTTTCTGACAAGTGAAAAAACATAGTTCAATAAATGGCGTGGGTAAAAAATACGTCTTTGTTTTACTGGGTACTGATAACAAAAATAAGTTCCGTTAATAAGAAAGTATATTTTCATCATAATCGTGCCATATTCATCATAGGTTCCATTAAAATGTTCATGGAACTGATTCCATGAAAAAAATATGCATGAAAAACTTTTATGTTGCACATTTTCAATGATTTGGAAGTGATAAATATCGAACATCCATTATTTTTCACTAGATAATATAGACATCGTCGTCGATATCGATATTGATATAATATGAGTGAGAGCGACACTATCAAA
This sequence comes from Cerastis rubricosa, assembly GCA_949152445.1. NCBI lineage: Eukaryota > Metazoa > Arthropoda > Insecta > Lepidoptera > Noctuidae > Cerastis > Cerastis rubricosa. Next base: position 22,107,921 of record OX424537.1, on the reverse strand, counting down.
TCTTTTGTGACATTCACGTTGACAATTAAATGGCGGGTTTGGTTGGTAATAAAATCAATGAGGTTACTTTTAAAAATCCATTAAGCATTAAACAGTGTCCGCTTGAATTTATAATTTTTAAAAAGTATATTAAAATATAATTAAAATTAACGTACACGTCAAATGTTTGTTGGTTATAGGGCGGTCTAGAACAATCTCCTTTATTCTTGTCTTTGTTTCGACTGTTCAAAGGTGCCTGTAACCGGCCTACTTGAAATAAATGATTGGATTTTATGAATCGTCGTTGCCCAACGAAGTTTCAGTCTGGGTTTTCATTCCAGTCTAGACGGACCAGTCCAGTCAATTCAAACGGGAAAAGTTTACTTACATAATTAGTAGAAAAATGGGAAATACATGTCTAAAAACAGAAACACTTACAATAACAATACCCTTCAGAATGCCGGGCACAGTCTTCAAGTAGGAGGGGTCGAACCGCGTCTCAGTGATGAACACCGTGTTTGTAGACCCCATGGTCTGGGGGGGCGGCGGTGGAGGCAGCTGGTTTGGGTACGCCATCGTGGGTGCTTAGCTGGAATAGACGGATTTCTATTAACGACCTGTTTTCCGTGCTTTGGGAAGATCTGGTAACAGGTGATAGGTGCATCTACGCGTATAAGGGGGATTAGGGCTACCTATTATGACTGAGAGCTTCAATTTCGTATGGAGAGCTTTTTTCAATGGCGTGATGCCCAATTCTTCATGATTTATGAAGTATTCTCATCTCTGCCACAGCGTACACGCAACCTCAGAGCTAGCGGCACTGGCGGTACCACACATTGCTTGAAATCTATTTAGCTCCAGTCGTCTCCGCCTCAGTGAAAGCGCATGCGTAACGTGTATTGCATGTAGCTTCGACCAAACCTTCGGCTTTAGCTTCGGACACCTAGGCTACCGCCAAAAAAAGTGCCGGAAATTTTTGCCGAAACCGAAATTCCTAGTTGTTAAGTCGGTTAAGTATATGTGTGTAGACTACACAGTGTAGTCAACATAAAGTGTTAATTGAAAAGAACTTTTTGCCAATCTTGAGTTGAATTTCTTAGTGTTTTTAAACATGCAGCTTCGGCTTTGGCGATAGCCGATTAATCGGCTTGGGCCAGAAATCGACCTTTGCTCAGACACTAGTTGTAAGACAAGCAGTTATCTGCAATCATGTCCTTATTTCTTAGATCAATCAATTTGGCCTCAAGGTCCTCATTCAATCATGTAAGTATCCGGTGTTACGTCGGAGTGAGCGGCGATTGAGTGGAGCCAATCTAATTAGTACCAGGACGTACAGGTTACATCTGCTAATTGGAAAAGTGAATCATTGAGTTAGTCATACAGGACTGAGGCCAATAATAAATTGACTTTATGGCTATTTGTCATATTGGTCATGATTTATATTTCAACATGATCATCATCATTCTCTTGCCCTTATTTTATTGTATAGAATCTGGTTCTTCTAACCTCACAGAACAGACAGATGTGTTGCTGGGGAGTTTGTTCTGCCAGTTCTTTTTCCCAGCTAAAACACTAGGAAGTGGCGAAGGGCGGGCGTTTTGGGGGACTGTCTCTTGTAATTTTGACGTTCAAAAAGTGCTGATTATCAGCCTACTTTAAATAAATGACTTTTGATTTTGATCTTATCCCAATTTATTTGGGGTCGGCGCAGTAATCTTCTTCTTCCACTATTCCACTACTTCTCTATTACTTGTCATATCATGAGATGAAAAGTAAGAGAGGCGGTATCTCAATAGATACCAACTTTCTTGCCATATCATCCTTCACACAGTCCATCCATCGTTTGTTTGGCCTTATTTATGATTTATATTTATAGATTGTTTTATTTTAACTTGGTGCCATCTATACTAACGTTAAATTGACGGCACGGTTGGCGCAGCGGCAGAGCGATTGACTGCTGCGCTGCTTGTCGCGGGTTCGATCCCCGCACGGAACAAATATACGGGGTCTGGCTGTTTGTGTACATGTGAGTTTAAATGTGAATACAGGAGAAATGCCCAGTGTGCGCCAAAGTATTTTTTTTAATGCAAAAGTACTTATAATGTTGCTCTTTCCTGCTGAAACTCCAGAATACTTAAGATTAAAAGTCATGGGCATGGATAGACCATCTCCCGTGATAAAGGGCTGCAATACTTTTATCCCATTATATTCCTGTAGGATAGTATCAGACTTCAATGCGGACAAAAGTTAGTCTTAATTAAATTAGCTGAACAAATCAAATATCATTTCAAAACTGTCAAAAAATTGCCTCAAAACCTCCACATCTCTTCATCTTCTAAATATAATAAAAATATTCAAATTAAATACAGATTAGTAAATTACAAATGGAGTGCTAATAAAAAAGATGGTGGTATTTTATTATTGAAATCTGATGGTCCAATAAATAATTCAGTAGGTAAATAGAATAATTTTGCCGTCAGGGGGCATCCATTAATTACGTGAGGCAATTTTGGCGATTTTTCGACGGCTCCTTTTCTCTTGGCGAGACATCGTGAGATTTGACTTGACCCCCCCCCCCCTTACCCCAATTCTTAAGATTTGTTAAAATGCGCAGTTAAGGTGGAAACGACAGGGTAGCCCGCGAAATTCAAATTTTAGGCACGAAATATGATTCGCGGCCGTAATACGTATGTATTTAAAGAATTATCCCCCCCCCCCCCACCTAAACGCCTTACGTAATTAATGGACGACTCATTGGTTGATGGTTTATCTATTAAAATATTGGCTATATTGGCTAAAAATAAAATAAACAAGATTTTGTGACAACTCAGAATAAATAAAATAATTGTTAACCAGTTCAACCTTAAGAATAAAAGCACATGTTTTATTCAAAGACAAGTCATGTTGCAGATACTTGAGATGAATTCAAGATAAGTATATTAAAGATCTATCATCCTTGAATTTATCACTCTGTATGGAGTTTAGTAAGTGATAAGAAGATTACAGATGTGATAATGATTACAAAGAACCTACATGGAATCAAAGCAATTAAAAAAAACAGCTGTTAGTAAATAGCATGTAATTGGCCATTATAACGGAAGCACTATGCTAACTATAATTTGTTAAAAGAATTTTTAACTGACTTCAATAAAGGAGAAGGTTGTCAATTCCTTGGAATCTTCTATTTTCTATGTATGTTCCCCGATCAATAGAGAAGACGCCTGGACCGTTTTGGAAAATTAATATATGACCACTCATAATTTTGGAAAAAAATAATAATTGAAGACATCATTAAATTCACCTTCGCACCTTTTACAATGAATATATTAAAAAAAAAAACATTCGATTTTAAAACTAAGTAAATATATTGTTCACATTTGTAGATATAATATGTATGTTAATTTATTTTTAATACTTTATATTTGCATTGCTGTTATTTACTAATAAATTACTAAGTTTCAGTAATGTGTTAAACATGTTATGATTGCAACCTCTGGTCAACCAAAATAATTATTTTAAAATTATTTGTTATTAAAAATGCACAGATCTCTGTGTTGGGTCAGTGGGACATCTTAGACCTTTATACCTATACAATTAAAGTAAATAAATAGTCGTAGTTTATTCATACTTACGTATAACACGCTACGCACTATTCCGCTTAAAAACACAGCACACGAAGGAGCGAATCACGTAAACTGAAACAGCCTCATCGCGATAAGAGCCGAGGATGCCCGTGCCTAGCTATTTAGTCACCGTCGCCTTGACACTATATTACTAACCGATACTGAGCAGTGTAAAACATCAATGACTCATATTTTTAAATAACATACCGTCTAAGCATACCGCCGTGGTCATAATAGTACCTTCGCGGGTGTTATTTGTTTACTCGGACGAAACGACTTCGCACTTAATTATAACTGTACATGTAAATTAACTAGACATTTGTATGTTTAAAGAGTACAACGCTTAATTTATGTTTTGCCATTTATTCCTTCAGTAAACGTAAATCCTTACAAGATTTTTATAAGAAAATTGTGAAACGCAAACTGATATCACCACGAAAATAAAATAACTGCTGTTATTTAGGGATGCCCGATTCAAACGATTGCAATCGATTGTAATGTCAAGTCACTCAGTAACAATTATAGATGTTTAAAAATTTGGTCTTTCGTTTTGTAAATCTTTTTCTTCCCTACTTTGTTTTTTGAAGATAATGATTCCATCGTGGGAACAATCTTGCGCAACTTCATTTTCGCGATGAGCACTGTTCCCACACAACACAAAATCATGTTGATGGACAGTTAAATTTTGTTCAAAATGAAAAGAGTGGGTATTCTTTGGTAGATGTTTTGGTCACGTGGAGACGAAGATTGAAAGGTGACTAACAAAAAGAATTTACAAGGCAGTTGATGACAAAAGCATGAGTTTATGTATGTTATGTAAATAATTACGCTTAACGAATATAAGTTCTGGTGAAGCAGATTCATAAACGTGCATAAATAAATTTGATGCCTCGTCAATACCTCAATTGTTACAAATCGATTTTTTTAGTACTTATTGCATGCTACGCTTCTCTACGTAAATGTCAAATGTCAATCGTAAGTGTGCGTTCAAAACCCCATCTTTTCATACACAAAATCTAGAATGTGACTTGAACATGAGATTTTGTATTGCTTTTTTGTCGATAAACTGGAACTTTTCGGAGATAAAGTAAAAAAAAATTGAAATCTATTAATTTTGACTGAAACAAACATTGCAATGGATTGTCATGTTTATCTAATAGTGTGTATTCCATTTTTGGTGTAGTATTAGAGCGAGCCTGTCAGTGTCATTTTATGTGCGTTCCGGTACCCTGCCGTTACCATTGTAAGATTTGATATATTACCCTTTCGAATGTGAAATATTGTTATCTTACTCCAACTCATTAAAATTGTTACTGCAATTTTGCTGTTTTCATTTTTGATGCTAAATTAACAGCATTTTAAATATTACGTTACGAAAATATATCAATTTCTGACTGACGGACGTTTGGTTTCATGGTTTGGTCATTTGGTCATATTCGATCTATCACCTGATATTAATTTACACCTATTTTTAATAGTTAGTGTAAGTTCCGTGACTGTGAATAAAATAGTTAGATACTTCAAAGAAAAAGTGTTTCCTTGTGGCTAAGCTAAACGTTTAAATAAGGTAAGAAAACAAATCGCATTTTTTGTACTAAGTAGTAGTGTTGTGTTTATTTCTGTGGTGTGTTGCTCAATAATCGCTATTTTAGGTCGTGACAGGCGGCATATCGTGGCTTAAATGTGCTCGCTAGGTAAATCAAAGTAAGCATGGACTAACATGGTTTTTGAAACATACACCCACAAGTTTCACCACATGCATGCACACAGTTAAACATTACATTTGCTTCCTCACGAACTGAATAAATTGCACAAATAGGAACCAGTGGCGGTAATAGTTAAACTAATTTTAATGTTTGGTTCCAGCTTATCAACAAATGTTCATAGATTTTTTTCCTCCCACTAAACTAAATTTGATGTAATTCTTATTTAGTTGCATATCATTTTTAATGAATTCTATTTATATTATGATGTTCACCTCTTTCCTAGTAGATATAGTAAAAGATAACAAATTTCTCTTTTCAATATAGATTCAAATATAGACTAGACCTACCAGTGACACTTTCATACCCTTATATGTAAAATTCAGTCTCCAATGTGGTTATAGAAATGTGTGCCATTGTATACTATGATGTCTATAACATAACTTAAATATTTCTACAATATGGATATCAATCTGTTGTACACAAGTCCGAGTATTTGGTAAATTAAAAAACCTAAAATAATCTAAATATCTGTATGTATCATTTTGTGCAATCGGAAAAGCCTTAACTTGAAAACAATTGATATTATCTATTTGTAATCACTGATGGTTCCAGCTGGGATTTACCAAGGCACTTAGTAAGTGATAAAATCAGCAATATAAGTATTATCAGCATGAAATACCTACTGCAAAACATTCTATTAGTGTACACACTCCTAAAATCAACTTTCAATCAATTAAATATCCAGGTATTAGCCTAAAACATATGGGTGGCAAGAGTCCCAGAATATCCTTGCCGTCTTAGGCTACTTGTCTTTTAATGATTGGTTCAATGGTTAAGTGACAGACAGGGTCATCATCATCATCATTTCAGCCGAAAGAAGTCCACTGCTGGACATAGGCCTCCCCACAGCCACATTGACAGAAGGGGGGTTTTGCCATAATCGCCACGCTTGGCAGGCGGGCTGGCGATCGCAGTACGGTTGTTACAAAAGCACAGAGAACGCTGCTGCCCATTCTCCGGCAAGTCCCTTAGTCGCCTCTTACGACACCCACGGGAAGATATAGGATGGTGCTACTCTTTACGTCCGACACCATACAGAACGAACAGACAGGGTAACTTATTGTATTCCTAAGTAATGTCGACTGCTAGTAACTATCCAGAAGGAATACTACACATTCTGTTATAACCACCCCTGCTAATTAGAGTAGGACTAACAATCAAATAAAAATTAAAAACACAGGAGTCATTAATTTAAATTAGGTTGAGAATCAGTACTATAATAATAGTCTGTCCTCCAAAACGCCGACCTTCACCGCTCCCCAGTGTTTTAGCTGGGACAAAAAGTGGCAGAACAACAAAACATAGTTAAAAAAACAGAGTTTTCCTACATCTGGCTGACTAGAGTGACTAGCTCTGGTTCAAATGTCCAAGTGTATCAAATAACACAGATTTAGTAAGCCACTAATGTTGTTATATGCAAAAGCATTGTAACTGATATCAGCGCTATCATGGAGAATGTGTTAATGATGACTCATTAACATGCTTTATCTTTTTATTAACAAAAATTGTGTTACAATCTGTTGTTATGGGTTTGGGGACTTTTTTGTATCAAATAGATATTATGAAATAATACATTAAAACTTTTTTTATTGGTCTCTTGAAGCAATGGCTGAGGCTGATGAGCTAAAGTATCATATAGGCTTATATCCTGTTAAAATTTGTATACGAGCAAGGCATGAGCTAGTAAAATGTAATTTTAAGTGAAATTCTGTTGAATTGCGTATTGTTTAGCTGTTTGAATAGAATCCTTGAATCTATTTCCTCAAAACAAGTTAGTGACCGAATAAAGTTGACGGAAAATATAATCGGGTTTTTGAAGTGAAAACTTCCTTTAGCCGTGTTGAGCGATTTTTGGTAGAGGAAAAATCTTTGGGTTCTCGTCACCGACATGCTCGTGACGTATTGCGCCAGACTAGAGACGCGTTCAAAAATTCAAAAAAAGAACACAGTAATTCCATTGTTTTCAATTCTGCCGGCAGTCCTTATGACTGACTCTGTTTTTTTGGCTCTATGTTTGTTAGAATTTAAACAAAAAAATATTATTGGAAATGATAACGGAAGACGAAAACCATTCAACGACCTTAGTTTGAAACAAATAGGGAGATTGATGACTTGTGGGCCTTGTGGCCAACACTCAGCCTTTTATTGCAATATCTGTATATTGCAATAAAAAGCTTTCAGCCCCTGTATTCACAAACGCTCGGATTCGATTTCGATTCGGAAAATCGTATGTCTATCTCGCTCGCTTTCGTAATGCCAAACCAAGATAGACATACGACTTATCGAATCGAAATCGAATTCGAGCGTTTGTGAATAGGGAGCCTGACGACGAGGCTCGGTACCATGATCTGGCGAGCCTTTTCGCAACTATACTAGGGTCAGCTTCTATAGCCGGATGCGGCTGAATACCAGTGTTTTACATGGAGCGACTGCCTATCTGACGTCCAGAAACCAGTTACTGGGTAATGCGAAACCCCTTGGTATAACTAGTTGTCAGACTTTCGAACTTCTGCACACTCCTACTGACTGTCAAAGATCTACAGATGCCAGCCGAGACTAACGGCTTGACCAGCTTTCCGAGACATGGAGAAAACGCGGTATGTGATTATAGTCACCCATTCACGAACCGACCTCGGCTAGCGCTCATTAAGATCGACCCCTGCGGCTGTTATTATTCAGAGACTGGGCGCTAAAATAAATGCGAAATAAAAACACCACCCGGCACCACAAATATATGTGGTGGCGCGTCGATAATATATGTCGTCACTTCTAGCTACTTACAAACATTTATGTTGTTATTAGGCCTATAAAACCCAGGTGGTCAAATTCACAAAGTTTTCCTGTTACCAGTTGCTCACAAAGATTTTCCTTTTACCCGTGGCAGTATACGACCCTCACAGCACCACATTTGGTTAATTTCCAGTTAATCAACAATGGCAGAAGTAGGCTTCCCCGGACAACACACCACGACAACGACGGTCACGTCCAGCACAGCTGTGCAGACCAACATACGGTTTGACCCGGCGTATATAAAAACCATACCGGGTATCCTGAAGATTGTCCAAGTTGTAAGTACAATTTATGTAAATATTTGAATGAATGAGTTCTTTAGACTATAGAAATATTAATTAGTGTGGGAATTAAACACCCGACACTGCGCCATTGCGTTATTCGTATATTCAATGATAGCGTATGTTGCTGCTGATCTACTTGTCAAAATTCCGGTATACTTATGAAGTTATGAACTTATGACACATCATAATCAGTCTATAAAATTCCCACTGCTGTGGTGGGCCTCGCTGTGAGATGGAGTGGGCCCTAATCTACCACGTTTATCCAGAGCTGGTTGATCGACGACGCACGTCTTTCATTTTTCGTCCTAGATACATACATACTGATTCAACTGCAATGTTTTCCTTCAACGTTTTGAGAGCAGTGATGAATTACATTACGCAAAGTTAAGTGCCTGGCTTTGAAGCCCCGACCTACGAAACCTAAGTCAAGACCGTTACATCAAGGCTCCTATTCCTCTATGTTGATCAACAAAATCTTATCAAAACAAACCTTGGCGGGTTTCGTCAAAATTCGGGAACTTCAAATCGAACATAGGCACAAAGTTTTAGCAAAATACTGAATAAAAAATCAATACAAGACAAAGCCCAGCTTTTTCACTTCAAACACTTGTACCATGTTTTATTCATAAGGTGAAAGGTCAAGTCCTTCCCGAACGGTACCTACCTAATTCAATGTCGGGTTATCGCTAGATCGCCGGCTGTTATATGACGTCGTTCACGCAATAATAGCGCTAAGGGGGAGCTGGCCTTTTAACAAACACGCCAAGCAATGTAACTGTTTTAATTTAATCGTCACTCCCATTCTCAAAGGGGGCAGTCTGACCGACCTAAAGGTGTGTCTTTTTCCCAAAGGGCTGTCTGTAGGTATTGTGAGTCAACTATTCACATAATGACGGTATAGCTTGAATGCTGTCATCGTGCAACTGTGACCTTCAGGTTTACCTACTTCACATATCCATTCATCCGTCTTACGACTGCAGTTATGCAAAGTTTCCTCAGTTCGTCACATGATGCATACAATAGATTTTAAAGACTGCTTTGTAACTGTTACGCCATCGCGCGATTAGACTGCATGCCGAGTTCTGAGATGTATTACGCGAGTTACGTGATATGATCTTAAAATCATCAACCTTGGTGAATTGCTTACCTTTTACCTCCTTGTTCTCCCGATTGGGCGCGGCGTTCGTAAAAATATTGCCCGTCAGTATCTAAGCAAGAAGATGGGTCGACATGATGCATAATCAGCCAATAATATTCCCCTTGCTAGGTCATAAGACTCCTCTGTAATCCACCACACGAGCCCAGTGTTCCGGACGTATACAGAATGAATTTGAGAATTGGGCGTGGATGGCCAGATCCGAAACTATGAGGAATAGCGAAGAATACTCAAAGGGAGTCTCGGGCCCGGTTTTTGATGAAAATTAAAATTGCATCATTGGATTTTTTTAAAACCAATATTCCTAGCCAGGTACTGGAGCCGGGAACTAGTTCATTTAGTAAAAAAAACACTGTATTAATACACATTAATTGCTAGTTTTTCTAATAAGGATCGAATTCTGAGAAGTAATGACATACGTACGGAAAAATAAAGGAAAATATACAATACAATTCGACAAAATCTATTCGTCATAGACTTCATATCACAATGAAAGCGTTTCCCTTTTGTTTCCTTTATTGCGTTGAATCATTTATGTATGGACAATATATACCTGCATCGGAACTTACGCAGTCAGTTCAATACATTGCAAAACCATGTATTTTTTTATTAGATAGATTACTTCATTTATTGCGTCCTTGTAGAAGTTGTCCATCGATCCGTTGGCAACATGACGCTATTTACTACAATAATTTAAATAGCATGACGAATTCATTACTTTACTGTATTCTATCATCGATAATTTTCTGCATATCATCATTATACAGGGTGTAACGGAAAGGGTATATACATACTTAAGGGTGTGCTACAGACCATCAAACTGAACATGTTTCTCCACAAACAAACATCGTAATAACAAAAAAAATATCTGCTGCCCCATACAAAATTTCAATACTTATTTGACCCAAATGTATGGGGCAGCTGATATTTTTCTCGCTATGACGATGTTTCTTTGTGGAGAAACATGTTCAGTTTGATGGTCTGTAGCACACCGTTAAGTATGTATATACCCCTTATGTTACATCGGGTATTAATAAATAAATTAAATTACTAAAGTAACAAGACTGCTATACAAAAATCACTCAAACTTCCATTACAGCTATGCAGTCTCCTCGGATTCATATGCATCCAATGCTCTAGGCTCAGCAGCAACACCAAAGGATCGTTCTTCAGCTGGATTTCAATGATCGCCTTCTGGTTCACGGGCATCCTGCTGGGCTTGTACCTGTTCCATATCCTCGAGAAGTTCTACAAGATCCCCTGGCTGAAGTTAGAATTTGGGTTCTGCGCTCTATGGACCTTCTTCTACTTGCTGGTGTCGATTTTGGCCGCGACTGTACATGATAACCCTCATTCTGCTGCTGCGGTAAGTTATTATATACAGGACCAGATTCACCATTCATTAGAGCGTATATTATCAATATAAAATGAACGCGTTATTGCACATCTATAACGCTAAATGACACTGATTTATCTTGAACACAGTTTAAAAATCGCTATCGCTAATCGCATTTAGAATTGTGTAATCAGTACTTTGTATATTTTGTGCGAGTTCATAAAATCTGTTTCCAAGGACATTGTCAACTGCTTGCTTTGTTGGTTGTAAACTCGTGGGGTTCAAGGTTAAATCTCGAATCCTGCATCCCGCTCCCCATTACATGAAACTTAAATTTAACAATTTACCTGTAACTACTTCTTTGGGGGAATCCCACTTATGTAATGTTATGTAAAAATACCTATTGCTATTTCCAGTTCTTCGGCTTCGTAGCGATGTTCGCGTACCTAGCAGACGCGTATCTAAAGTTTGTGGCGGTCCGCGCCGGTGGCCTGGCGCAGGGCACGCGAGTGGTCTCCAAGCAGACCACCTCACAGGTGGAATCGCCACCTCCCAGGGTCGGGTACTAATGAGCTGACGCTGGAGGATGCTGAAGGGGGCGTGATGGGCTCACCAGACGAACTAAACACTAGTCTGAACGTTACGAACAGAGAGAATAATTGGCCTAGTTTATTCAAAATGCACAAAATGCAAATGGAATATTGCTTATAAACTGAACGTCATCTCCATAAACCGCGTTTTGAGCTGTCAACGTCAATGAAATTAACAATTGTGCCACTGACAGCTCTTAAACGCGGTTTAAAAGTTCTGATCACGTTCAGTTTCATTGGTAATATTCGTACTTAGTCATAGAAAACTAAAAGATGCTATTCAAATTCCTCACACAAACACATTCTAGGAAACCTTTCGAGTCCCTATTCACGCCTTTGTATTATTTTTGACGTTTAAAAGACATCATTGGCACTATAGATGCACTATAATGTTGTTTAGTGTTTCGAAGTCGTATTTGTAAATAATATTTAGCGAGGAAGTTGCCAGATAAAAAAAATGTTGATCGATTAAAATGAATTATTGTTATTACTAAAAATATTTACAAACTAACGAAAAATTACATGACAGACGTCCATTTCTACAATTGTAATGTAACTAAATGTGTTGACAATTTTAAGCTCAATAACTCGCTCTGGTCTAAATGTTAGTTATTTAAGTAAAATGTTATTGAATAGACTAAGCCCGAACAAAATCATGTACTTAAATGTTTTACAGATTTTTTGTTTTATATTTTACACTTTGCTGGTACAGACAGCGTCATGAAGTAGTTACCCCCCTGGCGTACCGGTCTGTAAAGGGGTTAGCACATACTGACGCTGTCTGTACAATATCGCCATTGTTAATCATCGAACTAATTTATATATTTTTTATTTACCTATTAATCAATTTCATTTTGCACAAATTTTGTAATATAACACTTATTTTAAAACTTTCCCTGTCAAATTTATCACATTTATATGGTTCGAGGAGATTATGTCTACTTCGTGGACAGTGAAAGTGTTAAAATCGCAATGTGCTATCATAATAGGTGCGGACCGATACGGACAGGCTGCGGACACCAGACACTGACATATACTTCAGAACATTATCTGTCAGAGCTTGGTGTCCAGAGAAAACCCCGCGAGGCCGGTTTTTTTGGAATAATTTTATTAATTGTAACTATAATTGGAGTGTTCAACGGTTTAACCAAAGAAAAATGTACCTACAGGGTGAGATGGCTCTGAATGAAATGAAATCATGACATTTTGCAACAAGAATGTATTTTCGTATAATTTTTGTAAAAGCTTACTTTCAAAAAGATTCATGACACTTTTCTCAAAATGTATTTTTGTATAGCTTTTGGAAAAGTATTTCCTTTAAATAAAAACTTAGAAATCCCAGTATTGCGTGCATGTTGTGGAAGACATGATGTAATTTTGTATGCTTGTTATAACGCACTATACAATATATTTTGCAGATGGCTGAGTTTCACATTATACAACTTTCCAAAATGAGCCTTAAACACTGTGCCTTGTGTTCTATAGAATTTGAAAAATTGTATTGAAACCACCAAGTAGATTTAATAAAAAAAACACGTTAAAATTGATCCTGCTTTAAATAAATACCTACAGTATTTTAAATAACCGACGAAGTATTTGTAGGTAATATTTCTAGTATTTTAATCCCTTAAAAACTTACTAGATAGCGGGTTCGTACGCAACATATCGAAAACGAAAATAAGATTTGCTGTCTCTTTCACTTCATTCTTTCTCTTTCTTTGGTGTCACTCAAACTAGAGTGAACAATTTATTGCACTTACCTCACAGGTAAGTTGCTGTTATTACTGCCATAATTTATCATTTTACGAGTTTAAATGAGCTCTGTTCTATCTATATTTTAACGAGTACCTTTTTTTGTAGTCATCCTACATCAGTGGTAACAATTGTACTGCGATAATAATCTTTACTGCTACGGCTTAAAGGCGCTTTCAATTTCTTATCACTGGTGTGGCTGACTATCCAGTTGATAGAATATAATCAATTGTTCTATGATGTTAATTTAGTTGTTACGTTATAATTAAAACCTGTCTTATTAAGTGTTAATTGCCAGATCAGGTACATATGTATACTAATTTGTTTATACATATTTACGGTATTGTAGCTTTTTAAGATTTTAATCAATTAAATTATCAATTGAAACACAACATGGATAAATACTTAAATGTTGGCAATACTTTTATAAATATTTATATTATTTAAGCTCTGGCTACACTGAAACGAATCCCGCGCGGGATACGAGCCGCAACGATAATTATTTTACTAATTAGGAAATCACTCTTTTCACGACAGTTAGAACACTTCTATACAGGTTAGTTGACACAAAAGATAATGTCGATCCGCATTCAGCGCGGGATTTTTTCGATTTTCTTCAATTTGGCCAGAGCTTTTAAATAATTTTCGCGAGTGTGCTCATGTTATGCAGGTAAATTACGCCATTCTTTTTACAACTGTTTTACCTACTTAAGTTTTTATCGTAACTAATGCATATAATAAAAGTCGATATATAAAAATAATAATTAAATTTGACTTAATAACTGTTTCACATAGTTCAATAATCATAAGTAAAGATTTTTAATATATTAAATTAGGTGTAAGTTAATTACTTATGAGCCACTGTTCAATTACTATACAGGGTGTAACGGAAAGGGTATATACATACTTAACGGTGTGCTACAGACCATCAAACTGAACAAGTTTCTCCACAAAGAAAAATGATCATAGCGAAAAAAATATCAGCTGCCCCATACATTTGGGTCGAATCGGTATTTAAATTTTGTATGGGCAGCAGATAATTTTTTCGTTATTACGATGTTTGTTTCTGGAGAAACATGTTCAGTTTGATGGTCTGTAGCACACCCTTATGTATGTATATACCCTTTCCGTTACACCCTGTATTTTTCAGTTAATTGTCTATGTAAAGTATGGCTACAAATTGACAAATATACTACTATTTTAAGTATTCTTTTTTAATTATAAACATTTTCTTATTGCGTGTGCTGTCTATGCTTTTTATACTATGTATTTTGAGACAATTTATTTAGTTATTTGTATTTCTACGCATTTTACAAACGATCAGCGCTTTATTACTAAAATATAGGTATTTTTTTTAAGATAATAATTATTATTGTGTGTCTACAATGAAGGGTGCCTTACAGAATTCCACGTATTTTTAATAATTCCTAACTTATCAATTCCGAAATTTAATCGATTAAAGATAGAAGTGACATTCATGAGAATTCAAAAGACAAGTGTGGCCTTTGAAACTACAGTTTCGTGGTGCAAATAGGCCTTATTATTTCAAAAATAATTACATATGCTATGTGATAAAAATCTACGCTGACGCGCCTTATAATTTTTGTGTGTGTCATTTCACAATTGTCACTTCTATTTCATGTCTTGCACAATATATTTTTACATATAAATTAAAAAATATTAAAATGAATTTATTTTATTAACAACTTATCAATGTATTTGCCTTATATTATATGTATAGCTGTTACTAAATGTATTACAATTTGGAAATTATATGGTAACGTATAGAAATAAAACGTGTTAAAAATATTAATTTGTTTTATTTGAATGAGTTCTGTGAGAATAATTTTTTAAAGATTGATAATAGATGATATCGATCTTTTCAGAGCAAAAAACGTGTTCCTTTAATTTTTTCGAAAATTCGATCTAGTGATACAAAAAAACGGCTGGCTGGATTAATTTGGCTTCTCGTAGGGTTTTTCTGGGCATATTGAAATGTAAAAGGCACTTAACATTATTGGTCTCCTCAATATTTTCGATCCAGCGCTAGATTTTCCAAAAAACCACCAAAAGCCCTTTTTTTTCAAATTCAAATAACAAAAAGAAAAACTAAAACTAAAAATGCAATGCAACCTTTAACTTTCTGTGCGATCATTGGTTGCTGAGATATCAATAATCAAAAACAAAAGGATCCTTTTCCATTTAAAGACCGATATCTCGGCGAGAAGTAGACGTATCAAGGTCTATAAAAAAAGAAATTAAAGGGTGGAAGTTTAATCGCGTTTTCCCATACATTGTTTTTTTTCCAAATTCTCGATACTTATATGCTTTTTGTAGAAGTAATGAAACAACATGATGTTATTACGAATTAATGTTGTCGCAAAACTCTTCAAACATAAAGAAATAACAAGGTTTATAGGATTTCCAGGGCCGAAAAAAAACGAAAAATCTTTGCTAGTGTGCGTGCTTGGAGTCACACCATCTACCGGATATCTAAAGAACTTCTAAAGAACAATCGAGCCCCTTGCATAACAAAACTCGAAATAATTATCTGTTGATACTAGATGGCGTGGCGTTGTCATTGTAAGTTGGTGCCAGTAACTGCGTGGACTCGCGAATATTTCACATTTCATTCGTCAAACAAGTAGGTAGGTAGGTACTGGTTGCGGCGTTTTTGTTTGGGTGAATTAGATTTATCATTTTTTAAGAATGAAGTTAAACATTCTTAAATTATGTCATGATGTTCATTCAAACCAAAGTTTGAAAGTACCTATTAGGGATGAAATGTGTAATTCGGAGTTGGTAGAACCTTACTGTATGATAATTAAAACTTATTAGTTATTAACAAGTAGATATTCAGACAATTCGTTATGAAGCCACAGCCTGCAGCACGAAGCTTATATCTTACTAAACTTTAATTTTGTACGTGGACTTTTCGTGGTTTATGTAATAAACTATTAAATAACTGTACTTACATTATATAACATTACATTCATTCATCACACTATACATTTATGAATTTAGGTACTACCTACTAAAACATACGCGAGGTCAAGGTCATGTTGAAAAGCCGTAGTTCTATCTATATATGCAGTATAAATGCTGGACCGATTTCGATAATTCCTTATTTTATTTTGTTTGTTATTGACAGGAGAAGGTTAGTAGGTAGGTAGTAGGTAGGTAGTGGTTAGGAACAAGTGCATTGCAACGCATACCGGGATCAGCTAGTACCTAATAATAATGATCACAATGAAAAACACAAACCTTACATTCCGGTCAACCGACTTTGACTTCTATTCCGTAGGCATAAGAATGGAACTAAAAGCAAAAACTTGGTGACAATACCGACTGTGGTATTGTAAACCACGTTTTTGCTTTTAATTCCATTCTTATGCCTACGGAATACAAGTCAAAGTCGGTTGACCGGACTGTAAAAAAGGCTAAGTGGTAACTGTACTAGAGCTATTCGTGTTATTGTATGTGTTCCCACGTTAGGGTAATTATTTTGGTAAAAATCTAGAATTCTTTGGCAGGTGGAGGGGGCACCACTCCCAATGCACTGTTCTTGAGAAAAACTAAATATTGTAACCTAACCTCAAAACATTTTATATTCGCTTATAAAGCATAGTTGACGTAGCCCCGCTACGCGGGGCTCCTATTTCTGTCTGCAGGGTTTACAGTAACCTAACACGAAGGGGAAGTCGCCATCCCCTTCGAACCTAACCTGTCCGAGTCAGGGTGCCCCAAGTCCAGAGCTCGCTTCGCTCGCTCTTGCATCCAAATTCTCCTGGATATGTATAATACAGTACTAGGTTTTGTCCGTGCATTTTCTTTAAAAATATCCAGGCAAAAAGCTAATTCATTTGAGTCAATTTTTTTACTGAGATAGATTAGGTTTTGGCGAGTAATATTTATGAATAAACAAAAGCTCATCTATTGGAGTCTGGCTCGTGATTCAAATAGTCTTTGTAAATTCGCGTCCGGTCAACCGACTTTGACTTCTATTTTGTAGGCATAAGAATGGAATTAAAAGCAAAAACGTGGTTACAATACCACACACCACGTTTTGGCTTTTAGTTCCAATCTTATGCCTCCGGAATAGAAGTCAATGTCGGTTGACCGGACTGTAAAAAAGGCGAAGTGGTAACTGAACCAGAGCTATTCGTGTTATTGTGTGTTTTCCCACGTTAGGGTAATTTCCCCTGAATTTGGGGATTTTTTGAAAGAATTGTAGATTTTGCCAGAATCTTATAAAACCTATGCCAAAAATTAGCAGGGTTAGATATTGACAAATTACCCGTGCTTCACTTGGGTATAACTAGACTAAAATATCTGTTGACATCGATGGAATGCACGCTCCGTCTCATCCACGTCGCAATCGCCCCGCGCACATCCTAACAGAATTAAAATCACAAAATCGATGGGTGCTATTGTACAGTGCTTCGTGAGTTTTTCACGACTTTCTGTTCTAAAAAAAACTTAGTGAAACATAAAAAAATAGTAGATTGTATCATAAGGGAGCAAAATAATATTTTTACGGCGAGGGCGCTTTTTTGAATCCAGAGCGAAGTGAGGGATTCTAGAGTAGAATCCCGAGTGTAGCGAGGGATTCTTTAGTAGAATCCTGAACGTAGCGAGGGATTCAAAGTACGTCGCCCGAGCCAAAAATATATTTTCGCCCGAGTGATACAACGCTACGATAAAGGAAACAGGCGCCTCGTATTCTATTGTAATATTATTATTTAATAAAACATAGATTAAATGGTATCTAATAATAAAACAACTACAAACTTATATTAACATTTGAGACATTTTCGCAATTATAAAATTTTATTGTTATTCAGCTGGCGGCGCGGGCGCGGCTATGGGCCGTCGTACCAGCCAGTCTTTATTCAAACAATATTTGCGTTCGATTTCTTTGGCGCTGAACACTAAGATGTTCCAAATTCAAAAAGTGCGCGGCAAAGTAAATTGCGGCGCACTATTTGAAATAAAGAGGAATAAAAACTCATTACTGCCCGCTAAAAGTTCCTCATAGAAAACACTACCTTTGGGTGCACTTAAAGGCGAACCAAGTCGTCCTTTTCGAATAGATGGGATGAAAAATATAATTACAAGTTCTGGACAGTCATCGGTAAGTGATTTTACCTATGTATGCTGCAAACACTTATTTTATTGTGATTTAAAAACATTAGCAGACTTTAGCAGAATCTGGGCAAGCAGCTGGCATAATGTTCTAAACCTGGTCACACTGCAGTCTGTGGTCACGGTACTACTCACAATTCACATGAAATGAAACGGTCAGTCAAGTGAAACCGACGATTCAGGATCTGACGTTTGACTATTGACGGACTTGGACTTGTCGACATAACGAAAAACTCCACGAAAAACTCCAGCTCCATTGCGCTCGCTCAATACTTACAAAATTTGCTTTTTACATATTTTGGTTTTCAATTCGTCGTGAAAAGGTAACTAACAAACAGAGTGACTTTCGCATTTATAATATTACTAGCTGTCCCGCGCAACTTCGTCTGCGTCACATTTTCCCCGTTTTCGCAATATTTTTCATTGCTGCTCCGCTCCTTTTGGTCGTAGCGTGATGATATATAGCCCATGTCCTTCCCTAGGTTGCAATCTATCTTCTTGCCAAATTTCATTAAGATCCGATCAGCAATTTCGTCGTGAAAAGGTAACTAACAAACAGAGTGACTTTCGCATTTATAATATTACTAGCTGTCCCGCGCAACTTCGTCTGCGTCAAATTTTCCCCGTTTTCACAACATTTTTTATTGCTGCTCCGCTCCTATTGGTCGTAGCGTGATGATATATAGCCTATGTCCTTCCCCAGGTTGAAATCTATCTTCTTGCCAAATTTCGAAATCCGATCAATCGTTTAGTCGGGAAAAGGTAACAAACAAACAAACATACAAACAAACGAACAAACAAACAAACAGAGTGACATTCGCATTTATAATATTAGTATGGACTATTAGTATGGATTTGTGTTCATTTGCTATTATCATTTTGATTCTAGGTCCAGGGTCAATTGCGAATCACCAAAATGAGTAAATGTTACTTCATTTGCTTCATATCTGTAACTCAACCTTTGACTGTCATAGAAGTCGACCGTGATGAGGAATTTATCAGCACTATGATGCCGAGACTGGTAACATTTTTCAAAACATGTGTACTACCTGAAATTGTTTTGAGAAGAGTCCCGAAGAATGCTAAATGTATTGACATCAAGGAATTAGAAGGTAATAGGAATAAAACTTTCTTGTTAGTAACGTAATAACTTGATATTAAATACCAGGCCCCTCAGAAAGTATTGCGAAAAAAAGTTTTTATATATGGGAGACTGGCCAGTTATTATGTTTTTCGAAAATATGATTATTTATAAGTAAAAATAAGTAAGTTCCAATTTCAAAATTTCCCTCCACATTTTTTGCGAGTTAATTCAAAGTATTGTGTCTCACTGAAATATGGATCTGCGCCGGGAACATTTTAGAGCTATGATTTTATACGATTTCAAGTGTCGCCTGAAACCGGATGAATCGTACGATAGACTTCAAATGGCATTCATGGATGAAGGCCCTTCCAAGGCAACCGTGTATCGTTGGTATAACGAATTCAAGCGCGGTCGACCAACTTTGGGGGATGACGAAAGAAGCGGTCGCCCTTTGACGGCTGTTACCGAAGAAAACGTGCTAGCAGTGAAAAATTTAATCCAAGACAATAGGCGAATTACATATCAGGAGATTCAACACATATTGAAGATTGGATCGGGAAGCGTTCACGAGATTCTACACAGCCATCTTCGCGTGAGGAGGATAGTATCACGCTGGGTGCCGCACAACCTCACCGATGCTCAGAAGCAGGCCCGGGTGGAATGGTGCCGTGATATGCTTAACAAATTTGAAGCAGGCTCGTCTCGGCGTGTTTACGACATCGTTACAGGTGATGAGTCCTGGATTTATCAATACGACCCAGAAACCAAGCGCCAGTCGACTGTTTGGGTGTTTCAAAATGAGCCAACGCCTACCAAAGTGAAGCGATCTAGAAGCGGGGGTAAGATTTTGATCGCTAGCTTTTTTAATTTGACTGGCCACTTGGTATCAATTCCCTTACGGGATCAAAGAAGCAATGTTTGCCAGAAGTTTTCTCTGTTATAAGCAACAAGCGACCAAACACAGGGCTCCGCGGGCTACTGCTCCACCACGACAATGCACCTGCGCACACCGCACTCAAAACGAGGGACTTCCTGGACAGCACGCCAGTCAAACTCCTGGGTCACCCTCCTTACAGCCCTGATCTAGCACCGTGTGACTTCTTTTTATTCCCAAAAATAAAAAATCAGCTCAAAGGGATACAATTTTCGTCGCCGGAAGATGCGCTGGCTGGGTTCGAGCAGGCTGTAAACGAGGTGTCTGCGGCGGACTGGAAAAAGTGTTTTGAAAACTGGTTTAGGCGCATGAATCTTTGTATAGAGGCTGGTGGAAAGTACTTTGAAAAGATTTAATAAAAATATATGTACGTATAGAACAATTTTTTTTAGTTTCGCAAAACTTTCTGAGTGTCCCACGTACATTTCAATACTTGGTTAGTCTAGTGGATCCTACTGCCTTTTTCTGAGTCTCTGAGGTTTGGGTTTAACAAGAGGGTGAGTCTAACAAAACCGTGTAAATTTATCTGTTCTAGCGCAAAATCGTGCTTCTACATCGGCTTCCAGCTGTTGATTTCGGACGGAGAAAGTCATAGCATACGATGGAAGCCTAAAGTGACAAGGAGAAGGTCGACACAGCGGTGGTGAACAGAACAGAAGATGTTATTATGTAATAATTTTAATTAATTTAACTAATATTTTGTTTGTGTTGTGTAAGATTGTAATGTTATGGTATCCCTAACTTATGTGTGTTTTCCTCAGCTGACCAAGTCATGACCTCTGACCCATATACCTATCAGCTAACCTCGATCATTGACCCCTGACCTCAGTACCCATCAGCTGGCCAGGTCATGACCCCTGATCTTAGTACAACCTCTGAACCCCCACCCATTTACAATTATGTGTAATTAATTTCATTACATTCATTCATTAATTTCATTGTAAATGAACACCATGTGGCCATTTACTATATTTTTAACCGACTCCCAAAAGAAGGAGGTTGTCAATTCAACTGTGTTTTTTTTTTATCTTTGGAGAAATACAATAGAACTCTTCTATAATAGACAGCAAATCTGTAGTGACAATATCATAATGTTACATGACGCTTGTATGCTCTGAGGGGGTGTGCAGATGTGTACAGTAAAACCAGATTTCGACAGTTTTAGTATGTTAGTTTCCATTTGATTGGTGATAAGCATATTACCATGATTATGTATTGTTAACAATGTATTTACATTCATAGCAAAAATTTAAATAGGATAATACAACTAAATGGATAAATAAAAAACTTTTTTCAAAAAACAAAACAACTCCAAAAAAGTGAAAAATAACTTTAGCTTCAGAAGTTGGTGGCAAAAAAACTGAATCAAACAAACAAGTCACCGACTTCTGAAGATAAGTTATTTTTCACTTTTTTGTTTTTTGAAGTTGGTTTTATTTTTTTTGCAAATAGTTTTGTCTTAGGTGACATGAACAAGCATGGCAATGGCAGTTGAGAATTTGTAATGCTGTTTCGCCGATGTTGGCGCGTGTGTTGCATCATAAAAATGTTTGAGCAGAGTGGTGCTGATCCATGCGTCATGCTTGTGAATGGCCGCCGATATTCGAGGCTGGTCTCTTAGCTGTTAGGTCACATAGTTAATCTTTGTAGGTATTTAATTGTTATACATTGTTCTCGCATGTAGAAGCAAAAAGAATAATGTTACCAGGATTTATATTAACTTGTTTTTAAAATGTGTCCATGGAGTTTCTTGCACATTCTTGTCCATAGAGATATACCTACGCTTTGGAACGTGCAACTAGAGACTGAGTCCTTGTCATTTTGAAACACCTTGAAATGTGTGGACATTGTGGGCTTTATAGATTCCTAGATCCTTGGTAACTTTTTATCTTGTTCTACGTTTTGTAGTAAAAGTAGTTTATTGTCGGGCCTACGATATCCTCCCATACTTAAATACTAACGCTGTAACAAAAAAATATTGTAAAACCAAATGATTTTAAAAGAGTAACCATAGAGTTTCTTGATGGTTCTTTTCCATAGGAAACGACCAACCCGAACCGTGCACCTTTTTTGTTGACGTTTTACAAGTGCCGTTGTAGGCCTATGTGAAATAAAAATATTTTGATTTAAAACTGCCTGTAAATGGTATTTAAATAAATGCTTTGAGTCTATATCAATTGTATTTTTTTGCCTTATAAGTGCCTATATGATTTGACTTTGATTGTTTTTTATAAACAATTTATTGTGTTATGTAGTTGAAAGGGGGGGCAGTGATAAATGGCCTTGACTTATGAATTGTAGGTTGTATGTTCGAACCCTGACAGGCTCCTTACTTTGGGTAAATGAATACTAATACTACTTGAATAAAAAGCATTACTTACAATAGTTAATTATATAATTAGTGTAAAACACAACATAACCACATTCATATTTTGTTAGAACAGAACTTTATTGCGGCATTGAAAACGGACACAATGCTTTTATCAAATGGCACACTTACACAATGCTGATGCTTGGAGTCTCTTTGAAGGATCGTCTGGTTCTCTGTCGGAACGAGGTGATCCGACAGAGAACCAGAGTAGTTGACATAGCCCACAGAATAAGTAAGCTGAAGTGGCAATGGGCCGGCCATATTAGCCGTAGAACCGATGACCGTTGGGGTAGACGTGTTCTTGAGTGGAGGCCGCGAATCGGCAAGCGTAAGGTGGGACGCCCTCAGGCTCGGTGGAGCGACGATCTTCGCAGGGTAGCTGGTAGCAACTGGATGAGAGTTGCCGAGAATCGGGTTAAGTGGCGAGCGATTGAAGCGGCCTATGTCCAGCAGTGGACTGCTGATGATGACACTTACACAACACATTTATCACAACTAAGTTTCCCTTGTTGAAAGAACTGTTATGTGCAGAAACAGTCTCCCTGCGATGTTTACATTGCGTCTCTAGAAGTTTAGTCCCTACAACACTGTCAACACTAACTTTCGGTAGATTCGAGTAGAGAAAATAAGAATAGATTTTCGCACTTGAATGTTTGTTACTGACATATAAATATGTAAATCGCGACGACAAGCAACGTTCCGTTTCACGTTAGGTACTTTTGATTGGTAGTTATTGTAAAAAAAAAATATTAACTAAAATAAAAACGTAACAGTGGCCCTTCTTGTATGTTTTTTTTTAAACATTTTAGTCACAAAATATTGATAAATATGATATCTGCATGTTTCCTAATTAAACGTTTTTGATGACAATGCCATCTAGCGGTTCAGAAATTAACCATTTACGTGTGCATGTGTGTGTGTGCATGGTGTGTACAGATATAAAGTTGAGACGGCTGGTGGAAATTTCGAAAATCTCCGTTTGAGAAGAGTTAACAAGTAAGCTGTATATGTGGAAAAATCAAGACAAAAGGCTAGTTTACGCAAATAGAATATTGTCCATCAAATATATTTTAGTTATGCGTAATCATAAATAATACCCAAATGCAAGACTACAGCGCCATCTATTGAAAAAACGGCGGCGGGATGATCAACGGGACCACCTTAAATGAACAAAGTATCCGATCCTTATAGTGGTTAAGCAAAAAAAAAACATTTTCCACAGTCGTAAACCAAAAAAAAAGTTTTTTTTTTGTTGCTGGGGTTTCTAAGATTACTCAAAAACCGCTGACGTTACAAAATTTTTAAGTTCCAATCCAAAAACTAGACACTTGGAGCTACGATTTCCTTTTTTTCATTTTTTGTATGACCATTTCTCTCGAAGTTACGGCCTGTTAAAAATTGCCCAAAAATTTGTATTTTTTTTGATCCTTTAATCTTTTCCAGTAGTGTATTATAACGGTAAGTGCACACCAAAACCGTTATCGGCCGATCTTTACTCGGGCGTTTTCGGCCAAACTCGGTCGATCAAATCAAACTTGCGTAAACGAAAGAGAGCGCGTACAACACTACTACAACCGCTATCGTCTGAAGACCCCGATCAACCGACGAGTTCGAACTTGCTGGGATTTCTCGCCAGTCTGCCGGCGTCTAAACGACTATGGATATTGAAAAATAAATGCCGCACAATCAACTACAGAAGACCGCTAACGTCCAATGTCGGAAAAGTCGGTTAGCTAATAAGTTACTCAGTACTGTGTCTGCCTATCTTTTACCTGTCTACCCCTTCTATCTGTTAGGCTGAACTGATGTCATGCCACACAGGCAGACTGTGTCTAGAATACGGATATGGGATACTTTTTATCCTAATAGTCGTAGTAGGTTGTTTGTTTGGGATGATTTGGATCCTCCAAGTGGGTGAAGCCAGTATAAAATAAACAAGAAAATTGTATATAGGTAAATATATTTATTTTAAATGCAATATATTATAGTTATAATCGGTTTATAGTTTTAAGAGGTATTTGTATTACGTTACAATAATTACTACAGCTTCAAGCGCTTGATGTCTTCCATCTTGAAGTCGGTCCTGAAACAAATTGTAAGTGCTTTCTTAATCAATGTTTAATATCTATAGTAAGATTAAACTGTTAAACAGATGGCACTCGCCACATTTCGCTTGCACTTGCTTTACGTAGCCACGAGTTTATAGTTTGTTTAACGGAAACGCGTTTTTTTTCGTTTACGAAAAGGGAGAGACGGTGCGTGCAGCGGCCCGTATTGTCTCATACGTAATAACAAACATATTATGGCAGTGTCCGATGGGGTTAGTTGTAGACGTGAGGCGTCATGCGGCGCGTGGTGCGGTGCGCGAGTAGCTGCGGGGCGGGCTTGTAGCGTGGGAGCGCTGTACGGCGTTGTAGGGGGAGGGAGGGAATCAGTGCGGCGGATTTAATTCTAATCGAACATACAATTCTTTCTATTAAGATCTTTTTGATTAAGTTCTTTTTGGTGTGGCAATCCAGGAATCGAGTCAAATGGAAAATTTTAAAAGAGAAAAACTACAAATGGCCTGAATATTTCACGACAATCTTAGAAGATACCGGAAGATAGTGTAAGTAGTTACCTGCGCGCCAGTATATCCTTGGCCTCGGGCGCCGCCAACCTCGGCGTGGGCAGCAGCGCGTCGCGCGCGTGCGCCGGGTGCTCCAGCGCCAGCAGCGCGGCCGCCTGCGTGTAGCGCGCACACCGCTCGCGCGCCGCGCCCGCGCTACTGCCCGCCCACGCCGCCAGCCGCCGCGCGCGCCGCTCCACTGCCAGCCCGCCCTCCTGGAGACACGACAAGTTAGCTAGCTCACGCAGCCACCAGCAGATGTGTGTGGTCACCGACACATACCCGGTCGTATCTGTTGTGTGTGAGCGCGGCCTCGGCCCGCGCGGCTAGGTCGGCGAGCGCGGCCACGAGCAGGTGTGAGTGGTCACCGACACATACCCGGTCGTATCTGTTGTGTGTGAGCGCGGCCTCGGCCCGCGCGGCTAGGTCGGCGAGCGCGGCCACGAGCAGGTGTGAGTGGTCACCGACACATACCCGGTCGTATCTGTTGTGTGTGAGCGCGGCCTCGGCCCGCGCGGCTAGGTCGGCGAGCGCGGCCACGAGCAGGTGTGAGTGGTCACCGACACATACCCGGTCGTATCTGTTGTGTGTGAGCGCGGCCTCGGCCCGCGCGGCTAGGTCGGCGAGCGCGGCCACGAGCAGGTGTGAGTGGTCACCGACACATACCCGGTCATATCTGTTGTGTGTGAGCGCGGCCTCGGCCCGCGCGGCTAGGTCGGCGAGCGCGGCCACGAGCAGGTGTGAGTGGTCACCGACACATACCCGGTCATATCTGTTGTGTGTGAGCGCGGCCTCGGCCCGCGCGGCTAGGTCGGCGAGCGCGGCCACGAGCAGGTGTGAGTGGTCACCGACACATACCCGGTCGTATCTGTTGTGTGTGAGCGCGGCCTCGGCCCGCGCGGCTAGGTCGGCGAGCGCGGCCACGAGCAGGTGTGAGTGGTCACCGACACATACCCGGTCGTATCTGTTGTGTGTGAGCGCGGCCTCGGCCCGCGCGGCTAGGTCGGCGAGCGCGGCCACGAGCAGGTGTGAGTGGTCACCGACACATACCCGGTCATATCTGTTGTGTGTGAGCGCGGCCTCGGCCCGCGCGGCTAGGTCGGCGAGCGCGGCCACGAGCAGGTGTGAGTGGTCACCGACACATACCCGGTCATATCTGTTGTGTGTGAGCGCGGCCTCGGCCCGCGCGGCTAGGTCGGCGAGCGCGGCCACGAGCAGGTGTGAGTGGTCACCGACACATACCCGGTCGTATCTGTTATGTGTGAGCGCGGCCTCGGCCCGCGCGGCTAGGTCGGCGAGCGCGGCCACGAGCAGGTGTGAGTGGTCACCGACACATACCCGGTCGTATCTGTTGTGTGTGAGCGCGGCCTCGGCCCGCGCGGCTAGGTCGGCGAGCGCGGCCACGAGCAGGTGTGAGTGGTCACCGACACATACCCGGTCATATCTGTTGTGTGTGAGCGCGGCCTCGGCCCGCGCGGCTAGGTCGGCGAGCGCGGCCACGAGCAGGTGTGAGTGGTCACCGACACATACCCGGTCATATCTGTTGTGTGTGAGCGCGGCCTCGGCCCGCGCGGCTAGGTCGGCGAGCGCGGCCACGAGCAGGTGTGAGTGGTCACCGACACATACCCGGTCGTATCTGTTGTGTGTGAGCGCGGCCTCGGCCCGCGCGGCTAGGTCGGCGAGCGCGGCCACGAGCAGGTGTGAGTGGTCACCGACACATACCCGGTCGTATCTGTTGTGTGTGAGCGCGGCCTCGGCCCGCGCGGCTAGGTCGGCGAGCGCGGCCACGAGCAGGTGTGAGTGGTCACCGACACATACCCGGTCGTATCTGTTGTGTGTGAGCGCGGCCTCGGCCCGCGCGGCTAGGTCGGCGAGCGCGGCCACGAGCAGGTGTGAGTGGTCACCGACACATACCCGGTCGTATCTGTTGTGTGTGAGCGCGGCCTCGGCCCGCGCGGCTAGGTCGGCGAGCGCGGCCACGAGCAGGTGTGAGTGGTCACCGACACATACCCGGTCGTATCTGTTGTGTGTGAGCGCGGCCTCGGCCCGCGCGGCTAGGTCGGCGAGCGCGGCCACGAGCAGGTGTGAGTGGTCACCGACACATACCCGGTCGTATCTGTTGTGTGTGAGCGCGGCCTCGGCCCGCGCGGCTAGGTCGGCGAGCGCGGCCACGAGCAGGTGTGAGTGGTCACCGACACATACCCGGTCGTATCTGTTGTGTGTGAGCGCGGCCTCGGCCCGCGCGGCTAGGTCGGCGAGCGCGGCCACGAGCAGGTGTGAGTGGTCACCGACACATACCCGGTCGTATCTGTTGTGTGTGAGCGCGGCCTCGGCCCGCGCGGCTAGGTCGGCGAGCGCGGCCACGAGCAGGGCGTCGACCGCGCGCGCCGAGATGTGCGCTCGCGCCGCGTCCGTCAGGTGCTCCAGCGCTTGCGGGAGAGCGTCCGCGTCGTCCTCCATCTCGTCTGCAATGTTATATACATGACTTAAAGTACCATTTTTTCACCAGTGAGAACGGGAATGTAACAGAGACTAATGTAACGAATTGGCATGTTTTAACTTCTAATGTAGCAAAAGACGGCTCCCAAAACGTCCCTTTACCATTTTTTGAGTTTTATTTAGCTAGAAAGAAGAAAACGCACTTCAAACTCCCCAACAATACATTCTCGTTGTTTTTTAATTCAATCATACTTCACAAGTTACCTGTATGTGGCGCGGGGTCCACCAGCCGGTGCGCCCAGGCGACTATCTTAGGATGTAAGGCAGCGGCTAAGGCTGACAGCGCCAGGTCGTGCGCGGCCCTGAAGGCAGCGGCCGCGGTGCCCAGGCCGGCCGCGCATGACGTCAGCTTGTCTCGCTCCGCTCCGCTCCGAGCGAGCGAGCCGGCCGCGGTACACGCTTCGCTCGCGAGGCGCTCCGCCCAGTCTGCACCGGCTTCTGCTTCGTTCATGTGTGCCTGGAAATTTAGACGCGTATTTTGGAATAAGGACTGAGATGAGTCTGCGTTATGTGAATTAAATCGATATTGAAATAAAAAAGTTGTAATTCCACAGAAGCCCCTGTGGAATTTGAACTTTTTTATGAGTGACTATCAGAGATTCTTAATATAGTTTTAGACACTAGAACTTACCAAATATAGTATCTTCTGCGCCTCCAGGTCTCTATCAGGCGGGTCGGGCGGGTAGCGGGCCCCGCGCGGGCCCGGCAGCGGCAGCGGCTCGTGCGGCGGGGCCCGCAGCCAGCGCCGCAGGGCCCCGGCCGCGCCGCGCTCGAGCTGCGCCGACACCTCGTTCAGCACTGCGCACGCGCCGTCCACGCTGCCTGATGATACTGCGCGTCTGCATCACACATCATAGGTTAAGGGAAGGAACAAAATTTTCGATGTGATATCCGATTTCAGCCAGTCAGAAAAACTGTATGATTATGCAACGAAAGGGAATAGTCCGAGTCGTGTCTGTAATTCCGAAACGACTACTTAATCTTAATCACAGGATCGAAGGATCTTCGGAAGGGGTCCGAGAGGGCCGATGCCTACCAGGGTTGCGGGTTGTTCGAAAGAGATACCGTGCCCCTGGAACGCAAAGGATCGAAGGATCTAGTAACTTGAAAGTTAGCACACGAATTTCTTATTATAACGAAGGTGAGCTAGAAGGTTTTTTGAAAATACTTGGGAAATCCAATTGGAGGTACATAATAAATGATTTAATTAAGGGTGTGTACACACAGACCGGCTCGGAGAGGAGAACAGATTTTTATCACGTTTAAAACAGAGTTTTAATTCATTGTAATAAGGTTTATTTTTACATGTCACTTTTTTATTATTGAGAATGCCTGAGAGCAAACCTAACGCGCTTAGTGTGAAATAATAAGAGGAGCCAACCGGCTCCGGTTGCGTGCTCGTTCACGCTCGCTCGGCCGACCGGCTCCGTTGTCGTCCTACCTCGCATCAAATGCATCGAAAACAAAACTTGGACTGCGTGCAACTGGAGGTGTACCGCCCTTGTAGAGCACCCGCTAGGCTCCGAGCGCATCCGTCCGGCTACGAGTGCATCCGCTCAATAACAGTGCTCTTCTAGCCAGTCTATGTGAAACGGGTGTCGGCTCCGGTCAGTTCCAAGCGTATAACTCGCGCCGGTCTGTGTAAAAAGAAGAGCGCCGGCTGATGCTCTCCGAGCCGTTCTGTGTGAACGGACCCTAAAACTCACCTGATGACCTTCCTAGCGATGAAGAACACGTCATCCACAAGGCTGGACGTCGTGGCTCCGACCTGTGGTGTTGCCATCTTCAACGCCTTGTTTACGCTCTCTTCCAAAAAGAACCTACAAAATGCAAAATTTGTTCACAATTTTGCTTTCAGAGATTCTGAAAAGTAGCTTAACGATAACTTTTTCAATAGAACAAGTAATTCTGGAATCATCTTTATTAACACGCATATAAAGTTAATATCTGTACCTCTCCAAAGCCAGGTAATGACCAAGTATGTCCTGTGCAGTCCGCATAAGGTCGCATTCGTTTATGATCTTCTCCACTGCATCTACGGCTGCTTTCTTTTCCGCTTCCTTTAAAGGCGCTGCATCCACCTGTTAAAAGGAAATGCATACTGTATAGCCATGTGACATTTATGAATAATTGACATAAGGTTGAAATTGCAATGATTGACAAAACGAATAAATAACTGTTGTAAGTAGGATAGCAATAATTTTAATATGTAAAGCGTGGAGTGGAGCAGTTGATTTATTCAAGAAGTCGATATTCTATCATGTGAATGGTGTGAAGTAAAGAGTAGGATATTCTTTCGTCAGAGATTTTTGGCAGTGCAGGGCGGCAGCTGCTTTAAAGCGTCTCCCACACAGATGCGGCCTGCGGTGGCGCCGCGACAAGTAATTTTTGCTACTATTAGATGTCAGTCTACATGGCTAACCGTAACGAAATATTATTTCTCTTATTAGCCCTTCTAGAAGATTTTTTTTGGACCAAGTTTTATTCCCACCGTCACATTCGCCAAGTATTTTAGCGATATTATTTATTTATTTAGACTATTTGTACAATAGTGGTACATAGGCGGACTTAAGAGGGGACTCTAGTGGGCCTTTCTCCATACAAACGTATTCCGCTATTTTCTTCGTAGATAATGCGTCTTGAGCAATGATTTTTTTTCAAAAAAATAATCTAATAATCTTAAAATAATAATTTTATTATTTTTTTTTAAATTATTTATATTATTTTTCTTATCTTCTTTCTTATGGTTAAATAAGACAATCTTGTGATAGGGTACAAAATAATATCTCAAAAATAAGTAATTTCATACTTTGTTCTTCAACCTTGTGGTTTTATAGTCGCAGTGCGAAGTATCATACAGAATGGGGATGGAAACTGCGGAACTAATGGCGCTAGCATAGCTGGTTCCATGCATCGTCATTGGTTGAAAATCCGGTAATGTCATTTTATTTTTCAAATTAGCTCGACCTCATTGGTCAGATTGAGACCCAGCTATAGTCGTGCCATCTACAATTAGCTTTTAACGGTCTTCCCCATTGGATATTTATGCACTTATTCTATTAGCAACTGACCGCGCTGTGGCCGCCGCTAGGCCGCGCGCATGCTCACACGCGCTGGCGGAGCGCGCGGGGTGTGCGGCTCTGACATTACAAGCAAATACAACTGGCCGCCACCGCAGGCCGCGTCTGTGCGGGAGACGCTTAACTCTGACTCAAAGTATTTATTTCAATCAAATTATTTACAGGCACTTTTGAATGGCTTCTGAAAAGTCGGTCAGTCAGAAAGTTGAAGTTGTCGGTTCCAAAATGTAGATCTCTATGAAAAAGAACACAAAAACTCGGAACACACTTCTATGCCTTGTTCGACTTGCCCAGGTCTACCTGCAGCTCATATACCTACCTCAGCCTTCCTGCGGAGGAACGTGAAGTACAGCCAGATGCGGGAGTGCGTTAGAGCCAGCTCAGCCAGGACAGGCTCTGCGCTGAGGTGGGAGATGCCGGCCCTGTGCGGGTCTGACTCTAGGCGCCTAGCCAACACCAGCTCAGTGAAGATTCGACGGACGCCGGAACAAACCTGCAGGGACACGACGGGTGGAAAGGAACTTCATTATTTATGGGATGCTGTTAAAAAGTTTTTCTTTCAACTACGCAGTAATGTTATCATTAATCACTACAAAACCGATCACAAAGGTTGTCTTTTTTGCTTAGAACCAAAACAGTGCAGAAAAGTTATATGAAATCTCATTATTGCACTGTTTTTCATTACTGCACTGTTTTAAATTTTAAATTTGGAAATAAAGTTACCACAGAGGTGTAATGTCTCCTATTAAGTTAATAAAATGTATGCATTATATCAAAAAGATTACTGGCTGAAAGTAAAAATCGGCTGAATAAAACTGACTTGGTGAAAAAAAAAAAAAAACAAATGGCGCGCATTTTGTACCATTATAAAACTTTGATACTTCTTATTTACCAAAAAAAAAGGTAAAAAAATCATGGACATTGACAGCGACAGCGATATGAATTCAACTCCAGAAAATATAAAACAGCTGCAAATGAAGTTGTTAATAACTGCACTTTTAATAATTGTATTTTTGAAGGGAAGATGAATTAAATTTGTTTCATTAACTTGAGTTTTTATTTTGAGTAGGTATATTTTGTCAGGGTAGTTGAAAGAAAAGCAGATTACGCACCTCGATAAAGTGAGTAATTAATGCACTCGTGATAATTTAGTGCCCTCGCATGCGCTCGGGCACCAACATAACACTCGTACATTAATGACTCACTTTGTGCTCGATGCAACAATCTACTATTGTTGGTGTTGATATAGATATGCTAAAGTGCATTTGTTTAAAAATTTGTGCCATTCGAAATATACTGCGAAGCAAATGCCGCCGCGCGTAAAGAGAAAACAAATAATGTTGTAATTTCGCCAAGCACACCTCTTTAGGATACAGACAATCAAAGAGTCTAATTTCAGAGATAAATACGAGGTGTAAACAAATGCTTCACGAAGGCGTCACCCTAGCATTCTGTACAT
This sequence comes from Cerastis rubricosa, assembly GCA_949152445.1. Lineage (NCBI taxonomy): Eukaryota > Metazoa > Arthropoda > Insecta > Lepidoptera > Noctuidae > Cerastis > Cerastis rubricosa. The sequence goes on along the minus strand of OX424537.1, from coordinate 22,075,465 downwards.
CAAACCAAGTAACACGGCGCAAAAATTGTTGCTGGGAAACGACTTTTTTTTTTGGAGTGAAATATCACGGTTTACTTTATGAAATGAAATGATGTTTATATTTAACCATCATCATCTGCCTAGCCTTTTCCCAAACTATGTTATGATGTTCATATTTAACCGCCTTCTTAAAAACGAATAGGAACCCTCCTGTTATATATAGGGAGGGGTTATGTATTCGACCAGCATCTTTTTTTTTTCTTGTATGTTCACCTATTTCTCCGTGATTATTGGTCCGATTTAGGTGATTCTTTTTCGTATGGTAGAAGAACTCAACGCAAACGTGTGTCTTGTGTCGGATACAAGCTACCAGTGTATGTTTTATTTCAATAATATAAACAGTATGTAATCAGCCACTCCTTGCGCAGACGTCAACTGTTTCCTGTGACGGTAACAAAAAGTGCCTACGTTTGCCCTTACTGTTTTTTTTTGGAAGTCGTTTTTTTTTTTAAGTTTTTGGCATATAGGTGTTTACAAACACTTTTACACGTCGTGTTTTTTTTAAACTAGGTGAGGGCGATGTTTCGACCACACAGATTTGAGAGCACCTGTCCAGTCAGTACAAGCATATTTTGTCAGTGATCGTGTAACTCGACTCATAAACCAAGGAGCTCAACGACACGACGGACAATACCAAAGAAAGGACATTTGGGTAGAAAGTAAAGTACTCAAACTAACGGGTTCAAAGTGACGCACTCAAAACTTTCTGCTGATGGACGCATTGAATAGTACAGGTAAAGGTCATCGTTGTATGTAAAGTAAAATACTTAAAAACCTTGTGATAAAGTTGGTATCTAGAAGGTTTCCAGGTATGGTTTAAAACAAAAAAATGTGTCTGCGCACACACTTGTCGGTACTTGTGCACTATAATACCTCCCACGCTGATGGCACATCTCCGCTAAGATTGGCCACTGTGACCTGAAATGGTCAGCAGGACTATTATTATTGTTGCTGTATGTCATACCGCGGGCTGGATAGGTCTGAGCGCGCGATGCAGCAAGCCGGGCGCGTGCGTGGCGGCGGCGCGGCGCGCGCGCTCCACGCCCGCGCCGCCCGCCTCCACCACGCGCGTCACGGCGTCCGCGAACACGGCGGCCTCCGACCTCACGTCCGACACCACGCAGGCGCGCCTGATCGCTGCTTCCGTCTGGAAATTTACTTAGTATAGTGGCATCTGATACCCTACCATGACGTCTTAAAGCTATGTTGTTTTAATCTTATTCCAGAGTGGGAAAGAGTTGGCGCTAGACGTCCTCTATAGCTCCGTCTTTTTCCCACACTGGAATGACATCTGCTTAAGTACTTAAAGATGTCATACTAAACCCCCTGTTCCATTCCACCATCGACGAATAGAGTTAGAAACGAGTGTGGAAAATTTTGTCGCTGGAATTTTGAGAGCGTGCGCGAATGCGACTAACCAAGAATCTCTCGACGAGTGTTATCAAGCGAGCCTCACTGAGCGAAGTATTTCTTTGATAGCTCTTGTCTCGGTGACAAACTAGTTGGACAGAGAGAGATAGATTTTGCCATTGCCAGCAATAGAACCTACATTTATTCAGGAAGAAAACAGTCAATACCTAGTCGCTTTCACCTCGGTGGTGGGTCAGGTAGACAAATGGTAGTAATTAGAAGATTTTTATTAAAGTAAGATGGTGCATTATAAACTTACTTGTGTAGCAAGATACTTGGCGAGGAGATCCACCCCTTCCTCCGCGCGTCCGATCTGAGGGAACAGCTTGAACAGGCGCTCCACACTCGGCTCATCCTCCTTGCGGGCTGCTTCCTCAAACCTACCAAAAATTATAGCCTAGCATAATTGTTTATCCTGTAAATTGGGTTTTACAAACACTTTAATAAGTCACCGACTACCTCGACATGGGTCCTGAGGTCCTGGGTGGGATTCCCGGGCAAATTGTTATTGGGTTTTGCCATCAGGAAATTTTCAGTAACAACCAGCCTGGATTGCCCGGTTCATGGCAATAGGCTCGCCCCCGATTACATGGGACTGGAAACTGGCGAAGTGTGGGTGAACAATCTGCTACATCTCTGCCTAACTTATGTAACATATGTTGAGTTAAATAAGTCAAAAAAAATATATTATAGAAGCTAGATATGGTTGGTGTTTCCTATCCAAATACTTTGAGAAGAAACAGACTAGAGCCAGAGGTCAGTGGGTTAGTAAACATAGTGTTTATCAAGTCATGTATAGCACACAACTACAAAAGGTGAAAATGATACATCACACAAAACATTACATGCAGTGTTTTTTTAACTGTCTGCCTATTTATTATAGAAGCAGAAAGCTACAGCTCAAGTCAGAAAATCATGAATAAAAAGATGTTGTTTCCTAGTTCCTTTAACTTTAGGTTCCCATTTACATACTTGCGCACTAGATGTTCCCTGAGCGTGTTTGCCGCGCGAGTCATGGCGTCGCGAGGGTCTGGCGCTCCACGGGCCCTTGCCGCCGCTACTGATCCAGGGTCCATGCTTAGGAATCTAGACACATGACCAGCACCTGAAATATACTTTGACTATGAAAAAGGATCCTATAGAATCCCTTTTTGGGCCTAAAATGGCTTGAGCCAATTTTCTAGATAAAGAAAAACTTGTATTGATTGATAGTAATGTATCTAACATTTGAGTACCACTATTTGTGTGTCTTGTGTCTTTTTCCGACAGTCTTTGCTCTATATGGATAAACTCAAAGCATTTATTTCAAATAGACTCATAGTGTGTAGATGTCCATTCGTGAATCGTAGATGTCTTGGAGCAAAAAGGGCAAGAAACTCCATGGACACTCTTTGCATACACACAACATACACTAATACAGGTACTCAAATGTTGTTTTTCCCCAATTCTACCAGTATTATAATGGCAATTTATACAACAAACTGACTTATTATTTCAAGCACAAGTAAGTTTAATATAAAAATGATTAACTAACCAGTTTCATAGTCATGTGCTTTGATAGCGGCCTCCACCCCGGCACTACACAACTGCAGGTCTATCAGGTCGTGCACACGACGCTGACATTCTGCCACGCGAGACTAGAAAGAACGAACCATATCATTTATAGCTATGCTTTCAAAATACTTGTTATGAGACTAAAAGTAAATGATACTCAGGTATCATCAACTGCCTAGTGTTTTCCCGACAATGTTTAAGTCCGTTTCCAGTCTAATCTCCACAACCCAGTTGTACTAGGCTATACAATAACCCTTGGTAACACAGGTTGTCAGATTTTCGGGCCACGACCAAGGTCAAGGTTCTACAAGCCCGACACAACGGCTCAGTACTAAAGAAAGTCGACAATGCCAAATAATTGACGCGAATATGAACTGGAGAGCCCACATTGAACTCGTAAATAAAAAGCTGAGCTAATTCGCGTATGCATTTTTCAAACTGGCCCCAGAACTTAACCCAGACGCCTTGGTAACGGCTTATTATGGATTGGTAGCATCAATGCTGCACTATGGTCTAATTTTTTGGGGTAACTCGACAAACAAAGAAATTGCGTTCAAAGCGCAAAAGAGATGTATTCAAGCTATGTTTAACTTAAAAACAACAGAAAGCTGCAAACCGGTATTTACAAAATATTGTCGAAAGGCTTTTTTGGTATGGCCCCTAAGATTTATAACAAAACAGATTGACAACAAATTTATTTAAAAAAAAAAAAGAAATTTATTAACAGACAAATGTTACACTAACATATAACTTCTTAACGGATACCTTTTGACATATTGTACCTTTGATATATCTTACCTTATGACATATTTCAATTCTATTTTCATGACAATTGGACAATTTGTATTTTTGTATTTGTTATTATTTGGATAATGTAACTTAAAGAAAACAATATGCCAACATCAGTTATTAATGTTATAATGATTGCACCCAGAAAAACGATGGCTTAAATAGAAACTTTCTAATCTGTATAATTGTAAAAAAAAACAAGTTTATCCGTGATCCTGTGCGTTTGAAACAGTCCCGGAATATGGGGACCTCAAATAATAAACATGGTAAATATGTTGTCACAAGTTTTATTGATAGTGTCAGTGACCATGTCAGTTTAAAAACTTATATCCTGAAGATCGACCGATCGAAGCACAAAATACATAAATATAAAGGTTCTTATTTACCCTCGCAAGGTCCAGCTGCCGCACTTTAGCGCTAACATCTCTCGCAAGACCGGCAGTCTTGTCCACCATATCAGCGGCAATTTGAGCATCAGTCTTCACTTCAGTCAGCTTCGTATATGCTTGGCTAGCCGCTCTAAGACGACCCTCGAGGGAACATGCCCGGGATAGCACTCCCGAGAGGGCTCCATCCACCTCTGACTGTGAAAATACATGATTTGTATAACGAAACTTATGCCACCGTCACCAAAACAACTCAACTTACCTCTTCTTTTTCAATCTCGTTGAGCGCTTTCTGTAATCCCTCGTCCGTGGATACATCGTATTTCTCTAACAGAAGACTCAAGGACATTTTCGGAGACTGATGATTAAATAACTATATGTATATTCATTCGAACATCAAATTATTTGAAAATATAGTTTGGAATCAAATCGGAAAATCTAAGAAAAACGTCAACAACTCCTTGTCAAATCTCTAATGTCAACGTCAATTTTAATCAGCTGTGGCTGTGGCCGCTGTGGTTTGGGGGCTGTGGTTGTTGTGGAGTTCATTCATCCAAAATGCAAAATCGGGAAACCATAATAAACAATAATTCTATTTCTGTACTGACATGAGTTCCATCATTACTAAAATTTATTATCAGAAATGATAAATCCTTTGGTCTCTAGAAAAGAAGAAATGTTGATGTGTGAAGTATTATTCTATAATGGCAATCAGGAACAAAATGACAATACCTGACGTGCATTCGAAATCCTTATTCGTGTTTTTATAAATAAACAAAATTTTAAGATATTTCTAATAAATAAAATATGGGCCTGCTCTAAAAATGTAAGAAAATTATTGGAATCCAGTTTCAAAATGTTTGTATGGATTTATTTTAATTTATGACAAAAGATCTAAGCAAAGAAGTTTCTGATTGAAGGCCGTTTGTTACCTTGTCAGTTATTTTGATCAGACCTTCAAAAAATTGACTAGTGGACAAAAGTACGATACTAACGATACCTATGCTGCAACATTAGTAAACATAAAAACTTGTGAAATCGTAAAATCGATGTGCCGTTAACTGTTTTACTTTCCTCAGGGTTTTTAATAAGTGTTTAACACTCCTTCGAGGGCAGGTTTCTTTGTGAGGTCGAAAAGGAATCGTCAAAGGTGAGTGCTGAGTGAGACTGAGGGCATACATTGCATAAATTAGTTTGTATTGGCAAACAGGTATGGTTTGTGTATGAAGCGGGGTTCTCTGACGGTAAGGCTGGCTGGTGTGTTGCAGATTGACTCCGTGTGGGGTTGGGCTTCGCCCCCGCTGCGGTTGCAGCTGGGTAACTCACGAGGACACAAGAGGTGAGTGAACTTTCATATCATTGACAAATAATTGGCACGAATACTTTTTCACATAGTTGGAATAGTTTTTTTAATTGATGGCCGTAATAACATGGAACATGAAGTCATTGTTTTGTGTCTGAGAGGTTTGTATTGTAAATATTGGACTGGTAACAGCTGATTGTTGATACTGCCCAGTAGCAACAACTAACATCCCTCTTGTTATGTCTCACCTCATGAGAGAATGAGAGGGCAGTAGGAATCCAACCACTTCTTCTATAAATTAAGATTTTTCTAGTACTACTTGTGTTTTACTGATCCTGGGTAATGTACCCCCTTTAAATATTATCATGAGTATTGTTTTATTCAGCAATCAGATAAACTAATGTCAACAACTATTATTATTCTCCTGCAGTATTTCATTCATTACAGAACTGTATATAATAGATTAACATCCTACTTGTTTACTTTCTAGACAAACAGAGTTATATTTCTGTCAAGTTACAACAAAACAATGTTGACAAAATATTGTGCCCCTACAGTGTATGACATGTGTTAAATGGGTCAATACTGTTTACTAATTTCATTTAGAACTAAACTGGATTAGATACATATTAATATACTAAACTACTAACAAACAAAAGGATAGACACATTTACAATGAAATATCTTAATACTTATTATTTATTTTATTATCTTAATACTTTACACAATATTTGTGAACAAACTAACAACTACAAATTATTAACATCATTTTAACATAGGTAGAATAATGCACATGCTATTAGTCTTGTTATTTGAGTTGTTTTATGATGTCCTGTTTCTTTTGCCTTCATCTTTTCAAATACAAATCTGCTGTTTCTCTGCTGGGCATAGGCCTCTGCTAAGCTGCACTACAACTTCCTGTCCTCTACCTTCTGCATCCAGTTTGTCCCAGCCACATCTACAGAGTGATGACCATAGGATGTCTGTCCATCATGCACAAAGGCATTCAATATAAGTTATAACTGTCCTCAACTTTTTCCCATACCAAAGTGAGGCTATCCGCAATTAACCATTCATCACAATACTAACACATAAAAAATACTGACCTACACACATAAAAAATAACATAAACCCGTAATTGAACCACAATCAACCCAGATAAGAATTAAAGTTTTACATCATTAGAATGGTTTACAGCAGCAACGTTACATCATGGTGATACCACTGACATTACACAAGGTGATTGTGTAAATATACGTGAATTAACAGCGCAAGCAATTAGTTTCCTAGTTGGATGTTTAGGTGAGAGTTGCTGGGGAGCCTAGCCTTGACTGTAAACTTGTTAACTGTTTGAGTTGTTCTTCCTCATAATTGCATGTAGAATGTTAAGTTAATCATAATATTATGTACGTAAAATTAAGACGGTTTTTTTAATATTTGGTTTGAATTTTAGGCATTCTTTCATGGTTTGTGGAACTGTTGGAGGGTTAAAACCTTATTACTAATCCTGGCCGACTCCAATTTATTGAAATGACTGTGATTGTGTTCTGTTACTTGTCAAAAAGGTTTTCATGTCATGTCTTGTGCTTAATAAATTCTGTTTATATTTTACACCAAATACGTGTTTAAATATGATTTTTATCAGGAACTTATTTTGTTCTATGCAATATGTCAGTTGCATACTTTTGAATAATACTTGTTTTAACTTTGTCTACATTTACGGTTCTTTATTCATTAGGGTACTAGGTTTGAGGGTGTTGTGTGAGGAATGTGTATAAGATGCCGTGACAGGAAAATGAGCATTTAAGATTAGAGCACAAGATGGATTCTGCAAGATATTTTGTAATAGTTTGTTAAGGGATACTTCAGTTGAATGGTTTTTAGATTTATACTTGGTTTTGATTTCGTCCTTGTAACAGTATCAAGTTTAATCTGAAGTAGGTATGTGCCAATGATACCGTTAAAATGGCTTGTTGGTATGCAGTGCCTTTTAGATAAATGTTATCAGTTGATTTTATGCAGAATTGTGTGGAAAAGGGAAAAGGAGGCATTTGGCATGCAGTGGGGCAATACTGTCTAAACAGATACGCATGTAAATTGCACTATTACGTAAATCACATGTCTCCTAAAGATTAATGAAAAGGCGTGAAATCCGGACCATTGCTCTGGCTGCTCACAAAACTCAAGACAATTTCAAAATCAAAATATTTTTATTTCACATAGGCCTACATGGGCACTTATAAAAAGTCGACAAAAAGGTGCTCGGTTCAGGTTGGTCGTTTCGTATGGAGAAGAACTCCATGATAACGCTAACCTTTCGTATTTCGCATTTGACAGACGAGCTAGCACGTAATTATGAGAGTGATATATGCCAAGAGTGGGTGCGCCAAAGTTCACCTAAATTTTCAACTCCGATAATTGGAAATCCGAAAATGTTCTTCCTAACATTTTTCATCCTAACAATCGCAATTCCTAACTACTCTGTATCTAATGTTCATAATTCCGAAGCATTCAACTTCATAATGTTAGTAGCAATAAACATCTATTATACTTTTATTTGTTTTCCTATATTTTCTCAACATAACCATTTTTTACACTATTATTCAAAGTCATATCTTTTTTTTTAGATTTCTTTTTATTTATAATAATCAGTATTCTAGACATTGATTTTGCGTAACTTTAACTTTTTTATTTATTGCGGTGTGTACCTGGAAAGATATCCATGGGTTAGGTTAGGTTAGAACTGTGACCAACTACGCGCGAGCCGAGCGAGCGGAGCGAGCGGTGCCGCGGCAGCGGCCGGCGAGCGCTACCTCGAAATTGGTCACAAAATTTTTCTAAGTATTTTTTTCATAGTGCCCCCAAGACTACACTCTGACCTAATCCCCACCCAAATTAAACATTAAATATCATCTTCTACCCACATATATTTTTATTACACTTGGTAAATGTTTCTATCTGAGTATCAGTGAAAATATTATGGTAATTATGTTTAGGGATAAAAGCGTTATGATAAAAAACAGTAGGAGTTTAAATTATTTACATTAATGATATTATTAATTACAATTTTCGGAAACATGAGTGTTATGAACATCGCCGGTAGCACTACAAATAGTATGAATGAAAACTTTAGGATGAAAAATTTTAGGAAGAATGATCATTCGGATTACAAATCGTTAGGAAGAACAATTTCGGGTAAAGAACTTTAGGTGAGCCAATATGGACCCGCCAAGAGTAGCTTGACAAACAGCAAAAGTTGAAAATATGTAATTGATACCAATGTGGGAACTTTATAGGCTGATTATGCTACACCTGTATTTTGGCGGCAAAAACGCTGAAATTCAAAAGGTTTAGCTTAAAGTTATGTCAGTATTTTTAATAGAATTTCTACTTCCCCTTTTTCTCACTAAAAGTATTTGAAGTAAAACAAAAACCTTATGTGCTCACTCCCGTACTTGGTATTGTGAAATACGCCAACTGCATCACAATGCAAGATTATTGACAAAGCTCGCATGCTACAAGGTGGTTGACATTTTAGCACTAAGCTGACCTACTTACCTAACTTAGGCAACTTTCCTCCTACCTAATAATATTGTCATGCTTACTATTATTTAGTTTCTGTCATGTTAACTCACCACTACTTTTGTTTTACTAGTACAGAATACCTACAACATTAAGTCCGTCTTTTTACCTTGATTTTTGTATGTATGCGACATAAATAAATAAAGATTTCTGTGTGTTGTAAGACTACGTCATTTGGATAATTGGAGCATTCTTCCGTCGGACTGTCCGCCAATTCAAATCCCACATCACATATTCCGTGTTCTATAAATAAGCAATAAGTGATGGAACAGGTAGTGACCCATATAATTTCATGGGCATACAATAACCGAGACCGTATGATACAACTAGGTCATGAAGCGAATCCACATTGTGATACTAGTCCAGTGGACTGTTTTCTCTTGTCTATTTATAAGCCGTGATAATAATTGTGGAGTTTTGCTAATGATCTAATTAGATAAAAGAAGATATTTTTAGTTTTGTTCGCTGTGTGAGTAATGTTTGCGCGGACGCGATGGCCGGAAGGAGTATGATAAAAGTGAGGAGTAGATTTTATTATAATGTTATAAATCAGTAGGGCGCACTTTTATGAGTGCGTGTGGCTCAACGTGAAATCATATCGTTCTTATCGCTGACACATATTATTACGTTATAGTTCCTAGAACATTAAATATACTTTTATAATTAACTCAAATCAGACCATCGATTTGTCAATAAAGTCGTAATTCACGGCTTTCTTTTGAATATTCTATCACCTTTTCTTATGCTCGAACAACGACTTTTATCACTCACAAGTTACATTGATTAGCACAAAACATTTCGGTAACGGTACGGGACCGGTCTAGTCGCGACACTTGGGGGAGGCCTATGTCCAGCAGTGGACGTCTTTCGGCTGAAATGATGATGATGATTTCGGTAACTTATGACTGCGATTTGAAACCTTTTAATAGTTGCAATTCGGTGCTCAGGAAAAAGAAGAAACACCTCAATCAATAATAATGAAAATGTTGTAAGGGACTAACATTTTCATTAACACGCTTTTTTAGGGTTCCGTAGCCGAATGGCAAAAAACGGAACCCTTATAGATTCGTCATGTCTGTCTGTCTGTCTGTCTGTCCGTCTGTATGTCACAGCCACTTTTTTCCGAAACTATAAGAGCTATACTTTTGAAACTTGGTAATTAGATGTATTCTGTGAACCGCATTAAGATTTTCACACAAAAATAGAAAAAAAACTATTAATTTTGGGGTTCCCCATACATAAAACTGAAAACCAAATTTTTTTTTTTCATCTAACCCATTTGTGTGGGGTATCTATGGATAGGTCTTCAAAAATGATATTGAGGTTTCTAATATCATTTTTTTCTAAACTGAATAGTTTGCGCTAGAGCCACTTCCAAAGTGGTAAAATGTGTGTCCCCCCCCCCTCTAATTTCTAAAGTAAGAGGAGGAAAATTCTGAAAATATTTAAGTTTGTAGAACGTAAAAAAAACTATCAACGAAAATTAGTTTCAATAAGATATGATGTTTAGTTTTTGAGATATGGGACTTTTTCATCAAACTGCAGCAGTAACTTTGTTTTTCATTAACATACTATGAAAAACCAATTTAGTTTTGCGGTTTAGTGGAAGTTTACAACTAATACTACTAACTAATGAATGTCAGTTCAAAATATTGTTTGGGGCTATGGAACCCTGTGTGCGAGTAAGACTCGCACTTGGCCGGTTTTTTAACTTACGGCTACATAAAATTTAAAAGTATGTAGCAAATATTCTTATAATAACTGTATCTGATATATGTATGTATATGGGACTGACCACATTTATCGACATAGAATCGGCTTGAGTCGGTCAGCATGAACTTTATGCACGTGCATCAATATATATGCAAAACATACGTTGCGCGTAAACGCCGCGGTTGCTGCCTCGATAAGTGTGGTCCCGCCCTTAGTGTTTATATTTTTGACCAAGAATGTGTTTCTCCCTGTATGTATGTATATGTCTTACGAGACCTTGTTGAGAAGCGCTGACACACAAATCTATGTTCTATTTCAGCGAAACACAAGCTGAATCTCGCGGGCCGCATGCTGCCCTTTGGGCTTTCCGTCCGGCCCGACGCCATATTGTTTGAGGCCCGGAACATGAAGTAATTAACTTAAAACTTATAACATTATTTAAGTTAAATGTTATTGGAATAAGTATTTTCTTGATCAAAGGTAAAACTTTGGCCTATGTACAGAAGTCTGTTACTAGGCCTGTCGCACAATCCCCTGCTTTCCGTGTCTAACTGCATAAAAGATAATGTTTGCTGTATTTTAAGTTAAAGACCACCAATTCACACGTTTCGTCACAGCTAAATCTTCAGTACGTTTCGTTGTTTATGTCAACAATGTTACAGCTATACAACAATTACAAACGTGTCTTCAAATATGTGAATTGAGGATTAGACGCTGCTGGAGTTCAACCAATGTGATTGGTCGATTCTTGCGTGTGTCTTCTTCGTTCCCAGAAAACCGGGTCTAGAAAGTTGTAGGTGCTTATTGTGTTCGCTTTTCTCTGTTACTGTTCAACGTGATCCCCTCGTGTGTGGAGCCTCCCGCTACAAGGCCTGTTCGGGTTCCTCAGGATGGGCGAGGGCGGGTCGCCCGGGGGCGGCGGCGGCGCGCGGCTGTCGCACACCTCGGAGAAGCACCCGCGCGCCATCCTCGGCGAGCTATCCGCGCTGCGCCGCCATCGCGAGCTGTGCGACGTCGTGCTCAACGTGGCCAACAGGAAGCTCTTCGCACACCGGTAAGACATCAATAATGTTTATAAACAAATGAGGACCGTGCAAGTTAGTTGCTGAGATGTGGTTTGACGAAACAACCGCATAGATTTGAGTGGAGCTGTCCGGAAACTGCACTTATTACAACTTAGATCTTATGGAGCTCAACGACTCGACGAATAATACCGGGTAGGCTGTAAAATAAGCTTTATTTTTCATGTGAATGAATGGCATACAAGCCGACAGTGTACTAGGGACTAATGCACGAACAACACGGTACTATTTACAAACAGCATGTATTGTAAACACTGTTATCTTTGCAAGGCTTTTGTTATCGTTATCATTAAAATATTCACTTTTTAAGTTGGCCCAGTTTTATCTTTGTCTGAATATTTTAATGATAATTATTATCTCGTTATTGACACGAAGTGAGAAATTCTTGAATGATGTGTAATGCTTTGTTTTATCCGATTTGCGTTATTTGAACTCACGGTGCTTGATCCAGAGAACATAATGAGTCATGTCATACAGGCTCAGCCGCTTCGAGCAATCCATCTTTCCGCATTAGTTTACCAACATCATTATCCCCAGTCGGCTGCCGTCAAACGGCATGCTGCTGAATACTAGTATTCTACATGGATCGCCTATCTGACCTCCACAACCCAGGCTTCTGGTTAGCTGTGCAACTGTCAAAGATCTAAGATCGATCTTTTCTCTTTCGTCCCCTTTCTACATACCGTTCACCAATTTAAGGTCTGTACCATACAGCAAGAGAAAACACACACACACAAACATGTATCCTCGTACACCAAACGCGAGCGCATTGACTGTACGTCAGCAACCTCTATAGTTAGTTACAGCTGGTCAGGTCGAGCGAAAGCATTGGCACTTACAGACACGCATTTAAGAACACCCAGTGCTAACGCACTCGCCTACAACATAACATCGCGCCTGTAATCCCTGAAGGGTTAGGCAGCAGTGTACCCACATTTCGCCAGTTATGTTTAAGTCCCATGTAATAGGGGGACGAGCCTATTGTCATCAACTGGGCACAAATCCAGACTTAGTCGCTTCTAGTGAAAAAATCCTGATGGAAAAACCCAATAACACTTTACCCGACCCGAGAGTCGAACCTAGGACCTCACGCTCAGCATTCGCGCTGGTGATCATTGACGCAGTAAAGGAGGACCCACGATTTTGTAGCACCTCAACTGTTCTCTGAGCGATTCCTGTCCGTTTCCAGGGTGATCCTGTCAGCATGCAGTCCGTACTTCCGCGCCATGTTTACGGGCGAGCTGGCGGAGTCGCGCGCCACCGAGGTGACCATCCGCGACGTGGACGAGCAGGCCATGGAGCAGCTCGTGGAGTTCTGCTACACCGCGCACATCGTGGTCGAGGAGAGTAACGTGCAGGTCAGTGCGGATAGAACATCGGCATCATCATTCTCCTTCTTCTTAGCGTGTCGATAACAAATCAAATTGAGTCAGCCCAAAATTTGGCGACGAGTTGGCGATGGTTTGGATGTTGGTTGCTTTGGTGAGGTTGTTCGTTGTTTTATAGAATTTTGGTATTTTAAAACGCTCGGATAACTGTGAATTATGTGTGACGTCAAGCGTGAAGCGTAGGTCATTTGTACTGTTCTTGATGCCGCCACAGATCCTACTTTGGGAGCCGCGGCATATCGGATTGGTGAAAAGTCATTTTCTTGGTTTTAATAATATTGACACTTTTATGGTTAAGCTAGCTAATGACCGTCCAAATGATTCCATAAGGACCTGAAGCAAAATATACATACAAAAAAAAAAATTGACAAAGTTGTAAAGTTTTCGATTTCGGTTTGCTTTTCTCTTCGCTTGACTCGTCAACTGTTAAGAAAATTATTATCAAACTTCACCAACCAGATACCGTTAATAACCATAGACCTGTATCTTCCAGGCGTTACTCCCCGCGGCCTGTCTACTGCAACTGCAGGAGATCCAGGACGTGTGCTGTGAGTTCCTTAAGAGACAGCTGGACTGCTCCAACTGCCTCGGCATCCGCGCCTTCGCCGACACGCACTCCTGCAGAGAACTGCTGCGGATTGCTGACAAATTCACACAACAGAACTTTCCAGAGGTATGTATGAGGATCCTTTTTCTATTTACAAGTTATTTACTCATGTAAATATAAACTTTATAAAGGTGTAAATTGAGTTGAAAGTGCCATACAACCTTAGATTAATCTCGCGGGTCACCTTAGCGCTTCCCGCTTAAGTTGTTATCATAATGACTTGACTGGCTCTTGAAAATAATAAAAACATATCATATGGAAGTCAACTTTATTTGGTACAATTTGAAATTATTTTTCTTAAACCACATAACTCCGAAACTAATTAAACTAGAAAAAATCAAGCTGAACTAATTTATTTCAAATAATGGTAATGGCATAATATATTTAAACATGGCATCATTTGTAACGTTACGAGGTTTTATAAGCATATTCAGCCTATAGTGTTCACACTACTGGGACACAGACCTACCTTCTAAGAGAGGGAGTGGCAATTTGTAGAAACTTGGAAGTATCAAGGAGTCCCATACTTAAGAGTTGAAGCTGCCTGCCCCGAAACGTAGGTCTCTATGGAGAACAATGGGTGCTAGTTCAAGTTTTCTTGTATCTTCTTTGGTATAACATCTCATAACCATGAATTGGGGTAGGCAATAGTGAACCTTACGGCGCTAGGATAGCTAGCTATGCTAGCGCCATAAGGTTCACTATTGCCCACCAAGTATCGTCATTGGTTGAAAACCTGTTAATGTAATTTTATATTTCAAAATAGCCTGATCTCATTCGTCAGTTTGGGTATCATCTATGGTCACGCCATCCCCTATTGCGTCACAATTTCAGCTATATGGTAAAACCTTCATTATTTCACAGGTAATGGAAAGCGAAGAGTTCCTACTGCTGCCGGCCGCGCAGCTTATCGACATAGTTTCCTCTGACGAGCTCAACGTGCGCTCCGAGGAACAGACATTCCAGGCTGTCATGTCCTGGGTCAAGTACAATGTGGCTGAAAGAAGACAACACTTAGCACAGGTCAGTAGTTGTCGCAGTAGACGACTCAGCATGTCTTCTTCTTTACATCTCTCAGCCGTAACACCAGTAGTCATCTCCTTTTCTCGCTTTCAACTTTCACACAATTTATCTACAATTTTTTTGGTTGATCATCTTGTAGTCTAACACTACAGCATCGGTTAAAGTACACATTACAAGAATTCTGTTTGTGTTTATTTTTGGTGTAGAAATGTGTCTTCATGTAGACCATTTTTACGAAAACAAACCCCGGATTACTATTCTTACCAAAGGGTGTTGTGATACCTAGTAACTGGATTGGTAAGATCAGATAGGCGACCACTCCGTGTAAAATAATGGTATTCAGTTGCACTCATTTAGACTGGAAACATACTCCAACATACTTGACAAAAGGCTAGGCAGATAATGAGCCTTAAATACGATTTAGTTACCATTCAATAATCTGTCATTCCTTCTTGCAGGTCCTACAACACGTCCGCCTCCCACTGCTGAGTCCCAAGTTCCTGGTGGGCACGGTCTCGTCCGAGCTGCTCATCCGCTCCGACGACGCCTGCCGGGACCTGCTGGACGAGGCCAAGAACTACCTGCTGCTGCCACAGGAGAGGCCGCTCATGCAGGGGCCCAGGACAAGGCCTAGGAAACCTACGAGAAGAGGTCAGTTGGTTGTGCAGATTAAGGTGACATCTATGTTACCACATACGAACTACATTGATAAATCTCAGGTCACAATATCAAAGTATCCGCGCGATTAATAATAATAGAAACTCTACAACAACTGTGAGGTAGTAGGACCATAACATACAGTATCTTTGCTTTTCTATAGCGGATGAGGAATTTTAGTTTAGGCGTGGTTTATGACATAACCGTAGTTTAGTGAGGAGGTGATACTTTAGCCAAAGGTTAAGTTTCAACATTTTGTGTCATATTTGCGGCTGTGCAGGTACTTTATATATTTATTTGCTTCAAACACAACGGTCCATAATTTAGTTAGTAAATACACTTAAAAATAATGTTAGTATGAAATCAAATAATCAGAGACAAATACACACCACACAATACTATTTGTTCGAGTTTTAATCGAACACTCAGCGAAAATAACTAATTTGTATACAAAATTAAATTTAAATTACATTATTACAATAAATTTTCGTCATATAAAATAATTATGCATTGTATAATGTCTACAATAAAATTTAAAATAAAATGAGTCAATTTCAATAGGTACATTATCAATCATTAATTATAAAATAAAAATATGTTATCATAATCAACATAAAAAATTAATAAACCAATTATAAAACTTTTAAATTCTGTGGTGTTTTTTTCCATAACTACACTACACTACTATATTTACTTTATATGTATCGTCGATGAAGTATGTGTTATACGATATCATTGGGTACATTGTTTATCAAGGTATGAGCTATTTAGATTAGTTATGTGATTATATACAAGGTGTTGTTTTGCATCCTCGTCAAAATTCAGGATGTTGTCACAAAAGACATAAATAATCAATATAAATTACGGTACCTAGTAAATTATTAAAAAACACTGCGTTTTTTTGTTGTTTAAGTTTGTCAATATTTCAGAATAACCCCCTTAACGTGGTTTAGGGATTATAAAATTATCGAAAAAACGTTTGAGGTTTTTTGTTTGTGTGTAAGCGACGTTATAAGGCGGGAATCAGACGGCCCGTGTTCAAAACACAGGTGGTTCACAGTTACCGGTTTCAGTAAATAAATAAAAAAAAGAAAATTACCTACTCATTTTATTATTGATTCGGGTCGAGAATCATTAGCATAGTTACCTCCTAGAATTTGACGAGGTTGCAAAACAACACCTTGTATAAGTGAGGATTGTATATTTTCGTTATGAATATACATAATATCACGTCGGAAATCTCTTATGCAGAGGATTTAGTAGTACACCCATAGTGTTTTAAGGGCATTTATTATCTGCATTCAGGTTTCGTGGTTGTGAAAACCGTGATAGAAAAATCCAATAACAATTTGCCTGACTCGGTAATCGAGCTCAGGATCTCATTCTAAGCAGTTGCAATTGCACTAAACCAATGAGATATAAACGAAATTTGTGTAGCTAGATAATGGTGTCGATGTTGTGAGTTATGATAGTAATTTAATTTTAATATTCCAGGAGAAGTCCTATTCGCGGTGGGCGGCTGGTGCTCGGGCGACGCCATCGCGTCCGTGGAGCGCTTCGACCCGCAGACGTCCGAGTGGAAGATGGTGGCGCCCATGTCCAAGCGCCGCTGTGGCGTCGGCGTCGCCGTGCTGCACGACCTGCTGTACGCGGTGGGCGGCCACGACGGACAGTCCTACCTCAACAGTATCGAGCGGTACGACCCGCAGACCAACCAGGTACGTGCCGACGTCTGTGCCGAGAGATTGTTTGACGCGGCGGTAAGGCGGGGGGAGGGAGGGGGGGCGCAGGGTGGGCGTTGCTTCCTCAGAACAAAAAACGTTTGCGTCTCGAGACTCGACAGAAGTGATAACTAAAACTAATCTAAGCCTGCTGCCGTATGCGCGAGCGAAAGGGAAGCCAGACAGAATGGGGCCGTAACGCGTTACGTTACGAAGTGGAAAAAGGCAAATGATGAAGAAGTTATCATTTCAAAAAGTCTTACGTTAAATAAACATTTAAAATAGATAAAAAATGATCCGCCGGTATCAGTCACCGGTGCAAAGTCCAAGCTACCGGTGGTTAGGGCTCCAGAGAGAGGTACCGAGCCTTATCGAAGAGTACTGCCTTCTAAATCCGACCCAAGCGCCACTCGAAAAATGTTCGTCATGTCTTTTGACCATAAGGCCATTAGCCGTAACGACTATTAGCACGACGATAGCCCACTTTACATTCCACAAGTCGAAAACCTCATGTCCAAACCAACCAAGTCGAGATATTTTATTTCTGCCACTATTACTGTTTTATGTCATATCAAGTAGTTATTTCCGTATGTAATGTTCCAGTGGTGTGGCTCAGTCGCACCAACATCATCTTGCCGGACATCAGTAGGTGTCGCCGTACTGGAGGGCGCGCTGTACGCGGTGGGCGGCCAGGACGGCGTGCAGTGTCTCAACCATGTGGAGAGATACGACCCCAAGGAGAACAGGTGGACCAAAGTAAGTCATCATCGTCATGATCTGCCTAATTGTTTCCTAGATATGATGGGATCTTAACCAAATGGAGCAACCAGGGTGCAGGTGAAGTAAATAAAAGGTTGTATGTTAAATATAATTCAACTCCCGAATAAATGTCATTGAAGTCATCATAATGAACAACTTTTCTAAACAAATGTAATATAATTATCGCACATCCTGAAAGTAGTTTGTTCAGAATCTTTTACCGAATCGATTTATATCAGTTTTACGTTATTTTTTATCCCAAAAATAATTAAAACGACGTAAATTACAGTCACACAACCCCAGTACAGTCAAAACAAACTGAAATGGACCGTAAATCAAGGCAATAATGCTTTTAAAAGTGCAGTTTTATTGAAGTGAAAACTGCAGCCGCACAATAGATAACCAACAAAATATGACATGCTTGTTTTCGTTCCCTTTCTCCTTCAAACCCTTGATAGAGCGAGATGGCTACGATGATACCGGCGCTTACGCAGTTACGTTGAAAGCTAGCTTTAATGTAAATAATATTATATGGAGGGTACCGATACCTTAACATATGATTGTGCTCATGATAACAAACAGTGTTTGCAACAAATTTATCGCGTGCGATGTCTTTCCAAAACACAAATGTTCAGTACACCGAAATTGTGAGGACTTTTGGCACGATGTGGTGATAATGTGGCTCTAGCTTGCAGATCATTCAACCAAAAGTTTTGTTTATTTTATACTAGCTGTCCCTCGCAACTTCTTCTGCGCCACATTTTCCCCGTTTTCGCAACATTTTTCATTGCTGCTCCGCTCCTATTGGTTGTAGCGTGATGATATATAGCCTATGTCCTTCCCCAGGTTGAAATCTATCTTGCCAAATTTCATTAAGATCCGATCAGCCGTTTAGTCGTGAAAAGGTAACAAACAAACAGAGTGGCTTTCGCATTTATAATATTAGTATGGACATAGTACAAGAGTAGACCGCAGGACTATGTAAGCTGCTACTCAGCGGCTTCGCGACCACGGAACGTTCCGTCCGAACACGGCCATTGACAGGGGAGCCAGTGTGCGTGCACGTATTCGTCTTCAAAACGAAATACTGGACTATTTCGATGAGTATCCCCATGCCAGTACCCGAGAAGCAGCGCCACGCTTTGAATGTAGTCTTATGCATCTGTGGAGAACACTTCGTGGTGATATAGAACATCTATTCCACCTAAGAAGATGCCAGGAGTTGACTCCAAACCATTACGCAACACGCTTGCAGTTCAGTGAAGTGAAAGTATTATAAAAATAGAAAAAAAAAACTTTTTAAGTTAAACGGTTTTATGTTAAACATACATTGCAATGTTTAAGATAAATGTACTAAAAACCAAAAAATAATAAAATAGATACAGTCGTGGGAATTATAAACATATGCATAGACTAGACTAAAATAAAACCGTGGGGCACGTCAATTGTCTACAACGATTCTTCTATCGCACATTAAGTCGATAATTTGTATTTTCTAGTTTTTAGTTTTTATTTCGCATTCTGTTTAATTCATTTAGTGCTTCATTATTGCAAGGTTTCTTGCCCGTTAGTTTATTGCAGTCCAACTCCTCTATACGTAGTCCCTGCAAAGATCTTACTCTACTAAGAGCCACGTAGGCTTGACCTTCTTCAAACAGTTTCGCACCTAAGTATACGACTTACCCATATTGGTGGAATTGAAAAAAATTGTTATCAGACACTTGGTAGCGGCGGCCATCTTAGATTTCAATTTTGCATAGTAAATTGTATTCTACTTGTTGAGACCTTTCATTTGATACCCATGTTGATGGGATTTATAAAACCTAAGTTATCCGCCATTTTGTAGAGGCCGCCATCTTGGATTTTAATTTTATATAGTACATTGTATTATACTGGTTGAGCACTTTCATTTGATACCCATATTGATGGGATCGATAAAACCAATGTTATCCGCTATTTTGTAGCGGCCGCCATCTTGTATTTCAATTTTTTATATTATATTGTATTCTGCTTGTTGAGCCCTTTCATTTGATACCCATATTTATGGGATTGATAAAACCTACGTTATCCGCCATTTTGTAGCGGCCGCCATCTTGGGTTTAAATTTTTAATTTTTATTTTATTTTATAGTATATTGTATTCTGCTTGTTGAGCCCTTTCATTTGATACCCATATTGATGGGATTAATAAAACATAAATTATCCGCCATTTTGTAGCGGCGGCCATCTTGAATTTATAATGATAATGAATAAACATAATTGTATTGTCACCAAAATCCAAAGTGTATACAAAATTTCAGATTAATCGGTTGACAGGAAGAAGGTGAAATTTGAATTACTAAATTTGACACAAGAATAATAAATAATAAAACAAACGGGGTGAGCTAAATAAAACCGTTTAAAAAATGACAACGTCGTATGAGTGTTTAGGTAATCAGTAAGTTGTAAGATTTTTTTAATTATTGCAAATAATTTGATTCACTTTTAAACAATGTTGTCGTATCGCCTCTTATTTTTAGCAGTTCATTATTAGGTATTTACATTAGCATAACATTTTGTAACGAATACCTATGCGGCGTTAACTCGTCTCGAACGCGAGCGAATACCTACTAGGCTAGCAAGACCCTTATACCTACGTGTGTGACTGTGTGCGTTCGTGTATTAGTACTGTGACCACAACGTTCTTCCGGAATTAGTATAACTATTGTAATGAATAATCAATGCCTATACATACGCCATAAGTTATACGCCTATATATATATATATTTATTGCTCTATGTATGGTTGCGGCAACAACCGCACTGCGATCGCCAACCCGCCTGCCAAGCGTGGCGATTATGGCAAAACCCCTCCTTATGAGCGCAATACAAAAATGGCCCCTAGTACCCGACACCTCCACTACGGTAGCGGTCGAGGTTACGGCGTGGCAAGGGGTGCGAAGAATCTCCGGAAGGGATCCGGCTGCCTTTACCGACGACTTGCCCTGGCAACATACAGTGTGTTTGGTGAATCGTTTGCCAAATCGAATTGGCCGAAAGGAGAGGTCATTTGCTAACTCTTCACGCCCTATAACTCTCTAATTTCTTGATATTTTTTTTTAAATTTCGAATTCTTTAAAAGGTGCTACCCTATTTGAGAAAGAGATAGGACACTACGCGATAGTGAGAGAATAGTATCTATCTCCTTACTTGATGCATGTTATTTAGGCAAAAACTACTGTCCTTACTGTAATATCGAATATCAGCCTAGTGTCTCGATTACACATTTAGCTAAAAATAAAAGGTATTTAACGTTTTTTTTGGCATATTGCATACCGTTGAATAGGGGACAGAGTACAGAACTTTTTAAAAGAATTGGAAGATCCCGATCACATTTAGTTTTTTTTTATATAGCACTTTAAAGTTGAGCTTTAAGTTTATTTTTCTTTTACAAAAACTTTAGGAGTTATTAAAAAATAAAGTAAATGTTAAAATGCAAGTTATTTTGAATTAGATAGAATTATACAACAGCACAAATCAAAATTAAATCGAAATTTGAAGTGTAACAACTTTATAAGTTTTTAAACTGACATGGTCACTAACACTATCAATAACACTAGTAACGGGATATTTACCATGTTTGTTATTTGTAAACATGGTAAATATCCCGTTACTAGTGTTATTGAGAGTTTAACAACTTTTTTTTTTATTTGACTTTAAATACTGAATTTTGGAATTTATCAAAACCTAAATTAAAAATCATCATCATTCTCTTGCCCTTATCCCAATTCATTTGGGGTCGGCGCAGTACCTCTTCTTCTTCCATACCTCTCTATTACTTGTCATCTCATGAGATACCTCCTTTCTTGCCATATCATTTTTCACACAGTCCATCCATCGTTTCTTTGGTCTTCCTCTACCCTTATACCCATCCACATTCATACTCAAAACTTTCCTCACGACATTTTCCTCATTCCTCCGCATCACATGCCCATACCACGACAACCTATTTCCCCGCATCTTTTCAGTCACCGGCGCCACTTTCAGACTTCCTCTAATGTACTCATTCCTTATTCTATCCATTCGCGTAACACCACACATCCCCCTTAGCATTCTCATCTCAGCCACATGCAAGTGCCTTTCATTCATCCCTTTTGTGGCCCAACATTCTGACCCATACAAGACAGCAGGTCTAACCATTGTTTTATAAATCTTCCCCTTAAGTTTAAGGGGAATGCGGGAGTCGCAGATAGTTCCCGTGACCTGCCGCCATTTCATCCATCCAATGTTTATTCTACAAAACCTAAATTAAAAAGTTGTTCTAAAAAAAACAGTGTGGTAAGGAATGAGTTATAGGGCGTGAAGAGATAGCAAATGACCTCTCCTTTCGGCCAATTCGATTTGGCAAACGATGCACAAAACACCCTGTTTAATCCGCGAACACTCCGGACCGACGAGAAGATAACGGAACTCGAAAAGGAATTGAGCAGGTTGCGATGCAGTATTTTGGGATTATCTGAAGTCCGAAGAGAGGGGGAGGACACGGTGATCCTCAACCCCGACTCCTCACGTTGTCATGGGGGACTTCAACGCGAAACTGGGCAAACGAGACGGGGATGAACTGCAGGTGGGGCAATCACCGGCAATCAAAAACCGGGAGCGATCACCGCATGGTAAGAGCCACATTGAACATCAGGTTAAGCTTGAAAGGTCTCGACTGATGAAATCTACGCTCCGACCAGCACAGATCCAGATCCAAAACCCTGAGAGCTTTCAGCTTGAACTCCAGAATCGTTTCGAGTGCCTAGGAAGCTCAGTGGACGAATACAACGATGGATTCGTGGAAATTGTCTATACGACAGGTTCTAAGTCGTGCCCAAAAGAATAAAAAACTCTGATCATACTCTCAAGCTCATGAAGGAACGTCGTAAGATGATCCTGCAGTCTTCAGAAGTGGCGAGGAAATTTCGGCAGCTCAATAGACGGATCTCTAAATCCTTGAAAAGCAACCTTCGCCGCTTTAATACCGAGCGTATTAAAGACGCAATTGAGTGGAATAAAGGCTCCAAGGTTTTTGCAAGAGATCTGGCTATTGGGCAGAGCTAGCTCACAAAACTAAAGACCGACGATGGCAGGATCGTATCCGCAAAACCGGAGCTACTGAGGGAGATCGAGAGATTCTATGGGCAGTTGTACACGTCAACCAGTACACCCGTTGTAAATCTAGCGAATGACCCAGATCTAGACTGACCCGACACTATACCGAAGATATCCCGGAAATCAGCCTGTACGAGATTAGGATGGCTCTGAAACAGTTTAAAACAACAAGGCACCGGGTGATGATGGAATTACGGCCGAACATCTGAAGGCGGGTGGAAAACCGGTACTTAAGGCCCTCCAGAAGCTGTTTTATTCCGTAGAACTCGAGGGCAAAATGCCACAGGCATGGTGCAGGGGTATGGATGGTACTCTTCTTCAAAAAGGGCGACAATGCTCGGTTGAAGAACTGTAGGCCTATTGTCCTTCTAATGTCATGTATACAAGTTGCTTTCAAGAGTCATCACGAAACGTCTCGCGCGCAGGTTTAACGATTTTCAGCCTCCCGAACAAGCCGGTTTCCGGAGCTTTTTAGCACCGTAGACCACATACGCTGCAGGTTATACAGACCGAAGAGACACACAACAACCTGCCTCTCTGTATAGCGTTTGTGGACTACGAGAAAGCCTTCGATTCAATCGAGACTTGGGCTGTACTGCAGTCTCTCCAACGGTGCCAAATTGAATATCGATACATCGAGGTGTTGAAGTGTTTGTACAAAAACGCCACCATGTTTGTCCGACTTCAGGACCAGACCTCGGATCCTATCCTTCTGCAGCGAGGTGTGATACAGGGAGACGTCATATCTCCGAAACTGTTCACCGCTGCACATTGCATTGCACACTGCAGCGGTAAACAGTTTAGGAACCTTACGTCTTCAAGGTTCCGAAACTGTACTGGAGAGGGCTAGGCAGCAACGTCAATGGCGAGTACATCTCTCACCTTCGATTTGCGGACGATATAGTCGTCATGGCTGAGACCATGGAGGACCTCAGTACAATGCTCGATGACCTCAGTAGAGCTTCCGAAAGAGTGGGTCTTAAAATGAACATGGACAAAACCAAAGTCATGTTGAATGCTCATGTAACACCCACTCGTATCAAGATCGGAGACTTTACACTCGAAGTGGTTGACGATGACGAATATGTCTACCTGGGACAAACGGTCCAGTTGGGTAGGCCTAACTTCGAGAAAGAGGTCAATCGTCGTATTCGACTCGGCTGGGCAGCGTTCGGAAAGTTTCGTGGTATCTTCTCGTCCAACTTACCGCAGTGTCTCAAGACGAAAGTCTATGACCAGTGTGCGTTGCCAGTGATTACTTAGGGGACCGAAACGTGGTCGCTCACAATGGGTCTCATCAGAAGGCTTAAAGTCACCCAAAGGACAATGGAGAGGGCTATGCTCGGAATTTCCTTGCGTGATCAAATTAGAACAGAGGACATCCGCAAGAGAACCTAGGTTACCGACGTAGCCCGAAGAATTGCCAAACATAAGTGGCGGTGGGCAGGGCACATTGCTCGCAGAACGGATGGCCGATGGGGCCGAAAAGTTCTGGAGTGGCGACCGCGAACCGGGAGACGATGCGTTGAAAGGCCTCCCACTGGGTGGACTGATGACCTAGTGAAGGTTGCGGGGATCCACTGGATGCGAGTCGCACGGGACCGGTCAATGTGGTGACACTTGGGGGAGGCCTATGTCCAGCAGTGGACGTCTATGGGCTGAAATGATGATGATGGAATGATTTATATTTGTAAAGGGCCTAACGCACATGGCAGAAGATATGTGAAAATGTCTGTCATGGAGATTTGTCAAGTTGTACGTCGCGGACTTCATCGAAAGCATGTCGTCCTTAAAATATTTAGTGTTAACACAAGCTTTGTGTTTGACATGAATGCGTTTTGTATTTAGATGTATATCTTTTAGGTAGTGGCTGTCAAGATAGCTTGATTGATTGAATGGCTGGTTTGTCGTCAGGTAGCAGCGATGACGACGCGGCGGCTGGGCGTGGCCGTGGCCGTGCTGGGCGGGCAGCTGTACGCGGTGGGCGGGTCGGACGGGCAGGCGCCGCTCAACTCCGTGGAGCGCTACGACCCGCGCACCAACAAGTGGGCCGGCGTGGCGCCCATGTCCACGCGCCGCAAGCACCTGGGCTGCGCCGTGTTCGACGGACAGATCTACGCCGTGGGAGGACGGGATGACTGTACTGAGCTGTCGTCGGCAGAGAGGTGAGTGTATAGTATGAAACGTCTCGTAATATTTGCCTCAAAGGCTGTAAGTGCAGATGTGGGTGTAGATTCCAAGAGGGACATACAACTTACCTCTGCACTACTCCCGGCGTGTGACGAATAGAGGGATCACTACAATCATGTAATATTCAATTCGACCGCTAGATTGACGATGACCAATAACAAGAGAGATGACAGCCGCGATGTAAATTTTTACCAATGTGATTGGTGGATCGTTTCCCGCTCGTTTCTCACCTCCTTTCTTGGATATATCATAACCATGTCACAACTCAAAATATATAAAAGTATCTTTACTACCCTTACAAGATGTCTTCATCTCCCCGCAGGTACGAGCCGCACACAGACACATGGTCCCCAGTGGTGGCGATGACGTCACGGCGCAGCGGCGTGGGTCTCGCCGTCGTCAACGGTCAGCTGTACGCCGTCGGGGGCTTCGACGGTACCGCCTATCTTAAGTCTATAGAGGTACGAGAATCGCCTTAATACTGCTTTGATTCGATTTCCTATTGGCATTTGTCTTATCGTAGACGAGTAGTGAAAGCGAGTGAAGCTAATAATAATTAGAAACGAGTTGACAAGCGATGTATGGCTCTGTATGGTGTCGGACGTAAAGAATAGCACCATCCCATATCTTCCCGTGGGTGTCGTAAGAGGCGACTAAGGGACTTGTCAGAGAATGGGCAGCAGCGTTCTCTGTTATTTTGTAACAACCGTACTGCGATTTCCAACCCGCCTGCCAAGCGTGGCGATTATGGCAAAACCCCCCATGTTATGTCAATGTGGCGAAACTTGGGGGAGGCCTATGTCCAACAGTGGACGTCTTTCGGCTGAAATGATGATAATCATCATGATGACAAGCGATTATTCTCCTGCACTCTTTCACTTGTGGATATGCGTATGTACTACTGCACTCAACGACAGTCGAGCACTTTTCAACTTTATAACTCAGAGCATAAAGGTGAAAAGTGTACGGTAGTGAACTCGGTATTACCAAGCGAGAGTCTCTGTGTAATAGAGTAAGATTTTTCTTTAATAGTTCTTATCGCTTCGACAAACTAGTGGAGAGAGAGTTCTCACTGGGCGTGTGTTTGTATTTGTTCATCGAGTCTTCGAGCACGTGTCTGATAAGCTCATATAAATTAAATAAACTTTAATGTATCAGACAGAGGGTCCAAATTCGTTTGTTTTTAGGGTGGGTTTAGATAATGTTGACAACAGACTGTACTATCACTGATGTTTAAGAGTTTTTTTTTAAGTAATTTTTTCATTAACTCCTTGTCAATTTGTCAAGTTTTTCCTTTCTCTTGCGACTTATAAGTATAAAAGTGTTTTTGTTATCAGGTATTCGACCCGGAATCGAACCAGTGGCGCCTGTGCGGCGCGATGAACTACCGGCGCCTGGGCGGCGGGGTCGGCGTCATGCGCGCGCCGCACCACGACAACCATTACATCTGGTACGACACGCAGCTGTGGCTGACGGGGTAGGCAGAGGCCTCCCGTGTAGCAAGCCTATTGCCAACAATCAGGCATAAGTCCAAACTCCGCCTAACCTTATGCGAAGAGGAGCTAACGTGGCCCCCTATTGTTATTCACAAACACAGATCAGACTCAGATTCGATTTCGATTCGATAAGTCGTATGTCTATCTTGTTTTGCCATTACGAAAGCGAGCGAGATAGACATACGACTTTCCGAGTCGAAATCGAATCCGAGCGTTTGTGAATACGGGGGCTGGTCTCTGGCCGTACAGTGTTCTTGAGCCCGTATCACTGTCATAGACTTCATATTCTTTTGAGCGGAAATAAAATCAATTGGAAACAAGGATTTGTACCAAGTTTAGCATTCTGCGTTCATAGTCTCTCTTATTTTTTGGTGCTGTGATGCTCTGTCTCATTATTGGTTGTGTTTGTTGCAGGAACAGAAAAGACTCAGTAGTGTGAGGTGCTGCCACCGCACTGTAAGATATTCCCCCTCCACCTTATCAGTTAAGTCGTTACTCATTTACTTTATTGTTAATACAAATATATTATAATTGACTATTTATAAATAAATGAAAATACAAATTTTAGAATATTTACATGCATTGTTTTATTTACTGTTTAACAGATATTTATTTTTTTACATATTCTTGGAACTTAGTAATAATAGCAATATCATCTATATCGTTCATTTTACGAAACTAATAAGGTAATATGCATAAAAAAAATATCAACTTCCTGCCCTTGGGCAAATCGAACTAATTTGAATAAAACAGTGCTCTTCAAACTAGTTATCGTTGACTTCTACATAGAGCCTATGATTTAATTACTATACGTTTTATTTCGATTTCTACTAGGGGGAATTTTACTTCAATAATAATTAAGTGCCTCTGAGACTGCCGTTCGAAAATGCCCTTTAAAAAGGTCAACAACAATATTAGAAGATTTAATTTTCTCAGGACCCTGAATTTTTCAGCATTTTGTCTCGAGGGTAGTCAGATAGGAAATGTCGGCCAGCGTTATATCTAATATGATTTTAAATAAATTGTATGTTTTAAACGTGTGCACGTCACAAACAACAAAACTAAAGTTGAACAGAATAATTTATCATCATAGTTGTGAATATTGTAGGTATTTTTAAATAAAAATAATCTAAGATGTCATTTAATTATTATCAAATATTGTAGCGCAATTTAATAAAGATCAATTTAATAAATCCCTAACTAGGTACATACATACTTATGAGTATCTAATCTAAATATATATAATTCAAAGGTGACTGACTGACATAGTGATCTATCAACGCATACCCCAAACCACTGGACGGATCGGGCTCAAATTTGGCATGCAGGTAGATATTATGACGTAGGCATCCGCTAAGAAAGGATTTTGATCAATTCTACCCCCAAGGGCATAAATTCTACCCCCAAGGGGATAAAATAGGGGATGAAAGATTGTATGAATATTCTTAAATTTTCGACTGATTGAACTGAAATACACGCTAAACAAAAGTAAAGCCGCAAAAACTATACCTAATTAATTAATAATAATATCTAAATATATATAATTCAAAGGTGACTGACTGACTGACTGACATAGTCATCTATCAACGCACAGCCCAAACCACTGGACGGATCGGGCTCAAATTTGGCATGCAGGTAGATGTTATGACGTAGGCATCCGCTAAGAAAGGATTTTGATCAATTCTACCCCCAAGGGGATAAAATAGGGGATGAAAGTTTGTATAAATATTCTTAGATTTTCGACTAATTGAACTGAAATACATGCTAAACAAAAGTAAAGCCGCAAAAACTATACCTAATTAATAATAATACTTCTTAACGCGAGCGAAGCCGCGGGCAAAAGCTAGTGTGACATAAATGCGATATGTTAATAATTATAAAATTATCCAGAAACAAGTTGTATATAAGCCACTAAGCGCCTAAAAAAACATTGTTAGCAATGGGGATGGAAACTGCGGACCTAATGGCGCTAGCATAGCTGGTTCCATGCATCGTCATTGGTTGAAAATCCGGTAATGTCATTTTATATTTCAAATTAGCTCGACCTCATTGGTCAGATTGAGAACCAGCTATAGTCGTGCCATCTACAATTTGCTTTTAACGGTCTTCCCCATTGTTCTGAGAAGAAAAGATGTCAATAATTGATGTACAGGCGTTTAAATGGCTTTTATTAAAACTTTTATAGAAGCTTCTTAGAGTTGTGGAAAACATATGTGTTAAGGTAGCAATCAGGTATTAAATATTTACATTAACAATGCGGTTAATACAACGCTAAAACTATGAGAACTTGGAAGTGGTCAGCCTTTCTGACGTCAGGTTGGCTAACCACTTTATTTCTTTGATAAATTTCTTAACGAAAAGGTAGCAAATATTTCCCTATAGGTAATAAATAGTAGCAAATAGGTATTAAATAGTGCACATGGTCTCAAGGACATGTCGACTCCATCTAACATACGTTTACGAAGTGTAAAAGTAACTGCGATGTTCTTTTATAGAATAAAAATTATAATTATTGACTAGCTGTCCCGCGCAACTTCGTCTGCGTCATATTTCCCCGTTTTCGCAATATTTTTCATTGCTGCTCCGCTCCTATACAGCGCCATCTATTGAATACTTACTCAATCCAGTCCAGTCAACAGATACCGCCATCTGTTAGAATCGTTTGGAGCTAACAGATTATTGTGACTTAATTTGCAATAAAATAATATTGCGACTATAAATTGAGATGTAAGCTATCCTATCTTTCAAGTTGGATCAAACTGCTGACGGTGTGCATATTTGATTAAAACCGGTTAAGTTGTTTAGGAGTCCATCCCCGGCAACCAACGTGACGCGTAATTTATATATACAACGTGTAACGTTAAATGCGCAAAACCTGAAAATAGTTTGATCAGAATAACGAGCAGAATCAATTGAACTTCTTTTTAATATAGGTCACATTTTTTCAAAAAATCTTCATTAAAAATGTTGCCCTGTCTATTTGTTCATAGGTCAAGCCATAACGTGCGCAAACCCGCCAAAATAGGTAAACAAACACAAATGTCTTTCGTCCAATGATTTTTTTTTCTCTCAGAATTAGGTTAAATTAATTAAAAATAATTTGGGGTGTCAGAGGTTTTGCGTATTTAAAGTTACACGTTGTATATGGATTGATACTCAATTTCACCCAAAGCCATGAGAAAACACCCACAAGCTCACATTTTCCTAAATCTTAATACATAATTTCGTCCCTAAAACCAGTATCACCAAGCAACTAATGCGGCGTGGGTGGCGGCGGCGATGTCGCCTTATCTGCATGCTGCTCCCCATTCTCCTCATCCTCATCGCCGTCGTCCCCATTCTCCTCGCCGTCACCGTTCTCCTCTCCCTCGTCCCCATTCTCTGTGTCTCCGTTCTGTTCGGCGTCGGGGTTCTCCGTGCTTTGTGTCCGGTCCGGTGCTTCTTCTGCGTTTTCTTCTTTGCTTGCGTGCCGTCTCTGGGGGCAGAAGATGAATTGATTTGTAAAAAGAATGAAAAATAATCTGTGAAATCGGCCAATACGGAACGCTTATTAGACAAAATAATGTTAAAAATCGGTGTAAGGGGTCAACAACAACGTTTCTAATGCGGATACATTACTCAAATAAACTTCGGACCCAGGTTGGTTGCAGCAAGGAAAGCTTGCTCAGATGTAGATTCATTAATGACTCTGCCCTGGAGTGTAAATGTGGTGCCGGTCCACTAACGATGCGGCACTTCGTGTCCGTTTGCTCATTACAGGAACTGATGGACGCTACTGAGAGCGCCAAACTAGTGGCTCAGTTCTGGGCCGACACAATTTAGATTGCCATCGACACGCTAAGAAGTAGAATTACTCAAATCCGTCTGGCCACGCCATTAAACGCAACGATCGATTTTCAAGTTAAGCAATGTTCAACAGTCCCTTGTTGACCATTCATTACTTAGCGAGAACCTTCTCTGTTTCGGAAAGCACGTTGAACTGTTCGTTCCGGCTGTCAGAGGTTAGCTAGGCACTAGGCAGTCGTTTCTTATACAACTGCATCTAGATACTACTAATGCAACTGCATTCGATTAGACTGTAAACCTTCCTTAGCATAGTTGGAAAAAGGCTAGGCAGATAATATATTGTGTCCTACCTTCTTCTTCTTTTTACTCTTGGACTTGGGCTTCTTCTCCGGCTCGCTGTACCCTGGTGGGAAGAACCTGGCGCACTCCTCTTGGCCTACCACGTGGTCGGCGCTGACGTGTAGCGGGCCCAGGGTCAGTAGGTCCTCGGGAGGGCCTGGAGGGAACAGGTCTTCGGGTTCTGCTAGCTCAGGTTCGGCCAGGCCTACAGCGATCATCAGGACTATGGTCTCGCAGCTGCGTAGGAGATAAGCATTGATATTACGATTTTACAATACAGTTAAAGTCAATGAGTTTCAACATGTTACGTTGAGTAACGGACTCTTAAATCTCAACGATAATGTTACTGATTCAATTCTGTTTATAAGAACCTAAATTTAACAGTTTTATGCCCTAGCGAACACTAGGCGACTACTAACTAAATACTTATCTGCCTAAATGAAAGTACATCACTGTTTAACTTTCAACATACCAGTTATTTAGTCGTTTATACAGGGTGTAACGGAAAGGGTATATACGTACTTAAGGGTGTGCCACAGACCATCAAACTGAACATGTTTCACCATCGGACAAACATCGTAATATCAAAAAAATTATCTGCTCCCCATACAACATTTTAATACCTATTCGACGCAAATGTATGGGGCAGCTGATATTTTTTTCGCTGTAACGATGTTTGTCCGATGGAGAAACATGTTCAGTTTGATGGTCTGAAGCACACCCTTAAGTATGTATATACCCTTTCCGTTACAGTTAAGTATTCTCTCGTGTTGGTGAAGCAGGAATCAGTTTGAGAGCGTTTGTATAACAGAACATCCAACTAATTGTATGATGTTGGTATAACATTCTTTCACGCAGCAATATTGACGTGCATAAATTCGAAACATTCATGGCTCCTATGGATAGAATGCGGATAAAAACTAATATAAAACAAAACTTACTAATCCTTCTCCGGCCTCTGGTCATACTGATCAATATTCTTGCACAGTAACTTGGGCTCGTCAATGTTGGCGTCCGCGTAGAACCCGTAGCGCAGTAACCGTGGGGCCAGGTGCGGCAGGCCCGCCATGCTCAGCACGGCGCGGCGCTGCCACGCGCCGAACATCACCAGGATGTGCGGCGGCTGCGCGGCCGGGGCCGGCTCCACCACCGAGCTTACCATCTAGGAAGGCAAAGTTTTTGAATAACAGACCATATTTTCGCCTGTATTATATGGTGGTTACCTGGTGACTGCTGAGGTGATGAGTAATAGGGAAGAATGGAAGAAGAAGACATGCTGCGCCGACCCCAAATAAATTGTAATAAGGGCCAGAGAATGATGGTGATGTTCTGCGTCTGTATTCCCTAGGAGGGCAGTCAAACGGTAGGGGTCGCGTATCCTTCAGTCCATACCAGTTTTTGACCATAAATCAGGCAGCTAAGCAGCTTGCTGAAGTTTTGTTTACACAAGTAATACTTAGGTACGTCTTTACATGCTAACCTAACGGGGATAGCTTGATGCCTGGCATTGTATTGACAACGCCGAGAGGGGGTGCCCTAGAAGAACACACATTGACCTTATTGTCAAGGTTCTCCAGAAAGTTCATGTGGGTAGTGCTCGCAATCGGCGTGCGTGTGTGACTAGATGTATGAACGCGGATGAGGCGAAAGGAGTATGAAGATAGTAGTAGGTGGCGTTCTGTGGTTTTCTGCCTACCCCCATGGGTAAAATGAGTCAATTTATGTATGTATTGTACTGCGAATCTGTGATAAACTGTTTTCAACGTAAAAAGTATAACCTTCTGAAATTATTATTATTATAGCTAGCCTGTATTGTTCCACTGCTGGGCAAAGGCCTCCCTCCAGTCACGATTCTGTGTTGCCTCTTTCCAATTTTCAAGGAAAACATTCAGTTCGTCCCGCCATCTCCTTCGTGGTCTGCCGCGACCCCGTGTCACTGTGTCAGGGTACCAATCCTGAGCTTTGCGGGCCGAAATATTATTGTTATATTATTACTATTGTTTTTTGAAAGTTGTAATAATACAACTTTCAAAAAACAATAGAGAGCTTCGGTCATAGCACTCATAGCCCTGTTACCAGTTTACCAAAAGAACCTAATCTTTTGTTACCTTAGGGAACAGTACATCCAGCACTGCAGCCCTCTCGTGCCGGTCCTTGGGCACGAACAGACCTATCGTGGGGCCGTCTCGAAGCTCTGTGGAAGGCAGCTTCTTCCTAGCATCGTCGTCCTCATCCAGACCGTCTCCGCATAGCGCTCGGCGAGTCAGTTCTATATGGAACATAGTAGATCTGCTATAAATGTGTAATGAAGAACATAACATCAAATGTAATCCCCGAAGGGTTAGGCAGAGGTGTATTAGTACACTCACATTTCGCTAGTTAGTAGGTAGTAGTAGTAGTGTAGTGAGTCTATTGCCATCAACCGGACACAAATCCAGATTCTGTGGCTATTACCGAGAAATCCCTGATGGAGAAACCAGTAGCTCATGCTCAGCAGTCTCACTTGTGACCACTAGACAAACCAGCCAGTCATGAGGAATTCGAAATTTTGGTTTAGTCCCATCTCATCCCCCATGTCGATTCGCGAAACAAATGACATCAAAAGCTTAAATTAGTTTCGATGTTTAAGTTTTTGAATTTGGCCCCGAAGGAATACTTTCATCGCATGAAGATCGTAATCTTGGTGAGAAATTTAATACAGATCTGGGTGACAGATTAGCAACTGGCTGAGTTTCACAGTGGGATAGGATCATGGGACATAATCTCCACTACCGCTATTTCGCTCGTTGTTAAACTACCAATATAATTTCATTACCAATGATATCTCCCTCTTTATCAGGCAGTTTCTTGAATATTAACGCCAGTGAGGGTCGCTCAATGATCGCAGCCGCCGCGTTGACCTCGCCGAGCTCTGGTTCTTCGACCGCCAAGATCTTGGCGCCCTCCTTGCCCACTACGATCGGGCACTTGTCCGCTAAAATTACACCTGAAATTGTAAGCTGTATGAGTAACCATTTGGGGTCGGCGCAGTAATGTCTACTTTAACACAACTCTTTTAGTCGATATGTGCGAAGTCTTAAGGAAATCCGAGGTAATTGAGGTGTGCGGCTGCTTCTCAGAATTTGAGTGGCATATGGCGCTAAGAGATGATTTTGCAAAATTCAAAGTTTGTAAGAAATAGATGGCTCGGTAAGGGCTCGCTCCTACTTTCATCTGCCAAATCTTTGGCCCTATACAAAACAAAATGCAATCTATTGAATCGCACTTTCGCAAGACGTAAAACTACTTTTCTTCAAGTAAAAGTGATCAATATGAACTCACCAAAAGGTTCGATAGTGTCAGTGATCTTCCTCAGATGTTTCTGCGCGTGGGGTAACAGTAACGCGGGACAGATGTCGTTGAAGTGCATCTCCAGGCGCTTGGCCCTGGCCTCTCGCCGCGCGTACCTCGCAGCTTCCACGGCAGCCGCTTCTTTAGCTTTCTTCTCTTCTTCAATCTTTTTTTGGGCTGTTGCGACCTCCTGAAAGCATTCAGTGAAATATGGCTTAGTAGGTAACGTTGCTCTGTATGGTGTCGGGCGTAAAGAATAGCACCATCCCATATCTTCCCGTGGCCGCGTGGGTGTCGTAAGAGGCTACTAAGGGACTTGCCAGAGAATGGGCAGCAGCGTTCTCTGTGCTTTTGTAACAACCGTACTGCGATCGCCAACCCGCCTGCCAAGCGTGGCGATCATGGCAAAACCCCCCAAAATGTCAATGTGACACTTGTGGGAGGCCTATGTCCAGCAGTGGACGTCTTTTGGGCTGAAATGATGATGATGATGATGATGAGGTAACGTTTGAGATTTTCGCTGAAAATCTTGCTCTTGTGATTGTACCGTGAGATTTTTTCAAATATTACTTGTTGCCATGGATGGCACCCTAGATTGATTAAGTTTGAAATATTAACACACACAAATGAAATATATACAATTCATGTAGGAACTAGGTCACTTATTATTTAATCGTCGTATCGTTAGTCTTTGAACTTATCGGTAAGTTTATGTAAATGTAATCCTTATATAACCTGTTCTGGCGTAGTGAGCTCATGCGGGGCTCTCTTCGGTCTTTCCAACTCCCCTTTCTTGGCCAGCACTTCATTCCGGAGCTCCTGCTCTATGGTGCGGGCGATGCGGGGCGCGTCTGCTCCGAACACCACGTTCAACAATTGACCAGCCTGGAATTTTTATGTGACAGATTCAGGTAGATACAGATCTGGTTGAGGAAATTAAGAAAATTGATGAGGTTTACGATGTAATCTCGCGAAGTGGTAGTGAGACAATCTTCTCATTGAGATGAATTATCCCGGCAATAATTTTCTCGTCATTTGTGTTGTCACAATTCCTTCGCATTGCTTTGCAACACCTCATCTTATACCTACACGAATGTAAAGCACCTTTTAACACAAAACCTTAAAACTTCAATGATAAAACAAAGTTTTCAAGCGAAAGTTTCTTTAAACGCGATATACAAATGTATATGACTGAAGTTTTTTCTGGCGTTTGGTCGATATCCACATTCGTACCACCTTGCCACATTCTCTGTTCCATACATATGAGGGTGTAGACTGCTGTATAATACCTATGTATAGCTAGCTATGTGTGTGAAAACACTTGTCGTGTATGCCTCGTGCAGGGTCGTACAAGGTACATGTCACACTCCTTTATTGTCTGAATCTAATGGCTCGGATCATATGGTAGTGTGCTTGTAATTCGTCATTAACCTACCCCTATTATAGTAATGTGTTAGGATCGCGATTACTTTAGTACTTTTTTAGGGTTCCCTGGCTAAAAATGAGCATAAAAATGAAATAAGAAGTTGTCGATCTTTTTCTGGAACACAGACTCATAAGCTTTATGTTTTATGATGTCCCCGTTGTGGAGTGATAGGAAGTAGGTTTTAAGGAAACGCTTACCGCGATGAACATCCAAGTCGGCTGGCTGCGTTTTCTAAACCTCTTCAAATCTTCTATTGTGTCCGATTTAGCCTGTGGGGATGGAAGACAAAAAGTACCATTATTCATAAAATATTTAAAGGATACATCAGCAGCCATATCATTTTTTTCTTCTCTGATACAAGTCCGCCTCACTATTCCCAACCACAGCAATATGGTGGTTGCTATTATCGATTCCGGAAGTCAGAATCAACGGTGACAAACTCCAGAAAGGTACCGAGGCCCAAGGCAATGAAGCTCGACAAAACCCAGAGAACTGATTCAACTGTCCAGGAGCTCCCAACTTCTGCACTGCCACAGTCAAGACTTACTACGGCTAGATGTAGGTTGTCTCCTCCCAGTTCCACTTTGATCTTCTTGAGGTTGCCGACCATGCCGATGCAGGGCCCGCACCACTCCGAGTACACGTCCACCACTGGCCATCGTCCACATAGAAATGATAGAACATGTCACTCAACAGTATAAGTTCTTATAGGTGTCGAAGAGTTTTGCAGAAAGTGTTGACTCAGTAACAGCTATAGAGCGTTTTTTGCATAATCACCAAACTATACCACCACCACCACAATCACCAGCGAATAAGTGATTTTATACTTGACTTGCTTAATATTTTGATCATTGAACGTTTTTCAAATAAACCTCGAGATCTACTGCTGGGGCTTAACCTAGGTACAAAAAATGTAGCCTCGACTAATTGAGAAATAACTATCCATTTTTTTTTTGTGGCTCTCTCGGAAGTAGAAGTAGTACTTCTTGTTAATGTTTAACTTGGATTCAGCGCAGAATGCGGTCGGTATTCATTTCAGAACTTAAGAGCGTTTACAGTTTAAAGTTACTAAACACATTTACGAAAAATAGTCATCTGCCTAGCCTTTTTCCCAAACTATCTTGGGGTCGGCTTCCAGTCTAACCGGATGCAGCTGAGTACCAGTATTGAAGCAACTGCCTATTTGACCTCCACAACCCAGTAACTGGGTAATACGATACCCTTTGGTAAGACTGGATGTCGGACTTTTAGCTTCTGACTACTCGTAACGACTGTCAAAGATCTACAAATGACAGCCGGGACCAACGGCTTAACGTGCTTTCCGAGGCACGGAGGAAACTCGATATGTAATTATGGTCACCCATCCACAGACCAACCTCGGCAAGCACGGCTTAACCTTAAAGATCGACCTGGGCGGCTGTTATTATTTAGCCACGAGCTCCTCGATTATTTACGAAAAACAGTGTTACAGCTAAATTAGAAACTACCAATTATCTTTTTTTTTTTAAAGACATTTCTAAATGTTTTGGTAACTTTTTAAAATGTTTTGGTATCCTGCTTATGCGTATCATTGTCATTAAGATCGGTTCAGTCATTTCGGAAAATAAGGAATTGAAAGTTTGAAACGAAATGTCGTTTGGCGTAAACGGTCTTAACAGAGAGGTACATGGGTACACGGTATGTATACAGGGCTAAATAATAATAAAATAATGTAATTACTGTATAGAAAATTGCCAAACCATATCACCAATGCAACTTACCCAACAATCCATCTCTAGCCAGAAACTTTCTCCACTCTTCATCTGTGTTCAGCTCAGCCTGTAACTGCACCTGTGCGTTCTTCTTGCCTGCGCCGGCCGCGGCAGCCGCAGCGGCAGCGTTGGCGACCGCACTCGTTAGCGCCATGCACTCGAGTGCCGGTGGGCACGGGTGCCGGAGACAGTGGGAGGTGCGAAGCGATATGAGTGATGTGTGAATAGGGGTGTAGACGCGGCATTTTTGAGGTGGCATAAAGGTGGGCACGAGGTGAGGAGGCGAGGTTCA
The DNA here is from genome assembly GCA_949152445.1 of Cerastis rubricosa. Classification (NCBI taxonomy): domain Eukaryota; kingdom Metazoa; phylum Arthropoda; class Insecta; order Lepidoptera; family Noctuidae; genus Cerastis; species Cerastis rubricosa. The sequence continues at coordinate 22,037,708 of OX424537.1, read as the reverse complement.
TTATGTGTAAGCAAGGTTAAACAGTCTTTTTACTTTGATAGTTTAGACTTTAGACACTAACCAAGACCTAACTACTAACAACTTTAGATGTGGAGTTTCGGTGTAGCCCGTAATACAATACAACCAGGATAGTATTAAGTATATTCATGTTATTCCAACTACACGTTAGTTATTTCCCGAAACACGACAAGAGCTACAGAAATAAGACGAGAAGACAGTTGCAGACGTTTTTTTTTTCATTTTTGCGCCAGTAAATTCCAAAAAAATCTTTAACCTTATTATGTATGGACTATCCATATTTAACATGTTTATTTATTTGAAAATGTATGTACTAACACACTAAATACAGAAAATAAGAAAGTAGGTATATAGGTATGTCCATGCTTTGGTCATCACAGCAAGGCTTTAAAAAAAAACCCCAAAGTTCTGTTACCATATTCCTCACGGCTCTATGTTCCTCGCATGTCAGACAAGAAGTAGCAAAAAGAAACATTTTATAGTCCGTAGATAACTATCAGTTCTCGCGGCCGTAAACACCGGCCTTTACGAACATGTCGCATCGATTTATTGTAGAAAAGAAAGTAGATATGTAGGTACTTTCTAAAAGTAATACCAGCTGCAAAGGCAGTTGCTAGCAAATCATGAGAAAAGTGTTTTCATGGACACATACGTACCTACCGACACTTGATTGTTTGTAAATACCTATGTTAAGGAACTTAGGGAGCGGGGTATTAATGGCGAGGAACGCGCAAACGTTCCAGAGGTTTAAAGGTGAAAGATGTTATCAACCCGTAGTAGAATACAAACATTATGTGTGCAAAGACAACATTTTGCTGTTTGAGGTAATAAATTGGTTGTCTTTCATAATGTACACGACTGTAACGCCCTCTATGATGCCAACTACATGTTTGAAGAAACAAAAATCAAGCTACAGCGACATTTAGTGAGGAGTAGAATCAACTGAAAATGTTGTTGCTACTCACAGCTAGATGGCATTACTTTAGCGATGCTTTCTTAACAGTGTAGAAATATGATACTAGATGGCGCTTTCAACAAATCTGATTTAGTCCCCTGTAAAAAGTTATGAAACTGAAGAATTCATGAAATTGATGGTATTGTAATGCTTATTAGAAGCATTTAAGATTTGCGAGACATCCGTACAGCAACAAAAGTCTGATGTTATTACTCAAAATCATGTTGAGTTCATTAAATAAAAATCATCTTTCCGAATACGTTTTTCTTTTCATAGGTACACTGCCTTATTCAATTAAACGAGTCTTCAGTTAATCGGATAACGCGACGTAATCAATTACTTGGCAAGTTTAACCGTCAGTGGGTAATGGATTACCCGGTGGTCGTAACCGGCGGGTTCGCAATCTGTCACCACCTAGTTAATGCATTAATGCAATCTTTTAACTGAACCTCCCTCCGCCCCCCTGTCCCCAGCCCTAACAGGCTCTTACTTTGCAGGGAATTTAGAAATATGGGAGCATTCCGTACGCAGTTGAAACATGGTACTTTTAACGTTGGAAATATAAATGAATTGGTGACTTGGAGCTTTAGGTCGCTCAGGGAATAAACCATCATATATCTGCTTTATTTTCCCAATTATGTTGGGGTCGGCTTCCAGTCTTACTGAACGCAGGTGGATACCAGTATTTTACATTGAGTGACTGCCTATATGACCCCCACAATACAGTTACTGGGTAAGAGAAATACAACAATCGTTTGTCAACAAAAAGTAAGAATAATTAACTCAATTACCTAAAATCATTCTTTTAGGTCATACAATGCGTGTTCGGTTAGTCAGCCTTTTAGTTTACGTTTGAAAACATTATCAGACGTCGCACTTAAAATATCATCGGGTAGACGGTTGTATACCGCTGGACCCATTATATGCTACCCAACCCAACTTTCCAGACTTAGATAGGGTGTGTGGGTAACCAGCTAATTTATTTCTACCACGAGTACTGTAATCATGCCTATCTCCGCGTTTACTATATTCGTTTAAATGTTCTCTCACATATACCGCCGCCTGCAATACCACCATAGCGGGAACAGTCAATATTTTTAAATCTTTAAAAAAAGTGGTCTCACGGTTGCATCCCATTGCGATCGTGTAATGGCTCTCACGGCACGCTTCTGCATCCTGAAGGTCGTCCATCGACCAAATCTCTCAATCCACTGCTCGGCCCCAGAACTCAACGCCATACTGAAGGACTGAGTGTACCAACGAGAAGTAACACCCTCTCAACATTTTACGCGGGAGCGTTTGCGCTAAGCGCTCCAGGGCGAAGCATGCTCGTCCAAGTTTGCCGCACATTTTGTCAATATGCGGCCCCCAAGTGAGAGAGCTGTCCAGTTCGAAGCCGAGAAATGTGGTGACTTGCACCTGTTCGACCACACTACCATGATACCCCTATGAGTTGTGATTGGTTTTTCAGACTTTCGGGATTCCGACTCCGACCACCCATAACGACTGTCAAAGATCTATTCAAATGACTGCACAACGGCTTAACGTTCTTTGACAACACGAACAGGGCCTCAGAACAGGAACAGGGTCTGCTATTACAATAGTGTCAGAATGGCCTATCATTGATTTCATAATTGTTGATTTTGACAAGTTTGGTAATCTACTAATATAATGGCGTCATTATGACTTCACAATGGTCAACCACTGACACTCTATTGAAAGAAATGGCATAGTATTTGACAGACAAATGACAGATCATTATGAATTTAGCAGGTTACGAACTTTTAGCAAAATGACAATGGGATCGTGTTGGAATGACGATGTTTATAAAAATAGCAGACTTGAGGCCCTGGTCTAGGAATTGTAATGGATGATAAATGATTTGAATTTCCCGGACTACCCTGGAGCTTCCCGCTATCGACCCGCGCGTCGGATATTTATTTACTTATATCCCCTAAAGGAACCATTATTACAAAATAAACATTTGTTTTTGTAAAAAAGCCTTCCATTATGTCTAGGTACATTTCTCAATTTGAGGGGTTTGATAAAACTACGTCCAATTAACGGAACTGGCCAGGAAGGCCTACAGGGCTGCAGATTCAAACGCGGATTGTGGGTTTTCTAAAGGAATCTTAAATCGTGGAGCTTGTAAGGACCATGACCATAATTATATAAAAAGGTTCTCAATAAATCTTTTGAAAATTTATAAAATCTGCATGGCATTGTTTCAATGGTCAGAAAACGCTAAGATCGCTACCTACCAAGGCCTTCACGGCTAGTGGCTGAACAGATTTTGATACAATCTGACAGTAGGATATTATATTATACTTTTTACGCGAGCAAACACGTGGTCAAAAGCTGGTTTAAGATATTATTTATACCATTAGGTAGTATTTTAGTATAACGTGACTAGGAGAGTTTAAAAAACCATGACAAATAGGACAGGTTCTATATATTTAGACTAGTTTAACAAACAATATTAACAAAATCCAGTCCTGAAGGCCGGGTACTGACTGTTTGTGGAAAAAACAAGATTTACGACAAACGATTAGTACTTCTGAATAATAGAGCAGTTCTGTTTATGGATAAACATTAAGGTCTTGGATATAAAAGAAACGTTGTGTTTTGAGGTATTTTAGTTTATGAATATTTACTAAAATCCGTCAGAGACAAATTGGTATCATGTTTATGTTTGGCCACAGTGGCTTTGAAATGGAAATACGAGCACATAAAGTAAGTACTATTTTTAGACAGGTTTGAACTGTGCCTTCGATGTAGTGGTGGCGTTTGAGGGCTGCCTAGCCTAAGGTCGCGGATTCACAGTTGACTTAGGTAACTCCTGGTTATAGGATGAAATATTCAATTTTAATGAAAGCATGAAATAATATTAACTGCTATTATCTTTTCTTATTTCATCATAGCATATCTTTCTTAGTATTATTATAAAAGCGAAAGTTTGCGAGGATGAACGGATTTAGATAAAACTTTGCACTGTTGTAGCTTAGGTATACACCAGAGTAACACATAATTATATAGGGTGACTGGTAATTACTGACCGATACTTAAACACGTGATTATACTCATGATAACAAACAACTTTCCCCAAAGAAACATTTTCTTTTTCTCGCAGAACGGATGGCCGATGGGGCCGAAAAGTTCTGGAATGGCGACCGCGAGACGATGCGTTGGAAGGCCTCCCACTAGGTGGACCGATGACCTGGTGAAGGTTGCGGGGATCCGCTGGATGCGAGGCGCACGGGACCGGTCAATGTGGCGTCACTTGTGGGAGGCCTATGTCCAGCAGTGGACGTCTTTCGGCTGAAATGATGATGATGATGATGAATCATTCACTTTTATCACAAGCTCCCGCCACAGGCACGCTCCCGCTGATTTCATACGGCTGTTGTATTATTTAGATCAAAACAAAAGAGTACAAAAAAAAAACTTTGGAAAAGTTGTTCGATATCATGAGTATAATTATATGTATTATATAATTCGTTACAATAATATAATCACGTGTTTAAGTATCGGTCACTAATTATTAGTCACCCTATATAAAGATATTGTGTAAAATATGAATTTACGCGGGCGAAACCGCGGGCTGAAGTTAGTGGTCTTAAAACGATGAAGGAAAACATCGTGAGCAAACCGGCATGTGTTAGAACTAAAAATTCTAAAACATAACAGCAACCCGCACTGGGCCCGTGTGGTGAATTACAGCCCACTCCCTCTCATAGAGAGGAGGCCTGTGTTCCAGCAGAGGGAACATTATAGGCTGATGATGATGATAGTTTTCGTGTTACATTTGCCAAGTACCTGAACCTAATAAACCTCAACATGTATTTAGTACTTTCTCTTATCGTGTTACACAGTAATTTAAGGTTCAACATACATGGTTTAAACCCTTTTTTATGTATGGGAAATAAAGTTAGGCATTAAAGCAGTAAAACCGAAATAGATTGAATGAAGGTTGCTGATATGATTTGTATCTGTAAACTCAAATCATAAAGCTAATTTAATCAGACATGAAAACGGCGAAGGGCTTTAAAGTTAGCGAACAATGCAAACATTGCATGACGTAGACTGCTGCCTGCCTGCCTCGTAAATAACGGCGCAATGTCACAACTTGGAGAATTAATTAAATATCTGGTATGTTGTCTGATGCAATAGGTATATGAGTGTTAGGAATTACGTTGAAACGCATAGTGGAGTACTCTAACAAATTGCGACCTTCTTTGTGCGTTTAATCTGTTTCAGGTTGTCGCAGAAATCGTGAAATAAAATGAAATGATTGATTCTAGAAATCGAAATCACTTATAAACGATTTTTTCGTTTTAAAGCTAGAGATTTCGTGGTCGAAATCTCTACATTAAAGTATCTCTCTCTTTGTTCTCATAATCACAACTGTCTCGGTACTCCTGAGAAGAAATGGCAAAACAAACTCAGGCGTCAAAAAGTGGTAATTATTTGACATACGATTACGTATGTAATTAGGATCGTAGTTAATGTGCTTAAGTGATTTTGTGTCCAAATTGAGAGCAACTAAATATATTTGTTACACCTATCGAATACATACTGACGGAAGTATCAGGAATTATAAATAAACTAGCTGTCCCGCGCAACTTCGTCTGCGTCACATTTTCCACGTTTTCGCAACATTTTTCATTGGTGTTTTGCTTCTATTGGCCATAGTGTGATGATATGGGCTATCTAACAATGAAAGATTTTTTCAAATCGGACCAGCAGTTCCTGTGATTAGCGCGTTCAAGCAAACAAACTCTTCTGCTTTATTATTAGTAAGAACGTATAGATTATTAGTATAGATATAGATTATTAACAAGATCTTTAATATTAAAACTTCATCATTGCACTAGTCGACAATACGGAACCCACCATCCCTGTTCTTTTCGTACTGACTCCTAGTCGCCCTCCATTCAGGCGCGCAGTCGAACATGACATATTTCATAACCATTAAAAATGAATGCAGAAAGAATCGTAGCTAATGCCAACTATTTGCGTTTACCTCCTGTCGTAAATCAACCCAACCCTGGCTGGGTTACTCCGTCAACCAACCTATGGTAAAGTTGGTTAATTTTATGGAACTCTCTGATTCATGGGTACAGACACGCAAGGAGCACGTGATACTGTTTGTTGTGGTACCATCACATGGCGGTTAGGTTCGAGTGTTATTTTACTTTGATGTATTGATTGTGGTCCTAATGAAATTTTACGTTTATTTGAAGACTTATGTATGAGGAAGTGAGGCGTCCTGGTTTTGTAGTTGACAGGGTGTGTCAAATATTTATTTAGGAGATTTTTAATCGTTGAGGTGACACTGTGTGAGTAAAGCTGGATTCTTTGTACTAAATGTCAGTTATTTCTCCAGCTTTGAGGTAAGAACTGAATAGCTGCTCGCGAGTGCTTTTACAATCACGCTATCAAAGAGTAAAGCGTTTCAGAGTAGGTACGGTTCAGATAATATTATAGCTTCTGTCCAACTCGATAGTTGCATAGTGTAGATAACCGGCACTTAGAAAACACTTGCTCGAGTAGACTGAGTGAGTGACTAGAATTTTTTGTCTATGTTGGGGTTGGCTTCCAGTCAAACCGGCCTAGCGTCTGCTAGTCAGTAGTAGTAGTTAACGCATTTGTTAATTGAGTTTTGGCTCGAGTTTGATCAATTAAAACTGATTAAGAAACGCAATAAATGTGTACATAAATAAATTAGAATTCACGTGGTATCTAGTTTCACCGTTTGACCTCATTCTGCTACGGAACGAAGTTTCATCAGCGTAATGGCTGAGAAATAAATAAACCTAACTACGGAAGATATCGTTTATCGACAGAAATAGATAAATTTTAACTGTAACTTTAGCCGGGGTTACGTAAAAAGAAATCTTCTATGAGGTATGGAAGACAATTTTATTTAGCGAAAGAAATTAGAATTTTATAAGAACGGTGGTGGCGCTATGGTAACAGCCCCGATTTTACGTGCCAAAGATCGTTTTTGTAATTTGTTTTGGTGCCCTACCATAATTTCTTCAAATATTATCGTTTTACTCCTTTTCTAATGTGGGAAAGAGATGGCGCTAGACATCCTGTACGGCTCCATCTCTTTCCCGCACTGGAATGAGAGTAAAACTATACCGCTTTAAGACGTCATGGTAGGCCAGCTGCTGTCAAAACGATGAAGAAGCCGCATGGCCTATAACACAAACAATCAAAGACATGAGGCATCAACGGTCATCTACCAATCGACACAGGGCCCGCGTGCTGTACCGGCGCAATCTCGGTCCCTATACTCCTTGGGGACGTGAAATGCTGGTCATTTTTTGGTGCTGATTAAAAATTCGCAGAAAGGTGCGAAATATTTGATATCTTTAAGTATGTATTATTTAAGTTTAAGGTGGTGTCACGGCTAGAATGAAGCTGTTCACAATTCCTGTTTCCACTACTTCTCATCTATTATTTATATAAAGCCAGGTTTTTTTTAAGACTAATTCGTCGGCATTTTATATTTTATGAAGGACGGAATGAACTGAGATATAAACCAACAAGATTAACGGCTTAACAAACAGAAAAATGTGTTCAAATAAAGTAGGCGATGGTTACAGGAGGTCTACCGCTGGTCCTAGGATACGAGGATATAAGAAGGCTGATGGAAACATCCAAAAATATATATATACACACAAGCTAGTAAAATGCTTATGTCAATCTTGTTGAAAAACGTAGCAATACTTGTTTAGGTTCCAGGCCACCATAGCGTAGATATACTACAAGATGTACCAATCATAGGGAGTCGAGAAAAGCAGTGTAACTTAAATGTGATTGGCTGGTTTCCGCCAGTTTCCTATTTGGAGTCCGGGCCTAAAGCGAGGGCAAATCTGAGCGGGAAAACGAGGCGTTTGCGTGCGTATTTTCACTGATGCCAATATCAGACCAGATTGAGCATTATAAATTCCATTATGAATTTCAGTCCCCGTGATCAAAGAATCCAAAAAAGTTGCCTTTAAGATCCTTAGGACGAATTTCACCAATTAAAACACGATCAGCACGTTTGACCCACGTTCATGAGCTGTCAGTGTCAAAATTCCATATGAATTTGGACACTAATAGCTCAATGAAATTCGCCTCAGTTTGTAAGGAACTTCAGTTTCCTGTATCCGTACTCTGAATGCCCCAATGACATCAGAACAGTGTTAATAAAGAATGAAGCTGGTCCAAACTTTTAGCCACATGTTTGGGCCGACAGTAGCCCCCTAGCCCCCTATTCCCAGGGGCTCGTTTGTGGAGCTTTGCGTAAAGCGGGGGCTCATCACAAAGCTAATGCGAGCTTTAATTATGTACGGCGGAGGCCGGCAGTAGGGACCCCCAGCTACATTAATATGCTAATAATCTATTTTCATACGCGTTGGGTTCCGTATTGTGAGGCTCGTCTTATAGTCTTTTCGCTGAGAAGATTGTAGCCTGAGTTTTTTTTTTTTTTATGTAACTATAAACTATTATGGCAATAATTTAAATTTTGTAGCAAATTACTCAGTTGATGATAGAAAGGTAATGAAAGTCAAAGTGAGAAATTCTTGAATGGTTTGTACGAGATAATACCATATCCGAAGGAAAGTAAATGTCATGTCATAATGTCTTTGTAGAATAGAGATACAAGTGCTGAGGACCTAGACATGGACACGGTCACATTCTATAGCTACGACGATGGAGGAAAGGTCACAAAAGCGTCGACATTATGCTGCCGAAAAGCAATTCTTCTTTTTTTAAGCGTAGGTGTCGATTGAGGGAAATAGGTGAAATTCGACATACGAAACGCTTCTAAAGCAGCTTTCAAATTGTTTGCGACAAGCACAATCAGTATCATCCATAGATATGAAGAAATTCTTAAATTATGAAACGAGTGTATTTAATTTTAAAATCGACGTATTTCCATTACGTGTACTCCTCGCAATCATGCTACGGCCTCTGAACCCAATGGTAATAAGTTATTGATTTCAACTTGCACAAGTTTTATTCAAATACATGGTATTTATTGCCTATTGGCAAGTAAGATGTAACATACGTTTATAATCGTATGTCAAAATCGTGTGTAGATAAAAGGCATACTAAAACGTGTAGCCGTGTATGCACGCAACGGTATTCATTTAATATTATCAAAGCTATTCAAAAAGCATAATTTTATCATGCCGGCGCTAATCTTTCCGGAGCAGGGCATTTATTAATATTAAAGTACTTCCTTCGTGGTTTTCCGTGAATACAGGACGTTGTTGAGTTGTTTATTTCACGATAAAATTGGGTTTTGAATTTTTTTTCGGTCACGTATTTTCAATTTAGATTTAGAAATTCGGAAGCTCCCGCTGGTCATTTGTAAATCTTTGACAGTCGTTACCTCTTGTCTGACAGCCAGTCTTATCAATGGGTATCACTCGGAAATTGGATTGTGGCGGTCATGCACAATACTGGTATTCAGCTGCATCCAGTTAAACTTGAAACCGACCGCAACATAGTTCGGGAAGAAGACGAGGCAGATAATAATGATGATGATAGGGAAATGATAATTTTGGACCGGCCTCCTAAAAAAGGTGACTGGGTAAAACTTAAAGCGAAAAGTGGAGGACAGAGTGTTGTGGCCTAGCTTGGGAGAGGCTTGATTATGTCCAGCTGTGGACCGTGATAGTTTGAGTATCATTTGGTACGAATGGAATGTTATGTTACGTCGATGCAGTTTTAAACTATGCAGATATAATTCAGCATTGCTACTTTGCCAATGACCTTAGCATGTTTGATTTAACTTCAAGATTTGCGGTTAGCTAATAATTCCAATGTAATCTGACTCTGTTGCTCTAGAATTGGTCTGTTTTCGTGTGGTAAAAACATAATCAATTCTTTAAAAAAACATTAAAATACATTTGAAGAGTCACTATAAAAGAGCTAGCTTAACCTTTTAAAGTCGACGGTATATTGACCTATTTGCTGTTATTTTTATTACATTCCTACGCAAGTCTAGAAAACCATCCCAACATAACAAAAGTGGCTGAAACAGTTCGTTCAGAAATGAATGAGAACAACGTCAGCTTGAGTGAAATCTTGATTAATGAAGGGTGCAGGTCAGCTGGAATGCAATTACAGAGCAAGAGCAACGCAGGCCGCAGCTACTGCACACATTTGTGACATTCTAAACATAGCCTGTAGCTTCTGTAACTATACTAAGTTATTATTTTGCTTTTTACTTGCAAAATATGCTACAGCTCTAAAGATGCCTTAAAAAAATCGTTATAGCTTCGTATGTTTGAAAAATTTGACGGAAAAACATCAAAAACAAATGAATGTTTAGTTGAATTGCCAAGATTCGGGTAGTGAGTGTATTACCCCGCTGGAGGTCGGGACCTTTCATCCTATCATTGTCAACATCAAACTGACAATCTTGTTCCACCTTCTACTGAGCATAACCTCTTGTACTGTGCATACATGTCCCACAGCTGGACAAACCCATCTTCTTGCATCTGGCTGATTCCAAGCAGTTCAGTGCTTTTCTATCAAGTTGTTCCTCAACTTATTAATATTAAGGTCTCTAAAGCCATGATGTGTGTGATTTAGAAGTCTAAGGATAGGCAGCGGTGAACGGTGGATGGTTTTTGACAGCTCTCATCTTATAAAATTGGTTAATCTATTAAATTTAATAAAAGCACCTCCTCAGTGGACTGTTTACATATTGATACATTAGTCTCATGGAGATGATTCTATCATATCAACCTACATTATGTATAAGAAGCAATCATTCATATTAACGTGTGTGTAAGTACAGTGCATCTTTTCAATTTGAAGTGTCTCAAGCCAAGTGCAATTTGGTGCAAAACAACCCAATGTCTCCAGTACAAAATACAACAAATACTGGACACAATTCAATGTCCAACGCTGCTTTCATAGCAGAGATTTATTAAAGTAACTAGCGAGCGGACATGGTATTGTGACCAATATTGGCCACGCACGGCCAAGGTTACTGACGGGCTAGCCTCATGGCGGGAGCGGACTTCAAACTTCTTTACACGAACAAATTCATTTTAGTTCTTTTGTAAACTGCACTTAGTTTGAAACTTGTTGTATTTAGCCTTTAATATTGAGTTTAGTTTAAAAGATTTTGTTGTATTTATATATCAATCACTGTCAATTTTAAAATAAGAAAAAATTCTAGCCACTAGTTCTGCACAATTTATAAAGCTGTCTTCTCCGCGGTGACGTTACCGCCGACTGTATGAATGGTGGGGCGCGGTAAGGCTGGTGACAGTGGTGAACCTCGTCGCGTGGTGTCCCGGGCTCCACTGCGCCCCACCGGCACCGGCAGGCGTCCCCAATTATAAGTTGGGCGGGTTGGGCCAACACGCGATCCAGCGTTCGCAGGTATCTGCCACATTTACATAAGTAATTTAAACTCGCTTTGGGGGTAATTTGAAAATAATTTGGTTATATAAAGTTTTATGGCGGAATTGTTAATGCATGCTGGCTTCTTACGGTTCGGTAAGGAAGTTATGGCTTGTATCAGTTGTTTATCGATGTATTTATGTACGATTCATGTGAATGATTCAGTTATTGAATTTGGCATCTAGAATCTTCGCAAGAAGAACGTGTAACCATTCCATAAAGTTTCCCATTCCTACATTCTCTTATTCTTAATTAAAAAAATATCTGGGTCTGACTCTCGGGTAGGGCCAAATTGCAATGGGTATTTTCACCAGAAATTTCTCTGTTTGTAAGATGGGGCTGAAAAATAACTAGCGAAATGTGAGTGTGCTTTGCTTAGTTACACTTCCGCTGATCCCTTCGGGTATTATATGCGTGGTGTTATGTTCACTTAAGTAAAAACTTATTTCTCTCCCTACTTATGGAGATGATTATTCTCCATTATTTAGGAGTAACCTAAACCACTCTTCAATAGCTACTTGTTGATGGAGGATGGATAGAAATCTTCGCTTATCATCTCTCATCTCGTGATGTATCGTCGTCCTCTTTTTTCTACTGGCATTAGTCGAGTATTTCGAGACAGGAACCGTTTCCATCCATGACTACTGCTCGTGCTCCCGTATATGCTGTGGCCCTGTCAGATAGCACAATGAACAGCAGTCTGGGTATCCACGCAGACCTCATTCTGCAGTTCTACACCAAGCTCTCAGTATCCGGCTCGAAGAACCAATTAGTTTCCGATAATATTTTGCGACATAATATCACGCCTTTTTGCCGAAAGGCTATAGTAGAGGTGGTACACACCATTCCGCCAGGGGCTTAAACATAACTGAACAAAGGCATATGTCTACCTTACCCTTCCGGAACGAGGGCGAAATGTTATTTTAGGATATAATAACAACTCGTTTTTGGTAACAGGAATGACTAGCTAAGTGAATGACGCTGTCAACCAATCCTGAAAAGAACGCATTACTATGAAATCTGTAATGTTTACTTTGGTTCTTTGAAGTATACATAATATCTTATTGAGTTTTGTAGCTGCAAACCGCAACAACGTCTCAGCAAACAAAAACCATTCCGTTTTGGTTTTAAACTGTTGTAAAGTTTAGTCACAAGTACTACATATATCTGTGATCTTCTAGCCAAGACTGATCATTATTATAATACCAATTAACAACATTTTACAACCCCCATTTATTGTCTTACTCTCAAGCAACGCTCATTACGAACAATATCATCTCACTCAAACCGAAAACATTCTGAAAAATTGCTGAATAATCTGTTCACGAGCAATTAACTTCAAGCTTTGCCTGTAAGCGGCTCGGCAGGGCTGGGGCGACGACCCCCGCGTCCCACTGTCAGGGACAGAGATTACAGGGACCCCCTCCCCTCACCCCCAGGGCTGCGGTGTTGCCAACACATGGCAATTTGGCAACGATTCAGTGCTTAATAACTGTGACAAATAATAATATCTTTAACAGTTGTGCCTGTTAGTTAATTTTCATAATGCTGGATTGTTTTGTTTAGTTTTTTTTTGAGATTAATAGTGTTGGAGCTATTTTGATTATACAATTTTTTACTAAAGTAGTTATGTTCAAGTAGGTTTTATAAATAAAGAATTCTGTATTGAATTCATGTTGCATCAGGCAAAAAAATTAACAGCTGTATTTCTTACGCGTTTAAACTCACTTTCATATAATACATGTATCACTTTTTCAAAAAACTATGGATTTGAAAGGTCAAATTAAGATGACTCAGCTGCACGATTTGAGAATTTGCAAGATTCCTTAGGAAACTCGCTAAATGCACTAAGAGATCCTCTGCTGCTACTTAAAATTCCATAGGCTCCCATCTTCGTCCAAAATCTTCGTAACGTCACTCCGTGTCACTGTCAACTGTCAGTGTCATTTTCCGTAAGGAGGCGATATTTTACCCGGAGGCTGGCAACACCGGAACATTAATCACTCTGTTTAGGCGGCCGCTGGTAATGAACTATTGTTACAATCAATAACCCTGCATGCTGAGTGCCGGGATTAGGAATTGGAGAGCTCATCGATTTATGCAACCGCGCTTTAGTGATAATTAGTGGTTGACGATGAAAAGTGAAATGGGTTTAAGTTGATTTGGGAAAGGAAGCGGGGGTACTATTCCTTAGTCATCATTTCAGCCGAAAGACGTCCACTGCTGGACATAAGCCTCTCCCAAGTTTCCCCACATTGACATAACATGGGGGGTTTTGCCATAATCGCCACGCTTGGCAGGCGGGTTGGCGATCGCAGTACGGTTGTCACAAAAGCACAGAGAACGCTGCTGCCCATTCTCTGGCAAGTCCCATAATCGCCTCTTACGACACCCACGGGAAGATATGGGATGGTGCTATTCCTTACGTCCGACACCATACAGAGCTATTCCATAGTATTTCTTTTTTATTATTTTTATGTAACTCAGCGGTGTCTTTGTCATAGAAGTATTTCAAGTTGTGGAGGTTATGCTCGCCCCCTGTTACATTGAATTTCCAACATAACTGGCGAAATGTGGGCGTACTACTAAGTAGACCTCTGCCTAACGCTTTGGAGATTACAGGCGTGACTTTATTTATTTATTTAACACTTCAAGCACACTGAACAGAGGCGGACTTAATGCCATAGGCATTTTATACCTGTCAACCTTTGGGTAATGCAGAGACAAACAGTGGTAGGTGTACCTATATCTAAAAAATATTATTAATTTAATACTAAAACAAAGTACAAAGGATATATAAAATAAGTACTATAAATATATATCAAAATACTACTATGTTTTGTAATAGCATAACTTGTAAACTAAACATACAGACATAAATAAAACGCCCAGGTTCCAGGTGAACTGTTATGTTATGCAGAAAAGGTTATAGACCTGTACATTCAATAAAATGGTCAAGACTGTACCAGTCTATAAATCTAAGAGTCTGTAACTGCTTCATCCATCATCCCTCCTTCTTCTTCATTGTTTCATCGGATTTGGGTTCGATTCTCAAGTCAGGCAAAGCCTGGTTTCTTCTATCAGAAATTTCTCGGTAGCAGCTTGGTCTCAGGATTTGGTCCCAGCTGATGGCGATAGACTCTACACCTCGATGTGGACCTTTACTGGGATTTTGTGGGCGTCGGTACAGACAGCGTCATTAAGTAGTAACCCCCCTGGTGTACTCGGCCGGACTGTAGAGGGGTTAGCACATACTGATGCGGTCTGTAATAGTACAGACAGCTTCAGGATCAGGGTTCGTGATCGTATTTCCATGGTTCGAGCATCTTAATACATCATCATGATCATCCTCGAGTCTTTATCACAATTTATTTAGGGTTTGGCGCAGCATGTTTTCTTCCATACTTCCCTATTCCTTGTACCTAATCATAACACCAAAATATTTTTATAACAGACAATCTGTGTCATCAAGCAAAAATATGATTGACGTATTTCGTGATAGCAGACAATCACACTTGGCTGGATTTCCGACCCGCTGGGTTTTGTCAACAACAGTGCTATATTAGGTTTCTAAAACTTCAAACAAGTGATATTAAAACCCTTTCCCAGGGTATAACTTTCGTAGATTATAATTAAATAGTGGTACCTATTTTGATTTAGTTCGTGGCTAAATAATAACAGCCGCACGGGTCGATCTTTAAGGTTAAGCTGTGCTTGCCGAGGTTGGTCCATTGATGGGTGACCATAATTACATACCAAGTTTCCTCCGTGCCTCGGAAAACACGTCAAGCCGTTGGTCCCGGTTGTCATTTGTAGATCTTTGACAGTCGGTTACGAGTAGTCAGAAGCCGAAAGTCTGACATCCAGTCTTACCAAGGGATATCGTATTACCCATACTGGGTTGTGGAGGTCAGATGGCAGTCGCTTCATGTAAAATACTGCATCCGGTTAGACTGGAAGCCGACCCCAACATAGTTTGGGAAAAGGTAAGATGATGACCTATTTTGATTTAGTTATGATTCCCAACAATTTTAATTTAACGATATAATTTTTTTGATTCGGCCTTCTGACTAAAAAAAACCGGCCAAGTGCGAGTCGGACTCGCGCACGAAGGGTTCCGTACCATTTTTATAAAAACCAGCAAAAAAATCCCGTTTTTGTATGGGAGCCCCCCTTAAATAATTATTTTATTCTGTTTTTAGTATTTGTTGTTATAGCATCAACAGAAATACATAATCTGTGAAAATTTCAACTGGCTAACTATCACGGTTCATGAGATACAGCCTGGTGACAGACGGACGGACGGACGGTCGGACGGGCGGACAGCGAAGTCTCAGTAATAGGGTCCCGTTTGACCCTTTGGGTACGGAACCCTAAAAAGGTAATTATAGTTTATTTCTTGATGACGTCCTTTGAATAGTAATGTCTCGCACACTGAAAATTGTAACTAGTGTTCCAGGTGCGATTTTTTTAAGTACAGGGCACTTTTAACAATTAAATTCTATGGTGACGAAACGTTAAGTTAAAATAAAAGGAAAAAGTATGTTCCATAGTTTTTAATGAGTTGTTGTTTGACAAAACACAAATCTTAGTTATTCTTATTATTACGCAGGTATTAAGTTTCCTTATTACTTCATTTGGTAGATAGGTTACACTGTGACTCAACTGAGTTCGACTAGTAACAGAACTTAGAATAAACAGTAACATACAAGTTGTTGTTTTGCATCCTCGTCAAAATTCAGGAGGATGTCACATTTGTCACAAAAGACATAAGTAAATAATCGATTTAAATTACGGTATTTTGTTAATTATTCATAAACTCTTTTTTTATTGTTTAAGTTTATCAGTATTTCAGAATAACCCCCTTAACGTGGTTTAGGGAATAAGAAATTATCGAATATACGTTTGAGATTGTTTGTATGTGTGAAAGTGCGATTATGGGGCGAGAATCCGACAGGCCACGTTAAAGCACGGGTGGTTCACACTTACCGATTTCCGTAAATAACAAAAATAACCTACCCGTTTTATTATTGATTTGGGTCGAGAATCATTAGCATAGTTACCTCCTTGAATTTGACGAGGATGCAAAACAACACCTTGTCTATAAACATGTCAAATTAATGGTTTTTAGGTTTTTCCATCAGAAATTCCTCAGTAGCAGCCACGGAGTCTGGATTTGTGTCCCCGTGATGGCAATACGTCACCTCTGCGGCCTCTTCCTTACCTTCCAGGGATCACAGGCGTGTTGTTAATCATGTCAGATAAATATTTCCATAAAATTAAATTATTATATCATTGTCTGCAGTATATATTCCGCCCAAACATAACATGAAAGCTGATAAATATAATGCCTTTTTCAAAACCCTAGGGCATCGGTTTATTGCTGGCGGTGATTACAACGCGAAGCATACTGAATGGGGGTCACGACTAACTACACCTAAAGGACGCCAACTTATGGAAGCTATCAGGGCTTTACAACTGACTGTCACGTCAACGGGGGAACCAACATACTGGCCCGCCGACGTCAGTAAAAAACCTGATCTCATAGACTTTTTTATTTGCAAAGGGCTACCTCAGTCATCAATAAAGTGTAGCTCCTGTTTTGAAATGTCTTCAGATCACTCACCAGTAATTGCACTAGTCAACTGTAACATCACAAATGTCGCCAAAACATGTAAGCTGCATACCAAAAAGACAAACTGGCCATTATTCCGCGACCTTGTCGAGCAATCCCTTGACTGTCAGATACCTCTTAAAACAGATGAGGATATTGTTCAAGCAGTCGAGTATTTTAATAAGAATATACAGGAGGCCGCATGGGCCGCAACTCCGCCTCAACCTGAAAACGACAAACCCAGCAGTTCGTTTCCCAAATATATCTTGGAACTGGTAAATTCGAAGCGCAAAGCCAGAAAACTATGGCATGAAACAAAATATCCGGCCCATAAAACTACATTTAATAATATTACAGGAAAATTGAAAAGGGCCCTAAAAGCGACCACAAACAAAGAAATGGAAAACTATCTCAGAAGTCTTGATGCGACCCAAGCCACCGATTACTCTCTTTGGAAAGCTACGGCAAAACTTAAGAAACCAATAATACATCGATCTCCTGTTATGAAGCCAGATGGCACATGGGCGAAAAGCGATAAAGATAAGGCGAATGTATTCGCCCATCACCTTTCTGAAGTTTTTACCCCAAACACTGACCATGGATCTAGCAAAACCAGTTTAATCAAATCTGAACTAGATAAACCACATCAACTGGATAAACCCTTAAAAAAATTTACTAAGCAGGAAGTACGAACTGCAATCCAAAAAATCAACATCCATAAGGCACCGGGGTATGATCTTATTACGGCCAAGATCTTGCGAGAGCTACCTGACGTCGGCATTACATTCCTTACCTATCTATACAACGCATGTCTCTGGAAAAACTTTGTTCCGCCACAATGGAAGGTTGCAGAAATCATTATCATTCCTAAACCTGGCAAAGACCCTACTGATGTCAAATCTTACCGCCCAATCAGTCTTCTTCCAGTTCCATCTAAAGTCATGGAAATACTTATAATGAAACGTCTTACACCGGAAATTACAGCCAAAAAGCTTATCCCCGACCATCAGTTCGGTTTCAGACAATCCCATAGTACAATAGAGCAAGTACATAGGCTAGTGGAAAAGATCAACTACACATTTGAAAGCAAACAACTCTGTTCTGCCGCCTTCTTGGACATTTCGCAAGCGTTCGATCGTGTTTGGCATGATGGACTATTGTACAAAATTCGTAAAGACTTACCCATAAATTTCTACCTTCTCATCAAGTCATATCTTAGCGACAGACACTTTTATGTTAAATATGGCGACATTACCACAAAGTTACACGAAATAAAAGCAGGAGTCCCACAGGGTAGTGTAATGGGCCCAATGCTCTACCTTATATATACCTCAGACTTACCAAACAGACAAGACACAGTGACAGGAACATTTGCTGATGATACTGCGGTTCTTGCCATTGATGAAACCGCAGCTGGAGCATCGGCGAAATTACAACGAAATCTAAATGATATCTCGAACTGGCTGAAAGACTGGCGTATAAAGGCAAATGAAGCTAAATCAGTCCAAATAACCTTCTCTTTAAGAAGAGAAACGTGTCCAGAAGTTGAACTAAATCAAATAAAGATACCCCAGGCAGATGAGGTTCGATACCTAGGAGTCTACTTAGACAGACGACTTACCTGGAAAAAACATATAACGACTAAAAGAAAGGCGCTTGACTTACAACTAAGAAAGATCCATTGGCTAATGAGAAGAAAATCCCAAGTTACACTGGAAAACAAACTCCTTCTATACAAGTGTATACTCAAACCTGTTTGGACTTATGCTTTGCAGTTATGGGGCACTGCATCCAAATCAAATACTGAAATTTTACAACGCTTCCAATCAAAAACCATACGTATGATAACTGGAGCACCATGGTATATTACAAATAATCACCTACACCGTGATCTAAAAATCAAGACAGTAAAAGATGAAATAAAGGACTCTTTACTACCTTACTGCAAGAGAATTGTAAACCATCCAAACCAATTGGCAAGAAGTTTAATGGAACAACAACCAAATCGCACATTTATAAGACTAAAGAGACGTGCTCCTCAAGATCTTCTCTAACACAAAAATAAAGTAGCCATACTAGATGGACATATCATTGGATACTGTACCATGCACGCCATATTTGTACATACATAAAATCCAGCTTAATGTCTACAAGACAGATTGCAGGAACAAAAGGAGATAAAAAAAAAAAATAAAAAAAAATAAAAAAATTAAATTAAACAAATTTCCAATTTCTCCGATTTAAAAATGTATCCATTAAAACTCTTAAATTTGTAATTCAATTTATTAAAATGCTAAATTAAAATTCAACAGTCAAGGAACTTAAGTCCGCACCCAGAGACATCAGTTAACGATAATGTGGGCCATTAGTGAGTTAAGTGCTCAAAATCGTGTAGCGTGGCGCTTGCACTAAATTCCTCTCATGCGAATAGTCTAAATGACACTGGAAAAGTGCTGAAGATTCTCGTAAAGTGGTCTGTACTAAGTGTACTTACTTGTTTTAATATAGAATTTAGCTTAAGTACCTAAGCATATCACTTAACAACATAACTTTAAGGCCCTGAGCAGACGGTTTACTATTCGTCTGTGGTACGGTAATTACCGCAGAAATGAATCCTGTCCATTGGTGGCCGCACGTTTTCATCCATTGTTAGACGTCTATGGGTCGTTGCTAATTGTACGTGTCTGACCATTGTCTGCTCAGTGCCTTATAAGACCGTATTTTTTAAGCTTACACCATATTAACTTAGATCAATCACTAACCACACAAGTTCAGTCTAAGAGATCCGAAAACGAGTATTCATTAATTTACATATTTTATCATAATTGTTTTTTTTCAATTAAATTGACTCTTATTCTCAACCAGTTCTAGTACAATTTGCATTTCTCAACAATTATAGTTTTACAAACATTAATTTACTAAGTCATTAGCATTATAAGTTATTGTAAAAAAATCGAATAAAGTATAAACACAACATACATCTGGATGCCATTGACATCTGAACATCATTTTTTAAATGAATAACCAAACACTGCTTCACAACTATTTTTGTAGGCTTAATTGCACAAGGATCTTTTGGCGCGCGCCCAAAATCAAAATAAATGCCGCGATCTTGTTTTTCAATACGTCAACGTCATTCGAAAGACAAAAGATTCTTAAAGCACTCTACGTAAGTACTACGTTATCTTTTCAATGCTTTCCATTTCTTATGGAAATTAATTTCACAATACATCGTAAAAATATAAATCATTAGACATAAACAATAAATAAATAATGACGAGTTCCGTAGGTACCTAATAATTACTATAGCTATTAATATAACTAATTTTTAATGAGCTCTTTAAGTAAATTCTATAAAAAGAAATATGAACGACCCCTGTACCAAATGTGACTATCTTATCAAATATGAATTCACTATTGTTATAAAAACAAAAAATGAAATAAAGTTCAAGAACAAAATATACAAGGTGTTGTTTTGCATCCTCGTCAAAATTCAGGATGTTGTCACAAAAGACATAAATAATCAATATAAATTACGGTACCTAGTAAATTATTAAAAAACACTGCGTTTTTTTGTTGTTTAAATTTGTCAATATTTCAGAATAACCCCGTTAACGTGGTTTAGCGATTATAAAATTTATATCGAAAAAACGTTTGAGGTTTTTTGTTTGTGTAAGCGACGTTATAAGGCGGGGATCAGACGGCCCGTGTTTAAAACACGGGTGGTTCACAGTTACCGATTTCAGTAAATAAGTTAAAAAAAGAAAATTACCTACTCATTTTATTATTGATTCGGGTCGAGAATCATTAGCATAGTTACCTCCTAGAATTTGACGAGGTTGCAAAACAACACCTTGTATATCAATATGGAGACAAAATCAGTAATTATATTCGGTGATGATGGGAAAACATAGCCTTAACCTTTAAATAGATTACAACACCTATTTTGAGTTATTTCTAAAAGGTATTTATTTTTGACAAAGGATTTGTGGAATTGAATTCATTTCCATTTTTGACAAAAAAAAAAACCCAAATAGTGAAACTGTACTTCTCTAATATTGCGAATGTATTGAGCAATAATTCGTATTTTAATTATAAACTTCAAAAAGCCTATTACTCGTTTCAATGGTTCCATCCAATTATAAAACAATTATTAATCGTCGCACAGCCTAGATATTAATCATTAACCAACGATTTGTTCGGAAGAGGCAGAGAACGAAGGCGAATAAATGTGTTGCAAGATTATCATGATGTTTTCTTTGCTCAGATAGGCAGCCGCTCCATGTAAAATACTGGTATTTAGCTGCATCCAGTAAGACTGGAAACAGAGTCTTCTTCTGAGTACCGAATGTACTAATATCCCTACATATCAAGATATCGTAGGCTAATTACTCATACCTTAAAAAAACATCTGTAAGTGACGCGACAAGTTGCAATCCAATAATTTTTTCTATATATCCTAGGCATAAGAATAATAAATAACACTTTCGTAATATCCTTTGGTGTCTTATGCCTCTGGTGTGTCGAGTATTCGAGAGTGAAGCCCGGCGGAGAGTCAGTGATATCTCCAGTTCTGAAACATTCATTATACACATTATCAGTTGCTAGCTATGTCTAAAAAGCTAATGACTTGCAATCACGACAGTTCAATAAAACGATTTCTGTTGATTTATTTTCCAGCGTGCAGACTGTAATGGGATATTGTTGTTTGTGATTATGATAAGCAGGTCATCATAAATTAAAAAAAAAATTGTGACTAGTCAGTGTTTTCTCCGATAAAAAAATGGCTACTAGGATGTCACTACCACAAGTGATTGTCTTCAGACGTGGACGGTCGGACACTGCCATAGTAAACCCGGGTAAGTCCGGGTTTTACTATGGGACCAAAACCGGGTGCCGCATACCCTGACTGTCAGGCATTTCTGTAAGTATTTATAATGGAGATGCTCGTTCCGGAACATAATTATGTTGGTTCAACTCTCAGAATTGGATATTGGTAAAGTTTTCTTATATTAAAGCTTTCTGTAAGCAGAGACTGGAATTCGTAATAAATCACACCCAATATTGGACATTATGTTTTTCGCAGCTTATTTTCCGACCGATAAATAAACTCGAGTACACAAAGCAAACAATAGTAAATTAAAACAATGGTTTAATGAAAGCCACAGCGTATTAATTATTGACAATAGCGTAATTTGGCGTCCATAACCAAACGTGTAGCGACCTTATTGTGGTTCCCAATTGTTCCAACAGAGGGCGGCACAATCAGACCGTTCGTGTTTATATCGTTAAATATTGTTTGACTAGGAGCGTAGAAGGAAGGGAGATGTTCGTTGGTCATCATTTTCCTGTTCTAATCCCAATTCATTTGTGGTCGGCATAGAATGTTTTCTTCTTCCATACTATATTAGTCCTCATCTCAGCAGTCAGCTCCTTTCTAGTTATGTCATCCTTCACACAGTCATCTATAGTTTCTTTGGTCTTCATCTATCTCTATAGCCATCCACATTCATACTGAAACATTTCCGCATCACCTGTCCATACCACGATAACCTATCATCATCCAACGTTTCAGTCACTGGCGCCACTTTCAGACTTCTTCAGTTGAATATTCAACTATTCAATTCAACAATATCCTTTTGAATATTGTATTGTTACGGCAAAGAGGCTTCCAGTGGCGTTAGAGAATACGGAATTTACTTTAATTATTCTAACACTACACGACAACTTACGCGGCAGTGTTCCGCATAGTGTGTGCCGCGGCACACTGGTGTACCGTGATCATAGGTTGGTGTTCCTCGAAAAATAAGGTCATCTCTTAAAGTTAAATAGACAGACGGAAGAAAAATACCAAATAAACAGGCGCTAAACACACGACACGACAGACTTTTCATTTACGGTGTAAGTAGGTAGGTACAGACAGCGTTAGTATGTGCTAACCCCTCTACAGTCCGGCCGAGTACGCCAGGGGGGTAACTACTTAATGACTCTGTCTGTAGCTCATTTTTTTTCCTATTTACCTAGAGCATAAAAGCTTTGCGGAACACTGCTTGAATTACATAACATCACGTTTGTAATCCCTGAAGGCGACTGCTGAGTATGAACTCCTGGGTTCGATTCCCAGGCCAGCCAAAGTGATATTGTTTTTTTCCATCAGCATTTTCTGCAATAGCTGTAATAGGGTCGCCCCTGTTACATGGGATTTATACATAAGTGGCGAACTATCAGATGCACCTTTGCCTTTCCCCTTCTGTCATGTTATGTCTTCCGATTGCTCCCTTATTAATTAAGTTTATCATTGATGAGTACAATCACAGCTCTTTGCTGTTCAGTCATTACATGGACTTAGACCCTTGAAATGTAACCTTGTATACCTATTAGGAACGAGAACTATTATTAGAAACGAGAGAGGTGACAAATGACTAAGTTTTTTAGGGTTCCGTACCCAAAGGGTCAAACGGGACCCTATTACTGAGACTTCGCTGTCCGTCCGTCCGTCTGTCACCAGGCTGTATCTCATGAACCGTGATAGTTAACGAGTTGAAATTTCTACAGATTGTGTATTTCTGTTGATGCTATAACAACAAATACTAAAAACAGAATAAAATAAATATTTAAGGGGGGCTCCATACAAAAAAGTTTTTATAAATAATGGTACGGAACCCTTCGTGCGCGAGTCCGAGTCGCACTTGGCCGGTTTTTTACTTTGATATGACCAACATATCAAAGTAAGTAAACTAAGTCATTTGTCACCTCTCTCGTTTCTTCGCTCCATGTTTGCGGACGGCCCGTCGGTCGGCGTTGGCGTCGGCGGACAGTCATGGCTAAATACGTGATAGTTTAGTGTATTTGTTAGTTAATATCATGTAATTATGCCGAATACTATTTGCGGTTGTTTGGCCCAATCGGATTGTGGTTGTCAGGCTTCAATTGTATTGATAATTGAGGCTTGCGAATGATCTGTGTCCATATGTCACCAGAATTTAATGGTAAAAGTTA
The DNA here is from genome assembly GCA_949152445.1 of Cerastis rubricosa. Lineage (NCBI taxonomy): Eukaryota > Metazoa > Arthropoda > Insecta > Lepidoptera > Noctuidae > Cerastis > Cerastis rubricosa. The sequence continues at coordinate 22,013,697 of OX424537.1, read as the reverse complement.
TTTCTAAACTTTATTAAAAGTTAAAAAAATGGCGCTTATGTAAAAGAAGAGAAGATTCATTTTCTAAATTTGATTGTGGACATTTTATTTGACATAAAAAATGCTTGTATTCATTTATTTTTTATAAATTTGTAATTTTGATGTTTTAGTCATAATGTGGCGTGTTTCTGTCTCTGATTATTTAATTACTGACATTACTTTTAAGTGTACTTACTTACTAACCAAATTGTGGATCATTGAGTCTGAAATAAATAAATGAATTGAATTGAATATTGATTGTCGTAATGGAATAGGACCGGTGTCGTATTTATTTATTCTGTTCAAGGATGTCTTTAATTACACAAAAATGCCAATTCCTTGCTTCGATGAAATATTAATGATCTTTTAAAAACTTGAATTGCAGTGTCGTTTTGGCCGACAAAGGAGATGTTTGATTTTGGGCTACCACTATGTACACTACATAGATAAAAAGGAAAAAAATAGAGGAATATCATAAAAATACTAAAAAAATCATTTGAAGAAGGGTATCGTCGTACAATAATTATCATTGGAAAAGTTTTTTACTACGATAACCCTATTTTTAGGGCAGCCATGACAGATGTTTGACGTTTGACGACTTTGACAGTTTTAAGAAGTGCCGTCTTTGAGTCTTTCTTTGCATTGAGTTTGGATTGAACTTGTTGTTTGGTTCAACCTAACCAAACAAAACAAACCAAAACCCGAGATTTTCGGAATTCCAGTTATTTTGTTTACTAAAGAAGTAATGACAATTACATTTGATTGACGTGTATCGTAATACACGTCAATCAAATGTCATTGTCAAAATGACATTTGAGTGCTGATCTGATCCACAATGTTTAATTTTTATGTTGTGTTGCTCTCTTTGACCAAGTTATTTTGAATGTACATTAAAACGAAGTGAAATTAAAGAAAACTGATAATTAAAAACGGTTACTGTATTATTTAGCAATATTTAGATATAGTGTACATAGTGTTAGCCCAGGCTCCATACATTTCTGGAACATCTCCTTTACAGGTTTGTCTTTTTTTAGCCATGCTGACATTAGAAAAAATGTATGTTACCTACTATCCAATATTTTTTGCAAAGTGTTATTGAGAACACTAAAAAAAGGGCGATTTCGGGGATGATTCGTTTTTCATAATGATATTAAGATGTTGTTTGCATATGCAAACATAATTGTATGAACCGGCTGATATTTTCTATGGTGATTTCAGGGTTGGTCCCATGTTAAATAATGTTTAAAATGATGAGTTCAATTGCAGATTGAAAAATAAAAAAAAATAATTTGATTGATTGTTCAATTGAGTAGTCAGAAGCCAAAAGTCTGACATCCAGTCTTACCAAGGGGTATCGTATTACCCAGTTATTGGGGTGTGGAGGTCAGACAGGCAGTCGTTTCATGTAAAATACTGGTACTCAGCTTCATCCGGTTGGACTGGAAGCGGAAGGAACTGGATAGTTTGGGCAAAGGCTAGGCAGATGATGATGATGATGAGTTCAATTGCACAATGACTCGTTTTCCGACCTTGTAGGTATTTAATTGACCACAAAATCTCTAATTTGTTAACTAATTAACACCTTTACTTCCTAAAGCCCTAAACTAAAGGATTAATGACTATTAACTATATCTTGCACAAGCAAACGCTTGACTTATCAAAACAAATGGTGCATGGCCTCTGTTCTGACTCATTCATATGCGCGCCACCTACTGGACCAAGGTAAGCAGATATTATGCAATAGGTCTCATTTCTATGCGGCCGGCTCGTGTGATTAAATCGTAATATTACGGTTTTTTGCTGCGGTTTTTAAACGAGGATACGGGTTTGTCTTCCGTTTTGGTAGATCGACTGTAATTATTTGTAGAACGGAATCTTCCTTGCGTTGAATACTTGGTAAATACAGTGTGGTACATCGACGCACAAACGGTTACTACTGGTTCAGTACATCATTCCGAACTGTTTCCAGCTGTTTCCTACAGAAGTCCAATCACTAAACGGTCAAAATGTATGGAACCGCAGATTATTTTTTGATGATGTAGATACTAACTGAATACGTGGCTCTGTATGGTGTCGGACGTAAAGAATAGCACCATCCCATATCTTTCCGTGGGTGTCGTAAGAGGCGACTAAGAGACTTGTCAGAGAATGGGCAGCAGCACAACAACCTTACTGCGATCGCCAACCCGCCTGCCAAGCGTGGCGATTAGGGCAAAACCCCCCAAAATGTCAATGCGACACTTGTGGGAGGCCTATGTCCAGCAGTGGACGTCTTTTGAATAAAAAAATTGAGCATAACAAAGCAAAACCTAAGAGTTAAAAACCGGCCAAGTGCGAGTCTTACTCGCACACAGGGTTCCATAGCCCCAAACTATGGAATATAATAACAATATTTTGAACGGTCATTCATTATTAAACTTCCACTTAACCGCAAAACTAAATTGGTTTTTCATAGTATGTTAATGAAAAACAAAGTTACTGCTGCAGTTTGATGAAAAAGTCCCATATCTCAAAAACTAAACATCATATCTTATTGAAACCAATTTTCGTTGATAGTTTTTTTTACGTTCTTCAACCCTAAATATTTTCAGAATTTTCCTCCTCTTACTTTAGAAATTAGAGGGGGGGGGGGGGGACACACATTTTACCACTTTGGATGTGCCTCTAGCGCAAACTATTGAGTTTAGAAAAAAATGATATTAGAAACCTCAATATCATTTTTGAAGACCTATCCATAAATACCCCACACGTATGGTTACGATGAAAAAAAAATTTTTGGTTTTCAGTTCTGTGTATAACCCCAAAATTTCGGGTTTTTTTCCTATTTTTGTGTGAAAATATTAATGCGGTTCACAGAATACATCTAATTACCAAGTTTCAACAGTATAGTTCTTATAGTTTCGGAAAAAAGTGGCTGTGACATACGGACGGACGGACAGACAGACAGACAGACAGACAGACATGACGAATCTATAAGGGTTCCGTTTTTTGCCATTCGGCTACGGAACCCTAAAAACAGAGTATGAACTCTTTCAATAGCCTAGCAATGCTTCTGCCTACTCTTTAGAGAAGTCCTTCCTAGAGTCGTCATGCTTAGAGTACGGTCAAGTTATAAAAGCAGCAGTTTCCCCACCCTGCCTGCGACACGTAAGTACGTGTAGTCCGTAGAGTCGTCATGCTTAGAGTATGGTCAAGTTATAAAAACAGCAGTTTCCCCACCCTGCCTGCGACACGTAAGTACGTGTAGTCCGTAGTTCTGTAAGGCTTCGGTTGCGGTGCGATCGGTACCAGCTCGCGCCGGCGGTAATTAGCTTCTACGCTGGGTTGCCAGCTACCACGACCAAATTACCACTACTACATAAAATAACATTGCATCTCGCCTGTAATCTCCGAAGGTTTAGGCAGACGTGTAGTAGGTACATTCTCACTTCGCCAGTTATGTTAATTCCTATGTAAAAGAGGTGAGGGTAAAAAGGGAGTTATAGAAATTTTGTATTTGATGGAGAGTATATTTTCATTAAAATCCTCTTTATGAGAAGGTTCAAACATGCGTGCCAATATGGTTTAATGCTTTGAGTTTTGAGTCCATTGTTCCTGAAAACTTCCTAATAGAAACCTCTATCTGAATTGGCTTGGAGCTCAGGAGTTGAAGATTTTATGCTCAAGACGATGTAAAAAGATATCATAGGTGAACAAGAAAGATGGTACAGTGCTATTTCCGATTTGTTAAAAACCGACAAAGCGTGGAAAAGGATTACTTAAGACCTCAACATCAATTAAGTAATAAAAAGGGCAATGATAATGTTTGAACCGTTCTTAGTGAGACTTAATATTACTAGTCAAATATTACTACAGCTACGACTCCAACTTGCCCCAGGGAAAAACATGTTATGAAAATGTTATCGAAGGGACCCCGTCTGATGTTAAAGGGTCACCTATTTACATTTTAGTTCCTATTACCTGGATACGGGTAAATTCAGCGTAGCTGGCAACACAGTCGTAATATAGCTAATACCGCGAACCTGTCGAATATAGTTTCGCGTGTCTTCTATTCTCGTTTGAAGGCACAAAAAGTTTCAATTACGTTTGTTTTTCTAACTGGCTTTGTTCACGATTCGTACCTTAGCAAGTCATTTGGGACCAAAGGAATTTTTGTTATTTTTTTCCAGAAATAAGTAGTAACTTCCGTTTTGCCGCACTGACAATTTTGATCCGATATTTTGGTCAAATGGATTAAAAACTGGTGTACTAATAAAATCAGCTGTCACATTTTGTAATCTTGTATGACACAGCTGATTTATTTTTAACTTGTTTTTATAGCGAGAACTGCGCTGATTGTTTCAGAAATGATATGATGTACTGAACTGATGGTAACCGGTTGTGCGTCGATCTCCTTAGCACCTTACATTTTGGTATGATGGTCCGGATTAAAGTTGCGTTATGAAGGTCAGATAGACAGTCGCTCCATGTAAAATACTGGTATTCAGCAACATATGCTTAGGCTGGTAGCCGACCCCTAATTGGGAAAAGCAGGCAGATGAATGGTCTGGATCAAGGTCAGCTGGCAAACTGTTGTTTGCGGGGAATTGCTGACGCGTTACCAGCGTTCCTGGTTTCCTAGTACGTTACGTTCCGAAGTACGTTTGAATAAAGAATCAATTAAACTACTACACAACAAACAGTGTTCTGCTTTATATATTACTAGCTGTCCCGCGCAATCTCATCTGCGTCACATTTTCCCCATTTTCGCAATATTTTTCATTGTTGCTACGCTCCTATACAGTGCCATCTATTGAATACTTACTCAATCCAGTCAACAGATACCGCCATCCTGTTAGAATCGTTTGGAACTAAAAGATAATTGTGACTTAATTTGCAATAAAATAATATTGAACTATAAATTGAGATGTAAGCTATCCTATCTCTCAAGTTGGATCAAACTGCACACGGTGTGCAAATTTGATTAAAATCGGTTAAGTAGTTTAGGAGTCCATCCCCGACAAACAACGTGACACGTAATTCACATATATATACATATAAGATGTAGCCAGTTCTTGTTATTCGATAATGGCTTCTCGCAGGTCCACCTATGAGGTTGGCTTCTGCTTAACCGGACTATCCTGAGGGAGCCTTGAGTGTAAGGCCCTCAGCCAGAGTCAGTAACATACTGGCCACTAAATAGCGTTCTTTGACATTGACAGTGACCATAGTCAGTGTGGTGGCTGACATAAGGATAACGTCAGTCTTTTCCCGTTTATTTCCGTTTTAACAAACATTAGTACCTACTCTAATGCCGCAGTAGATGTTTACGAGCTGTTAATGACGCATTAACAGCTCGATTAGCTGTTTGTCGTTAATGGATCACACAGAACTATGTTTGCTTTGGTATTAATTAACTTTGATTGATTGATAACTGTCATTTATTTCCATATCAGTTGAAAGATGAAATAGGTTTTAGGTCAATGGTGGTTTGTTATCTTTGATAGGTCTGTCAAGTCTGACCACAGAGCCATCGGAATTGTGGTTACTGGGTTGTCGAGACTAGATAGACTAGATAGATTAGGCCGGAAAAGCTTAGACAGACCCAGCAGTGGGTGATGATGATAAAAAAGGTGTTACCCTCTCCCCTCCCCTCTTTGCCGATTGTTCATCATTACTTACATCCATATTCATTACATCCTCATTCCTTAGGCTTGCTATTTGCCTAAGCCATCAGTTGTTTTATTTTACACCTCCCAAGGTGGACAGGTTAAACTCGACTGATATAATTTATATTAATTTATACAGCAAATAGTTTTTTCGCTAATGGAGTAGACCGACAAAAAGTTAGTTTTACTTTTTATAATATTTATTACACAACATTTGCCAATTAATGTTTTTTATTAGATACCTACCCAGTCATTTTTTTTGTGTCAACAAAAACGTACACGAATTTAAATAAAACAAGATTAGAAGATTCCACGCATATTATTATAATAATGTTATTATTTATTAGTCACATGTAGATAATAATGTTTATTTAATAATAAGTTATTATCAGCACTTCAGAATGAAGTAGGAACAAGATTTTATTGATAGCGGCTACCTAGTCGCATATCTTTTAATACTTCGAAATTATTTGGGAAACATTTAATTATCAGGATTAAGTTGTGAAGTACTGATATACCTAGTATTTGTGTTAGTGTGTATATAGCAAAATAAAATGTTTATGGAAAAGTGCGTTGTTGGTGTGACCGTATTTCATTCGTAGCGAAGCGGGGTGATAGAGCCTGATCGTTGCGAGAAATGCACAACTCTTGTATAGACAAAGTCTGTAAAAGCGAAACTGCGGGTATCCTCCGTAACCCAACACTGGTTGACAGAATTCTGGTAGACAAGCGTTGTTCGACCTTTACCATACCCTCGGGATAAATAAATATTGAACCTAGTAAAAAACTCGGTGGAGTTCGGTAGTAATTGTCCCACGAGATCGTACTATCGGGATACATTGATTCTATGTTTTAATTACATCTAAATCCGTTCAGTAGTTTTTGCGTGAAGGACTAATACATCCTTCCACACAAAGTTTTGCAATTATAATAAGTAAGTAGTATTTGTAGTAAGATATCTTACCTGAGATCATATAACATAATTCCTGCCAGGCTGTCGCCTGCCAAGGGCGAAGGGCCAGGCCCTGGCGCGAGCCGCCGCAGCTACGTCTCCGCGCAACAGCGCCACCACGTCGTCCAGATACCGCAGCGCCTGGGCCTCCGCCCCCAGCGCACGCGCAGCCGCCGTGCAGCGACGCGCGCGCACTGATGACGCCTGGAATGTTAGGGGGATCTATAGCAAGGATTCTTTGAGCTTCGTGTGTTCATTAGGCAACGATTTAGGGTGAAATATGACAGTTTCTGCCTGAAAAGGCGATCTTGACTGGTTCTGGTGGAAGAGTACGTCAATTGTTGCCTATTGAATCCACGATAATTATCTGCATTTTATATTTACATAACTTTATGGGAAGTCTAAGGGTTAATTTTGTGGGACACACTGTATAAAATTTTTGCTCACTGTCAACCTAACAGCATCGATGAGAAATCGCCGAAAAAGATTGCACGTTTTAAGTGCTAGGAAACTGTAGCGCCAGACATCCTACCCTTTACGAAAATGGAACCTGCTGGACGGAAACATGACCATTATAAGCATAATCTTGTTAGCAAGCAACAGATGCCTATCGAAACACAACTGAAAAAACTTGTAGACTCTACAATTGAATTGAAAAAAATTAAATTAAAAATTTAAAAAACCCCCGACACCAAAAAGCCAAAAATAAATTAATCCAAGCGTCGTAGCGTCGGGGGTCCGCTTCGTTCTGTGCTTGTACTAAGCGGTCTTCTTGGCGGTCCCCCGACGCTACGACGCTTGGATTAATTTATTTTTGGCTTTTTAGAGGTTATTTGGTGTCGGGGGTTTTTTAAATTTTAAATTTAATTTTTTTTCGTGCTTTTTAAACTTATATTATTTTTTCTTAGCCTTGACTGTCCCACTGCTGGCCATAGGCCCCCCCTTTCATTTCAATTTTCTCAGTGTTGCGTCTCTTCTCGCTAATTAACTAAACCAAGGAAAGATATAAAGTAAAAAAAAAAGTAGTTTTGGGGGGTGGGGGGGGGGGTGCACCCCCCCCACTCAGCAATGCCCATGGTGACAAGCGACAACATTTCAAATCGACTACCTGTGAAAGTTGTTTATATCCCTTCATCAACTAGAAAAGAGGTGATTAGCTTCAAACGGCGGAGCAAATTTTCTCGAAACATAGCTAAGAACACTCTCGATTGAAATACCTTTCAAACGACACCACTTTTGTCAAAATCGGTTCATCCGTTTAGGAGCTATGATGCCACAGACAGACACACAGATACACAAATACACAGATACACAGATACACCGATACACAGATACACACGTCAAACTTATAACACCCCTCTTTTTTGGTCGGGGGTTAATAACAAAACAAAATGTACGCAAAATTATCCGGATACTGCAAAAACCCAGGAAAGATCGAGAACTTAAAACTTTGGAATAATCTAATTATAAACATTACCATGGAATCCTACCTGTTTAAACGATTGCATGTCTAAATTTTAATCAGCCACTGCAAAAAACTGAGTAAATACATAATCTATTTATAACAACACGAAGTAAACCAGATGTTCCGTTAATCATTATTTGAATTATTTCCTCGTAGGTAAACCAGAAATAACTACTATAGCAGGAAAGTGTGGTCAATTGGAATACCTGCATATTAACTGAATGTTCATTAGGAAAAGTTATTTATTACTGCATGATACGACCACGAGTTGAAATCAACCATACGAACTCGGTGAAGGAAACCAGCATGTCCTAGAACTAAACATTCGAAGACATGTGATATCTACCAAACCGCACAGGGCCCGCGTAGTGGATTGCAGCCCACTCCCTCTCATAGAGAGGTCTGTGTCCCAGCAGTGGGAATATTATAAGCTGATGATGATGATACGAACCCTAGATGGATTGTATCAAAATTTAACGGCTTATAAAGCCGTGACGTAAAAATTACTGCAGCGAGGACCCCAAATGGGATCAAGGGTCAGCTGCAGTGGAAGGCCAACTATTCAGCAACGGAATGAAGAAAACTATAACCCATACAACAAAAACAGCACATACAACCAAAACCATAACACACAACCCTTCTTTTGGTTTTCGCCGCAGTCGGGTAAAAAGGCGACAATTACATCAGATGTGACATTTGTATACTTTTTTGGGGTCATGTAGGACAGGATGGCCGATTCAACAAAGATAAAACGACAATCATAGACAATGTTTTATGAGACTCTTGAATTGGTGTCAAACGTCAAGTCCGTGTTCCTAGATAGGGTAGAAAGAGGACAGTGTTTAATACACTTGTTAGAAATCTCATGAAAACAAAAATATCGCATAATATAAGTAATAGCAGTTTTAAAATATGATGTCTTACCAAAAATAAAATTATCTTTCAGTTTTAAAACTTATTCACTGTATGTCATGTCAATGTCAAACGTGCATATTTAATGTTATCAAAACGAGAATTAAACATAATTTAATTATTATTGTATTCCTTCTGTTTGGTCAGACGATTCTTATCTTTTGTTATTGTTTGAGTCGCAAATGTTTACGGATTATAACTATTATAATTAACATAATGATAACTGTTTCTCATAGTCATTAATTCAATATCATTAGTGTTGAAAATGTCTGTTAACATTTCTAAGTAAGTTAGTTTTCTACCTAAACAAGGAATTTTGATCAGGAGAAGGTATTGCAATAACTCTAAACAGATTTCGAACCTAAGTCGGCCAGAGCCAAGGCAATCTCTGCATATGGATCTTGGATGGCTTAGACCTCAAGTGCGTATCCGGCGTATCCCCACAGACAATGGCCGACCTTCTATCTTGCACCGCCTGCCCTATCTCCTGCACACTTGATGATCTATTTACTGCATCAGTGAGCGGAGTTCGCATGGCAGAGTTTTGGGCTAAACACATTTGAACTTCTTTCCATCGATACGCTAAAAAGAAGATTACAAATGAAACAAAGTGCGACTTCGGAACTTCATCATACACAATGTCCTATCTTTTGGCCTGTTCTTTGTAAACTCCACCGACTCTTTGAGATACCTGGCCAAAGCCACTACCTATGCTGTCGATGGTCAGAGTTCTGTTCGAAGCTAATCTCATGTCATCAACACGACCAAGAAGAACCAGTACTATGATAGACCTCTACACGAAAATGGTGAAAAACAACGCCTAAATCACAACATGTGGTGATTGAATTGGAAGCTTAATATAACAAATATCATCATCATCAGCCTTCAGCAGTCCAATGCTGGACTTGGGCCTTTCCAATCGCACGCCATACAACATGATCCTCAGCTTCCCTCATGCTACCTCTACCCTGAAAAGATCATCACTAAACTAGCCTAACCTCCGAGCTTAACACAAAATCACGAAATAGACTACCCTGTACGAGAATATTTGCTTTTGCCCATTATTTCAGCAGGATCTCTGATTTGGAGTACTGCAAGCGTCATGAAACTTCAAAACCAAGTATTTGCCCGATGATATTGTTCGCACATGCCACATACTGGGTGTTAATGTGACCAGTGGAGTGAAACGTTCCGCATTGATGAAGAGGATTATAAAATTATGAAATCGCGTTTCATAGCTAAGCTGTAGCTGCAAGATTACTAGTTTATTTAGCTACTTGCAATCAATACTGTAATACACTTTATAGTTGATTTTATTTGGAATACTCAAATTGTTCAAGTTTTCTACTGATACGTAAAATAAAGATCACCCTCTCGCTGCTGCCAATGATGAACAGCTTAGAAAATAGAACTCACGGTAGTTAACATATCGGCGGTAAAGATTTTCACAATAAGTAAACTCACTTCAGCGGAACCCGATGTATGTAAAGTCCTAATTAGCGATGTACACAATTATATTTACGTCTCACTAACAGCCGAGCTATGCAGCGCTAGACAGAGACAACAACAAAGTGAAAGTAGCACGAAACACAAGATAATGTATTACTTAATGATGCAGTAAACTAGATTGGATTGTTTGGTGCACGCAGATAACGAGCCGATTGACCTAAGCAATTATATCGACGCATCCGCTTGCGATACTCCCATATCCAGAGAAATGCTTATGAGCCAGCAAACATTCCGCTTGACTGAGCTTTATTCTACGAGGAATAATTGAACGAAAGGAAATTAATTTCCTTCATGAAGGTCGGTGCTACGTGCGAACAGAGTGTGTGCGAAGCGTGCTCGGGCAGGCGCAGAACGGTACGAACGCGTCAGAAGTCGCGGGTGTGCACGCGGCGCGCCAGCACCTGCAGGTCCGCGTGGATGTCGGCGAGCTCGGCGTGCAGGTCGCGCGACGTGGCCAGCAGCGCGTCCAGGCGCCGCGCCGTGGCCGACAGCGCGCCCTCCGCCTCGTCCTCCTCCACCGCCAGCGCCAGCCGCCCCAGCCGCTCGCGCTCCCCCGAGCCCCCCCCGCGCCGACACTCCAGCAGCAGCTCGCGTCGCGCCCCCCCGCTCACCGCCGCCTCCTCCGCCTCCCGCAGCTCGTCCGCCAGCGATCTCTCCAGCGCCGAGTTATTTGATTTGTGACTAGTTTCATGTGCGGGAGACGCTGGCTCTTCTGATGACTCTGGCGGTCTGTGATGAAGCTCTTGTGTGGTAGATGAGGAGTAGAGCGCTTGGGGGGATTGGAGAGCTCGCTGGAGAAATCTCCGCGTGTCTTCGTCAAGCGGCCTGGTGAGGCCGCGGCGCGGGACAGGCCGCACGATAGCCTCGAGCGCGTCGCGGCCCGGGTCCTCGGGCCGCAGCAGCTCCAGGATGCGGGACCGCGGCGGTGACATGGGCGCGCGCACGTCATAACGGGTCAGCAGGGATCCCTTGCTGTCGCCGGTTGGCGTGTAGGCGCGGATGTTCTCGTTGAGCAGCCGGTAGTTGCGCTGGACGAGGCCCTCCGGAGGGTCGGAGGGCTCGCAGGCGAGAGGGTCCGGCTCCACTATCTCGATGTAGTGCGTAGCGCGCGGCTCGTTGCGCGGCGTCTGCGTGAACACGTTCATGTCGCGCTCGGACGGCGCGCGCGCGGCCACTGAGCGCGCCCGCGCTGTGCGCCGGCGCCGACAGATAGCGAACTAGCGGGGGCGCACGCCACAAGGAGGCCACGCCACGCACGGGACCTAGCGCGTCGCGAGACACCACCCGACTGCACCCCTAACACCCTACTCACTATTAATTTAATTACAAACCTAACCTTATTAACAAAGCATCACAAAAAAATACTTCCAAATAAGTATGCCATCAATATTATTAGGACAATGTGAATTGTAAGTAAATAGCGACATGGAAAATGTGTGTGTGAGCGGTGCGATGTGTTTTCTCTAGCAGTCGGTCGATGTTTCACTTTTGTTACAGTTTATTAGGAACTTGCTGATCGTTCCGTTGCTCATGAAATGCAATTTTTATTTTTTGTGCTACATTTTTATGGATAATTATTTGGAAAAAGTGGCTCTCCTTTCGTGGTATCCCCAAGTAACATGGGACAGCCAAGGGCAGGAAGATGGTGACGATTATGGTAAATTATGCTTTTTCCTCAAACTGTGCTAGGTACTTCTCTCAAAAGGCCAGTCCGGATGCTACCCTGCATTTTGTTGTAGCACGATATATTTTCATATTTAATGTCTGGAGTTTCACAGTTTCTTCTCAGGGGAAAATGGGAAATGTCGACAGCTTACTTTTAAAAATATGTCCGATATTTAACAGTGACTCTGTTATCTGATTTACAGAATAAATAATGCCTTTTCATTTCACAGGACAATAGTTAATAGTTTGGTACTACCTAGTGATTTGATGAACCAAGACATAAACTGGAAGTTCTGGAATGGCAACCGCGAACCGGAAGACGATGCGTTGATTGACTTGGTGAAGGTGGTGGGGATCCGCTGGTGGAGAGTCGCACGGGACCGGTCAATGTGGCGCCACTTGGGGGAGGCCTATGTCCAGCAGAGGACGGTCTTTCGGCTGAAATGATGATGATGATGAGACATAAACTGTTCTAGTTTACTTAATATTGGCTCAATCTCCTTCCTCAGAGGAATAAAAGCTGGTTAAATGAGCGGACCCCAACACTAATCGGTGTAGAGTATTTCTGAACGTTTTGTCAAGACAACAGTCATGTCGTGGGTGGCCCACTGGTCGCATACCGGAGTATAAGACATTGGTGATTTAAATAAGATGGCGTAACAAACTGGTTCAGTTAATGTAAACCGCATGGTAATCGCGGTTACGTTACAAAGTGGTATGTCGTCCTCTAAATATGTGTTAAAATTATGCTAATTAAATTGAATATTTAAAAAGTACATATATAAGTGAGCCGAGTTAAAAAAGTTTTAAAAATACATATATGTTCTCACTAGTGTATAAATATAATTTAGTAAATAGGTGTTTTGTTTTGTTTTGATCAGGGATAAGGAAAGAGATCTTTAAATGGAGCCTATGCAGACTGAAATAAATAATTTAAAATAACGCGATCTCAGGTTAATGTCCAAACAATAATCTAAACTAATATTATAAAGAGGAAAGATTTGATTGTTTGTTTGTTTGCATTGAAAAGGCTTCAAAAGTAAAAAACCGATTTGAAAAATTCTTTTACTGTTGGGAAGGTACACTATCTATAGGTGACAAAGGCTATATTATATTTTTAAAAAAAAAAATAGGGATCTTTACTCAAACTCCAATAATGTAACCCAAGGTGAAAAAAATACCTAAAATATGCTTTACATCGCGTGGGCTGCGAAAACTGTTGATTATAGAATAAAATAATGTATTACGACTTGCAGAACACATCATTATTCACAAAAAATGTCGCAACAGCATACGTCTAACTATTATAGTTATGCCAAAATAAGTGTTCTTTTATTAAAAAAAAAAAAAACAATTAAAATGCCGCCGATAGAAAAGGCTCTTTCTTTGTACCTTTGTATTAATGTACTTCAATACCTTGATATAACTTTTTGAATTATTCAATTCGGACATTCCATTCGAAAGATATCACGAGTTTAAAAATGTAAGTATAAGAAAAAAGCTGCGTGGTCGCCACTCACCTTGCTCAGCTGGCTAGCTAGGCAGCTCCTTATGCGATGTAGGCGTCACTGGGGTACGAGCCGTACGCGAGGGGAGTTAATGTCAAGAAATGATTGTGTATTTGTGTGTATTAGAGTTTTTTGTAAAATACCCGTGCGAAGCCGGGGCGGGCTGCTAGTTTTAATTTATTTTTGAAGGCATTTCTTGCTGAAGTAAGTCAGCGAAATATATGTGAAACTAAGATACTGTATTGATTATGTTACAAATATTATGCAAAATAAAGATTAAAATATTCAAAATTAAACTTAGCCGACAAAAACTATTAGATTACAATCTAGTCTAGTAAAATCAAACACAAATTGATTAAATATGTGCTTAGAAATATGTAGGTCGACTATCAAATGACAATCGAAACAAAACAGTGTTAATCTACATAATTTAATACTACAATAATTACAACCTGTTTGTGTCCTATTGTATTCAAACACCCAGTAGAAGGCTTTTATGAGATGAAACTACGCATCCGTACCAAAACCGGGTTCTATTTAAATATAATAGGCCTACGTATACATAATATAAGTAGGCAAAGTCTCGTGAATGATTTTCTCAGAGAGGTTAGGCAGAGTTGTAGAATACCCATATTTCACCAGTAATATTAAAGTCCTATGTAATAGGGGACGAGCCTATTGATGTCATATTAAATAACATCACCCGCGGTGTACCCGCCTAATAGTACACCCCATCAGTTTTGTTTAAGTCCCATGTAATAGGAGGCGAGCCTATTGCCATCAACCGGGCACAAATCAAGTCTCCGTGGCTGCTACTGAGAAATAGCTGACGGCATAAATCAATGATAATTTGCCAGAATCGGAATCGAACCCTGCTCAGTCACGACTGCCACCTCTAGACCAACGAGGTATTCAGCCTATTGATGTCAACCGAGCATAAATCCGGTCTGCTACTGCGGAATTCCTGATAGAAAATAGCAGCTGGGAATCGAAACCAGCACCTAAGAGGCTTGCACAGTAGCGCTTGCCACCACTACACCGTCGACGCTATCTAGTGTAAGTCTATGTAAAAGCTGCACCATGCGCGTTGTGGACATATGACTAACCGTTGAAACTATTACTAGCGTGATGTTTTTAATAGTAGAATATTCAATGTGCGTGCAGCAATCAGGTGTAGTCAGAAGTCGAGGCCGCTGTTCTTTATGCTGAACGCTTCAATAGTTGTGCGCTTGCGCACCGTGGCAATAATAACCCAGTTGTGTACTGCGTTTGCAATTTATTTTCAAAGTACATTATTAACAATATTATGAATGAGGAAAAACAACTTTAAAACCCACACATAAAGTTCAGATTGCGCTACAACTAACTATTATGTGACTTTACAAAAGTACGAGCCATTCTGAAATCAACCAAATAAACACTGTGTTAAAGGTGATATTCGTTAAGTGGGAAATAACATCTAATGGAAACAAAGGTTTGAGTAGACAGTAGAATCAAAACATTGCTAATTAATGTTATTTCCACTTTAACTAATACCAACTTTACTTATTATGTTGATTACAGAATGACTAGAACTAATGACATGTCATTAACATTATGAGCGCGTTCAAGTAATTTGAACGAAAAATGTAAACAAACAAATATGTGTTTTCAAAATAGTCCGATACCACACATTAGGTTATGTTTGTTTGTGGGTTTTTATATATGTCGCAGTTGTCTTGATTTATTCCGTTAGACACGGTCATCATGTGGGCAGAACATGGGTTCCGTGCTATGAAAACACACACTACACGAGGTACACTGCTTTTGTCGAACTCACTTACTACTCACAAATTACTTGAAATTACAATCCAACACAATAACACTAGGCACCATGAATCGGGGAACAGTTTCGGGACGTCTCGACTCCGCCGCGGTCAGACATAGACTGTCCGCCTCACAGCGAGTTCGAAACATCACGACTCTGTAGAAGCGCGCTTAGGTGTGGGTAGACTGGTAAGTAGGTCGCGTGATGCTACCTTTGGCGCGCTTGCCGATTCATTTTCTGTCCGTACTAATGACCGGATCCTACATATAATTAATTTTAAATTGCTTACATAAAAAGGAAAATCGTCGCCATGTGCATCTTGCCGCTTACATTAAAAATAAAAGTCGTCGACATGTGCATCTTGCCCGTCCTAACTTACGGTGCACAAAGTTGGTCACATAATGAACAACAAAAGTCCAAACTCAAGATTTGCCAACGAGCAATGGAGAGCAGCATAATATTCAGTTAAGCGAATAGATCGCGTAAGAAACACCACCCTGCGGTCCATAACTCAAGTAGCTGATGTTGGAGAAAAAACAGCCAGGCTGAAGTGGGAGTGGGCAGGCCACGTAGCACGGATGCACCCGGAGAGATGGCCAAGATGGTAACACACTGGACGCCTGAGGAAGGACAGCGCCTTTGAGGTCGACCACGACGAAGGTGGCGTGACGATCTGATCCTGTTTGCGGGGCTAACATGGCCAGAGATCGCACAGGATAGAGAGGTATGGAAGGAGAAAGGGGAGGCCTTTGCTCAGCAGTGGGACACTAGATAGGCTAACAAAATATAAATAAAAATAATATTAGCCATTACAACTTTGGGGTTACAAATGTAAAGCGGTATTCCGTCCGACTGTAATACTTACGATATAACGTAATTTTGGAAAACTAGGATCCCGTACGGTACGGGGTATAAACAAACTCCGGGCTACAACTGAGAAACTCCTAATGGAAAAACCCAGTAAGCACTTATTGCCCGACCCGGGAATTGAACCCAGGACCCCACGCTCAGTAGTCGCGCTTGAAACCACAAGACAAACGAAGCAGTTCAATTCAAATTGAAATACGACAGTATGCAAGTTAAAGCTGGGGTGTGGTAATAGCTGGGATTTCATCTACGCCCCCTACGAGGCTACTGCTACAAATGTTCTTCATTCCAGGTATAGGTCTTAAAGAAGAGAGAAACGGACCCATTTGCTTTCAAATGATTTTTAATGTCATATCGACATAAGTATTCTTATAGCATGAACGTTGAATCTACGTCTTACAGTGCATCAATATCTGCCTAGCCTTTCCCTAAAATTCCAGTAAGAAGATATTTTGTAACAATTACAAGATAGGTCTTAAATTTTCTTTAAAAAAAACTACAAGTTATGCAAATTAAGGCAATATCTTGGTTTATTAAACGCATGCATAATATAATCCCTCAAAAAATAGATTAGAAGCAAAGCAAAAAACAAAGGCACTGACGTCCTCGATGATCGATTAATTACGTGAATCAATCAAGATTATCCTCAAAAAAAGGTTACAAGATAAAAAAGAACATTGACCAGGATCAGCAGAGGTCTCGAATACCAACCGGCCGTGCTTAAGAGGAGGCCGCCATTAGGTACCCCAGGCCACCGCTGATGATAATAACAAGGCGAATTTAGGCTCTGCTTCTACTCGTAGCACATATCTGCGATTGTTTGGGCGATAGTGGCTTATCTGTGATAATTTGTGTACGTGTAACGATAGTGTATCGTGATTTTTATTAATTGCTGCAGACGTATTGACGGAGGTCGTTTGTGTTTTATGACATACTTAGTGCTGTTTGATTGTGGCTAAGGCATAAAGGCAGTACTGGCTCCACATCTGAGCTGACTGTGTTAATGACGTCACCAAACCAAGCATTAGTGTCGAAATACTCCTCCAGACAAAAATCTTACTTGACATCGAGAACCAGCTCTAAAGATATTTCTACAAAGCACAGCTGCTATGTTCCAGCTTTAAGCCTATGCTATGACTATGGGGAATAGGTGGAGTTCCTACAATTACTCCATAATTTTTCGTTTCGTGAGGGAGAGAGAGAAAATTGTCCATATACAGTCCATATCCCACTTGCAGAAGTGTCCCAAGTGCCTTTTATTGCACTGTTTGTTTGTGATCTGAAGAAATAACCCATGACCATGAGGTTCAATCATCATGGTTCCCCGGAAAACACGTTAAGCCGTTGGCCCTGCTGTAATCCACCACGCAGGCCCAGTGCGGGTTGGTAGATGCCACATGTCTTCGAAGTTTTAGTTCTAGGACATGCCGGTTTCCTCACGACGTGGAGCACGCTTGCGATGAAACCAATTCACTCGAGCTTTGAAGATATTTAGATAATAATGATCGGGAAACAGAGAAGCCGGCTGTGAATTCCACAGACTGGCGGCGAGCACAATAAATGTGGAAGCAAAGCGGTTTTCCAGATCTTGTTTTAGCATCGAAATCCGATCAGCTGTGAAGGTGTGACAACGCAACAGACAGATAAACAGACGGAGTTACTTTCAGATTAATTAATAAAAAAAATTGGTCTACTGTCACAAAAATTAAGGATCGTAAACAAACGAGTTCTCATGCATGACCCCATTGCCCTTTAACCCCTAAGGATAACACAAAGAGTCAGGTTACTCTGAAGGACTCAAGTATTGTTTTTGTTACTAGATACTTTACGCAAACAATGCAATAGTCTGACGCCCTAATTAACTGAGATGGAGATCTATTGAACAGCTCCATCTTTCTGCCAAAACATGACTTGAATAAACGATACTTTAGACAAAGGCTATGGTATATTATGTGCCTTATTTGAGTAGGCGTTAAGTTTGCGATGATCTCGACGGCGCGTCCTAACACTAGCGATTATTGAGTTAATATAAAGACTCCGACGCTAAAACTCGCAGAACGGATGGCCGATGGGGCCGAAAAGTTCTGGAATGGCGACCGCGAACCTGAAGTGTGGAAGGCCTTCCAACGCATCGTGCGTTGGAAGGCCTTCCAATAGGTAGACCGATGACTTTGTGAAGGTTGCAGAGATCCGCTGGATGCGAATTGGGGGAGGCCTATGTCTAGCAGTGGACGTCAAAAAATGAAATGATGACGCTAAAACGGTTACCAACTATTAAAAAACAAAACAGCTGTTTCCTCACACTCAACTGTTTGGAAGGCGCCTCCTGTCGGTGCGACCACGCATTCGCGCATGAATGAACGCGATTGTCGCGTGTTCGAGCGACGACGGTCGCCAGTCGCTTTCGATTGGACGTGGCCTTAGACAACGAACCTAAATTGGTTGTTATGTCATCATAATAATAATACCTCGACAGAAGACTCTACGGCCTAACTGGTCCAGTAGTTACAAGCGTGGCTCAGCGTGCCGTCCTGAGTTTAATTCTTAAACCGGGTTAAGTGTACTTTCATGAGCCATTTCTCAGAAGCAGCTCGGTTGATGGTATTAGGATAGCCTTTCAAACTTGTAACATCTACGCTCCTGGCGTACCCTTCTAAGTGCACGGGCTGATGTTCTAACATGTCGAAAACAAAATAAGAGTGTATGCAAGCAGGAAATCGTGCGTTGGAATAGCGGCAAGCGTCAACTGTGGCGATATGACCATCTCAGCGTTAACGCTGGCAATTTCCTACCCGACACTCTGTCAGGGGTTTATCGCGATTGCCAGCCAGTGGGAACACGGCTTTAGATTAGTTTTAGGAGTCTGGACTTCTGAAGTTACATACTGTTGCAATAGTACAGGTTTTATTATTTTGAGAATAGTGGACGTAAGACAAAACTAACGGCTTTTGGCTTTCAACTTAAAGTTTTGGATGATTTTGTTAATAAAAATAAATCGAGAAGTGTAGTGGTGGCAAAGTGGTAACGGGCTTCTAAGTTGTGTAGGTCATGAGTTCGAAACCAGGCAAAGAGCATTTATTTTGTGTAATTTATTTCATCACCACTGCGCACTGCTTTTAAACCAATGACGGAAAACATGGTGAGGAAACCGGCATGTCTTGGAAATAAAAAATCGAAGACATGTGAGTTGCGCGTGAGTTTATACTCATTGCAAACACGCTCATGAAACTCCCCGTAAAGCTAGCGAGGGTTTATTATTAGTCGTTACGAGTAGTCAGAACCCAAAATTCTGACATGCAGTCTTACTAAGGGGTATCGTATTATCCAGTTACTGGGTTGTGGAAGTCAGATAGGCAGTCGCTTCGAGTAAAATACCGGTACTAAGCTGCATCCGGTTAGACTGGAAGCTGACCCTAAGATGGTTTGGGCTAGGCAGATGATGATGAGAGTTTATTCCTAGTTTAGCTACCTCGTTGGTCTAGTGGTCGCAATCGCGGCTGCTGAGCGTGGTGAGGTCCCGGGTTCAATTCCCAGGTCGATCAAATTATTATGGAGTTTTTCCATCAGAAATTTCTTAGTCTCGGCCACGGAGTTGGATCTGTGCCCGGTTGATGACAAAAGGCTTGCCCTCTATTACATGGGATTTAAACATAACTGGCGAAATATGGGTCTCTGTCTAACCCTTTGAGGATTACAAGGCGTAAGGATGTTATGTCTTAATATTTGGCACATTCAAATTTCGTTTAATGGGATTAGTGTTGATAATACATTATGATAAGAAATCGATTTTATATGCGTTTCATGACGAATACGTACCTACTGGCTTGTTCACAGTTCATCCAAGATAAAGAAATGACTAATATGACACTCATTTCACTATCTTTGGTTATCTTTATATCTAATCTAATTTAATAGAAAGGAAAGATTTCAGACAGGCGGTAACTGCCCCGATTTACTAATGTTGGTTCAGGTTGTTAACTGCTGAGCGTTGGGTTTGATTCCCGGCTCGGGCAAAGTGAGTTTTACACTGGACCAGGAGCCGGACCGGAGCTTGTTATTTAGCGCCTCGGGAACCCGTTGGTCTTGCGGTTGATCTCTCTTTAGTCTTGTCTGGTAGCCTTGCCATCGTCATTGAGTACGAGAGTGAGGGACGAGGGCGTCGGAAAGCTCGTTAAGCCGTTGGCCCCGGCTGTCATTTGTAGATCTTTGACAGTTGTTATAGAATAGAATAGAATAATGAATGAATGAATAATTTATTTGTCAGAATATTGTACAAAGCTGTTGTGAATTATGTATTACGATCATAATATTCTGCCGTTTTTGGCGTATAAATAAGGTTTGTTAAATTATGGTCCATCATTACATTAAAATTGAGAATTACAAATCATCATTAGAAATACAAATAGTTTGAATAAATTGAACAATATCTATGTCTATGAGATTAATTATATAAGTAAAAATTCGATGAAGTCAAGGAGATTAAATATAATTTATAGGCAAAAATGTCAAATATTCAGGTAAATTTTTCATTCATAAAATCTTCAGTCGAGTAATAACATTTGTTTAAAAAAAGGTTAAATAATTTACATTTAAATGTTCTGAGGCTGAGAGCTTTGAAGCCATCAGGTAATTTGTTGTAGACAGTAATGGACATGCAGTATACATTATTAGAAAATAATTTAATTCTACGCCTTGGAACATTAAGCATATGCACTTTTCGGCTGGGTCTGGATACAACATCATTAAATAAGTCAAATTCGTGTCTGTTTTGGTGAACAAAAATACAAATTTCAAATATGTACAGTGCTGGAAGTGGCAGTATTTTAAGTTTTTTAAATAGTAAAGAATAGCACCATCCCATATCTTCCCGTGGGTGTCGTAAGAGGCGAGTAAGGGACTTGCCAGAGAATCGGCAGCAGCGTTCTCTGTGCTTTTGTAACCACCGTACTGCGATCGCCAACCCGCCTGCCAAGCGTGGCGATTATGGCAAAACCCCCCAAAATGTCAATGTGGTGACAATTGGGGGAGGCCTATGTCCAGCAGTGGACTTTTTTTGGGCTGACATGATGATGATGATGATGAAATAGTGGAACACAACTGTCCAGTGGGTGCGCTCCACAAATTGAGCGCACGCATTTTTTTTGAGCTCGGAAAACTCTTTCAAGTTCAACCGAATTACCCCATATTATAATACCATAACGTAAAATGGATGATACATAACCATGGTATGCACATAGTGCCGCATTAACACTAGCCACACGTGTTAGTCTATATAGAACGTATACAAATCTATCTATCTTCTTACAGAGATAATCAATATGAGATTTCCAGTTACAGTTTTTGTCAATTATTATCTCCAAGAATTTTGCGTAATCAACCTGTTCTATTGTCTCGTTTCCATACTGTATTTTAAGCCGTGGACGCGTACTGTTATAGGTCTGGAATTGTATCATATATAGCGTTCAAGCTATGTGATAATTTTATGTAATGTCATGTTTATTTCATTTTGGTACTCAACAATGTCGTCATTTTCTTTTATAATACTAAGGGTCGTATCGTTAGCGTATAATATGCATTTGTGGTAAGTTACATTGGGCAAGTCATTAACATAAAGCAAGAATAGAGGTGGCCCTAGTAGAGTCCCTTGGGGAACACCGCAGTTGTTTTCACGATACTGAGACCTATACGTGAGCTTCTGATTTCCTGTTTGTCCCGAAATCTCAACGCATTGCTGTCGATGTGTAAGGTAACTTTCAAACCATTTCAACGCGTTACCCATAATGCCATATCGGTCTAATTTATAAATTAACAATGTGTGGTTCACGAAATTAAATGCCTTGGACATATCTAGAAAAAAATGGAGACAATTGGTAGTTTATCATTAAGGCTTTTCGTTATTAATATTAAAAGGGCAAAGCAAGCTGTTGTGGTCGATTTATCTATTCTGAAACCAAATTGATCTTCACTTAGGATTTTGTATTTGGCTAAAAACCGGGGAAAGTTATTCATGCATGGCCTTTTCAAAGATTTTTGCCAGTATTGGTATGAGTGTAATTATTCATTTCACTTCTATCACCTTTCTTGTGGATTGGTTTCACAATTGAGAATTTTAGCCGTGAAGGGAATAAACCTTGCAGAAATGACAGATTAATAATATGGCTTATATGGATTGATAAAAATGAAGAGCATAATTTTAGAATTTTTGTGCTAATTTCATCGTAGCCCGTAGAGTTCGTAGATTTTAGAGAGTTTATTATTTTATATACATTTGTGGCATTAGTTGGCGTCAAATACATAGTGTTTGGAAGATAAGTCATTGGTGGTGTGTGCTAGTTACGAGTAGTCAGAAGCCAAAAGTCTGACATCCAGTCTTACCAAGGGGTTATCGTTTTACCCAGTTACTGGTTTGTGTAGGTCAGATAGGCAGTCGCTTCATGTAAAATACTGGTACTCAGCTGTATCCGGTTAGACTAGAAGCCGACCCCAAGATAGATTGGGCAAAGGCTAGGAGGATGATGAGTGAGGGACAAGGGATTGGAACGGCGAATGTGGATACACTATAACATTTTGTCGATGGTTATTCTCCGCTGATTGGCCGCCATGGCCGAAAACGGTTAGGGTAGGTTAGCAGGAAGACTATTATTTTTCTTCTTTTATTTTCGATGCCAAGGTTCGTCAAGACTACCATATGTCTCGGAACAGGAATAGGCAGCAGACCAGCATATACTATCATGGTAGAAAGTTGATCATATGATCATCAACTTGCAATTTGGACGTGTGAACGCTGAGCTAATAAATGATGAAATGAAATTAATTTATTTGCCAGAATATAGGTACAATAATGTGGTAAAATAATTTTTATATGACTCACTATATTCGACTTATCAGTCGTGCAAATATTATGAGTAGGTACACAAATGACGCATGCTTAATAAAGTCAAAAAAGATTGATGATGCAAAAAAGTTAATAATCATTTTTGG
Organism: Cerastis rubricosa; assembly: GCA_949152445.1. Lineage (NCBI taxonomy): Eukaryota > Metazoa > Arthropoda > Insecta > Lepidoptera > Noctuidae > Cerastis > Cerastis rubricosa. The sequence goes on along the minus strand of OX424537.1, from coordinate 21,990,365 downwards.
GGGATGTTTTGGGGATGGGGGCTTTATGGGGATTTTGAAGACAAATTCAAACTTCCCGGTGCTTCAGGAAATCTTTAATTGGGATATCTTCTGAACTTGGGAACAAAATTAATTACCACTTCTACATCGTAACAATCTTATAACACTATGCATATGATCTAATGGGTGTAACATAACTTAATATCATGCCTTGCAATCCCCGTAGGGTTATGCAGAGGTGTACGTAACAAGTGTACCTACCTACATTTCGCCAGTTATGTTTAATGGGTCTGTTTGTCGGTATATTGTGCCGGTGTTTGCTTATATCTTTAACTAGCTGTCCTGCGAAATTTCGTCTGCGTCATATTTTCCCCGTTTTCGAAAAATTTTTCATTACTGCTCCGCTCCTATTGGTCGTAGCGAGATGATATATAGCCTTCCTCGATAAATGGGCTATCCAACAGTGAGAATTTTACAAATCGGACCAGTAGTTCTTGAGATTAGCGCGTTCAAGCAAACAAACAAACAAACTCTTCAGCTTTATTATTAGTAAGTACGAGTATATATAGATTTACACACCATGCAAGAACAATAATGCAGGAATTTGTAATTTAAATTTTAAACTGCCTGAAGCTGTTGTTACTGATTGCAGACGCTTCTGCTGGTCATGAAATCTTAGGTTCGCTTCCCAGTTCGTTCGAAGAGGTATTGAGATTTTTCATCAGGAGTTTCACAGTAGCCGGCTGAAATCTGGATTTACAAATCCGTATTGCCGGATTGCTATTGTTGATGGCAATAGGCTCGCCCTGTATTACATGAAAAAACCGGCCAAGTGCGAGTCGGACTCGCGCACGAAGGGTTCCGTACCATTATTTATAAAAACGGGAACCCCCTTAAGAGCGTTTATACCCTACGGCATTTCATACAAACTTTCAAGTGGTTATTTTCCGAAATGACTGAACAGATTTTAATGAAACTTCCTACGCATAAACAGTATACATAGGTCTAAAAAGTTACTAAAAACATTTTCGAAAAATAATGTTACAGCAAAATTATACCGATTTTTAATTATCTATAGAAACAGAAATTTCCAATTATCTTCATTTTTAAAAGACATTTCGAAAATGTTTTTAATTAACTTTTTAGACCTATGTACTGCTTATGCGTAGGAAGTTTCATTAAAATCTGTTCAGTAATTTCGGAAAATAACGACTTGAAAGTTTGTATGAAATGCCTGGTATAAACGCTCTTAAATATTTATTTTATTCTGTTTTTAGTATTTTTTGTTATAGCGGCAATAGAAATACATAATCTGTTGAAATTTCAACTGGTTAATAACTGTCACGGTTCATAATGATACAGCCTGGTGACAGACGGACGGGCGGACGGACGGACAGTGAAGTCTCAGTAATAGGGTCCCGTTTGACCCTTTGGGCACGGAACCCTAAAAATGAACATAACTGGCGTAATGTGAGTCAACTATAGATGCAAGTTTTCTGAGAAAAGTGACTTATATTATATTAAAATGTTATGTATACAAGGTGTTGTTTTGCAACCTCGTCAAATTCAAGGAAGTAACTATGCTAATGATTCTCGACCCGAATCAATAATAAAATGAGTAGGTAATTTTCTTTTTTTTATTTATTTACTGAAATCGGTAACTGTGAACCACCCGTGTTTTAAACACGGGCCGTCTGATCCCTGCCTTATAACGTCGCTTACACACAAACAAAAAACCTCAAACGTTTTTTCGATAATTTTGTAATCCCTAAACCACGCTATGGGGGTTATTCTGAAATATTGACAAATTTAAACAACAAAAAAATGCAGAGTTTTTTAATAATTTACTAGGTACCGTAATTTATATTGAATATTTATGTCTTTTGTGACAACATCCTGAATTTTGACGAGGATGCAAAACAACACCTTGTATATGATATTTTCAAGTGCCTACTTATTTTAATAAAACGCATGTTTTTAAGTGTGTGTATCTTTCGAGTGCCTGATTCTTTTGAAAAGCATGTTGCAAAGTTTGTTCAAACTGTTAATAGTAGTCAGGCGTTATTTCATATAACTTTACAGAGAAATTAAGTAAACTTCTTTGAAATGAATCTTAAGTTTATAAAGATTATTCCTTTATCGAAATTTACAATAAAGACAAGCATTACGTAACATTACAGTCTTGTAAGCTAATCTTGACACGGTTTCATGATTCCATATACTCAAAACTTGTCCAAAAGATACCTTTGTGTGGAGGGTCCTCCAGTCAAGTGGCTCTCGTGAGGAGTGGCTGCGCAGGAGACGGGGGGGCGGGGGGAGGGGCGGGGGCAGGCAGCAAGGGTACCCTTCCACCGTCAACTTGACAAGTCGGCGTTGGTCTAAGGACCTGACACTTGCTGGTTCGAGACTAATACCAACTTTAGGGGGTTCGGGCCTCCTTATCTATACTCGTTCTTTCTTTTTTCTTTTTGAAGATTTTTTTGTGAAGTTATGTAGATATGAATGGTATGAATGTTGCGTGTTTTGAGTTATGTACAGAACACTGATAATAATTGCTATGTTTTGTTCATTGTTATTTCTATAGGAAATAAGTTTTTGGCTTAGGATTTTGTTTTTAATATTGCGTTCTTTTCTAGGTTTTGTTAGCCTTTCTCATCTCCTTGAGGCGCGAACGCGCCGCCGGCACCGCCTGTCGTCATAAGACGGACGTACAGTGAGCTAGCCCATTACTCACCGTCCACAGGCTTGCGCCTATGGTGGCCCCCGACGCCCGGGGCGTCTCCTGCGGCGGCTGGGACGTGGCTCTCTCCCTCTCACGTTCCGCCACCTCCTTCGCTAGCATGACTGCTTCGCAGGAGGCGATGGCTTCCCATTCCGTCTCGCTCCGGACCATGGATTGAACCAGGGCCGGAAGCGAGAGGTCACCGCCGCCGCTCTGGGTTTAGACGACTGGCAATCGATTTCAGAGCGTTCCGTATCGTCGAAAATAAGCTTTAAATGGGAAGTGGCGCGGGAGGCTTGCGCGGCAAAAACTTCCGAGTGCGCGCGGGCATGTGAGAGGGGTAGCCATGGTTACCTTGGACATTTCACCGGTACAGTAGTTCATTTCAACACAATACATGTTTGACACTTACATCATCTAAGAATTTGTATGCGCTCCAAGGTTAGTGCTGGGCTGGAGCTTAAAATTGTTCGTGGTGCTGAAAGGTAGCCTAGATACCGACATAATAACTGTCGCAACTTCTTCTACTTCTTTCTAATCTATAGTCTTTTCTTATTAGGGCCAGTTGTCACGTTAATCGTGTCATCATGGCATTTAATGTCCTCTAAAGTGCAGATTGAGGCACACTTTGGAAACTTCAGCAAGTAGGTCATGGTCTAGTCAGTACCACTCATACTGAGTGTCGGGAGGATTACCGTAGGGCATCCCTAGAGTACCGACATAATGGGTGGCGTGATAGGCTTCTAGAAGCTAATGGTCCGAAGGAAATCTCCCCTTCAGCATAGGAAAAGAACCATTACCAATTGATCCAATCAGTGAGGCAATTGCAGTGATTGCAATCCTTCCTTCAACGTTTGATTGTGTCATTGTGTGCAGTTCAGCGTTGATTGGCAATCGGTAGACTTGCTAACTCAACTAGAGTAGACACCGTTGTCCTCGGTTCCGGCCAGTTTTCCTTAACCAATATTCAAAACCTTGAGAATCCTTGGTGAGGGTAAGTTAGGTACCCTGGGTTCCGCCTTGAGCAATTAAACAAAGATAGAAAAATTTAAGAGCAATCAAAAATGAGGTATACCTTTATTTGATTTTTCCCAAGGACTGTTAGGTCAGGATCTCGCTTCGCCGGGAGACCCTATATAGGATAATCCTACCTTAGAGTACTTGTGTTCTGCCCATTATTTATGTTGGTAGATATTTGTCCGACAGCCAAAACCGTCGGGAGCACTCTTAGTAGTAAGTAAATATAAAAGTGTCATGCGAATAGTAATGAATGTGTAGGGACACATAAAAGTATGTAAGGCAGAGCGTAAGGTAAGCAAAAATGAATGTAAGCGAGATGTATGAACGGTCAGTTACTGCGCACTGGTCAGAGCGAACGATCCTATTTGGGACTTATCAAAATATAATGTCAGTCAACCGTGTGATCTACAAACGACAGCTGGGACCAAAGGCTTGTGCTTTTCGAGGCACGGAGGAAACTCGGTATATAAAGATGGTCACCCTTCCACGGACCAATCTCAGCAAGCACGTCTTAACCTTCAAGATCGGCCTGTGCGGCTGTTATTATTTAGCCACGAGCTCCTCTCTAGTCCTTGCTCAGATGGGCCGGAATTCCATCTGGACGTAACTACTATCCCCAGTTCTCACATGAAGCCTTCCTTTGCAGACCATCAACACCCCAGGCCTTTTCGTTATCTTTCGATCGTTCACGATGTTCGTTGTTAATCCCTTGCAGTCGTGTGTTAGTAAATAGAGTAGTAATGCAGCATTGATTGGCGGCGTCCGCTCGCTCAGCGTCGTGTCGTTCATTCACTCTGTGAGTCATAGGGCGAGCGAGCCCGTGGGACGCCGTACGATGCCTAGCGTGACAGGGTTGCCAGCAGCTCGCCTTTAGCTGGATGGGTTTGGGAGTTATACGATTTCTGGTGAAATATGACGACAAAGTCTACGTCATTCGTCTGGTGGTCGCAAGGTGCTACTACTGATCATGAGGTTCTAGGTTCGTTTGCCAGGTCGGGTCATGTGTTGCTGGGATTTTCCAGCAAGAAGTTCCAGTAGCATCTCGGAGTTTGGATTGGTGCCCGGTTAACGACAATAGGCTCGTCTCTATTATTTACCTAATCTTTTGCGGAATAGACTTGGAATACCACAATTGTATCTAGTGTAACATAAGCTAGTTTTAGTTCTAAGCTACTTAGCTAGTGTTGATGATTTGCAGGGAATGAAAATAAAGAGGTATGGTTGGTCACGTGGTCCTTGGTATAGAAGAAATAGAGAATGCGGCGACCGGCGGCGGTTGGTGCAGGGAGCTTAGGAAAATACTCATTTGAAGTTTTGGGCAATGTTTCGACATCAGTTGTTAGGCGAGTGAACAGTCTTGGGACTTGTTTCTTACAGACCAACATTATCTTATAGTTCAAACGAATAGTAACAAAATGACTTTCTTCAAAGAGCTGTCTCGTAGACAGAGTAGTCTGACAATGATGATGAGCTATCCTCGGAATGTCCCTTCTTTTAAGGCCCTGCTCTAGTTCGGAGAGATACCTCAAACTTTCATCTTTGTTTGTAGATTGAACTAAAGGAGCTCACACTGAACCAGCAACACAACCAGATTCACGGATAAACCACCAATCCTTCCATGAGACCAAATTTTCTTTTACACCCTGAAACTTTTCCAGATTTTCCAAATTTTCGCGTCCAACAACCCTGTGTGAGTAGTGAGCGCGTGCGGGGCGGGGCTGCCGGGCGGCGGGGCTGTGGGGGGTGGCGCATGCGCGGTGCGGGCCCCGGGTCGATAGGGCTCCGCGCTCAGTCCGCGCCGCGCCGGGCCACAGTGAGCCCGCGCCGCCCCGCCATGAGGGCGCGCGCGCTACTTTTCCTCCTCGTGGTTTATGCTACCTACAGCCATGCCGAGAAGAGCAAATTCTGTGAGTCTTTTTTACTATAAATATGTATTAAAATATTAGGAATATTGACATTTGAATTTATTTCGTGTTTTCTTAGGGCGGCGGGCGATTGGCGCCGGTTTTTTGTATTTCTTGTGTCAGGTCTTCAAGTTTCAGCGTCTTATATTTCAGACGGACCTTAATTTATGTTTGATGCATGTTTTCCAGTAACTATAAGTACACTTATCGTTCAGTGGAACTTACGCGGCAACTTGCCGAACGACGTCGGTAACTCGTGTGGAAACTCACAACTTCTCAAACTCTAATATCCTTACATAATAAATCGGAGTTAAGCCTTTCCTGTCCAAATAACGTTCAGGTTAGTTATGTAAAATTACGTTTTCTCTTATATTGTCCGGAAATAGGTCACGAAGACAATAGCCCCTGAAATGTAGAAGCGGCGCGCGTCGTCCCTTCGAGCTTCGTAGTGAGCGTATCTAATATACCAGACGATTCATTACCTCTAGTTTGGGCGTACGACTTTCTTTATATCATACGTATACTTAACGATATTAGGTCGTTACGGCGACGTGTCGTTACGTCTAAATGATACTTCATAAATGTGTAATCTGTTTGATATTGTTCGTGTTGAGGTTTTGTGTTTTGATGGCGGCTCTATTGATTTTAATTTGGATGTGGCTCTTCGTTTTGTTGTAAAATGTTGGGGCTCTTTTGGGTGTACGTGCGATACCTACCTGTTACACAGTTTTTCTTGTTGCGGGTAGGTGGGAATGTTCCGTGTTTGTTCTGGGAAGCTTTTAAACTTTCTCTCACATTTTCGTCCATCACCATGGCATAATAATTAAAAGCCCACTTTACCATCAGAATACATCAATTTTATAATAAATCAAAATGCACTTGTTGCAGCAATAGTTTTAATACTAAAAAATTATGTACATATTAGTAATCACGAAAAAAAATAAAACTTTGTGATAACCTTATTATCATTAGAAGGTCTTAAGTACAATATCGGCACAAAAACACAATCAGTATTAAAAATACTAAAATAATTAGTTTCTAGAAAAATAAGGCGCGACACAATTTACTAAGTTACTAAATAAGATAAGAAAGAATCTCGCTCACATCTACAAAAAAAATATATTTTATTTTTCTATCCTATTTCCAAAAAACCTCAAACTATTAACTGAAATACTTGTTGAGCTTTTGCCAGCCTTCTGACAGTTTGTTGGCTATCTTATCCACAGGGCCAGGTCCCCCGCAATGTCTGGGACCGCCAGCCAGAAGCACCGTCTGTCCTGGTCCAAGCTTTATACTCTTATCCATCGGCAGATGAGTAGCAGGAGAAAAGTTCGATCCTGTGGAACTTGTAGCGACGGTCATTTCATGAGGTAACCCTGGAACCTTGGAAGGGTCAACTTCAGTTGGCTGTTTGCCTAGATTTGCGATGAGGAGTAATGATCCACTGGAACCCCACCTCAGGACAACCACAGCTCCATTTTGACGCTTTATCTGCAAAAGGCACATCGGGGCTCGGAAATTAATTATTTTGATCGACATTTTTTAAGTCTTTACGTTGACCCTTAACAGAGACAAGGGTTAAAAGCTCTGGCCCTTTTTATTACCTTCTGTTCATAGACAATTTATTTGTGCTGACGGTTTTATACTAAATACATTAGAAAAACCAATTAGTGCTAAACATTTTAGTGCTAAAGTTATAGAGTGTTGAACTTTTTATGGCCTATAAAATCATTAGCACTGTTAGCTTTGAGTTTAAACTTTTTACGTAATTTGTTTTAGCAAAACTTTATAAGATTTTTGAGATAGACAGTAGCAAAGCCTTAAGTTTTGTTTCTAAAAATCTGTAAAATACTTAGTTGTAAAAATTTTAAGTATTAGACTCAATATAAGGCCAAAGAGTCCCTGAGAGAATCTTCACAAATTCTTAAATCAAATAATGAAGTCATATCTCGAATATGATACGGATATTCCTAATGAACTACGGTCGCTTACGCTCCATACTTTTCTATCACCCCATGAAAAGCAATATCATCCGCGAACGATGGAGAAATATACGCCATAATGGCTGCTTATCTCCTTCTTGGCAATCGGGGAGATGGCTTATTGCGAATTGCGCAGGCGTTTGCCTCAAAATCAAAGTAATAGTAGTGTCATTTCACACGCATCCAGTGAGTTTTATTGCGTAGATATCGGTTCATATTGAATTGATGCGTAACTCTTTTATTTTGATGTGTTTTTGTTTTACTATGTGACGTTTTTATGGTCTGGGTTGGGTTTCTTTTTAACTTTGAAACGCAAACCAATAATATCTTAAATCTTTTTTCGTTTATTTTTAAAACGTTGCCCCATACTAGGATTTTCTCCTATATCGTGGGTGCGTTTACAAACATTTAAACTAACATACACAACAGCCAGACCCAGAACAACTGTCTGTAGGCCATACAAATATTTGTTCCGTTCGGGAATCGAACCTGCGACACGCAGCGCAGCAGTCAATCGCTCAATCACTGCGCCAACCGTGCCGTCATAGCAAATAGATAATCCCTCTCCCACTCCTATTTTTTGGTCGGGGGTTAAAACGGACAGCCGTTTAAACCGTTCGGTCTAGTCTGGACTTTGCAATTTTATACTAGAGTTCATTTTATGAAGATTTTTGATTGATCCGTCCCTTAACGGGGTTTCACAAAGTATGAAACTTTGTATGGAAGCTCCTATTTTTTATGGGAAATATCATCGGACACAAGGCTTGTCTAAACTAATATTATAAAGAGGAAAGATTTGATTGTTTGTTTGTTTGCATTGAATAGGCTCCGAAACTACTGGCCCGATATGAAATATTCTTACAGTGTTAGATAGCCCATTTATCGAGGAAGGCTATATATCATCACGCTACAACCAATAGGAGTGGAGCAGCAATGAAAAATGTTGCAAAAACGGGGAAAATGTGACGCAAACGAAGTTGCGCCGGACAGCTAGTAGTAAATAAATATAATACATACCTCCACATGAGGCCCGAAAGCCGGCGACTTCCTTAGCGCAGCAGCGAGCCTCACAACACCAACATGACTAAAATTATTCGCGAACTCCGTCTTAGCGTTCGCATATCTATAGTTAGGAGCCAACGGCAACCAGGGTTCTCCAGCTGTGAACCCAGCAGTTGCAGTATCGTCCCAGGGGAAGGGCGCGGCCCAGGGAACTGCGGTGTTGGGCCAGCAAGTGTTGCCAGAAACCCATTCCAGCATGGTATCTGCTGCAGCCAGCTCGTCACCTTGCTGGATGACTGCGGACCCTGGAAGGTTCAGAGCTAGGAGGTTTACAGTGTCCACCATGTCGCTGCCGTAGCGAGACGCTGTGCGACTGTTGTTGGTACTGCTTGTCTGAAAGTATAAAGTCACGGACTGTTTTTGTATTTTTTTTTACATTGTATTGAAATTTCAAACAAAATTATAAAAAAAAACAATAGATAACATTATTTTAGGACAGTAACTATATATATAAATAAATAAAAAAGCAAAACATTTGTAATTTTTTTGTAATAATAATAAAAAAAAAACAAAATTCCACCATTTAAATAAAAGATCCAAAATAAGATTCCATCATTAAAATAAAATGCCAATAAAAACAAATTTAAAAAAATAAACCAAATTAATAGTACATTGTGTAATAAGGACGGTAAGTAAGGAATTACGATCGAGGCTCTAGTAGAAGCCCGAAGTCGAAGACGGAGGGCTTTCTGAGTCGAGGTTCGTAATTCCCGTATCGCCCGTGAAACATAGAATGTTTTTCATCACATTTGCGAGTAAATAATTATGAATTATAGCTATAATACACACGTCAGCACAACTATTATTAGGTACGAAACACATGAACTTTTTTAAGCGGATGGCGGGCTCCACCTACACCACAGATTATAAAAATGTTTCGCTCAGAAACGTTAAGGGCAAAAACTTACGTAGGTAAGAAAGGTAAAAAAAAAAAAAAAAAATTCGACGTTTTGATACAAAAAAACCATCGATTAAAACATTAGTTGAGTATTTTAGTAACATGAAGCTAGATTGCAATGAAATTCCTCTATAAATAGCATTTTAAGACAATTTTTCAATTGCGTGTAAACTCCTTGCTTGATCTTGCATGACCTATGTGCTGTGTTATAAATTAAAAAAAAATACTTACCGCCCTAGGGTTTCATGGCAAAAAAAAAGTTCGTGGGTTTTATATGGGGAATTACGGCCAAGTTAACGTGTATGTTTAGATACTGTTTACGTGCAAGTGTGAGGAAAAATAATAATAAAACAAAAATATATAAAGTACTCATTCAAAAAGACCTATTAAAATGAATAAGTTAATTTTCACTGACTCTATGCGTCACCAAAAAATAAAAATAAATAAATGCTTAGATAATAAGGCACTGTGGGTTGCAGCTCTTGACACGGGAAGATACAAAGTCTAATGTTCAATGTTAATGTTAAAGTTTAAGTTTGTCACGCCATTATCGACACTATAGCACCGTACTTAGCCTTAATTTTCAATTTGTGTGTGGACCAGGGAGTCTTCCCAGACCTTATGAAATACAGCAAGGTAAAACAATTTTTAAATCTGGGGACAGTAAAGAGACCAATAACTATAGACCCGTTTCCGTGTTGCCGGTTTTCAGCAAGGTGTTTGAAAAGGTAATGTTTAATCAAATGCTCACCCACTTTAACACCAATAAAATCTTACATGACAAACAGTATGGTTTCACCAAAGGACGTTGTACGACTGACGCCGGTGTCACTTTATTAAAACATATATAAACTGCGTGGGAAGAGTCACAAGACGCCATAGGAATCTTCTGTGACCTCTCGAAGGCATTTGATTGCGTAAATCACGAAACCCTGCTCTTGAAACTTGAGCATTACGGTTTAGGTAAACTTGCGCACAGTTTAGTAAAATCGTATTTGAATGATAGACAGCAGCAAGTACAAGTAAATGGTGTAAATTCAATGGGTTTAAAAGTAAAAATGGGTGTACCACAAGGTTCAATATTGGGTCCTTTCCTCTTTTTAGTATATATTAATGACCTACCCCATTTGTTTACAAACCAACCACAAATTGTGTTGTTTGCTGATGACACTTCTTTAATATTTAGAATAAACAGACGTGCCACAAACCTCAAAGACGTAAATAACGCTCTAATGCAAGTCCATAACATAGTTAATTTAGTATTACATGGGAAAAAAAACCTCTACATCGTTCTCACATACTAGTAATTCTCAACACGAATTATGTAACCAAGATTTTGTAACATGTTTTGATTTAAAAGAGTGTCCATGGAGTTTCTTGCCCATTCTTCTCCATAGAGATATACGCTTTGGAATGGGCAACTACAGTACTTTCACAAGTTATTATGTCTTGTGACTGGGACTGTAGCTACGCGTTTTTTTTTTTTGTTTTTTGGCTTTCAAAAGTGCCTGTAATGGTCTAATTGAAATAAATGCTTTGAGTTTGAGTTTTGAGTTTGAGTTTTGTTCAATGCCGCAAAGGGAAATCCCATTTGATGCTTTAGGGTCGATCTCTTAACATTGGAATTTGTATCTTGCTACCACCAGCTACTTATGAAATCACGTTGAGTACGGCTTAAATGCCATGTCGGGCCGTCTCCGGTGTGCGTTGGCCTTAAGGCTAAGCAATTGCCCGTTTATGTTGAAAATACTCCCGAAATTCAATTAACTTGCTATTTTCACAAATAAATTTATCTAGCCGTCTTATACGTGATGCCCCATGGGTAATAAATTAAGGTTATCACAGACTGAACCGCGGGCAAAGCAGCCATTAAACGACTTAGGTCTCAGGGTCCCCGGGCAACATCCTCTAGAGACTAGATTTCTTACGGACCCTTCATTACTTGGGCATATAATTGCCCATTTATTTCTTTAGTTGGTTTTGCAAGTGAATCAGACAAATGAAGTGCGCACAATCATTAAAATCCCGACGATACACTATTGCAAAGTAATCTTAATTAAAAAAAATTGTTCCAATTAAGCCATGAGAGCAGCGGTGGCCCAGTGGTGGCAGCCCCCACTTACGACTAGTAAGCCGAGTGTTCGTACCCAGGCAGGCGCATTACTTTGTGTAATTTATTTCATCACCGCTGCTCTCAAAACGGTGGAGGAACACATCGTGAGGAAACCGGCATGTCCTATAGCTAAAAATTCGAAGCCATGCGACATCTACCAACCCGCACTGGGCCCGCGTGGTGGATTACAACCCACTCTTTCTCATAGAGAGGGGGCCTGTGTCCCAGCAGTGGGAACATTATAGGCTGAGGATAATGATGATGAAGGCATGACTAAAAACATCGTGTAGACTATTTTTAAGCGCTCTATATTAAAGGCGTGTTTACACAACAGACACTAAAATCCTTATAAAAATAGATCAAACCAATGGATGATCCAATTTTAAATGAACTAGATAGCCGGTTTCTTCGCCCGATTTTTTCTTTTAGACTTCATAAAAATACCCATACATCCGGATAACTTCTCTAAATTACGTCAAAACCAGCATTAAAAAAACAGGTCACAAAAGCCGACTTTGTTTGATAATACTACAAATACTTACAACAATACTTAGAAGATACTTAATAGTTACATGATAGAATGATGTACGAATATAGCTCCTTAGTGCATACAAAAAAGTGCAAGTACATAGATCATTAGAACTCACGACCCATGTCGAGGCTTCTACAGGCGAAGTCAGTATGGAGGCGTCGAGACCCACTACCATCTCAACAGTAGACCTGGATGGGAGGGTCAGAGCTCTGCTGAGGATGCTGTTGGCTCCTACACCCTCGTCTCCGTAGTACATAGCAGATTGCTCTGGTCTTAGAGACGAGTCTACGAGGATGACACTGAGGACAATCATGTAGTCACAAAGTTAAAAATGATTCGGATGTTACCGAGGATGACCCCAAGTATCGATTGCCAAAGGCAGGAAGATAATTAAGATGTTTAGGAATAAAAAGTTAAGCCAAATCAAAACGACTGAAAACTTTATAATTTCATAAGACCTCTTTCTAATGTCACCGAAAATCACTAAGCAATAAGATATTCCATTCTTGTAAATATTGCAAATCGCAACACTCCTTACAAAAAACCATAGATTCTTCTCCAGCTTACACTTACATTCAACTTAATATTCCTAGTTAACATGTCAAAAACTGGTATTCAGCTGCATCCGGTTACACTGGAAGCTGACCCCAACATAGTAGGGAAAAAACTAGGCAGATAATGATGTTTTGGATGTACCGCTCTACCACCGCCACCTTCACCGTATCTAGAGCTAATTAGGCTACATTTCCCAGTACCTAACGGTCAAGATATCAGATATAACAGATACTCCGTAAAAAAGGTTGCATTCAAACCTGAACCTTATGCAGTTTAGAAAAGATAAGAACAACAAAGGTGTTATTATAAGCCAACAAAGGTACTTCTTAGCACGTCGATGGCAATTTAAATTGTTCGGGACTAGAGAAAGGCTACTATGGGAGCTTATAGACACAAATAGATTTTTTAACTTACGGGGCATCCAGACCACTACTGCGAGCACAACTCATGGCATCTGCAACCAGTTTCTTCAGCAGCTGCTCCCCACAGGCTAGGCGTCTAGGGAAATCAGGATTGAGGAGTACTCCTGCGACTCCTCGCTTGATCCAGGTGCACTGGGCTTCAAACAACACGGCTGCCACATTTTTGCAGCAGTGGTTCAGGACTGCCTCGTTATTGAAGGTGCCGAAGTATGAGGATCGGTTTTCGTGCCAGCGCCAATTGATGCCGTGTTCAGGCTGGAAGATAAGTAAACAGACCAAGTTTTTAGTGACATCTTAAATTTGGCCAAAAATAAATAGTCCACTTTTGATGCAAAGGCCTCCCCCATAGACTTCCAGGTACCCCTCTCTTGCTAAACTGTCGATATTTTAAATCAGAGTTATTTTGTCTTGCTAACTGAGCGGTTTGTGGGATACTTTTCATTCTCAGTTAATCGTGCACACTTTTAGTGTGCGCTCGATGGAATACCTCGTATTTTAAGCTCGCAAAACTATTTAGGCATATACTAGGGTACTGCCTCGTTGGCATGTTGGTCATGGGTCAAATTGGTATTGAGTTTTCACATCAGAAATTTTCCAGTAGCAGCCACGGAGTCTGGATTTGTGAACATAACTGACGAAATGTGGGTGTACTTGTAGGTGCACCTCTACCTACCCCTTTGGGGATTCAAGGCGTGATGTTTTGTTATGTATGTATTTAGGTTTCGTCGGGTGTCAGTTAAAACGCGTATTAGTCTGTATTGACTAGCTGGCTGAAAATATTCTAAGTTCCTGCTATGATAAGTTGAAGTAAGGACCCACCGGTGGTACATCATCAGCGGTGCCATCCTGCCACACGATCCTGTGCTCGTATCCCGGGACCCAGTCAGCACTCGATGTGAACCATTCAGATGCTGTGCTCACAGTCTGTAATGGCAGCGTGATCACGACTTTCAGCTCTGTAAGAAAAGATTTTAGGTTTAAATTCCTCTGTATGTCTAAAATAGTAGCTAATGAGTTCTATACATTTAGACTATACTAGCTTTTGCCCATGGCTTCTCCCGCTTGGATACTATCCCACGAGAACATAAAATTCTATCTCCTTCCTCAAGTCATGGTCTATCCATATACCAAATTTTATCCAAATCCGTGTAGTTAAGGCGTCCGTTAAGGCGAAAAAATACTAAACATACGGACAGACAGAGTTACCTCCGCCATTATATTATTATACAGTACAAATTACATCAGCCTATACTTACCAACTCCACTGGCAGACATCAATTAATGTAATTAATGCTCGGTCGAAAAATTATATCTTACGAACACAAGAATAAAATACTTAATTATCATGTCTTGACAACCATAACTGCCTTCACTTATGTTATTATACGCATGGTCTATGCTGAATGAGGAGCTGATGGCTAAAAAATAACAGCTGCTCTGGTCGATCTTTAAGGTTAAGCCGGGCTGGCCGAGGTTGGTCAGTGGATGGGTGACCATAATTACATACCGAGTTTCCTCCGTGCCTTGGAAAGCATGTTAATCCATTGGTCCCGGCTGTCATTTGTAGATCTTTGACAGTCGTTACGAGTAGTCAGAAGCCAAAAGTCTGAAATCCAGTCTTAGCAAGGGGTATCGTATTACCCAGTTACTGGGTTGTGGAGGTCAGGCTTCATGTAAAATACTGTTACTCAACATCCGGTTAGACTGGAAGCCGACCCCAATATAGTTTGGGAAACGGCTAGGCAGATGATGTGGTCTATGCTGAATGAACGCTATTTCGTGTCATGACCTGCTGCGTGAGTCTAGCGGCCGCCGTAGAACTGATGGCCGTTGGGGTAGAGGTGTTCTTGAGTGGAAACTGCGAATCGGCAAGCATAATGTGGGATGCCCTCAGGCTCAGTCGAGCGACGATCTTCGCAGGCTGGCTGGTAGCAACTGGTTGAGAGTTGCCGAGACTCGAGCTAACTGGCTTACGATTGGAGAGGCCTATGTCTACCAGTGGACTGTTGTAGGCAGATGATGATGATGATAGGTACACCTCTGTCTAACCCTTCTGGAATTACAGGCTTGATGTTATGTCATGTTGCTGTTGTTTATTAAATACAATAGTATATATGTATGTTACAAAGTTATCATACCAAGTTTCTTAGCTTTCGCCACCAGATTAGTGAAATCCTCCAGGGTTCCATATCGTGGGTCGATGTCATCGAAACCTGTGGTTCCAGGTTGGGCACAGTCAGCACTCCTGGGTACTATCGGTGATAGTATGACGGCATCCGATCCCAAAGCACGCACGTAGCTCATTTGTTTTGATGCGCCTGAAACCATATTGTTATCGGTTATGAGAAGATTTTATTTGTCCGCCGTTTTTGATTCTTGTCGTTTTTTTATCAGGCGTATGTCTCAAACGACTTAAAGTTTGGGAAACTTCGAATATCGGATCTAGCTCTACAATCCTTTGGAGAACAAGTTATGAGCGTAGTTTTAGTTCATCTTCATTTAATAAATGATAGCGCAATAATTTTGCCAATTATTAATTTATCATCATCATTCGAGTTGGACATCAATTAATCCAATAGTAACACGTAACAACTCCGTAAGTTAATTCGACTTTAAAAAACTTAAAAATAGACTTTAGCTTTGTTTTTTCTTTTACCCACTTACAATTTTGCAATTACCATCAGTTATACAATTTGACGAATAATAAAACCACAATTACTGACAGCCTCACCTTTTAAATCCCCCAGTCCATCCCCATCACCATCCCTGAAGCTGTCCACCATCATCCTGTAGTACACGGCATTGTCCCACCACTGGGCAGCATCACCTGCCACCCTGCTGACCACACAAACGACGAGCAACCACCACATCTTGTACACAAATAAACTAAACGTATTATCATCTAACTACGACCGACCTTGTCCAGTAGTGATGGGACATTGTTTGTGTACCAGGTGTAAATCCGTAACAGGTATAGGTCCGTAACAGGTATATATTCGTTACCAGTTTTAATTTCGTAATTGGTTTAAGTCTGTAACAGTTTTAATTCTTAACAGGTCGAGGTTCGTGTACTATAGATCCTGTGTCAATCGCTTTTAGTCCAGCATGGCTTTTTCAAGGGTTTCGTATCTCTTAGTAGCGTTAGCTTATTTCTGAGCCTTTTTTGTATTTTCTATTATTGTAACCCGTCAAAAAGCATGGTTTTTTAGTCTCGAGAGACTTTTAGTTTGGCGGCGCGGCGTTAGTTTTAATTATAGATAAATAAAATCATTTATTTATGAAAAGGGGCACATTTACAATAAAATATCTAAACAATAAAAATAGAGCACAGTTGTTTATTTGCCTGAACTAGGTAAATGGTTGAACCTGTCTTTCAGGCATAAGGCCATGTTGGCGCGTGAAGCAAACTGCACTTCAACGCTGACAGAATGTAACTTACTAAACCCGTTCCTTCTAGGCTTAGAAGTTAGACTAACTTCGGTTTGTTGGGATTAATGGGTTTAGAGTTCAAAGGTGGCACGAGAATTATTAATGGTGGGTATTGATTTGTTTCGGCAGCTAAAAGCTTTCGGTTTATCAGAGTTGAAAATGGGTTAGGTATGTCATTTAATTTTCATGAGGAATAGATTTATGGGGTGCAAAGTGATGATTTCGTATCTAAAAAAATAACAATAATGAAGAAATAAATGATGAAGAGACGAAATATGTAATTAATTTTAAAGGTCGGCAAATGATAGATCTACCTACTTATACAACTCACTTGTGTTGTGTTCAATAAGGGTATTCTAGTGCCAGCGTTAGTGCATCACAACAGATTATATCTTTTTCTAAATAATAATGAACAATTTAAGATGAGTAGACAGGTAGGTAGTAATGTGTAACTAATTTTTGAATATGACATTGAAAATATTTATTTCAGACAAAGCACACATTAATTGATACAAGTCCATAATACTATACTTAATTTTAGATTTAGGTATTTCATCGCAAACCTAGTACAATACCGTACACAACACTAAAAGTCAAATTCTCTAACAAAAACTTATTTACTAAACAAGATAATGTGTTTATTAAAACATGTAATAATTACGTAATGTTTATTTGTTCTTATAAATAGTTCATATAACAATAAGGGCCTATACACAATTGTCACCTTATTACAACGACGATAAAAATCAGTGTTGCAAGATCAGAGGTAAAGCAAACTGAAAGGACTGTCGTATGACGACCAATTGAGCTATACAAAACCAGTAGCAGCGGATCTCTCATTGTTCGGCTATGTGAGGCCATGAAGTTTAAAGCTTGATTTGTCGCTATGTGTACAGTACAATCGATGGACGGAACTGCAGTCGCGTCTCGTAACTCATGCCCATTGCACACTTTGTAGTACAGTCAAACACAGAGTGTACATATCCATGAGCATTGAAACTAATAATTAATACAAGGTGGTTTTATGTTGGCTGTGCACGAAACACGATCATTTCTCCTGGTTGCAGTGTCAAGTTTTCCAAGGACAACTCGTTCCTGAAAAACAATAAATGATAAAATTACTATATCTGAAAATAAAATCAAACACTGATATGGTACCCAAAGTAACATTAAAATCGTTAGATTTTTATGTTATACTGGGTGAAATTGTCAAGGTTTAGACTTGTCTCCGAGTGCCTTTTTTTAGTAATAAATAGGCTCTGCCAACTTAAATATGGAAAAAGTTTGATTGGGTATTTTAGACAGGAATTTCTCAGTAGCAGCCCGAAATCAGGATACGATACCCGGTTGATGGCAATAGGCTCGCCCCCTACTACATGGAACTTAACATATCTAGCGAAATGTGGGTGTACTAAATGGTACACCTTCGGGGACTGCAGGTTTTATGTTAATATACAATCGGTTGAGTCATTTCGGAAAAAAAGGACTTAAAAGCTTGTATGAAATGCCGTAAAGCGTAAACGCTCTTAAATCAGCTTTAACTTGTATAGCAATTTACGGTCAAATGACATAATAATAAAGATTTTATAAAGAGTAGAATGTTCTATTCGCAAAGTAATCCTTAATCAAAGAATAAATGGGCAATAAAGATAAATATAACCCATATTAAGTAATTGTAAATTAAAAAGGCACCTACGTACCTACTTATTTAAGATAACATTTATAAGTTTATACCTATCTGGCCTTGATATTGTCACTAAACATTATATCAAAACAAATTAGCAAAATATACATTTTATCAAGGTAAGGTTGAAAGTATTATTTTGTTTTAACTAGAGTACACTAGGAATTTCTCCTGTATCGTGGGTGTGTTTACAAACATTTAAACTCTCATACACAAACAGCCAGATCCGGAACAACTATCTGTAGGCTATACAAATATTTGCTCCATGCGGGGATTGAACCCGCGACAAGTAGCGCAGCAGTCAATCGCTCAACCACTGCGCCAACCGTGTCGTCAAAATGAAATTTTCAGAATTACTTTGTTTTAACTTCCCTGATAACATAGAAAAGAAAATGATAGCAGAAAGCTATAATATCTAAAAAAATCATCAGAAATGGTAACCTGACTGCTGAGATGACGAGTAATGAAGAAAGAAGTATGAAAGAAGAGGACATCAGGGGCGTAGCTACCGCCGTATCTGCCGTATCAATTATACGGGACCCCCGGGCCACGGGGGCCCCCGACGTGCGTAAGCAAAAATTAATAAAAACTTTAAATAATAAATTTGGAAAAAGTTACAGATAGATAATTATAATGAATAAATATCTCTTTTAATTTTATGCAAACATTTTTTTTTGATTTTGTGAGAAATCTTTACCCTTCATAAGGCCCAAACAAATTTTTATACGGGGCCCCGCCAAGGCACGCTACGCCACTGAAGGGCATGCTGTGCCAACCCCAAATGAATTGGTATAAGGGCAGGAGAATGAGGATAATGATGATGAGTAACCACAACAGACTATACAGTGTGTAAGTCAAATCAACCTGCAACCTGAAATACGCTGGTGTCTACAATCATGTACTGCTCATGGTTACAAGTTGTGCGTAGATCTCCGTTATATACCTTTACTAAAGCAGTGACAGTCACCAGCATAGCTGATCAAAAAGTCCTAATTGCATTCCCAGACCAATATTCCCTAGTCTATATTAAAAACGAATAGCTAAAAATCTCATTAAGTAAAAGTTCCTTACCCTGCAACCCGGTTGCTATGCACACTAGCAGTATAAATTGTCAAAGGTCCCGACAGCAGCGTGATTCCACTGAGGCTGACAGTGTCAACCGTACTGCCAACGTTGAAGACCATGCCGTACGTGTCGAAGGTCCTGAGGTACCTGATGAGGAGCAGGGTGTTCTCCGTCAAGGCTTGCACGTCATATTCGCCGTGTGATAAGGCTACCTCCTTGCGGAGTCTTGTGAGGGATTGGTAGATCTGGAAAGGAGAATAAGTAATTTAAGAATGGTTAAAAATTGCTGTTGGCATTTTGTGAAATATTTGGTCTTGAAAATTTGTCACAAACTCATTTTTAGCTAAACCACACGCTGTTCGTCTAAGTATCTTTCTGGCTCTCCTACTTTCAGTTTATTAATATTAAAATTTTCAAAAGATACATATGGTTTCACATCTCACCTTAAAATGGCTAACAGATACATCTTTCTGTGCCTGAAGATTGATTTCCATGTAGTCTGCAGCTACTGGTAGCCAAGTTGTGGAACTTGTCGAGAATCCAGCGCTTGTAGTATTGTCCCAGTGGAACGGTGTCCTGCAGGGATCCCTGGAGAACTCCAAGTAGTTGGATTCATTGCCTTGGTTCAGGGCTGCAACGTCGACGGTATCCTCCCAACTGACGAAGCCGTCCTTCATGCCGAGCTCCTCGCCTTGGTAGGTGATAGCTACTCCTGGCAGTAACATGTTGAGACCATTCAAACCATCCACCATGTCACCTCTGAATCTGGACGGCATGCGGCTCTGGTCGTGGTTTCCGAACTAGAACAATATGGTGAAGGATAATTGCTGTCTTCAGGTCAAGATAGTTAATATTTTGCCATTTAATTTGCGAACTTACCACCCAGTTAGGTACTTTTCCCTGTGGCATGTATGTGAGCCAGTGCCGGATGACGTAGGCGAAGTCTCTGGCAGTGGACCTGGCAGACAAGGTCGTGATGAAGTCAAAGTTGAAGGGGAAGTGAGCTCCCACCCTTCCGTTCTCGTCTCCGTAGTACAACATCGTCATGCTGATGTTGGCGTACGCTTCGGCCAGAAGTATCCTGGATGAACAGAAAGCATTCAAATAAATATGTGTAAGTCTATCTGTTTTGAGAGGTTGATGTTATTAATACTGTGCATTGCTTTATAAAAGTCTAATAACTTAAAACTCGTGAGACAGCCTAAAGCCGGAAAGGATTATCGACATCAAAATCAGAAAAAAAACACTTACTTAGTCTCTGCGTCATTCTGCACCGCCCACTCGTCAACAGCCTTCCGCCAATCATAGACAACATCGTAAAGCTCTATCAGGTCCCTCACATGTATCTGCGTGGTGTACCCAGCCTGCTCGGGACTCAAAAACATATTCCCAGATAAAGGTTCATCGGGGTAGTTCCCGTTTGCATCAGGAGCCGTTTCGAATAAATGAGGGATGGCATCTACCCTGAAGCCATCAGCTCCTCGGGCTATCCAGAACAGCATAATTTTTACCATTTCGTCTTTAACGGCCTGCTCTCGGAAGTTGAAATCAGGTTGTTCTACAGCGAACTGGTGGAGGTAATACTGCTGGCGTATCTCACTCCATTGCCAGACTGAGCCACCGAATTGACTGATCTGGAACAAAGACAAAACAAAATGTTTTTGTATCTTCTTCTAGCGTGTCCATGGACATCTAAATTGTGTCGGTCCAGAACTGAGTTTTGGTGAGGTGTTAGGGACTTACCCAGTTAGAAGGCAACCTCGACTCCGGATTTTGAGGATCATTTCGGGGATTAGCCCATACGAACCAGTTTTCATATCCTGGCTCTCTGGCTTCTGATTTGATGAAGTAGTCAGAATAATTACTGGCGTGGTTTGGCACGTAATCTAATAAGACTTTTAAACCTAAAATACAAAAAGAATATAAATTCAATAGCTGCTTTCTACTGCATTCTCTTCCTTTATTACAACTCCAGGCTCATCAATATAATCTGCTGAATTTAAGTTGCTGTCCCTCACCCAATTCTTTCGCCTTGTTCACCAGATCATCAAAATCTTGCATGGTTCCATACTCGTCATGAATATTGTAAAAGTCGCTGATATCATATCCGAAATCTTTCATAGGAGACTGGAAGATAGGCGACATCCAAAGAGCGCCGACCCCAAGGTCCACTAGATGTTCCAGTTTACTGGTTATACCTAGGGAGAAAACATAAGTACTACAGGTGTTTGATAGAAAAAGAGAAATTAAAGAGGATAAATAAGAGTTGAGCCTTCGACCAATGTATGTTCCGCGAAAATGCAGACTGGTAGCATTGTTAGACCATAAAACTTTGTATTTCTGGGATGTTCCTATCACTTTCACATAATAAATCATCTAGGATATCGAAAGTCTCCAATGAAAAGCAGAAGAATATCCGTCGGTGTGCCTCAAGGGGCCGTCTGAGGACCGCTAGAGATGAACGTGTTATTTCATCGGAAACCGGAGAAAGTTTCAATTTTAACAGAAGAAATGTTTGGGCTGTACTAATTATGTAAATGGCTGTTCTTTTCAAACAGTGCAGTGACCAACACCCATTTATTTATTTATTCAGTAATACATTTCAAGCTAACAGACGACCTCTGAATACCAAAACGCTTAAAAGTGTGTATTTACCGTGATACATGATCATGTTTCGTAATTGCAACGCACAAACCAGTTAATCGTATAGGTAATTAATCTGATTGAAGTCTTAGCCCTACACGAGTAACATAATAATACTCGTAAATTACTTTAATGAAAACACTTTTAAGTGGATCTAAATCTAATTCAGCCGGCTAAATAGGTCTGGCTGTCTCGTCTTTCACAACCGTCATCCCTTTTAGGCTAAATATAAATTAACTAACGACCTTTTTGGATTTGCAAAATCTTACTTTACAGGTTTGAATTAACGTTTGAAAATTGTTACAAAAAGTACATGTGAAAAGCTTTAATCATTAAAATACTCGAATCAGTTTCAAAGAACTCACCTTGGAGATCCCCTATGCCATCTCCATCATCATCTTTGAAGGATCTGGGGTAGATCTGGTATATCACCGTATGCTCCCACCAGTCAAGTTCTCTTAGCTCTGGTGGTGGTACCTCTTCCTCCCTCATCACAGCCCACACCACCACGCCCACTACCGTTCCCACCACCACAGCGGTTAGCACCACGGCCGCCACGACCTGTTTCCACGACATTCTTGACTCGGCTTAACCGGCCGCAAACTATGAGACCTGAATTTAAAGACTTCTTATCGAGCTCTACTATAAACCTTTATCTGTACTGTTGCTTGATTGTTGTGTTATTGCCTGAAATAAAGATAATACTCCCCTATGATCTGATTATTTGGTCAATTGGTGGTATCGTATCTTGTTACTGCGTACTTTTGTGCATAATTTAAAGTATTTTACCACGTAGTGTATGCATAAACTTGCAAATAATTAAATAGTAGTTGGTACCTGTATGTGTAGTTATGATTACCTATGATATTTTTGATAGACAACACCTGTTACAATATTTTACGAACCTGTATTCTATTGTCAAAAAGCGATTGAATGCTGTTCGTCGGTCTTTGAAATGGTTTTGAACTATCTTTTTGACATTCAGCAGACAAAATTAATGTCATATTTATGAAGATGAACCCTTAAATCCGCTCCCAAACAAACAACTTAAGGTCAGCAGTTAATGGGTTAAATAAAGGGTTAAAGTTTGTATTTAAGTTTTTTATTGTTGCCAATGTGTTCATCGGGTGCAGGGCCAGTACAATAATAGGGCCAATATAATATTGTCATCGTATTAGTATTGAATGTAACAAAAATAAAACGCACAATATAAAATAAGTATTGTACTTTTTTTATCAAGGTTAAACTTCTTTATGATATAAGAAACTAGTATCTCAGGATCATAGCAGGTAATGTTCTGTAGTTATATATGTGTGTATCGAAACCTCAGCTCAATACATCACTAGACCTAGCGGATGTGGAGTCGGCAATTTCCACGGTCGAGCTGAGCGGCCGCCTATCTGCAAACTATAGTCCAATCCTACCGTAATATGAGAACACCATGCAATTACCCATACACCGCACACCATTGTTTGTCTCATTACGATTACAATTCGTAATCTGAAAATACGTAACACGGTTGATTCAGGCAGGCAGTTTTCAATGATGACCCAACAAAAGGACATAGGTAATCGCCTAGACCAAATCAGATTTGGTGTGGTTCTGCCAGCAATGATGGACAATTAAAAAATGCATGCGGTTGACATAAGCCAACGAAATGGTGAGATCAATCTGTTGAAAGCAGTTGTAGACATTTAAAACGCTTTGAAAGTGATTGCGATTTGTTTAGGACCTTTATTTTTTTTTGTAATGCCGACGGTTAAGATTCTCTCAAAAACGTCGCATGAGGAAAATTGTTATACATACTTTCTTCAAATTTATCTTAGCTCCAACATGTAACATGCTTATTTAAGTTTTTAATCTCATTATCATGTGTAAAGAATGTTCTATTATCGTTTCTATGTCTAACTGAAGATAATGTTGAATTGATTACGAATTAAGCCAGTATACGTTGATCACTAGAACAATTCCCTTTGTATAAGAATATCGGTCCACGTGTCTATGGCTAATAGAATTCAAATTAAAACAAACAGTAATGTTGTTCACAACGTTCTATTATTAGAAAATAATAATAGGTTTCAAGAAACCCAAAAGACTAGCTAGAATGAATACCTCGGAACAATATAACGTTCTCGAAACATCGTCACACGATCAATGAAGATCAATTATTCAGAGCTCCTCCAATCGTAGTGCGTTTGAAGGAGAAGAGGTTAAATTTAAAACTATGTTAGTTGTTAAGTCTAAAAGGTTTCGGCGACCTTACTTCTGAAAGGATTTGTCTGACATTTACGAGTCGCTTATGGTTATTGTTAAACGGAGTAGTTTTTAATTCTTCCCATAGTTTTTTAATTAGTTGTCGATTCGAATGATTCTGTGTAGAACTTTCTCGTTATTTATTTTGTGTATTACAATAATGTACATTATTTACAAACTACAAATAAATATAAAATAAAAATAAAATATGGACAAGTATCAAAATTACAGGGCGCCAAAAAATTCGTCGACATCGCTGTCGACAGGAAACGT